>CM025789.1:39165229-40434134 GCA_014635995.1 Sarcophaga peregrina
TTCAAGACATTTCGAACAAATAAATCAAAAAATTTCTTTACAACTTCATCTCAACACTCTTCTGGTAAAATCGCTGGGTGTAAAGCTTTTTTAACATCTGTCATTCGAATTCGAGATTAAACTATAGATCCTGCCACTTGTAGATAACACAACATAAGAGGTGTGAGGTGCTAGGTCTTAATTCTGACTGAAGGGTTTTAATGATCGATAAGGATTGCGCACGAAACAATCTGGATTTACACTTTTCGTTATAGAACAAAACTAACGGGGAAGCGGCGAATTTTTTTCGTTTTATATTTCAATTAAAGTAAATAATATTTGAATTCTTTTGTGTATAAATTTTTTTTCTGACAAAGGTCTCAGAGCATCCAACATTTTGAGCCACTTTTCTTCCAAACATGTTAGGGTGTTTTAGAAAAATTCGTATTATTTTACTTGCTTTGTTTTGGTCGGCAAATTCTTATTTTCTTCCACTTTCACGCTTTCTCTCAATACTCAAAAACTCCTTATATTGTTTTATTTTTACCTTAGAAACTGTTTTTTGGTTAACACCGGCGAGCCTAGCAATCGCTTTTTGTAAGCGGCGCGGTTTTTCATTGAAAATTTCAATTAATTTTTTACAACATTTTTGTTGGGTGCCCATTTTCAAAAAAATAATTTTGCTATTACAATGAAGCGTGGATTTTGAAACAGATGACTAACAAAAACAATGTAACGGTGTTCATTTTTTTCAATTATGATAAAAGTTAAAAGCTTAAAAGTGGGTCCATTTTTTTTTTTTGTGCGCACTCCTTATATGTTTTATGTATGTATTGTTACGTTGTGACCTTCTAGAACATTTAAAATATGAGCACGTGGATTGAAAATGAAATAAAAATAAATCTGTGTTTAGTTTTAATTAAAATTCTTTCAAAACGTTATGTATACAACAACAATTGCTTTGTTTGTTATTCCTCTGTTTACACCCTTTGTATAATCAATAACAATTACTAGACAATACTTCGACAGATCTTTGTAATGGAGACTTCAAATCTCTATTACTCTCTTCAAACACACACCTCAAATGAATGCCTTTCGAATCGCAGGGCATACTTTAAACTATAAGGCTATCAAAACACTGCATATTCTTCTAAGGGAATACAGGCTACGGTCAAAATTATTAACAGCGGAAATATATATTAACACAACAATACTCCATGTGACTGTAAAACGAATGAACTGTCCAGGTATGAGGCATCTATTGCACACTCTCTAATGAATTATATACTTTAACAACCCCTTCCAATACTCGCGGTATTCTAATCTGAGAACACGGGCTGAACGTCATAGAAAAATTGGCTAAAGCTTAATAATTCATTTGCATTGCAATATAGGTCCTCACCCACACCTCTTTAAACCTCCACAATTGTAAATCCTTTATGTGTTCCCGCACTAAGAACGATGCTTTCCATTTACTTTCAACATTTCCACTCCATTCTCCATTCAATGGACTAGCATGGATCAAAGTACTTTCAACTGGGAAACAAACTAATGGGCACAGCTTACCGATCTTGCTGAAACCCGATATCATATAATTCCGTCATGTAACTACAGCTCTTTGTTGAGATCTCTCAACCATTCCAATCGTTTATTTTTTAAAAGGCGTTTGACTAGACATTTGTGGCCACTAAATTCTGAGTGCCAAAATGGCGAACAATGACAGAGAAGATTTTCCGTTGTCTTCTCTTTTTCCTCGTCGCTGCAGATGTCATAATGAGCTTGAGCACCCAGAGGCCAGTGTGTGGTTATAACTTGTTTGAAGTTTTTCAATGAAATCTTGATAACTTTTATTTAAATTCTGTTATACATACGGATATTGGTGTCGAGCCAGATTTATCTGATATCTCTGGAACTGGGTTCGTTATCCCATATTATCTCTTCCAATGAAAGGAGTTTTTCAGAGACCATTTGTTTACCTTCCTGTAGAGCAACGCCTATCTCGCATAGGAATTCAATTGAATTTTTCGGTGTGCAAGCTTAGGTAAATTTCACGGCTACGATTTTACCTTCAATGGAATCTTAATTCTTATAATTTTAGCGTATTATGTGGTCTTTAACATATTTCCCTCCAATACCTTTGAAGGCAATTTTTAACAGGTGATCTACATAATGTAGTGAATGCATTAGCCATTATTAGAGTGCCATTAGAGTGGTATATTGGGGTTCTAAAAATGTTTTTTTCTTTCGACCTTTGTGATGATATAAAGGCATACCGTCATGTCGGATTAAACTTAAAATATTTCAAATATTTCTTTCATTTTCCTTTCAGTTTCATCATTTTCTTCTGTAGTATTGTTGTTTATGATATTCGTTTTTGTATTTTACATGTTTTAACAAAAACTACTTAACATTTCATTTTTTTCCTTTTTTATTTTTTTTTGTATTTTTTTATTCTTTTCATTCCTTTTCTTATTCCTTGGAGCCTTAGGCGCTGCCCAATTAAATTTTTACTTTGTACTCATTATACAAAGTTATTAAAACTGAAAAAGTGAATGAATGAATGAATGAACGAACCAACCAGCAGGCGAATAAAGAAATGAATGAATGACTGAACGAGTAAATGAATTTAACACAAGGTAGTTAACCCAGTTATTATTGTTCAAATACTGCAAAAAGTGAAACACAATAAAAAAACAAAAAAACAAGAAACAAAAAATATAAAAAAAGGAAAAGGAAAATATTTTATAAAATTTCAGCATATGAAAAGGAGAATGTTTCTAAAGGTTACAAAAACTAGAACAACAATTTTTAAGATTTTAAAACCAGACAACTGGCCCTTAATGGAATCTGGTGAGTTGAAATCCTACTTGAAACCGCAAGAGTTTACATAGAAATTTATTTGCGATGCAAAATGAATGCAGATTTTAAAAGAATTTCAATTAAATTCATTTAATAACGAATAAAGCTGAAATAGCGACATTGTCATTTGAATAGGATAGATGCTTAACTTAAGCATCTTTTAAGCTATGAAGTCGTTAGAGTTTCTCCAGTACAAATGAAGTGAAAGTGAGTCCTAAATTACATTGTAGTTCTGTTCTGCTTCTCATTTCCCATTTGTGGAAATGAAGTAAATATGTTTTGTCGAGCCATTTATGATACACATGTTTACACATAAGTTAGGGAGACTTTTAGAAAACCTTTTCACATGCAGTTCTTGTCTGAACGCAATACAAATCATTTTCTCTCTTTAGTAAAGTACTTGCCCATGTCACCTAAATGATGGTATAGTGGGAGAGTTATGGACTCAAGTTTTTTTTATCACTTTTCAATGATGGTTAATAAAGCCTACAGATTTCATTATTCATTACGGGTTAAATAAGAAGCGATATTGACTCAGAGTTCCTATTCATACATAAGATTTATAATTAATGGAAATTTTTGAGAATTTTTTTTACTTTCAAAGCTTTAACCAGAAATCTGCTGAAAGGAAATTGTCGAAGAAATAATTTTTCATATTTCCTTTTGTTGGAGATGTCTTAACCTAGGCTGTGAACCGAAACTACGGCAACTTCTTAGCACACTTGCTTTGATTAGATTATCAACATTTGAACGACACCGACCTATGCTGTTCAGGTGTTTAATACGAAGCTATGTTGATTCAGAGTTCCTATTCAGTCAACTAAAACTCAATGTTTCTAGTAGAAAACAAAATATCTAAAGAAGATAAACAGACAACAACAAAATACACACATCGTACGGTACAAAGACTTACTCAAATAAGTATGTAGGAATTTATGTTAACATGAAAAAACAAAAATCAAAAGTAAAAAAATCGAAGTAACAACGACTTAGCAAAAAGATCACAAAGTTTTCAGATGTGAAATGAGGCTCTAAAAGTGAAGCGTAGAACGATGCTGGCATTCAGTCAGTGTTTGATTATTTAACAAGAGTTGTATTTAAGAAGTTGCCGCAGTCTAGTACGTTGGGTGATTCGCAAAAAATCTATAGTTTGGTCGTCTTTAAACTACAATTTCAGCACATAGCATAAGTGGTGTGAAAAGCTAGATCGAAATTCTCAATGAATTCATGATTATTAAGAGCTGTAGGAAAATTTTACAATAAAAAAGCACATAAAATTGAGAAAAATGCATGAGATCTTTATTTAAATCGATAGTACGGTCCATATAATGTTTGAAGATTATTTTATGCAAATTTTGACCGCAACTGCGCCTCAAATGGTCCATCCACTTAGTCCAATTTTGACATACTCTTGTCAACATTTCGGCTTTAATGTTGTCTTCCAATAGGTCGATTGAAGCGGACATGTCTTTATAGCCATGAGCTTCAACATAGCTCCATAAAAAATAGTCTAAAGGGGTTAAATCACACGATCTAGGCGGCCATTGATCGGTCCCGAACGTTAAATAAAATGTTCACCGAACTCGCCTCTCAATAAGTCCTTTGTTACGCATGCTGTATGACATGTGGCACCGTCTTGTTGAAACCACATGACATGCAAGGTAAGGTCTTGCATTTTGGGCAAAAAAAACTTAAACATCATCTCACGGTAGCGCTCACCATTCACAGTTACGTTACGGTTCGCAGTATCTTTGAAGAAGTACGGTCCAATGATGCCACCTGCCCATAAATCGCACCAAACTGTAACTTTTTGTGGATGTATAGGTAGCTTTTGCAATGCTTCGGACTGATCTTCACTTCAATAGCGACAATTCTGCTTATTTACGTATCCATTGAGCCAAAAATGAGCTTCTTCGCTGAACACAATTTTTGAATAAAGAAGTGGATCTTCGTCCAACTGTCCAAGAGCCCATTTACCCAAAAATTCTGCGTTTCGGTAGATCGTTCGGGATCAATTCTTGCACCAGCTGTATTTTGAAAGGCTTCACAACAAAATCCTTCCGCAAAATTTTCCACGTTATTGACTAACAGAGGCTGCGAACGGCGACGAATCGATAATTGATGGTCATCATTTACACTGGCCCCGATACAGCTGCGATATTTTCTTCAGTTCGCACTCTACGGAAGCGTGTTGGTGTTTTAATGGCCAAAAATATAAATTTGGGAAAGTTAGTCATAATAGCCCGAATTATCGCTTCAGTGGGTCGATTAAACTGACCATGGAAGAAGCGCGCGATGAACTTTCTTAACAGAGCACGCATTTTGATAATAAAATTCAATGTTTTGTAAGCATTGTGCGTTTGTAAGACGATTCATGGTTAAATTATAGAACAACTGTAGATGTTTGACACTGAAAACAAAACACGAAACGTGTGAGAGGTGTTTTAAACCAGTGTTGGCAAAAAGATAATAGCTTAAAAATCACGCGTTATAACAAACTGTTTAATATAGTGGCATTGAACACCGAAAGTTTTATCTTTGTTGAAATGCATACATACATAATTGGTCATTATAACTATTCAATCAGGATTATTGACCTAGTTTCTCATACTTCTTATGATGTGTTTGTTAATTTTATACATAAGTGGCAGGACCTACAGTTTAAAGTCGAGTCCGAACGAACAGATTTTTGAGAAACTTTCATGTCAATTTATTTACTCTCAAAGTGTTTACCAGAAATCTGCTGAGAAGAAATCACCGAAAAATACTTTTTGTATTTTATTTTTATGTCTGGTCTGGGACACGAACCCTGGTATTACGTCTTATAAGCCATCATACTACCTACTAAACCATGGCGACTAAATCCGTCGTATTCATAGAAAATGTAGCAACATTTTAATCTCCATATCAGACAACTCCAACAAAACGAAACATAACAAAAAAATATCTTTTGTGACTTCTCCTTCTTCTTCTTCTTTGTTGGCAAGCATCATGAATAACATTCATGACTTGGTGTTATTGGTTGAATAATGTTTAAAAATCAAATTACGGGTAATTAAAGTTTCTTCAATTTCAAAATACAGAACTTCTAAATAATCAGCTGTTTTTGGTATACTTGTGACACTTTATAAATATGTGTGCCTTCAGATTAGTTTTAATTCTGCTATCATGTACCCAACTTCCCCACTATTTCCTGCACTTTCATAAAGGTTTCACTCATTGTCATGTCAATGTGCGGTTCCAGTACAATGTTGAATAGCAATAAAGATGTAACGTTCCCCTGTCAAATTCTGTTAAGTACACTGAGTCTAAGGCTAAATATGTTACATCTTAAATGCGTTAAAATTTGTTTAATGAAAACATAATGATGGATTTAATGCTTTAATAAACTCAATTAAAGCAATTTTATGGGAAGAACTTTTGTGTAATAAATTTAATTCATTTATGCACAAGCATACAAGTGGTACCATAATGTGATATGATGTACGTAAATAAATAAATTATTTTTTATAAATTATAATTTATTCTATTAAAACATTTGGAATAATTCAATATATTTTTTTTCTTTTTTGTTGTTGTTGTTGTTGTCTCTTTTTATAATATTTTATTGACAAATTTACCAAAAAAAAAAAGAAAAATTCGCTATGAATCAAAGAAAGCAAAATTAAATCAAATGCTTTCATATTGTATAGAAGACAACAACGTTGAAATTGTCTTCGCAAATGTCTTCTCTCTGCTATCTCGCTTCTCTTCCCTTCTCGAACGTCTGTGAATGAATAGGAGACAAAAAAAATAGAAAAAAAAAATACAAATGAAATCAATTTGTTATTGTCGCCATGTCGAACATTTCCGTCTATTTTCGTTCTATCGCTAGTGACTTTCACAGAGTTCAGCTCAGCTTGTGCTTCAGTTCATTTCAGTTCAATTCAATTCTATTCCATTCCATTCTATTTTCTACCTTTCCTTTACAATGCTTTCAGCTCTATTTTTCGTTCGTATTCATTTCTATGAAATTGTAATTTTCACACTTCCTACTGTTCAGCAGCGTTCGTTCTGTAAAGCGAAAGAGCAAAATAAGTGTTGGTTGAAAGGAAATTGTTTAGATTAGATTGTAAAGGTACAAATTTCATTGTGTTTTATTATTGTTACACCTGCTACTCCTGCTACTCATACTGTTGCATGGGTTTGCTTTGGTTTTGTTTTGTCTTTTTGTTATTGGTGGTGCTATTAGAAATTTTGACAAATAAGTCACATTGTGGTTGACAGCATAAAATTAAATAAAATCCAGGTGTCATTAAATATTCCCAATTTTTTCTGTTTCTCTCCATTTTCCATTTTCACTGTTGCTTTATTGTTTTCTTTTCTACTTTCATTTGCTTCTTCTGTTTTCTTTTTTTTTCCATTTTCTGTGTTTTTGGCTCTTCATTCATCACGTTGTATTTATTTTGTTGAAGATATTTTTAATGTGATAAAGTGCCATGTAATTTACATGAATTTCTTTTGTTCGCTATACATTGGCCGCATTAAAAATTTCCAAAAGCAAAAGGAAAAAATATAAAAAAAAATTGAAAATGGAAAATGAATGTAAAAAATTTAAATGACAAGGAAATCAGGTCATTAAATTATATTTGTTGAGGTCTTCCGTCGATTATCTAAATTGAATCTAATTAAACAAAATTAAGGAAATATTTAAAAAGAAACCCAACACACCAAAAAAGTAATTTAAATTCTCATAGCGAAGCTTACAATTTCTATCGAAAACAAAATTCGTTTGCTTTTAATTTAAAACTTTAAATTGTCCAAACTGATTATGTTTTGGTATCCTTCATTAAAGAAAATAAAATACCACATACGTGTTCGGCTAGTTTAGGTACTACGATAAGATAGAAGGTATGTATTGACAGTTTCACTTGAGCTCACATACATACATACATAAATGGCCATTACAATCCTTCAGTCTAGCTTCTCACACCACTTATGTTGTGTGCTTTAATTTTATACATGAGTGGTGGGACCTATAACGACAGATTTTTTGATATTTTTTAATATTTACTCTCAGAGTTTTTGCCAGAAATCTGCTGAGAGGAAGTCGCCGAAGAAATGTTTTCATATTTTCCTTTTGATGTCTGACCTGGAACTTGAACTCGGGCCTTTCATCTAATAAGCCAACACACTTTCTACTAGACTACGGTAAGCTTACATAAGCATACTGTTTTCCATCTGTTTTTAGCATTCAAAAACGTTTAAAATATGAGCTTGTAGATTACAAATAAAGTTTAGTTTTGATTAAAATTGTTTATTATTCGCACAATTCTATGTGACACTGTTCACAATTTTATGTAAACAATAACAATTGCTTTGTTATTTATTCCTCTGTTTACACCCTTTATAAGCATAAGCAGTAACAATTTAGTAACAAAACTAAACAATTGTTCGGCTGATCTTTACAACAGAGATCTTCAAACCACGATTACTCTCCTTAAACGCATCGCATCTTCACACAAGACTAACTAAACTGCACTAACTTCAGTCGCCTGCTTTGCCTTGCCTTTTATGCAGCATGAATGCATAAAATATGAATATTCTTGAAGGCGAATGTTCGTGGCTTCGCCTTCTCGAGATCACAACAAATATAAACATCGTTGTTTCATTATTGTCGTTTGTGTATTATGTTTACATATATTCCTGTATCATTTGTCGTTGTGTTTTTGTTTACTTGTTTATCATTTATTTTTATGCTGGTATTTGTTGGCATATTTTTGTTTACTTGTTTACCATTTTTTATGATGGTTTTTGTTGTTATATTACGCAGTGCGATAATTTGTAAACAAGTTCATTGTTTTGTTTTTTGGCTTTTGTTTATAATTTTAATGTTAAACGATATAAAAGCAAATCATCAGTATCAAGATTTTTGCATTTTCGTAACAATACATAGCGGCTCATTATGATGCGACAAATGAGTCTTGATTATTCAGTCGCAAAAATTGGCAACGAAACCATTTATGAGAGCATTGATGCATTAAAATCTAGCTAAATATCAGTCTGAATATGTATTAAATGAGTGATCGTAAATGTAATTTCTTAGGTAGAGCATTGGGTTATTAGACGCAAGGCCGTGTTTCAAACCTTAGCTCAGACATCAACAAAACATCTTCTAACAAAAACTCAGAGAATAAATAAATTACCATTAAAAATCTCTAATCTCTTTCTCGTTAATAGTGGGTTTGGAACTGTATGTTCTGCGGAACGTGGAAGAAATTAACACACACAACGTGACTGGTGTGAAAAGCTAGGTCGTAAGAGTTTTCGATTCAATATCAAGGACTCGTGACCATTGAAACCTAAAAGATTTCTCTTAGACATTAGGGAAGATATAAATGTAGTTGGAAATGCTATACTGACGAATGGTTCCACAGTGTAATTTATGTCCATTAGTACTCGACATGAAACACTCTGTAGCGCTAAAGGAGACAAAAAAAAATCCTCAAATCAAAACTTTCGAAAAACAATGCAATTCCAAACTAGATCTCAAATTTCGAACCACTTGCGTAAAGTTAAGGAGAAAAAAACGTTTAGACCCACTCTGACTATGACCCCTATTGATATAGTGGAAGGAAATGCAAATAGCTTTTAATTTCACTATTATATCTATCACGAATTATATGTATGTAAATACATGCACACACAACTAATCATTACAACCCTTTAATTAGGACTATGACCTAGTTTCTCAAACGCTTTTTGGAAAACTTTTCAAGACAATTTTATTCACTTTCAAAATATATGCTGAAAAAATATTTTTTCATGTTCCATTTTGTTGGATATCTCTGATCCGGGTTTAAACGGAGGCTTTACGTTTAATAAGTCAACACATTACCTACTAGATTTCGGTGACAATAGATTGTGCTGGAGTAAAATAAAGGGATTTGTCCTCATATTTCGAATACTTAATAATGCTCGCCTGTTACATAGAGTACATTCACTTACAGACATCGGTTGGCCAAACTATCGCATATTGAACTAGAGAAAGAGAGGGAATTTCGGGATTTTGATTACCAATATTCGTATGTGAAACGATTTCGCTGTAGAAACCTTGCTGTTAATTAATATACACACATATTGAATTTTCTTTTTTTTCATCAACACTACCGATATCCCTCTTACCGATATCCCAAAACATAATTTCATACTTTCAATAGAATGGGCTGAGTTGTGATCGTGTATCAACATTTTAGTTACTGAAATTGCTCTTTTAATTACACGCTTAAATCACTATAAGTTTAGAAAAACAACATTTAGTTAGTTTACGATATAGTGATTTAGAGATGTCCTTCAATTACCCCACCTAAAGAGTGAAAACTCTGCCAGCACATGATAGAAAGTTTGAAATTTTTGTACCCATTATTTTAATGCAAAACTAAATCCTTTTTATGCGATAACACTTTAACACTTTCGAAATTATCTCTTAATTTCATTGCTTTGTATACACTTTCATTGAGACTCGTTTACAAAAAGCTTTTGTAAAAACGCGTCGATTATTCCATTAGTACATATAACCAACACAACTGGCATTGTATTATTTCTCTTTATTGAGTGTCTAAATGAAGTAATTCACTTGGCTTTGTTGAAAAATACATTCACAGATAAAAGTAGGAAAACAGAAAACAAAAAAATAAAAAAAAACAGAAAATAAACAAACAAACGAATACGAGCTTGGCAGTTGAATGCATTGTTTTCCCAGTTACTGCGGCATTAAGATGTGTACTCACATACAGTGCGGGTCAAATAAATACAAACACTATACAACTTATTTGATAAGTGGTTTCTCTTATAAAATTAGAGAAACTGTGAAAATGTCGTTGGACTGTAATGCAGCACGTGTTTTACTTCAGGCCTCTATAAACCATTTTTATCTCCCACTGTTGATTTTTTCCAGCAGCTTGTATTACTGATATCTGGTATTTGTTTTACCATTTGATCCTCTAGCACAATATGGAGAAATACATAAAACATTGCAAATTTTTTCGTTATTTTTTGATATTCTAAACAATAAAATTTGTTTTCTATTGCGGTATTGAAATCGAATTTTAGAGGTGTGTAGAGATATTTTTTTTTGAGGTTTTTTGTCTGAAACATAATACCTAAAAACCATTTGATTATAATTTGAAATTTTGTTTTAAATTCGAAAAAGTTTATTTACGCTAATGAAACATGATTAAAAAAACTTTTAAAACTTTTTTTAAAAAAATATTTTTGTAAACATTAGTCGCATTAAACACATACTAAACTTAATGAATAGTTATGGGTTGAAAGGTTTTTTTCATTAGTTGGTGTTAAACCATTGCAAACTGGATTAGTAATTAGAAGTTATTAAACTACATATAATGCATTTCTGAATTCAATGAAAATTGATGATTGCCGATGATTTCATACGGTATTTGTTCATCAATATTTGCTAGTTTTCGCCAAAACTAAATACAGAAAAAGTTCAAGTACAACCAAATAAAATCTGCCGAATGATCACTAACGTATTGTGGCGTTTTAAATGTTAAATTAACACATTCGAAAAGTTAAATTTTTCTTGACACTGACGCAAAAAAAATCACACAGAATTTTTTCGATTGTATGGGTTATGTTGACTTTGAGAACCGCTATGGTCCGCATAGATCAATGCTCAAAATCTATTGACAATCTTTTGCATTTGAGATAATTTCCGTTTGGGTTTTTTGGTAAATATTCCGTCTTGGTATGTTTACAATTAGATATATGGCTGATAATGGCAGCCATACATTACAAATATCCATTAAGTTTAGCGGTATCTCACCGGGATCTCTGACTGAAATCATTTAAATCTTGCCTAAAGCTTATCCGTTTATTAATGATCACAAATATCCAGAGAGGATATTAAAGGCCTCAAAATAAAGTTTCGATAATGTATCTGATTTAAGGGAATTAATCACAAATATCCAGAGAGGATATAAAAAGCCTCAAAATAGAGTTTCGATAATGTACCTGATTTAAGGGAATTAAAACAAATAAAAAATAAATCGATTTTTAGTTAAATGTATAATTTAATTATTATAAATTTTATATTATTCGTAAATGAATTATACAAAATTTATTTAATTATTATATATTTATGTATTAATTACATAATTGTAATAAATTAATTATTAACTCATATAAATTTCCCAAAAGATATTCATGTACCGTATAAGTCATATTAAATTTCTTGATAGGACACAATGCAATTCTATTTTATTGCATACTTTTGTGAGTAATTATACTGATACCAGTAGTTTGGGTGCGTATAAGTAATATTCTTCAAATAGAATTTAATATTAAGAATACGTATGAGTGACATCAAATTATATACTAATACGTATAGAACAATGTATAACTCGAATTTTATTGCATACTTTTCAGAGTAATAATACCACTAGTATAGGAAGTATGGGTGCGTATAAGTAATATTTTTTAAATAGAATTTAATATAAATTATACTGTCAATTTAAAGTTAGTCAATGCCCATTGCAGTGGATTTTTTACTCCAAATCTTACTGATATATTTTTATATTATGTATGTATATTTATTTTATATTTATTTATTTTATTATTTATTGATTTTATATTCATTCATTCATGGTACCAACTACATTGCTTTAAAATGGAAATTATATAATATGCGTGTGGGAGCTTGAATTAATTTATCAGTATAGTCGATTATCATATAAAATAATGTGGGTACATTCTTTATAAGCTAGGCATACGCAGTTGCCAGGTATGCTGAGCATGAAATCGTAAAATTTTCTAAAGAAAAATCTGCGGAAAAAACATGGTAATTGTGTTTCCTCTCAGTATTCTTGCTAGAAATCATATTTTATTCATACTTTTACTCGATATGTCTAACCTGAAACTTTGGACGTATTAAAGAGCCAACATACTACCTACTAGACTACAGCATTTACCACATACCACGTAGATTATGATTGATTATCTATAATCATAGCGCTGTTATAGTCCTATTTATGTGTGACATGAGAGAACGTTAGATTTATAAAATGCCACAGAGTCGAATTGTCAAAAAGAAATCGGACCTTATTTATTCGATCATAGTCCGGGACATTTGTTGTCTGCTGTTTTAAAAAAAGCTGATATACGAAGAAACATTTTGTTTACCAATAAAAAAAAAAAAAAATTGGCAAGCATTCTTCTTAGATGAACTAACGAATTCTTTGAGACGAAGTGCATAATCATCCAGTTTTAGTTATAGCTTCTTGAGGCGTCATCTATTAACCCTAGACGGTTACTCTTCTATTTCGTACATTAAGGCCACTCTTCGTTGAATCGACAAACACTTTCACCCTAATTGGTTACTGTTCGTCGAATCGTTGAAGCTAATTTGACTTTATCGAGGCATCCATTATTTTAATCCTAGATGGTCATTTTTGCACAGTAAGGTTGCTCTTCGTCGAATAGACGAATTATTTTTCGTCTACTGACTGCAAGCTTTTATTATCAAATAACGTTTTTGAAAACAAGAGCGAAATTTGGTCAAACATAAAAGAGTTATATGATAAAGTGTAAATGAACTTTAACCGTCCAGAGTTAAAGAAGAAAGAAACGTGAAATTAAAGCACTGCGTTAACAAGACTTTGCAGCAAGATGTTTCACCAACATATAAAGTTGATGTGACCCAAATATAGCTCCGAAACCAATTTTAGTAAAATTTATGCATTCATTAAACATTCGAGATGTTTGCAAGGTACAACTAATGGGTGATTTTTTAAGAGCAATAGCAAAATTTTTGAAAAAAAAATCACATAAAATTCAGAGAAAATGCATGAAATCTTTATTTGAATCGATAATACGGTCCATATAATGTTTGAAGATTATTTTATGCAAATTTTGACCGCAACTGCGCCTCAAATGGTCCATCCGCTTAGCCCAATTTTGGCATACTCTTTCCAACATTTCGGCCGGTATTTCACGAATAAATGCTTTAATGTTGTCTTTCAATGCGTCAATTGAAGCGGACTTGTCTCTATAGAAATGAACTTTAGCATATCCCTACAAAAAATAGTCTAAAGGCTGCTTGTTTACGTATCCATTGAGCCAAAAGTGAGCTTCATCGCTGAACGTAATTTTTCAATAAAGAAGTGGATCTTCGGCCAACCTTCCAAAAGCCCATTCACCAAAATTTCTGCGTTGCGGTAGATCGTTCGGCCTCAATTCTTGCACCAGCTGTATTTTAAAAGGCTTCACACCGAAATTTCACACCAAGTTTTTCCACGTTGTTGAGTAACAGACGCCTAATTGCTGTGAACGGTGACGAATCTATAATTGATGATCATCATTAACATTGGCCGCTATAGAGCTGCGATATTTTCTTCAGTTTGCACTCTGTGTAAGCATGTTGGGGTTTTAATGTCCAACAATGTAAGTTTGGTGGGAAATTTAGTCACAATAGGCTGAATAGCCGCTTTAGTGGCGGACCATAAAATGGATGGAAAAAGCGCGCGATGAACTTTCTTAAATCTTTCTGTCCCTGCCTACACAAATGTGTAGGAAAATTTTTGGATATTTTGGTATTTTCTAAATTATTATTTAACTTTTTCTTATTGAATTAAATGTCCTTATGTTAGTGATTATCTCTATTTTGCTCTGTTATAAGTTTTTTTCGCCACTTACTTTAGGATTTGTGATTGAAAGTGGAATAAAGGGGATCAATATTGAAATTGCTTGGAATGAAAAGGGTTAACAGAGCATGCATTTTGATAATAAAATTCAATGATTTTGCAAGCGTTGTTCGATTGTAAGACGACTCATGGTTAAATTATAGACCAAACAGAAGATGTTTGACAGTGAAACAAAACATGAAACGTTCGAGAGCTGTTTAAACCAGGGTTGCCAAAAAGATAACAGCTAAAAAATCACCCTTTAGATGTTATAATTATATGGCAGAATATATGACATCCGACTTATAATGCAATCGTACAGGACACAAATAACCAATAGTCATTACAAAAGATTTCTGCCAAAGGCTTTGTCGTCCGGGATCGACCTCTGATGTATAAAATTAAAGAATCTAGGTCATAATGCTGACTGAAGGGTTGTAGAGACCAATTATATATGCATGTATATTGAAGAATTTAATACTTCATAGACATATTAGTATATAGTACGGCTTTAGACACAGCGAGGTAGTCTCGATTTAAAAATAAAACATAGAAAATCCATTAAAACCTTTTTGCAAAGAAAGAAAGAAAATAATAGATTCGTAACCTTAAATAGAATTTAGTTTGCCTGTTTCAATTTCATGATTTCTTTTATTTATTTTCTATGCATAAATTTCCACATAGATTTAGTGAAACAAACAAAACAATTAAGACAAACGGTTTATTTAGTCTAAATAAAGAAAAAAAAAGAAAAACAAAAGAAATTGGCTAAAATATACAAAAAATACACGACAACAATAACAATAGCACACCATAGGACAATACGGGTTGTTTTATTACCACCAAATACAACACGTGGAGCAAAGAATTTTCTTTGAATTTGTTTTCGTTTTTCTGGACAATACGGTTGAGTAAATGCAACAACAAAAAAAAAATGGCATAATACACACACACATACATACGTATTCAGCTAAACACAAAAGTCAATTAAAAAAAAATGCACAAAAATTGTGAAAATCCTTCGCTTATATACACACACGTCCATGTACATATGTATGTATGTATGTATGTACGTGTAAGTGTATATAAAACACCCACATAACAAAGAGTAACATATTGGTTTTGGTTGGAAAAAAATGCAACCAAAAAAAAAGGAAGCATTAGTATAGTCTGCGTCTGTGTATGGGTAAAAGTGCTACCAAATGCTTTGTGCATTTCCAATGGAGCATTTGCACCACGCGATTGTATTGAACGTTCAATTGTGTATTGTGTTAGAGTTGTGTGTGATCATATGAAAACAAATTCAAGTTAAAAGTACATTTTTGTTGCTTTCATTTCACTTAAAAATCAAAATAAAGAATGAAAAAAAAGCGAATACCAAAGCAAACAAAAAGAAAAACGAAAACGAAAAGAAAAGTTTACAATTCATTGCTGAATTTGGCATTTGGTTGGTAGTGGCAGTGGCACTGGCATAGAAAATAAGATTCAATTCAATTTCTTTTTTCTGTTTGTTTGTGTTCCTGCTGTTGTTTAATGTTTTTTTCCGGGTTCAGTTTTCCTTCTGAACAACAAAAACAACACTACACAACACTTGCATTATTTTCTGGTTGTTGTTGTTGTTGTCATTGTTGGTTTGCATTCAATTGTTATTTGTGTTGGTTTTTAAAATTTTTTCTATTTTTGCATCATTTTTTTTCCTCACGTTTAACCGCCTGTTTGTTTCATCGTCGACACACATGGTGTTGTCTGCGTGCTGTTAACGTCAGTAATGGTGATGACGAGAACAGCGTTGGTATGTATGATGAGTTCTATGAAAAAAAAAGAACAAAAAAAACGTTATAAAAACGAATTGAAATATCCGGTATCAAATTACTGTTAATTTGTTTTTTTTTTCTGCGAACTCTTCGCTACTATTGTTGAAATGATAAAACAGCCAGAGTTGATGCATCATTAAACGAAATTGCAATTGCTTTATGCTGTAAAGTAAGCAGAAACGTATAAGAGTGGGTGGTTTTGAAAACCAATTCGTAATAAAACATTCATTAATTAAGCATAGGCATTTGGTGTTTTAATTTACTTGAATAATATTCAACTGTTGACACGTGTAATTGGTCCTTAAAATATATGGAATTGCGAAGAAATAGGAAATGCATCAGCAGGTAATATTCTATAGGTTAGGTTGAATGAATTTCCAGCGACTTCCTCTCAGCAGTCTTCTGGCAAGCCTTTATCGGCTTGGAAGACCTAACAAGAAGTTTTTCGGTCACGGTCATCGCTCTCAGTATCATTTCACTTTGTCATCAATTTCCGAAAGAGATTGATTTTTTTTATTTCATAGTTCCAGTTCTTAAAAGATGAGTCGCCATGGTCTAGTAGGTAGTGTGCTGGCTTATTAGAGATTTCATCCCCGCAGATTTCTGACAAAAACTCGGAGAATAAATAAAGTTGCCACGAAAAGTTTCTTAAAAATCGTCGTCGACTTTAAACTATAGGTTTCCGCCACTTATATATAATAATTAACCCACACAACATTAGTAGTATGAGAAACAAAGTCTGATGGGTTGCAATGACTACATACAATTGTAGTTCTTCCCAGAACGTAGCATTATTTTCATTACATTACCAGCCTTCAAGCTTTTTGAAGCAAAACTTGCCATTTCCATTCCAAATTAAAAATTAAATTTTCTCTGATATTTCGAGTACTATGTAGCGGCAATAACGAACTTGTTCTGCAGCTTCCGAATTGTGCTCAGGCTGTTGAGTTACTTCCAATATGCATTCTCAAGTGTTCGCATTTAACAATCTACGGATGCTATTTTCTTCTGCTATTCTTCAAATCTCGATTATTTGAACATAAGAATCCATAAAGCATGTTATGGATGGTCTCGTTTTTCTTCTTCTTCTTTAGATAGGTAAACCAAGCATGTTGTTTTTATCTCTGGTTAAAATAACACTTACTATACAGCCTTTGCTTATACAGGGCATTCTGTTGGATCTAGGAAAATAGGTTAAGGGAGACAAAAAAGAGGAGGTAGTGTATGAGGCCACTATTCAAACTCCAGGTTACAAAACTCGAACAAAACGAAATATGAAAACATTATTCTCAACAGAATTCTGACAAAAATTCTGACAGTAAACAAAAAATTCCATGAAAAATTTGCTTCAAAATTTATCGTTCCAACTAGACTTTAAATCCCACCACTCATCTATAAAAATTAATGTACACAGTATAGGTGGTGTGAAAAGCTAGGTTGTAATTCTGGCTGAAAGATTGTAATGACCAATTATGTATGCATGTTTGTATGTAACTTTATATAAAAACAAATTTCTTGACTGTAACTTTACATGGAAAGTACAATTTTTTTGTGCTTAAACTGTCAAAATTATGAAATTTTCCTTCATTCATCACACGCTGAGTATTATTTTTCATTAAAACCCCCTAAGGTTATCAGGATGTCAATAATAATGATAATTCGAATTTTATCATTGAATTTTAATTATTTCATTTCCTGGCATTGTCATCATTATGAAACTCAAACTATTGTTCTTTAAATCGAAAAGTATTAGGTTTTATTTAAATTAAAATTGCATTGAGTGCTTAGCTATTGTACGCAATTATTTTACTATTTAATATCAGAACATAAAACTGCTCTTAACTGGCTTTATTGTGAACATAAAAACAAAACTTTGCATTTTATTCCAAAAGAAAAATCATATAAAAATTTAAAGGTTTTTCCTTTTTTTTATTTATTTTCCTTATTACAACTTTAATTTAATTTATCTTTACACACTTTAAACTGGACTTTTTGAAATGAAAAGTTTTTTTTTATTTTTAAATTCTTTCAATTCATTTGGTCCGTTTCTGTTGCCCTGTTTCCATTGGAGTGCATAGCAAAGTGTAAAGAATTAAATCCAACAACAAGAACAACAACAATAATAATACAAAAAGGCATAAATCTTTAAGTGCAACACTCGAATTGATGGTGTTAAGAAAGAACAAAAAAAAAAAAAGAAGAAAAATCCTGGAAAGAAATGAATTGTAAAAATAAAAACGAGAAACAAAAAACAAAAAAAACATCCTAAAGAACATTAATTTTCCGAAAAACAACATAAATTCATTCGCTTGTAATTATTTCTGGTATTAGTCGAAGGAGAGTTTAACGTAAAACAACTACTTTTCCTCAACAACAAACGAGAATGAAGGTGACGACGACCGATTCCTTTAAACACATAAATATTAAGACTTAAAACACAATAAGGCAAGCACAGTGGCTGCTGGTAGCCATGATCTGTTGAATTTCACTTATAATTAAAGCGTGTTGATCAAACAATTTATTCCAATTGTTACGGCTTCAATTCTATGAATCTTTGTTTGGATACGAACTGACTGACTGACTGACTTTGAAAAAAGCACACAGAAACTCTTTCCATTTTCCAGAGTTTATTGATAAATTCCGGTATTACGAAATAGGGAAAACGTATAATAAACTGGTGAATGGGAACAATAAAAAGCAAAAACAAATAAATTAATGGAAATACTACACTACAGTGCAGTGTAGTAAATTTATAAGCCAATCGTAAGGACACTGTGGAATACACTAAAAAGGGGTAAAATACACAAACAATACATTTAACTAAGCTACAGTTTGTAATAGCTAATGGAAAACGTTAATATATCATTAAAAAGAAAATATTGCTTTGAATGATTTCAATCTCTATGGTAGAGTCTTCATTTTTCACAAAAGATTTTAAATTATCCCTATTGTTCAACAATGATCTTAGAGCATCAAACGATTTGCCGGTTTTGCAGAAGCAGTATCGGTGTCGTAAGTTTTTCGTTGTATAGTACTTTATGGGCCCTCATCATATATAACCCCTGATCTCTATGTTTAGCGAATCATGCAGCACTAAAATTTTACTGTAATTACGACAAATATCTCTAAGCCAAAAAGAAACCTAGACTGAAGGCATTAAAAATTACGACATTTAGTTGCATAATATTGGCGATTATAATTTTATGCGGGTTATTGTAGAATGTCCTGTAAAATAATTTACATCTGCTGTTGTTTTAACACTCCTTTGTTAATATCGTTTTTAAAAACGATATTTGACAATTTTTCTGTTTCTAGTCTAGCTTTGAATGCATGCAAAGTAATTTCTTGGAGTCGCATTTTAAAGGTATTAATTTAAATGCCCAGTGGGCTCCAATTTATTGGTTGCACTGTCGCAAAACTCGAGTGTACTATCCATATCGGGAAGAAAGACATCCGTTTGTAACCACCAGAGACGGTTGCCACTGCTTAAAACCCTATATTTAAAGCTTTCATAGCTGATTATGGATATATTTGTAAACTGTCTGTCGATTAAAAAGGTGCATTGTTCTGATCGATACAATGCTTCCAACTTATCAATATAACATTGGTGGTATCGATACATGATTGTTGCGGCCTACTGTGGGCCAAAAGCTTGTTAACCTTAACATATACTTACGTCAACAGAAACATACCCGGGTCTGTTCATACATCTTATATGGAATTTCTTTTGTTGCTAAGTTTATTTATGTTTTACTTATGTTTCGTAGTTGGAATGTTTTGTTTCTGTTTAAGTATTGTTTGATTGAGTTTTATTGCTACATTGTTGCTCAGCCAAATATATCGAGCTTCTATGAACAAGGGAAACACCCATCGATAGCGTAAAAAAGACTGACAAAGCTGCAGCCATAACTAACTCATATTTAATGCTGAATGATACTCTACGTTGCAATTACGTACCAGTTCCAAATGTGACAGTTGGTGGGCAGTTGTATCCCTACCGTGGTGGTACTGGGTTTACCCATTACATACCATTGAAACCCGCCAATTACGGGTATGTGATTCAGTCTTATCCTATCCAATGAAGAGACAAATTTGCACGGAGTAAAGGACTCGTGCATCAATCTTTTTTGTGGAATATTGTTTGTGATAATTTGTCCACATACCGATAAGTTTAATAATGGATAGCAGTTTATCAATGTTAGGTATAGTGAATAGAAGACTAGACTAGACTTTATTTGTACCACCATATTTCGCTTTATCCAAAGGACGGGAAGTAAAGTCAACTACATTACATACATATATTTTCTTTATACATACCCAGGTAACGTAAAGGGATAGGAATGAAAAAATGGCCACAACTTTGGTCCCCATCCCCCATTCTTACTCAAGTCTAGCAATAAAGTAGAAAACACTACTAGTGAGAAAATTTTGAAATTTCAGGTTAATACACTTATTATTTCCTGAGATACGGCGATTTAAAAACACAAAACATACCCGGGTATGAATTTGTTGTCATAAAAGTTAAGTGAGTCGACAATGCGTTTCTAGGTAATCTTGTTCCCTAATATGCTGTAGGCAAATGGAGTTCCAATTAGAAATATCTTATTACATTAGAATTTTTGCTACTATGGCTTCCCTCCGATGGGAAGGTATCCTTTACGTGTACCATATAGCAGTTCATAATCGCCATATTATGTTAGTCATAATGGCATTATGAGTTGTGAATATTTAGGATATCGTCTTTAACCCAAGCCTATGGATCCTTAATTGAATTTATTTCAACTGGCATGTAGCATTGAACCCAATTGTAGCTAAACCTTCGTAGCTGCTTAACTTCAATATTAAGTTTCAATGCTTCAATCGACCTGCCATTTGTTTCTAATTACTCTGCAAATGCTGTTTATTCTACATCCACCACTAAACGCATATCTATACTGTTTAACTGAACACACACTATCATCAAATACAGTCAGTGATACCTCTTCTTCTGTTAAATTTACTTTTTTTTTTCCTTTTTCCTTTTTTCAACTTTAAATAGTAAAAATGGAGAAGAACAATAACAATAATGGTTTTGTTGTATTTAATACTTAATAATATGGTATACCGCCTTCCACTCACAGTTTTATTTTGCAATGGTACGTACTCGTATTGTGTCTTAATAACAACAACCACAATAGCATCAAAATACAAATACCAACAATAACAACGACAACAATTACTATATACAGCATAACAACTATTAATATACAATACACACATACATATACACACACACGAACACCAGACACATACACATACACAGTATTTAATGCTACTAAACTTAACTAAACTAAACTAAAGCTCATACAATTTTAAAGTTGAATCAATCATTTTCAGTTTGATGCACATCAGCAACACCGTAGTTACAGTCCCTATATTACCAAAGGGTGCTAAAGATGGAAAGGACTCTGGTAGATATATAGTTAATAACGTAGTTGTATTTATAATTGCGCATAAAATTTATTGTTGAGTTACAAACATAATTTACAACAGAATTGACTTCATATGGTAGACAATGTCGCTTAAGGGTTATTAGATTTTGGGAGCTAGCATTTTTAAAAACTTTCAAGAGGTGAAAACAACACTCCTTAATATGGTAGCTGAAGGTTTAACTTCAAACTTTTGTTTTTACACAATAAATTTCAAGTGTATTGAGTACTACATTGACACTCTCTCTCTCTCTCTCTCTCTCTCTCTTAAACCTTAAGAAAATTATTTATCAACAAGTAAATAGCCTGCAAAATTGATAACAGGAAAAAATCGTGCACTTTTTCAAGTGTGTAGTCGGCAATGACATCACGGATGTTGATCTTCAAATGTCTAATTGTCTCTGGTTTTTCGGTATAGCACTTTTTTTTAACGGCACACTAAACAGAAAATAGTCCAATGGTGTCAAATCGAAGCATCTTGGTGGCCAATTGGCATAACCATTGCGGCTAATTAAAAGGCCATCAAAGCGTTTGATCCCAATCGATTGTGGCATGAGGTGTATGGCAGGTTGCACCATTCTGTTGAAACCAAACGTCGTTCACATCAATACCATGAAGAGCGGTTTAAAAAAATCTCAATTATCAAGATGCGAAAGGTGTTTCCAGGCCAGACATCAAAACAAAATACAAAAATAAAGTTGGCATGAAAAGTTTCTCATAAAAGTCTTTCGTTCGGAGTCGACTTTAAACTGTAGGTTCCGCCACTTATGTATAAAATTAACACACGCAACATAAGTGGTGTGAGAAACTAGGTCAATAATCCTGACTGATGGGTTCTAATGACCAATTATGTATGTATGACAGGTGTTTCCATTAACTGTAATGGTTGTGCCATCCTCATTTTCAAAAAAATATGGGCCAGAGATAGTTCCATTCCATAAACTACAACAAACAGTTACACGTTATGGGTGCATTGACTTCTGTAAGAACACGTAGAGCTTTCTGATCCCCATGCTACGGCAGTTAGCTTGTTAACGTAACCAAAAATGTGAAAGTGAATTTCATCGAATATCTACATGATCGTATAGTTTATTATTGGCCCATCTAGTAAAGCGAAAATTAAGCGAATGCTAATACGGCTTCAACTCTTGAACCAATTGAACTTTGTAAGGAGCTAGTGCGTCAAATTTTCAATTCTTAAGAACGATGACGTACACTCTCAGTCACTGCAACGATATTTTCGGACGTACGCACTATGCGAGAACGTCTTGATGCATTAACATTGCCACCAGTTTCACTAACTTTAGCAATAAACTTGTGTATACCGGGCACTGTTTGTCCTTCTCTGTGACCAAATTTTGTACGATATTTTCATGGAATTCTCAATCATTTTCAGTGAATTCCTAACGTTACTCAAGCTTAAATTGACTATTTACGTTCACTGAATTTTATGGGGGAATAGAATGAAATAAGTATTGGCAGATTCGAAATCCGAATGGTTCAAATATAAACCGATAGATGGCCTACCCTATATAATAAATACATTACCATCTTGCGGAACTATATTTTGATTGTAAATTGCACCAAAAAAAAAAAAGTCTATTTTAAATGAACTTATCAATTGCACCACTTGGCTGAATATTTACTGTGTTCGTTTAATTTTATATTTTTGTTTTGGTTTTGTGTATGGGTGTGTGTGTGTGTGTTTTTTTTTAATACCACACACTACCTTACATGTTAATACTTTTACTCTTTACTAAAGATGATGCTCTTGCTCCTGCTGTTATTGCTCATTCATACATTGTTTTGTGTGTCTGTGTGTGTGCTCATTGTTTGAAGTGTTGGCTAAATTTTACATGTTGTTTTTATTGTTATTGTTGCTCTCTCTCTCTGTGTTTCTCTCTATTTTGGCATTACACTGCCAAACCATAAACTATAGCATATTCTCTAAGTGTGTATCTAACTGTACGTTGTTATAAATTGTTTTTGTTCATATTTTTACAGATTTTCGGTAGGGTGTTATGCACATTAAAGCTGTACATGCCATGGTGTTGTATAGTTTGTTCATCCAGGATTTTAGATGCTGCATAAATATTTTTTTTTTTTTTGTTTTTGTGGTTTTTACAGTTTTAAGGTTTTACTCGTTGTTGATATTGCTGATGTTATTGTTATTATTGTTGTTGTTGTTAGTTTTTTAATGTTATGAAATAATTTTTCGTATACGTAGTTCCTTGTTCCGGATTATTTTGCTTTTTAATGTTCTTAACTTGGTTGCCTGGTTGGTTGGTAGGTTAGGTGGTTGTTTGGTCGGAGAGTCGATTGTGCTGTCTGTCTGTCTCTCTGTCGTGAAGCTCATTTTGTTATTGTTCGATTGTGCTGTTAAGGTGTTGTTGTTTTTTTTTTCCATTTTGGTTTTCTGGTGTTAATTTTTGTTGGTTTAAAAAGTTATTGCTACGCCAATGCACACATTCTCTCTCCATTTCCTTCTCTCTTTCTCTGTCTATATACACACACCACTTGAGTAATATTCCAATTCATTATGAACCTCTATTTAGTGTTTGCATTCTATAAAATAGAAAGTGGTTATGGTGTAATGTCTCACCCCCCCCCTTTTGTACAGTGCAGTGGTTACACTAATCTTGTATTAACCTACTGCAACCCATATTCTGATTCATTTCAAGTTTGGGGTATTTCTTCCATTGCTATTCTTGTTCTTTTTCTTATAAAGCGTTTGTTTTTTCTCTTGCTGATTTTTTTTATTATTTTACTCTTTTTTAAGTACCGTTAACGAGCAAAAACTAATAAGTTTTTAAATGAAAACGGAAGAATTTGTTGTAGATTTTCTGTTTCGTTTTTTTGCTCTGCTGTTCGCCTTCCTTCCTTCCTAATGTTGTGCTTTTGTACTCTCCCATCTTACTTGTATTGTCTCCCTTTTTTTAAATTTGCTTCTCTTCTCGTGCATACTATGCTTTGGCTATTGTTTATTTTATTTTATTTCAATTTTTTTTTCTATCTGAACTCTCTCTTTCTGGCTCCTCTACTTTCTTATTGTTATCGTCGTTATCTTTCATAAGTCTTTTACGTATATTTATGCCCTTATATCCTTCTTCAATTCAATCCTCTCAGCAGCAGCCTCTTCTATGGGCTGCAACATCGGTTTTTTATTGCTTTTTCTCATTGATGTTGTTGCTGTTGTCATCGTGGTGCAATAGTTCATTTTAATCTTCTTGTAGTTTTAAACTGAATTTTTTTTTCATTTTTTTTTTCGTTTTTTCTTCGCTTTATTTTTAATGTTCATTTTAGTTATTGTTTTTAATCACTTTTCTGTCGTTATTTTCTTCGATGACTTTATCATTGCCCAAGTTCATAGTCATTTTGCTGTTGTTGTTGGCGGTATGATTTCCAATTTATATTTTTCTTCTTTAAAAAATGTCTGTCGTGTATTGCACGATTATCATCAACTTGTTTTGTGTTTTAAAAATTTATTGCCGTTGCTTAAGCAATTTAAATTTCAAGTTTTTATTTCATCTATTATTGAGTTTTTTTTTCCAAATCAATATTTCACGGAAGAATAATTTTTAAGTCATAAACATCTTCTCTTGTTATACTCGATTGATATTTGATGTGTTGATGAAGTAAAATTGAAAGAATTTCTTAAATAGTTTGGAGAAAAAAAAAAATAATGAATATCCGTTTCGTTGGAAGGCTTTTGTCAAACAAATTCTTTGAAAATCCTAGGAAAAGGAATAGAAAATTAAAATTTAAAATTATGAAATAAAGTTTTTGTTAAAAATAAAGCATAGATCATTAGATACTGTATCGGGCGAGCCATTTATCGGGCCGTTTATAAATTGAAACCATCGATTATTTCGAATCTGGCGATGCTTTCTATTCCTCCAGAAAATTCTATATATTATCTCCACTGAACGTAATCAATCGGTTTACGCTTGAGCAACGTTATGATTTAATGAAAATTTATATCCACGAAAATATCGTACAAAATTTAATCGCAGAGAATTATAAACAGTGCCTGGTGTACGCAATTTTATTGCTAAAGTTAGTGAAACTGGTGACCATGTTGATGCGCCTAGACGGGGCTCGCACAGTGCATACGTCCAAAAATATCGATGCTGTGGCATCAACATGTGCTTGTCATAGTACTTAACAATTGAAAATTTCACACATCGGTTTACATTGAATTTTGAGAAAAGATGATTTGAAACCGTATTACCATCTGTTTAATTTTCCCTTCACTAGATTGGCCAACGGCAAACTGCATAAAGATATTTATTATGCCAACAGAAATCAAGTGAATTTTCGAATGAATTTCACTTTTATGTTGGCGTGTGTACATTAATAAGCAAAATTGTCGTATTTGGGGCTCTAAAATCCTACACGTGATCTTACAGAAGTAAATGCACCCATTACGGGTTATTGCTTGGTGCGGCTTGTGGAGCGGCGGCATCGTTGTAAATGAGGATGGCGCAACCAATACAGTTAATGGAACCACATATCGCATCATGATAATCGAGATTTTTTTAAACCGCCCTTCATGGTATTGATATGAACGACGTTTAATTTTAACAGGATTGTGCACACTGCCACAAACGATTTATTGCATCAAACATTTGATATCCGTTTATTTTTTGTTTTTTTTGTTTTTGTTCAATAAATACCAATTAACTTTTAATTTTGCATATAATTTTTCTCTTTTTTATTATTCAAATTTTTTAAATTTAATTTTTGGCCATGGGAAGTCAAAAGTCGAATGGTAATGTCAATTGGCTGTCAAGAAACTGCGATCTTAAACGATTTGACTATATTCTGTATGGGGCACCGTTAAAATAAAGTTTTATGCGGACAAACCAGAGACAATTAAGCCTTTGAAAGCCTACATTCGTGATGCCTTTGCCAAGATACTAACTGGAACTATTATACTGCAAAATAAAAAAAAAAGTAGATAGAAATATTTGTACCTTTGGTTAATAATTCCATATGTACAGACCTCAAATCATATCCACAACATTAGAAACAAATAACTTCAGGTTCTGAAGTAATCATACCAACCAATGTTTAAATGGACACCCTGCCTGAGTATTACGTTCACGTTTCTTTTAACTGGATAATATTGCTTTCACCCGGCAAGTGGATCTGGTATAATTCGTATATTTATTTCCATCAGACTATTTTCACTTCATTTCTAGAGTATCACTGGCGTTTTTATATGCAGTCAACTCTCCTATAACGCGGTACTCTCAGAAAACGGTTTCTATATAACGCGGGACTAAAATTGCGACAGCCCTCCTATAACGTGGTACTTTCATAGCACGGTTTGCGTTCTAATTCATCTCATAACTTCCTTCGGCACAGCCTAATAATGAATAGTAATTAGATATTGTAAGAGGGTTTAATATAAATTTTATTTTTTATTTTATTTTATCTGCTCATCCGAGATGCATTACCGTGCAAAACAATAGCAGTTGGATTTTCAATTTAAAAAAACTATGAATGAAGATGGACCAAGTGAGGATAAATATTAAAAAATTACATTATTTTACAAGTCTTTCTTAATTTTGTTGGAAACCAATCCTTTAGTTTAGTTTTTATTCTATTTTTTTATCAATCCTTATATGAACTCTTGAATTCAATAAAAATAATTTATAATTAAACCTGCGTTTTGTATTTCTTGGTCTCCATATAACGTGTACGAATGATTTGATTTGTACTAATTCTATGTTTCTTATAGCGTAGTTTCCATACAACGGTTTCCATAGAACGCGCTATGAATTAGCCTGGTTTGTAACTGAAATTCGAGTTTCTTATAGGGCGGTTTCCATAAAACGCTCTCGACGCGTAAAAAAAGGACGCGCTACGAATTAGCCTGGTTTGTATATGAAATTAGAGTTTCTTATAGCGCGATTTCCATATAACGTGGTACGCAGTCACCGCGTTATAGAAGGGTTGAGTTACCCTGCCAACCAAGAATTAACGTCTATGTAGTATGACTACGATGCTTGCTATTAGAATTTTCTAATCAAATGCATTGTTCACTATGCTTAAAATAAAAGCTACACAAATTCTTGGATATGGGATTTATTAACTGTACATCCGGCAGGAATATTCTGTAGGGAGACAAACATTCAACCTTGCCCGAACTTTGATTACACTCCAAGAACGATGGGAAAATGAAGTCCATTTGTATAGAAACCATTCAAGATTATTTTAGATACACGCAGAATCATCTTAAGTCTCACAGATATCTCTAAATGTAAGCAAAGAAATTGTAACACACAGACATAATTGGCCATTACAACGCTTCAGTCAGGATTACGGCCTAGCTCCTTCCTCAACGCCACTTATGTTGTATGTGTTAATTTTTATACATGAGTGGCGGGACTTACAGTTTAAGTCGACTCCGAACGACAAATTTTTGAGAAACTTTTCATGGCAATTTTATTTACTCTCAGAGTTTTTGTCAGAAATCTACTGAGAGGAAGTCGTCGAAGAAATATTTTTTCATATTTCGTTTTTGATGTCTGGACGGGGATTTGACACACAACCTACTAGACCACGGCGACTAAAAATTTATAAACTCCCGAAATTTATTGACATAATTTGTCTAGCCAATGATTTGCATAATATCCACACCTTTATAGGTATTATAATCAGGATAGTTAAGAACTAATTCTTATAAAACAAAAACTACGCTTCAGGGTTACTTAAGTCATTGTGAATGATGAATGAATGAATTTCTTTCAGTAAAACGTCATTTCAGTTTTTATCCCAGTAATATGGCAAAAATTTCAAACTTTATGATCCAATTCACGTTCGTATAAAAAAAAATAAATTAAAAATTAAAAACAAAAATTTTTAACTTCATCGTAAGTTTTATATTTTTATAACACTTGGTAGTTTCTTTTTACGATTCTTCTTCTTTTTTTTTTTATTCATGCACCCAATTACGAAAATGTTTACTTATTTCTATTTTATTATGTTTTTTTTTTTTTAGTTTTTGTTGTTTTTTTGTTGCATAAAAGTATTTTTTTTTTTACTTTTTGTTTTTTGCCTCTTTATATTTGGCATTTTATTTTTTGCCAGCAGTTAAGTGAAAAACTCTCACAGCAATTTAACTTATTTAGTTCGTGGACTAAAATTATTCACGTTGTGCAATGCGGACAGTAATGAACGAAAATTTATTAGTAATTTGTGTTCCGTCATTTTATAACACGGTGCGACAGTGAAAATACACCCGAGTAACTACATAGTTCATGTTGTTCAGTTAGTTGAGTAGAACCCTCCAAGCTTATTTTAATTGACAAAAACTGTTTTTTCTGACTTTACTAGCAAATTTCTGAATTACTTAAACATTTCTGACCCGATTTTTAAAATTTAATTCTTGTTGGAAAGGGGAGAGATGGAACTTTAAAATGGTATACATATATCTATTATTTGGTTTAATTCGCTGAGAGATTTGACGAAGTAAACTTGGAAAACGAGATTTTTTTTCATATTTTTTTAAGTTTGTACGTTCATAGTAGGAAACTTTACTTAAAAAATATTAAATAAGTGGTAATATTCAGGAAGTGCATTATCTTCCGAAGAGATTGACACTTTGTTTGATCAAATCGGACAGAAATTACCGTAGTTATTATATAAAGAGTCTAACAGTCGAGTTATCTTGTGAAGAGCTTGACAAAAATTGCCGTAGTTATTATATGAAGAGTCTAACAGAGTCAATTGAACTTTTACTTCAAAGGTTTTCAGAATTTTTGATGGATATTGATTGGTTATCACAAAATGTGTCAATTTCACGTTTGCACGACTTGCAGAAATCGGCTAATATTTGTGTTTTTTGCTAATATTCTTATTTCTCTTTACGCAAACATTGGCCAACTTCTGGTGGTCACTCAAACTTGGAATTGATACATTTTCCGATAAACAATCAAGATTCATCAAATATTCTTAAAATCTTTTTAACCGAAAGTTCATTTGATAAGATCACATATCACACCTTTATTGCAACTTGGCAAAATGCGATTTAAGTTTTCAAGAAATAAGTCCTATGATCTAATTGCCGCAAACACTTTTTGCTATAACTTCGGTTCAGCTTGGGATATAAAACTGATTTTTTTTTCAACATGTACAGAATGTCTAAAAGAGCAGTTTTGCTTAAGTAACTAAAAATGTTTAATTTGACTATGTTGCAATAAAGGAGCGATATAAAAAAAATATAACCCGACTGTTAGACTCTTCATATAATAACTAGAATAGTTTTTGTCCGATTTGATCAAACAAAGTGTCAATCTCTTCACAAGATAATGCACTTTCAGAATGTTACCACTTATTTTATATTTTTTAAGTAAAGTTTCCTACTATGAACGGACAAACTAAAAAAAATATGAAAACAATTCACGTTTTCCAAGTTTACCTCATCAAATCTCTCAGCATATTAAACCAAATAATAGATATATGTATACCGTTTTAAAGCTTCATCTCTCCTCTTTCAAATAAGATTTAAATATTGAAAAAATCGTGTTAAAAATATTTGAGTAATCCAAAAATTTTTGCGTGAAGTATAAAAAACAGATAATAAAAAAAGTTTGAAGGGTTCGAGAAATATAAAAAATATTTTTGAGATCTACTCAACAAAACTCACAACCTACACTATGTCATTTGCCAGGTGTATTTAATTTTTTTTATTTTGTCGCAGAGTGTAATTAATATGTACATACTAGGGATGCCAATCGGGAAATCCCGAATCTCTAAATCCCGGGATTTTCGGTATTCACAAAATCCCGAATCCCGGGATTTTTAAAAACTTGTCCCGGAATTTTTCGGGATTATGATTTAATATGTATTTTGACCCGACAAAAGGTCCTGAAAAAGAATTCTATATTACTTGACTTCGATAATAGCTTCTCATATGACGAAAACCCCATTTCTTTTGATAAAAAGTTATTTGATGCCATCGAAGAATGCAAAAGCTCTATAAAACGAATTAATTGGGTACCTGATTTAGATACTCAACTGTCCAAAGAAATAGATTTACTTACATCAGGAGATAGTAGAGGTGAATGTTTACAAGCTGCATTCAACTTGGAACTATTTTACCAACAAATGTTGATTGCGAGAAGTTTTTTACAACGGTAGCGTATGTTGACAACAAAATTCGTTCAAGCCTGCCAGATCACATGTTAGAGGCTTTCATTTTTTTTGCTGGAATCCAAATAATTTTCTTAAAACTAATGCATTTGCATATGTACGTAGGAATAATTTTTATTTTTGTTAATTTACGCTTTTTTGTTACTTTTTGTCTTGCTGTTTTAATATTTTATTTTTAATGACTTATAATTCGGATATACATACATAATTGCGATACAAATGATTTTGTTAACGAAATATTTTTATTATTAAGAGAAAATCGCGATTTTTCCAGTGATTTTTCGGGATTTTTGGATCCCGAATTATCCCGAAATATCCCGGTATTTTTAAAAATCGATCCCGTTTGGCATCCCTAGTACATACTAGAGGTGTGCGTAAGACATATAAAATTGCACACTATTGCATTTTTCTCAAGACCGTGTATTGATTGTTGCTGCAAATATAAATAAGTGTGAAGCAAAGATAGTGTACAAAAAAACAACTGCACTCGTATACTATTGTACAACAGTATAAAAAAGAGTTGTGTGAAGAGTGCATATATTCACAACATGCATTTCTTTTTATGCTCTTGGCAACCGAACATCTTCGTCAACGCCAGCATTGCCAGTAAATTCTTTAAACTTTTTATTTCTGGGGAAAAACCTCTTTTTACACTGCTACTCTTTTTACACTACTGATTTTCATATGGCAATACTGAAAATGTAGCTTCGGTAGTAAAATGTGCTCTTACAACACAATGCATAGTTTCATTACTTCACAGGCAAACGAGTGCTGTTGTACACTTTGAATGAAAGAGAAATACACATTTCAGTGCACTCGTAAAATCAAGAGCAACAGAAAAGAGTTCGCTACAGTATTGTATTCGGTGAAGGGTAAGCTAGCAGAATGTCTTATGCATATCTTTATTTTTACTTTATCCTCTGGAAGTAGGGTTGTTAAACACCTTAAATAATATTTAAAGGAGTACTTAATTCACTATCAATAAAAAGACATAGCATCATAAATATTATTTCTAAAGTCCTTTTTTTGTCGGTTGCAAATATCTCCCACACCATCGCATCAAATTTAATGAACGATATCTCATTTTAAACCTTATGTCTAACACTAATTGCAAAAAATAATTAGAAATTGAAAAATTAATGTTTTCATTGATAAAAATTATATTTTATATAGAACTGCATAATAATACTGTTGTCATTATGATTATATGTTTTTCTTCATGTGTGCTAATACAAGGTCGCTTAATAGTAAAGCAGTTCTACATAATATTGTATGTATTTAAACCCATTTCGGCGATACCGCTATTTAATATAATGTCGTTTATTACTAAGTCAGTTATATATAATATGTATATTAAGTTGTAAAAAGCTGTTTTGGCAATACTTATATCAGCAAAAATTATTCATACAGATAAAACTGTACTCATACAACCTTACACCTTCTGATCCAATTGTGCCTTTCCGAATGACACGAAAACAATTCCCTGTGAAAGTTGCTTTTACTATGACGATAAACAAAGCACAAGGTCAAACCCTTTAAAAGGTAGGATTGTATTTACGAGAACCGGTCTTTTCACATGGGCAGTTCTATGTGGTTTTTTCTCTAGTGCGTACGTTTAAAGATATTTTTGTTTGTATTAAGGATTCGTACAGGCAAAAAAAATTAACGATGATCATGTCATTTACCTCTAATATTGTATTCAAAGATGTATTATAAAAGCATTTAAACTTATGTATGTATGTATGTAAATATGTATGATATATTACGATTTCTAATAATTTTATACTTTTAATCATCATATATATTATTTCTAAAGCACTTTTTTTCGGTTGCAAATATCTCTCATTTCACCGCATCAAATTTAATGAATGATATCTCATTTTAAAGCTTATATCTAACATTAATGATAATAATTAGAAATTGAAAAATTAATAGTTTCATTGATAAAAATTAGATTTTATATATGATTATATGTTTTTTTTCAAGTGTGGTAATACGATGATCATGTCATTGCCTCTAATATTGTTTTCAAAGAAGTATTATAAAAGCATTTAAACATATGTATGTATGTATGTATGTATGTAAATATATGTATGATGATATTATGATTTCTAATATTTTAATACTTTTAATAAAATTTCTATTAAATGTTTTCATTTTATGTTACAAAATTGACAACCAACGGAGCGAAATATTCGAACGGGTCATCTAGTTCTTTCAATAATTCACGCTGCCTTGTACAATATTTAATTTTTTTAATTCATTTTTAACCTCCACTGTATTTATGTTATACTAGTCTATAAAGCTTAACTTTAGTAGTTGTAGTAGCATCCAAAAAAAAAACTATAATGTGTGCCATAGTTTGGTGGACTTTTGTTTTTTATGAAAAAATTTAAGTGAAAACAAGAAATATATGCGCTCTTCTTCTTTCTTTTATATGGTTACTCCCATATTTTTTGTTGTTGCTGTTGTTGTTGTTTTTCTTACACTACATTTGTCGAGTTTTTTTTTCTATTTTATTTTCTTTTTTGTTTTTGTTGTTAAGTATATGTGTAAATGAACACACACATACTCTTATAAATTTAAAACAAAATATAAAACGAAATATATGCCTGTTAGTTTATGGCTGCTTTTTTTATTTATTGTTTTAGGGTATTCAACAACTGTAAACTAGTGTAACCGGTTTTTAATCGAATATTTAAATATTAAATATTTTTTGAATAATTTAGCAGCTATGGATCAGAACAGTTATTGTACATATAAACACCGGAATTCTAAGAATACAATTCGAGTGAATTTTAAGTTTTTAAACATCCTGCCGGTGTATGAAATCATGCTGTTGTTTATTGGCTGGAATGCGAATTTCACTACAGGGTTTGTTTCAAAAGGTTTTTGTATGTCGCGTAAATCGTAAGCATGGGATTTGAGAGCACATGGCTTTCACAAAAAATTGACAATCTAGTTGGACAATAATTTTTGTTTTGTTTTAAAATATTAGGGAACCGATTACGTAACCAAACCACAGCCAATTGAGGCTAGATTTTTGCCCTCTATAGTTATGAGTTATTTTTAAGCTTGCTTTTGATAATACGATCGATCTATCTTCCTTTTCTAAGTCTGATTAGCTTACCTTGGTTTTTAAGTTCCTGAGATACTAAAACTACCTTGCCACAGATTTGTTTCATATTGTTATTCCTTACGATGATCAATTACTGAAATGGTAGGTGGAATTCTAGTTTTATTAAAGAGTTAGTGTAAAACTATGGACTGATGTGATAGTAGTTCTGCATCTTTAAAAAAAATATATTCCATATGCTGTCTAATATACATTGAAGTCGCCGTGGTCTAGTAGGTTGTGTGCTGGCTTATTAGAAGTAAAGCCAGGCTTCGTGTCCCAGGCCAGACATCAAAATAAAATACAAAGAGAATTTTTTCGGCAATTTCTTCTCAGCAGATTTCTGGCAAAAACCTTGAGAGTAAATAAAAATGGCCATGAAAAGTTTCTCAAAAAATCTGTCGTTCGGAGTCGACTTTAAACTGTAGGTCCCGCCACTTATGTATAAAATTAACACACACAACATAAGTAGTCTGAGAAACTAGGTCAATAATCCTGACTGAAGGGTTGTAATGACCAATTATGTATGTATGTGTTTTTCATGATTTGCCCATGGTTTTTACTAGAATTCGATTATACGTTGCTATTACATCCGATGTTAGGCGGCTATACTGGATCAGTGCAACTAAATTCATCATCAATATAAAATTTTTAGAATTCCCTGTGCATAGTCATACTTTTTAAAGGCAACTATAGTTTGCTTAGAAGTCGCTGGCCAGCGTGAGGCCAAAATTCGAAGCACAGGTCAGACATCTCGTATTAAATGAAATATGAATAGGCATTTCTTCTTCTCAGCGGTCTTCTGACAAAAACTCTGAGAGTAAATGAAAGTGTTATGAAAACGTTCTCAGAAATCTATCATTCGGAGTCGTCTTTAAACTATAGATCGCTCTACTCATATAAAAAAATTAACATACACACCCACTGTCGTGTGAGAAACTGGGTTGTAATCCTGCCCCAAGGATTGTAATGACCAATTAAGAAGTTAAAGGACTGAAGAAAGATTTTTTCATATTTTTTTCAAATGCTCAAAACGTTTAAGTTCGGGTCAAATTCACGAAACTAAAATTGAGTTAATGGTTTTGCATTTCGTAATCAGAGGTAGTAACTAAATGAAAGAAATTTTTGTCTCTAAAAACCAAGGCCATGCGATTTTTCTGACTAGGAAGTTACAAAATTCAGGCCTGTATACAACATTACAAGCCTCAATTGGCGAGAGGCTGGGTGAAAAGCTGGAAAAAGTATGAGAAAGTTTCCTAGCCATAGTACTAAGTTGTCAAAGTGTGCTTTAGCGTAGCTGTGGCCAACAGCCCCAAATAAATATTTTCTTCTTTTTTACACATTTTCTACGTTCATTTTTTTTTGTTTTCGATTTTCAAAATCAAAAATCCTTAAAATTCGCTGGTAAGCATTGCAGTTAACTCATTTGGGTTCATTAATGAATTTCAGAAAAAATTTTTTTTTAAATTCAGATTTTGTTTTTTGAAATTTCAATTCTACAAACACCCTATGAGTGGCCTTTGGTAGTTCACTTTTGTTAAACTTTTTTTTTTCTTTTCATTTAACTTTGTTTCTATTATTATTTTGTTTTTGTTATTGTTGTTTTGTTGGATTTAAGCTTTGTAAGCTGCCAAAAAATGCAAATACTACAACAATACAATACAATACAGTGAATAGAGTAGTTGGTTGGTTGTTGTAGGTTGCTGTTATTGCACAGAATCTATGTAAAAATGTTAAGTATGTTACTTTACTCTGAGCAATGTATTTGTATGAGTGTAAATGTATGTTTGTTTATTTGTTTATAGTATTTCTCTCTCTCTCTCTCCCTCTCTCTCACTCTCTCTCTCGATCTTTCTTTCTTTGTAAGAATAAGAGGTGCATGTCCGTTATGTGTTTTTGGTTTACTTTTTTAATGTGTGTGTGTATGTAATGTTTCTCTCTCCCATTTTAATTTTTTTTTTTTTTTTTTACTCAATAAGTGTTTTTTAATGTATGTGTGAGTGTATGTGCCTGTGTTGGTATTTTTTCATGTACATGATGTGTAAATGCTTGAAGGCCTTTTCACTTAACTTTGCAGTTGAATGAAAGATAAAAGCATTTTTTAATATTTTTTTCTGTTCTTTTTTTGTTTTTGTTCTCTTTGGTTTTAGTTTTAATACTGTTGTTGTCTTTGTTGTTGCTGTTGTTGCCATTGCTAATACAGCTATTGCTGTATCTTTTCATTTATTGTAGGTACATTATGTTCTAGTTTTCTTTGTTAATATATTTGAAAAATTTACATTTAAGTTTTATTTTGTTTTTAATTTTTCTTCTCATTCTAACGTTTTTCTTTCTCTTTTTCTTTTGGCTGACCATCACAGTGGTATTATTTTTTACTCGGTTTTTTTTTTTTTATCCTACATCAACGATGGTAATGGTAGAATACACTGTGTAGCATAAGCTTTAAACTGAATGATGAAATTATTTCAAATCATATTCAAATTAAAGAAAATACACTAATACCCTGGTTTGCGTTGCTAATAGAGCCTTAGAAGAAACGCAGCGCAAAACGAAGCACAATTTTCTCTATATTTGTATTGATTTTCATTTAATTGATTATGAGATTCATAATTTTAGCTGGAAAAATAGATTTTTCAATAAAAAAAATGTAATTTACTAACGACCTACAACTTGCAACCATCAGACAACATAAATACATATTTATGGATGTATTTACATTAGACTTAAACGGGAAATCCCCCTTTTCTGTTTTAGCTTAGTACAAACATTTTCATATTAACGACGTAAACTGAAACAAAAACGACGCAACTTCGAAATCACAGAAATTTTAAAAAGACACAATTTCGAATTTGCACTAGATTTAAATGGGAAATCCCCTTTTTCTATTTTAGCTTTGTGCAAACATTTTCGTCAACTTTGAAACAATCTACGCAAACTAAAACAAAAACGACGCAACTTCGAAATCACAGAAATTTTAAAAAGACGCAGAACGCAACCCGGGGTATTAGTGCATTGCTTAAATACTAAGGCCTAAACAAAATTTCAGTGGAATATATCATTTATTTTGATAGAATTCTTTCCATTATTATAACCTTTATGGTATTATTTGTTACCATTTTTCATGGAGTTCTCCATTTTCTTTTAAACACTTTTTCAATTTTGACGACACACATATCTTTTTGCGTCTTTCAAATAGTTTTAACAATGCTTTATAGCTCTCAGTAGGACAAAGTTCCAGATTGCAAACCATCACATGCATGGTACCAATCAATTCCTTTTCTTGGTCGTAATAAAATCTTACACAATATGGCCAGAAAAATTAAAATAAATGTTTAGTTGTTTGCTACAAAATGAAACTAAAAAAACAAAACGTTGTTTAGAAGTACTGATGTACCGCCATCAGATATTTTATTGTACTGCCATTAATCTGTATAAAGTATTTACTTTGTCTGTCGCAATCCCGTTGCCTTCAAGATGTTGTTTGGATATGTTTATTACTTAATAAACATCCAAGCGTTTCCTTATCACATACATTAACGTCATACATATTCCAGATAAGTGTTCTCGGGATTCGGCTTCCCCATCACGGTGTCTGAACTTGAGCTTCTTGGAGTCTTTGAGTCTGTATACCTCGGTAAAATGCTGGTCACTGTCCTCAGTCTATTCTTATTTTCGATCAACACTCAGCAGATGACTTCTGCACATGTTATTGTGTTGGAATAACACAAAGTTAAGTATAGGAGAAAGTAAAAAATGGTCAGACGTCAAATTTTTTTTTCTTCTTCTACTCATTGTAATCGGTGTAACCCTTGCGCTGACTAACTTCTTATTTTTCAATGGTTTGGTGGAACTTGGTCAGACAGGGACTTCGTTCACTTGTGGTGCCACAACGGATTGCTATGCGTTCTCAATTGAGCTTTTGGTATCAAAGCTGCCACTGTAAACCTACCTACGTACGTACCACTTGTTGCAACTGCTCAAGCTTGTCTTTATCTAAACAGTCCTACGGTCTCCCTTCATCTCTTTTCTTGGCGAACATATCCTTCCAAATTATTCTTACTGCTTCACAGAAATCTGATACAATCCTGCATTGCTGATTGAACTTTCCATTATAATCTCGAATCGATCACAGGATTTGAGTACACTGTCGACTATTATTGCTCGTTGGTTTAAATGTACATAATTGAACTAACTAGCGAGTCTACCCTTAGGTTCAGAATATTTAATTCTATGTCCAATACCCCGCATCTGTAATGGTACTTGTCATTGACCCATTTGTATAAAATTTTCGCTCTCTTAAAATAATATGTAGTAAAGGAATTATTCCTTTCATTCTTAATATTTAACCGCGTTGCAAGGCATTACACAAAATCAAACAAGTTGCTCCCATTAACACGTATCCAAGGCTTACTATTTTATCCAAGGACTAAAACTCAAAAAGTCAACAGCGTTACTACTAGGAAAGGTTTTCATAGCCACGTTATACGAAGGCAAGCCCGTCTCATATTCAATTCTATCTCTCTAAATGATTTTATTTCCAAATAGGCCTGTTCAGTTTGGACAAATCTCTCTGGAACTTTGCTATTTTCTTGTTGTTGTTGTTGATTTTTTTTATTCAGTTTTGCATTTGATTCATGTTTTTTCGAGTACTCGTGTATTTCACAAGAAGTATTTTTTGTTTCACAAATTCTGTATTTTTTCTCTTGTTTTTGTTTCTTAAATTCTTCTACCTTCCAGAGGCAACGCATTTGAGATGATTTTAATTTTTCTTGTTATTTATTTTTAGTTTCTCTTTAAGATAAAGTTTTTTATTTTATTTTGATTCCTTTTAAACTATTTCACGTAAAGGAGTTTTTATATTTTATTTTTACACTTTTAAAAATAAAATAGTTTTATAACGAAAATAAAAATATCCTTTATGACTATACTTTTAAAACAAAAAATCAAAAAATATTGGGGAGGAGAGCTTCTTAAAAACACAAGAATTAAATCAATATTTTCGTAAATAAATCATTATACATAAGATAGATAAAATTCCATCATAAGTCCTGCATTAAGAGGTAACTCAGTGATAGCTCTGTTTATCTTGAGTTCACAGCACAGAAAATTGACTAAAAATTCCTAAGACTGGCAGTTTGCTTTTGTTTTTGCAAGAATTCTGATCTAGACTTCATGACTAATGAACTTTACATCATCTACCAAAGTGCTATATTTCTGCTTGGAGTCATAGAGGGATTATGGTTAAGTTAGGTTAAACATGTACAGTCAAACTAGTTTATAACGAACTCTATTATAACGAATTATTGTTATTACGTACATATTTTCAAGTCCCAACGTTTTAATAACAATTTCCATACAAAAAACTTTGTTTGTTATGAACTCGTTTACAATGAATTCTCGGTTAAAAGGAACTACTTTAAATGGTCATTAAATTTCAAACATTTTACCTTTTTTATAACGAACCCTCAAAAAAAACTTTAAAGTGTGGCAATACTCCTTACTTTAATTTAATATGACAGCATTAGATTATAACTCAACATCTTTAATCAGCTGATAGATAAAAAGAATTTGAACATATTTTTGGTTTTTAATAAAACCAATAATTTTTGTTTTTAATAAATGAAAAAAATTCTTTGTATTTTATATTTTCTTCTATGACCTCACCCCGTTTATTACGAACTTTGCCTATAACGAACTATTTTTTCTGGTCCCACGGAGTTCATTGTAACCGGGTTTGACTGTAGTTGCCTCAATGAGTATAACTTGCTTAAGTCCTATTAAGTTCCATTTTAATACTGATCGTTAATTTCTGTCTGAATAATACTAACGGAAACGAGGAGTCGCCGTAATCTGTAGACAGAGTGTTGGCCTATTACAAATGAGACCTGGCTTCAAACACATATGACAAATATTTCTTCTGCAGTTTCCTTTTAACAGATTTCTGAGTAAATAAAATTGCATTAAAAAAAATTTCTCACAAAACTGTTGTTCGTAGTCTGATTTAAGCTGTAGGTCTCGCCACTCATGTTTAAAATTAACACGCGCAAGATAAGTGGTGTGAATAGTTAGGTATTTAGTACTGACTGAAGGTTTGTAATGTAATGTATGTAATCAAGTAGTGTAAGGGATAATCTAAGGCTAAATTGTTTCGAAATATTTCACAATCAACTTTGCCGGGTAGTGTAAATCCGTGACTGAAGCCCGGTGGCAGATGTACACCACTGTTTTAAGTTTGTCTACCTAGTATTTTCTTTGTGAAATCAGAAAAGCGGATTGAAGTTTCTACTATCCAGATCAGTAATACACAGGAATATTGCCTCTTGACAGTCAGTTTTATTACTTATTCCACCCAAGGTAAGAATGTCTTAGGTAAGGTACTTCTAAGAGCACTTGTTATTCCTAATTGTTACAATCAACTACATTATTCTGTAATTAAGTTTGGGGATTCCTTTTCAAAACTAAGATAATCAAACCATAGCCTCGTAGAATAGACTTTTAGGGTTCCTATCATAATTTGGGCCTATTGCTCTCTTACATACATACATAATTGGTCATTACAACCTTTCAGTCAGGGTTATTGACCTAGTTTCTCACACTACTTATGTTGTGTGTGTTAATTTTATACTTAAGTGGCGGAACCTACAGTTTAAAGTCGACTCCGAACGGCAGATTTTTGAGAAACTTTTCATGGCAATTTTATTTTACTCTCAGAGCTTTTGGCCAGAAATCTGCTGAGAAGAAATCGTCAAAAAAAAAATACTTTTTGTATTTGATTTTGATGTCTGGCCTGGGACTTGACCCCTGGTTTTACGTCTAATAAGCCAGCACACTACCTACTAGACCACGACGACTCTTACTCTCTTACCATGAATAAAGGCTGTTCCAGTTTATTTAGCTGTCCAATACTATTCCAAAATATTTGGCATTATTGGATGAAGTGAGATTAGGAGCAACAAACTGAAAGTCTTCGTATATTCTTATAAATATTATAAAGCAGTCTTGATTTGGTTAACATCCGGTCCGCATTCCTTCCAACATTTTGGAGGTAATGCTAGCACAAATAACGGAATTTACGAAAGTAATTTTTTGATTTTGAAAAAGCATACTACGGTCAAGTCGCCGTGGTCTAGTGGGTAGTGTGTTGGCTTATTAGACAAAAGGCCCGGGTTCGAATCCCAGGTCAGACATCAAAACGAAAAATATTTCTTCGGCGACTTCCTCTCAGCAGATTTCTGGCAAAGACTCTGAGAGCAAAAATTGCCATGAAAAGCTTCTCAAAAATCTGTCGTTCGGAGTCGACTTTAAACTGTAGGACCCACCACTCATGTATAAAATTAACGCACACAACATAAGTGGTGTGAGAAGCTAGGTCGTAATCCTGACTGAAGGGTTGTAATAGCCAATTGTGTATGTATGTATACTACGGTCAAAGTTTCATGTGTGTCTCTCCTTGTAGTGTCCCTCTATATTGGGTCTTTTGGACCCCGACACTTTGCACGCAATTCAGGCACCCAAAGTATTTCATTAAGCCTGTCGCAGTAGTTTTTTAATGAAAGCATTTACCACAGGATCATTATACTCATTGTGTTAGTAGCTTGAACAGAATTATAAATTTATTAATGTTTTATAGAGTGTTTTATAAGAGAAGGTTAGGTCTGATATCACAAAGCTCACTTGAGCACGCATGACGGCCCGTTGTGATGTCACGGGTGAAACGCAGTGCCTGTACTAACCAAGTTCCGCTAAATCAGGGAAAGGAAGTAGTTGGTCAGCGCAAGGGCTGCACTTTATAAGAGAAACCTTTTATTAATTGCCATTAGTCGGGAATGATGCTGTCGATGACAGCATAGCGAGATGAATAAAAGGATGAGACAAGGGAAACCGTATATTCATCTCGCTATGTTGCCATCGAAAAAGTCATTCCCGACTAATGGCAATTTTTTTAATTATTTAAAGAGAATCTTATATTTCCTAAATTTCGCACTGCAATTGAAAATTTACAAAAAAAAAAAAGGAATTTTTTTTTGGAGACACAAGCTGTTTAAATACAGCCATAAGATTAAAGCAATCTCGACATTTGAGAAAAAAAGACAAACAAAAACTGCATAATGATGGAAACGAAGAAGAGAGAGAGGGGATAGAAATGCTAATTTTTAATTGGCTTCAATACATCCATGATACTTGAGACTTTAGAGCTGATGTTTCATTAATTGTACTTTGCAAGTTTTTTTTTTTCTCACTCTCCGCTACTCATTATCCTTCCTGTTCTTATTTTCTCTGCCTTTGGAGATTTTTCTTCAACAATTTTTTTTTTTTTTGTCTTTTTCCTCAGTTTGTAATTTTTGATTTTCCCGTATAGTTTCCACTATGTGTGGGTGTTCATTTCAATGTGCGTGTATGTATGTGGGCTTAATCCTGTCTGCTCTTTCTTTCAGCCGTCCTCTATCTGTGTTAGTCTGTATAATTCATTAAATATTGTTGCATTTGCTGGTTGTGTTTGTTGGTGTGCCTGTTTTATTTTTTAATTTTTTCTGTAATTGTTGTTGAGTGTTTGTTTTAAGTTTTTTTCAGTATTTTTTATCAAAAAAAAAAAAATAAAATAAAAGAAGAGAAGAGAAAAAAAATAATAAAGTTTCGCTGTAAATTTGCAAGTTTTTGTGTTTGTTTAAATTGTAAAAAAAAAGCAGAATAGCAGATAGAAAAGGATCAAATGAGAAGAAAAAACAAAAACAAAAAATTGCAAGAGAAATCCATGTTGAATAAAAACTTGTAATAGTCTCTGCCCTCCACCCTCACTATTGTATGTGCATAGAGTATATGGCATGTAAAAGGGTTAAGTATTATTTGGCTTAATTAAATGAAATTAAAGTTTTTTTTTCCCCGTTTTCTTTCATTTTTTTGCTTTATGAAGCACAAACAGAGGGAGAGCTATTTAATTGAAATGCAATATCTACACGATTATTTTAATAGTTTTTATTTGTATTTTAAGTATTACAAGTGAATTGTATTTGCAGGTGCAGGAAAACTTATACACACTCATACTTATTACAGTTAATTAATGCTTTGTGCATAATTTTTTAATTAAATTTATTGCAATAAATATGTTAGATAAGGAATATTTTATTTCATTAATTTACAAATAAATATGCTATAAAGAGTTCAAATTCAAAGTTTGCTTTATTATTTCTTTCCAAAAGAAATGTTAATTATAATAAATAAATTCATAAAAAGAAATTCTATATTAGTGTGCTTAACTAATAAATATTTTCTTATTTCTTATACCGAAACATGAAATAAAATTATTCTATTACATAATCATGAAATCAAGCATATTATTTACACTTTTGAAAAACGTTTAAAATATGATCAAATATAATGAAAATAAACTTTTTTTAGTTGCCATTAAATTTGTGAATTATTCCCACAATTATGTGTGCCACTGTTTACAACTTTATGTAAACAACAACAATATGCTTTGTTTGTTATTCCTCTGCTTATACCTTTTGTATAAACAATAACAATTACTAGATATTAATTATAATGGAGATCTTCAAATCACGATAACTCTCCGCATCTTCACACAAGACTGACAGAACTAGCAGAATAAACAGTGTAATAAATGTCCTTGAAGGCGTATGTTCATGACTTCGCCTTCTCGAAATCTCCACAATTGTATTGTTTGCGTAAAATTGTAAAATTGCGTTGTCTGCGTATTTTATTTACATTTATTCCCGTGTTGTTTGTGAATTTTTGTTTACTTGTGTACGATTTTTTTAACTCAGTCGCCAGCTTTGTCTTGCCTTTTATATAGCAGAATAAACAGTGTGATAAATGTCCTTGAAGGCGTATGTTCATGAGTTCGCCTTCTCGAAATCTCTATAAATGTAAACATTGTTGTTTACATTTATTATTATAGCGTTGTTTGTGTATTATATTTATATTTATTCCCGTGTTGTTTGTGCATTTTTGTTTACTGTGTACGATTTTTTAACTCAGTCGCAAGCTTTGTCTCAGCTTTTATATAGCAGAATAAACAGTGTGATAAATGTCCTTGAAGACGTATCTCATGAACATACGCCTTCTCGAAATCTCTGTAAATGTAAACATTGTTGTTTACATTTATTATTGTTAGCGTTGTTGCGTATTTTATTTACATTGTATATGATTTTTTAATAAAGTCGCAAGCTTTATCTTGCCTTTTATATGATAGAATAAACAGTGTGATTAATGTCCTTGAAGGCGTATGTAAACATCGTTGTTTACATTTATTATTGTAGCGTTGTTTGCGTATTTTATTTACATTTATTCCCGTGTTGTTTGTGCATTTTTGTTTACTTGTGTACCATTTTTTTTGCTGGTGTTTGTTGTTATAATAAGCAGTACGATAATTTTTTAAATAGGTTTGTTTACTGCATTGTTTTGTTGTGGTAGCTTTCCTTTATAATTTTAATGTTAAGCGATATAAAACCAAAATACCAGTATCTAGATTTTTCATTGAAAATGTGGTCAAAGTAAATGTGTTGCCCCCAACTAAGATTTTACACATACTTTGACGTAATTTTCGAAAAGGCTTCTGAATGGGAAATATTTATCATCGAATATAATTGTTTTTATCTATTAACCATAATTTTAACTTTTCATTCAAAACTGCAGCATGAATTTTACGAATTAGGCAATAAGTTTTGAAGTGCTTGAATTTAATAGAAGTTAACATGAAAATTTAGAGAATGAAATTTCCAAGAATAATCCAAGTTATGTGGGAAGCTATTTGAATGCAAAGATATTTTATAGCGTGAACTTTGCCTCCTGTAAAATATATTCCTGAAAATATGATGGATCTTCGTTTGGTTTCCATGTGATTGAACCAAAGCAGTGTCATAATCGAAAGTAGAAGTAAAGCCCAATATTCAGCTGGATGCTGGCTAGGAAGTATTCACAAAGTGTTCATAAAATTTTTAATTAAAATCATTGAGACGATAATATTATTCTCTAGCAATTTCTCAGTATTATTAATGAAATTTAATTCCAACTTATCAAACATAGTTTTTCATGTCAAACTTTGTCAAATGGTGACGATATGTCAAGTACTTCCTACCTGGAAATTTCGCTGTCGATAACTATAGTTTTACAGCTAAGAATATGAAACTTTAGTCTTCTCGAATATTGCTGCGTAGCTGAAGCTCTTGAAGAGGACACAGAAATGCCCAGTAGTTATTGTACCCAAGTTGTTCTTCAACTATGTGGAATATTTTACAATCCCCTCACAGGCAACTCATACCAGCAATTGAAGCCAAATGAACATCGTTTGCATCGCAGTTTTGCTGATTGTGCTCGTTTGCTGAGATTAAGAATTTTCCTTGAAGACTTTTGTTTAGTTATGAAGGCAATTTCTGGTTGAATGGCTACGTGTATAATAAAATTTGCTGTAATTGGAGCGAAGCGCATTCACAAGCTTTTAACGCATTAGCATTACATCCAGTAGTAACTAAGTATGTTCACTAGTCTCCCCCTTGATGCAATTTAATATCTCTTTTTGTGGAGCTACATTTAGTTATTGGATAATTCCGAAAAGCCACAAATTTTAAAAGTACATATTAGAAGCCAATATTTAACCCACCACTATTGACGCTTTACGGCTGGATTTATTCGAAAGGGAAGAAAAAATTTAAGTAATTGAATGGGCTTGCGGCCGCATCTAACACTTTTCAGAAATTATGCTTAAAGATTATATGGTCGGGTTAAACAGAAATAGAATATTTCTATGGTGTCTTCCTTTCAGCAGATTTCTGCCAAAAACACTGATTGGAAAAACAAAATTGTCATGAAAAAGTTTCTCAAGAATCTGTCATTCAGATTCTGCTTTAAACTATAGGCCCCCGCCACTCATATGTAAAAGTAAAACACACAACATAAGTGGTGTGAGAAGCTAGGTCATAATCCTGACTGAATGGTTGTACTGTCATATTATGAGGAGTATTTCTATTTTTCGAATGAATTTCTTATGACCCGCAAAAATGTATTAGTTTATACGATAGTACGGGCTATGTGTGATACTGAAATTAATCAAGTTGGTTATCTGGTATTCATATACACCTAACCCTCCTACAACGAGGGGAATAGGTTCCCAAAAAATGCCGCATTGTAAGAAATCGTGTGGTAGGAGATATGAACTCCATACAAAAATCAGAGTTTGGTTCCAAAGTAAAAAATTTTTCAATAAAATATTAGAATTTGTGTAGTAAAAATATGTTCTTAATACATTTTTGTGTATTTCGTTGTTGACATACATATTATATAATTTAATAATACTCCATTTATTTAAACAAACTTAAAAAAAATTCAATTCCACGTAAAATATTCAAGTTGAAAGATTTAATAAATTAAAGCCAAAATAGAACGATAACTTTCTACTCTACATCAAATGAAAGTAGCATAAATCGTTGTATGATGTTAAAACCGCGGGGAAACCCTTTTTTAATTTTGCCGTAGTGGAACATTATTTTGACAGCTCTTAAGATGTTAGACAAGATACTACACAGTTACGTATTTGATTGTCACTCTGTAAACACATGTTCGAGTGTAGGCTGGCAATGCTTGAAAAACGAAGGGTATTAAAATATGAACAAAATGCAAAGAATTTTATTTGGTCAAGAAAACCTTTTTCAAATTAAAATAGTAAATATTTGAGAAAAGTTTCGTGCATAAAAATTTTCGTAAAAATCGCGTTGTAAGAGTAGAATTTTAAGAAAATGTCCGTATTTTGGGAACCGCGTTGTAGCGAAAACACGTTATAGGAACCCGCGTTGTAGGAGGGTTAAGTGTACTCATATCTAGAATTGATTTTAGTTTATATATCAGCAGTTTTTTGCACAGTTTTGATAGTATTGTATCCAATAAAATATCTGGGAAATGTGCTCTCATCTAATCGCTGGAAGTATTAACTTTAGAGTTCAGAAAGTAATTCCAAGAGCTCTAGTAATAGAACGTGTTTTATGACAACACGGCTGAAAATTAAGAGTATAAACATTTAAAAATTTATTTCAAATTTGTATTCGACATTTCTTTAAAGTTTTCAATGCCTTTTGTGTCAAGGCAAATTAAACAATTTTTATTGGTAAGATTTTCTGTTTAAAAAACCTTGTCTCTGTGACGTCATTTAAATGGTCTAAACTAATACTAGACATCAAAGATTTTGTATACGAATCAGACGCTGTTGCTTTGTTGGTAGTCACGTATTTAAATTTGATATTTTAAATAATGCTGTGCGTATCTCCTCGTTTTGTTTTTATTTTTTTTTTTTGTCCCTGTGATCACATTTTACAATCTCGACGTTTAATACAACAGCAGAACATGTAGAAATATAAAGAAAGAGAAAAAGAGAAGAACTGTTGTTGGTATACATAAGTGTTGTTAGGGAAAATGCATTTTCTTTATGGGATTTTTCTCATTTTGACTGTTTTGTGTACAATTGCCAAAAAATTTTTATAATCATAAAATGCTACCCCAGAAACCAATGGAGTTTACAACATAAGAAAACTGCAGATACGCAATCGACTTTACGACAGCAACAAACAAAAAATTTTAAATCACTAACAACTACAAGAATAAAATTAAAAAAAAAAACAGAGAAAAAAAAAAATCTGAAACGCAGAACATGAACACAAAAAAAATTCAGAAAATACAAAAAATTAAGAAACATTTTAAACAATCAAATACAGGGATAGTGGCTGTTTGGTTGGTTGCTTCAATGGGTTGTAGTCAGTATACGCAGAACTACAATTGTCAGCTAGAAGCTACAGGGGATAGTGAGGGGGGGAGAGAAGGCATTTAGTGACGCCTTTATTCTTGTCGTCTATGTACAGACAGCAGGACGGACCGATGGACGGACAGACGTTACACTATAATCGAAAAGATAGAAGGATAGGACAGAGACATGAACGTTTAACAACGATATCAAGTGGAGACAATAAAACAACATTTTAAAAGATGAAAACTATCAGTCTATGACAAATACAACAACTGCTGCTGCTGCTGCTGCTACAATAAAACAACATAAAACAAACAACAGCAATTGCTGTTGTTTAAACGACAACAACAACAACACAAAACACAATACAACACAACACAATATGTATTTATTTACAACACTATTATAGTGACAGGCCATCATTTAGTCTTCCATTCCATTTGGATGGCTGTGAAGAATATTGTGACTCTGGTTATAAATAACGAAATAAAGTTTCCATGTTGTTTCATCGTTCGTCTTTTATTTTAGTTGGCGTAACGAATAGAGTGTAATTTTCGTCTTTTAAATCGCTAGCATTGCCATTTCTTTTAAGACAATTTAGTTTAAACAGTTTAGTTTTAAGCAGATGGAAATAAAAAAAAACAAAAAAAGCAATTTCAAACAGTATGACGATATTATGACAGAGAATTGAATTGATGAACCGCTAATGAATAAATGATAATGAAAAAAGGGTACAGATTTAGTAAGAGAAAGTGTTTTTTAGAGCTTAAGAACTCATGATAACAGTAACATAATGCCACAGCTAGTTACAAGTTCCAGTGTTTTAATACTATTTCCAATAAATTAGGACGGCTTAAATATTGTGATCCAATACAGCAAGAGTCCCGTAGAAATTAATTTCTGGGCCTACTTCTGGACTGAAGCACATAATATTCACAAAATCAAAGCGAATCATTAAAATTTGCAAAAATTTACTTTGAACAAGTAAAGAAATTTGTGTGCTTAATTCCAATAGTTTTTCGTCCGTTTGACGACCAAATTAATCAGTATTGTGAGCAAGTAATTCGTGTAATTATTGATTATTTTCCCATTATTTTCACTGTTCTCAAATATTGTCGCCATAGCAAGAAGTAATGACGATTAGTTGTTGTACTCAACGTATTGGCCTCTGTGGTCATCGACTATGTGGAAAATATTCCACGTCGCTCATATACAGCTCGTATCGAATATTGAAGAGCATTTTTATTACGTTAATTGATTACGTTAATTAAATGGTCGCCGTAGTCTAGTAGGTAGTATGTTGCATTATTAGCCGTAAGGCTACGGTTCAAACACCAAGTCAAACATCTTCGAAAAGACAAATATTTCTACGGTGACTTTCTCTCAGCAGATTTCTGCCAAAACTCTGAGAGTAATTAAATTGCCATGAAAGGATCCCCAAAAATCTGTCGTTCGGAATCCACCACAAACTGTAGATGCCGCCACTCATCAACATGAGTGGTTGTAAGAAACTAGGTTGTAATCCTAACTGAAGGGTTGTAATGACCAATTATGTACGTATGTATGTATTGTTGACCTTCAATATGGCCCGGCAACGCTTGTATTTCAACGTTCATTACTCATTTAGTAAAAATAATGGCCAATGTTTAATGTGTTGGTTTATTAGACGTAAGGCCATGGTTTAAACCCCAGGTCAGATATCAAAACGAAAATATGAAAAAATATCTCTTCGGCCACTTCCTCTATGCAGATTTCTGGGAAAAATCCATGAAAAGTTTCCAAAAAATATTTGTCGTTCGAAGTTGACTTTAAGCTGTATGTCCTACCACTTACGTAAAAAATTAATACACACAACATGAGTGGTGTGAGAAAGTAGGTCAGAATCTTGGATTGGAATAATCGTAATGGCTAATTATGTATGTATGTAATCCGCAATGCAGATATAAAATTTTCCGCATAGTACAAAAACAAAGCAAATAAGTATAGAACGTCGATGAATCTTCGAGATTTCTGTCCATACTTGATATTTTTAAATCTAGAAGAGTAAAATTATTTCGAAAACGATTGATAACAACACGAATTGCCAAAAACATTAGCCGTAGGTAGGTAGATATAAGTGGCCGTCCCCCTATAAGGATTGAATGGAGGCACTTAGGCCACACGGAGCCCATTGTAATACCACAGTTTACACTAACTATACCCTAATCCTCGAACCAGAGAGCTTACAATGAAGCGACTCAAACTGCTTACGTTAATGTTCGACAAATCACTTAAATCATCGATGTCTCTTCCTCCTTTGACACAGTGCCGGGCATTTTCCAAGTAGATGAAGAACAGTCACTTACTCCTCTTCGTCCCTGCAGAAATTCTACACGAAATCGGTGACGAGCTGTCCCAGACCAATGCGCTCTGCGTGGACACCCATAATGTAATGACCCGTCACGACTACAATAACCGCACTGAGCATTCTTCTCTGGAGTTTCAGCAGCCTTGCAGTGCGCTTTCTATCCAGTCGCGGCCAGATCATGCGCGCCACACTCTGCCATTATCCGAAGCCGCCCACCTGCGGTTGATAGGGTCCGAGATCTCGTCATTAATCATTAGCCTGTAGATCCCTTAAGAATTTGTCGGAGAGTTCGATGTTTATGCCGCGTCTAGTCAGTTCATCTGCAGTTTCCCGGGATATCGTTGTTGGGACATTGGTCGTAGAATGGAAGAAGTGCTCTATGACCTTTGCGAAAAGATTTAGTGTTTTCAAAACAAATTCTTCTAAATTTTGTAACGTTATTGTAACGTCATAATTGCTAAGCACAAAAGAATTCAACAGAATTGAAATTGAAGAACTCTGATTCATTCGTACTCGCTATAACACTGATTTATAGGTATAAGTAGCAATGAGTATGAGTACAACGTTGCCATTAAACTCACAACATTCGAAATGTGTTTGATTCATACGCCTACTCATTCTGATTTATAAATTTAGAAAAATACTTATAATACTTATAAGTCATTCGAGTGGCTCAAATCATTCATCAAAATTTACAGCTTTTGTTGTTATTGCATATACAAACAAAGAAGAATGGAAAGGCAACAAGCAAAGCATACACACAATCTTCTTGTGAGTATAGTGGTGTTCGTACGCGAATCATACTTACTTTGTGCTTCGTGTAAATGTTAAGTAGAGACGAGTCGAAGTCAATAACATCATTCGTATTGTTATGTATGAATACGATGAGTAGTTCCAACTTTGAGTATGAGTAATATGAGTATGATGCGTATTATATAGTATGATTTGAATCTACTCATCGTTTTGAATACTCGTTGCTGATCTCTGTTAACCATATGTAACATACAGTATTAAGAGACCTCTAGATCGAGATAAAAAAGCTGAGATAAAATTGGACAGCAAATGGGAATTTCATGACACTTGCTGATACAGTTTTGTAGCTAAAAGCCATCAGACATACTTTCCAAATTTTTGGAATGCCTTAGAACAGCATATTTTCAAGTCACGAACGTTGTTCGTATCATTAAGATATCGTATTATGAGTGCATAAGATCTTAGTATCATGATTAGTTATTACCTTCAGAAATATTTCACTTTAAGAGGTAAATGGTTCACTGTATAATAATTAAATTGTCTTTCAATAAGAAAACATTCACAAAAACACTCTCCACAACGTTTGTTAGGACATCAAATATTGTCGTTGTTTCTATTAAATTATTTCACATCAAATTAATTTAAACAAAAGCTTCCAATTTATAGGGACCTTAACTGTAAATGATTTCATTATTATTTTGTTAATTTTCACCCGTCGTGTGACATTTGTTTACAACAAACTTTTGACTTGTACACTTCACTTTTGACAACCAACTGTACACGCAATTATCGTAAATCTGAACTTTTTCTTTTTTTTTTTTTTTTTTTCAAAGTACCTTCGTACCACACACCTTTGATTTCATTTTATGAAATATTTATTCATATTTATACTGGAAGCTATCATATTAAACGTCATTGATTGACACTGATTGTATCAATTGGCTTTAACAGCTTTTGTCTTCAATAGAATATTTTATGCAAGACAAGTATTAACTTTATACGATAGCAATAGCAACAACAACAACAACAATAACAACAAAATCAAAATCAAAAAAAATAACAACAACAATAATAATAACAATAAGAAGTTGCCAGTTGCCTTAATAATGGCAGACAAATTCATTGATTATTTATCAGTTTTGTCTGTAACGCATTGTCTGTCTGACAGACTAGTACTGTCTAGTAAAAGTGTACACAGAATGAAAAATTTATTGTAAATAAATAAATATTTTTGTGAGTGTGTGTGTGTGTGTTTGTGTGTATAGAGATTAAAATTTATGGGCTGACCAGGACAATCCCATTCTAGGTATTTCTATTTCGTTAGAACTTGTAATATTGTTTTCAATAAAAGTTTTTCATTTGAAATTTCGCTTTGACCAGATAATACGTTAACAAAGGTTAAGAAAAACTTTAATTTTTACAGTTGGACGAACAAAAGGATTACCTTCAGGAAAAATAATAGTTACAGAGTTTTCCAGGCCCAATTTTTTGCAATCTTGTAAGCTATCATTTGATAAAAAAATATTACCGAGTAGTATAGCAGTAGTATTCGGACAGTCAAGCAGTTCTAAAAGCCTATGATGGTTTTCATACCATATGACTTTTACTTGGGCATCTCTTGCTTAGGTGTGCTAGGTTCAAATAGTTAAGAAAACACTTAACTTCACATTACAGATGCCTGATGGCCTTTTCTAATCGTTTAAACTTAATTCTTTGGTTCGTTTTGGGAATGAAGGTAGCGGTAACTACTGATCACTGTCACACTGGTGTTCACAGGTTCCTCCGCTGCCATTATAAAGCTTTGCCTGTAAACCGAGAAAGAAGTCCAGAAAATTTCAGTATAGCTTCGTGGAAAATAAACGCGGACAAACCAACATTAGTAAGACTAAAGAAAAGAAGAAAACTTCCTAAATAACACAGATAACACAGGATTCATTAAAGGATCTGACCTATGAGATTGAGTGGCCAGCTACTGCCCGTTAACTGCCATTTACAGAATGGAAGGAAATAATAAGAATGAGTGAGCAATTTACCATTGTGTGGTATACGAATGGGACAAAGGCGGATGTTGTACAGAGCCGATATTCAAGGATATTTTTCAAGCGGATGTAGTCAATTTAACGCAAAAAAAAAAAAAATACCATAACAGTACAGTTAAAATTATTAAATTTTATTCTAATCTAAATAAGATTGGATTAATCTTTCTTGGCTTCAAGGAAATTTGGGAGAATTTGGAAATAAGCTATCCACCAAATATAATCAATACCGCTATCAATTCAGTGTGCAATAAAAAACATTGAATATTTTGACACAAAAAGCGCCCTGGTAGTCTAGTGGGTAGTCTGCTAGACTATCAGCGTGAGGGTCGTGTGTTCGATTCCCACCAGAGGCTCTGGTCTGTGACACTACACCGAGCATATCGTCGAAGTTACTCACCTCGTATATAATTAGAATATAATTTGTAATTGTATTGTAATTGTAATTGTATATTTTAACGTATTTAAGAATTAAACACTTGGGCTCTTATAAAGTACTAGGCAGAGAGCTATCTTCTCTAACAACGAAGAGTTGAGGATTTTATCAGAATTCATGTTAACCCGTCCGCGCTTAACAGCGAGCCTAAACTGAGACAGATGTGATCTGAGTAGTCCCGCTTATCTACACGGTCAGTGAGACCTAACGAAGGGCTGTACTAGCTTGATACCAGTTTATAAAAGCTTGTGGTTCTTATTTCACAGCCGTATTGACCAGCTAAATATTTGTGTTTTTGTGTTCCTTACTCATATTCACTCGAATTAATTTATTTTATTCAGCAGAGCCATGTGCAGTTACGAGATAGCAGGACGAATCGATAGAATCAATTGGCATGCTGCACAAGTTAATTTTTGGCTATCTGGCAGTGTCACAATCAAGCACTAATTCACCTTTTTTTTGTTTACGCAATATGATCGAACTAGTTTATATAATGAAGTGCTTTATGCCACTCACTAGCTTATGTCACGAAGTACTTTATATGACAAAGTACTTTATGTCACTCAGTACTTTTGTCGTTAAGTATTTTATATGCTTGTCAGTGGTAAAGCTGCGTTTCAATATTGAAAACAAATTGGGTTCATTTATTACTGCGTTGTGGGTACAATAGAAATACATTTTAATTTTCTTTATCTGGCTGCTGCACAAAATAGTGTAATCGCGTTACACTTTGCCTTGCCATTGTCTTTTAGATTTTATGCAACCAGTGTGTGACTTCAAATCTGTGAGAGGCTTAGAGGCCCATATCTTTTCTTTAGTCTATTGTTTCTTTGGAAAATAGCAATTGAAATCCAGAGAATTCTTGGGCGTTAGGCAGATAAACAACCAGAAACGATTTGTTAAGTCTTTATGTTCGATGCCCTAATTTACTCTTAATGTGGGTTTATAAAATTGAATGCGTCTAGAGCCCTCTCTATTGTTCCCGTTCTTGTTGTATTTATTTCATCATGAGGATATTCATGGTTCAAGGGACGCTTGGTAAAAATTTTAAAGCTTTACATCTGTAGCTTTACTGTTAAACGAAATTGTGTATATCGCGTATAAACAGATTCATCACCAATATCTACCACTAAACATGATAAATTAATAAATTGTGCTGCTCTTTATAATTTAGACCACAAACAGTGTAATACCGAATATGTATTGAGAACATGCATATATCATGCCTAAATTATACGATACGTTAAACATTACGAAAACCTTATTGGAAATAATTACAAGTCATTAGAAATCTCTAGATATTCCAACACTAGTCCACTAGAACACACACACAAATACAGAGAGTACATGTTTCTTAGAAATTTAATTACATTTACAAGGATTTTCTTTGGTGACAATTCACTTCCGCTTGAATAATATTGTAATTATCATTACAATATATGAAGAAAGGTTGAGAGAGAGAGAGAGTAAGAGAGGGAGAATGTATTGTAATTGTTGCAACTACAAGCTTTGCTGCAACAACTATCGATGCTATTGTGTATTGAATAGAAAATGCAAAATAGCAGTAGATCTAATGGTACAACAGTTACTACAACTAATTTAATAAGTTAATTATAACAGATTATTCTATTAAATAATTCATTAAGTTTACCGCAATACATTTTATATGCATTGTACTCGTATTGCATTGTATTGTTATTGTTTTATAAATAAAGCAAATAACGTACATGCATGCACACAGAGTCATTTACATATATACACACACATATACATTTTCTCTTAAGATATCCTTTGGAAGTACAGTAACCATCACTAACAATCCACTCCTGTGTATGTATTTTAAGAATTCTCAATAAACGTCCTTCAACCAATTGAATTGCTAATGGTGTTGCAGAGCATAGCTTCTCCATTGTATTGCATGTTTGTTGATATATGGAGAGAGGTATTATGATGTTGTAAGTATACTTGGAAAGCCTTATGAATATAATGAACAAACCTTTATCACAGAGAGGGATAAAGGGAGAAAGAGAGGAACTTATTTATAGGCAATGAGGATCTGAATGATTGTTAGATGCCTTTGCCTTAATATTGCCATTTTAAAATTTTTTAAATGTGGTAGGGTATGGATATAGGTTACAGGTACGTTACTTAATATTCCCCAGAAAGCTGTTCTTTTCAGCGCTTAATTAGATTCCATATCGCATACAGTCAGATGTCAAGTGTAGTACATTCCCAAATTGGCCTATTACTTTAAGGGTAGGATATTTCACTGTAAAGTTCCATGAAAAATTATTCTCCTTATATTATCAGCTTTGAGAATTCTACAGATGTCTGCACATTATGGGTTGTTGAATTTTCTCCGTTTTCTTTTTCAGATAAAAGCCTCAGATATACACTATTTGTCATCTACTGCAACACCCTCTAGTGGCAGGGTTGGAATAATCGAACAAGTCTCATGCTTTTTAGTATGCATTAGATAGTTATTGGCTCCTGACATTGGCAGTGGATAAATTTCATTTAATTCTCAATTGGATGAGAATCCTGTCCGAATTGTTTAAACTAAACTTTATGCTCTTATCTCTCACTGTATTCTAACTGTTCTTAACGTAGTGTGTAAACGACTTCTTGCAGAAGTTTATTGTTCTCATTTCTTGATATCAGATTGTTTACTAAAGTGAATAAATGTTCAGGTTGGCATTCAGCTTGATTCTTTAAGAAGATGCTCTTTCTCGTTTCATTTAATCTTAAGACTTGTCAATGAACTCTAGGGTATACTACCATATGATACTACAAAGAGCCGCTTGGTGTTCTCAACTAGCATTTGATTTCAACGAAGCTGCAAATTTCCCTTATTGTACTTTAAAGATTTCGAAGAGAACGATAACAAATATAGTCCTTATGCCAAACTGGACTGGATATTGCATTAAACACTATTATACTTAGAGATAACAAAATTCTCTTTGGTGATCTGAACGACACAGTACGGCTGAGTTCTCGACATCGTTTTCTTTTTTTTCGGTGGCAATAAAAATCATATAAATTATCTAACACCTGCTGTTATGAGACATACCTGAATACTTTAAACTACAGAAACATGGTTGGTAAATGTACTACGATTTTTGCGTCACAGGATTGCAACAATATGTTGTATTCTTGCAAAGATGTTCTGAGACAGTATATATAAGAAGCTGCAGAAACAGTGTTCTGTAGGTGGCTAATTTTCAGCAGAAAATAGGAAATAAGAAAATAGAAAGCTTACCAATCGAAATATTTTGATACCAAAAAGTGCTCACTCAAGAAAATCGAACAGCAACCAAAATTAGAAAAAAAAGTTGCATTGGCATATTATAGATCCTAGGGTACTAGATCCCCTTAACTTAACAATAAGTACAAAGGAATTTCAAAGAGGAGCCTCTTCATGCTGGCTATCAAGCTAAGTTCTAAAGTTAAAGTGTAGCTAGAACATCGAAAAATGGTTGCATTTAGATTGCTTGAACATATTTAAACTGGACTATATTCCAATTGTTTGAAGTCGCCGTAGTCTAGTACGTAGACTATTAGACATGAGGGCATGGTTCAAACCAGACGTAAAACATCTCCGATAAAAGAAAATATGAAGAAAATATTTCGAGTTTTTTTGAAAAGTTTTTCAAAAATTTCTCAGTCAGAGTTAATTTTAAACCATAAGTCCCGCCACTCATGTATAACATTAATACACGCAAAGTAAGTGATGGAAGAAGCTAGGTAGTAATCCTGACTGAAGCGTTGTAATGACCAATTATGTTGTTAATTCTCATGGAATGGGAAGAGTACGATCGCCTGCTGACAAAAGGCAATATATTAAATATTTTACTAAAATAATTAAATATGTTATGATGATAATTTAAGAAGTCGCCGTGGTCTAGTGGGTAGTGTGTTGGCTTATTAGACGAAAGGCCCGGGTTTAAATCCCAGGTCAGACATCAAAACGAAAAATATTTCTTCGGCGACTTCCTCTCAGCAGATTTCTGGCAAAGATTCTGAGAGTAAAAATTGCCATGAAAAGCTTCTCAAAAATCTGTCGTTCGGAGTCGACTTTAAACTGTAGGTCCCGCCACTCATGTATAAAATTAACACACACAACATAAGTGGTGTGAGAAGCTAGGTCGTAATCCTGACTGAAGCCAATTATGTATGTATGTATGATGATAATATAAGAGCAGCGACAGGATAATAGATAAACAGATGCATTTCAGTATACATATTGGAAAAGAGGTTAATTCCTCACACTTATGACTAATTGCCTCAGCATTCGATGGACTAACATAATAGTGATATGCGAAATACACGACTAAATTATATAAAACCTAATGGCAGTGGCCTTGCACCACTTACGTTGCGTGTGTTAATTTTATACATGGGTGACGAGACCTCGGGTGTAAAGTTTTTGTTTAAACCCTGCTGAGAGGAAGTCTTTGAAGAAATATATTTCATTTTTCGTTTTGTCAAACAAAATTTGAAGTTTTTATGTTACGTTGCATACGGAACCTTTGAATTTCTCCACATGTATGGCAACATTTATTCATTATTCACAACACAATTACAAATTATATTTTATTATAACGAACTGTAGTGTAATAGCATACTACCCATTAGACTAGCAGGTCACCCTGTATTCCTGTAGTGTAATAGAATAGAGCACTTAGTGGGTCTCATGGCTAATAGTCTAGCATACTACCCATTAGACTAGCAGGGCATCCTGTATTCCTATAATTGGAGAGGTAAGTGGGAAAGGTTTTTGTTACACTAGTTTGCCGATAGCCCATCCTAACTGCCATCCTTAATTGTTTATTTAATGGAATTGTACAAACGAACTGGATCAGAGATTAATTTTCCTGTATTTCGTATACTTACTTAAAAACCAGGAGAAAAAATGAATTAAGATTTACAGGACATCTTACAAGGTCATGTGCTTTTTGTAATAATAATTTAATTTACATTCTTTAATATTCCATTTTTAATTTGCAATGACATTTTTTATTCTCTGTCCGTTGTTTTCTTTGTATTATTTTGTTGTATAAAAAGGAAACTTTTAATTTATAAAACATACATACATTTATGCATACATACGTATACGTATATATGTATGTATGTAGGATATTTAAATATAAAAGAAATATACATATATACAGTCAACCCTCGTATAACGCGTTACTCTCAGAACGCGGTTTCCATATAAAGCAGGGCTGAACAGGGCTGAAATTGCGTTCAACTTCATTAATTGATGCACCCACCTCACATGCATTGGTAGACGAAAATAAGGAAAATGAATGGGTGCCAAATCTCGATTTACAAAATGTGAAAAAAGGGCTAAATTTGGCTAAACAATTGGAACTTCATTTCATTCAAACTGATCATTCAACGGTGCGCAGCGCAAAGTTTAAAAGAGAATTAAGAAATTGCTTAGCTCCCTATAGAGAGGTTTTAGTGGAGTTGGAAAAAAAAGCAACAATCGAAAAACAATGAATGAAGATGAACCAAGTGAGGATAAATATTAAAAAATTACATTATTTTACAAGTCTTTCTTAATTTTGTTGGAAACCAGTCTTTTAGTTTCGTTTTTATTTAATTTTTTTATCAATCCTTATATGAACTCTTGAATTCAATAAAAATAATTTATAATTTATCTTGCCTTTTGCATTTCTTGGTCTCCATATAACGCGGTACGAATGATGTGATTTGTACTAATTCTGTGTTTCTTACAGAGCAGTTTCCATACAACGGTTTCCATAAAACGCACTATGAATTAGCCTAGTTTATAACTGAAATCCGAGTTTCTTATAGACCAGTTGAAATCTGTGTTTCTTATAGGGCGGTTTCCATACAATGCGGTAGACAATTTCCATAGAACGCTCTACGAATTAGCCTGGTTTATAACTGAAATCCGAGTTTCTTATAGCGCGGTTTCCATATAACACGGTACGCACTCACCGCGTTATAGCAGGGTTGAGTGTAAATGAGTGTGAGAGAAAAATAGAACTGGTGCTGGTGTTGATAGTGGTACTGGTACTGGTGTATTTAATGCATTTCTTTCTTTCTTTTTCTCTTATGTCAACCTTTAATTAAACCAAAAGAAAACAAAAAAAAAAAAACAAAAATATAATGCAACACAAGAGACAGCAAAAGAGATAATGTTTTTCATTTTTTGTATATTTTTTTTTTCAATTTATTTATATGATACATATGCATCTACATATGTATTGGCATTCAACCCATATACCATAATATAGTATAAGTGCTCGGTATAGTTCATAAAATCTCGCCATATACAAACACACATTGAAAGCAAATATAAAGAGAAAATAAAAAAAAAACAAGAAAAGAATTAAAAAATAAAAATTGAAATAAAAATACTTAAAGAAGGCTTCAAACAAACAAAAAGAAAAGAAATTGAAAAAAGCCTGGCAAGGAATCAGTTTATCACAATGACTGGCCTAAGAAGTTATGGAGGAGGGTTTGACGGGAGACAAGGAGACGGATGAAAGAAAAATATACTGTGTAATATAATATGTAAATTATGTCACGTTTTCGGTTTATTTTTTTGTATATTTTCCCGCTTCTTTTTCATACATTTTACATGCCACTTACATAGCTCTTCATTTGGTGTTGGCAAGCAGCAGTTCTGGGCTGTTTAAATTTCTCGCTTTTTATTCTTGTTTTTTGTTTCATACTGCATTTCTCTGTCGCTAGAAGAAGAAAACGAAGATCTGGAAAAGTGTATCATTATTTAATTTAATGTAAAATAATTAACTGTGGTGGCTGGTTGAATCCTTCATACCCATACATACCCGGGCCATAGTCTTCCATTAAAGGCGGAATATAAAAATATTTTCAGTGCTTTTTTTTAACGCCGAAAAAAAGGAGAAGAAAAAATATGCCAAAGAAAACTCTCATATTTATACATGTACACATACATACATACATACCTATACACATATTGATATTTGTTTGCATGGGTGTATGTATGTACATGTAATTGCCAGTTATGTAGTTGTATGTGTACAGAGTAGAAGCACATGTAAGTACATACGTTCTACTTTAGACTTGAAGTTGACTGATGACGTGACACGTACTTTCAACAATATAACGATATAAAAGGATAAAAACTGAGTTGAGAACGTAAAGTTAAGGAAATGGGAAAAACGAGAAGAGCAAAAAAAAAAAAATACAGAAAATAAGAAAATCAAGCACAATAAAAACCAAAAAAACCAAAAAAAAATATATCAAGAATTGAGGAAAATTTTGTTGAAAAATTGAAAAAATATTCACATTCACCAGCTTACCAGCTTTCACAAGAGTTTTCTTTTCGTTTTCTTTTTGTTTTTTTTTCATTTTCATTTGTAACACTGTTAAATACTTCTACATTCATATTATTATAGCCAAATATTAAAAATATACCAAAAGAAACTAAAAAAAAAAGCGAAAAGAAAAAGAAAGAAACAGAGAAGGAGCGTTTAATGTATGAAAAGGAAGTTAGCAAGTCAAAAAAGGAAACGGATGTCAATTATTAGCTTAATGAGTTTCATGTGGAAGTAATGAAACATTTTCTTTTCTTTTCACATACTCTTCCATTTTTTTGTCTTGCACTTTCTTAAAATTTTGATCATTTTGCAACAATTGCTTTTTTTCTTTCCTTCATTTTTCTTTCCTATGGTAGTTGATTATTTTAAGTTTGACTTTGTTATTCAATAGGAAAAGATTAAAAACAATTGTAAGATTTTTTTTTTACACCTTATTTCAAATTTAAAAATTAAATTAAAAGAAGAATTAATTTGGTGTTCTGAGAGATGTCTCAATTGTAAGTATACAGCTCTAAAATGTAAAATTTTTGGTAATATTCTATGCATACGGAAGGAATTTTAAGCTGCACTATGCAAGGTTTACGATCGATTTACAGGGATTATAATCGCATCATTCTGTAACAGGCTATCTATACTCGTACATACATATATAGAGACAACGACGAAGGGTTTTACGTGGGCACCTGTTTGCGTGGACCTAATCCCACGGTGCTCTTCGCACAGGGTGAAATGCAATGCATCTAACAACGCTCCCAAATGTAACAGACTGTTACATTCGAAGCCATGCATTTACACATGACTTCCCCCTTGGTTAGGAGCGGAGTCTATCTAAAACTCCTTCTGATCTTTGGGTGACGGCACCCGGTTGAAAAAAGCAACTCCACACCGAGCCCATTAACCAGGTTCTTCCAGCGATTTTGGTCCAAACCACAGCCACCACGATAATCCCAAAAGGGGCCTCACCAACAGCCAGGCTGGAACCGAGGTTCCAGGGGCTCCCAGCTCCTGTGGTACCAGAGACAGTAAAAATACGAAAAATTATTATCAAAAATAAGGTTTGTGAAACAATTTGTAAAATTTATAAGCAAGCAGCAGCAAAATGAAATAAAGAATCCAATTGACTAGTCGCCGTAGTCTAGTAGGTACTGTGTTACCTTATTGGGCATGAGGCTACGATGCAAATCCCAGGTCAGACATTAGTGGTGATGTACTGAGCTTGTAATCCGTACTAAAGCCATGTAATGATCTATCATGTAAGTAAGCATATTGAATAACATATCAATGAGCAACTAAAAGATTTAGTCTGAAAAAGAATGGGACTAGGTTTAAGATTATATTGGTCCTTAGTCGGTAGTGTCAACACATTGTTCGCAATAGTGGAGCAGTTTGTTGAATGGAGCACTAATACATGTGATATATATATAATAGGCGTTCAAGCCTATTAAAGGTAATGTAAATTGAACATCACTAGAAAGCAAGAGTGTCTAGAATAAAGTCATTTGCCTAAATAGAAGCTTGTACAATGAAACCACCTGCTGAATACCACACAAACAGCATGTAAGTAGTCAAATTGTATTTGAGAAAGGAGAGAGGCAAGGGTGCATTTTAATTTTGGTTCTTAGCGTTGTACTTGACGCTGCAATCGCTTGTATATCTTCGAATAGTAGAAGAATTACTTGAGATCTTGAAGACAATCTCGGATATCTATCTTATTGAAACGACCGGTAGATGCAGAATCACTAGAATCAAGCTAAACATTAAGCAAAATTTAAAACCTAGTTTTAAACAAGACAAAAGGAAAGAATACTTTGGTAAGATATAACGGCTTATCCATTTCATAAACCGTTTTTTTTCATGATATTTCTTTTTTATTGTAAAGTTTGAACGGTGACATTATGTGTAAAATACTACATCATTTAAATGACCGCCACGTGAAGTGTTGCAAGCATTGATTCTTTTGAGATAATTTTCGAACACTTTTTACACATATTGGGTGGTATCTCAGCCATAACTTGGTTTTTAAGTGTTCAAGAGTTGAAAGTTTATCTGCATAAACACGGGCTTTCGCGTAGCTCCACAAAAAACAGTCTAATGATGTCAAATCGCATGATCTTTGTGGCCAGTTGATATCACCACTATGAGAAATTGCGCGGCCAGGAAATGTCTCTGGCAATAAAGCCATATTCGCTCGAGTTGTGTGGCATGTGGCACCGTCTTGTTGAAACCACATATTCTCCAAGTCGTATTCTTCAATAGCAGGCAAAAAAAAGGTCGGTTATCATATGACAATAACGCTCCGAATTGACGGTGACTGTTGTTCCATTGTCGGTTTCGAAGAAGTAAGGTCCAATCACACCTTCGGACCAAAGAGCGCACCAAACAGTAACTTTTTCTGGATGTAATGGCCTCTCTTCAATTACTTGAAGATTCTCAGAACCCCAAATATGACAATTTTGTTTATTAACATACCCACCGAGTGTGAAATGTTCTTTATCGCTGAAGAAAATTTGTTCCAAAAATTTGCCGATACGTGGCTGTGGCAGAATCATTATTTTTGTAGTAGTTTTTGTTCTTATTTATGTGTTGTGGGATAGTTGAGCGATCCATTTTCGTCAATGTCAGACTTTCAACTGAAAAAAAAAAAATTGGTTTCACAACTTAGTTGGTCAGATGTCGAATTCCAGTCTCATACTTTTGAAACCACAAAATGGTTTAAGATATCACTAGCATATTAAAAGACTATTTAAGACTCTCTGATTATTTTCAATTATTGTGTGAAAATAAATGTTACGAAGAATTTCAACTACAAAGATTATAATTTTTCAACGTCTTTATGACATACCCTTACTGTTACATCTACCCACTTAACTAGGATTTTTACATGCTACTAAACACTTCAATTAAAATAAAATGCTAAGTAGTTATACATTTTTAATTAAATACGATAAATTAAAAACAAAAAAATTATAAAACAAAACGAAACGAAACGAAAGAAAATGAAGAAACAATTTGCAGTCTATTACTTTTAATATTTTCCTCCTTTTTATTATTGCACTCTCTTTCTCTCCTCTTTATTATTTTCTATTCCCACTTGTATTTGATCGTTTATACGTCGCATTTCATTTTCTACAATCCCTTTAAGTTGCATACAACAACAACAACAACATTTTCAACATCTACTTGACACACTTGTCAATATTTGCTAAAAGTCAACATTTTGATACATTCAACATTTGCCCAAACATTTGCAACAACACACATACACACGTATATATATATATACATACATATGTATATAGTTGTATGCGAATGTACGTATTTACATGCCTGATGCCTGATGTCTGTGAATGTGATTGTGTTTGTATAGAAAACCCTTAAGGATAATAAGAAGTAGATATAGCAGTATAAGTATACACACATACACACACACTCACATATTCTTTATATGAATTATACTGTAAATTGTAAGTTTTTTTCTCTTATATTTAGAAGTGGAAAAAAAATATATCACTACAACAACTACACCAACTACAACAACAACAAGTCTGCTATTAAATGACTCTTTTTAGCTTAAAGTATTTGTAAACTCTTCAATATTATGTCATGTTTAATACCAAACACACACTTACACCCCAACACACACACACATACATTAATGTGTGTGTGTGTGTAGTTAAAAGTACAGACATTTGTATGCAAAATTTTAATAAATATTTGCTTGAAATCATATACATACGTGTGTGTCTGTGTACGTGTTGAGAGCAATGTTAGTATGGTTTGTGCCACATTATTGTTGTCAGCTTGTCTGTATTTGTGCTGTGTTGCGTCAGTATTGATTTAAAATTCCCCAGAGGTATTCAGAGTATTTTGTAAAATATTTAACAATTTTCTTTGTAGTTTTTTTTTCTCTCTCTCTCTCCTTCTTAAATTATTGATTTATGAATAAACAAAAGAATTTCCCTTAAAAACAAATTCTATAAAAAAAAAAAATTTCTAATGCTGTAATGAACGAAATAAATTGCTTCCCTTCTTCCCTTTTCTAATGACATTTCTCAAGCTCTTACCAGAGTGTGGCACGAAGGCATACAAATAATTTGAAAATAAATTTAATCTGAAGTAGCTGGAGTTAATTTATTATATTACAGTCCAAAAGAGGGCTATTACAGGTAGAGACTTATGTGTATATATAAAGTCGTGCAGCAGAAGCTTTCACAATTTGATAGTCGACATTTTATTGAAGCTTCATCTATTGAATTAGTTTTCATTTATACAATCTGTTTAGCTAAATCTCTATAAACTACCACTAGCAATGCCATTTACTCGCTAAAATTATTCTCGGACAAATGGCAACTGATTCTAATTTTTCTTATTCAGTCTATATACTATTTCTGGATCTATAATTTGTCCATATATTCCTTAGCATATAGTCAATACAGTCGATTACCTCGAGATTCACCTGAAATTCGTCTAAGCTTTAGATTATTGCATCCATTTAAAAATTACATCAATGCATACAGCAACAGAATGTACTTTGTCATCAAGGGTCACCTCTCTATGTAGTGAGTCAAAGCAGTATAAAGCGGCTTCCACTACTCTTCCTTTGATGAAGGTGCGTTGTATTAAACTCAGCCTTTGAACATATATTTTAGTCTTCCACATGGTGTCGACACTTCGCTCCATGCTTTCTAGCAAAAAGAAGGTTAGGCTTATCAAACGAAAAACCTTTAGAACCGCATAGCTGTTATTGCTAGGTTTGGCTATAAATACTACCCTTGCCTATTGTAAATTTTTAAATATATATGTGAGAAACTTGGCCAATAATCTAGACTGAAGGGTTGTAATAACCAATTATGTATGTATGTATGTGGGTAATTGAAGTCGCCGTAGTCAAGCAGTGTGTTGGCTTACTAGACGCGAATCCACGATTCAACCCCCAAGTACAGAGTGAAATATGAAAAATATTTTATTAGTGTCTACCTCACATAAGGTTTCGGAAGTAAATAATATTGCCACGAAGAAGTTTCTCAAAAATCTGACTCTTGGAATCGACGTTAAACTGTAGATCCCACCATTCATGTATAAAATTAACAAACACACACATTATAAGATGCGTGGAAAACTGGGTTTTAATCCTGGCTGAAGGGATTATATATGTATGTAGGCGTAAATTAGGGAGACATTTTGAATTCCAACAAGATGTGTTGTTACAAAATCCATCTCATTTTGTAGAAGTGGAGAAAAAATTCCTTCCATTGGATATGGTGATTTCTAAGGCATTCCTTGCCTTGTGCTTCCTCGTTTACCATACCGAAAACTACTACATCGATATGGCGGGAAAATTGGTGTCAACTAGACAGACGTAAGGCTTCCTCAGCTGTATCCAACCGCTTTTCCTAATCATTCGTTGTGACTCCTGTCTACCTGTTTACAAAATAGCCTCTATGAATTCCTTTTCGCCCTCCATGTCACTTTCTTGCACTAACAGGGCTTTGAGTGATACGCAGCCCAGTGAGTCTGCGAGTGGTTAAGCTTCTTCATAATCAAACGTTTTAGGCCCTCTTTCCTAGTTCTTCATGGTTTCTCCTAAGAAGAATGCCTTTCTCTAAGAGGACAACTATCTTCGAAAGACATAAAGGAAACAATCAATGGGATCCTAACGTCATAGTCTTGCCTGTTCGCATTAGTCTACCGAGTTTTTTCGAACGATAATAAAACAAATAAATTTTATAAAAATTAGCATTAAAATCCTTCTTATCCTTTTATCCACAACTCTCGAACATTTTGCTACATATACATAGATTCATAGACATCATTTATGTATAACATTAATCTGACATACATCATACGCCCAATGTGACAGTTTTAGTTCAATATCTCAACGAGATGAGAGAGCAATACAGTATACACATCATATGAACACCGATATGCCCTAGAATACTATAAAATTTTAGAACAAATAAATTGGCCCGATGTGGAACATAATCGATATAAAAACGAGTCAACTTTTAATTAACAATTCAGCAATAAATGCTCTAAAGTCTACTTAAACGACATCCGATATGAAAGGATGGGAGAAAGTTCACATGATATACATACTAGAGATCAGCAACGAGTATTTTAAACGATAGTAGATTTGATCGAGTAAACTTATATATTTTCCGGATACTTATTTCGCATTCATACCTTGTTTTAATATAATACTTCATACTATTCAAAACTTAAAGTTTGGAAGACTCGTCGTATTCATACTTAACAATACGCATGATGTTATGACTCGATTCGTCTCTACTTAACTTTACACGAGCATAAAATAACTATGATTCGCATACGAAACTACTATAATCACAAGAGATTGTGTGCATGCCTTTACTTAACTTTTTGGCTTTGTCTTTCAATTCTTCTTTGTTTGTATATGCAACAACGACAAAGGCTGTAAATTTTAATGAATGATTCGAATCACTCGATTGACTTACAAGTATTATAAGTATTATTCTAAATTTATGAATCAGAATGAGTAGGCGTATGAATCAAAAACTTTTCGAATGTTGTGAGTTTGATGTCAACGTTGTACTCATACTCGTTGCTACATATCCTTATTAATTAATGTTGTAGCGAGTACGAATGAATCAGAGTAGTTCAATTTCAATTCTATGGATTCACTCATACTCAAAATTGCATGAGTGATTATGAGTAGCGGAAAACGTTTCATTTTGAGTTGTGAGACCTACATTTTCATGGCAACTTTATCTACCGTCAGAGTTTTTAATAGCAAACTGCTGAGAGAAGACGCCGAAGAAATATAACTTCGTATTTCATTGTTTTGGATATGTTTGTCGTGGGTGGCCTCACAACTAATCAGCCATGGCACTACTAGATTACAGCGATTTCAACAACGTATGTATACTTACAAATTGGAAAAAGGCAAGGGTACAGAAATCCGGCAATGGTGACGATACTTTCCAAAGGTTTTTCGTCTGATTAACACAATTTCCTTTCTACTCAAATGAGTATCAAAGTTTTTGTCAGAATTCTGCAGAGATTTAATCACCGCAAAAATAATTTTGCATATTTTCTGTTGTTGGCAATGTCTGACTTTGGGTTTGAACCGTGGCCTGAAGTCTAGTAAGCCAAAATACTAACTACTAAACTACCTGCATTTGCTACAACTGAAAATTATGTTTGATTTTCGAACATGACTCCTTAACGTGTAGCATAACATATTCAGGAATATTCTTATAAACACTATTCTTATAAGCATTAGAAACCGGACTTTACCTTTATAAATATAATAAAAATCCTAATAAAACTCGTATGGGAAAATGCATTTAATTAGGAAAGGTAATCAGAGCGGCACAATATATTCTTTTAATATATTTTTTTTTATTTATGCCTTTATATTTTGAATATTCTTATTAAAATAAAGCATTATAATAAAAAATAATAATAAAAGAAAATAAATTTTATTCTAATGACCTTAATTTTTTTTCTTCTGTTGTTCTTTGTGTTTCTCTTTTTAGGTAAGACCACTCAAATATTGGAATTATTACACTTAAAAGCAATTAAGAATACAAAAGGTAAACTTATTTCTTTTACAAAATTTCCTTTAAATTAATTAAAAAATTATGCAATAGAATAACCGCAAAAACATTCACTTCACATACAATACTCTCTGTTGAGCAAAAATTTATTTGAAGTCTTTCTTCTAAAAGCAGTCGTATTCATTCATTATGTTTGCCCATAAGAATGCAGAAAATTTTAATCTACTAAACTTAACGAAGTGAAAATTAATAATTTTTTCTTCTTTCTCTTTATAAATAAATGCTAAAATAAGAAATATAAAGAAAAGAAAAAACGAAATATTATATTGTATTTGTATTTGTATTGTATTTTTTTTTGCTATTTTATGGTATTCTTTTGCCATACATATAAACGTAATTTCTTTGACATTAACAAAAACCACAACGTATAATTTTCTTTTAACAGGACACCAAGCAAATTTATGTGCAAGTCTGAATAGAGGAAAATATTATAGAAAAATAACACAAAATTTACACTTGCGGTCTTTGTCGTAGTTCAGTTGGTAGCGCAGTTGGATGAAAAATAAAAAAAAATTTCAAAAATAAGAAAATTATAGTCGGTAAGGCTCAAATGCATTGTGTCCTACTTTGAATTTTAGACCCTAAATTAACCAGATGTACATGTACCGCAGAGTGTTCCATGAGCCATGCTAATTAGAGTACTCAGTTTGCCATAATTTAACATTACAATATCAAGATTAGATACGTACATACATAATTGGTTATTGCAACCTTTCAGTTAAGATTACAACCTAGCTTCTCTCACCATTTATCATGTTTGGGTTAGTTTTATATATGAGTGGCGGGACTTACAGTTTAAAGATTTAACAAATATTTCTTCGGCGACTTCCTCTCAGCAGTAGATTTCTGGCAAAAACTTGGAGAATTAATAAAATTGCCATGAAAAAATTTCTCAAAAAATTTGTCGTTCGATGCAGGTCCCGCCACTCATGTATAAAATTAACACACACAACATAATTGATGTTAGAAGATAGGTCGTAATCCTAGCTGAAGGGTTGTAAAAACTAATTATATACATACCTATGTAGATAGGGAAATATGTACATCAACTCTTTTTTCCACGGTAGATACGTTCCTCAGAAATCCGTGTAAAAAAACCGTTGTAAAAAAGAGGCGTTTCTTATAGTAAAATAGGGGATACGTTCCATGTTTATGATGACTAAAGAACTATATTTTCTTTGAAAAATCGTGTAAAAAAATGTTGAGAACAATAAAATTTCAGAAATGCATACAAATTGTATGTTCATATGGCATATTATTGAGGTGAAAAATTGGATAGAGCAAGCGAAAAACAAAAGAAATCTGTTAATCCAGAATTAAGAACAGAAAAATTAGAATAGAAATAAAGAGAAAATATTTACATAGCTACATAATTATTCGTTGCATACTTGATAACAAGAGCAATTGTTTGCAACGAAATGGGACTAAAGTAAGTATCATCACTGGAGATATCCATCAATCTATCCAATGGTGACATTCGCCCGGTAAAAGAGTTTTGAACTGTCGGACTACTTTCCGAAAGGTCTTGCGTCGTCGACTTTTCTTATTAAAAAATCGTTTATAGAAAGTTGAACTTTGGGTTTTGGGATTACTTAGTTACTACAATGTATGTTCATATCAGCAATGGTGTCAAGTGTGGTGAAAACAAACATAATTACCACACAGTGATTTTGAAACCGTAATCGTTTAAAAATTTTTTACAAAAAATATTTTTTTTCAAACGTGTAACTTCAAATCCGTGTAAAAAGAAACCGTGTTAAAAAAGAGGTGGGTGTAATATGAAATATTTAAAATGGTAATCTGAACGTATTATTTATCTTTTTCTTTCTGTATGATGATAATTTTTATGGATTTATACAAATGGAATAGCCGCAACTCTTTCCTTTTGTGTGGTTGCGATGTGCAATGTGTTAGACTTCCCAATATATCTGATCAGCCTGGTTTGTTTCCAATTCAGTTCATTGACGCCATATGGACGACCAACCCAACATTTCCGGTTGTTTGGGTAATTCGGCATCATTTACGACACATTGTTTCTAGTTAAACTGGACGCTGATTTGATTTTTCCACAGGCTAGTATTTATGGTGATGTTTTGCAAAAATATTTTGAATATACTTCGAAGACAACATTTGAAGAGTATCTGAATAGCATTTACTCCATTTACGTAATTTAAAATTTAATATAAGTGCACACACAGAAAGAAAACCATATTTTACGATTGGTATTGGATATGTTGACCTTAAACCATTTCGAGATAACACTTCACATCCACACAAGCAGTAAAATACTAAAAGATTTATTCAGACAGGCATCGGCTGGTCTAAGCAACTGCGTTGTGAACTGTTGAATAGCATCAGTCCTGTTGTCCAATTATCTCATACAAATTGTTATGCAATTTATAATTAAAACTTATATAATGCCTATTCGAGAAGTTAATAAATATACGAGCTAAGTAACATATACCTTATACACGATGTATGTAGTGTAGCAGGCCAGGGTTTCTAGCGGGAATCGAATTCACGTTCTCACGCTTATAGTCTAGCATACTTCCAACTACCAACAATCAGGGCACCCTATATATTGCTATTCAAGTCCAATTTTTCCAATTTTGGAGTATATTGCAGAAAAATTATTTTTCTAGAAAAGGGTTGTTAGGAGAGAACACTCTCTGAAATTTCTATCATTATTGTGGTGCATTTATATGTCCAATTCCAGCGTAGGGTGTATCAATGAAACGATGCAAACTTACAAACAGAGAAAGTAGATATTTTATAAATAATTTATAATACATTTGAGAATAGAATAGAAGAACAGCTAAATAAACAGCTCCAATATAGGGGGAACATACACTACAATAATAAGTGAAAAGTAAAAACAGTGAAGTTAAAACTGCAATGTGATTCAAAATGTAATGTACCACGACAGAAAGGAAACAATTTCATATTTAAAATAAAAAATAATGAAAAAAGAATAAAATTAATAAAAAAAAAAAAATTACTCAATTTTTTGTTACTCATGGAAGGCCTGATTGTAATACGAAAAACTACAACAGTTCTAGCAACTAAGTTTGCAGAACACATTTTTATGTTCGGACTATGGCAGGAATTACAAGTTTTTGGAATTATAAGGGATGCTTTATGGAATTTTTTCTTGCACTTCTACAAAATGTGACAGATTTTGTAACAACACATCTTGTTGAACTCAAAATGTCTTCCTAATTTACGCCTACATACATATAATCCCTTCAGCTAGGATTACAACCCAGTTTTCCACGCAACTTATAATGTGTGTGTTTGTTAATTTTATACATGAATGGTGGGATCTACTGTTTAACGTCGATTTCAGGCGTTAGATTTTTGAGAAACTTCTTCGTGGCAATATTATTTACTTCCCGAGTTTTTTTTGTCAGAAACCTTATGTGTAGACACCAATGAAATATTTTTTCATATTTCACTCTATTGGATATATCTTACCAGGAGTTTGAATCGTGGCCTCGCGTCTTGTAAGCCAACACACTACTTGACTGCGGCGATTTCAATTACGTAAATACATAATTGGTCATTACAAACCTTCAGTATGGATTATTGGCCTAGTTTCTCACATGTATATATTGTAAAATTGACAATAGGCTAGGGTAGTATTTATAGCCAAATCTAGCTATAGCAGCTATGCGGTTCTAAAGGTTTTTCCTTTGATAAGCCTAACCTCCTTTTTGCTCAAAATCATGGAACGAAGTGTTGACACCATGTGGAAGACTAAAATATGTGATGAAAGGGTGAGTTTAATACAACGCACCTTCATCAAAGAAAGAGTAGTGGAAGCCACTTTATACTGCTTTGACTCACTACATAGAGAGGCGACCCTTGATGACATTGAAAGTTGCCGAAGAAATATTTTTTTTCCATTTCGATTTGTTGGTGATATCGGAACTAGGGTTTTAAACCATGGCCGCATGCCTAGTATGCCAACATATTACCTACTTGACTACGGCCACTTCTACGACGCTGAAGAATACACAACAAATGCTGGAAAGATTTCTCTACAGCTTAATGTAATCAATCTCTTTAGTTTGTTACTGTTTGGCATATTAAGTTGCCGTCAATCCCAGATCTTTCTTGTGTACAAACATTTACCCGCAAAGCTTTTTTTAATCCCACAATGTCCAATTACCAGTCGTAAACTTTATTAACTTCCGATTGCGAATCAGTGAATACCTCAATTCGTTCACGGAACATAAGTGGAACATAGTGCTGAAAAAAAAAATCCACACGAAGTAGCCATTATGGAAGCAGGAAAGCCGAATCCGGTAATCTCTTTTATAAGAATGAGATCTGCTCGCTGAGATCTGCTAAAACAGAGAATAGACCATATGCCCATATACCAGTAGTGTTGGGCTTAAAATCTGTGGTCTTATATACGTTTTGGTCATTAGATTAACAGGCAGCAATTATTACTTTGATCGAAAGCAGCCCATGTTGCCGCCATAGTTTAGTAGGCAGTGTGCTGGCTTATTTCATGCGAAACCGCGGTTCAAGTTGTAGGTCAGACATCTCCAAGCAAACAAAATTTAAAAATTTCTTCGATGACTTTCTCTCAGCAGATATCTAGCAAAAACTCTGAGTGGAAAAATAAAATTAACCTGAAAAGTTTCTTAAAAACCTAACGCCACTCATGTATAAAATTAACACACACAACAACTTAAGTGGTGTGAGAAGTTAGGTCGTAAGCCTCACTGTAGGGTTGTAATTTAGCCATTAGGTGGTTATGAACAAAAAGAAATTATTTTTGAATTCCAAATTTCGGATCTAGACTGTTGAATATGGATTCAGAAAATTATTCTGAATGAAATGTAACGTAATTATTGAGAAAAAATTTCCAATTTCGGAGGGTGTAATGACTGTTGCAATAGTAGTACAACCTCGATGACTATTTCAATGTAGGAATGAGGAAACCTCCAAAACCGAGAATGAATGCAAAAAATCGTTAAACCATGAAATGAATGCAAAAAAAAAAAAAAAAAAGAACAAGAAACATTAAATGCAACAGTAGGGGGTGAAAGTTGAAAATAAAAAGAAATCCAAACAAAAAGAAAAAAGCAGAAAAACTTTTTAGAATAGAATCTTTGGTTTCTCTTTTTTCATTTGTTTAATATGATGAATAAAAATATACAAAAGAATAAAGAAGAATAAATATGTTTTTGTAGGTTAATGTTTGTAATACATATCCATAGACTATGAATACATATATATACATACACACATACATATACAACCTATATAGAATATAGTCAAACAACTGTAAGTATTCCTTTCATATGATGCAAGAAAAAAAATAAAGAAAATGTGAAAATATTCAGAAATAAAAGAAATAAAAATTGCATCAAGGGAGGACGACACTCAATATGAAGTGAAAGAAAACCTCCACATTTAATGTTTTCATGCAATTTTAGAAACGAAAATTATTTACTCTAGATTTTATCGTGCAACTTCCACAACCAAACAATATTGTGTGATAATAAGAAAAGCTAGAGATTTTATAGGTTTTAGGTTGATTTCTTTGGTTTTTGCTCTTTTCTTTTAATATCGATATGCTATAAAACTCGAATATTTTCGGTTTCAAATATAGGAACGAAATGTGTTAAAGTCGCCATAATCTAGTAGGCTTATGAGAAGTAAGGCCACGGTTCAAATCCCCTGGTCAGACATCAAAGACTTAAATATGGAAAAATATTTCTACGGCGACTTCCTCTCACCAGATTTCTGGGAAAACTCTGAGAGTAAATAAAATGGTCATGAAAAAGTTTCTCAAAAATCTAGTCGTTCGAAGTCGATTTTAAACTGTAGGCCTCCCACTCCCGTATAAAATTAACACTCGTATTATAAGTGATATGAGAAGCTAGGTCGTAATGCTGACTAAAGAGATGTAATGACAAATTTAAAAAAAAAATGTGTTACGATAAATAAATTGCGATTAAAAAAAAGTTATTGAACAAGGCTTATAGGAATTGGTGTATTCCGTACTACATTTCTGAGCCTATCATCAAAAGGCAACGGAAGCGAAAAAAAATGTTTCTCTTTACTTTTTATAGATACTTGACCATGCATTTAATAGAATTTAAAGTTAAAGATTTCTACATAAATTAAACAATACGAAGCTTTTGAAAATTTATTTTAAACCGCCGAAAGATTGTGCTTTATGAAGGTAAGTGTTTGGTTGCCGTCTTACTGGATGCATTTATTCATTTGGTTGTTTAGACAAGTCTTTGCGGGTTTTATTAAAAGAATCACTTTGCAGTTGTAATTTTAGATTAATACTATGGTTCATAAGCTATTATTTATAAGCCATTTTTAGTTTCATTTGAGTAATCAAAGCCTTAATACATTTCCAAGTTAATTATCTGTCTAGATGCATACTAAGTTACATAATTTCTGATCGTTTATGCATGAACTGCGTATGAATTGTAATCGGTAAGCATAGATCTTATTAAGTAAATGTTATGTGAATGTAATGTTCATATACTAGGATTTTCTTGAAGTCGTCGTAGTACAGAGGGTAGTGTGTTGGGTTAGACATCTCCAACAAAATGACACAAAAAAAAACGAAATTTTTTCGGCGACTTGCTCTTAGCAATGTTCAGGGGAAAAACTTTGAGAGTAAATAAAATTGCCATAAAAGATCTTCAAAAATTTGTCGCTTCGGGTCGACTTTTATACAGGATGTAAATCCTGCCACTTATGTATAAAATCAACACACAATATATGTAAATGGTGTGAGAAGCAAGATCGTAATCCTCACTAAAGGGTTGCAATGACTAATTATGTATACATATACAATCGGATTTTATATGTTTTTAATAATTTCTTCAATTGAAGCACATCATTCTGGACTCATCGTAATTTGCAGTTGTAGTCTGCAATATACAGTTGGCTTGTCTGCATATCTGAAGTACATGGTCTTATAATCACAATGGACAACCATAAGCAATGTATATTGGCTCAATGCACTCGGGAGAAGTTGACAATTGATCAACTTCAATTGTCAAAACCACTCCACAGAATTCTCGAATTTGGGGCAATATCAATACATAAAACATCCAAGAGCTTTTAAAGCATCCCAAAGAAAATTCACTATTTAGTGTGGAGTTTGAGCTGGTGGTGTCATCCGTCCATATTTGCTTGAAAATGACGTTGGCCTGGCCATACTTGTTAAAGACGAGAGCTATAGGTTGACGATTATAAACTTCTTTTATCATTAATTGAATGACTTGGGTTTGGATTCGACTTGTTGGGTAAACTACACATACGTCTCTGCTTTTGTATGATCTTTACCAGAGTTAGGTATCACGCGTTCCAACAAATCCTTTCGAATTAAGATGGTAATCGACGCGCAAATTAGTGTTAAAAATAAAAAGAATTTATGTACACTTATGTTTAGCCAGCAGATATTTTAAGGTTTAAGTCAGCAATAGCGTTTTCGGAACTTGTAACTTGCATGGCGCATGTAGCGCAATATATAATGTGACGCAATAGTATTCGCCGTCATATGTGGCTTGAAAGGCTTTGCTTTTCAAAGGGCTAACGAAGAAATATCTTTTTACATAATTTTAGTTTTTTCTTCAGTGATGAATTTATTTAAAGTAAGCCTTTCAGCTGTATCGCGCATATTTTCAGTTTTGAGGTGAGTTTTTTCACGTCACTATATGTCCTACATTTATAGTTGCGATCCTGTTCACCCGAGTCTTAGCGTTTTTTGGGTAGCATGGCGTCCAGCGATGGGTGGAATTGGTAGCGAAATTGGAGAGAAATGACTCCAAATCTTTTATAAGCATTGAAATATTTTGTACTTCAGTGGAGTAAAGTAAGTAAGTTGTAAAGACTTTAACAAGAAGTTGTTCTCTGGAAACAATTTATAACCACGTTTGAAGCATGTATTGATATTTTGTTCGCTAGATACTACATAACCAATGTGGAAATTGTTTCAAATATTATTTGATTCTTAAGGGTTATTAGACGGGAGGACCAGTATACACGTTTAGCATTATAGACCCATGATGGCAGCGCAAGTAGACTGAACATTTTGTGTGGCAGTAGATCAATGAAATTACCAATTGTCGCTTAAAAACTTCAAGGCAATTTCTGATAACCTGGAGATAGTCTTCGCTGAAATCACATTCTAAGATGTGTTTGATGCAACCTTTACTATACTCTAGCTGGTATTTAGGTAATACCATAAAATCCCGTTGATCTATTAGAATTGTTCGTCATACTATGTATGCACAGTCAACCCTCCTATAACGCGGTACGCTCACAACACGGTTTCCATATAACGCGGCGCTGAAATTGCGAACAGCCTTTCTATAACGCGGTACTCTTATAGCGCGGTTTGCGTTCAATTTCTTCCCATAACTTCCTTTCGCGCAGCGTATGAATGTATACGGACTAGATATTGTAAGAGGGTTTAAAAGTCCAGCCAAGATACAGTACCGTGCAAAACAATAGCAGTTAGATTTTCAATTTAAAAAAACAATGAATGAAGATGAACCAAGTGAGGATAGATATTAAAAAATTACATTATTTTACAAGTCTTTCTTAATTTTGTTGGAAACCAGTCTTTTAGTTTAGTTTTTATTTAATTTTTTTTATCAATCCTTATATGAACTCTTGAATTCAATAAAAATAATTTATTTTGACTTTTGTATTTCTTGGTCGCCATATAGCGCGGTACGAATGATGTGATTTGTAATAATTCTGTGTTTCTTACAAAGCGGTTTCCATAGAACGCGATACGAATTAGCCTGGTTTGTATCTGAAATCCGAGATTCTTATTGCGCGGTTTCCATAAAACGCGGTACGCTCTCACCGCATTATAGGAGGGCTGACTGTATATTTGATTTATACAGGTGTACAGTTTATATTACAAAAAAATCTTTCCAAAAATTATATTCGTATAAAAAATCGACATCACTTACCATACACTTGCAAACGCAAAACAAAACAAAATAAAATTGAAATTGATACTCAAATAAATTCGAATACACACGTAAATCCGTTGATATATGTATGTATGTACGTACAATGTACATGCATATTCATATTGTGTGTGAGTAGGGTATGTATGAAAAGAGTTGTATGCCGAGTTGTATGTAAAAAGAAAAACGCATTTGATAGACAACAACAACAACAACACAGAAGCATGGCAATTCATAGCAACAACAAGAGGAGCAAACTTTAAATCATCATTACCTACCTTCTTTCCCACGTTTGAGTTGACTGGATTTTTCTTGTTTTTTTTTTTAATTTTATTTTGCTTTTACTTACTCAGCCAGCAATAATAAAATAACAACAACAACAACAATAATGGAAGCAGTTATATATAGGAAAAGAGAAAAACAAAAAATAATGAACGAACGAACGAACGAACGAACATCTCTTGATCTCCATTGAACTATAAATGCTACAAATGTCAAAAATGTCAAGCATTTCATAGAGCTGGGGTCACTTTTTTGTTTTTTTTTTGTATTTTTTTATTCTAGATCGTCGTCCACAACACACCACACATACATACTTACATGAGCATCCAGCCACGCATACTCACATGTGTACATATCCGTATCAACATATACAAATGCATTCATGCTCCCGTAAATGTAGGAAAACTTATTTATAAATGTTTGTGTGTGTGTGTGTGTATGTAAAAATTTGCGTGTGTATGCGTTTATAGAAACAATTGCTATACTGCACCAGAAACAAAAAAAAAAACAAAATAACGATACGAAATAAAAAATGGAAATAAAAAATGAAAATCACACTAAAACCGTAATGCAGAAAGGAATAAAGCAAAAACAAAAAAAAAAACATACAAATGACAGCATGGAAAAACCAACAACAAAAAAAAATAAAAATAAATCACAAAGAGAGAGAGAGAGAAAGAAAAAAAATAGTAACAACAACAACAACAGTAACACCAACTACAGCCTGAGAATAATGTCATATGCAAAATAAATGGTTCTGAAATGAGTGAGTGTCTGAGTGACAGATGAAATTTATTCATTTTCATTTTTTTTCTGGAAATTTTTTTCAACTGGAAATTTACCCAGACAAACACATACTCATGCGTTTATTTCACTTTTTTTATTCAAACTTCTTCTTCTGTATACGTTTGTGAGTGGGTGTACGGGGATTTGAGTGTGTGTGTGTGTGTGTATGTCTCTTTGAAAATAATTTGGTGTTGGTGAACGTTAAAAAATACAAGAAAAACAAGAAAAACAAAGAAAAAAATATTTATTGTTTGCAATTTAAAATATTTATTTCGAAAATATTTAAGTCACTGTCTAATATTTAATTTTGAGTGGTAGAGTAACATTAAGAATTCATGAATTTTTTTCTCCTCTTTTTTTTGTTTTTCTTTGTTGGAAAAGTACTAAATTGTTTAATTTAATTGAAGCAATTTTATTGCGCAGCGTGTTAAAGTTTCTACAAATAAAGCATAAGAGTTTTTGAAATATTGTTTAGTAAAATGTTTAAAAAAATGTTTCTTTTTTTAATTTATTATGATTTATTAGGATTTTAAAATTATTAAAAAACTTTTCTTATTCCCTTATTGTGTTATCAATGTCAAGCCTATTGCACTGTGTGATTGAAATTCCCAATTTAGCCGAAGAAATTTAAAATTTTTTTTAGAAATTCGTATCAATTTGTAAATTTGCACTGTTCTAGATATTTGTTACAATGGGTCAACTTGAGCTCAGGTTAGGAAACTTGTCTCAATAGCAAATACCTACCTACCAGCCTACACGATTTCAGCATTCACTATAACTCCTTATTTAAATGCAAAATAATTCTTGAGGATAGGACAAATGCAGTTGAAGAAAATACAGAAACGGGCTTGGTTTAAACTGCTTAATGTAAGCCTGTTGTATAAGTTAGTGTAGACTACAGGGTGGCTGATATATAATGCAACAAAGTAAAGCGCTATATTTTTCTAATTTTTTTTTAATTTTATTGTTCAAAACCAAAAAATGTTGGAAATAACATCAAATTTAGAATCATTTTAGATTTGTTCGAATTTTGACCTTAAATCGACCGACAAAGCCATCACAGTTTGCACGAAAGTGGCTCTGCGGTATTTTGGCCCATTCCCGGCAAAATGTCGTCTTGAGATCATCGACACTTTGGTATTTTTTTAGTGGGAACCTTACTCTCCAAAATGCCCTCAAATGGCAAACACCATTACCATCGGCGGAGCTTGTGTTCTGGTGGCCAATCGCAAGTGTTAATTTTCAGCTGACCTCTTTAACAAGTAAACCCCATCATTTTGTTTGTTCACAAACTGCTCAATTTGGAATGGCTTCCCATCGAAGAAAACCAAATTCGGTAACTGGCCATTTTCGTGCAATCGTGCTCTTTCCAGTCTAACTGTTTTTGTCCATCGGTGAGCTCTTGCACTTTTTGGAACTTCAGTGACTTTAGTCCAAGCTCATTTTTCAATATGTGTTGCATCCGTTCTCGCGATATGTTCAGCTCACGAGCAATTTTTCTATCACTGTGGTTTGGATTTCGATCCAATCTGGTCTTCACTTTGCGGATCATTTCTGGTGCTGATACCGTTTTCTTTTCGTCCACTTTTTGGACGCGATGCAACACTGCCAGTATCACGGCAACGAGCAATGGTACGAGAAACAAAAGATTTATTCACTTTTAAATGATGGAGGGCTCTAACGATAGCCACCTGTGGTTTTCCAGCCAAATATAAAGCAATCACACTATCACGTTTGAATTCCATTACGAATAACTTTTTTTCTGAATGCAATAGATCAAAATGCTTTTGTAAGCTTTTAAATAATAAAATGAACTCTCACTGTAATAAATCTTTCAGCCGTCAGACCAGCGGTTTACAAATGATAACAACCTGAAGTTGGTTGCAATACATATCAGCCACCCTGTAAAGCCACGGAGCGTTAAATTGGTGTGGCTGGTCATACAAGAAGTTCAAGATTGAGCATCGTGGCCAGAGAAATCGACAAACTGACAGTTTCCTTCTTTACATTCTCCTAGACAGAACCAGCAAATTCAATGGGTTTTGGAAAGAAAAAATGCAGTCAGGCCACCAGCTGAGCACTCAGTTGCTATAGTTTGAACATGAAAGTAGAATGAACAACTTATTAGCTGGGTACGATCAACAAGCTCGCCCTTCATTGGATCTAATTTCATTTGGGAATTGAGACAAATGTAGTTTTCACGCCACTGATCAGATCAGTACCTTTCAGTTGACTAAGAAGAATGGTTTGAATGGATGAACTAGGCGACAGAAAAAATAAAGAAATCCAGCCAACGCTTAGCAAGTCAAAAGGCTTTAAGACAGAAAAAATCGTTTGATGAGGTATTGAAAGGAGTTATTTATGAGAAAAAATAACAACCGCCTGACCGTACATTGTAGGCTTAAAAGATATTTGTTTTAGATCGATTTGTAGACTCTGTGAAGAGGAGAACCGAATTATCAGAACATATATTTGAAAATTATTCGGTCTTAAGATAGCTCTAAATTAAACATGTGGGTGTTTATTAAGTAATAGACAGGAATTTTTCCTTTTTTGCCCTGAAAAGAAAAAACTGGTCGAGGTATTCTATTACCTTTACATTCTACTATTTCACTTCGATTTCGATGTATAAAATTGAATTGCATCAATTGTATTAGTGAATGTTGACCTTCAAATGCATAATTTTGCCTGATTTGTCGGCATAACAGTTTTCTCTAACGGCGGCCCATGGAAAACAATTCAACATTGTCTAATCTTACCTTCTTGGCTGCCAATTGACAGTCATCATTTCGGCTAATTAAACAGCCATCAAACGTTTGACTCATTAAATCGATTGTTGTATGAAATGTTTACATTCTTTAACTTGAAGTTTCTATAAGTTGAAGTTTTTTTCTGGATAATGGTGATTCAATTTATAGAAGTTCGACAGTAGTTAAATCCATAGAAGTCACTGAAGTCTAGACGTAAGGCTACGATTTAAACTCCAGATCAGACATCAAAGCGAAAATATTAAAAACAAAAAATATTTATGCCACGACTTCTTTTCATCAGATTTCTGACAAAAACACAGAGCGTAAATAAAAATTGCCAAGAAAAATTTCTCAATGAATCTGTCATTGATCAATTACACGGTGCGACAGTTAAAATACACCCGAGTAACTACATCGTCCATGTTGTTCTGTTAGTTGAGTAAATCTTAAAAATACTTTTTTTATTTTTCTTGAACCCTCCAAATTTGTTTTATTTGACAAAAAATATTTTTTCTGACATTACACACAAATTTCTGAATTACTCTAACATTTCTGGCCCGATTTTCAAAATTTAAATTTAGATGGAAAGTGGAGAGATTGAAATTTAAAACGGTGTATATCCGATATTATTCGGCTTAATATTCCATGAGATTTGATGAGGTAAACTGGAAAATTCAAATTTTTTTTCAAGGTTGTCCATTCGTAGTAGTAAACTTTGATGACAAAATGGCAAGTTGTACTATCCTATTGAGACCAAACATCGTTCACATTAAAACCAAAAAAATTCATTATCGTGGTTACAATTGGTCGTAATGGTTGCACCCTAACTATTTTCAAAAAAATATGGGCCAATGATGCCTTCGCTCCGCAAGATACACAAAAGAGCCTCTTGTAATGGCTGTATTGGCTTCTCTAGGACCACGAGTTGGATTTCTGAGCTCGAAATAAGTTAATAAGTACCCACCAAGATGTAAATGAGCTTTGGACGATTGTTGTTTTGGGTTTGGGAGATTGTTTGGCGGTAGGGGGAAATCTTGGTTAATATACAGTAGCGAGCACAAAAAATGCAACACTGTGCCATATGATCTTTAATAAGACCTGTTTCAAAATAATGGTAACTAATTTATCTATTTTCTTTTGCTGTTAATTCTTTCAATTATAAGTTTTCAAAGTAACCACAGTTTATTCCAAATTCTGCTTTAAAAAGTTAAATATTTTTGAATTAGTGAAAAAAGTGCAAATTTTTAGCGAGCAAAAAAAATGCAAAATAATAAAAAAATAGTTAAAGTAAGTTATTTATTTAATTATAATTGAAAATTTCTTAAATAAGTTATACAACATGTGTTTTGTAATAGAAGAGATATTCTCCAAGATTCAACTTCCAACCGTAAAACATGGCGGAGGATCAATAATGGTGTGGGGTAAGGAACGATATGTTTAAAAAAAATTATTGATTTTACGTCACGTATTTACAGGTGCGTTTTCCCGTGATGGGGTAGGTCGCTTAACTCAAATCGAAGGAAAAATGGACGCCAAGAAGTATTGTGAAATCCTTGGAGAACAAATGCTTCCTCATCTGCGGGAAAAAAATGCCTCCTGGTAGCATATTCCAACAGGATAACGATCCAAAGCACTCAAGTCCCTTAGCTCGAAACTTTTTAAGCGACAATGATGTCAATGTTTTGGATTGGCCATCACAGTCTCCCGATCTAAACCCCATAGAAAATCTATGGGAGCTATTAGATCAAGAAGTTAAGAGGAAACATTCGTTAAATAAGAAGCAATTAGAAGAAATTTTGAAAAGTGAATGGGAGAAAATATCCATTAACACATTAATAGCTTTAGTCGACTCTATGCCTTCTAGGTTGCAAGAAGTCATAAAAAATAAGGGCTACGCCACTAAATAATAATTTTAAAATTTTTTTTGTAAGAATTACAATTTAATTTAAATAAACACATTAAAATTTATGCTGTTGCATTTTTATTGCTCCCATGAAATTCGCACTCTTTTTAATAAATGACAAAATAATATATCATTAATTAAAAATATTTACATAATGTTATTGATAATAGGTCTCTATAACTGTAGGGATTAATAACCCAAAGAAATATTTTGAACTGGTCACTATTTTTTTAAAATTATCGCACTTAAAGATAATCTTAATCAACGTTGCATTTTTTGTGCTTGCTACTGTACATACCGCCGAAGAGGAGTTTATTTACATATTAATCGTTAAGAATAACTGAAGAAACTTTTGTGCCTTGATGTGATTTGGCATGCCATTATTTGTTAAGAATTAAAATTTTTCAGTCTGGCTAAAGTATCCACTGTATTTAACTCGTATTTAATATTTACAATTATTAATTCAATTTGTTTATGGTATGACTGTGTATACATTTGTGTGTGTGGGTGTGTTTTTTGTTTCTTGTTTTTGTATATTTTTTTAATGAACCCTGTATATTTAATTATTCAATATGTTAATTAATTTTACCTTAATTGTATTCCCCATCATATGAATTCCTTTTTTATTAAACAAAAAGGAAGCCGGCAAACACAGATACATACACACATACACTTGAGTGTCTACACATACGTATGTATGTTGAACGTACGTAGCTACATATGTATTAAAAGGTATGTGTGAGTAAAAGTTGTTTCACTTTTTTTCTTTTTTACATGAAATAATGAATGCGTGGTTATGAAAAAACCATAATTTGTTCATTATTAATAATTTTTTGTTTTCTTGTTTTCTTGTTTTTTTATTCTTTATCAATGCACCGGCAAAAGTATTTTATATTGTTGTTGTAATTATTATGGGTTTCCGGTGAGTAGGTTTTTAAATGAATTTTACCAAAAAGTTAACAACAAAACAATTTAAATTAATTACATTAAATAAACACACAACTACCAGTACATATATACACACATAAGTATACGTACACACACTTAGTTTAGTGCTCAATAACAAATTATTTTAAATGAAACTCTTTTCATTTACACCATTGTATGGGTTGTTGTGAGACCTGGAAGTCATTTCCTTAATATTGATAGCGTCTCTACACCTGCGACAATTGAAAGTGATGATGGTGTGGAAATGACTGTGGGAGGAGTTGTAACAACTAAAAGCAAACTTTATCATTAGCAATGTAGCTATCGTTGTAGGTATGTATGTATGAATGCAATTGCAAATTTGTATTTACCTGAAAACCTCTAACTAAGCCGCATTTTATTGATGTTTCAATTTCCTTAAAAAGTCAACATTACAAATTGACTATTTATTCATACGTTGTACGTGGCTTACCCGCACAACAGGGTGCTGCATGCAATGCTGGAACACAGGTTTAACCATCGCTATACATATATGCGATAGTATGCCAGAAACTTTTGAACTAACTAACTAACATCACATTTTTTGTTCACCCCTTATATGTATAGTCAGAAATCTTCAATAAACTCGTTGGAGTGTATTTGATGGCAACTACAAATTATACAATTACCCTCTACTCTACTATTTCTTCATTTCTTCGTTTCTTCGTCTGCTTCGATCAGGTGTAATGGTTGACAATATATTCGATAGCAAATTGTAGGTTTTAGTTCGTTCCCTTCGTTTACCAACTCACTTCATTGAACATCTTTTTGCCATTGTTGCTTTCTTTGTTGTTGTTGATGTTGTTGTTGTAATTGTAGTTAACAAATAAATAAACAGAATTTGTTAAGGACTTGGTATACAAATTGCAAGGAAATGTTTGTTTTTATAAAAGATTGTTGAGATTTCTATTTAAAAAAAAAAATAATTTAAAAAGAATAAATACATTACAATATGTTCCCTTTAAATGTTCTATTAGGGGTCGTTTTAAAATTCTCCATTAAAAATATAACCAAAGTTTTATGGAGCTCTGTTTAAAATGAAGTCATAAATATTGCCATAACGCGCGATTTTCAATGGTATAAGTTTTGAAAGAAACTTTAAAAAGTGAATGGAATATTGAAGTCATCGTAGTCTAGTAGGCGTGGTTCAATTCCCAAATCAGACATCCTTAACGTTATATATCTCAGCAGTCTTCTGCCAAAGGCTTTGAGAGTTAATAAAATTTTCAGGAAACGTTTCTCAAAAATCTGTTTTTCGGCATTGACTTTAAACCGTAGATTGAGTCACTTCTGAATAAATACACACAATATGGGTGATGTGGAAAGATAGGTCACAATCCTCACTAAAGCGTTATAATAACCAATGAGGTAAGTTAAGCATGATTTTTTCAATTTCTTGGATAAACCTGTCCTACCTGTTACTTACTCTTTAAAAATTATTTTATGGAAATATTATCCACAGCTATAAACCATATTGTTACGGTGAAGAAGTTCAAACTCAACGGCTAGGTATCAATAATATTTAATTCCACTAATACCTCACAGTTAGCTACACAACGTGTAACAATGTTCTTTAAAAAAGTTGTTGGCAAGATATTTTGTGAGTTACAATGTTTTTTATAGGACTAAGTTAAGTCGTTAAGTCGAAGTCGCTGTAGTCTAGTAGGTAGTGTGTTCGCTTATTAGACGTAAAGCCAGGGTTCGACCCCCAGGCCAGACATCAAACCAAACATACAAAAAGTATTTCTTCTGCGCTTTCCTCTCAGCAGATTTCTTGCAAAAACTCTGATAGTAAGAAACAAAATGCCATGTAAAGTTTTTCAAAAAAAAAATCTGTTGTTCGGATTCGACTTTAAACTGTAGGTCCCCCACTTATGTAGGATTGAAGGATTGTAATGACCAATTATGTATGTATGTAAGATAAGTCGTTGACTTACAGTGGCGAACACCATTGAAGCCAATATTAGTGACTTCTTACCCCATATAGCCAGATTTATTGAAAAAAAATTAATTTACGATAGATTGAACATATTAGCTGCAGCTGTAACATCGATATTATCTATTTCGTCATGTGATTACAATGCCTCGTTGGCATCTCTCAGCCATCCCGGTAGTTTTATGAAGATATGAATTCTATTCAAATTACCTTTGGCTAGTCATCATTTTCAGCTTAGATTCAAAACCACATCTCAGTTACTCTTACATTTCTGCCGTACAATAACAAAATTCTATAAAATTTTCTTTTTAAATCACCTTGGAATAAACAATAATTCTTCATTGTGGATTCTCAAGTACCGGACATTAACAAAGAAAATGTTCTGTGGTCTCCTCTCCTTCCTCGTTGTAACAATTTCTTAAAAATCGTTCAGATATTCTCAGTAGAGTCCTCGTGGTCTAGTAGCTAGAGTGCTGGCTTATTAGACCGTAAAGCCAGTATTCGAGTCCCAGGCCAGACATCAAAACAAAATAAAAAAAGTATTTCTTCGGCGTTTTCTTCTCAGCAGATATCTGGCAAAAACACTGAGAGTAAATAAAATTGCCATGAAAAGTTTCTCAAAAATCTATCGTTCGGAGTCGACTTTAAACTGTAGGTCCCGCCACTTATGTATAAAATTAACACACACAACATAAGTAGTATGAGAAACTAGGTCAATAATCCTGACTGAAGGGTTGTAATGATGACCAATTATGTATGTATGTAATCTCAGTCTTCAGTCGTACGATTTTTCCAAAGCTGAACTTTGATAAAGTCCAATGAAAATTTTGTTCTTCATATATTTAAATTAGGGGTAATCTGTTTAGTTTCTCTGCACAAACGAATAAAGATTGTGTGGAACTGTTTGTCTAATCCAATTGTGACTGAATTTTCTGTTGTACCAGCCAAGGTAAGTACGTTCGTTGATCGTGTTGTTTCCTCCTGTCCCCATATTCAAAAACCTCTATAAGTAAGTAAGCGATAAATGTCTCATTATACCCTCTAGAGTCTCCTAGCATTCTGGGAGAATCATAGATATTGTGTACATACTCTGTAAATATTTGCATATCTTCCTTACTGCCTTACTTGCCTATTGCAGACGACTTAGGTTCTCATATCACACATATTGTGTGCTTGAAATTTATTCACTAATGGTAGGATCGACAGTTTAAAGTTAAATCCGATCGACAGAGTTTTGAAAAATTTTTAGTGGCAATCCACAGTTTTAGTGTTTTTCTGTTGAAATGTCTGACCTGCGTTTTAAAAGCATGACACCGCGGCTAATATGCCAACGCATTACATAATAATCTACGGCGTATATTACCATTCGATATACATACATTGATGCAGAATTCGCTTAGCAGTAGTAAGAGTAATCGGAAAGTGGAGAGTTTGAGAATCAACTGTTTGGAAAATAATTCACTTCCTAATTTTCTTGTTTGCTCTGGACCAGTCGCGTGGGGTAGTCGTGCTTTAAATGGGCTTCTTCTCACATAGTTTGCGGAAATTTGGCCAGTACAGAGACTGTGTTTACCTGTAGCATCACAACAGGCCGCTAAGAGTGCTCAAATGAGCTTTTGATATCAAAGCTACCACTCCAACCTACCTACCTACCTGGCCCAGTCAGTGAATACTTGAAAGACATTCAGTGGCAGGTGTTCTCAGTACTTTTTAATAAATTCTCAGGTTATCTCAGGCAATATGAGGTCTCTGAGTAATATTTTCTTATTATATTTTGCAGGACTATACTGAACAGTTGATATAAGAGAGGATGTCCTTATATCATTCCAGAGGAGCTCCCAGATGTTACCATTTCAAAGATCTATGTAATAAACCACAAACCTGTAGTTTTAAGTTATTTTAGAGTAAATGCATTTCCTTCACAATGCTTTCCATATGGCTTTCTTTTTAATAAATCAACAAAGGAGTCAGGATAATACTCCATTCTCAAGATTGCTATGTTATATCTTGAGATGTAATGAGTCACAGTTAGTTACAGTTTGCGATACTCATACGAGTATGAGTTGTGCTAAGTTTATAAGATTTTCTATTTAAACATTTAAAAGTTCTTTACAAATTAGTTGCTGTTGTTGTTATTACACAAGAAATAAATATTTCGTCATTTGTTTATTTATTTATTTATATGCTTATGTCGGCATATTGCTGTGTTGATTTTATTTGTCTAACAATTTAGAGAAGTTGACACGTTACTTGTGAAAATATTTCTCATTTCACTTTGAAACAACTAAACAATTAAGAAGTGTTAAAGACAAATAGAAAATGTAAACAGAATACAATAAAGAAAATATAACAACTTAGGAAACATGTTGTCTACAAAACTTATAAATAAATACAGAGGATCAAAAAAAGGAAGAGTAAAGGAACAGTGCAACTTCTTGAAAATATAAAATAAGGCATACGTATATGGTAATTAGGGCTTTAAAATAAAAAAGATCAAAATAAAGTTACAATTGAAATAGTTCTTTTCTTTTAAATAAGACTAGATGACCCGAGCAAATATTTCGCACTGTTGGTTGTCAATTTTGTAACATAAAATGAAAATAATTAATAGAAATTTTATTAGAAGTATAAAAATATTAGAAATCATAATATCATCATACATATTTACATACAATTCTAGTCGAGTGCACTTTTAAAGCGCACAGTTCGACTGATCTTTATTGATTAATTCTTTGAGGAAAATGTCCCTTCTTTTATACTAAAATTTTGGCTGATTTGACAATTCCAAATCAGCCCCTTACTTCTAATACAATATTTGTTTGGCTTAATACTAGAACACATGTTTGTGTGTACAATTAATACTTAACTATATATTAAAAGGTTTGTGTGTGTTTATCGCGGGACAAGTGGATGTCATACGACACGCGTCCGCTGTCCATAATAATTCCCACGGTAAAGTGTGAAAAGAGCCACACACAATCACTAGCTATGCAATACAACAACAACACACATAGTGCATACTATGTGCATATCAATGCTGCCGGCGATCACTCAACAAGCGTCAAATGACCGTCGCGTGTGCGCGTTACTATTGTGGCGTTATACGCTGCAGAGACGGTCAGCAACATTGAGTCAAGTGGTCGCTGCTCATATGCAATTGGATATTCTTTTGTTTATGCACATGAAATGTTGTGTTGGTATTGACAACCGTAAAATCATGCTACAATACATATGTTTAAATGCTTTAATAATACTTCCTTGAATACAATGTTCGAGGCAATGACAAGATCATCGTATTACCACACTTGAACAAAAACATATAATCATAATGACAACAGTATTATCATGCAGTTCTATATAAAATTTAATTTTTATTAATGAAAATATTAATTTTTCAATTTCTAATTATTTTTCGTCATTAGTGTTAGACATAAGCTTTAAAATGAGATATCATTCATTAAATTTGATGCGGTGGTATGAGAGATATTTGCAACCGACAAAAAAAGTGCTTTAGAAATAATATATATGATGATTAAAAGTATAAAAATATTAGAAATCGTAATATATCATACATATTTACATATTTACATACATAAGTTTAAATGCTTTTATAATACATCTTTGAATACAATGTTAGAGGTAATGACATGATCATCGTTAACTTTTTGCCGGTACGTATTCTTAATACCAAAAAAAAAATATCTTTAAACGTATGCACTCGAGAAAAAGCCTCTTATAACTGCCCATGTGAAAAGACCGGTTCTGGTAAATACAATCCTACCTTTTAAAGGGTTTGACCTTGTGCTTTGTTTATCGTCATAGCAAAAGCAACTTTCACAGGGAATTGTTTTCGTGTCATTCGGAAAGGCACAGTTGGATCAGAAGGTGTAAGGTTGATTCGGGGTATGAGTACGGTTTTATCGGTATGCATAATTTCTGCTGATATGATGTGCTCTCCCAATTTTGTTATGATTAGCCTGGTACCATTTGTTAACCCGTATTACTACACTTCATAAAACAAACAATGCCATGACAATAGCGACATTACCAAAATGGCTTTTACAACTTTATATATTATTATGTGGAATAGCATTACAATTAAGCGACCCTGTTTATCGCACTTGATCTAACAACTACTGCAAAGTATTGCTAAAACAGCTTTTTACAACTTAATATGCATATTATATATAAATGACTTAGTAATAAACGGCATTTTAGTAAATGGTGGTATTGCCAGAATGGATTTTATTACATACTATATTATGTAGAACTGTAATCATAATGACAGCAGTGTTATCGTGCAGTTCTATATAAAATATAATTTTTATCAATGAAAATATTAATTTTTCAATTTGTAATTATTTTTTGCAATTAGTGTTAGATATAAGCTTTAAATTCATTAAATTTGATGCGGTGGTATGGGAGATATTTGCAACCGACAAAAAAAAGTGCTTTAGAAATAAAATATATAAGATGCTTTCAATTTTCAATTTGAATTCTTATGCTTTAAGACACTTTCCATAGACTTTTTGAAATAATCGTAAATGGTTTTCACTGATAAACTGTTTAACAACCAAAGTCGCCAAAGTCTCAATCCATTTTCATAACAGAATATTAATATCCGCCGTCATCGTCATAGTCATCTCCATGTCCATGTCCATGTCCATATCATGGACGTAGACATTGACGTTAACGTTAACGTCGTTGTCGTCGTTTACTGATCTCTAGTATAAATAAATGTTTTATTTAAGTTTGAAATTAAATTTCTAAAACGGATTCCTTTGAGTCTTTTACCAACTTTTCTTCTTATTCTCCCCGCCATTTTGTTTGCCTCTTTATTATTGTAGTTTTTCTATCCAGAATAGTTTGTTTTTTTTTGTTTTTCATTTCTTTTTTGCCATCGTTGCCAAACTTATAATATCATTTTGCCATATGTGAGGTTTTTGGAATCTGTTCATGTGTATACGCGTGTAACTATATATGTGTTTGTGTGTATGTCTTTTTAAGGATATAAATAAATATAAAAGGAAGTGAAAGAAAGCAAAAAGAGAAAGAGGAAAAAAATTGTTAAACTACAAAACTTTTACTACGACAGTGCAATTTTTCTTAGTTTTTTTTCTTATAATCTGCAGTATATTCTGCATAATTTTTACATTTTTCAATGTCATTTGTGCAATTTTCTTTTGCAGTTTCACTGCTTTTTCACATTCTCCTTCATACAGTTTCAAATCTTTTCTTTTCTTTTTTTCCAATTCCATTTTTTTTTTATTTGTCGCTCTATTTCTTTATAATCCTGCGAGTGTTTGTGCGTTAAGTTCCGTTTTTTAAGTGCCTTTAAGAAATTATTTTTTAAAATGAAAACTTGACAAAAAGGAAAAGAAAAAAAAAACAGGATGAATAAAAGCGTAAAAAATTTTTTTACATGTTTTGGTCATGTAAAGTATTGAAACTTTAACAAAAAAACAAAAAAAAAAAAAAAACGCTGAACTTCTTTAATAATGGATGCAGAAAGAAGAAGAAATTTGCATACAGCTCCTAAGGGAATATTTCGTATTTAAGAAAAGTGGCTTATTCTGTAAATTTCTGTTTATTTTCGATATTGATCAACTTTAACGGTAAAAAGATATTCCATAAAGTAGACAACAGTGTCCAATATTCCCATGAGCGCTTTGAAAACAAGATTCGTGGCATGTGACACCGCCAAAAATGCTCAGTCAGTGGTAGAAGTAAGGAGATATTCCGGAAAGTAGATCGCAGTGTCCTCTATGCCAATGACCACTATGAAAACAAGATTCGTGGCATGTGACTTTTCAAAAAATGATCAGTCAGTGGTAGAGGTAAATAGATATTTCCGAAAGTAGATCACAGTATCCTATATGCTAATAAGCACTATGAAAATAAGATTCGTGACATGTAACACCGACAAAAATGCTCAATAAATGGTAGAGGTAAAGGAAAGTAGTATACTATATACACCTGAGCACTATAAAACAAAGGATTCGTGGCATATGTATAGTACCGACAAAAATACTCAGTAGGATATAAATACACAGAAAAAAACAACACAACGTAACGTGTGAGAAATGTGTTTCTGTCGAAAAATCCATAAAGCCATTGCTCTCATTTGACGTTAACAATCAGCATTTTTGCGTTTAGTATAAAGAGCAACCGAAGACAATTTTAGAACTATCAATCCTCCCTAAAATAAGAGGCGTTTAATACAATTTGTGGCGTATTTAGTATGAAAAGCAGCCAGGGATGTTCCAAACTAGTCACGCTCTCTACAAATTACAGTCTTTGGAATTGATCGTCGTTAAGATGTGGCTTGCAAAAGGTGGATGCAACTAATCTCAAGCATCTTAAATTATCTTGGCCGCTGAACATGATGTCTGTTTGAAGATCAAGCACAGGATCTCTTTTGTCAACAATTAAGTATCAAAAACCTTTCTCGTACAACAAAACTAATATTCTACAACACCCTCAGCCTCCCGGTATTTTTTGTGGTGCAGACACATGGACGTGAGTATCCGATAGAAAAGTGCTACGTATGATCTCTAGTACCAGTTACCATTCCTCCCAACAATGAGCTGTATGAGCTCCTCAACGATGATTAGACGTCAAGCTGCATACTAACATCCAGCGGTTATGCTGAATTGGCCATGTCGTTCGAATGAAGAAGGATGCTGAAGGGGACTTCGAAGAATTGGCCCACACCATTACCATCGGCGGTAATGTTTGTCTGCGCAGGGCTCCAATACTGTCTTTAAGACATTTTCCCGATAATATTCGGCATTTATTTTGACCCCACGGCCGTTAAATACGAGCGGGGAGCGACCATGGGCCGTTATCATTACCATCGGCGGCGCTTGAGTTCTGGTGGCCAATCGCAGGTGTAAATTTTCAACAAACCTCTTTGGCAAGTAAACCCAATCATTTTGTTTGTTCACAAACTACTCAATTTGGAATGGCTTCTCATCGAAGAAAACCAAGTTCGGTAACTGGCCACTTTCGTGCAAGCGAAGTAACTCCTTTGCTCTTTTCAGTCTAACTTTTTTTGTCCATCTGTGAGCTCTTGCACTTTTCGGAACTTCAATGGCTTTATTCCAAGCTCATTTTTCAATATGCGTTGCATATGTTCTCGCGATATGTTCAGCTCACGAGCAATTTTTCTACCACTGCGGCGTGGATTTCGATCAAATCTGGCCTTCACTTTTCGGATCATTTCTGGCGTTATTACCGTTTTTTATCGTCCACTTTTTGTACGCGATGCAACACTGCCAGTATCATGGTAACGAGCAATGGTACGAGAAGCAAAAGATTTATTCACATTTAAATTCTGGAGGGCTCTAACGATAGCTCCCTGTGATTTTCCAGCCAAATATAAAGCAATCACACTATCACGCTTGAGTTCCATCACGAATAAATTTTTTTTCTGAATGCAATAGATCAAAATGCTTTTGTAAGCTTGTAAATAATAAAATAAACTGTCACTGGAATAAATCTATCAGGTGTCAGACGACTGGTTTACAACCTGAAGTTGGCTGCAATACATATCAGCTACTCTGTATGTATTGAAACCCAAGGGTGATGAGTCAAACATTATGAAGCAGAAGTAGTCGTGTAATGTAGTTCTAATGTGAAATCTTTTCGGAACATTTGATTCTTAGACTATCGCTTATACTTTCCGATTAATCAAAGTATAGTTTAGCATCTAGGCCACGGTTTAAGGCATAGATGAGGCATCTCAAATAAAAATAAAAAAAAAATAACGAAAATGAAAAAATATTTATTTTGGCAACTTACTTTCAGCAGTCTTCTGGCATAAATTCTGTAAGCGAGTATTATAGTTTTTAAAATTTATAAAAAGGAAAACAATTTAAAATTCAAATTAAAAATAAGAATAAAAAAAATTTTAATTATATTCCCTGGTACACAAAGAACTATAAAATTGTAGAGCCAGAGTATTTATATTAATATGACAGTGTTTCTGTCTCTTTTTCTTGATTATTAATATCATATGCATGAGCATTAACCGCTTAATGTTGTTTTTAACAACATTTATAAACTAAAGTTAAACATAATGATTGTAAATACATTTCAAACATACACTCACACACATACAAACACTTACTCACAGACTTACATACTCAAATGGAAATACTATGATTTGAATGTATTGGAGCATAAGTATTACAGACTGTTTTTGAATGTGTGTGTCTGTGTGTTTTTTGTTTTTTTTTTTTCAACCAGCATTATATTTACCATTCACATCTTATTCATCTGCTAGGCATTTATGTCATGACAAACACCATCACGTTGACATGTCATGGTAAAAACCATTCAGACAGACAGACATACATACAAACATACGTGCATACTATATGTACAATACAATGCTGTGATGCCATGTCTGTAAATACTCGTAGTATTTAGGATATAGGAGGATGATACAAATAAATGGAAATTTAAATTGTTGCAAGTGAAATAATAAAACAACAACAACGACAACAACAAATAATAATACTTGTAATAGCAAAAAGAAAAAAAAATGAAAGCATATGCATGCATATATGTGCATATGTAGCATATGCATGCAAAACAAATGTTGGCATTGTTGACGATGCATGCAATACGTACGTACGTATATGTATGTATGTATTGTGATAAATAACTATCTGATGATATGTCACAAGTTGTAATGCGTTTTGTGGCTTTTCAGTTGCACTGATTGCGGTACAGAGATTAAAATGGCAACAGCAATGCCACTAACAAAAATACAATTAAAAAAACAAAAACAAAAAATAATAATAATAATAAAACAATAACAATTTATGCTGAAAGAAAAAACAAAAATTAAAAACAAACATATGCGTGTACATATGTATATAAAAATTAAAAATTATTTTAATTTATAAATTTTTCTTTTTGTATTGCGTAACATTTTGTAAATTCAGTACTTTAAAAGAATAATTAGTAGAACATAGCGATTTCTATAAAAAAATAACACAAGCCATTGCAAAAAAAATTTCTAGGGCAATTATATAACCAACCACATATTCGCTTTCAACCACTCTCACTATCTTTCCCTTCCTTTGCATGCTTCTAGGATGTATTTGTTAACCAGGAGTTTTATTTCAATCTACAGCAATTTCCTTTAATATAGGGTGATTTTTTAAGAGCAATAGAAAAATTTTTCAAAAAAAAAAAACACATAAGATTCAGAAAAATGCATGACATTTTTATTTGTATTGATAGTATGGTCCATATAATTTAATATTTGAAGATTATTTCATGCAAATATTGACCGCGACTGCGCCTCGTCCACCCGCTTAGCTCAATTTTCATAAAATTCAGAAAAATTCATGAAATCTTTATTTGAATTGATAGTACGGTCCATATAATTTAATGTTTGAAGATTATTTCATGCAAAAGTTGACCGACAATTTTGGCATACTCCAATTTCCAACATTTCGGCCGGTATCTCACGAATAAATGCTTCAATGTTGTCTTCCATTGCGTCTAAAAAGTCTAAAGGCGTTAAATCGCACGATCTAGGCGGCCAATTGACCGGTCCCAAAGTGAAATAAAATGTTCACCGAACTCGCCTCTTTATAAATCCATTGTTAGGCGTGCTGTGTGGCATGTCTCACCGTCTTGTTGAAACCATATGACATGCAAGTCAAGCTCTTACATTTTGGGTAAAAAAAAAGTTGGATATCATCTCACGGTTACGTCACGATTCGTAGCATCTTTGAAGAAGTACGGTCTAATTATGCCCCCAGCCCTTAAACCGCACTAAACTGTGACCTTTACTGAAAGCATTGGTGGCTTTTAAAATCTAATCTTTACTCCAAAATCGACAATAGCCCGAATAGCAGCTTCAGTGGGTCAATTAAACTGACCATAAAATGGAAGAAGCGCGCGATGAACTTTTTAACATGCTTGCATGCATTTTGATAATAAAATTCAATGATTTGCAAGCGTTGTTCGTTTGTAAGACGATTCATGGTTAAATTATAAAGCAAACTGAAGATGTTTGACTGTGAAACAAAACACGAAACGTACGTGAGCTATTTAAACCATTATTGCCATAAAGATAATAGCTAAAAAATCACCCGTTACATCCATACATTTTTGATCATTACGATCCTTTCAATTAGGATTACAACGTAGCTTCTCACATCATTTATGTTGTGTGTATTAATTTTATGCACAAGCGGCCGGACATAGAGTTTAAAGTCGATTCCGAACGATAGAATTTTTGGAAGACTTTTCATAATAATTTTATTTTTACACTAAGGCTTTTTGCTAGAAATCTGCTGAAAGGAAGTCGCCGAAGGAAATACACGTTTCATATTTCGTTTAGTTTGATATTCCTTAACTGGGGTTTGAATTGTGGCCTTACTTCTATTAAGCTAACACTAGCTACTAGACTACGGCGACTGATAGTATGTAATAATACCTGGTGATTTATTTAGGGTGCGTCCTATCTGATATCACTTTTGTAGCTTGATTTTGGATTTCAATGAAATTTATTGTGCGGCATTTCAAGGCACCTTATGATCACGCTAAAGATCGTTAGCATTCTGTAAAGCCAGTGACTAAAGAAAAATAGGTTCCACACTATATTGCGGCAGTAAGGTGATTGGGAGAATGGAGAGAAATTTTATATGCTTTGTCTTCTAAATCTCCGTTTTTTTACATACAGAGAGTAAAAATCTCTTTTCGAAATGACAACCGAAGCCGAAGTACGTGAAAGTATTTGCATTTTTAAGAGAAAAATCAGACAGTATAGGATAACGAGTTGATGTGGTTAAAGTGCTTGAAAACTTTGAAAAGCTTTTTATACGTTTTTATACGTTATCTTTATATTTATTTTCTTCAAGCCTATGCCTTGACGAACTTCGGGATGCTGCCTAGGTGCTGGCAGTAAGGACTTCGTCTTCCTAATCTGCTGGAATGCATTAATACCTCACAGATTCAATGTGTTTCGTGGGTTCATTTCATCATCACAGGGTGGCATTGACACGATCTCCATTTTGAACAAGTGTTCATTTAAATTACAGTAGGTTATTCAAATCTTCTCTTATAGTAATTTCCGAAGAATTATTTTGGATTTTGTTTTTGTAAAGAGTCTTTTATGTCAGTTGTGGCTGATTGTTTTGTTTATTTTTCTGCATTGTTTTGGTTTAATCGCGCCCTTTTGTCAACCTTTCAGAGATAAAGTGTTGTAGTGCTTACGGTGCTGATTTACAAAATCCGGGACAAATATGTTAAAAAATCTTTGAATTCATCTTCTATAAAACAGGAGAATTCAATCCACAAAAATTCTTTGCCTACTGTTGCGAATTCGTGTTTACAAATGGCGTTTTCCTAAGCGTCAAGAACGTTATCCGTTATTATAAAAGGAAGATCCCGAAAACTGTTGATGTGAGATGCCAAAGTCTCGATGCGAATGTACTGAAAAAAATTATATTACCAATATCATCATTATACAATGGGTCAGTTCGACCTCCGGGTACTGTACTTGTCTTGTTTGACAGGTACACGCCCTCTAATCATTATCACTGTCGACTGCTCATCAGTGAAAAGCAGCAAATTTTGGATATAAACGATTGGTATCACAGTTGGCGGCATAGATGATGGATTGAAAAGAACTCCCAAAGGCTTATGGGTCGTGACCAATTACCAAATATTATTAGAAACGTTCGTCTCCCCATCCGTTGACGTAATCTAGTAGGTAGTGTGTTCGATTATTAGAAATGAGGCCTCGGTTCAAAGTACAGGTCTGATAGCATCAACAAAGGAATGTGAGAAAAATATTTCTTCGGCGATTTCACCTGAGAGTAAATAAAATTACCATGAAAAGTTTCACTAAAATCAGTCGTTCGCAATCGACTTTAAACTGTATGTCCCGCAACTGATGTATAAAATTAAATTAAATCTTTTTCCATTCCAATTAAACTTCTTAGACTCTTCCCAGATATGCCATCAATCACAACATCTTCTTATATCGTCCTCACTAGTTGCTGATCAAAATTTTGTCAGATTGTCGATTTCCTTTAAATTAGGATTTCTTCTTCTTTGGTATATAATAAGAAAAAGTAATATTCAAAACATATTTTATCTCATTTATCAAAATATTTACTTTAAAACTAGCAAGTACTTGTTTTAGGGTTTTCTTGTGTTCGCACTCTGTCATTCAAATAATTTAAAAATACAGCCGGTTGGCACCAAAATACTCTTCAGACATGTATGAAAATTTTCTGAAGCCGAACGCACTCCGATCCTTGTGTTTTCCATCGTTATAGGCCTTCAAACGTTATGAAGATTGTTATCTTACGTATTTTTTACACAGATAAACCTGGTAATAGGTCGCATTTGATTGCTTCATATTAATACAGAGACGTATGTATGTTACTTTTTGCTTTACAATCATCATTAGAGATATACAAAGGCTAAGTTCCAATAATTTACTCTATGATATGCTGTTGTATTGCATTCTTCAATTTTCTCTCGATCTTCTGTCTCTATACATAGTCATCAGCGTTAATAGCACTACAAAATTTTAAGTAAATTTTTATGCTTTTGTGTTACGAGAGTTTTTACCTTACAACCCTAAACTATCGACTTTACGATCGTTGTAATGAAATAGTCAATCATGGGTTAATGTTGTTGTAATCTCGCTTAATGATTGGTATGTTTTTCTATCATCATTATAGAATATTTTTTCTTTCTCTTTTTTCCTTTTTCTTGAACACTCTCTTACTATCATCAGCTTTTATAGGAGTTGTATGGGGTAATGAAACATTTCGTTCGTTTACAACAATTGGGTACTGGTTTTTCCCTCGCTCATTTATTTATTAGTTTTATACTAAAAGTAGTAAATTTCCATTAAATTGTGAATGTTTTCTTGTACAAGTTTTTGAATTAAAGTTTCTTTTTAGTGCTCCTTCATATACTGGCTCTGTAGTTGCCAGCTGTATGTGGCAGCATATAGTATATGCAGGAGTGAGAAACGTAAAACCATCTGTATTCGTAGAATTTAATGGAGAAGTAAAAGACAATGAACGAATGAACAAACAAGTCTTGAATTGCAATCACTTGAACACACACGCTCACTGCTGCTGCCGCCGCCAAGGGCAAACTGTAACTTGTTGTATGCAACACCCCAAAATACAAAACCACTAGATTTTTACACCTTACGGCCGTCACATAAACACATCGGCATACATGCATACTCGAATGCATGCATTTGTGGCTAGAGAAGTTGTAGTAGCAGCAGTAGTAGTGGCGCATGGTATTGTCAGTGATGTGTCTTGTAATATTGCAATCTTGTCTAACTGCTAAAGTTAAAAGTTTGCAATTTGTGGCAACAAAAAAAAAAAAAGGGAAAAATAAAATGAAAAACAACGAACATGAAGAGTTTTATAAAGAAAAAGTATTAAAAATTTGTTTCTCTTGTTTAAAGAAACGTATAGAAATAGAAAGAAAAATGAAAAAGAAAAAACAATAGTTTTCTACAAATAGTAAAGCAAAACTGGCAAAACAGGTAAACCATTAGTAGTCACGACTTTACCTATACCTTTTTAGCACACTTCTATTCTCTTTCCAATTTTCTATGTTGTTTTCCATTCGCTTTATAATAACAAAAACCCCAAACAATATGAAAAACAAAAAAAAAAAAAAAAATTGAAACGAGCAAGCAAGCGAAGGGAATATTTTTTTCTTTAACGTCAAGGCAAATAGGAGTTGGTCCCTCTCTTTTTTAATTTTTAATATTCAACCATTCAAACGGTGGGCAAGGTGTCCAGAATAGAATTTTTAATGAAAAAATACAAGAACGAAACAAAAAAAAATTTAAATTAAAATACAACAACACTCACTCACTGACAGTCATAAATTAGACAAGTACTATTACTTCCCCACCCCAGCTATTGCTGCCACTCACTCATACATACATACATTATACTACGCTCCTATTAAAGCCATGCAACAAAAACAAAAAAAAAGGTAAAAGTGCCCCAGGGTATAATTTTATGGAAAAAAATTAAAAAAAAAAAAAAACGAAACTGAATTCACATATAATTTCTTTGGTTGCCTTTCGCCCAGCCCCCCAAAGAGGTGTAAATATTGTATGTAATATCGGTTGTACGTTAGCTTGAGAGTGTTAAAAGTAATTTTTATTTCTGCTCTTTAAAAAGGTTTTCAGTGTTAAACAACAACATTATTTTTAGAATATAATTTCATTGTAAAAAAAAAACCAACATTGGTTGGGGTGGACCAAATTAAAAGCCTGGACATTACATGTAATCAGAGTTAATTATTTTCAATGTGGCATATAATATTTTGTTGTTGTTTTTGTTTTTGTTTTTCCATTTATTGCCATTCTTTCTTCTTGTCGTACTTGCCGCTAAACGACAAAAAATGTAATGGACACCGTTTACGTTTTACGTTTAATAGGTGACACACACACACACACACATACATCCATACATACCGACATAAGTAATGTTTGACTTTATGGTGATCGTAAATTTTTGGTACATTTTTTAATGTCCATTAAAATATCCATTTATTGGGACATAGCCCGGAAGTCAGTGTTTTACGATATTTCTGATGAGAGTATCATAAAATTTGTTGCGCTATTAACAAACTTCCTTAAAATATAAAAAAAGGTGATGATTATGGAATCTAGCTTTTTAATCTATACCGGTTAGGTTAAAGGAGAGGCCTACTTAAAGGGAAAGGTCTCAGTTAGGCTATCGTTCATAACACAATTAATATCCGGAAATCAAATGTTCCATAAAGGAAGCCAATTGGGTACCACGATACGTACATACATACATATTTGGTTATTACAACCCTTAAGTCAGGATTATTGGCCAAGTTTCTCACACTACTTATGTTGTGTGTGTAAATTTTACACATAAATGGCGGGACCTACAGTTTAAAGTCGACTCTGAACGACAGATTTTTTGAGAAACTATTCAAAGCAATTTTATTTACTCTCAGAGTTTTTGCCGAAGAAGTACTTTTTGTATGTTCTTTTGATGTCTGGCCTAGGACTCGAAGCCTGGCTTTACGTCTAATAAGCCAGCACACTACCTACTAGACCACGGTGACTTTATACTCCACGATAAATTTAGCCAATTCAGTGTAGTTGTAGATGACACAGTTCACTTCATGTCTAGACCAGGGCATACACATAGTTCTCCCCTTTTATTTAGCTTTCTTCTCTTTTACTTCTGTAGAAATTGTTCTACTAAATGTCAATTCCATTGGTAAACAAGTAAACAAAAATCCACAAACAAAACTATACGAATAAATGTAAACAAAATGCACAAACAACACTACAATAATAATATTAAAAGTAAACAACGATGGTTACATTTTTATTGATTTCGAGAAGAGGAAGTCATGAACGTTCGCCTTCAAGAACATTCATTAGACAACTTACTTTGGTGTAAAGACAAGGCAAGGCAAAGCAGGGGTGTTTGAAGAAAAGTAATCATGGTTTATCGGTGACTTTATACCCCACGATAAATTTAGCTAACTCAGCATAGTTGTAGATGACACAGTTCACTTCGTGTCAAGACCAGACCATATTGTACCCCCTTTTACTTCTGCAGAAATTGTTCTACTAAATGCCAATTTCATTGGTAAAGAACTAAACAAAATTCACAAACAAAACTACAAGAATAAATGTAAGCAAAAATCCACAAACAACACTACAATAATTAATGCAAACAACGATGGTTACATTTTTTTTACTCATTTTTATTGAACTCATAAACGTTCGCCTTCTAGAACATTCATTAGACAACTTAGTTTGGTGTAAAGACAAGGCAAGCAGGGGTGTTTGAAGAAAGTAATCATGATTTCAAAATCTCCGTTCCAAAGATCTCTTGAATAATTGTCTAGTAATTGTTATTGTTTATGCAAAGGCTATAAACAGAGAAATAACAAACAAAGCAATTGTTGTTGTATGCATAAAGTTGTGAACAGTGGTTCACAGAATTGTGCGAATAACAACAAATTTTAATTCAAACTGAACACAAATTTATTTGTATTTTATTTGCAATCTACGAGGTTATATTTTAAACCTTTTTAAATGGTAAAAACGTAGCAACATATACACTATGATGAAGAATAACCACAGTCTTACAATATTTTTACTTTTTAAAAATCACCTTTCTATATAAATAATAGAATAATTTCTTGATGTTGTACTCTCATATAACTCCGAATAATAAAATTTTACCACAAAACAAAAAAAAAAAAATAAAATTTCATAAAAAAGAGAATATGACGTGAAACCTATTGAAATAACCACAATAAAAACCAATCGTTTGAGTATCAATACTTCAAGTGCATTTAAAAATGTTCACATCAGACACATTTAACCAACTTATTAAATGCAATTCAATTTTATCTGTAATTGTTTGAAAATAATGATTTCAAACTTTAAAAAAAAAAAACCTGAATTCAATTCAATAAATACATAAGTTAAGTTGCGTAACGTTTCGTTACCGATACGCAAGGATAGGATTTTATTTCTATTTTTTTTTTTTTCATTGAAATGTGAATGACTGGAAGACATACACTTCAACAAAAAGCCACATTGAAAAATAACGAGAACAGCAACAGCAACAAGCACTTTGATCAACATTCTGACATACGTATCGAGATGTTTATAAAGTTACTGATAATTGCCACATTTATGTCTTCTTTTATATCCTTTTTGAACTGTAACGCCAACCAACCAACCCAAGCAACTGCTATTGCAACTGCAACTATCAGAGCCAACAACAACAACAACAACAATTGAATATTGAACACCTTGTTAGCGTGGAAATGCGATATGACAATTTGACATGATTGAAAAATAAAAAGTAAATTTTGTGTGTACAAAACAGGAAAAGCAGCAGTAAACCTGATGCAAAAAATTTTAAAAAAATTTTTCTCTTTTACTATGCTTTCACTCATACACTTTCTATTTTGGTTTCTCTCTCTCTCGCTCTTTCTCTTTGTACAGTAGAGGTGAATTCGTTACATGCACCACTCATGACATTTACTGTGAGTTTCTTTAACCAAGAAGACTTTGTGGCCATTTACAGCAAATGGTTACATTTTTCCTTTATTTTTTCCTTTTTATTTTAAAAAGTTCATAACAAAAATTCATATGTATGTGTGTGTGTATGTGTTGATAAATTCATAAGAGTATTTGTGTATGTGTAAGAAGGAGTACATGCAAGTTAAAGTGTGTTTTTAAACACTCAAGTGCTTTTCATTCATTGTTGGTTACGTTAGGTTACGTTACGGTCCATTCTTTTATTATTGTTTCAGTTTTTGTTTCTTAAGTTCTATCTATTGTTGTTATTGTTGCTGTTGTATTATTAAATTTTTAACATTAAATGCATGAATCATGCAATGAATGCAGTCATATTGACTACTAATAGAGCAGAGTAATACTAAAACAGTGTGCATGCCTGTTAAGAACAGATTTGTGTTGTCTGTTAAATATTGTATGAAGTTTTTTTTTTTTCTTGTTTATTACTGATGTTGTTATTGTTGTTACTGTTCACATAGGTAACTAAACTAAACCATGTTTGTCTATGTGTTTACATTTACATTCATCGTATGTATAAAGCAAAAAAATACGGAACCAACATGCAACTCTTTTGGACGTTTACATCAAAAACCATTGAAGTTAAATAGACAACTATCGACCGCAGTGGTTTGGGAAGAAGTTCCATCAACAAATTTAGTATGATAAGAGGATTTCTTTAACCGATGCGCTTGTTTTTTTTAGAAAAATATGTACATACAGAGTGATAGCTGATATAAAATACAACAAAGTAATGCGCTATATTTTTTTAATTTTTTTTTTTTTTAATTTTATTGTTCAAAAGCAAAAAATATTGGAAATATCATCAAATATCTGAATAAGTTTAGATTTGTTCGAATTAGCCACCTTTGGTACGAATTATGGCCTTCAAATGGCCGACAAAGCCATCACAGGCTGCACGAAAGGGGCTATGCGGTATTGTGGCCCATTGCCGGCGAAGCGCTGTCTTGAGATGATCGACACTTTAGTATTTTTTTACTGAGTATCTTACTCTCCCAAATCACCCAGGCGCAAAAGTCCAACAGATTGAGATCCGGAGATTTTTGTGGCCATTTTGCGGCAGAAATGAAGCGAGGAACCTCTTTTTTAAAGCCATTGGCTCTTTCCAGTCTAACTTTTTTTGTCCTTCGGTGAGCTTTTGCATTTTTTGGAACTTTAATGGCTTTAGTCCAATCTCATTTTTCAATATGTGTTGCAACCGTTATCGCATTATGATGAGCTCACGGGCAATTTTTCTACCATTGTGGCGTGGATTTCGATCGAATCTGGCTTTTACTTTTCGGATAATTTCTGGTGTTGTTACCGTTTTTTTTTTCGTCCACTTTTTGTACGCGATGCAACACTGTCAGTATCACGGTAATGAGCAATGGTACGAGAAATAAAAGATTTATTCATATCTAAATCCTGGAGGGCTCTAACGATAAGCCACCTGTGGTTTTCCAGCCAAATATGAAGCAATCACACAATCACGCTTGAATTCCATCACGAATAACTTTCGTGCAATAGATCAAAATGGTTTTGTAAGCTTCCAAATAATAAAATGAACTGGCACTGGAATAAATCTGTTAGCTGTCAGGCGAGTGGTTTGCAAATGATCACAACCTGAAGTTGGTTGCAGTACATATCAGCCACCCTGTACTGAACGTAATACAGAAAAACAAAACATTTGTACTGAAAGGAAATTAAAAACATAATAAAGGTAGAAACCATAATATGAAACAATAATAATATTTTGTATTGAAATATTGAATATAAAAGGATCATTAGGTACAAAACTCATTTCAGACATTTCCAACAAAACGAAATGAGAAAAAAAGATTTCTTCGGGTACTGCCGCTCAACAGATTTCTAGCAAATACTCTATGAGTAAATAAAATTGCCATAAAAAGTTTTTTAAAAATCTGTTGTTTGGTGTCGACTTTAAACTGTTAGTCTCGCCGCTCATCTATAAAATTAATACACACAACATAAGTGATGTAAGCAGCTAGGTCAAGTACGGACGGAAGAACTATAATTATCAATTATTTATGTATGTACGCTTATGAGCTACTTATTATAGAGAAAACTACATATGTCTGCATTAACATAATTCGCAGACGGGGCGTTGTTTCTGTATTAATCTTCCCTGCAACTTATTAAAATCTAATGTCTGTTATTATCATTATTTCCATATTCCTTTCCCTTAACTAATTACTTACTTAACTGAACTGGTCATTAACAACACGATTAACGGAGCACCAACCCCAGTTGGTTAAACCAATCGAATACAGGGTTTTTCTTGATCTGGTCCTTCCAATACAACCAAGGTTGTCCTATTAGCCGACTTCTGCAAACTTCCGCATCAAATGCTGATCTCGCCGGAGCATCCTACGCCATTCGAACGAGATGCCCGAACCAGCGCAGCCACTGAATGTCTATACTCTACACAAAGTTTATGTCATTGAGGAGTTCATACAGCTCACTGTTGAATCGTATGCGAAAATTATCACCTTCTGGCACTGGACTGAAGATCTTACTTAGAAATTTTCTCTCGAATGCTCTCAAGACTGCTGGATTAATGCTTAACAGTGGCCATACCTCTGGGCTATAAAAAAGGACGGGAAGGATGAGGTCTTGCAGAGTATTAGTTTTGTCATAAAAGGGAGGTCTCTATTACTTAATTGACTATTGAGACCATAATAGCACTTGTTGGCAAGAGTGATCCTGGGCTTGATCTCCAAACTGACATCATTTTTGGCGGTAATGGCGCAGCCAAGATTTTTAAATTCCTTGATGCCGCATATTCCTACTTGTCAATAACGTATACTACCCTAACCATTAAAGGTTCGTACCACGTATTGAAATATCAAAATTAGAGTTTTAAATCGCTCCAACTGCCACAAAAATTGTCCGAATTGGATCAAACAACATTTATTTGAAAGATAATTTTATTACATACATACATAATTGGCCATTACAACCCTTCAGTCAGGATTACGACCTAGCTTCTCACACCACTTATGTTGTGTGCGTTAATTTTATACATGAGTGGCGGGACCTACAGTTTAAAGTCGACTCCGAACGACAGATTTTTGAGAAGCTTTTCATGGCAATTTTTACTCTCAGAGTCTTTGCCAGAAATCTGCTGAGAGGAAGTCGCCGAAGAAATATTTTTCGTTTTGATGTCTGACCTGGGATTCGAACCCGGGCCTTTTGTCTAATAAGCCAACACACTACCCACTAGACCACAGCGAATTCAATTTTATTATGTTTCAAAATTAACCAAAACGTTTATTTTACTTAAAAGTAAATTTTTTAAATATTGACCATAATAGTTCGTAAGGCATTAATAGCATAATTTAGTACTAGATGACATAATCTTTTGCTTTAATAATTGCCTTTATCCTTTGATTTATTGAATTTATTAATGTTTTACATTCATTTGGTGTTATAGAATTCCATATTTCACTAATTTTTTCCCTAAATCCACCAACAGTTGTTTGGGGTTCATTTCTTAACCATCTTTTCTTTAATGGTTAGGGTAGTACATTGTTTTGTTTTCACATACTCTCAGACCCATTTTAATAGACTAGCCGTTCAATAACACTAAAGGAAGCTTCGTACGCCCTATGATGTCAATGTCATTAGCGCACGCAAGCCATTAGACTCCTTTTTGAGAAATAGTGCCATTGCAAAGCACTCTTACCTTCCTGCAGAAACAGTCTCCATGACGAAGTTGCATGATAAAGGATCGCCTTGTCTCAAATTTTGCACGGCTTGTTCCCTCTATTACGTTTAATATTCCAGAGTATTAATCCAATTTTTTTTGTAGAATATCAGATTGATACGATAGTTATTGCAGATCAAATTGTTCTGTGATATCTACTCTATTCAATATCAGCTGTATGTGGAAAATCCATTGAATTGCTTAGTTTTAATTGCTTACTCAAATTAACAAAATAATTTCGGTTTTAATTTCTGGCATTTCTAATTAACCATAAAAATTTTATGAAAATAAATAAAAAAGAATTAAAAAATTCAAACATTTTTATTTGTCTATAAATTAAGTTAAATTTTGTTTCAAACTCAAACAAGAGTAACTAAAACATTTGCTCGAATGAAATATTAAAACAAAAAAACAGAGAAACGAAGCAAACAAAAGGGGGAGCAAAATAAAAAAGTAAATAAATAGTATGTGAATTATGCAAATGCTGCAGCTGTTTAAAATTATTCTAAACATAATAACTTTTTCCCTATTGTTTAACGTTAATTTACATTTCCATAAAACAAATGAAAAAAAAAAATTTCCCATGAAAGAAAAAATAAAAAAAAAGAAGGGAAATGTGGCAATTACAGCCATATAATGTCTATATGAATGTAACTATGAATGTGGCATCCCTGATGCAGATGAAGTTTTAGGCAAATTTCGTGGTGAAACTGTAACTTTATGTACATTGAAGTTTTGTGAATGGAATTCAAATAAAAATTTTAACACATTTTTGTTTATTTTCTTATTTTTGTTTGTTTTTTTTTTTTTTAGGGCACATAATTTTAATAAATTATTACACAAAATTGTCTGGCTAAAAGTCAGACAAACGTACATTAGATGGGTATAACCATCGGGAATGGTTATAAATTATTAAAAAATACCCTCGAAAAACGCAACAAACTCGATTATATTTAAAATTGAAATATTTTAGTGAACTTTTAAATATTTTGAATCATACTGGATTATTAGTTTCTATAGTCAGTGTTATAAGCAGGTTTGCTAGACTGACAACCAAATGTAAATGCAATTTACTTAAGTATTCGGATTCTCGGTAAACTCAGAAGCATTGTGGATGTAAATTAATTATCAAAAAAAAAACCAGATAAATAGACCAAAGCAATACTTTAGTATCACGAACCTTTTTTTTGGCGTGTGAGGTAGAGTTCAAAATACCTTCGCACTTACAGTAATCACAAAAACAGCCCCTTCTCCTCTGCTGGGAATACTCCCTTTCCGGGACGGCTATCAACATTACTTCGGGAAGCGCCCAGAACGACGTCCAGTTAAGGATCGTTATCTACTCTCCCACGTCTGGGTATGCCATATTTGCAGCCAGCATCATGCTATTGGCTCGTCTTCTTATGTATCATTCCGTTGTATTGTGGTTGAACTTCTTTCTGCAGAGTACATATTCAACGTATCTTCGCACAGCGTTCCATTACGTTTCGCTTTCAAGCATTGCGCATCCACAATGGTGTCGGGTGTAAATTTAACAATTTGCTCTATCAACATGTTCTTCTCGTCTTGCCATTTAATGCAATGGAAGAATGTATTTTCAGCTTCGTCACTCATTTCCTCGTAATAAATGCAGTTAGGATCAGTCATCTTGCTCATGTGTTATAGGTATTTTCGGAAATAACCATGACCCGAAAGAAACTGGGTCAGAAAACAGTTAGTTTTCCCAAAGCTTCTCCGTACCCATGCCACTATGGGCGAAATAAGTTCATAAGTCCATCTTCCGCATGTTTCCTCAGTCCTTCTACTTTGCCATCGCCGTACATCTACATTTACATTTTGATCTATTGCATTCGAACAAAAGTTATAAGTGATGGACTTCAAGCGTGATAGTGTGATAACCACAGGTGGCTATCGTTAGAGCCCTCCAGCATTTAAATGTGAATAAATCTTTAACGTGATACTGGCAGTGTTGCATCGTGTCCAAAAATTGGACGGAAAAAAAGGGTAAAAACACCGAAAATGATCCGAAAAGTAAAAGCCAAATTCGATCAAAATCCACACCGCAGTGGTAGAAAAATTGCTCGTGGGCTGAACATAATGCGAGAACGGATACAACACATATTGAAAAATGAGCTTGGACTAAAGCCAATGAAGTTCCAAAAAGTGCAAGAGCTCACCGATGGACAAAAAAGAAATGTTAGACTGGAAAGAACCAATGAAATGAAAAGCCATTCCAAATTGAGCAGTTTGCGTACAAACAAAATGATCGGATTTACTTGCCAAAGAGGTCAGCTGAAAATTTACACCTGCGATTGGCCACCGGATCTTAAGCGCTGCCGGAAGTAATGGTAACGGGTGATGGTTAAAATAAATGCCGAATATTATAGCGAAAATGTCTTAGAGACAGTATTGAAGCCGTAGCAGACAAACTTTTCGGCCGCAGACCATGGACATTCTAACAGCACCCAGCACCACCGCACTCAGCACGCGCCAAACAAGAATGGCTTAAAAAGGAGGTTCCTCGCTTCATTTATACCGTACAATGGCCATCAAAAGCTCCGGATCTCAATCCGTTGAACTTTTGCACTTGAAGCATTTTGGATAGTAAGGTTCTCACTAAAAAATACCAAAGTGTCGATCTTTTCAAGACGACGCTTCGCCGGGAATGGGCCAAAATACCGCAGAACCACTTTAGTGCAGCCTATGATGGCTTTGTCGGCCGTTTGAAGGCCATAATTCCTACCAAAGGTGGCCAATTCAAACAATTCTAAACTGATTCTAAAATTTGATGTTATTTTCAACATTTTTTGCTTTTGAACAATAAAATTAAAAAAAAAAATTAAAAAAATATAGTGCTTTACTTTGTTGCACAATATAGCAGCCACCCTGTACACCATATACATTGTGAACAAGTATTTTTAAGCTGTAGTTTCCACAGCTTATGGATAAAATTGACACACACAGCAGGGATAATGTGAGAAATTAGATTGTAATTCTGAGGGAGGGGTTCTAATATCGAATTAAGTAAGTAAAAAGCAATTTTTATTTGATACTATACTACGACAAAGTAAAATCTTTGTTTATTTTTTATGATCGCTCCGTCATTTTAAAATTTAGTAAGGAAAATTAAGTTCTTTTTTATTGCAAAATAAGTTTTCAATCCAAATATTATATTAATTTAGCGTATGCGTATGCTTTTCGATATACCATTGAAGATATTTAATGTTAATTTGACTAAAATTGTAGAATTGAATACTTTGTTGGTTATTTCAGCTTACGATAAAAATAATTTTCAATTCATTTTAATTCTTGCGATACTAAATTTAGCCTACAAGCGTGTGTAACAGCCAACATGAAATCTCAGCATTGCATACTTAAAACAAAAAAAAAAAAATATTCATTGACACGTTAATAAGAAATTGAAATGCATGATGTTAAAAATAACGAATAACGAGTAACGATTATTAAACAACTGCAGCGCGTGTACAAATTTAAAATGCTTAAAATAAATGTACAAAAATATGCCACTAAGGGAAGGGGTTATGAAAACAAGTAAGCCGATAAAAAAAAGCACAGCACTTAATGCTAAAATATGCACGAAAGAAAGTACAAGTTTTGCAATTAAAAATGTAACTGAAATTAAAATTTAATTTTTGTTTTTGCTGTTTTTTCTCGATTTTTTTTTACATCAACTGCATAATCCCTACCTAACATTCACAACAAGTCAGTGTTTCCGTTTTTTTTTTTGTTTTTTCTTTACTTCCCTGTTCCTGATTAAATATCGTATCGTATCGTACTGTAGAATAATGGGGGGAGAAAAAACAGTACAAACCAGTATACTGGCAGTAATAGATTGAATGAATATGTAATGAAATACTTAATTTTTGTAAATGACTGTGTATTCATTATATGCCTTAAGTATGCCTGCCGAAATGAATAGAAATAAAGAAAATGGGCTATAAAAAGTGTAGCAAAAAAATAAAAAATAAGAGAAAGTATGTCTCTCCAAGTAAATAATTTCTAAAATTTACATGAGCACGTTATGCAGAATACAGTTGCCGGTTGGTTTATCGCTATGAATTGTTAAGAAAAATTTCTTCGAATTTCATATTCAAAAGTAAAACAGCAACTGAAACTATGTTGCAGCAGCAGCGCCTTTCAATTCATTATATATGCATTCAAAAATTATTTCTGCCACACATATTTACACACTCAAACACAATATTCACATCGTATTTGCAAATTTTGAACGTCACAGAATCATATGGTAAAATTTATGGATTTATGGAAGTGCATATGAACAATTTTTTATAGTTACCAGTCAGTAATTTAAGTGTTTGTTTTCGCATGCATTGGTTTCTGTTTAACGCAAGGACGCATTTTATGCACATACTCACTCAGTCTTGTGCGCTTAAAATCATATGCAATTTAAATTTAAATATTCTTGCCAGGGCTTGTACAGTTGCAATTGTTTTTTTTTTTATTATTTTTAATTATACTGACTTTTAAGGATTCCAGTTATTGTTTTAAAATTTTAAAGCGAAGCCATTTTTCATTCATATTTAACTTGACCGAAATTTAAATTTAATAATTTAAACTTAAATAAAAAAAAGTTTAAATAAAAAGCAAATTAAAACAGTAAAAATATATTTCACTTATGAAGCATCGAAAGTACGGATGCCAAACGGGAAATCCCGAATCTCGAAATCCCGAGATTTTCGGGATTCACCAAATCCCGAATCCCGGAATTTTTAAAAACTTGTCCCGGGATTTTTCGGTATTTTCGGGATTGTGCATTCATATGTATTTTGACCCTACAAAAGGTCCTGAAAAAAATTCTATATCACTTGACTTTGATAATAGCATCTCAGATGAGGAAAACCCTACTTCCAGTGATAAAAAGTCATTTGATGGCATCGAAAAATGCAAATGCTCTATAAAACGAATTAATAGGGTAACTGATTTAGATACTCAACTGTCCAAAGAAATGAATTTATTTACATCAGGAGGTGGTAGGAGTGATATTTACAAGTTGCACACAGCTATTTTGGAACTATTTTACCAACAAATGTTGATTGCGATAAGTGTTTTTCAACGGCAGCGTATATTGACAAAAAAAAATTCGTTCAAGCCTATCAGATCACATGTTAGATGCTTTAATCTTTTTGTTGGAATCCAAATAATTTTCTTACAACTACTGTATTTACTACTTTTTTTTTGTCACATTTTGTCTTGCTGTTTTTATATTTTATTTTCAAAGACATTTAATTCTGATATAATTGAAATACAAATGATTTTGTTAACAAATAGTTTTTTTTATTAAGAGAAAATCGCGATTTTTCCCATGATTTTTCGGGATTTTTGGATCGCGAATTATCCCGATTTCGGGATCGGGATTTACAAAATCCCGAATGCCGGGATTTTTTTAATAATCGATCCCGTTTGGCATCCCTAATCGAAAGGGTGTGCAGAATATAAAAATTTTTTTTTATACAAATGGACATCGCTTGATGATGCTTTAAATATTTCGTAGTGCTGGAAGCTTGTGTTCTCGTGACAAAGTAAATAAAATTCGAATCCGACATACATAATTGGTCAATACAACGCTCCAGTCAAGGATTATTAACCTAGTTTCTCACACTGCTTATGTAGTGTGCGTTAATTTTATTCATAATTGCGGGACCTACAGTTTAAAGTCGACTCCGAACGACAGATTTTTTGAGAAACTTTTCATGGCAATTTTATTTACTCTCAGAGTTTTTGCCAGAAATCTGCTGAGAGGAAAATCGCCGAAGAATTATTTTTGTATTTTGTATTGATGTCTGGCCTGGGACTCGAACCCTTGCCTTAAGTCTAATAAGCCAACACACTATCTACTAGACAATGGCGCCTTCCATTTCGAATCTGACAGAAGACAAAAAAAATCTTTTAAGTTTGGAATCCATGAGCTAGCTCTGAGACCTTCTGTTAAAAAGTACTTATGTGAGTATGAGTGTTATTTAATTCGGTTTTCCATGAAGCAGAAAACATTCGCCTTCGGTGGCTAGATATTTACAAAGAAAATGCTTTACGTAATCAATTTTATTTAATTAATGTTGAGTTTACTTTTAATTGCATCAGGACTATCGTTAACTATTGTTTTGAAAGCTGAGAGTATTAATTTGTATTGATATTTTCGTTCAGCAAACTATCATGAATCGTACAACGCCAGCACTAAGCTTCCACCTTCTGAAACATTAATACTAAGAAAAACTTAAAGGAATAATCAAAACTGTTAGCGAAGTCACAGTAATTTAGCAGGTAGTGTGTTGGCTTATGAGACATGTGATCAAATCCCAAGGCAGACATGACCAACAAAATGAAATATCTTTGTTGACTTTCTCTCAGTAGATTTATGGCACTCTGAAAGTACATAAATTGCCACGAAAAAAAAAAAATCTGATGCCTGGAGTCGACTTTAACTTGTAGGTTCCGCCACTCATGTGTAACATTAACACTAACAGCATAAGTTAAGTTGTAATACTGACTGAAGGGTTCTAATGTATGTCTGTAGCGATAACTCAATTAACATATCAATTAATATTAATAATAATACGTATACATATAGGGTCATCTAACAAGTAATTCCCTACTTTCACAGTTGATAGCGGCCATCTTATTGAAGCTACATTTGACGAATTAGTTATCACTTATTCAATCTGTTTCAGTCACTGAGTGAGTTGAGATCAGAGATCAGCAACGAGTATTCAAAACGATGACTAGATTCAAGTCATACTTATGATTTCTGATACTTAAACGCATTCATACTTATTTTGATATCATACTCATACTCAAAGTTGGAAGTACTCGTCGTATTCATACTTAACAATACGCATGATGTTATTGATTTCGATTCGTGTCTACTTAACATTTACACGAAGCAGAAAATAACTATGATTCGTGAACGAACATTACTGTACTTACAAGAAGATTGTGTGTATGCTTTGCTTGCTGTCTTTGTCTTTCCTTTCTTCTTTGTTTGTATATGCAACAACAACAAAGGCTGTAAATTTTGATGAATGATTCGAGCCACTCGAATTACTTATAAGTATTTTTCTAAATTTATGAATCAGAATGAGTAGGCCTATGAATTAAACACTTCTCGAATGTAGTGAGTTTGATCTCAACGTTGTACTCATACTCATTGCTACTTGTACTTATAAATCAATGTTGTAGCGAGTACGAATGAATCGCAGTAGTTGAATTTCAATTCTGTTGGTTCATTCATACTCAAAATTGGATGAGTGCTTATGAGTAGCGGAAAAACGATTCATTGCTGATCTCTGGTTCAGATGCAGCTGAGTCAAATTTTTTAGTGAAAATTTCAACAGGACGCCGCTGTGTGCAATACAGCTCATGCTACATTGAATATTCAGCGTGACTAATTTGTGAGCTGACCACGAAGATAGCGTGATTTGAGCTGGTTAGAAATTTTCTTGTGAGCTTTGCTTAAATCGCAAGTATATACTAATGATCCGCATATAAAAGAGATCCTAAAAACCAACCAACTAGCTAAACACAGAGTCAAATTCATCTATTTGCCAGATTCACGCAGTGAAGGATATATTTTGCATATACATTGGCATCAATAGGTTTATCGAATTACAAATTTCGATGGTGTCACACACACACATTGTTTTATCATAATATAACATAACATAACATAAATAATTAGTTCTTCCATCAGGACCTAGCCGTGGTCTAGTAGGTAGTGTGCTGGGGTCTAATCACCGCTGTCGATATCGAACTACCTATCGAACAAAATTAAAATACGATACCTATCGAATTGCCAAATTACAGCTTTCGGTAGCTATCGAATCGAATTTCATTTCTAATTGTAAAAGATTTTATTGAATTTGTAATAGATTCAGAACATATGTTTATCTTTGTAAACAAAACAATAACAAAAGCTGTAAAAGAAATACAAAAAGTTAAAGAAAATAATTTAAAATGACCGAACACATATTGATGCTGGAATATTTATCTTCATCGGAATCTGAAAATGAAGATAATTTAATGCACGTTAGACGTCAATTGGCAAATGTTTTTTATCGGTTATCAATTTGTTTTCCAGATTTAAACAGCGATTTAGATTATCAAAAGAGGCATTCAATTATGTCATCTCCCAATTAGATTTTTCCGGGTATATGTCAACAGCAGTATCACCAACGCTCCAGTTAGCCGCAACACTTTCGCTTTTAGCTACTGGGTCCTTTCAACATTCGGTTGGCAACGACTATTTAATCGGAATGTGTCAAAGCGCAGTAAGCAAAATTATAAAAAACGTTGCAAAGGAAATGGAGGCAAAACTATGTCCTAATTTTATAAAATTTTCTCCAAATGAATCAACGGAATGCATGGAAACTTTTATGAAAAGATTCCTGAAGGTAATAGTCTTCAAATGATTTGTTTTTTTATCCTTCATAGTTTTTATTACCGAATGATTGTACATTGGCTAACCCTTCAACCGCAACATCAATACCGGCTGCCTCAATTATCTGTTCCTCGGCGGACGTCAAAGGAATTTCTTGATATGGTCCACCTCCAGTTTTATTTTTCGAGGCTTTGTTTAAAGATAACTTCTTCTTAACGCTAAATTTTTGATCTGTAAAAACCTTAAAAACAAAAAATTCATAAAACTTTTAAAAAATATGAAACCAAACTATGTTTATTTAATATACCTTACGCCACGATTTACCATTTTTAGTTGGTGGGCCAAACGAATTTAAACGCGCAGTTAGCGTTTCCCATAGCCTATTTGAAGTAATTCTTCCTTGGGCACAATTTGGTAAAAGATTTCTTGCCAAATTCGGGTGCTCTGACATAAACTCAGGCAGCACTTGTTTTTGCTTTAAATTAATGCTTTTTACACTTGTCCTAAAAAAATATAATAATTATTAATGGATATACATAATTAAAAAAATGTTAAAACTTACATATTAAACTATTTTTAGACAGCCGCTCAAATTCAAAAAACTTTTATTTTGTTTACGATAGCTATTTTGGTATCGAACGATTTTGTAAAGAAAACACTCTATCGATGACTCGATATCGAAAGCTATCATTTCAAATTTTGTTTATTTTTGTTCGATATCGAATGCCGTGATCCCAAAATAAAATTATTCGATCAAAATAGCTCGATATCGACAGCGGTGATTAGACCCCTGGCTTATTAGACATAAAGTCAGGAGTCGAGTCCCAGGGCAGACATCAAAATAATATACAAAAAGTATTTCTTCAGCGATTTCTTCTCAGCAGCTTTCTGGCAAAAACTCTGAGAGTAAATAAAAATGGCCACGAAAAGTTTCTCAAAAATCTGTCGTTCGGAGTCGACTTTAAACTGTAGATTCCGCTACTTATGTATAAAATTAACACACACAACATAAGTAGTGTGAAAAACTAGGTCAATAATCCTGACTGAAGGGTTGTAATGACCAATTATGTATGTATGTAGCAGGACCTAGCCTGTCACACCACTTATGTTGTGTGTATTAAATTTATACATGAGCGACGGGATCTAGAATTTAAAGTCGACTCCCAATGACTAAATTTTTCGAGAAGCTTTTCATAGCAATTTTATTTTACTCTGAAAGCTTTTATCAAAATCTGCTGAGAAAACGTCATTGGAGAAATATTTTTTCATATACCGGTTTGTTGGGCTTTGTAACATCGCCTTAAGTCTAATAAGCCACACAATAATACACTATTTACTAGACTACTTCAGCTACATATAATCTTAGGCAATAGAATTATTTTTTCTCTTTTCTTTGTTTTTACACAACTTTTTAAATGAAAAATATCCGTAACTGATTTACAGGAAAATTCCCTGTAAATGGCAGAAAATCATTTCAAGTTAAATATTTTAAAATGTAAATTCTTAGAATTTCTTTTCATTTTATTTTATTTTGTTTTTATTTTTGTTTTCATTCGTTTTTTGTTTTTTTTTTGTATTTCGATTTTACTTACTTTTTAAAACCATTAGAACCATTACAAAACTTAACTAAATAACCGTTAGAATACAAAGAATAACAGCCAACAGAAGGAGGAGAACAGAACAAAAAAAAAAAAATTATGAAACTTTTACGTTACATTTTAACTTTAACAGCAACAACAACAACTAAGCACAGCACTAACAATAACAACAACAATAAAAAAATATATAATATAAAGCAAAACAACAATCATAACAACAACAACAGCAACAGGAACAACAACAATGCACAACAACAATAATAAAAAATAATAATAAGTTTTCCTTTATCCTGGGATATAAAATATATACGTAAAGAGCGTATTGTAAGTCTCTATTGTATGGAATTGTTTCCAGTTTGTGGAAGTTGTACTGTCCTCCTCCTCCTCCTCCTCCTCCACCTCACACAGCGCAGCTTTGTTAAGTTATGGAAAGCTGCGACACAATAGTTGAATTTTTGGTCAAAATGAGTTCCATTTCATTTTATTTTTATTTTATTTTTTTATTTTTTGTATGAAAGACCACAAAATAGACCAAAATCACGTGACCCAAACTGATAAGGTTACAATTTATTGTACATTGTACAGCAGAAGCAAGAAGAGAACAGGGGATAGTGATGCCGCATCACTTTCTTACTATATTGTATTATTAATGAACAGTTATGTTGAAAATTATAGTTGTATTCTGTAGGTAATAGCACTGTTATAGCATGTTGTTGCACTTACTTTTAACTTTGACAATACGAGAAAAGGCACAGCAGATCCGTTGTTATATAATTTTCGCTAAAAATGAAAGAGTTTTTTAATATTTCCGTGAATTTTACCTTCTCATGTACTGCTTTACAACAACTTTTCCAGAAACCAATATACTATAAAATTCCCGTTGTTCTTAAGAGTAGGTCTTCAATAAATTTGTTTAACAATTCTTTATTTTATATCAAAACTAGCTGACCCGCCAAACTTTGTCCTGCCAAAAAAATTGATTTTTTTATTGCCCAAAACATGTCACATCATGTATTTATAGTAAAACGCTGCATAAAGCGCTGACAAAGTTGCAGTTGTTGTGCTTGCTTCAAAACAAAAAGTAACAGACATACATGATATCTGTATATGTTATCTCTTAAAGGAAAAGGGTTGCCACGCCCATTTTTAGTGAGTTTGTCGATATCGACTCTACGATCTTACTCACCACATTTCATTTGGCTACGATTACTCAATATTCGATTTTAAGCGTTTACCGCGCCTACTTTTATATCAAATTTTTTAAACCATCTAATCCTGATAACCTTTCGAACAAAAAAGAATGTTTAAAATCGGTTCAGTAGTCTAAGACTTATAGGTATCACTTGATGGGGAGGTTGTCACGCCCATTTTTAGTGGGATTGACGTCCCTACGAACTTACCCACCAAATTTTATTCGTCTACGATTAATATGTATCTAAATAGTCAATTTTAGCGATTTGCCACGCCCTCTAACATTTAGGGACATGAAAAATAGATCTTGTCCGATTGTCAGACCTACCCGATATGCACACAATATTTCATTAAAATCGGTCCATCAATTTCAGAGGAGTTTAACCACGTGACACGAGAATTTTATATATTAGTAGTAGATATTCACTTGGTCCAACTCATTACGCTGTTCAATTAGGCATTAATGTGTTTTCTCTATTTGTTAGTAGAACGGAATCGTCTTCTATACCCTTGCCGGTTTAGGTTCTGCTATTCTATTAGTATCATTTGATTGCTAGTTCTTTTTTCGTTTAATATTTGCTTTCAATCTGCTCTTGGCTAGAGCATATGGTTAAATAGACTGCTCAGCCGATGGCCAAATTTCGTCTATCTATGTCTATTAACTGTATCAAGTCAGACGAAAGTACAAATTTCCTAGTTTAAATATTTAGTAAATGATGCCGTTGAGGAAGTTCGAACTGTGAACTAAGTAGGAACATGTCTTTAAATTACAAAGCGGTGATATTTAAGTATTTGACTTTGAGCCGGAGCAACACAAAATCAAATGTGGAAGAACATTTCAATTTTTCGGAATTTAATTCTGTAATTCACTTAGGAAGAAGCCTATGAGTAAGCAATTTTAAAAACAAACTTGAGAGAAAGATAAGACAGTTTCCCTCTAAAAAATCTAGGACTCGCTAAACAAAGTCTCTTAAATTTTCTTTAATATATATTCTATTTTATAATAATTACGCTTCTAAATCTGAAAGCACCAAGTGATTCTATCTGAAATGCGTTTTTGAAAAATGCAGAGGTGATAAGTTCCCCATTTAATTTATTGGATTCGTATCCTGTACAAATATTATATGAGTCTATAGTGTTCCGGTTACTTTTCTCAAACCATGGCTAGATAGTTTGTTACAATATTGCAGCCTCTTCTTAATGTTAGTGAATAACAAAACTTCAGATTGTATAGTCTATGGCCTTAACAATTACATGCAATGAACTTAAATCGAATAGAGTCTCTATCTATACTGCAGGACAACTCCTGCTTTTACTGGTTATGTCGGCTCGAATCAGCCTTTATATCTTATCTAACTCTGCCCAGGCTGTTTCCAATTTTCTCTCTAAAATCTACAATTCCATCCAAAACAGAATCTTTAGGTTGTATTCCACGATATTTATGCAAGTCTTCGGCATAAAATTAAGGCATGCATCTGCGGCATTATATTGTGCAGAACTATTATCAAATACTTTGCTCGGTTTGCCTTGAGATAACCTCACCCAAAAGTCAAATATTTTTCCACTTGGTGAGTTTTCTTCTTTCAGTAAATGATGCTGTTGTAGTTATATTTACAATCTTACTACCCTTATGAATGAAGTCACAAAGAGTTTTTTTTAAGACTTACACCTGGAAATAGCAGACTTGGTTAATTTTATTAAAAGTTTATCAAAATTTTAACTTCAAATTAATGGGGAAAAACGCCTGTTATGGATAATTTTAACCTCATTATTATTTACTTCCTTGCGATTGTATTAGCTCATCGTATGGGGAATTTGTGTTATCCATCCGAATGTCTAGTGCTTTTACTCATTGTATTTAATGGGCTATCTATAATCTAGAAATGCCATTCTCATTCTACATATGCTGACGGTTTTGTAAATTGAAGACAAATCCAGTGGAGGATTATTTTGTTTGCAAACATATTAAGCCCCAGGCCACCGACATTAGTACCTATATTCTTTTTCATAACACTTTGGGTTTCCTTTTATTTTCTTCTAATTGTGATGAATCAATCAACTGACCAATGCGCTGATATTTTAAAGCATTTCAAAATTGACTTTTTATGCTATTTCTGTTACCTTTAATGTTGGTTTCTATAAATTTTGATTATATTACCACTACTACTCTCCTATTTACAACTGAAAAAAACAAAAAAAAAAAAACAGAAACCAAAAGAAAAAACTACGAGTAACAATTTTGGTTACTTATCTCTATAGAAGCAACAACAACAACAAAAACAACAACAAAACCACAAAGAAAAGAAAAAGAAAACAAAACTTTTTCTTAAGGACATTTACTCTCTTAACTTTTTTTTTCTATATATTGGTATCGTTCTTGTCGTTGTCGCTGTAGTTGTGTTTTCTATTGCCATTTATGTGGTTCTCATCATTGTATTACGTACGACTAACAAACATTACAACTTTTCAACGTTCAGTTCTCTATGTAGTGGTGTATGTGGTGGTTGGTTGCAATTGTTATGACGTTTCATAAACGATTTCGTATGATTTCTATTTTTACGATTGTTATGTTAAAGGAAAAACTTTTCTCTTTAACAAAACGAAATTAGAAGATTTTAGCATATTTTATTGGAAACACTTTGCCACTCGAATATTGTACTTTTACGAAAGTGTCATGTCAAATAAATTCTATTGGTTTTGGTCCTGGTATAAGTTTAGCTGAATGGCAAATCAAGAAATAAACTTCTTTTATACAATAAGGCGATAAAATTTTATTTACATTTTGTTTTTTTTTAACTTTATGAAATGCTAGTCTCATACTAGTGAGTATATCGTTGTGTTGAATTATTTAAAATTGTTTAAAACTAAATAAAGACCGGCATGTTTTGCTGTACTGCAATAATAAATGCATTAAATCAGTTTTAAAATAATACATCCTTATTTAGAATATAATGTCACGCTTTTTACCTTTTACAAACTTTAAACATACGAACCGTGGCTTACACATTAAACTAAAATAAGTTTGTGTTTTAGTTTATAAAATTTTAATATTCTAAATTTTTAATTATTTGCACAATTCTGTGTGCTACTGTTCACAACTTGACGTAACAACAATTGTTTTTCCTTGTTATTCCTCTGCATAAACAACGACAATTACCAGACAAATCTTAACAAATCTTTGTAACGGAGATCTTCACACCACGATTACTCTCATCAAACATATCACGTCTTCACACAAGATTGAGTAAACTTCACGAACTCTGGTCGCCTGCTTTGCCATGGCTTTTATATGTTAGAATCAACACTATGATGAACGTTCTTGAAGGCGAATGTTCACGATTTCGTCTTCTCGAAATTTCCCTTAATGAAAACTTCGTTGTTATCATTCATTATTGTTGTTTACGTATTTTGTTTACATTTATTCTTGTAGTGTTGTTTGTGGGATTTTGTTTACTTCTTTACCATTGTTTTATGTTGGTGTTTGTTGTTATCTTAAGAAGTACAATAATTTATAAACAGGTTTGTAACTTTTGTTTATAATTTCATTTTTAAGCGATGTAAAAGCAATATTTAAGTAACCCACTGTGCATGATAATAGCATAATGTTCAACACCCACCGCTTTTTGTGTACGGAGAAAATTCTTCAAGCTGTAGTTCCGATTATCCACAAATATATCAATCTGCATTGTATTTAAAGAAATATCATACAACAGATGCATACATATATAATAGATCCTTCAGTCAGGATTACGTCTTAGCTCTCACGCCACTTATGTTGTATGTGTGTTAATTTTATACATGAATGGTGGGGCCTACCAGTTTCAAGTCGACTACGAGCGACAGATCTTTTTGTGAAACTTTTCAAAGCAACAAGTACCCGGAGCTGGATTTTGACCCATTGTACAACGTCCTTAGAACTTAGGACGGTAATAGAGGGAATAGGATGAAAGCAGGGAATGTAGGTAAGGGGGAAAATGGGAATCGGAGAAGTTACACAGAAAGAAACCGACACAAACAAAAAAGAATTTTACTTACTATCAAAGCTTTTGCCAGAAATCTGCTGACAGGAAGCTGCCATATTTCCTTTTGATTCACTAGAGCAAACCAAAGTTTCATAAATAAGAACTAAACTGAAGCGTTCGTCTTATCAAAATTCAAATTTCTGCAGATATTTTGTTTTCATTACATGTCTTTTATGTGACCGTTAAGTCTTGAATGGCTGTCGAAAATTCTGCTCGTGCAGAATATTCAAACTGGTATGAGAGTAAATAAAACCTGCCATGAAACAGTTTCTCAACAATCTGTTATTCGAAGTCGACATTAAACTCTAGGTCCCTCCACTCACGTATAAAATTAACGGAATACTGACTGAAGGGTTGTAATGGCCCTTGGATCTCATTTATATTCGCATCGTAACGAACTCGAAAATTTTTTTAAAAGAACATTCAGTGTGATAATATAGTTTTACGATTAACAGGCATTATTGATTGATGCCAACTTATTTAACGGATGTGGCATCAACAAAATGGCCCTTTTTATCTGTCGAGGTTCAAAAGTTTCTCTTGAAATTCGCAATGAAATTTCAATCGAAATCGGTTCAAAAGATGAAAAACCTCATCATTTTGATCCCTGCTCTTAAATACCTCAAGTATCTTCAATATACATAATGCATCAATTGTTTACCTTCGCATATTGAAATAGTTTTAAATCAAATAAAACTTGGTCAACTGCATATTTTGGCATAAAAAGTCCTTTAACAATCTATAATAAATGAAGTTATTTTTCCTCTTTACACATCATTCATCACTTTCCTCTTCAATAAATACTAAACATGCTAATTATCTATTATCCTGCCATTTCGTCATGCCACAATAGCAGTGCGGCCAATAAAAAACTAAAAAAAATGACTGGAAAACGAAACGAAAATCTGAATCGAATTCAAATTATTAATGATGATGCCGTTATGCAAAACCATTACAGAGGCGAACAGCAATACAACAATAGAGTAATAGAGCAAAAAACAGCGAAAAAGACAGAGGAACTAGAGAGAGAGAGAGAGAGAAGGAAATGAAAACGAGTGTAAGTATGAGTACATGGGCATGTGATGAGTAGTAGTATCAGTGAAACATTATAAGAAAACATGGAATATAAACGCTCAGAAAACTGATATGGTACCGGCACTGATGGTGTTGACAGTCATGATGATGACAAACAGGAGACATTAATTGACAAGAAATGACGCCATGTCGGGAACATTTATTGGTGCCTGCAAAGATGAACGCATATGTTTCTATTGACGTACGCAATAATGTATGTACGCTGTATGTGCCTGCATAATAAAATCATTAAATATTATAAATTATCTCTTATCCTCGATAAAATGATATGTTTTTTCCCTTGTTAACGATATTTTCTGTTCTTTTTTTTTTCTTGTGTTATTTGGTTCGATGGAATATTTATTTTCATATGATTTGTAATTTAAAAGGGAACATATCTACAATAAATAGTCACAGTGTTAAAGTTCTATGAACATAAAAATGTTTTACGTATCTGCTTGAAGTGGTATTTAGGACAATATTTCAAATAAAAAAAATTTTTTCAATAAGATTTTTAAGATTTTTGGCTTGTTTTTATTTATTGACTATGGATTTATTCGTCTTTAGTAAGGCTATTAATAACGTTAAGATTTCTTTGTTAAATTTGGAAAATTAATCATACAATGGCATTGGTAATGAGTAAAGGAAATATTTTCTACATTTAGAAAGCGCTTAATCAGCGCCTATTAAACTTCAAACTTCGGTCAGTATTACAACCTAGTTTCTTACACCATTCTTACTGCGTGTGTTAATTTTATACATGAGTTGCGGAAGTTACATTTTAGAGTCGTACTTCGAAGGACAGATTTTTGAGAAACTTTTCTTGTGTATTTTTTTATTTACTCTCATAGTTTTTGCCAGAAATCTATTGAGAGGCAGCAGTTAATTGCAGATCATAACGAAATTTTGTAGATAAATTCAGTGTAATTTTGATCATTAAGAATTATCTAATATGTGGCACTGCCAAGGTAATCTGTTAAAGAATAGAGCCAACTGATGAGCTTAGATATCCATGTAAATAGTCCGTCTGTCAAAGTCAGTGACAGGCACTCCAATTTTTTTTTTGGTTTGTGAGGTAGGTTTAAAAATCCCTTCACACCTACAGTGACCGTCGTCAGCTGCGTCGTGTCCTCCTCCTCTTCTGTGGATACTACCTTCCCGGGACGGCTATCTGCATTACTTAGGGAAGGGAACAGAATGACGTCCAGTTAAGAATCGTTGTCTACTCTCCCACGTCTGGGTTTGCCATATTTGAAGCTAGCTTCATGCTATTGGCTCGTCTTCTCATGTATCATTCCGTTGTATTGTGTCAAGGACGAACTTCTTTCTGCGGAGTACATATTCAAACTATCTTCTTACAGCGTTCCATTACGTCTCGCTTTCAAGCATTGCGTCAACAATGGTGTCGGGTGTAAATTCACCAATTTGCTCTATCAACACGTTCTTCTCGTCTTGCTATTTAATGCAATGAAAGAATGTGTGTTCAGCATCGTCACTCATTTGCTCGCAATAAATGCACCCAGGATCAATCACCTTGCCCATGCGGAATACGTATATTTGGAAATAACCAGGACCCGAAAGAAACTGGATCAGAAAATAGTTAGTTTCATATCCATGCCTCTATAGATGAAATAAGTTTATAAATCCATCTTCCACATGTTTCCTCACTCTATCTAGTTTGCCATCACTGCAGTGTTTGAGTTTTGAGATCTGCGGTACTAATGGAAAGATTTTCCCTCTTCGTTCTTCAAAATTTTCTTCGCTCAAATGCCAGCAGATCAATAGGTATTTCAACGGCAATCACTAGGACTGCGGCGCCTGATACTGTGCGGTAGGTCAAGGCAAATCTTAGTGCCGCTTTTCGCCGTTGCTAATATTTTCCGCTTAGATTTACTCTCCAGCGCATCTCCCCATATCTCGCGTCCGTACAGGCCCTTAAATGACTTTTGGCCTGATATACAGTAATGCTGTTCTGGGGTCCGGAATTTTTGGACATTTACAACAGTGAGTTGAACTGTCAGATATCTGATAGAGCGGTCAGTGAGGACTACTTTAAAAATTTTGTACGGGCAGTTTGAGTGGTAAGGTATGTGTAGTGGAACTGGATTGTACTTTGAGAGCAAGGGCCCAACAAGTAACGTTTTTGCACCAAATTTTTCAGCAGGTATTGTAGTCCTCTATTTTCTTTTTTGCGCATTTTCCATTATACTTTTTTCCATGTCTTTACTTGATCCTTTCTTTGTTTCCTTTTGAGATTTCCACAATGGCACTTTCTGTTCTCTGGGTGGAGGGATGTTCTCAAGCCTGCCTTTGCAATTTTTTCCATTACACCTTGAATAGAATAACAAACGTAGTATGTTTGCAAATCAATGAGTGCATCGTGTACGGGAAATAAATTTTAATCGAAAAATTATTTTTCATACCATATGTACGTCCAAAAATCGAATTGCCGCATTTGGCGTGAGAAACAGTCAGAGTTCAATAGCTGCCAATGGACTTTATATGGTGTGATTGGGTTACTTTAAGAAGAATGACAATTGAGGGTTACTGGTCCTTCTTTTTTTTTCCAAAATATTGAATTTGACTCGTGGTTTCAAAACCACACAGTTCAACATACCACAGAATGAAACATACCACACGACCGTTGATACCAGTAAACATTTGAAAGGCAATTTTAAGCAATCTGATTAGCAGTTAATGTCATGTTCCGAAGCAGTCCATTGTCCGCCACTACTATTATTATTTTTTCTAGGAACACGTAAATTTTGAAGTGTAAAAGGAGAAAACATTACATTTGCAATGCTGGAAGATGACATTACCTTTTGATCGAAGCATATTTATGCGGACACTGTTACTGTTTGTCGGTATCAAACGATTCATCATGATATCCCTTTTGCTGTGAATTTCATTAAAAATAATTCCATTTCGTATTGATGTTATTCACTTATTTTTATTATTTCCCATGAACACTTTCAGTTATACTACCTAAGCGGGGATGTGTATTAATTTAATCGCTTTTAAGTTATTGGTTTAAAGTTTTGTACTATTTCATTAACGTTTAATTACATAAAACACCATAACAAAAAAGGGAGGGAGACAGAGAGAGAGAGAGAGAGAGAGAGAGATTAATAAATAATCTTTTCTTTACACAGTCATCAGTTGAAAATGAAAATTATAATGAGATAAAGGTTTCCATTGAAATTGAAATTAAAATTCGTATTAAATTTCCAATCCGACACCTGTTCTTAACGCTCTTTCATTGCAAAATACAAACAAATAGCATAAGTCCGTAAATGTTTTTGCGTTTTTTCCTAGAAAATTCCATGGAAACTTATTGGAAAAAAAAACGGATAACGAACATTCATAAAATATTTGTTTAAAAAAAAAAATTTATTAAAACACTTGACTTCTATATAATGCTTGCATAGCTTTCTAGCGATTTAAGAGAATGCTAAATAAAATGCTAGGCATTTAGGTCTATAAAATATTGCATTTAAAGTATTTTTAAAAGGAAACTGTGCTATATTTTGTAATATAACTGTTCAATTATTATGCAACTATGTACGGGTTGTTGCATTTGATTATTTTTTAATGCATTTTCTATGTATGTATGCATATGTGTATGAAGCGTTTGTACGTATTTGAGTGTGCTACTTGTGGCCAACTGTTTTGAAACTGATTGGAGGGTAATAAAACTATTTATAATTTATCAATGAAAATAATTTATTAAATAAAATACTTTACCATACATAAACCATGTTTTTTAATACCCATACATCATAAATTTATTTTTTTCTTTCCATTCTCCTATATGTGTATGGGGGTGTAGGGGAGGATTATTGATTTTTTCCACTAATTTTTTATTGGAGTCGTTTTTTTTTTCTTTATTCATATTTTTCTACGCTGAAGGACATTTTCATTTTATCAATTTTTTTAATGCATTTCTGTTTCCCTCTCTCTCTCTCTTTCTTTGTTTCCATTTGTTTTCTGTTCGTAATGCTTTACAATTTGTTTAATGGTCGTTTAAGAGTTTAGCTGTGAGTTTCTATATTTTATTTTAAATTAAGTTTGAAAATCGAAAAAAAACAAAATTTTTTAAATCAAATTTTTTTTTTTTATTAAATTTTACGGAAAAAAAATTTTTTTGCATAAAAACTGCTTTCATTTCATATATCCGGACAAACAACCGAAATGAGTCGAAAAAATAGAAAAAAAAACTAAAAAAGAAAGAAAAACCTATTAACCCAATAAATTTATTTTAGATTATCATGGGCTTACAGATAAAAATTTCATAAAAAAGTTACGTAAACTCTGATTAAATTGTAGTGAAATTAAATTTAAATGTATTAGTTTGCAAATTAAGCACAGTTTTTTTTATTTTATTTCTCTCAGCATTTGTAGTTTTTTGTATTCGTGTAAATACAGTGGAAGGTGTAAAAGAAATTATTAATAAAAACATAAATCGTTGTTGTAATTAGGTTTCGAATTTAAGACTTTGTTTAATAAAATTCCAAGTATTTTTTCTGTAATCTTTTGTAGGTAGAAACAATTTGTTCCGCTGCATTGGGCTGTTGCAATTATTAAGCCATTAAAGCCGAATGGATAGAAAAATACCCAAGAAAAAGAAGTTTTTTTAAAAAATTCTATCTTGACCCAACTAAACGAGAGCCCAAATTTTTCTTTAAGAACAAATAAGAAGAGATAGAATTGTTTAAAAAAAATTTAGTAAGGCATGATATTCACATATTTTGGATGACAGAAGAAAGGTCAAAGATCACGAATTTTTCAAAATCAAAATTTGTAGATAAAACTTCTGTTAAAATATGTAGAGATGATATTCTCAGAAAACCCTTTAGATGTCATGTAATATAATATATCTTCTACCCGATAAATATACTTTCACTTAAATTGGTCTACTTACCTAGGCTACAGGTGCGATTAAATGACATGGGTATAAAAATACCCACTTAGGCATTGGTATGAAATATTTTTCATAAAACTTTTAAAAATGAATTTCAAATCATTTATTTTTCTCTCTTTTTTTTATATTTTTGGCAATTCCGGCATGAAATTGTGCAAAAGAATCCCTTGAATGCACATTCAAACTGTATTTTGCACAACCGTACTCTGTTTTCCCATCACATTTCAATTTTATCAATCATGTGGTCAAATTTGTCAGAGTGTTTTGCAACAACTTCTCCATTACGGCGTCGATTTTTACCAACGCTTCAACAACTCTAACCCGAAAATCGAGTTGGCTCATAGGTGGCAAATCTTCACATCAACTGCACAAGCAGAGTAATCTCCATGAGTTTACCATAGCTGCGTCAATAGCGGTAGTGAATAATGCCCAATAGCACTTTTTTCTGCATATTCGCATACGATAATTGTTAATGTAACATTATATTGACTTGGATCTAAAATATTCTCTAATAGTCGTAGTACCACATTTTCTCCTAGGCCGTAGTCAGTCTTATTTTTAGCAGAAGCACCAGCATATGGGATAAAGGAATAACAATATTCTGTCATAGATGCCAACACCCAGTATTTGTAGCCAAATGGCGACCATAATATGCGATCATCTGTTCATTCACAGAAAGACTATGGGAAAATATCCCATATATAATTGTATGATTTTCATTTAGTGCTTTGTTTAATGGAGTAATTTTGGCAGATTTATCATTCCTGTCAAGATTATTATTGTCACAAACCCGTTATTTTCAATAAAACTCTCAAAAATAGCTTAATTATGTTGTCTAGCCGCCATATAACAAAGAACACACTTATTTTAGAACACACTTATGCCGAAGTTGGTGGAAAAATACTCATGCCCTACAGAAGCCCCCACGACACTTAAAAAAAAAATAAAAATATTCATATCAATAGAAATACTCCAAATACTGTTTGTGCCAAATTTCAACGGTCAGGCGTTAATGGGTTAATTAAATTGCCTTACTTAGCTTAACAATTTTAATAAACGATCTCTTTACTGCAATGCAAATGATATGGCAGTGTTTTGTGCAACAATATTTATACTTCCCGCTTATTGGCAGTAAAAACATACTGGCAAAGACACTTTTCGCCATACTTATATTTAATTAGAACTTTAATTTTGATTTGTTATTGTTTCTTTTTTCTATGTAGCTTTGTTGTTATTTGGTCTTTCTTTAGCCATATTTATGCAATCTGTTTTGTTATGGTAATTCGCTGTGCTCTTCACATCTTAATTATTTTATAGTTGTTGATTTTTCTTATACTTTTGCTCTAGTGACAGAGAAAACTGATGATTTTTTAACACGAAAAACGTGTCAAAATACTTTCCCGCAGCGGATTAAATTCAAGAGATTTATATCGATCAAGCTCTGCAGGTGCTATTGGCCTTAGGAGGAGAAAGAGACTGTCCTTTCACCTCATGTGTCAGTTACAGAACTCTAATTTTGTGACATCATTGGGCAAGTATGCTAATATGAAGACTGCTGCAATAGCAAGATTTATTTTGGTTGTCTCTAAGGAATGGTTGATTTCCTAGTAGATTTAATTGCGGTAACGCATTTGTTTTAAATGCGAGAGAGTTCGCCACATAACCTAATCTATCGATGAAGTTGAATGATAACTCCTCCTCCTGTCAAGAAAGCAAAGACACAAATTCTCAAACACTGTGCTATAAATACATAGTTTTTAACTAAACTTGCAACATATACTGTCATAACGAGATAATATTCAATTGAAAAAATTTTTTCGATGGATAGACCTGCAATTGTCCAGTCTAATTTTATTATTGTCGTGTAAAGATGTCATAGTAGTAAGTCTATACGATCTGTTGCCAGTTTATAAAGTGTACACCAATAAAGTTCTTATTAAAACCATTATATTGGCAGTATTAACCTACGGAACTACAGTATTTGGTATAGAGTCTTACACGTAAAAATGGCGTTTAAGCAATTTGTTTAGTGCCAAATTTATTTCCAAAGATATTCCATCTTTGTTAATGAAATTGTATTTCATCTACTCATGGTTTTCCCTTTTGTAAGCCACTGTACAATACAAATTTGTCAGCTGCCAGAAATAATATTTTTTTTCGCTTTTTACAATTTATTTTATTTTATATGTCAATTTCTGTTTTATAAACTAGAGAGAGGGGTGATTTTTCTACACAATTTCGTTGTTTTTTTTTTTTGTATGTCTAAAATATCATTCAACTGCCATACACAGCGGGAAGCCAAAATAGAATTTTTTTTTATTAAAAAGTGTTTTTTTTTTCATTTTTTCTTTTGTTAAATTGGGATTAATTTTATTCAGTTTAAATTTTATTTTCAATATAGATTTTGTAGTAGTTTTAATTATAAAGCTTTATTGTCCTTGCTTTTTTTTGTTATTTATGTTATTTTATGAATTTGTTGAAAAAAAAAAACACAATAATTTCCGCATTCTTTTTTAGTTTTTTGATCAATAATAATATAATTTATCCATGCTTTAGAGCATTATAATTTAAAAATTACTCAACTGCAATCGATTATTCAGGAATTCACGCCATCAAAGGTACATTAAATATTAACTCTTTTTTTTTTGTCTCTTTTCTAATTTAATTAAAATATTGTAGCGTTTTCGCATTTAAAAAACGATTAAAATATAAATTCATAGATTGCAAATAAAATAAAAGTAAATTTGTGTTTAGTTGTAATTAAATTCTTTACTGTACTGTTCATAACTTGATGTAAACAACAACAATTGCTTTGTTTGTTACTCTCTTTTTTGCCTTAAAAATAACAATTGTCGACCAACGATCTTTATAACGGAAATTTTCAAACCACAATTATTCTCTTCAACCAAGGCGCGTCTTCACACAAGGCTGACTGAATTTTTACTGACTCAGTTGCCTGCTTTGTATTGCCTGTTATATGCCAACGTAAACAGTCTGCTGAATGTTTTTGAATGCATATGTTCGTGACTTCGACTTCTCGATATCACTATAAAGGTAAACGATGTTGTTTTATTATTATTGTTTACGTATTTTGTTTACGCTTATTCTTACTTGCTTACAATTTTTTTTATGTTGATGTTTGTTGTGGTATTTTTGTTTATTTGTATACCATTTTAATGTTAAGTGATGTAAAAGCAAAAGACCAGTATTTAGATTCTTTATTTTCCTAACAATATTGTTACGAAAGTGGAAATGGTGTTGTTAAAATAATAAACAAAAGCTCCAAAAACAACACAATATACTGGAACATGCATAAAATGATAAACAAAAGCTCCAAAAACGAAACAGCGCACTGTTCACGTGATCAATGAATGAGTAGAAAAATATACCAACAATAATAAAGGATAAAAGAACGTAAATAACCAACAACAAAATGAAGGGAACCAAGAAGTAAACAAGAAACAACAATGTGCAGTATAAACTAGGATAGGCAAATAAACCAACAACAACTAATCTACCAGCTCAAATGTAAACAAGAAACTACAAAAATAAGAATAGGTTGTTTACATTTTTAGAATATTCCCGAAGGACGTCATCATCCTTCAAGGGCATTCATCACACTAAAGATCCAGTGATATAAAAGGCAAGCCAAAGCGAGAAGAGATGATTCAGAGTGCAGAGTTAGAATTGAAACGTGTAAGACGACGTCACGTTGGTTGCGAATTAAAATCTATCGTGGATTCAGAGTTCAGAGTTTGAGTTGAATCAGTTGTGTGTGCAGACGGCACGTTGTATTCGGAGTGTGAATTAAGCTAGTCGTGTATAACAACATTACGTTGGTTGAAGTGATAAATTTTTCGGTTGTGTGCAGACAAGTTGCGTCTGAAGGAAGCATTTGTTAGTGTAGTGCTTACAAAAAGGTTGTGAGCGGAGAATAACTAACAAGTGTTGTTGCTTACAAAAAGGTTGTAAGCAGAGGATTATCACGAACAAACACATATTGCTCAAATTATCGTTGTATATGTGGAATAAGCTGGAACAGTGGCACAAAAGTTGTGCAGATAATAAAGAATTCATTAAAATTAAACACGAATTTATTTTTTACTTTATTTGCAATCTAAGAACTCATATTTTTAACGTTTTTAAAAGGTAAAAACGTAACAATATATTACGTTAGTGTCTTACAAAATTGTTTAAAAATCATGAATTCACTTATCATGCGTAAATAATATATTTTTCCTCGACTTGACAACACTGTTTCATTTCTTTGCTGCTTCTTACCAAGATCCTAGATCATCCAAAGGGGGCAATAATTTCTTTTAAATTCTAGGACCATAAAAACAGTTACATTTTTGTGCACCATAAATGCATGTGAAATTATTGCAATGTTGATGATGGACATGGTGTATGCGTGCATGGACTGACATGTGGGCGTGCAACGTGTGTATTTATTTTTTCAATTTATTGGTCTGATGCAAGTGTGAACTGTTTGCTATTTTATAGGCGATAATTTAAAATTGCAGCTGTTCAGCTTCAAAATGCAATGGCAAATAAAATTTTATTAAGCAATTAATGTCTCCTATGTTTTGTTTTTTTTTTTTTTGTTGCTTCTTTTTGTTGTTATTGCAACGTTTTATTTTTGGAGAAAACAATTTGTATGCAAAAGGCAATATGAAATACAGAATACATATCTAAAAATAGATGGAAGAGAAAAAAACAAAAAATAACAGCAAAATTGTATGAAAGCATTTTCAATTTTTTTTTCAAATATTTTCAAATGCTTGTGGATAGTGAAATGTATGGCACACACATATAATATAAGCATCATAACGATACCGGATAAGAGCATAAAACTGACAAAGTTTGTAGTGGTGATGATGGTTAAAATTCAAGTAGTTTGTAAGTGTGTGTGTATGTCTAGCAGTGGTTGTAAAATTTTGTGATGATGTGCGAGGGTCGCCTGGTATAAAACATCTGGTTATTTTCTCTGTTATTATATAGTAATAAAAATTCTTTCAGGATCCCCTATGCGTTTTTAAGGGGATAATTTCAACATCAATTCTTTGTATACAGGAATTCTATAGAAAAAGAGTGGACTCACTAAGAAAATTTGCTCACTTTTTCACTCAATATATTATTACTAATATGTTTTTACAGAGAAAATTGTACCTACGTAATACCATGTGGCATCCCCATTATTTAAGACACACTACATTGATAAAATAGCTGCCACACTTCGAAAAATCATAAAATACAAAGGGGTAATAACATGAGATGTTAGGGAAGAAGGTACTAAGCCTACCAAATTTCTTTGATTCTGGTTTGCTCCTTAGGCTTTAAAGTAATCAACAGGCAAGAAAGTTATTTTTTCCCAGACAACCATTTTTTTAATAAACTGAATCGCTGGGCAATATTAATTTGTTAACGACGACTAAAATCATATTTAAATTTTAAATTTTTCTTTTTTTTTATTGCCTTCCCAATATTATTTTGTGTTGTATACGTCTAAAAAATACACCCTTTTTATGTATCCCTAACTGCATTTCTAAGTACAGTCAAACCCGGTTATAACGAACTCCGTGGAACCAGAAAAAATAGTTCGTTATAGGTAAAGTTCGTAATAAACGGGGTGAAGTCATAGAAGAAAATATAAAATACAAAGAATTTTTTTCATTTCTTAAAAACAAAAAGTATCTTTTTTTTTTATTAACAACCAAAAATATGTGTTAATTCTTTTTATCTAGCAGCTGATTAAAGATGCTGAGTGATAATTTAATGCTGCCATATTAAACAAAAGTAAAGACTTTTGCCACACTTCAAAGTTTTTTCTGAGGGTTCGTTATAAAAATGGTAAAATCTATGAAATTAAATTACTAGGACCATTTATAGTAGTTCCTTTTAAGCTAGATTTCGTTATAAACGATTTCGTAATAAACGAGGTTTTTTGTATGAAAATTGTTATTAAAACATTGGAACTTGAAAATATGTACGCAATAACCAAGAATTCGTTATAGCCGAGTTCGTTATAAACGAGTTTAACTGTATATACATATGTGTGTATGTGTAATTGCTATATTCTAACTCGGATTTTCAACGTATTTATCTCTCTTTTTTGTTCGAATTATCTCATGTTTAGAGTTGGGGTTTGCTGCACTCTATCCTTTCCCTTTTTTTGAAAAATTAAGCTTTGAATGAATAAAAAGCAATCTGCGTAAAGTATAGAACACAACATATTTCGTTTACATTTTATTTCATTTTGAGCCTTCATGAACAAAAGCAACAAATAAAATGAAACACAAAATATTTTATGAGCACTCAACACGGCCAATGCTTGATACTCGCCAACTTTTCATTCAATTATTTTAAACAACCATATAAAAGAGGACTATAAAAACAATGGTGGCCCCAATGTAGCCCCCGTCCCCGCCCCCTCCAACAACATCACTCGGTCAGAACAAATTAAGTCATTGACAATGTTATTCATTCTTTTCAAGTACTTTTCTAAATAGCACAAGTAAAAATGCCCGCATCCATGCTGTATATCGAAAGTATATTCGAATTGAAAACAGTGGATTCATGGGTAAATATTTTTTAGTTAATGAACATCGTTTCATGAATTAGTTTCAGGTTTAAATCTCGCTGCTCACACTACTTGTTTTTCATGGCGATTTTATTTCACTCTCAAAGTATTTGCCAAAAGACTGCTGACATATATTTTTTTAAATTTTGATCTAACGTTAGAAACATGGTTCTATGTCTAAAAACCCAACATACTGCCTACTTGACTATAGCGACTTCAAGGGTATAGGCAAGGCCAGTTGAATAGTACCTTGCCATTAAATAAGAAATGAATTGAATTTTCAAACCAGTCAAACAATTCTTAACTGTCGATAAGGATATTTGGAAATCGCTATTGCAAACAGGTTTATTTCTTATAGGCTTTTAACGATTCCTTGCTGCCGATAATTGAATGTTAGGTTTCGATTTTATCAGATGAACTTTTAGTGTGGAATACATTGAGAAAGTAAAGCGTAAATAATTCGAAGACTAAGTGCAAAAAGGTGCGATAGCGGAAACTCCTCACAACGGGAGCATTAATTTTTAACTTCATACCAATCCAAGAAGTTTACATTCACCAATAGTTTCTCATCGTTCTGGGTGGTAGGATGAGTGCAGGTTGTTAATCTAAAGAGAAATTACATAGAGTCGCTCATGCAAACCCAAATTTCTAAATACATGCAGATAGAAGAAGTCATCACACCATGTTATGTTGTGTGTTTTATTTTCATACATGAGTATCGGAACCTACACTTCGAAGTCGACTCCAAACGACAGATTTTTCAGAAACTTTTCATGGGAAAGTAAATATTTTTTCAATATTTTTTTTTTTTAATTTTTTCATAGACAACCCACAGGAATAACTCATATCATACAATGTAGGTTAAAAGAGTTTGGTAATCATCGAACTGTAGTTTTTACAATCTTGACGGTGATGGCTTGACCAATGTTGTTGTCAAAGATTTGTAAGCCGATGACGTAGCCAGTTTAAAATCCATCCTAATAGTGAGATAACCATCCACCTCTTGATAAATATTCAATGTGCCATGAGCTGTGTTTCAAATAGTAATGTTCTGTTGAAACTTGATCATCCAATTCAGTCGACTTTCCGGCCAATTCAGTAGTACTTTCTATTGACAGTGATGGCCTGGCAAATATCGTTCTTAAAGAAATAGGAAATGACGATACCGCCAATCCGAAATCTATATTAATCATTGACTTCTTCGGAGTATTAAAAGCTAGTAGATCTTGTTTAGATTAGTCCTAAGATTTTTTAGAATCTTTTCATTGCAATTTTATTTTGTTTACCCTCAGGGTTTTTGCCCGAAATATCCCAAATAAATATTGTTTCATATCTCATTCTGTTGGAGATGTCTGACATGTGATTTGAGCTGTGAGCCCATGTCTAATATGCCAACATCTACCTACCAGATAACGGCGAATTTTTCAATACATTAACAAAATCTCCAACAACAGTTAAGTTAGAGGACGTCTACCTGTCAAACAAGACAAGTACAGTACCCGGAGGTCGAACTGACCCATTGTATCCAACAACAGTTAGAGAAAAAAAGAAATGATTAGTGAGCAACGTTAGACTGAGATAAACTGCTACAGGGCATAGCAAAAGTTTCATATGTACTTCCTGCTATCTAGACTGTATACTTGTAATAAACGATGGTGCCTAAACAGGCATACTCTACAAAGCTTTCAAATATCCAAACTCAATACACTTAGAGTACCCAAAGCATACCATAACTACTAATCTGGTCCAAAGTCGAAATAGAATTTTTCTATGTGAAAAGGAAAATCCTTTCCAGTCTGTTAATTGGGTTTCAAGGATTTTATTGGTTTTATTTTTTTATTATTCGTACCACTGTTCAAACGATATTGTTTGAAAAGAATGGAAGAAAAAAAATCACAATAAATTTCCAATTAAAACGCATAAAATACGCATCTACAACCAAACCGCTGTAATGCAAAAATTTTCAAAAGTGAACGAAAACAATAAATAAAAAAAATATGTGGAGGAAAGAATAGAGAAAAAAAACCAGCCAACTTGGAAAAGCGGTCATTATTTAAAAGTTATGACGTCTAGCTGGGCTCATAAAAATAGACAACAACAACAACAACAAGAAACGAGCGTATATAAATTTTTAAATTAGATATTCGAACGAACACATTAAAAATCCAATCGAATAGAAAACAACTACAGCAGCAGCAGGGCACTTGGCAAATTTTATTGGTCTTCAGTTCAAACCATTAAATGAAGGAAAAAAAAAACAGAAAAAATTAAATCAAAACAAGTCAAGTACAAAATAACACAAAATTTAACCTGGAAAAAAAGGCGAATGAAAAAAAGAAGAAGAAAATACAAATATAAACAGCGCTAACACCAACACCAACACCAATACTAACATAAAACACCAATTTGAACGTTATATCAACAACGATGGCAACGTAGAAAATTGCTTAATAAAGTAAGTGTCTATTGTTGATTTACAATATAATTTAGAAACAAATGCTTATTTTGTTGTCGTTGTTATTTTATGGCCTTACCGTTAGTTGCATTGTTATTTTATTACATAATCGTGATAAGTGCCTCACACACACACACACCCATACACACACACACATAGAACAGGTCTACTTTTATTACAAAATGAACTCCAAACACACACATACTCGCACTCACAATGCAAAGAGAAGCGGTCATAAAGGACATAGAGAGTTACAAATACTCTTTACACACCGAAACAAACAGACAGACAGACACTCACTCACTTACTCACTTTTTACCATCACTACACCACACCACACCACAGTACACCACATCACCATTCTTATTCGTTCGCACATTCAGTTACGATTGACCTTTTCGAGACCTTTTTTGTCAATGTCCTTTTGCAACTGGCAAATGCCATTACATTACGTTACGTTACGTTATTCACTGTGTCCGTGGCAGCAACAGCTACAATGGCAGACTTGAGGGTGGCCCGATACATTGTCTATGTGGGTAATGGGAATTGATATATGCGTGCTCAAAATGATATTTCTATTTGTACCCTGTATGAGTGGATTGTGCGTGTAGGTGTGTTTGTCAGTCTGTACGTACATCTTAAATGTCTAATATCCTTTGCTCTTTGACCAGGTTTTATCACCTTAAATTGAGGTCATTTAAAATTTGTCAATTTATTTGAAGTCTTAATAATCACGTACCTTTTTTTGTTTTGTTGTCTTTTGTCGACTTTATTTGCCATGGCGACATTGCATTTGCGGTGAAAGTGACTTTACGATTGTAAATTTAAGAAAAAAAATTTATTTTTTTTTCTGATTGTGACACATAAAGCTGTTCGATTACAATTGGTTATAAGAGTGACCTTTTCTTTGACTATGAATTTAAATAAAAAACTAAGATCATGTCTTATTAACTCAAAGTGTTGTCCAAGGGTACATTAACAAGCAAAATTGGAATGCAAGTTTGGAATAAATATACACGAGATCTCCGAAGATGTCAGTCTTTCGTAAGGATTTTGTAGCATCGCCGTTTCATATTTGTATGAGAACAACGTTAGTCAGACCATGACTGTCGATGATTACTAACTAGTTTTGGTCTGTTTTGGATGATCAAGTTTCAACAGAACGTCGCTATGTGGCACACAGTTCATAGGCACATTGAATATTCAAGCACGAGGTGGATGGTTATCTTACTGTTTAGATGTCATCGACCTACATTTCTTTAAGAACAACGTTCGTCAGACCATCATTGTCAACATTGTAGAAACTACAGTTCGTTGATTATCAACCTTTTTTAGTCTGCTTTGTATAATCTGAGCACCAATGACATGTAATGATGTGAAGTGGCCACCGATATCATTCGATTTGAAATTATCGAAGGTTGTCTAGTAGGTCTAGTCGACGTTAGGTCACGGTTCAAACCACAGGTCAGACATTTTAAATAAAACGGAATCAAACGAATATATCTTCGGCGACTTCCTCTTCCGATTTCTGGCAAAAATTCTGAAGACAAAATAAAATTGCCATGAAAAAGTTTCTCAAAAACCTGTCATTTGGAGTTGATTTTAAACTGTAGCTCTTGCCACGCACACGATATAACACACACAATATAAGAGGTGTGAGAAGCTAGGGTGCAATCCTGACTGAAGGGTTCATAATGGCGAATAATGTATGTATAGGCCAACAATATATGATTTCAGCAGATCGGCATTAGGTTAAAAAAACTCATGCCACTTTGAATGCTCTTGCCGAGGGATTTGAGAGCAATGACGTCAACTGGCTACCAAGATTGTTCGATTTGACTCTTTCCTATGCGATTGTCTTAAGTTGCTGGTGTATGCGAATGTGCCACAAACCACAGCAGTCCTTCGATAGAACATAATCCATGCCATCGATAGAATTCAGCCTGATTTATGCGCCAGAGTCTTGAAGAATTAGAAATTTCGAAAGCTAATTGGGTTTTCAGTTTATTTTAAAAACTTTTTTTTTGAGTTTGCAAACGATTTATGGCCTGTGGCCATTTCACCAGGAATAAATCAACTAAACGAATATTTCTTGCAATCATGGAATTTTATTATCAAAATTCATGTCCCGTGCCAAATATTATTCAGAATTTTTTTTCTATTTTGTGTGCAAGGTGTCCAAGACCAATACGCCTCGCATGTGTTCCTATAATATAAATTCCCCGTAATAACCTCGAGTTTAAGCAGAGTCATACACCGCGCTTTATTCAGCCTTGGCCAGATTTTTTGCTTCGCTCTGCCTTTATCCGAAGCTGCCCACGTACTGTTGACAAGGTCCACGATTTCATTGCCAACCATAACCGTACTGAAAGCGTTCCCCAATGTAGAGGTTTCATCAGAGAGCTCGACAGTCGTGCCCCTTCTCGCCAAATCATCCACTCTGCAGTTGCCGGAAATGTCCTTATGTTTCGGTATCCATGTGATTCAAACATTATATCGGTTCGCCATCTCATTGAGACATCAGCGACAATCGTTTACTGTCTTGGAATTTATCACACTAGAATCCAGCGTCCTGATGGCCGCTTGGCTATCGGATAGTATAATGATCCTTCGCTTGCGAACATTTTTGTCTGCAACAGTTTGCTGACTCTTCCGCCTGAAAGCTATCTGGTAGCCTCATAGACTTGGATATTCCGATTGATCTCGAATAGATGCCAATATCAACGGCTCTTTCTAATTTGGTGCCATCGCTGTAGAGTTGTGCGGTATTCCCCGCGAGGTGCGCCACACCCCTTCTAAAGTCCTCCCTTTTCGTAATGGATGTCCTAAAATTCATTGAGAAGTCATATCGCGGTGTCATATAGTCTATGCTTCCGAAAACATCAGTTTATCAGTTATCTCAAGTATCCTTGTATGACCAATGCCTGATGCATGTCATTGTCCAGTCGCCCAAAGACGCCTACTAACCCTAGCCGCCACACCCCTGCAGTAGAGGTCAAGCGCTAGAAGTGCGCAGGGCATCACTAATAATTATGCAAGCAGATCGCTGTAACTTGCGTATAAGTTTCAAGTTCGTTGTCCTATTTAGGGATTCCCACCACACCAAGCACCCGTAGGTCAGGATAGGTGGTCTGACCACCGCTGTGTAGATCCACCTTGTTGCAGGCGTAGAGGACGATGGAGGCTTTCCTTAGTCTATTAGTGGTGTTGGATTCGTATACACGTTGATAGGGGTGGGTGATATTTTTATGCTTTAGTGTCCGTAGGCCAACTTAACTCAATTAGCCGGTACAACCCTTTATTCAGGATTACGAACTAGGTTCTTATACCATCGATTTTGTATGTTTCATCTTTCATCTGGGATTGTCAGAACCAACAGTTCTGACAGAATTTTGTTCCTGCCAAAGGACTTCCAAAGGACTGCTGCCCTTTGACTTTTTAAGTACACGATCATTATGCCTAGAACGTTTTCAATTTCCTACATGAGCACATCTAAAAAATAGGGTAGGATGGGGTGCTTTATTTTATAACATACAGAAATTTAAATAAAGTAGTGTTTGACAGGAGTTGAATCAATTCAATCATTTCTTTATTAATAAAATGTCAGTCATAAAATTTCACACACAGTAAATATGCCAACTTGGCAAAAAAAAAAAACAAATCACATGTGATGACCGCCCCAGTAACTCACTCTGTTAACATACAATAGTTATTAAACAAATACGACATTTGTTGTCCTTTTATGAAATTTACTAAACCCTTTATGCTCTCCCAAAGAAAGGATTTGTAAAAGGATACAAAATCCAACATGAAAGACCCACAATAAATGTTAAACAACTCTCAGTTGTCTTTAAGGCATTAAAAAAATTCTGGAGGCTTGAAGACCATCAGCCATAATGCGGTTTTGGGTCATACGGGTAGATACAAACGAGAAAAAAGGAAAAATCATAAAACAACAGGTAATCACTATAAGGCTTAACGTTCAGTTGGAAGAACAAAGGATTCGAAAAGAAACAGAATGTTTTCGTTAAGACCAAAAATAAAATGAAAACGAAAAAAAAGAAAATGATGAGTTGATGGAATAAATTTGTAACTCAAGTGTTTACATTGTGGATGTATGTTGTGCAACATTTTTATTTTCTTAAATAAAGAGTGCTGTTGAGAATGCTGTGGTAGTGGTAGGCAGTAAGTAGAAAAGGAAATGAAAAGGAAAAATATGCTGATTTAAAGATATTTAGAGTAGGGAAACGGGACATGTGATGATTCTTCATATTTATTTACATTTTTACAGGCATTCATACATAGTATGTATGTAGATACCACAGGCTATCCACCACTAGATGACTGATGGTTGATGTGTGTGATAAATTTCGTTTAATTTTTTTTCTATTTCATTTCGATATAATTTTTCAGAACTTATTTCTTTATTCCTTTTTTTCATGGCTACTGGGTATTTTGGACGCTGGCCAAAAAATGTTAAAAATGTATACGTACGTGGCAAACCGCAAAAGAAAAAAATACTCAAACAATTTGAATAAAAAACATTGAAAATAACCAACATTCATGTGTGCTATTCATATAACCTGACATGTATCTCAACAAAACAAAAAATCTATTGCCGTCAAATGACTGACTTACGAACACTAAGGAAAGATATGATAGACGATAGGTAAACAATTGTTTGCATTGTAGAACAGTAGTTAACAAAAGTGTCATATTGAAATATTAAATAAAGGAATTAATTTCAGCTGTTAACTTTCATGCCTAATGATTCTAGGAGTCTTCTGATTCTCCAATATTTACGATAAGTCAGTAAACAAGTTTGGATTTTGCGAGCATTAAATCGAATTCTAATGGCCATATGGCCTTACAAACCTTCAATCTGGATTACAATCTCGCTCTGATTCCACATACTATGTTGTGAGTGCTAAAATTATAAATGAGTTGCAGGCTCAACAGTTTAAAGTCAATTCCGAACGACAGATTTTTTGCGACATCTTTCATGGAAGTTTTTATTTACTTTTCCGAATTTTTTTACAGAAAACTGCTGAAGGAAATTCGGCGCAGAAATATTTTTTTTCATATATCTGATCTAGAGGTTTAACCAAGGCCTAATGTCTAATAATCGTAATGTCTAATAATCCTAATGCCTGCTAGATTACGGTGACTTCATTCGAAGCCTAATGGAAGCCAATTTCTAAGAGTTAGATCTACTGACAAAAGAGTATAAATGACAAATACATTCGTGCATCTACAGAAAAGTGAATAGAATTAGAATTTAAATACATCTAACAAGCGTTATGAAGCCATTTTGTGTGTAGTAATTCTATCCATGAGTGGAGGGATTTAAGGTGTAAATTCGACTCCTAATGGTAATTTTATTTACTCTCAGAGTTTTTGCCAGAAAAAATGGTCGAAGAAATATTTTATAAATTTTTTCGTTTTATTCGAGATGTCTGGTATGAGATTTAACGGACAGCCGCACGTCTAATAAGCCAACAGACTGTCTACAGTTTACGGCATTTGGGAATACTGTATATAAATCCGACTTTCTATCGACATCTAAAGCAATTTGTCTCGATAAAAGTGCATTGACTCAGGTTGTATTAAATGCTTTAGAAATGTCTAGTGCCATAACCATTCACACTCTAACTCGAAGGACAGATGAACTATACATCGAGCTTTAAAATTGTCGCTTATCAGATTGTTAAAATCTAGATATTTTACGACTTGCTGGATTTTGTCAGAATGTATTGCTTTTGTATAAAATCGTTCAGGGTTGTTAGCCTCAATGTAAATATATTTGCGCTATGAAGCCATCTATTTAGATGGATTACAACCAAGCTTCTCACACCACTTATGTGTGTGTATTCATTTTATATATGAGTTGCGGGAGCTACAGTTAAAAGTCGTCTCCTTACGACAGATTTTCGAGAAACTTTTACTCCAAGGATTTTTACTCCAAATCGGCTGAGTGGAAGTTGCAGAAGTCGCAACACATTTCTTACTAGACTACAGCGAATTCATCTATACATAATTGGTCATTACAATCCTTCAGTCAGGATTATTAACCTAGTTTCTCATACCACTTATGTTGCGTTTGTTAATTTTATTCATAAGTGGCGGGACCTACAGTTTAAAGTCGACTCCGAACTACAGATTTTTGATAAACTTTTCATGGCAAATTTATTTACTCTCAGACTTTTTGCCAGAAATCTGCTGAGAGGAAATCGCTGAAGAAATTCTTTTTGTTTTTTAATTTTAATGTCTGGCCTGGGACTCGAACCCTGGCCTTAGGTCTAAAAAGCTAGCACACTACGTACTAGACCACGACGACTTCATGCCAACATTAAAATTGCACAATCTAATGAAAAAAGAATTTGAATGCTTAACAGATGATAGTTTTGAGTGCTCTGCTAAATGGCAAAAGTTGATAGACTGTGACTAAATCTTTCTGTGAAATAATACATTCAATATCTGCTCCATTGGAACTTTGGTTCTATGAACGACTGTCAACAAATTTACTTAGAACTTCATCATTGTTGACCTCCTAAAGACGAAGCTTGAATTTATATATCAAGTCTTTCATTAAGTCTTTAAATTAAAATAAAAAAAAAAATTGCGTCTGATTCGAAAGACCTATTAAATCCATTATGTATGGCATAAAACATCACCCTAATGACCGCAACCGTCTTCTTGGTTGGAGCGTATCCGCAACAATCAATTTTCCATGACATGGATTATGTTAGCCTTAAGAGTGGCTGCGGTTTATAGGTAATTCACATAGCCTTGAGGTTTAAGAAAAGTCCACTACAAAAATTCTAACGGGGTCAAATCGCACGTCCTCAGTGTCCAGTTCGAGTCACCTTTACGTGAGATACCCATTACGTGTAAGGCACGTAATGTCACTCGAATTATTAATGAATTTCAAATCGAAATAATTCTCAATATTCATTTATAACCTCACTGTAAACTGCATAGACTTTGTTTCTTTATTTATTTGTGCCCGTGTAGTATGTGGGGGCATATGCATAAGTAATATACAGAATATCTATATTTATACGAATATTAATAAAAATATTGTTGTTCGTTGTTTGTTGTTGGTTGATATTCTTTTTGATGCCTGCATTAAAATTTATATTTTCCATTAAATCCATTCATCTACAACAATAACAACAATAATAACAACAACAAACATTTGATATATTTTTAGCGGAAATTATGCTTTTCATACTGTCAGTTTATTGTGTGGGTGTTTTTCCTGGCCAAATATTGGCGAGTGTATGTATGTGTTGCAAAAAAAAAAAAAAAATTACTATCCACACATACCACTGCACATGCAATTTTGAACAAAAAATATATGCAAGTTTGTATGTTTCTGTGTGTGTGTTTGTATAGTAGAAGTGAGAGTGTAGTTTATAAGTATTAAATGTACTCCATGTAAAATGCCATGTTTTTATGCCAAAAATTTTATGTAGAACGACAATATAAGCGGTTTCAAGTACTGCTCAAGTGTTTTATAATATTAAGTAGTGGTATTTACTCTCAAATACGAGGGTATATTAATAATTTTCTAATTTTATTAAATGTAAATTTTATATTAAGTTGCCTTAACATATCTTTTCAAGAATCGGCCCCATCCGATCGATAGTGCTTCCTTAATTTAGTTATTTCAACACATACAAGAACGTTTTTTACGTTTTCTTCCTCCATTTGAAAGATATGGCCGAACTAGTCCAGTCGCTGATGCTAATATGCTGCGCAAAGAAGTCATACAGTTCGTTATTGTATCGAATGTAGAAATCATTGCCAACTCACACTGAATCGAAGATCTTGCGTATGACATTTCACTTGAATATCTCAACATTGCTTCATTGATGTGTAGCAGCTTATGCGCCTTGGAGATGCTTATGCGCCTTGGAGATATACGGAGAGTGGTCACTACTACTCAATTGCCGTTTGAGACCATAATAACACCTGCTGGCAATGGTGATTCTACGCTTGATGTCCAGACTGACATTATTTGTGCTGGTAAAAACAGAACCAGAATAAATAAATTCATTGACGACATCAAAAGTAAAGTTATCGCCCAAGGCCAAGGAGATCCGATAGGCCGTATGTTCATACTTGTCAACATCATGTACGTAGTTTCGCCCTCATTTACTCTCAAACTCACCAAGACTGACTTTCGTGCGCTTGGGTATACTCACCGATATCAATGTAGTGTCATTGCCATTATCGCATTCTCCATGTCAAAGTTGAAAGATCCGCATATCCAGAGTTTTTCTTGGCTAAAACCTTGCAAGATATCAAAAGGGTTGTAACATGACGTAACAGCAGGAGCTGCTAAACGTTATTCTGTACAGTCTAATCAGCATTACAAGAAAACCAAGCCCAGATATTACGACAAAAACGCGATTCCTTACAGGGCCATATAAGGCTGCCTTATACATACATTCATACATAATTGGTCATTACAACCCTTCAGTCAGGGTTATTGACCTAGTTTCTCACACTTTTTTTGTTGTGTGTGTTAATTGTTATACATAAGTGGCGGACCTACAGTTTAAAGTCGACTCCGAACGACAGATTTTTGAGAAACTTTTCTTGGCAATTTTATTTGCTTTCAGAGTTTTTGCCAGAAATCTGCTGAGAGGATATCGCTGCCTTATAGTCAACAAAAATATGACTGTGCGTTGACTTATTTTTCATGTTCTTCTCTAGGAATTCTCGTAATGTGCAGAGCTAATCAATGGTAAAATAACAGGCGTGTAGGGCCAATCAATGTATCCAACGTGTAGCTTCAGTCGGTCATGCAATAAGGACCTTAAAGACCTTTTATGCGAAAAGAAGAAGTCACTGGACGTTGACCACTGAGGTCGTTAACTCCCTTAATTCCAAATCATAAATACTTTACTTAAAGCCTTCAATGAATTAACAATTGACTCAGTTTTACCGACATTTCTATTACGGTAAGCAACACAGATAGGTACGTATACCATTTCTTATGAAATTATTTAATTTTTTTTTTTATTCTTGTTTTCAATTGTATAAATTCTGTTTATATTTGTTTATCTGAATGACTACAAGTAGATGAGTGGCTCTTAGTGCTGTTGTGGTTATGGCAGCGGTATACGGTCGGCCGTATATGTTGTTTATGTTGTATAACACCATTCAGTTGAAATAGTTCTTCAAATAAATCAACAGAACTAGAAAAACAAATACAAATAGAGCCAGCAACATCCTTCAAAACTTTTTTACGGCATAAAACCTGTGGTTTTCTATACATTTAGGCCACTCTTTGGCTTGATTCCTGCACGTTGTATGCTACGTTTACTGTTGTTTTTCTTATAAATTTTCTGGCTAACACCCACAATATTTTTTTCTTTTTTTTTCTTGGTCTTTGTTATTCCAAGTAGAGTGTTGAGGTTGTTGTTGTTGTTGTTGTTTTTGTTATGCTCGTTTTTCATTTTCATTTTTTGGACTGATTATTATTTCACTTGTCTAACGTTAAAGTAAAACATTCAACATTCAACAGGCTCATTGTAAAGTCATCATATTGTATTCTATCACTACTAACTACTCTACTCTGCCATCATCATCATCATCATCATCATCAAAGGTCGGCTTTGCTACCAAAAAAAAATGTTTTTTTTTATTTTTTCATTTTCGTTTTTAACATTTCATTTTATTTTATTTCATTTTATTTTGGCTACAAATATCTGGTATAAGAAAAGAAAGCGAACAGTAAAAATATTGTAGAGAAACGATGATAATAATGACTATGATGATGTTGTTGTTGTTGTTGTTTTTTTTTCATTTTTTCGGCAACCGGATATATACCGTTTGCTTGTTTTCCGTTTAGTTTAACTTGTGTATGCTTCAGTTGAAAATTATTTATACACACACACAAACATACACTTCTCTACCCACACACACACGTTTAGATATTAATTTTTGGTTATTTTTCAAACAATTACTCTAAAAATTTCCTGTAAGTACTTTCGAGCATGTTTAGATGGATTATTTTTTGAAAATTTATTAAATGATGGGGATCACTTGTGTAATGGCAGAACGTGAGCTGTTTGTCAAATTCTATTCTACAATATATTTCAAAATACATATTTTCAAGTAAATTTTTTGGTATTTTTGTTGTTGTTGTTAGGGGTTATGGTTATGCCTCATTAAATGGCTGATAAAAATCAATGTGAAATTTTTCTGTTACAAATTATTTTCGGCTGGAATAACTGTATAAGGGAAGTACACACTATAAGTGTGGTGACCACAATACGTGACGTAAGCGGTGACTCAAAACCCATTTCGTGGGAAAAGCTTTTACTATACGGGCATTCATCTATCAATTGAATATGTAAAGCAAATTTAATTTTTGTAAATCGCTAAACTATTCAAATTTAACTAGCACAACTGCAATTGGAAAGGAAGGCAATAGTAGAAGCAATAGTGATACTACATACGTACGTATTTAATCATTACAACACTTCAGTCAGGATTACAACCTAGCTTCTTACAACACATAAGTTCTGTTTGTTAATTCTATACCTAAATGGAGTCTAATAAGCTAATACATAACCTTCTAAACTACAGGGACGAAGTTTAACCATTTTATCGGTGGCTTAGAAACCACCAGCCTGACATCGATGATAGCTGCTAAATATCTTTCATTAAAAGTATCATTTAATTAGCAAGAGACTTGACATTGACGACTATAAATAGGTGCACAAACGAATAACGTTAAAACTTATTATCGACATGATCAGGAGGAGCAACACAATACTGTGAGGCATTGTCGAAAATAATTCTTCTATAAGAGAAATCCGAATTTGTCGATACCCTGGCGTTCTAAGCAACTTTCGCAGTAAATAACATCGACAGTGCACAGGTTTTTGATATCGATTTTTTGAACAGAAGTAGCGTTCATTTCTTTTATGGTGATTACGTCACCTTCTTTACGATGAAGTCGCCGTGGTCTAGTAGATAGTGTGCTGGCTTATTACACGTAAAGCCAGGGTTCGAGTTCCAGTCCAGACATCAAAATAAAAATACGAAAAGTATTTTTTCGGCGATTTCTTCTCAGCAGATTTCTGGCCAAAAACTCTGACAGTAAATAAATTTGCCATGAAAAGTTTCTCAAAAATCTGTCGTTCGAAGTCGACTTTAAACTGTAGGTCGCATCAATTATGTATAAAATTAACACACACAACAGAAACTAGGTCAATAATCCTGACTGAAGGGTTGTAATGACTAAATATGTATGTATGTATGTACGTCAGCAAACAAAATCCTCGTTCCCATTGAATCAGAGCGTATATGTATAACTGGCCATTGCCTCTGGTTATCTTAGAATCGGTGAGTATTTGTAGGACAGTCATTACACCTGGAAAAGTGAAATTTTGGTGCGCATTATATTTTAGCGCATAAAATTTCAGGGAAAATAATGCGAACCATTTAAAAGACTTCGTCAAAGATAACATTGAAGTTCGTACCGCTGTATCGTCTGAAATATATTGAAAAGTGGTCTAGGTTAGGTTAGGGGTAGCTTGCCGTTCACAAGCAAGATCACTCGTTGACTCGTCGGCCTATTGTGCTACTCAGTGTAAGGTAAGCTCCCCTTTTCATGATCCGTTAGTGGTAGGTTTGAATCACTTCGAGCTCGGGATGACTCGTCGGCCTATTGTGTCACTCAGTGTGTGGTAAGCCCTTCTTGTCATAATTCGTTAGTGATAGGTTTGAATCACTTCGAGCTCTGGATAAACCTTCCAGTTAACTCAGTGGCAATTTTGCCCCCACGGCCATATTTTCGACGTTCTATCATACAAAAATCAATGATGTCTATCCTTAAATGCAAGGCACTAGCATATTCCTTTACCACTACATAAGGACAGCTTCTGTAATAGTCCTAAAAAGTAGTGTAAAACTTCCTCAAAAAGATCGACTGTTTAAGTATCATAATGAAATAAAAGTCTCATTGAAATTATTGCTTTAAATGTGTTTTAATTAAATTTTCTATTAAAACCAATAAATGGATAACCCTTTATATATATAATATCTACATTTTATCATTCGTTTGCTAAGAAAATTTATTTCTTTTCATTGTCTCTTTACAGAACAGTTTCATATTTTTGTGGGCGATTTAAGTGCAGAAATTGAAACTCAACAATTAAAAGATGCCTTTGCACCCTTTGGAGAAATATCGTAAGTATTTCTAAACGTACATACCATATGCATTGAAATGATTAACAAAGAACTAATTGATGTCAAATGAAGGCAGTTACTGTTTAATTAAGTTATTCTATTCGTATTGAATGTTTTATTTTCTAACAAGACAAATGAAAAAAAAAAAACATTTTTCGTATATCTGTGGTATATATTCGAAATCATTAATCATGAAATAAATGTCAACAACGTGCGGCTGATGAAAAAGTTAATGACAAAAAAAAAAGAACCGAATAATCGATGGATATTTAATTTTATTTTTAAATAAGACGCAAACAATGACCGATAATGTCTAGCCAGTAGAGTAACACGCTTAGACAGCTACAACCCACACAATTAAAAGCGAACTAATTTGGTTTGTAAATAAATTTGACAACTATACCCTACATTAAACTTTTGATGTTTTAAATTGATTGCAGGGTTAGCGACATGTAAAAGATATTGCAATACAGTATAGCTTTTATGAAACGGATAATAAATTTCCAATTTCTATTAATCAAATTGCAAATTGCAGTTCCTGAACTAATGATCAGAGAGCCTTGCTAAGTGGGTATTTTATGTTTAGATGGTGCTGTAAGGGTTTTCGTAATCGAAGTCGAATGTTTGTAATACTTTTCGCTTTCAACATGACATACACAGATGATGATGATTCGAATAAATGGTAAAATCGTTAAAGGTCAAGGATTTCAATTTTTAAAAAATGCTAATCATTGTTGTCTCTTTTGACTTTTGATTTATTATCATTTTCTTTTTATATTTAATTATTCATACATACACAAAAAAAAAAAAATTTAAATGCTTGGAGTTTGTAGTCAATTGTTGACGTATATAAATAATTTTAAATTTACAATTCAGTGTAAGTGCATTCTAATAATATTGGCCATCGTTCTCATATTTATGGCATCACACAGACAACTCGTCAAAAGATATATTTTTTTAAGTGAAAAATAAGAAGGCTCTAGGTTTGGTACAAAAAAAAATATTAATTGTTTGACGGAGTAAGTTCTGGAGGAACAAAACTTCCCAGCAAATTCTATTTTATAAGTGAAGTTGAATTGATCTTGCAACATGTTACTGATTCAAGCCTATATAGTGATATTATCGAATTTCAGCAGCCAATAGTAGATAAAAGCCTTGGGGGTCCAAAAATCCAAAGTATTAAGCTTTGAAACTTCGTTAGGATAGCGAGGATCATACACTATTTCCTATAGTTTGAATTGTCATATTAAAAGCAATTTTAACCACCAATATGCCACAACATATTGCCGTTGTCTAGTAGGTAGTGTGCTAGCTTATTAAACGTAAAGCCAGGGTTCGAGTCCCAGACTAGACATCAAAATAAAAAATACAAAAAGTATTTTTTCGGCTATTTCTTCTCAGCATATTTCTGGCAAAAACTCTGAGAATAAAAAAAAAACCTGCCATGAAATATTTCTCGAAAAATTTGTCGTTCAGAGTCGGCATTAAACTGTAGGTCCCCACCACTTGAGTATAAAATTAACACACACAACATAAATAGTGTAAGAAACTATGCTCAATAATCCTGACTGAAGAGTTGTAATGACCAACTATGTACGTACGTAGCAAAATTCTTTTTTTTTAATGGCGTTTAGGTAGTATTCGTAAAACCGCTTTAACCAGTTTCAACATCGAAATTTCTGCTTAAAAGGCACCAATTATTTTCGAAACTTTTGGGGAATTGAATTTGGCAATAATTTCAATAAAATAATGTCTTTAATTAATGAAAAATAATTTTCGAATTACATTGTCAAACCTGAAACCCATAAAGCATATGAAATAAATTTCAGACTATATAGGTTAGGTTGTGGACCCTCTTAGGCTCATTGCGATATCGCGCGACGTCTCACATTAAGAAAAATATTCAGTAAGCATTTGATGAGACTTATGTAGTTAAAATTGTTTACATTGAAGATCCTTGAACTTTGAAAGCGAAAAAAAAATATTACAAATAAAAGAGAACATAGTTGTTGACACTATTTCGTCCATGAACTAAGTAGGAACAAAGCTACGAATGTGCTACGAAAAACACTAATTATACCGGCATACTTTTCTCAATAGATTTGTATAAGAATTGATGTCAGGGTAGTCATCTTGGTCCACTTCTTTTTTCGTTGTTCATAAACTTTCTTCACAACATAATTAATTTTGTCAATATCTTGATGTATGCTGACGATGTAAAAGTTTTTCTCTCCTTCAATAATATAATCGCGCATATATCTTTTTAAAATGATCTCAATAACTTCTTTTTGTGGTGCGAGTACAACATTATGCAACTGAATATTAAAACATGCAAATAATGTATGCGATTCTCAAGCAATAATTTTATTGCGATTAATTACATGCTTGAAGGTCATCAATTAGAGAATGTTGAGTCTTTTATGGATCTGGGGATCCTATTAGACCAAAAATTAAACTTTAATAATTATATCACTTTACCTGTAAATAAGACAAGTTACACACTTGGATTCATAAAACGTAGGCCAAAAGAATTTTCTGATCCATATATTACGGAACAGCTATTTGTATCACTTATCAGACCAATTTTGGAGTATGGATCCATTGTATGGGATCCTCACTATAATGTTTACAGCGAACACATTGAATCTGTGCCAGATACAATTTCAATTCTTCTGTTTGCCTGGCCTGGGATGAAATTATTTGAATTTGCCTTCATATACTAGTCGCCGTGGTCTAGTGGGTAGTGTGTTGGTTTATTAGACAAAAGGCCCGGGTTCGAATCCCAGGCCAGACATCAAAACCAAAATTATTTCTTAGGCGACTTCCTTTAAGCAGATTTCTGGCAAAGACTCTGAGAGTAAAAAATTGCCTTGAAAAGCTTCTCAAAAATCTGTCGTTCGTAGTCGACTTTAAACTGTAGGTCCCGCCACTCATGTATAAAATTAACGCACATAACATAAGTGGTGTGAGAAGCTAGGTTGTAATCCTAACTGAAGGGTTGTAATGGCCAATTATGTATGTATGTACTAGCAGACTGGCATTAAGAGTTGTCGAACAATGTTAATTGTATCCTTTGTGATCAACCTGATCAATGGTAATATTTGTTGTGAATTTCTATTAAGATCTGTTATTTATATTCAATTCTGCAGAAGTAATTATGCTGTTGCTGATCTGTTCACTAGAATTTGCTATCAATTTAATTATTTTCCTGACTTTGTTGATTTTTCATTAAATTCTTGTATAATAAAACGGAATATTATTGTTTTTCTCAATTCGTAACTTTTTATATTTTTATTGTAACAATTGATTGTATTTCTTAAGAAACTGTTTGTAATTGTATTTCATTTTTTTTCTCGTACCTATTTTTGTTATTAGTCAGTAAGAAATTTGTCCATTGACTTAAATAAATAAAAAAAAAAAATAATTGATTGCCGGAGTCCATTTCAAATAGTATGGGCGCCTCTTTGAATCTGGTCGCCATACTTTTACGTTTCTTTATGAACGTATGGAATAATAATTTGGTGCCATGATAACGACGTTAGGTTTCATTATTTTTATCAAAAATCGCCACTTAACCATTACTAAGTACTAACCACATGCTGATCACAATATCCTTTACTTGGAAAATCAAATAATGATTACATAAAGGAAAGCATGGTCTAGTGTCTGGTTCTGCAATATCAATATCCGGTTCAATCATGTCATTATGTATTTCAGTACTTTTGCTATATTTGGAGCCGATCGCCTACCAGCAAGTTCAGAGTTCCATTTGACCAAGTATGCTGAGGCATTACCAATTAGAAAAATATGTGCTATTACGTGATGTGACTGCAGATACTGGAGAATTAATGCAGCTAGAGTTTCGCCAATTCAACCACATATAGCATAGAAAATATTTAAAATGAATGCCATTCCATGGAGTTTTAAAGAATTTAAGAATGTTGCCGTAGTTTTATTGGCATTCTAGTTAGGTATCTTAGCGCAATGACAGTTGTAATATTGTCTTCAAGTGCTTGAATTGTGGGTTGGTTTCATATGTCCTCTACAAAAACTAGTCGAATAGTATTGGCGACTAGGAGATTATTCCCGAATCTGAGAATAATTGCTAGGAAAACTCGATCCCTCAATAAATGCAAAATATAGCGTTCCGTGTTCAATCATATGTCAGTCAAAGCTTTACTTACTTTCTTAATAGGACCCATTAGACAGGATTGCAACCTAGCTTTTAATATCACCCATGCTGTGTTAATTTAATCCATGAATGGCAATGGAGCTACTGTTTAAGTCGATTTTCGAAAACTTTTCATTGCAATTTTATTTTGACACTTAGAGTTTTCGCCAGAAAAAGTCGAAATGAGGAAATCTGCAAACAAATATTTTTTTTATTTCGTTTTGTTCAACAGAAAACGGTTAGACTACGCTCTCTAACTTAATACGTCCACACTCTATCTAGTGGACTGTGGCAACTTCAGTCAAATCCAATTCTCTTATTTTGGACAGAAATAGAAAAAAAATTAGTGAACTATTCCATTGACTGTGATGATGCTGCCAACTAACAGCTCGAACCCAGCAGTGTATCTCTAGAGTGTAGGCTATAAGCTAAGCCTATAATAGTATTACATAATCATACCGCGTTTTTAAGGGCTCAGGAATAGTTTTAGAGTACTTTTTAAATGATTTTAAACTTGTTTCGTTGGCACTCTATTGTTTAAAATAAAATCAAAGAGTGTTAAACATAAATTTTACATGCAAAGGTCCGAAGTCCTCAAATCTAAAGAAAAATTAAACAAATTGCGCTAAACAGATTCTTTGTTCCCTCTTAGAGACCACTCTCGTGTAATTTAAGATACGATATGATTAAAGTGAAATTTTCAATGGCTGTGGAATAAATTGAATTTCTTTTTTTCTATTTCTCAACTACTATTCCAATTTCAATTCCTATTCGTTCGTTTACTTTGCGTACAAAAGCCAAAGGCTGAAAGCGAAGTAACATGTAATGTTGTTGATGTTGTTATTGGCAACTCAAATAAGCCAAAATGCAAACAAGTAGAGTCAAAAGAAATCCATCAAGCCAAAGACACACAAATCATCCGGCAAACAAATGAACGCTTAAGACACATTCAGTCATCGTCATTGTGACAGTTTGACTGGCAGTCAGTAACGCTAGGCCACGTTAGGCCCATTAAATAGTGCAAATATGTTTGTGGGTTGTAGAAAAGTCGTTACTTGTATGTGTTCAGGCTAACAACCCCATCGTTCAGTCGCCAATACTATGGTTGTTAAGTTTATTGCAGGCATGTGTGTTTGTATGTAATGTGGGTATGTATGGGAACATAGTGAAATGTGTTGGTGTAAGCTTAAAACATATTCAAATTGCCTCTCTTTTTGAGGCTGCTGTTTCTTTTGCGCTGTTAATTAATGGGCCTCAATCGTTTTTTGATGTTTTGTAAAGATTTTCGAAACATTTTGTAGATTCTCTTGTTGATTTGACTTTATGGCATGTTTTTATCATTTATTACTATCAAAAAGGAAAATTAAGATGCATACATACATACATACATACATATGTACATATGTATGTATATCGGGCAACAGACTTTGAGAGTTGGTCTGTTTTTAATACCATGACGTTTAAGTGTTTTTTAGTTATTAAACGAAGAATATTTCAAACAAATATTTTAAGAAATTCAAATCATTTGATTTTCAATTAAAAGCTTTAAAATTAAAACATGAAATTGATTTTAAAAATTCTTTTTAAACATGTAAATTGCTTACATACCACATTCATATTCGCAAAATAATGTTTTAAACAATTTATTTAAAAAAAAAATGTTTCTAATTCTTTGTCTCGAAGGGTGTAACTTCTCATAAAATTCTAAAAAAAGAAAAAAATTACCTCAGTTGTACTTGGAAATTTTATTTTAATGACATTTTAATATGGAATTATAATTGCTAGGATATTAATGCTGGCACTATCTGCTGTTCTACATAATGGAAATTATAAACACATTGAGCAGAACTAAGTTATTTCTAGTATTCCCGTTATTTCTAGTATAACCGCTATCAACAACGTGATTAAAACAAGAAAATAAAAATATTTAGTTATTGATTGCTATCATTGCTAAGCAGCTGTCCTTTCGGTCAAACAATGATAATCACACTAATGGAATTTCGAGGATTATCCATCGCCATTTTCAATTCTAAATTCTATTTCAATCAGATGAAAAAAGTTCTAGGTTGTACACAAATATTGTTAGAAATGAGTTTGAACTATTCCTTTGAGGCATGTAATCAACAAAATAACATGAAATACTAGATAGTAATTAAGAGTGTGTATCTAATTCACACACATATATACATGCACACATGCAGTCAGGATTACGACATAGCTTCTCAAACCACTTATGTTGCGTGGGTTAATTTTATTCTTGATTGGCGGGACCAACAGTTTAAAGTCAATTCCGAAAGCCAAGTTTTTGTAATTTTATTTACTCTCAGAGTTTTTGCAAGAAAACTGTTGAGAAAAAATATTTGTTCATATTCCGATATATTGGAGATATCTGATCTGGGGTTTGAACCACGGCATGTCTAATATGTCCCGTACTACGTTGTATACTACATTTCCACAGGATAGTAACAATTGATGTCTCACTATTTCATTCAGAGACTACCATCCCTCCTTAAACATCAAGAAATTCAATAGCCACTTTGCTATCACTAAGAAATATGTGAAAACCGTGCATATAATACAGTTGGCCTACAGATATATTTATCGTTTATAGGTTCCTTCTGAACAAAATTACATTAAACAGCAAAGTTTAAGAGACAATCTAATATTCAACTGATTGCATATTCCACTACATCCCGTAAACTTTATACGTTAATGAATAGTTATATGATATTCTTCGATCGTTTTGAAATTTTTGCTGTGAACTCAAAAGCAGAAACGGGTTATGGTGCCGATTATTCGACAGTGAGCCGATGATCTAGTTTTTTTTTTTTCAACCAGCACTCAGGTAATGGCCCCTGCTCATGCAGTGCATTGTGCAGGTTTAAGAAAATATGTTATATATGTTATGAACCAAGCCCTTTATCTCTCGAGACCACCTCCCATTATAGTAGTATAGTCGCCACATGGCGATGAAGCTCCAACGAATCAATAGAGTTGGATACCCTACTGTCATTAATAAGCACTTTCACCCTCTCCTATAGGCGGTCGAGAAGATTCAAAATAGACTTTGAAGCACCGGCCCATACATGAGAGTTGTACTCCATCCGAGGTCGGATAAAGGTGCTGTAAATAGTAAGAAGGTCGGATGGAGTTAGTTGTGTCCTAAACTTCTAGAATCGACAACGTGTGTCCGATTTCCAACAGAGACTTTAGGTTCTTTGTGATTGTCTAAATGTTTGTCTGTCCATATATGTAATTAATCACATTAGAACGAAGAAAAAGTACCAGAGGTTTAATGATGCTCATTAAAAAATGTTTAAATGAATAAATGTTTCAATAATAAATCTATCACACACTAGCCTTATTTCTTATCTCTTTTAACTATATTCACTGGTTTGCAACACAAAGCCTTACATGAATAGGCTGTTGGTATAAAAAAGGCAAGATTTACTTACTTGACAGTGCCATAGCTTTCAAGCTTTTTTGCTTTCATGTTGCTTAGGGTCATTCATTACAATTTCTGTATTTATTTTATGTACAAGTTTTAGGGACAATCTAATATTCAACTGATTACATATTACACTACGTCGCATAAACTTTATACGTTAATGAATAGTTGTATGATGTTCTTCGATCTTGAAATTTTTGCTGTGAAATCAAAATCGGGAACGGGTTATGGTGCCGATTATTCGACAGTATATCGACGATGATCTAGAAGGTGCCAGCTTTGTTGCACCAGCTGAAACAATTTAACTTGATTTCGAGGGTTTTTGTCCTTAAGATCTCTTATGAACATTATTTGAAACCGCATGCTGAAAGCCTAGGGCCAGAAAAAGCACTCCAGCAGAAGACAGAATTATTTGTAGGGCCATTAAGAGAAACCCTTTTTTGTCTTTTCGTGGAGTGAAGGCTGAAATTGGGAAGAAATATCCACATGGACAATAAGAAGGCATTTACGGGAGGCGGGACTTCGTCCCTTGTCAAAAAAAAAACAGGAAACAAAATATTAAAAGCGGTTACAGTTTGGTACGGAAATGCTTAAAAAAGATCCGCGTTTTTTGGAACAGAGTTCTCTGGAGTGACGAATACAAATTTAATTTGTTCCAAACTCATAGAAAAACTTGTGTAAGACGTCCTCCAAACAAAGCCCTTGGTTCCAGGTTCACAATTTAAAATGAGTTACAAAGTTTTGAAAATAAATTAGCAAACATAAATGTTGCTAAGTCGTTGCTAATAATAAGGCCACCACTGTATATACATAGATGATGATAACGATCGATGTGTATAGCTTCGCGTGACTTCTAATAATAAAAGCTGGTTGGAATCAATAATTGATTTTAGTTTTATAAAAAGTTCGGTCCATTAAATGTTTCACTGTCAGTTCATATGGCATCCTAACGTAGAGCTTACTTCTATATCCAGCTTTCTTTAAGTTGTTTATAATAATTATATTTTATGTAATGTGTAGTCCACTTATACATAAAAAATACCTAAAACTAACCTTTCAGATTTATTTTACTTGACTTTGCATTGAAGAACATTCTAAATATCGTTGAGAGATGTGGCATCAAATGTCAAAATTGTAAGTTTCTTTAAATTTCGCATCTTTTTTTAGTTCAGTAAGTGATTGATAGGTTTTGCCATCTGTTGCAGATATATTGCGCATAGTGGTAAGGAACTTACGCTAGTAGCCTGGCCTCAGAGATCGCTTATTAATTTGGAAAATTCAAAAACTATGATCCAATTTTTTATTAATTTATTAATGAAAATAATGCGTTCTTTTGCTTTGTTTCAAATGTTTTCGCCTAGAAAAGCCTGTGTGTTTAAGCAAAATGTACCTTATAATCCGTCATTAAATTCTATTAAAATATTCATTAAAATTTCATTAACCAAATGCCATAATTGCTATTTGTAACTAATTAAATATGAAGTATTATGTCACATACATGTAAGAGGGGTTGTTTACGTCATATGGTACATATACGTACTATTTATGAAGTATTAAATAGTACGCATACGCACCATATGACCATATCATGTTAAACTCACTTGACATAATTTTCTATCTTTCGATATTCCATTCATCACATTACTTTTGTATAATCAATGAACATATTGTTGTTTCTGTGATAAAGCCTCGTGTAGTTTATTTTATCTTTTTATAAATATAAGAGGACATTTAATAACTATAAAACATAGAATACTTGGTACGTTTAATACATACAAATTCATACGTTATAAAGCAATTCATTGCTATTGGATTTGTAATTAAATCTATAAATATATTTGTACTAAATATACTGTATTTATCATTATTAGTAAATGATTTTTATTATTTATGAATGAAAGATTTTATAAATAAACCCATAGCTTAACCACCGGTTCATACATCTCGAACAAAAGAAAATATGAAATATATTTCCCTTATCCGTTCTGGCTAAAATCCTGAGAGTAAAATGAAATTGCTTTGTAAAGTTTCTCAAATCTGTCGCTCAAAGTCTATTTTAAACTACAGGTTCCGCCACTCATGGATAAAATTAACACATACAAATAAGGGCGAAGAAAGCTTCGTCGTAACTCTTACTGAAGTATGTTGTAATAAACAATTTAATAAATAAATAGAACCTATTACGAGATATATCCTGAACGACATATATCATCTCTCGTCCTTTGAAGTTAAAGGAATTTTAAATTAAAGCAAGAAATCTCAATTTCTCTCAAATAAAGAGAGAGGAAGAAAAAAAAATAGAAGTTGAAATAAAAAGCTTTACTTTTGGCACTATTTCGCACAATGAGTTAATGAGAACGCGCGTTACAAGTTTCTCTCTCTAGGTGCTATTCAATGTTGTAAAGTTTAAAGATACGCCGCCATCAGTTTCGTATCCTGACTTAATAATAACACAGACTTGCATGAGTTCTGCAAATAAGATGGTTTCAGGTGTTTACAAAGGCATTTTGCGTACTGAACACGTATATGGCAGTCGTATGGCGTATGGCGGTCGTATGGCGTGTGGCGGTCGTATGGCGTGTGGCGATCGTATGGCGTGTGGCGGTCGTATGGCGGTTTTCAAGTAAATCCCATTTAATTTTTATAAACCTCGACTACGATATTGTATCCGCCATTTTGAATTTTCAAAATTTGAATGAAGATCTGTAATCAGCGTCCCAAAAATTCCTTTAGTAAAATTTTCAAATAAATCTGATTAGTTTTTAGGGACCTCGGTAATGTGCCTTGACACAAACCCACCTTCTACTTAAAGGGTGCATGCAATCAATTTGGATTTGGGCTTATTTTAAAGAGCAAGGATCATTAGTCAATTTCTGATAATAGCACATCAGTGTTTAGCTCTACAAACGCTATTTTTAAGGGTTTCTATCCCCTTTTTCTCGAAACCCTGACGTGATGGAATGTTTTTATTTGCCCAAAAATCGTTGAAATTTCCAGGGCTGTGTAATTTGAAAAAACTCAATGACTTTTAAAAAATTTATTTAAAAGATTATTATAAAAAAATTAATTTTATTTTTGGCAGCTCTATTAAGCAATTATTTAAACGTTCTTACAAAAGTCCAATGAAACCATTTGACTCAAATCTTTTTGAACTTTTTCGCTAACTTTTTTCACTTCTTATTGCAGAATGTGAAAGAAATAATTTTTGTTTTTTAATGGATTTTTAAGTAACTGCCTTAAAAAAAATAAGGTGGTTGGTCTAGTGGCAAAGTAAAAGAATTTTTTTTTTTTGTTTAAAAACAATTTAAATCTTTATTGTTTACGAAGTACGACACACTGCTGCTATTTCCTTTGAGACATACTTTCTTTAGTGCATGAATAATGGCAAAGGTACACTGGTAATGTTCAACATAATTTGTCAATTGAAACAGCTGGTGAAGCTTTTAACCAAATTATAGGTTGTTTCAGTACAGCCGCAGTTTATCGTTGAGGCAATTGCTGATTATGACACTTTAAATGCCAGTTTATTTTATTTGACAGATTGTCACAGGTTATGGGTGAAAATTAAAAACAATTTATTTAATAGATTAAGCTCGGGTGGGGCAATGGGCTTCTTTTTAATGGATTACATGTTGTTGTATGAAATTAAATTTTTATTTTTTAATAGTCCTGCTAGAGCTCCACACAGTCTTTAAGTTTGAGGATATTTTAGAATTTTAGAGATAAAGTTAGACTAGAAAGGATAGCATTGCGACAGAAGCGGTTTTGAAGTGGCATTTGTCCTTGAAAGCTTCTCAGATTTGCTGTGTGTACCCAATATTGTAAGAGTCTTGATATTGGTGTTTACCTTGTACATCGTTAAACATCAAAATTATGAACAAAATCCTACAAATACAAAACAATAAACTTGTTAAAAAATTATCGCACTGCGTAATATAATAACAAATACCAGCATAAAAAAATGGTAAACATGTAAACAAAAATACAACAACAAATACTACAAGAATAATTGTAAACAAAATACACAAAACAACAATGTTTACGTTTATAGAATTCTTGAGAAGGTGACGCCCCAAACATTTCCTTTAAAAACGTTCATAGGATTGTTTACGCAGCCTTATAAAAGCAAGGCAAAGCATGCGAGTGAGTAAGTAAATGTGCAGTCAATCTTGTGTGAAGACGCGGTGTGTTTCAACAGAATAACTGTGGTTTAATGAGTTCCGTTACAAAGATCTGTCGAATAATTGCCTAGTAATTGTTATTGTTTATGCTAAGCGTGTAAACAGAGGAATAACAAACAAAGCAATTGTTGTTGAACAGAATTATGCGAATAATAATGAATTTTAATTAAAACTTAACATCGATTTATTTTTATTTTATTTGCAATCTACGAGCTCCTATTTAATAGTTTTTAAAACGTATAAACGTTACAATACATATACATTGGCTTATAACCAGCGGTATATACACTGGAGCAAAAGATCAATGGAAGATAATTACTCTCTATTAATATTAACCACATCAGACAATAATACATCGATGTTTAAAAAAGGTAATATTTTCAGCTTTTCTCTGAAAGTAAAACCACAATATTCGGTAAAAATTTATCTACTTTTAGAATTGAGTGAAAACCCGAAACATTACCGACATATTTTGGTGTATTAAGGAAAATATAAGGCAGACAGAAAACATTTTTTAAATTCTGCAAAGAAAAATATTATTTTAATGAATCAGTAAATAAATATACCATAAAGAGTTCACTAATTTAAATTTGTAATCAGTATGTCTATATGCTTACACTTTTAATTCATTGTATGTTTGCATACACATGAGTAAGGAAGTAAAAAATGAAAATTAAAACGTTTGAAATGTCAATAAAAATATTAAATTTCTGTTTATGTTTAACAAAAAATAGATCAGAAAATTCTTTAGGATTATGAATATAAAATTTAATATTCTCTGTATGTTTTAGGCATGTCTGGCCACAGGTGTATGTGATTTATATTTAAATCATGCCTAAGGAATGTCGTTCATAAAATTATTATTTCGGAAATAAAATACAACCAGAAACAAAAAATGAATAAAAAAGAACAAAAATTAAAAAAACAAATACAAAAAAAGGTAAATAGAATATTAAATAAAATAACATTAATTGCCATATGATACCCTGAATTATAGAACAGATTTATTAGTTATGGCTTTAAAACGTCTTAAAAATTCATTGAAATTAATGTACGTGATAAGTTCATAACAAATTATTCTTAAGAAAGATTAATTTAAAGTTTACTTTTAAATTTTATATTTTCAATATCTATGGAGCTAATTTGAAATGTTATTCGTTATTGAAAGGTGATTGTATTTGATGTATGTCTACAATGTACAATGTAGTCTAGTAGGTAGGGCAGTTGGCTTATTAGACATGAGGCCATGATTCAAACTCCAGGTCAGACATCACCAATAAATCGAAATAGACTTTGAACTGTAGGTCCCGCCAATCTTGGATGAAGTTAACACACGTGACATGGGGTATGTACGACTTTAGGTTGTAATCCCAATAAAAGAGACCCAATGACCAATTAATTACGTTAAGGAATCTAGAAATTTGAAGTTACCATAGTTTATTAAACAGTGTATTGGCTTATTAGTTGTAAGGCCTCTGTTCAAACCCCAGTTCAGACATAAAAATTAAAATATGAAAAAATACTTCTTCGTTGACTTTCTCTCAACAGATTTCAGGCAAAAACTCTGAAGGGTTATAATGACCAATTATTATGTATGTATGTATACAATATACATATTTCTAGGAGCGAAGGATCACAGCAAAATTTTTTTAATGAACGAAATCGTTAATCACAGATCCATCCTATATTCCTTTGAAAATACGGCCGAGTTGGTATCATTTCTTTTCTATAAAATAAAAACCTTTGCTGAGCTTATGGCGTTTGCAATACAATTTAAATTCTCAGAATTTTTAGATAGAACAGTGATGATTTCCCGTATTTTCCTGAGGCGCTAAATTACCGAGTTTAATATTACAGGTGTTATGTTCGGACCAACCTCGGTCGCTATGTAGTAAACTTGATCGCATTTGGAGAAGAGATAATGGTACCATTGTTATGTTCATACCGCAAGGAATGCAGCTTTTAAAGAGGATTTTCTGTTTCATAAGTCATTCCTGAAGGAAGTGAAATATTAGCGAAGATAGAATTTATTCAAGTCACACATAAGTTTTTACACCAATGGGTTTGCCGAGCAATCGGTCATTACATAAAAATTGCACGGGTCGCAGTGTATTCGAGATTGTGTAGTAAAATATGTTATCCATTATCATAATAAGGGAGATCGCCACAATACGTTGGTGTGGTCAGTGTAAGTTCACTGTCCTTTGAAGCCAGCTTACGTCTTAGGACGATTTATTTCAAAAGAGAACGATAGACTGCTACTATTTTATACCTCTCTAGTTCATGTTCTCAATGAGATCTCTCTTTAAAGGCTTCTTAACTATAAATCCCTCATTTAACTCCGACGAGAATTTGGGGAATAATTCTTAATTATATTTCCCTTGCTTAGTTTGAGCGTAACCTGCCAGAATGCTCGAATCTCTTCGAAGATAGCTCTTATTTTAGTTGCACTGAGCACAGAATGACGTTAGGCAGTTTGGTGGTTATATTCTCCCTCTTTAATTTGATAATACCACTAGTGATCATAGTATCATCTGGACAGGTTAAATATAAATTGGTTCTAATTGCTTAAGAGATTAAATGTCATCACCAAACAATTCTAGATTGAGTAACTGGCAGCATATTGACACAGTTCGGATCATATGCGCAGGTGCAAATTCATTGATAAGGAAATTACCCCTCAGTATTCATTAGCCCACATACTGTTATTGGAATTTTCTATAGTTTATTTCATAATTCTTATTTCTATTTCTTGATCATCCTGCGATACACCATGTTTGAACAGGTGGATCAAATAAGTATAGTCCACCGGGCAGAGTTTATGTCACTTTTCATAAGATTTGTAATCATTTGAAATACAAGCCTTGCATTTACTCATATATACCTGCATACATACATCATTGGTCATTACAACCATAGCTGCCAGATACATAAAGCAACAAATCGTCAAATATTGGAAAAAAAAAATCGTCAAAATCGTCAAACACGTTCATCGTCTAACTAACTGTCACAAATTCGGCATGGAAATTTAGTGTAACGTACGCTACAACCGACTCATTTTTCAGTGCCTTAGTTTCTTAAGTGAGTGTAAAAAATGCTGATCATCTGATCTTCTTACTATTTACACCTCTTATACCCAAAAACGAATGGAGTACAACTCTCATGTATAGGACGGCGCCTTGAGACTTCTTAGAAGAAAGTGTGAAGTTGCCCGTTAATGAAGGTAGGGTGTCGAACTCCATTGATTCATGTAGTTTCACTGTTATATCGAAATTTTAATTTTGTTCAAGCAAAATAAGGTTCTTGTACCCGCGATTCATGTATTCCTATTCAACACTTGTCTTTCTCGGCGGGCACATACATATGTATGTGGTTGATTGGCCAGTGGATCGCTCACTGCATTACAGACAAAATTCGTTCTTTAGTCGGACTATTCGTATGTGCAGAGATTGTAGTTTTTTGGCTTTTAAGGACATAAGATACAGAAAAATTTGGCAATAGTAATAGCTGCAAAGGTAAATACAAAGCTTAAAGTGGCTTTTAATGTACTGAAGTAAAGAAAATGATGTAAATTTTTAATTTTTAAAAATCGTCAAAATAAGGGCATAAATCGTCACATCGTCAATATGATATTTTTAGAGCACAAAATTGTCAAATCTGGCAACTATGATTACAACCCTCTAGTCCGGATTACGACCCAGCTATTCACACCACTTAGTACATGAGCGGCAGGACCTACAGTTTAAAGTCGACTCCGAACGACAGATTTTTGAGAAGTTTTTCATTGGATTCACTTATTCCATTCGTAATACAATTGGCATCTATCGTCGTTCGGTTAGGCTCCCGCCGGATACCATTCATTAACCCATTTTTACAAAAGGCCCATAAGAAATTGACGATGTTAGTAATCGATTATTAAAACCATTTCATTCCATATCTTCTGCTACGAAAGTAATAGTCAAATAATTAATTTTCGCATCACCTTTTATGAAAATCTTAAAAAATTCAAACAGTTTTCGTTTTAAAGCAAAATTAATGGGGTCTGTTGTACGCAATGTTTTTTTATGATGCCCGTAGTAAATAATTCATACTAAATTAAGCTACGCTTTAATTAGCTGAAAGGCAAAAGTTACCAAAAAAATAAAAAAAAATTAAAAACTCAAATGATAAACAGTTGTTAAGCGAAAGAAAGAGAGAGAGGTAGAGAGAGAGAGATAGAGAAAACCGTACACCGTAAATTACGCTTGGCAGTAAACTCACACTATTCACGAAAATTTTTTGGCAGTTTTATGTATGTTTTTTGGTCTGTACAAATGACTGTATGTCTGTTGGTTATTAGTCAACGCATAGTTATAGCCATAATGACTCCATGGAGCATATTTAAAATACAATTTAATTCAATTTTCCAACAGCAAAGTGATGGAAAAATAACGAAGACAACACAACGAAATTGGAACAGCATTGGTATCATCTTGTTTTGCTTGTTTTTTTCTTTTCGTTCACTCTCTCCTCTACCCTCCACCATATATTTTATACTTTTTAATTTCCAACAAATTTCCTCCTGTGGAGTAAAAACAACAATAGCAAACAGCAACAACAATAATAAAGAAAAATAAATTTTTTTTGTCTCATTTTGAGGACAACCAACAACCAAAGAACCAATTTAGTTTAAATTGTCTGCAAATGCTTAAGCCTGTTGGGCTGGACGACTGCCTTTATAACAGCCTTTATGGCTTTAGCCTGCAGTCAAACGCTTAACTTTGAAAAGCGAACTAAAAACACTGGAAAGCAAAAAGAGAAGAAAATGAAGCAAAAACCAACCACAGACGTAAATTTTGTGCGTTCTGTTCTGTTTGGCGGTGAAAATAAGAATAAAGGACAGACGAACTAAAAAAAAAAAGAAATCTAAACTAAAAGAGAGAACACGATAAAAAATCGTTTTCCTACGTTTTTAAATGACTTTTTTTCACCAAGTCCTTTGTATGGCAGCTCAGTCCCTGTAAGTGTCCTTTATATCTGTTTTTTGTTTTTGTTTTTTTTTTTTTAAGGCGGTAATGCTTTTATAAACGACCCTCTTTCTTTTAATTTTCAACACAAGTTGTTGTCTCAAACGATCCCCGCTAAATAATTTGGATCTTTTGTCAGGTTTTATTCCACTTTTTTGTTTTGTTTTTTGTTGTTTTTGTATTACTTATCGGATTGTAAAAGGCAGATAATTTCATTTGCCATAAGGCTATTTTATTTATGGTACATCAGTTGTTGTAATCGTTTTTCGTTTTTGGTTTCTTTTTTTCTTTCGTTTTCATAAAAGGCAAACAAACGAAATCGTTTTAAACCAAAATGGCTTTCAAATACCTTGACGTCAATAAAAACTATAAAAAGATTTTTTGACCGGGCCAAAACTAATTAAAATCTTATCACAAAGCTTTTATATAAAAAAAACCTAATATAAGCAGGTGTTGTACTAGATTTATAAGAAAAATTATACATAAAAAGCCGGGACCTACAGTTTAAAGTCGATTCCGAAGTCGCTTCGGATTTTCTGAGAAACTTTTCATGGCAATTTTATTTACTCTCAGAGTTTTTGCCGAGAAATCCGAAGAAATCGAACCTTGACTTTACGTCCAATAAGCCAACACACTACCTACTAGACCACGGCGAATTTACATTACAATTAAGAAAAGGGTAAGAAAAACTTGTCGTCATATACCGGCTCTTCCAAGAAGTTATATAGCATATCCTACTTTAGGATTGCTGACAGACAGGAATTCGAAAGTCCAACAAGAAATATTTGGTTTGATAACCAGTAGGGTTTGAAATGCTGAACGATGTTTGATAATTCAATTCGATGATTTGCAAGCATTTTTTACTAACTTATTTACTTAATTGGCCATTAACAACCCGATTAATAGATTTCAGCCCATCGTAACATATATTTTCAGGGCCCTCTGCTTCTTACGTGCCTTCGCCAGTTGGTCACATCTATCGCTGACTGGACTTCCTCAATTTGTTCCTTCGAATGGAAACAAGGTTGTCCTCTTCGCCGATTTCCGCAGATCTCCGCATCAAATGTCAGCCTTACTGAGCATGGTCCTCCATTCAGCATGGTCGAGTCACCCTTCCCTTAATTCAAGCCAAGGCCGATGGCATAGTAGAACGAATTACAAAGATAATCTGGGTAATCTCGGTGAGGTGATAACCATGAGTTTTTTTTTTTTAATTAACACACGGAAATTCTGCTTTATACGTACAATTGGACCATGTTTGCGTGGTGATTTAATTTACGACGTGTGGAGAAGGCGAAACACATTTTATGTAAATGTATAGAGAATATACTATGCCCGACAGAACTCGCTTCAAAGGGAGAGAATAAAAGTAGTCTTGGCAGTTGTTAAGACAGATTTCATATGAAAATATGGTTGGAATCTCCTAATTGGTAAACGGTAAACAAGAATGATTAAAGGCTTAAGGGTATGTCGTAAGTCATGGATATTTGAATCCCCTACTAAAAAGTCTGAGAGTCTAAATTCTATTCTAATTCCTCGTAAAAGAATCTGAGCCACGAATCTATTCTTCCTCGTTGTGGGATTTAATCCTTTAAAAACAACTCATAGTTGTTGCTGCTCAAAGGAATATGAAAGTTTACTTCTTGAAAAATGTACCAGACGGGGGAAATGGATCCCTAAATGAATCCATAAATTAATACGTTGTATTAAAACTAAACGTTTGAGATTTGACCAACAGGAATGGTGTTGTGTTTCATCGAACCAAATATGTAATCGTCAGAGAATTATTCCACTTGTCTGGAGGACATAATGCCTCCATTATATTTACAATCTGTAATTATTATGTAAATAAGTTAATCGATTGTAGGTAATGATGGTCCATAAGAACTTGATTAAAATTAATTTCAAATTAAAAAAAAAGATTGATTTAAAGCTACATGGATACATTTTTAATATGATCCAATGCAAAAATTAGAAGTTGTCAGAAAATACATGGGATTTTAAAGAAACCTTTTAAGAGAATTTTTAAATGGTGTACGAAAATATTTTTTATAGAAAAGATAAAAAAAAAACTTCATTTTCAAAATCCATGAACTATACTAAACAAAGTAAAAGCAAAAATGTTAAGACAGGAAAAAAAAGAAAACGAAAGAAATCTAAAAATTGAGATCTTGTTTATGTTTATAAAACTTTTTCATAAGTTTTTGGTAATTAAAAAAAAAAGTCGATTTCTTTTGTTTTTAAATTTTGCATTAGAAACTGCTATCATTTTGAAAAATGAAAGTTAAATGTTGTGATTAACCCAAAATAAAAGTTACAAAATGAAAATCTGTATCTAGATCCCTTGAGACGAACTGTTAGTTGTCCAAAATTGGGAAGGTCGAAATAAGCTATAAAATTTTCAAAACAAACCAATTAATTAAACATTAATTACCATAAAAGCTAAAATAAAGTATTTAACTTTTACAAATTAAAATTTAATACTTAAAAAACACCCTAATCTCTGAGGTAGATTGAGTTTGAGTTACAAAGAAAATATTGCAAGGAAAAGAAATAGAAGAGGTTTTCCTAATCTAATTCTATTTCTTTAAATTCGAATGGATTTGCTATTTGCTTGATGTATAATCGACAATTTACAAAAAAAATTTGTCCTCCTAATTTTAATCAATTTTCTGAAAGAAAGAAAAATAAAAAAAAGGTTCCTTGCGAAATCAATCAAAATGCTCTTCAGATTATAAATGGTACACATCAGTGGTATTGGAAATTACCTCGAACAAAACAATAATCACTTATCATTATAATCAGGCCAATTAGAAGTAATAGGGCTATACATTTCTCAAAGCTCTTTTCAAATTTCTCTTGAAAAATGTCTATTTCAAAATCATGGAGAGCTGACTCTGCTACGCTGGTATTAAAATTTTGAAATTTTTCACACGAATTTATGCACTTGAACTTTGCTTTTAAGTGCGCGGATACCTGTGCGTATGATTAATAATAATTTACTAAAAAATACTCATACGTGTCAATATTATACATAAGTGGTGGAACCTACACTTTAAAGTCCACTCCGAACGACAGATTTTTGAGAAACTCTTCATGGCAAGTTTATTTACTCTTAGAGTTTTTACCAGAAATTTGCTGAGAGCAAATCACCGAGGAAATACTTTTTGTATTTTATTTTTGATGTCTGGCCTGGGGCTCGAACCCTGGCTTTACATCTAATAAGCCAACACATTACCTATTAGCCTACAGCGATTTCATAAAGTTAACTGAAAACATATTTTTTTAAATTCAAATCTAATGGCTTTTTCACTATATGTTTTTTGCTTCATATATATCAAATATCTAACATTAGTTTCAATACAATTGCCACAACACCAATCATATACTAACGTCCTCCACTTACCGGCGATTCGTGTGAAATTTTGCGCATCAATCATCAAAACATCCCATAATTTTTGATTTCTGATAAATCCGGATTGTGAAATTCCATTAGATAAGTTCAGATATGTAGTCGTAGCCTAGTAGGTAGTCTTATTAGACGAAAGCCTTCTGTTCAAACTCCAGATCACATATTTGGAAGAAACTGAAATTTAAGAAAACATTTGTTTCAACAACTTCCTCTCAACAGTCTTCTAGGAAATGAAAAGTTTCTCAACAATCTGTCGATCAAATGGACTTTAAACTGCATGTCCCGCCACTCAAAGATAAACTTAAATCAAACAAAATGAGTGTTGTGAGAAACTAGGTCGTAATCCTCACTAAGGACCAAGCAAGTACAGGGTGGATGATATATAATGGAACTAAGTAAAGCGCTATATTTTTTTTAATTTTATTGTTCAAAAGCAAAAAATGTTGGAAATAACATAAAATTTTAGAATCAGTTTAGATTTGTTCTAATTGGCCACCTTTGGTACGCATTATGGCCTTCAAACGGCTGACAAAGCCATCATAGGCTGCACGAAAGTGGCTCTGCGGTATTTTGGCCCATTCCCGGCGAAGAACCGTCTTGAGATGATCGACACTTTGATATTTTTTAGTGAGAACCTTACTCTTCAAAATACCCCAGGCGCAAAAGTCCAACGGATTGAGACCAGGAGATTTTGGTGGCCATTGTGCGGTAGAAATGAAGCGAGGAACCTCCTTTTTAAGCCATTCTTGGTTGACGCGTGCTGAGTGCGGTGGTGCTGAGTCCTGTTGGAATGTCCATGGTCTGGGGCCGAAATGTTTGTCTTCAATACTGTCTTTAAGACATTTTCCCAATAATATTCGGCATTTATTTTGACCCCACGGTCGATGAATACGAGCGGGGAGCGACCATCGGCCGTTACGGCGGCCCACACCATTATCATCGACGGCACTTGAGTTCTGGTGGCCAATCGCAGGTGTAAATTTTTAGCTGACCTTTTTGGCAAGTAAATCCGGTCATTTTGTTTGTTCATAAACTCCTCAATTTGGAATGGCTTCTCATCGGAGAAAACCAAATTCGGTAACTGGCCACCAGAAATTTTTCTACCAGTGCGGTGTGGATTTTGATAAAATCTGGCCTTCACTTTTCGGATCATTTCTAGTGTTGTTACCGTTTTTTCGTCCACTTTTTAACGCGATGCATTACTGCCAGTATCGCGGTAACGAGCAATGGTACGAGAAACAAAAGATTTATTCACATTTAAATGCTGGAAGGCTCTAACGATAGCCCCCTGTGGTTTTCCAGCCAAATATAATCACACTATCACGCTTGAATTCCATCACGAATAACTTTTTTTCTGAATGCAATAGATCAAAATGCTTTTGTAAACTTGTAAATAATAAAATGAACTGTCACTGGAATAAACCTGTCAGCTGTCAGACAAGCGGTTTACAATTGATAACAACCTGAAGTTGGTTGCAATACATATTAACCACCCTGTATATGACATTCTGAATATCTTAACACTTCTCATTTATCTTCAGCTTTTATTGAATAGCGCAATAGTTTAAGACATAAAGTTCCTCGCTCACTTTGAAAGTATTGAAGTCTTACGCCAGTATAACTATTCAATTTCATTCCTTTTTGCGGCTTAAGCTTTAAAAATATGTTTTAGCGTTTACAAAATGTATGAGATGGTTAGTCGGCGTCAAAATAGTAGTTTTCTTATGCTATTTGGAAAGACCAGAATTTGTGGCGAACATAAATGATTCGTTTATGGACTTTATGGAGGTCGCCGTGGTCTAGTAGGTAGTGTGCTGGCTTATTAGACTTAAAGCCAGGGTTCGATTCCCCAGCCAGAAAACAAAATAAAAATACAAAAAGTATTTTTTCGGCGATTTCTTCTCAGCAGATTTCTGGTCAAAAACTCTGAGAGTAAAAATAAAATTGCCATGAAAAGTTTCTCAAAAATCTGTCGTTCGGAGTCGACTTTAAACTGTAGGTCCCGCCACTTATGTATAAAATTAACACACAAAACATAAGTAGTGTGAGAAACTAGGTTAATAATCCTGACTGAAAGGTTGTAATGACCAATTATGTATGTATGTATGTACTAACTAAGACGAAAAGTGATTATGAAAACGCTCCATCTAAGATTGGAAGATGCAAAAATACGGGACGCTATGCCTAAACCGATTGATGCAAAGTGCATTTGCACTCAACAGAGAATTTAAAATTGTGTGCTTAGCTTTAAAAAAAATTATGGCAAATGGATAATCACTTCAAGAATCTATTTTGCCTATCCTAAACAATAGAATTTAAATCTATCCTCCAAGTCTACCTATTCAAAGTCTTTCGGAGTAGAAAAAATACTTTTCGAAAGATTTTGCAATGGCCTTTAAAAAATTCTTCTTAAATTTCATTTCAAAATCTAAAGCGCTTCATTGCAGCTTTAATTTAAATCTTCAAGGAAAACTGTTAACCCTCTTGAATGGGATTAGATTTCGCATTCATAACGCATACAGTCATTTGGTACGTGCAAAGGTTATACGCAAAATTTAAATCTCTTCTGGTTACCCTATATTGGCATAGTAAAGAAATGAATCAAAATTTCATATTTCGTTTGAATGTTTTTTTTTCCTTTATTTTTTTGTTCACTCGTTCGTTCTTTTTGGCTGTTTCTACTACAATTTTTTTACTTTTTTTATATTTTATTTAAGCACAAAAACACCTTATTTTCATTATTATTAACTCATGTTGCTGCTCTCTATACAAATAATAACCAAAAAAAATAAGAAAAAGAAGAAGACAAAACCAACAACAAGAAGAACAACAAAAAGAAAATGAAAAAAAAGTGAAGAAAATACACCCACAATAAGGAAGAGAAAAAGTTTGCAAATATACTCGCTTTATGCTCGACTACACTTTGAAAAACTTTTTCCTTCTTTTTTCGACCGGGTAATCTTAACAAAAAAAATGAAAATTAAAAAAAAAGAGAGAAAGAGGAGAAAAAAAAGAGAAAAGAGAAAAAAAGCAAATGAAATGATGTAAAGAAAAGACACCACAAAAGATGAAAATAAAACTGCGAGTTCATGTTTTGATAAAGAATCTACATTTTATCCATTATAATGGGCTATGAACAGTGTAGCAGCATCAGCTCAGCCATAGCATTGGTAGCTGGGGCAGCAACAAGCGGTATGTATGTATGTATGTATGTATGTACGTATGTACAATATAATGATGCCACTGATACGGAGGAGTAAACAAAAGTAAAACGACCTCTATAATACCGTGTCAATGCACGAAAGTATCTTGTATCTACATAACTAACTAAGCGTATAGTGTTTGTTGTTTGTTGTATAATGTTTTTTGTTGTTGTTATTTGTCTATTTATAACTATACCTGTGGTGTAGTATAGTATGTTTACTGAACTCTCTCTCTCTCTCTCTCTCTCTCTCTTACTACACACAACTTATTATGTCCACACTTTCTTTCAATTTTTTTTCAACATTTTTTTTTCAATTTTTTTGGAACATTTTTGGATAAAAGGAAAGTAGAACTGTTTGAACACAATTTCGGTAGAAGATTTTCTATTTTTTTTTTTCGGGGGTTTCTTTATACTTAGAAGAAACTTTTTAGACTTAACATTTACAGCAGTTTACCACACACTACAACAATTACGTCAACATACCACACATACACTCTCTCTAGTGGGTCATTTTACTTTCAGATTCTTTTTTGTTTTCTCCCTCTTCTTTACATCTACGGTAGATGAAAAGGATTCCAACGTATTAAGATATAAGAAATATAGAAAATAAAAGATTTTCTTTATACGTATTATAATGAAAATAGTTTTTCTTCTTTTTTTTTTTGGAATAAAAACTACATATCTGCAGTGTGTTATCAGTAAGATTGTATTGACGTCTAAGTAGCAGGCAAACACTAATACGTTAGAATCAAACGACCAAGAGTTTGAAAGACAAAATTTCGTTCTCTATGTTTGGTGAAGACAATTTCTTAATATGTTGCTGATAAAAAAAGTGTAATAAGGATATACGCTTATTATGATTATTAAAATAAAAATGGGAAAACAATGTAAAAACAAACCAAAAATTGTATAAAATGTAAAAAAATTTTATATAAAATGTATACACAGTTTAGTCTTAGAAAAAATAATGTTTAACTGCTATGCAATCAGCTGTTACTTCTCAAAGCTAGTACTTCTCTTGGGTAAATAGTCAACATTGAATCCATCGACTCTCCCTTGCTTGTATGGGAATCATTTCTAAGTGCATACATACATTCATAATTGGTCATTACAACCCTTCAGTCAGAATTATTGACTTAATTTCTCACACCACTCTTGTTGTCTGCTTTAATTTTATACATGAGTGGCGGGACCTACAGTTTAAAGTCAACTCCGGACAACAGATTTTTTGAGAAGCTTTTCATGGCAATTTTTACTGGCAGAGTTTTTGCCAGAAATCTGGCCGCCAGAAGCCGCCGCAGAAATATTTTTATATTTTCGTTTTGATGTCTGACCTGGGATACGATCTCGGGCCTTTCGTCTAAGAAGCCAACACACTACCTTCTTGACCACAGCGACGGCGACGGCGACATTTCTAAGTTCCCTATCTTTAAATTTAAATGAACCATCTTGGAATTTTTTTAATCGACTGAAAGACCTATTGATGCCTTAATATGTTGAATATTACATCGTTCAAATCTCCGCTGCAGCTTATCTGGGTGGAGTGCATCCCATATGTCCAATTTTCGATAGCACTGGCGTATAAATCGAACTGTGTTGGATATGTCGACTTCGTGATTTGTGGCTTATTCGTAAACACCTGTAACTTAAGAAAGTCCCACAATGAGTATGAGTACAACGTTGACATCAAACTCACTACATTCGAAAAGTGTTTAATTCAAACGCCTACTCATTCTGATTCATAATTTTAGAAAAATACTTATAATACTTATAAGTCATTCGAGTGAATCGAATCATTCATCAAAATTTACAGCTTAGACAAACAAAGAAGAAAGGAAAGACAAAGACAACAAGCCAAGCATACACACAATCTTCTTGTGAGCATAGTTCGTAGGCGAATCATACACATTTTGTGCTTCGTGTAAATGCTAAGTAGAGACGAGTCGAAGTCAATAACATCATGCGTATTGTTAAGTATGAATACGACGAGTACTTTCAACTTTGAGAATGAGTATGATATCAAAATAATTATAAATGCGTATAAGTATCTGAAATTATAAGTATAACTCGAACCTACTCATCGTTTTGATTACTTATTGCTAATCTCTGCAACATACCTACACAACCTACTAGACTACAAATAAGGTTATAATCATTGGTGTGGTTATAATCATTGACCTATATTTACAGTATTGATAGTAATGGCTTAGTCTAAGTCGTTCTCAAAGACATATGAATCGATTTCACCACCAGCGAAATTATGATACTAAGCAGTGACGCTTTTGGGATGCATTCGATGCCCCTGGATATCGTGGTTATTGGTAAGTTTCCAAATTCGATAATTTTGTCTGTTCATGTTTCCATTCATTCAGAAATGGATCTTATTTTTCGATGAAGATTGAGGTTAGTGGCCAACTATGGGCCTAAGGACTTTCAACGAACTCAAATCTTTGTCAATGACAGTCAGTGGTGTATCGGGAAAACAGACTGTAAAGTAACTTATACAAGAAGTCGCCGTGGTGTAGTAGGTAGTGTGTTGGCTTATTAACTTATAGCAAGATACTCATTACAAACTGGCACAGACCAGGAAGCTCCTGGTGTATGGAACTATGGCTTATATGCATATGTATGCAAATAGTATATGAATGTCTTATTTAAGGGTGTGACTACATGTTTTATATGAAATTTTTTTATTAAGTTAGTCCCAAAATAAATTCTGAATCATGAATCATATTTGTTCTGCCATTAATAACTTAATTGCAAACGATCTAAAAATTTCTTTTGTGATGGAAATCTTAAATCATGTGCTAAATATCATCGAATACCTTATTAAGATCACTTTGTTTTCAATAATTTAAAAGAAAATTTTACTCTAATAATTAATTAATAAGCAATGATAATCGCAAAATGTCCCATATTTTCCCATCCATTCTCATATTGCTTGGCTCCATTACTTTCATTTTCGTTACGATTTTTATGCCTTTTGATTTTCTTAACGTGCATGCATGTCTGATAGGGTATTTGTCAGTCTGTGTTTTGTGAGTTTTCATAAATAGTTGGCAGTAAAAAAGAAAAGAAAAATTGAAAACTTTTAATGAAAAGTTTGTTTATTACGACATGTTGTTGAAAATGTGAAAACGAAATAAAAGCCCAACATAATTTAAATGCACGAATTCACTTTCAGCGAACGTTTTAAATGTTCATAAAAGATTTTCTTCTTTTGCAATCCTTTTTCTTAATAAAGCGTAGCATTTGAAAATATGAAATATAAACCGACTATGGAATGCATTACATACAAACAAACATACATAATATAATTGGTTATTACAGCTATTACAATTAAGATTACGAACTAGCTTCTCACACCACTTTTGTTTGTATGTTAATTTTATCAAAAATAGGCGGGACCTACAGTTTAAAGTCGATTCTGAACGATAGATTATTATTGAGGAACTTTTTATGGTAATTTGATTTTACTCTTGGAGTTTTTACCAGAAATATGTTGAGAGTTATTTACAGAAGAAATATTTTTTCATATTTCGTTTTGCTGGAGATATTTGATTTGGAGTTTGAACTGTGGCCTTACGTCTAATAGGCCAACGCATTACCTTTTAGACTAAAGCGACTTCAACTTACAACTAAGCAAAGTCTAATTAAGTTGTTTTACAATGCAATACAGCAGTTTATGGTTTTCAAACATAATTTCATTATACTTTCCATTCCCAAACTTTCTAATTTTCTTTGTTGGTTATACAATACAAAAGTAATTTTTAGTTTGTTAACAACACTAATGGGTCCGTGAACACATTACGGCTACTGTACATTAAGCCGCTGTACCTTATATTTAATTAAACTCAGCAAATGTCCAACTAGCCTCTGTTTTAGCGTTTTACACGTTTTAATATTTTTAATAAAAATATTTTTTATTTCACCTTCATTACAATAGGGTGCTATAAAAAAAAAACGCCAAATTATGAGAAATATTAAATTCATAGACGCTACATTTCCGCTTTTCTCTAGCTATTCATCATTGTATTTCTTTTCCAGAATTTTATTATTAAAATACTTAAATTGTTGCTACAACTTTTTATATCCTATTAGCAGTAAAGGATGTTATGTGGATACGTTTTGTTTTTGCTAGTGTTTGCTACACCTGAAAAAAGGAAACACTTTTAGGCTTCAACAACTATCTCCTTTCATTTTAACTTAGCTGTCTATCGATTAAAGTTGCTTCAATCCAGAAGTTAGTGTATTGACTTAATAGACTCAAACCGGTGGTGCAAACCCTAGCTTAGATCTCTCGAATAAAACGAAACATGAAAGAAATACTTCTACAGCGACTTTCTCTCTGTAGTCCTCTAGAAAGACTCTAAGAATGAGAAAATTGCCATGAAGAATTTCTCAAAAATTTTTAGTTCGAAGTTGACTTAGGTCCCACCATTCGTAAGTAAATTAAACATACAAAATATTGGTGGCGTGAGAAGCTAGGTTGGACGAACTTTTTTCGGTCATCAATCGAAACTTTGAGGTACGTTGTGAGCGGTCAAGCTCACATATTTTGAAATGTTATTTATGCCAGCCGAACATTGTCCAGTGCGAGTTGGCGAAGATTTCCGCAATCGATCCGACAGCCAGCTGTATGGACTGCTCAACGACATGGATATTGTATAGCGCTGGCTCGGTCAAGTCGTTCGAATGAAGGAGAATGCTCCGACGAGACGAGTATTTGATGCGGGGATTTACGGAAGACGGACAATTCTGGTTTCTGTTGGAAGTACTCAATCGAGGAAACCCTGTAGTCGATTACTGCGACGAATTGGCGCACAAGAAGCAGAGACGCCTGGAAGAAAGTGTTAAGGCTGGCAAAATCTTTTAATCGGGTTGTTAATGGTCAATTAAGAAAAAAAAAATCCAAGCTTAGTTAACAACTTTCAAACACATTGGTTATGAACACCGAAACATTGTTCTGGTATAGGGTATTACTAAGTCGTTCTAGATTGTTATTTTCTTGCACAGTTTTTTTTTTTGTTTTTTGCTATGCAGCATTACATTATATGTTATATTTGTGGTATTACCATAGGCTTCATTGGCAGATGAAGTAAGCTGGCCAAGTTATGCCAACCTCTAACAATTTCTATAAACTGGCAGTTAGTCAAGAGTTAGCATAACTTTTTACTTGCGTTTCTTTTTAAGGTTTTTTCGCTCTCTCTTTCTCTCTCTCTCCCTCTGTCTCCCCTTTTCACATATTTTTTTAAAAAACTTTTTACTCGTCATACACTTTTTAAAGATTTTTATCCCCCTGGTTTCACACAGTTATGCTGGCTTAAGTTTTCTATGTATTCTCTCTGCCAGAATGTTAGGAATCTGATGGGAAAGTAGTAGTGGGGTAGTAGTATTTTTTTTTGGTGTAGTATTTGTCGGCTAGCTGCTGTTTTTAATATTCTTATGGTCTATTAAAAAGTTGTAAACTGCCTAAGTTTTGAACACCATCTCCTGTTTCCAGCATTCATGTTTTCTTCTCCATCTTTTCTCTTCTTCATTTCTTTTGTTTTTGTTTTTTTTTGTTTCTTGGCCGTCTTTAGCATAAATTTATGTGCAAGTGTTTGTATAATAGATGCTCGTCTATTACTTTTTTATTTTTTTCTATTATTTTGGGGCTTCATTTGTTTAGCAACAAAAAGGCCAAAATTTAATTTGCACAATAAGTGATGAAAAATGGAAAGCAAAACCAGGAAAATGTACAAAAACTATGTAGCAGGAGTTCAAGGGAAGAGAATGAAAATGAAATAGACTGGACTGGTAAGTTGAGTAAACGAGTTCGTCAGTGGCCAAGTTTTATACTTTCTTCAACAGTTTATTTAACAATTTTCTGCGTTTGGTATGAGTGAGTACTATACATCAGTAAACTTTAGAAAAAAATAGGTAAAACGTGCAAGTTTTTAAAATATTGATTGAAATTGAAATTTAAATATTTGATTGAAATTTAATTGCGGTCCTTTTGCATTACATTTTTGTATCTTTTCTTAGAGAAAATAAAAAAGAAAATTTATTAAAAATATGAAAAGCGTTTAAATTAGTCAATCAGTGAATGTTTCTTAACAAAAGTGCTTCAAGCTGTATTTGATAGTGATACCATGTTATTGCCTTAAGTTCCAGTTTGAATTCTTGCCAGGAAAGTAAGGATTAGAAAATTTAATAATTTCGATGATCATTTATGATGTTATTAAAGTGTTCCTTTCCTGTATACCTTTTCAGGTAATGTTTTAGGTATTAATTTAAATAAAACTAGTTGTACAATGGGTCAGTTCAACCCCCGGGTACTGTATTTGTCTTGTTTGACTGGTACACGTTCTCTAACCTAAATAAAATGAAATATATTCGCTGTTTGAATTTTCAGCATACGATACTTGTCTTACGATCGTATACCTCTGACGTCTTTGAATATTTTTTATATTTGAAAATGAGGTGTGTACAGAACTATACCGTAGTGACGGCTTTTTCTTAACAGATTTCTGGCAAAAACTCTGAAAGTAATATAAAATTGTCATGAAAAATTTCTCAAAAATCTCACATACGAAATCGACTTTAAACCGTCGGTGTAAGAGACAAGGTCTTAATAATTACTGAAGTCTTGTAATGATCAATTATGGATTATTTTTATTAAGAGTTATAAAAATTATCTTCCCATTCTTTTATTTTTTTTTTCTATTATTTTGGGGTTCATTTGTTTAGCAACAAAAAGGCCAAAATTTAATTTGCACAATAAGTGATGAAAAATGGAAAGCAAAACCAGGAAAATGTACAAAAACTATGTAGCAGGAGTTCAAGGAAGAGAATGAAAATGAAATAGACTGGACTGGTAAGTTGAGTAAACGAGTTCGTCAGTGGCCAAGTTTTATACTTTCTTCAACAGTTTATTTAACAATTTTCTGCGTTTGGTATGAGTGAGTACTATACATCAGTAAACTTTAGAAAAAAATAGGTAAAACGTGCAAGTTTTTAAAATATTGATTGAAATTGAAATTTAAATATTGATTGAAATTGAAATTTAAATATTTGATTGAAATTTAATTGCGGTCCTTTTGCATTACATTTTTGTATCTTTTCTTAGAGAAAATAAAAAAGAAAATTTATTAAAAATATGAAAAGCGTTTAAATTAGTCAATCAGTGAATGTTTCTTAACAAAAAGTGCTTCAAGCTGTATTTGATAGTGATACCATGTTATTGGCTTAAGTTCCCGTTTGAGTTCTTGCCAAGGAAAGTAAGGATTATAAAATTTAATAATTTCGTGATCATTTATGATGTTATTAAAGTGTTCCTTTCCTGTATACCTTTTCAGGTAATGTTTTTAGGTTATTTAAATAAAATTATTTAAATAAAATTAGTTGTACAATGGGTCAGTTCGACCTCCGGGTACTGTACTTGTCTTATTTGACTGGTACACGTCCTCTAACCTAAATAAAATTAAATATATTCGCTGTTTGAATACGATACTTCCCTTACGATCTTATAGCTCTGACGTCTTTGAATATTTTTTATATTTGAAAATAATCTGTGTACAGAACTATACCGTAGTGACGGCTTTTTCTTAACAGATTTCTGGCAAAAACTCTGAAAGTAATATAAAATTGTCATGAAAAATTTCTCAAAACTCTCACATACAAATCGACTTTAAACTGTCGGTATAAGAGACAAGGTCGTAATTATTACTGAAGTCTTGTAATGTTCAATTATGTATTATTTTTATTAAGGGTCATAAAAATTATCTTCCCATTCTTTTATTTTTTTTTTCTTTTGCTCTACATTGGGACCAATTTTTAAAGTCAAAAAACCTTTGTCTACAACGGCATTAATGTTAAAACCCATGATATGCAAAGTGATTCTTTTAAAAATACATGGGCCTACAAAATTTTTAATTTGTGATTAAAAATTAATTAGAATTTAATCGTGTTGACAATTTTGACGTCACCGTAGCTTAATAGCTAATAGGTAGTGTGTTGACTTAATATTTTCCGAGATGTCTGAGCTGGAGTTTGTACCACAGGCTTACGTCCAATAAGCTTGTGAAGTCGTTTAGCGTTTGAAATAATTGTATGTACGATCCCCGATTTCTGTACAGCAATAACATATGACCTCGATAGTATAATGCTTTGGACATGTGTGCCGGCAACAGGTGTGGGTAGTTTGGAAGGAGAAAATAATAAATAATGATTAATGAAATAATGAATAAGTGAGAGTATTTCAGCACGGTTCATGTCACATAATATTTCTGTGGGGACTTTGGGTAGGTTGGGACGGAGTGGTGGCGGTCTCCAAGTTCCACCAAAATCAGGGAAGAGCAAGAACTTATAAAACTGGAAAACCAGCCAGAACCTTTGATGAACGAAGCTATAACCTTGATATCAATAGATGATAACTCCATCAAGCTGACAAGGAATTGGAAGCTAAATAACCTATATTTACATCTAGCAAGAGATGGGCACTGACAAAGAAAGTGGATAACAGTCTCCTCTTCCGCAGCGGACTTGCACCCAGGGCAAAAGTCGCTAAAAGGAAGCATCATTCGTAAGCACGGCCACTGTAGTCGAGATGATGCCACGACTAAGACCAAGTAATTGGTTGGTACGCCTTCCATCCATCAAGGCCCAGGTGCGTCCAGCGGTGGAGCAGGACTCCTCATTGACCCAGGATATGTTAGGATCTCGAAAGAATTTCCGCGCAATGTTGAACCCATTGTTGGCATGCCCAATTCAATAGAAGATGATTACGAAAGGAGCGCACTAGCTCTGGTAAGCTCGTCGCACCTACAGTTTCTAAGAAATTTCACTGTGCCCGGGGACCCTCACCACTGTAATAGGCAGCTATATACAGTAGCGAGCACAAAAAATGCAACACTGTGCCATATGATCTTTAATAAGATCTATTTCAAAATAACAGTAACTAATTTATCTATTTTATTTTGCTGTTAATTCTTTCAATTATAAGTTTTCAAAGTAACCACAGTTTTTTCCAAATTCTGCTTTAAAAAGTTAAATATTTTTGAATTAGTAAAAAAAGTGCACATTTTTAGCGATCAAAAAAAATGCAACATAATAAAAAAATAGTTAAAGTAAGTTATTTATTTAATTATATCGGATTAAATCTAGATTTTCCGTGGGAAATAGTGTGGAAAGAAAACCAGGTAGTGGTAATCCCCGAAAAACTACCTCTCGCCAAGACCGCCAGATGATTGCACTGGTTAAAAAAGATCCACGAAAGACCGCAGTGGACGTGGCTAATTTCGCAAATGAGCAAATGGGAGTCTCTATAGGCGTTCACACTGTTCGCCGCAGGTTGAAAGAGGCTAATTTGCATGCGAGACGACCCGAAAAGAAACCTCTCATCAGTGCAATCAATAAAAAGAAGCGCCTGGAATTTGCAAAACGTTTTGTTCGAAGACCGCCTGGACAGAGATATTCTCCAAGATATCAACTTCCAACCGTAAAACATGGCGGTGGATCAATTATGGTGTGGGGTGAGGAACGATATGTTTAAAAAAAATTATTGATTTTACGTCACATATTTAGAGGTGCGTTTTCCCGTGATGGGGTAAGTCCCTTAACTCAAATCGAAGAAAAAATGGACGCCAAGAAGTACTGTGAAATCCTTGGAGAACACATGCTTCCTCATCTGCGGGAAAAAATGCCTCCTGGTAGCATATTCCAACAGGATAACGACGCAAAGCACTCAAGTCGCTTAGCTCGAAACTTTTTAAGCGACAATGATGTCAATGTTTTGGATTGGCCATTACAGTCTCCCGATCTAAACCCCATAGAAAATCTATGGGAGCTATTAGATCGGGAAGTTAATAGGAAACATCCGTCAAATAAGAGGCAATTAGAAGAAATTTTGGAAAGTGAATGGGAGAAAATATCCATTAACACATTAATAGCTTTAGTCGACTATATGCCTTTTAGGTTGCAGAAGTCATAAAAAATAAGGGCTACGCCACTAAATATTAATTTTAAGATTTTTTTTGTAAGAATTACTATTTAATTTAAATAAACAAAATTTATGCTGTTGCATTTTTATTGCTCCCATGAAATTCGCACTCTTTTTAATAAATGACAAAATAATATATCATTAATTAAAAATATTTACATAATGTTGTTGATAATAGGTATCTATAACTGTAGGGATTAATAACCCAAACAAATATTTTGAACTGGTCACCGTTTTTTTAAAATTATCGCACTTAAAGATAACTTTACCCAATGTTGCATTTTTTGTGCTCGCTACTGTATATACGTATGTTATGTTAACGAATTTCCTTAAAGTTCGGTATTATTATTTTAATGTTAACGGCAACAAATTTATGAACCAAACCTAATAAACCGTATATGAAATTATGATTTCTCTACCAAAGCCCTTATAGGCTTAATACTGTACCGCATAGTCTGGATGTGACTACAAGCGATCATTTGAACGAACGGTTACGTAGTTGCTAAAAAACTCAACTGAAAAACTTGTTTCTTAGTACATGGTAGCAAATACAGTCGAGGTTCTATAATTTGAACTTCTATTACTTGAATTTTCTATAAGTTGAAGCACAGAGACAGCATCTTGGAGAGAAATTCTAACAGGTCTTGCTTCTACAACTTGAAGTTCCTATAACTTGAAGTTTTTTTTTCTGGATAATGGTGATTAGATATATAGAAGTTTGACTGTATCAACAGAAAACGCCAAAGATGAAATAGAATTTTAAATTTAATTTGAGTTCTTTTTGAGAACACGTAAGCTTTTGAGATAAAACAATATTTTTATTAATGTTCGTGAAAAACATTAAAAATTTGTTTATTTTATAATGAATTATAAATAAATTAATTAAATAAATATAAAAAACAGCAATTATTTGAACAAATTATTGCATAAAAATTCATGAAATTATTAAAAATATATTGCAGTACCTACACTTTTACCGTCTATTTTATGTTGAGGTATTTATAAAGTTCTATTTTCAATGAAATACACTAAAATAAGGTGCTTTGTGTTTGGCAAAACTTTAAAAACTTTCATATTAAATTTTATTTTTCATTCTAAACAAAAAACCTTTTAAGCGGATTTTGAAGAATAAAAATTCTACAAAAAAAAAAAAATTACAATTCCTAATAACTCTTGAAAACTTGATCTTTTAAAGTTTTATGTTAAAAAAAGAATTCCGATAATCCTCATTGTATTATTTAGTTTCTTATGAAATTTAAACAACAATTTTATTTAAATTTTCTAATTTCGAAATCAATTAAATTTTTATGAAAATTTTTCAATTTCTGGTTTTTGTTTTTGTTTATTGGTTTTTTGACTTCCATTTACTTTAATATAACGAAATGCATATTTTATTTCTTATTTTTTATTTTACTATGTAAAAGTTTTTAAAATTAAAGTTCCAAATAATAACAAAATAAAAAAAATATGAAGAATTCTTTTTCCTATGTATTGTGTTTAAACAGAAATAAAAATAAAAAGAGAAATAAAAAATATTTATAAAAATGGAATTAAATACACATCAAAAATTTAATAGTTTATTTACAAGAAAATAAATAAAATATTTCATTACGTATGTATGTATGTATGTATTCCTGACAAAATGTATAAACATACATGCATACGGGTGAGTGGGTATTATATACTAAATATCATATCATACATATGTATGTATATATGTATGTATATGGTGATTAATACATACATATTTGTATGTATTTGTATGTATTTATGAAGTATCCTTTAAAAGATTTTATTGAAAGTATACACACAATATAATATCGTTTGTATATTTGTTTAAGAGAAATAAGAAATAAATAAAAATTTGTAAACATTATACAAAATATTACTTAACATGGAATAGATATACGTACAGTGACTGATCCTATCATAAAATAGATTTTAAAATAAATACTTTACTTCGGTTTTTCATTTTTATAAACATTTTTTTTTTCGTTAAATTGCTCCACTGTAAAGTTTACTGCCCTGTACTTTACTTAACTTTTTTTTCTTAAACATTAATAAAAATATCATTTAAAAATAAATATTTGTAGTTACAGAGAAATACAATTTTAAACACACACAAAAATTCACAATTACTTCCTTCATTTTCATTTCTTGAGAGTTTTAAGCACTTAAAAAAGTTGAAATTTTTTTAAACTCCAAGCTAGAGCATCTTAAATCATGCAAATCTCTAAATAAGAAGTTTCCAATCAGAAAATATTATAAAACAAAATGTTTCATAAGAATTCTGTATTTAATATTGAAAAAAAAACAGCATGTAAACTTTATAACACAGTATTTTACTTACTTATTTTTCTAAACTCGTTTATTTATTTAAAACTCGGTTGGATATTGTACTACGAACAGACAAATCAAACTGAATTTTCACAGAATTACCCACAGAATTATACCTTGTTTTGATATTATATGAGGTGAACAGTGTTCAAACTCAGTGTAAGCTGAGAACATGTTTATGTCTATTCGGTAAGAGTGTGGAACAATGTGTTATTTCCTCGATTACATTCATCTGTGGGACTTATAAAGCTGTGCCATATAAGATATTCCTTGAATTGTTTTACAGCTTTAAGATTTCCCTCCGATATGGTGGGATTAAAGTCTCTTAGATATAAAACCACTTCTCAAAGTCCAGGTCAAAGAAGTCCAACAAAATTTTGTATAAAATAAGTACACGTAGCTGCATTAAAGTGGTACTGCGGTATTTTGGCCCATTCCCGGCGAAGCGCCGTCTTGAGATGATAGACACTTTGGTATTTTTTAGTGAGAATCTTACTCTCCAAAATGAGAGAGGGATTGAGATCCGGAAATTTTGGTGGCCATTGTGTGGTAGAAACGAAGCGAGGAATCTACTTTTTATGCCATTCTTGGTTGACGCGAGCTGAGTGCGGTGTTGCTGAGTCCTGTTGGAATGGTCTGCAGCCGAAATATTTGTCTGCCCAAGGCTTCAATACTGTCTTTAAGATATTTTCCCGATAATATTTGGCATTTATTTTGAAGCCACGGTCGATGAATATAAGCGAGGAGCGACCATTGGCCGTTACGGCGGCCCCCACCATTAGCATCGGTGGTGCTTGAGTTCTGGTGGCCAATCGCAGGAATAAATTTTCAGCTGACCTCTTTGGCAAGTAAATCCGATCATTTTGTTTGTTCACAAACTGCTCAATTTGGAATGGATTGTTATCGGAGAACACCAAATTCGTTAACTGGCCACTTTCGCGTAAGCGAAGTAACTCTTGCACATTTTGAAACTTCAATGGGCTTAGATCAAGCTCATTTTTCAATATGTGTTGCATCCGTTCACGCGATATGTTCAGCTCACGAGCCATTTTTCTACCACTGCGGCATGGATTTTGATCAAATATGGTCTTCACTTTTCGGATCATTTCTGGTGTTGTTACCGTTTTTTTTTTTTTCATCCACTTTTTGGACGCGATGCAACACTGCCAGTATCACGACAACGAGCAATGGTACCAGAAACAAAAGAGGAGGGCCCTAACGATAGCCACCTGTGGTTCTGCAGCCAAATATAGAACAATCACACTATCACGCTTGAATTTAATTGCGAATAACTTTTTTCTTAATGCAATAGATCGAACTGCTTTTGTAAGCTTGTAAATAATAAAATGAACTGTAACTGGAATAAGTCTGTCAGACATAAGCTGTCAGACGAGCGGTTTACAAATGATAACAACCTGAAGTTGGTTGCAATACATATCAGCCACTCTGTAAGCTGAGGACATGTTAATGTCTATTCGATAAGAGTGTTGAACAACATTTTATTTCCTCGGTTACACTCATCTGTGGGACTTTATAAAGCTGTGCCTTTAAGGTAATCTTAAAACTGTTATACAGCTTTAATATTACCCTCCTATATAGTAGGATTAAAGACTCTTAGACATGAAACAAGGTTCAAAGTCCAGGTCAAACATTTCTAAAAAATTTCCTTTTATCAGATATCTTACAAAAAACTTTTGAGAGAAATTGTCATGAAAAGTTTTTCAAAAATATGTTTTTCGGAATCGACTTTAAATTATAGGTCCCACCATTTATGTATAAAATTATGTTGCGAGTACATAAGCGGTGTGAAAAGTTTCGTCGTAAAGGACCAATGGTTGATATTTATGTATAATGGAAGATGCGTCCTATGTGAAAATTGTCTGTCAAAATCTTGATAGATCGACGGCTTTGCAAATTCAAACCTTTTGGAAATAAGGTTTACAACGTGTTGTGGAAATGTATGGGATCACTAGGAAGTTACATTCTCTTTAAAGAGAGGAATCGGTTTATGAGACACTGATGTAGATAATAATGTGATAAAATTAATCAATGTCTAGTCACACAATATGCGGCATCAACAAGGAAATCCCTTAGTATCTACGCAAGAAGAAGTTTAGACCATTGAATAATATGTTTCACTCAGATTAAACAAGGGAGAGGAACTACTTTACCATCAGACAGACAAATTGCTATTAGAGCACTTAGCGCCTATGAGATCGACTTAAGACTTTCAGAGGACAATCTGAAGTCTGTTTAGACTCACTTAGTTGTAGTCAACCACTATACTATGTCATATAAAAATTAAGTTTTGGTGTAAGTTTAATTGTAGCCACATGCTTGTATTCGGGCCAGGATAAAAACATTGCTTTTCAGTTGACGTACATTATCTGCTCACAAAATTGTAGAATAATTTAAGATTTGCTAAAGTTTATATGAAACATTTTTAAATAATCGAATTAGATTTTTCATAATTATACTGCGCTGGTGATTGAAAACTTAATAATTTTATAACAGATATCGATATTAATTCTAATATACCGAGGCATAGGGAAGAATATGATATGATATTAGAAAAAAAAATGTCGTGCAGTGAGCTTCTAGGCTCTTTTCATAAGTATATCTGATACAATCTCCATCTTACAATGGCCGTTGCTCTTACCTTTACTTCTTTCCACATAAATAAGTAACACTGAGAAGATGTTCTTTGAATGACTTTTATTTCTTGGCCTTCATCTATCCATCAATAGTAGTTATGATACACAAAAAAATATATGGAGAGATTATTTGAAATACAATAGTCTAAACAAGATATTTTTTTATAAAACTAAATTGTAAAATTTAACAATATTATTTACAAAGCCTTCCATCATTTCTCCTTAATTTTCAAACCATGCCTGACCAAAGGATAAAACTGCCCATGTATTCTATTAATATTTACGATAATAAATATTTTTTTTTTGCAGTATAGAAAAAATAATATTATTTTGGTCTAATGAAACAATAACAAATACTTGTAACAACATCAATCTAATAGAACTTATGATTTAAAAACTCAAAAAGTCATAATCCAATGGCAATGGAAACAAAAAAAAAAAAATTTTTGTAAAACGAAACTAAAGATAAATAAAAAAAAACTGGTAAATTCCCTTGAATATCATTCGGGTAGTTGTTGTTCATTGCTTTCCCAAAAGAAAATTCTGTAATTTTCAATTTGATATTGTCTGTACAAATAAAATATTTTTGAAATACATTCAAGGAAATGAAAAATAAAGAAACAAAAAAAAAAGAGAAAACGTATCAAAAAATGACAAATTTGTACCATCAATAGAGAGAACCACCTTAGGAAAATTTACGTATGTATGTATGTATGTAACACTAAAGCACTTTCTGTTGAAAAATATTATGCTTGAAATAAAAAAAAAAAACAAGAAATAATGCGAACCCAAATGATAAGTTATCATATCAAAATAATAATAACATGTGTACAGTATTTTAAAAATATATAAACCCTGCCACATTGTACGAATATACCACCCAACCATTTCATATTCATACATTTTTTATTTTTTTTGTATGTACTTATGTATGTATGTCTTTGTATATTGGAAAAATATTTATATTTCAAGATATCTTATGGCAAACAGCTGGTAAATATTTTACAACAATAACTTCAAGGGAGAAAATATAAGCATGTATGTAGCATGGAGTACATAAAAAAAAACCAAAAAAACAATAAGGAATGTAGAAATGGTATGAGAAAAAAATATTGAAAATCATACATTTAACACTGTTCTGGTATGTCTGTATTTATATGTTTAAGAATTTTGAATTCCTTTTCCATTACACATAAACAAACAAATACATACACACACATGCATACAAACATAACTACCAATTCAATAATTTACCTTAAAGGCTTTGCCTCAAAACAGGAAATAACCGACAAGGGTCGGGAAAAAATATTTTTTATAAGAAACATGTGTGTTGTAAGAGAGTATGCCATTGAAATTGTGTACTTCATGTACATGTGTTCGAAATCATGGCAAAAAAAAAAAAAGAAGAAGAAAAAGAAGAAAAACAAGTAAGCCACCTACAGAAGTTCTTTATTTCTTTCTTAACTTTGAATGATATCAGTCATCATCAGATAGAACAGCAACATCATCACCCATCATCGTTTTTGCCGCCATAAAATGAAAACACATGCACTGTCTCACCCTCACACTGTTACTGTCATAATCATAATTCGTATCCTTACGAAATTGTATGAGTCATTTTGCATTAAATTGATTGAATTTTTTTTTTTGTTTCTAAACGTCAATTAAAATTATTAAAACAAGAATGTGACACAAGAATGTCATACAAAAAAAAACCACACCGGCATGAACTTTCTTCTAAGGAAACCAACAATAAGAAAAAATAGAAATTAAAGTAAAAATAGATTTTAAAGTTAATCTAAACCTGATATAAAGAAAACTGCTACGTTGCATGCTACCATTTCGCTCCTCTATGAAGCTACATTTTATTTAGCTTTTGGTTTAGTTTTCTGTGTCTCGCAAATGTTTTTTTTTTTTCTAATGTCCCATATCTTTCCACAGAGCGCCGTTCTGGTGAATTTAGTAGCCTGTGCGTTATGGAAGAACTGCTTTTGTACAACATATACAATCCGTTTGTCCTAAAAGACATTTTTTGACACTTTTTTTTTTCGCCAAAGGCATTATTTGTCAGCATTTTCTTCTGAGCTCGCCAAATACAGCTCTTATGCACTCATTAAACAGCACTTAAAACTTCTTGTAAATTATTCTTGCCGTAGTTCGTTGCGTATTGTGTTGAATTACTTGGCTTCTATTCACTCACAAGCAGTCGTGTGACAAACTGCAGAAATTACGTAATTGTTCAAAAAAACTTTACATATCTGTCGTTCTAAGTCGATTTTAAAGAGTAAATTCCGTCAACATACTACAGGCTGGGTGATATGTATTGCAATTAACTTCAGGTTGTTATCATTTGTAAACCGCTCGTCTGACAGCTGCCACATTTATTTCAGTGACAGTTCATTTTATTATTAACAAGGTTCTAACAAGCATTCTGATCTATTGCATTCAGAAAAAAAAGTTATTCGCGATGGAATTCAAGCCTGATAGTGTGATTGCTTTATATTTGGCTGGAAAACCATAGGTGTCTATTGTTTGCGCCCTCCAGCATTTAAATGTGAATAAATCTTTTGTTTCACGTACCATTGCTCGTTACCGTGACACTGGCTGTGTTGCATCGCGTCCTAAAGGTGGAAGAAAAAAAAAACGGTAACAACACCAGAAATGATCCGAAAAGTGAAGATCAGATTTGATCAAAATCCATGCCGCAGTGGTAGAAAAATGGCTCGTGAGCTTGGACTTAAGCCCTTGAAGTTCCAAAAAGTGCAAGAGCTCATCGATGGACCAAAAAAAGTTAGAATGCAAAGAGCCAAGGAGTTACTTCGCTTGCACGAAAGTGGCCACTTATCGAATTTGGTTTTCTCCGATGAAAAGCCATTCCAAATTGAACAGTTTGTGGACAAACAGAATGCTCGGGTTTACTTACCAAAGAGGTCAGCTGATACCAGAACTCAAGCACCGCCGATGGTAATGGTCTGGGCCGCCGTAACAGCCGATGGTCGCTCCCCGCTCGTATTCATCGACTGTGGGGTTAAAATAAATGCCGAATATTATCGGGAAAATGTCTTAAAGACAGTATTGAAGCCCTGGGCAGACAAACATTTCGGTCGCAGACCGTGAACATTCGAACAGGACTCAGCACCACCGCACTCAGCAAGTGTCAACCAAGAATGGCTTAAAAAGGAGGTTACTCGCTTCATTTCTACCGCACAAAGGGCGCCAAAATCCTCGGATCTCAATCCGTTGGACTTTTGCGTTATATATCAGCCACCCTGTGGATCGATACACAAATGCTCAATTTTCATCGAAAAAAAAAAATTCTCTTTTTGACTAAGGCAGTCTAATAAATTACTAGAGCATAATACACCAATATCAGGCGGTCGAAAAGTGTCACAGTAGACTATAATCGAGCAGATAATGAACAACAAAGCTCAAAACAATGTCATTCCAATTATGCTATGAAACATGGAATAAGTTTTATAAAAAGAGTACCGTCATACGTTCTTTTCTTTGTGTAAAAATACATCGTTCCGTGATTAAATCATCAGATTATCGATTAATAGGTTTAATAGGTTCCAGACATTTTTAACAGCATTTATTGTTATTGGTCGTCAGTTTTACAGGTTATTCGTCTCACACTTATTAAACCAATAAGCGAAAAATCTTTGACGGAATGCCTCATAGTTATTGAAAACAAAAGTAAATAAATTCTTGATGTTTAAGCATTGAAGTCGCCGTGGTCTAGTGGGTAGTGTGTTGGCTTATTAGACGAAAGGCCCGGGTTCGAATCCCAGGTCAGACATCAAAACGGAAAATATTTCTTCGGCGACTTCCTCTCAGCAGATTTCTGGCAAAGACACTGAGTATAAAAAATTGCCAAGGAAAGCTTCTCAAAAATCTGTCGTTCGGATTCGACTTTAAACTGTAGGTCCCGCCACTCATGTATAAAATTAACGCACACAACATAAGTGGTCTGAGAAGCTAGGTCGTAATCCTGACTGAAGGGTTGTAAAGGCCAATTTTGTTTTTTTTTTTTGTTGTTGTAAGCATTGATTTGGCGAAAAAAAACTTGAATTGAAAGAATAACATAGTTTTGAGTAAATTGAAATATTGTTTTATGCATTTAAAGTGCTCCTATTCGGAACAAAATACAAGCTACACAATAAACTCTATGGCATTAGGTAGTGAAATGCTCAATTATATGAACCAAATTATTTTGATCAGTTATTGAAGCGCACAAGGAAGCGGTTATTGACACAGTATTGGCTTCTGGCAAGGTATTGTGCTGCTTATTACAGTTTTTTTTGAGTCATAATATATTCAGAGCATTTAGAGAGTATGCAATGCAAATTCTTTCATGGTTTTTTTATAGCAATCAGAAATAAATATATGTTAAAACTGTAAACAAAAATCGATTTATTGCAACAACTCCTTTCTATTTTGTATTCACTTACATTTCCAATAAAAGGTTCCCTTTGGTTTAATATGAAATGACTCACATATGATATGAAAACCAATCTGTATTTATTATTGTTTTTGTTTTACGTAGAAACATCTGATGTTCTTTGTAAATACAATAACATTTATGCTCATAAATATCCATATACATATGTATATGTTCACTTATCTATGTACCTACGTACATATGTGATGTAGTGAATATTTATATTGTATGTACATAAATAACCGTAAAAATATGACTTAAGGAAAGAGAAAAAGGGAAAATTCTTATTGAAATGCTACAAAACTTGTGTTTATTTATGTAAAGCAAGAAATAAAAAAACAAATAGGCAATCCAACCCAATAGGACTAGCATGCTAGATTCTTACCCAAATAATGACCAAACTCTGGATTATGATATACTGCACAGTATTTTTTAAGAAGTAACGCCAGAGTAATTCTTATTTCATATTTGCAGTTTGTTTTAAAGAAGTTTAAAATAATGGTACAGGAAGTACCACTTCCTTAACCTGGGTGACTGGGCCGGAATATCGTGTTCAGACCGCGTTAGTTATTGGTGAGTGTCAGTTTAAAATATGATATAAAACTTGCATCAAGAGCGCTTTACATTATTGTACCACGTTATTAGCTATCCTTGCAGTAATCACTCATCAAAACTCTGGTACAGAGTGGTAACAAATTCATTGAAACGACACAATATAAAAGCGCTTGCTTTTACTTATGGTCGAGGCACATGATTACAACACGAACGATGACTTTTAACGAATTTAGAAAAGGCTGCCGTGCTGCTACGATTACTTCATCTAAAATACCTTCTGGATCATAGAGTATAACACGATTAACAAACCTTATACGTAGCTTCCCTTCTTAATAAAGAATAAAACTCTTCCATCACCAGATCACCTTGTAAAATTTGTTAATGAAAGCTAGGCAAAACAAAGTAATAATAGTGAGATAAGGAAGACATTTTGCAATAGCAAATACAAAATATAAAAATATCAAGTCTATTCTCTAGCTGCAGATAACTTCAGGAATTGATCAAAAAATATCATTGGCAAGCGGTTGGGAAAACAATGATTGCTGACTGTACCTAGCATACGTACATACATAATTGGCCATTACAACCCTTCAGTCAGGATTACGACCTACTCACACCACTTATGTTGTGTGCGTTAATTGTATACATGAGTGGCACGACCTACAGTTTAAAGTCGATTCCGAACGACAGATTTGAGAAGCTTTTCATGGCAATTTTTACTCTCAGAGTCTTTGCCAGAAATCTGCTGAGAGCAAGTCGCCGAAGAAATATTTTTCATTTTGATGTCTGACCTGGGATTCGAACCCGGCTCTTTTGACTAATAAGCTAATACACTACCCACTAGACCACGGCGACTTCCTCATACATACATACATACATAATTGGTCATTAGAACCCATCAGTCAGGATTATTGATTCTAGTTACATGGCAATTTAATTTACTCTCAGAGTTTTTGCCAGAAAGTCTGCTGGGAGCGAAATCGCGAAGAAATACTTTTTGTATTTTGTTTTGACTTGTCTGCGACTGGACTCGACACACCTTGCTTTTACGTTCCAATACGCCAACACACCCAACTAGACCACGGCAACGTTTGAATGCATAATTTAAACTAATAACGTCTATGAATTCGGTTTCTACAAACCCCAGGTCAGACATATCCAACAAAACGAAATACGAAAAATATTTCTTCGACAACTTCCTCTCAGTAGGTTTATGGCAAAAACTTTGAGAGAGTAAATAAGAATTGCTATGAAAATCTTAAATCTGTCGTACGGAGTCGGTCCAACCACATATGGATTAAATTAATACACACAATATGGGTGATGTGATGAACTAGATTCTAATCATTACTTAAGGATACGCACAGCATTACAATAATTTATGTATGTTAGTCAAGAAGTCATCATAGTCTAGTAAGTAGTGAATAGGCTATTACAAGTTTTAAGCCTCAAGTCAGATCACCAACAAACCGAAATATGAAAAAAATATTTCTTCGACAAAATCTCTGTTTGTAAATAAAATTGCCATCAAAGAGTTTGTCAAAAATCTATCGTTCGGATTCGACTTTGAACTGTAGATCCCGCGACTCATGTATAAAATTGATGCACACAGCAAGAGTGTTGTGAATAATTAGGTCGTAACCCTAGCTGAAGTGTTGAAATGATCAATTATGTATGTGTACCGTATGTTATCCTGCAGATCAGTGCTTTGCAGTCCACGTTATCAGTTAACTTCACGACCTGGTATAAGTATGTTTGGATAACTTTCAATTAATTTTCAAACGTTTGATTTTAATTTCGAAAAAACGTTTGCTCTCATAATGATGACGTGTTTTAAGTACATTTTCTTAAGTGCCAATTTATTCTCCAAAAAATTTATATGCCAAAAGGTATTGCGTTTCAATTACATGCGACACAGCTATGCGTAAAATTTTCTTAATTTCGTGTAAATAATGGATAAAAACGAGAGAAAATAAATATTGTTCAACAATTTTGTTGTTTAATTTATTAAACCAATGATATTACACATTGACATACATTACATTACCGGAAGTGTATTACAAAATTGTTATTTTTTTTCTAGTAAATAGAGCTGTTCGTTGACAACAAATGATAAATATTTCCCATTTTCCTTAAAAAAACACATGTGAACCTTAGCTATCCTCGTACTACCTTAAAGTACTCATAAAATAAATTTCCAAATATTTATGCTCTATTTCGCTTCATGTAATATTTTAATACGATGTGAGGAGTTCAAAAATAATATTTCGGAAAAACTCTGAAACCTGTCCATAAAATTCTAATGCCATTATTTACTGTAACAAATACAATTCCAAGCAACAATTATTACGAAATTAGCGCTTAGCTTACAATAAATCGCACAATAATTACTTTCCATATAAAGCTTACTTTTTCAATGGAAACCAAAATCATTTTCATAGGAAATGTTTAAAACTTTACAGTAAATGTAGAAATTACGGAAAACTACACAAAAAAGGGAATAAAATATCGTTCATAGAAATAACCTGTTGACCTGTGGAAATTACACTCAGAGTAAGGTTAAATGGAAAACGTTTAACAAATGAGAAAGTCGAATTGCATGATACCCTACTCAATAATTTGATTTATAAAATAAAATATCCTACAGTCACGAAGAACAGCGAGATATATGTTTTTATTTTTGTTGGTATCTGTGTATTCTAATGAATAGTTCTGAATATCTTCGTAACTATCTTTAGAGCCTTTGTCAAGATTCATACAACTTAAGATTACATACTAACTTATTCATCCTGGGATACGGGATCAAAGTACATCCCGAAATATAAAAAAACGATTAACAATTGCTCCAAGCATGGAACAGTATAATGGACTAATTGAACCGGGAGCCTTGTTTCCCTTGAGACTTTTCGCCGCTGTTGCCAATTCTTCCTCCGTGAAGGGTATTGGCTTATCAGCTGTCGGAGATTCACGTTCCTCACGCAATGGTGGGTGCACTGGCATCGCCGTCAAGAGGTGACTCAGTATAGTTTGCGTCCAGCTTTCTGGTCACAATTTTATAAGCTAGACCGCAGGGATTCGTGTTCAATTCAGTACGGAGCTTCCTCCCATTTCGCTCTTTTGGCGGCTATAATTGGGTGTTTCAGTGCCCTTCGGGCACGTTTGAAATCCTCAGTCTCATGTGCTGCATGACCATCTCTTCTAGTCATAGTTTATCGTCTTCTGCACTGGAGGCAGGTTCGTCTGTGTTCAGCAATTTCAGGTGTCCACCAGCATACAGATTGCCTTCTAGGATGATGCGATACGCTAGATAGTTTCGATAGCCAGAGTGATAAAATCATTACCCGTTCGTGAAAGTGAGGTCGAATCTCTCCAAAAATGTCGCGCTATTGAGACTCGCAACGTTCCATTTTCGCGTTCCCCTGATCTTGGCTGTTGGGATAAGGTTCGCTCTTTCAGCGATTCGCAAACTAATGTAGGTTAGGTTAGGTTAAAGTTCGTGTACTTGTCAACTGTGAAAAGTGCAGTACCCGGAGGTGGAATTGACCCATTGTACAACGTCCTAGCTTCTAACACCACTCATGTTGTGTGCTTTAATTTTATACGTAAGTGGCGGGACCCACAATTTGAATTGTAGTTTTTGAATCAAAGTTTTTGCAAGAAATCTACTTAGGGGAAATCGTCGAAGAAAAAAATTTTTTTTTCATATGTCGTTTTGAAGTGACTTCAAAAACGTAACAAATTACTGATTACACCCCTTTAGTTAGGATTAGGACCTAGTTTCTTACACCACTCACTTTATGTGTGTTAATTTTAATCGTGAGTGGCGGAACATACACCTTAAATTGACTATGAATTACGGACTTTTATGGAACTTCTCATTAAAAAATTTTATTTATTCTCACAGTTTCTACCAGTAGCCTATTAAGGCGGAAGTCGACATAGAAATATTTTTATAAACATTTCGTGTTATTCGTGGAGTTTGAACCATAGGTTAGTATCTATTAAGCCAACACACTATCTCATAGATAATGGTGCCTTCCTGTTAAAATAGGCTAATTAAATGAAGCCAAGAAATTAATTTATGATGAGATAAATGCTCTCATTCGACATTCCCTTAGAGAACAGAAAAAACAATTAATTAATCACAGTTCCCTAATACTCAACCCAATATTTACTGGGTGTCAAGATGAGTACAATGCCCCAAAAGCGGATCAATCTGTATAATTGTTTATTCCATTTGTATTGAACTTTAATTGATTGTTTCATAGTTATAAGCTAACCTTTAAATATTTTTTACTTCATTTGAATATACTCGTATTACCAGCTTAAGCTTAAACACACTATATCCCATAGTAATAATAGGGCATGTGATTACGCTCATAAATATTGTAAATATTAGGAATTGTACTTAAAGAAAAAAGAACAGAAAACCAACGAATTAAATAAAAAAACAAACTATGAAAACAAAAAGGAGCCCCTAATCATTTAATGGAATTCCACTGTAATTGTTTGGGGCGAAAGTACCAAAGAACATGAGGAATGCAATTTGTTCGTGAATAAATTTTAAAGAAATGAAAACTGAAAAATTTAAAAAACCAAAAACTAAAACCAGAAATTGTGCAATAAAACGCCAAATAAAATGCAATTTGAACACAATCAGCAGAAAGATCGCGTGCAAATGCAATTCAACAATTGCAGTAATTTTTGTTTTTTTGTTTTTCTCTTTTTTTTAATTTTCTTATTTTTTTATTTCTGGTCTCTATACTTTCAATATATATTTTTTTTTTGGTCAAAACTACCATTGGAACCAACGGATTTAAACACAATCACCTACACAAACCTTTAGACGAAGCAGCATTTATGCATATTGATGTCTGAAATAAAGGGAGTTTCATATTGAATTTAAAATCAATTTTGATTTTTCATTTCTGGCAATTGGAATAAATTAAAAAGCTTACCTATTAAGCAATAACATGTTATCGAGCCACAGCTATGTAAGAGTTACTATATCGATTACCGAGTCTGACAATGTTACCAACACTTCTTCGAATACATCAGGAATGTCTATGTTGCTCTAAAGAAAATTAGCAGCAGAAGAGCTTACACTACAGGACCAATTAAATACGCGACTGATAGAGACAGATCGACCGATAACTTGAATTCTTTAGAACACCAAGGGGATACAACGAAATTAAGATTTGACTTGACTGCCGACCAACCATCACATGAGGATATTTTAACGGTTTTAACAAAACTAGAGACAGTAAGACCACCGACCTGCATTTAATTTCCTTTTTTTTTTATTAATAAGATGAAGTTGCCAAAGTGAAGTTGACATTGTGTTGTCATATTAGCAGACATGGGGACACGGTTCACACTCATAGCTGCCAGATAAATGAAGCATCAAATCGTCAAATATTTGAGAGAAAGTCGTCAAAATCGTTAAAGACGTTCATTGAAATCGTAAAAAAGTCGTCAGAAAAAATAAATAAAAAAATAAATTGAAAGGTTTTTAAAAACAAAAAGTCAATGTTAAGCAGCGATAATATTGCATCATCTATACCTACATACATTTGTACATTTTATGTACAATGGGTCAATTTCGACCTCCGGGTACTGTGCTTGTCTTGGCCGACAGGTGCACGTCCTCTAACCTACCTACATATGTGTGTTGTGAATATTAGGGAGTCAGAGGATCTTGACTTTATGGACATGAAAATTCAGTGTGATGCTCGCCAGAACTGACACACTTTTCAGTGCCTTGGTTTCTTAAGACGGTGCAATAAATACTTCACTTCATCTAATCTACTTACAAATTATTTACACCAGTTTATAACCGACTGAAAATCGAATACAACGCTCATGGCCCTTAAAGTCGAGGCTTCTCCGTATATAGGTGAGGCCTTAGTAGATCGTTAATCACGATATTGTTCCAACTCCATTGAATCATTGGAGCTCCGTTGCAATGTGGCTTGTGTCACTGTTCTATCGCTACTACAATGGGTATTGTTCGAGCAATATAAGAGGAGTTGTTTATGAAAATCATATATTTCTACGTAACAGTCGTCTTTCTCGGCCAGCACATCCGTATGTGGTACACTGCATTACAGACAAGGTTCGTTTGTTAGACGAACTATTCGTATGTTGAACTGCCTTCCAGCAGTGATCTATTACTTACGGTATAAAAATGTTCAAACCTAGGCTCCATAAACACAGCTCCCCCATTTCCCATTCCTATAATATATTTTCCTAGTTTCAAAAACGAGGAAAACCCCTGAGTGTTGGTCGTAATGGAACAAAAAAATAATGGCAGTTGCCTTTGTATAAAATACAGAAAAATCATCACAGTTATTTGAAAATAACTTAAAAATATAATACTTTACTCCTTCTTATTACTAATTAATGTTCTAAAGTAATGAATATGATGTAAATTTTTAATTGCTAAAAATCGTCAAAATAAGGGCATACATCGTCATGTCACCAAAATTACATCTTTGGAGCTCAAAATCGTCAAAATAACGATAAATCGTCAAATCTGACAAAACGAATTCGAATTCTTGTTAGCCCCTACGTCACCAACTTCTTCGATGGGTTTGGTGGAATACGGTTAGAACAGGGTCTGCCCATGTGGCCGCTATTCGTGCTCAAGTGTACTTCGATATTCAACACCACGAATTCGCCCTAACCTTACTTGTCCTCTCAGTATTTTTCTGGCAAAAACTCTGATTGTCTGTCGTTTGTAATTGGCTTTAAGCTGTAGGTCCCGGTACGCATGTATAAAATTAACACTCATAACATAGTTGGCGTTAGAAGCTAGATTGTAATCTTGACTAAGGGTTCGTAATGATCAATAATGTATCTAGTATGTATGTCGTTCGTTTGTTAGGCTATTTATAGTAAAATGACATAGCTTACTGTAGTTCGCTTGTTTGTCCTGAGGTCTCAAGATTTGGCAATAAAAATCGTCCTATGCCTGCATATGTTTTACAATTTTTTTGCATGGAATACACCTTATATTACTGCAGCAGTATGCTAACAGTCATACAATACCGAAAACAATATTTCGAATTAGAATGAATTGTCAAGTAACAACGCTTGTTGAGAAATGCACAACACAACATACTTTAACAAAACGAAAGAGAAAAAAAAAAACACGAAAAAATTTAGAAAAAACAAAATTGGTTGAAAATTTGTGTGGCTTATAAAAAGCAACAAGGTGGCCACATTCTGGTGGTAAAAATAGTGTTTATTAGCTCAAATGTTAGCAGCAACTTGTTAACATGGAAAATTTTACAGCAAATTGTAAAGAAACGATTTTTACGATTTTCTATGCATAAAAATGCATGAAAATTTCCTTTTATTACTAAGGTTTTTTTGATTTTTTTTTCGTTTTTCGTTGGGGTAAAATAAATACAAGCTACTTAGAATAGTTCCGGTCCCCTGTGCATGTTTGTTTAACAGTAGTTTTGGTTCTTTTTTCCTTAACATACAATCAGAAAATCATAAAAAAAACTAAGAAAATTACTTCAGAACATAAGAGAAAACAGAAAAAAAAAGCATTTTGTTTCGAAAAGAGTATTCGATGTATAGAAAAATAAAGCAAGAAATTGAAATGAACACAAGAAATGACAACATTTTCCTGTAAATTTTATGAGAGTCTAATTTCAAAGCCATCCAGTGTAATAGCAATCAAACAGAAATAGGCATACAGACTTACCATTGCTGACTGACATTGACTAGAGATTTTTTCTTTCCTTCTGTTTAACACCAGACTTTGTAGCAGTTTTTCTCTTTTTTTCCTACAAGAAATACGTTTCTTGTTCTCTTTTTTGGAATTCTATGTGGCCCTTTTGTTATACGAACGAAAAATTTTAAAGAAAAATTGTGCAACAAATAGTTGTCCCAAAAGGTCTACACTGGAGGCATACAAACCTATGTATGTACGTGCATAACTATATTGTACGTACAGTATAGAGAGCATGAGAGACAGGGAAGTACAAAAGGTTTCATCAGATTGTCGAGCAATGTTGTAACGAGTGGTTTGCCAGTATGTTTGTTGGTAATAATAAATAGTTTTTGAGGTTCAGTAAGACTAACGAAAAGGACATACACTTTAAACTTTTACCGGATATCCGCAGTGACACTTGGAGTGCAGCCTCTCTTCCTGTTAGGGTTTCTTTCTGTCTTGATTTTTTTTCTATTCTTTTTTTCTTTTTTTTCCACAAAATATACAAACTTTTCTTCGTCTTTTATTTTTTGGCTATTTTTTTATTCTCTTTTATTTATATTTCACTCGATTCTTAAGAAAAGAAATTTTAGAGACAATTGTGTTCTACACTATATGCCGGTACATATTTCACCCAGGATATGGCCATCTAGCATGCCAAACAACAATGACCACTTTGAGCCAAATTTACAATATTTTGGACTTTTCTAGCATAAATTTCCTTTCTTCTCTTTTTTTCTTTTTGTTTAAAAAATTCAACATTTAACGTGAAATCTGTAGGTAAATTGCCAATGAACTTTTACTTGTCAGCCAGAGAGATAAATTTTATTTGGAAATACCAAAGATTTGTTAAAGTTATAGTTTGTCTGCTCTTTTTTTCGGTTATATCCGTTTCCGACAAGTCATTAAACGTCTCTCTTTTTTCAAAATTTTATTGTCATCACTTAAATACGAAATTCGAAGAAATGTTTTATGAAAAAAGTTTTTTTTGTTTCTAACATTTCTGTGCATTTAGAAAAGCAAACAACATCCAAAGGAATAATTTTTTATTTAATCCGGAAAACACTTTTCATAAGTCTGGGTTTAGTTCGAATACTTTAAAGGGATCATTGAATCTGAAGTTTAGATTTTTTTTATTACTATCAAAGCCGTCATATAATTGATAAAAACAAAATGAAAATCAGGTCAACAAATCTTTAGTTAAAGGTTAGATATGCTGAGTAGGAGTGGAGTCCGAATTTTTGGTAATTGTAACCTCAATTGTGCTCTGTTGAACTCAAATTGTTTTTATATACCAGATGACCTAAATCGTTACAAAAAATTCTTACAAACATAATTGGTCATTACAATCCTTCAGTCAGGACAACGACCCAGTCCACTTATGTTTTGAGTGCATTCATTTTATTTATTTGTGGCGGGGCCTACAGTTTAAAGTCATCTCCAACTGATAGATTTTTAAGAAGCTTTTCACGGCAATTTTATTTACTTTCAGATACCTTTTTCCAGAAATCTGCTGCATATTTCCTTTCTGACCTGGGGTTTGAATTATAGCCTCACGTCTAATAAGCCAACGTACTACCTACTAGACTACAACGACTTCTAAAAAAGTTCCTGTACAGAATCCTTTTCTACCCCTGGATATTTAAGACTAAGTAATTATGTGGAATAAGCAATTAATAACGTCAAATACCCTATGTCGGTAGTCCTAAGAATAATGTATAGCGCGAACTGATAAGGAGTTTTCCTCATCCACATTTTTGGGAAGGGGTTACGAGGCATGATATTTATTGTTACTCTCTTCAGCGGCAGTGGGCCAAAGAACTGCCGAATTCGTGAATTTTTTTAAAATGTTACTCTTTACAAAGATTCGAAGATCTCCCAGAATAAATTATTTGGAGAACGATTAAAGTGTCTTAATTTTTAAAATTCGAAAACCATTAGAGTAATTGTGCCTTAAGGTAACATTGGAGAGTGGGTGAGCAGTCGAAATATTCTAGTAGACAGTGTGCTGGATGTGAGCCCCAGCTAAGACACTTCTAACAAGATGAATTTAAAATAAATGTTTTCTTCGGCGCCGACTTCCTCTTAGCAGTCTTCTGTCTAAAACTCTGCAAGTAAAATAAAATTTCCACGAAGTCTGTCGTTCGGTGTCGTCTTTAAACTGTAGGTCCCACCATAAATGAATAAAATTAACACACACAACATGGGTAGTATAAAAAATTATGTCGTAACTGTGACTAAATTCCACCACAAATGCAACTATAAAAATGAAGAACCTCTAAAAGAACATCCATCCAACTATCTCTCAGAAAATAGCCTTCTCAAATGCAATAAATTGTGTAGAAAGAACGAACTGATTGGCCAATTGACAACGAATAGATGTGCTGGCAAGAAAAACAACTACTACAGAGCACACACAAAGTTGGGTCGCTTAGTATCACTCCTATCGTGAATATTATGGGAATAAGTTATTTGGAGTAAAAGTTTTTATTGTGAATTAGTGATAAATGCTGTATAAACAAAAATTTTTTTTTGTGAATTACTTCTCAACAATTTATCAAAGAAAAATAGAAATATTAAAAAATGAATAGCGTTTATCTTCGTTTTTTGGTGCTGGAAGAGGAGAAACAATCTATGGAAAGATTGCAGAGGAGACCTATTAGAAATGAATCGAATCCACCATCACTCCCTGACCTAACTACATTCTAAAAAATTTATGTGTGACGGTAAATCCTTTACAGATTCCAGAAATATTACAGGGCGAACAAAGAAGGGTTCAAATACCTACTGAATGTATCGATGGAAAACTTGCCGCGCAGTGGTAAAGTATTTGCGATACCCACCCAAAGTGAAACTCGCAGGCACTTTGAAGGAAGGCAGCTACCAAAAGTTAGTATGTAGGCAAATTGATGTCGGTTTGTGGCAGTCTTTATTTAGCGAAGTGCTTTCAGAAATATGTATTAACAACATTTGAAAGAGTTTTATGTCCTCAGTGGATTGTGTGGCCGTCTTCTGAGGAAAAGAGAGAAATTGTAAAATGGTTTTACACAATATACAAAATTCCAGTTGTTGTGAGTTGTATAGACGGCACACAAGTACGAATCATTGTCAAAGAACAGACCGATGAAGTATATTCAATTATAATTCATTGCTACCATCGCTTCCACCATATAATTAATCTGCTCCTTATTTACATTTGCGTTCCTTAAATAAAACAAAAAATCAACATCAAAACAATTTATAACTTACATGTTCCCTTCTTGTTCCCATTAGCAGGTATTGGGAATTAGTTCTACAAAATAATTCTTGGGAATAAACATTGGCGTTGGCAAATTTTTTATGTTTGTCAATTCACTTACAAAAATTTTTTTTGGAATTATTCACAATAGGAAATGAAGAAATTTGGGAATTTTTTTATGGGAATAGTTATTGGTGATAGGGGCGTATAGTTAGAAAGGAACTATATTTTCTCTTCAGGAATATTATAATCATAAGAGATTGATTGGCATGCCGAATACTCGTATCAAAAAGCAAGCAATTAGAATGATGCAGAATATATGGAGGCGGTTTAAGACGAAGTCAAAGAATACTGTTGTTAAAAATAACACACCCTTGTGTTGTCTGAAATGGTTGGTTATACCAGAGAATATGCTTTTCAACCTAAAGTCCTTCAATAATTAATTTAAGCTTTATATAAGGTAGCTATAGAGACAGCACACATAGACTTCCTTTTTTTTTTTTTTTTTTTGAATTACCTGAAAACATTTCCTTTCAATAGAAAGTAAAAAATAAAAACACAAACAGCGAATATAAAATTACACTCGAATTCGTACGATATAGATGAGCTTACAAATATGTGAAGTACAGTTCCAAACATTTATTTTGTGCTGAAAAAAGTCCACATACTTCCTTGCTATGTGCTACAATACAAAAGATAAGAAGCATTGGCTTTTGGCCCCAAGTCATAGAGCACGAAAGAAGTTTTTTTTTTCAGACGGCCTTTGTTCGACCCAAAAATAAAAAAAAAAAATTTTTTTTGGAAAAAAAGAAGGAAATAAATGTTGCCTTTCTTAAAATACTATCTTTTGAGGTTTTGTAAGTTTTCGTTGGGTTTTTCCTTTTATCATGCTGACGACAGACATGTCGCATATCGACAGGCATCCATTTATTCTTTAAGATTTACTGCATTCCTATACAAGTAATGCTTGCAGCAGAGCACTCGTAGGAATATTTTTTTTGAAATCGAACGGAATTCTTTTCAATTTCCTTTAAATTTCTATTTGTTAGCCTTTGGTTGTTTGTTGTAGAATTTATTTATTTATTTGTTGTTGTAATTTTTTTTTTTTTTTATATATTTTCTTTCAATGGTTCCAAGTTTTATTTATTGTTTGAACTTCAGTAAAAGTACGCAAATAAATTTTATTCCTACTTTTCAACTGTTGGAGAAAATAGCACCAAATCTATAAAGAAGTTCCTTTGGAAAAAGCAAATGAAAAGTTTTCTCTTTCATTCTTTCATTCTTTCTTACGCACACACACACATAGGTTAGGAAATAAAAATAAGAAGAAAAGAAAATGTCTATGGAAAAACATGAAAAGAGTTAAAAGTCGTTTGGTGATGTTAGGGTACCGGTGGTGGAAAGTGAAATGCGGAAAAGGAAATGGAAATGGTATAAACGTAAGTTTTTTAACGTTTTTTTTTTTTTTTTTTTTTTTGGAAGGTGCTAAATGGCATCATTAAATTCTCAACCCGTTTTCTTTATGATTTTAGAAACCTAAAATGCCAAAACTTTATATTGAATTGTTTAACACGAGACTTTGCTGTTGCCGAAAACTGTTTCTTATTTCTTAATATTTCTTTTATTTCTCCTCCCCTCTGCTTTTAGTTCTCCAACAATAATATCAAGCATGAAAATAACAAAAAAAAAAAAAGGAAAAAAGAAAAAGAAAAACTTCTTCGTAAAGCAAATAAAAAAGCAAGTAAAAGAGAAATGAAAACTTTCAAACGTTTCTGTTGGCTGTTGTTCTTTTGAAAGTTAAAACTAACAATTCATGTTTTCGGCAAGTTTATCGTACTTTTATGCGCGTACTTCAACGAGAAATAGAAATAAGTCAAGAAAATCTTGTTTTTGTTGTTTTTTGCTTTAAATTTGGTCAAGTCAAAATTTTATATAAAATTTCAAAAACAATATAAAATAGCTATTAATACGACGACGTAACTCTTTTTAGGGGAATAGGGGAAGCATAAAAGTTTATATTGTCAAATGGCCTTTCCATTGTTGGTAATATTTCCAGCGTTATAAAAGCAAATCATAGCTAGTCAAGAGTGCTATCAAAAAAAGCTCCTTAATAAATATCCAAAATTCTCTGTTTTTACGATTGAAGTCTACCTACTCTCTGCGTAAACTTTAACTGCAAGAATTCCTATACATTTTAAATGGGGTTGCACTGCAAGACTCCATGCTGGCAATGGAAGATTAATATTTTTTGAAAAAAAAACCATTCCTTAGGTTAGGTTAGGTCGGAATGGTAGCTTAGATATCACAAAGCTCACTTGAGCACGCATAATGGCCCGTTGTGTTGCCACGGATGAACGCAGTCCCTGTACTGACCAAGTTCCACCAAAATCTGATAAGAGGAAGAACTTGGAAAACTGGAAAACAAGCCAGAAACTTTGATGAACGAAGCTATATCCTTGATATTAATAGATGATAACTCCGTCAAGCTGACAAGGAATGGGGAGCCAAATAACCTATATCTACACCTAGCAAGAAACGGGCATTGACGGGCAGAAGTCGTTGAAAGGGAGCCTCATTCTTTCCGCGTGTCTTCCCATGACGCAATGACCTGTAAGCACGGCCACTATAGTCGAGATGACCTCACGACCAAGACCAAGTAATCGGTTGGTACGCCTTCTATCCATCTTGGGCCAAGTGAGTCTAGCGGTGGAGAAACCATTCCTTAGTTTTAAAAAAATTTCTGTTTAAAAAATTCTATATCCTGTTGGTAAAACACCGTTTAATTCCATAACGTATAATGTAGTCGCCGTAGTCTAGGAGGTAATGTGTTGGCTTATAAGATGTGAGCCAACGTTTCAAACCCCAGGTCAGAGATCTCCAACAAAACGAAATATGAGAAAATATTTCTTCGATGACTTCCTCTCAGCAGTTTTCTGGAAAAATCTCCGAGGTTAAATTAAATTTCCATTAAAAATTTTCTCAAAAATCTGTCGTTCGAAGTAGGTTTTAAATCATATCCCATCACTCAAGTATAAAATTAATACACACGACATAAATGCTATACGACCCTCGGCCGCAATCTTAGCTGAAGGGTTGTAATGACCAATTATATATGTAATATTATGTATGTATATATTTGGAGGGCCTTTCGAACTATGACAATTGATAACAGCCATTTGCACTGCACTACTAGTAAATTCCATCACTGGGGATACTAACCGGAGGCTATATATTGTGTGGATTTTCAAACCGTCCGTAACGGTCCAAATATCATACTTTCCTTTATTCTCATGGACTTCCGCGTTTGATTCGAATATTTTAGTTCCTCTTTACTTTCTTTAAGGAATATAAGGATGTCACAAAATATTTCCTTCAGCCTTTTATTATTATATCCTTGCCTTGTCTCAGTTTTTTCAGTCAACATTTAAACAGAGAGTCTTGTCATCTACTGTTTTCTAGAGGCAACGTTCTCTATGAAAATATATTCGCTTACTGAATGCATAAAGCGCAACAGTTACTAAACCTGCTCAAAAGAAATTTTTGTGATAATTATTGTTGATGTTATTCCCTCTGGATGGTTAGATGAATAGAAGTTACCGGGATAAATTATTTTGAAATATATGGAAGCGTTTTAAAGTAAAAAATCGAAAACAATGAAATCTATACTAGCATACATACCAGATATCAGCAATGAATCGTTTTTACACTACTCATAAGCACTCATGCAATTTTGAGTATAAGTGAATCAACAGAATTGAAATTCAACTACTCTGATTCATTCGTACTCGCTACAACATTGATTTATAAGTATAAGTAGCAATGAGTATGAGTACAACGTTGATATTAAACTCACAGCATTTATAAATTTAGAAAAATAATTATAATACTTATAAGTGATTCGAGTGGTCGAAGTCGCCGTGGTCTAGTAGGTAGTGTGTTGGCTTATTAGATGAAAGGCCCGGGTTCGTATCCCAGGTCAGACATCAAAACGAAAAATATTTCTTCGGCGACTTCCTCTCAGCAGAGTTCTGGCAAATACTCAGAGAGTAAAAATTGCCATGAAAAGCTTCTCAAAAATCTGTCGTTCGGAGTCGACTTTAAACTGTAGGTCCCGCCACTCATGTATAAAATTAACGCACACAACATAAGTGGTGTAAGAAGCTAGGTCGTAATCCTGACTGACGGGTTATAATGGCCAATTATGTATGATTCGAGTGGCTCGAATCATTCATCAAAATTTACAGCCTTTGTTGTTGTTGCATATACAAGCAAAGAAGAAAGGAAAGACAAAGACAACAAGCAAAGCATACACACAATCTTCTTGTGAGTTTTGCTGTGCTCGTACGCGAATCACACTTAGTTTATGTTTAAATGTTAAGTAGAGACGAGTCGAAGTCAATGACATCATGCGATGTGTACTTCCAACTTTGAATATAAGTAGCATGAGTATCGTATTAAAATGAGTTTCAATCCGTATAAGTATCAGAAATTATAGGTGTAACTCGATTCTACTAATTGTTTCGAATACTCGTTGCTGATCTCTGATACATTCATATATTATTACAACACTTCAGACAGGATTAAAGCCTCACAGCACTTGCTAACTATGTATGTGTTGATTTTACACTTTCATCAATCCGAATGATAGATTTTTTGAAACTTTTCACAGAAATTTCTCAGAGTTTTAGCCACTAATCTGTATTTTGTTTTGTTTGATATGTTTGACCTGGAGTTTGAATCATGGATTGATGCATATGTACATCTATAATTACTAATTACATTACTTCAGTCAGGATTACAACCTAGCTTCTCATATAACTTATGTATGTAGTGTGTGATAATTTTAAATATGATTGGCGAAGCCTACATTTTAAAGTTGACTCGGAACGACAAATTTTCATGTCATTTTCATTTTACTCTCATAGCTGGTGTCTGAGCAGTGCTAAGGGGAAACCGTTGAAGAAATGTATTTTCATATTTCGTTTAGTTCTGGGCTTCGAATCGTGTGTGGCCCCACGTCAACTTGAAAGGTATTAAAAATTAAACTGAAATAAGAAAGATATGTACTTTGCATACATGTTTTACTTGGTATTCGGGTTTTAACTCATATAATCGATATATGTAAGCAGAGAACAAATAATTTCTTTTTTTTTTAATAAAATTTATTTTTTTTATGATTGCTAGAGAGGGAGAGAGATTCCTTTAAAGAATTCCAATTTAATTTAAACAATTTAATAGCATTGCCGTTTATAGCTACAAATTCCCATAAACGTTTTTAAATACCAGTTTCAAGTTTTTTATTGCCTTCAAATGTTTTCTTTTGTGCAAAAATTTTTACGATTATCGCATATTAAAATCCGCATTGGACACTTGCTGTTAGTGAGTGAAGTGCATACTTCATTAGGAAGTAAATTAAAAAACGCTTTTAACTGTAATATTTTTAACGCTTAAATATGCACACATACATACATACATATATGCAGATATATATATGTATATTTATTTACATATAATTTATTTTGTTTTATAAAACAATTTATTTTTTATTGATGTTTATCTATTAATGCATACTGAGTAGTACAGTAGAGTCGTTTAAATAGATTTTATTAAACAATTTAACTTTTTAAATATTTTTTTTATGTGTTGATTACTGTTTTTAAAAACTTTCCATAAACATTTCCATTACCTTATCCTCGCTTTGTCTCAATCGCTCTCTCTCCCCCTTTGTATCAGGCTGGAAATGGCCGTAACGTTTATTCATTTCAATATTTTTTTTTTTTTTTGTTTTTAATTTTTATTTTTATGTGGCATTTAATTAACTTTTCTGTTGTATACATCATTAAAAAGTTACAAAATATTCCGTAGAAAATGTTATATGCTGCAGTGGGCGCAAAAAAAAAAGTTTAATTAGAGCAATTGAATTGGCCGCACTAAAAACCGCCATAAAATTGTTACAAAACAATTTTATTAATTTTAAATTAAATGCAAATAAAAAAAAAACAACAACAAAACACAATGATCAACAATAAATGAATGTCAATAGGAATTACGTTTTTAATTAACCCTTTTAGCAACTTTTAATCGTGATCATTGTTATAAATAATAATCGCAATTATTTCAGAATTCATAGAAATTTTTTTTTAAATTCTTAGATCTCACGATTGCTTTTCGGATATTGAGATGAAGTGTGATAAATTTACAGGACTTCAAACCAATAAAGCAGTTTTCAATAACTTTTAACAGAATTTCCATTCCAGAAGCCTTTAAATCAAGGAATAATTATTTCAAAACCTTTACTTAAGTATATCGAGTTTACTTGAAGAATAGTGCAAAGTATGACATCTCATTCATACTCATCTTTATCATATAAATTCAGATTACGGCCGATAACTATACTTTTGATGTTTTCGTTTCCAACAAAACTGATATCAAGCAGAAAACCACTCCAACAGCTGCTTCTATGATCTCAATAGGCAATTGAGTAGCAGAGACCATGCTCGTGCATACTTAATAGGTCATTACAATAATTTTATCAGGATTACACACATTCATTACCACATTCATACCCCACAGAAATTTTGTGCGTTAATTTTTAATACAATTTAAAGCCGACTCCGAACGAAAGATTTTTATGGAACTTTTTCATGGCAATTTTATTTACTCTCAGAATTTTTGCAAAAAATTTGCTAAAAGGAAATTGAAGAATAAATATTTTTCATCAAACCGTTTAGTTGGAGATGTCTGACGTTGGGCTTCATGTCTAATAAGCCAACACACTACTTACTAGAATGCCTTTATGGTTATGGATAGATACTATCCAGCGCCGATTCAGCAGCCTTTGAGAATATTAGAGAGAAACGTTTTACGCATGGTTTTTGGTCCAATGCGAGTCGGCTATAATTTTCTTATCCGATCTGATAATCGGAATAATCTAATAATCGGAAATAGTAAAGCAGCTGTGCTTGCTCACTTCTTATCGTTCGGTTATTTGATGCCAATTTGCGATAGTGGGCAAAGAGGACGACCTTGTTTACGTTAGGTTAGAGGACGTGTACTTGTCGGTTAAGACAACTACAGTACCCAGAGGTCGAAATTAACCCATTGTACAATTTGTTTATGTTGGAAGGACCAAATTTGAGAAGCCCTTTCTTCGACTGGTGTAACCAACTGACGAAGATGCGCAACAAGCAGAGGCGCCTGGAAGGCTTTGGAACACAGCACCTCTATCATAAGCGTTCTGCCTCCAAGTTCTCACACCACCATGCTTTCTGTTGTCCTCTTCTGCGCCTTTCTTCGAGTGCAACTACTAACAACCTTTTCGTCACTTACACACATAAAAATTTAATTGATTTCATTTCATCTGTACGCTTTGATAATTTCTTTCTACATATCTGTGCACCTTATTAAAGTGGCCATATACGATGTGAATAATCTTTTAAATACGCTTTGAAATGCTAAAAGCATGACAATCTCCAAAAACATCATTTCAACATCTGCATTCATTTGTTGTTTCGCTTTCCATAAAAAGAGACATTGCAGCAGACTAAGTGCCTGAAAAAAGTTATCTTCAGCAAAAATATCGTTCGTATTAATATTTGTAGTGAAGCATGAAGGATTCCTGATTTATATTCATACAACAAACATACTCAAGAGCAGCATTGCTGGCATATAGAAAAAAAGCAAAAATTATGGGGGAAAAAAGAAAGGATTGTAGTCGCCATTTGAAATATTCGACACTTTATATGAGAATTCGAATAAATTTGAAATTAACCGTAGATAGTGTGTATAGATGCAAGTATACGCTATGAAACGCTTGTTACCTCATTGACTCTTATGTAAGTGGCGCAAAAGAGCTGAGTTAATTTGTTACAAAAACCACATTTGCGAGAAGACCATATAAAACTTAATAGGGGCTTTATAGGGTTATTAGAATTTAATAGATTTTTTTTTATTATAATAATTAATTGTAGTTTTCGAGCAGTTTTCGAACGTACTTACTCAGAATCGTTTAGCACTCAAAGGGTTAAAAGTCTCTCGCTTGAAGTCAACTTTAAACTGTAGGTCCCGGCATTCAACTGTAAAATTAGCATGAAATATAATTTTTTTTCTATAGATAATGGGAAGCTTTTATGTAAAGTGATGTGCCCAAACCTATTGCATACTTTCTTGCTTGATTGGCCATTAACAATCTGTTTACCAAGATTTCTGCCTGCTTTATCACTTTCTTACGGGCGCCTCTGCTTCTTGTGGCTCTTCTCCAGTTGGTCACACCAATTGTCGACAGGTTTCCTCCTTCCAACGCACACAAAATTGTCCTCTACAGAGAGTTCTGCTAATCACAGCAGAAAATTCCCAAGCAAATGGAGCCGCTCGTAGTTAATGCGCGGAACAACGTCTTCCTCGTTGAGGAACTTATACAGATTATTACTGGATCGGCTGTGGAAATCCGATTACTCAAACTGGACAGAAGATCTTATGTATACTGCTTCGTTAATACTTAACAGTGTTCTGCACCATAGCGAATCAAGGGGATTAATTAAAGCTAAAATTAAATTTGAAGTAAATTTTTAGTTTCATAAGGCCAGAAGCCGGAAATTGTTTCTCACAACAACAACTCATTTCCCGATATTTGGATAAGGTTTTAGAATGTGGCGTATTGATGACCCTATCACATGGTGTTGATTCAGTTCAGTAATACTTACATGCATAATTAGTCATTACAACCCTTAAGTCTGAATTACAATATAGCTTTTCATACCACCCATAATGTATGTGTTAATTTTATCCATGAGTGGTGGAATCTACAGTTTAAAGTCGACGCAGAAAGACAAATTTTGCATTGAACTTTATATTACACTCAAAGTTGTCGTCAGAAAGCTGCTGAGAGCCCAGTCACCGAAGAAATATTTGCTTAGATTTCGTTTATTTCGAGATGCCTAAGACAGGGTTTGAAACGCAGCCAGCAGTCTAGTAATCCGACGTACTACCAACTACTGATTTTTACAAAATGTTGGACAATAGCAACAACTGGTTATAATGAGTGTAAGGTACAAAGAGTATAATAACAACGAATATCAATTCCAAATGTGCTTTTAAGAAGAGAGAAATACTGCTCACAATCGCTAGTTAACTGAAAAGACTAGATATTCCATAATCAACTGGATAATGATGAAATGGTATCACACTATACGAGTCACGATATATGACTCATGGATTTAAATGATTATAAAAGTTCATAAGAGTTAGGGTGTCCAATAAAGAGATTACTATTCCAAAAAAAAAATTTATTTTTAATTTCCAAATAGGCTACCTTCAAACACTGTTTAGCGAAATGGTAATAATTTATAGGATATTCTGTTTCAAGATTCAACTTAATTTAAAGTTCACTGTATACCCTGTATTATACAGATTCAAATCAATATACAATGCATGACACATTCGCAAAATAAAAAAAAATCAGAAACGAAAATAAAAAATGCTTCTTAACATCGTAAATATGCTGCTAAATCAGGTGAGCTATTAGCCCGTTTATACTCTCTAGCATGCGTTACCAATACAATATGAGCGAGCTTATGTAGAATATTTTATGCATACACATACACATTAGTTTGTATGTATGTAATCTATGTTTTAAGATACGTATTTATGCATTTACACCACCACAACGCTGTCAGACGAAGGTCGAATGTTTAGATTTATACTTGACTTACTTACTCCATATATTTGTATGCCAAGAGTGAATTATAGAAACAACTTAACGTGGGTGGGGTGGATGTGAGTGTATTTCTCAATTTTAAAATAAAATAGAGGATACAAAGGATATATAGAGAATGAAAAGAAGAAGAAATATATTTGAGTTCACTGACATTAATTCTGTGTAGCAGAGATTATTACGCAAATGATTTCAAAAATATTTATCTTCGTATGCAATGCATAAATGAGCATTAACGATGATAAGAAGATCGAATAGATTTGAGAGATTAATTCAATTAAATTTAACTGCGTAAACTAAGAAACTCATTACACATCAATGAATAACAAATGTTTCAACAGGAATCCTTTCAAAAGAATTAGCTGCAGTGGATCATTTCCAATTTCCAAATCGGAAAACTTCAGGGATTACAGGGTGGCTGATATTCCAATAAATTTTTGTAATTTTTTTTTTAATTTTATTGTTCAAAAGCAAAAAATGTTGGAAATAACATCAAATTTTAGAATCAGTTTAGTTTTGTTCGAATTGGCCACCTTTGGTACGAATTATAGTCTTCAAACGGCCGCCAAAGCCATCACAGGCTGCACAAAAGTGGCTCTGCGCCCGGTGAAGCGCCGTCTTGAGGTGATCGACACTGTGGTATTTTTTAGTAACAACCTTACTCTCCAAGATACCCCAGGCGGGGGTCCAACGGATTGAAATCCGGAGATTTTAGTGGCCATTGTGCAGTAGAAGTGATGTAAGGTACCCCCTTTTTAAGCCATTTTTGGTTGACGCGTGCTGAGTGCGGTGGTGCTGAGTCCTGTTGGAATGTCCATTGTCTGCGGCTGAAATGTTTGACTGCCCAGGGCTTCAATACTGTCTTTAAGACGTTTTCCCGATAATATTCGGCACCTATTTTGACCCCACGGTCGATGAATACAAGCTGGGAGCGACCATCGGCCGTTACGGCGGTCCACACCGTTACCATCGGCGGCGCTTGAGTTCTGGTGGCCAATCGCAGGTGTAAATTTTCAGCTGATCTCTTCGGCAAGTATACCCGATCATTATGTTTCTTCACAAACTACTTAATTTGGAATGGCTTCTCATCGGAAAAAACCAAATTCGGTAACTGCCCACTGTCCTGCAAGCGAAGTAACTCCTTAGCTCTTTCCAGTCTGACTTTTTTTGTCCATCGGTGAACTCTCGCACTTTTTGGAACTTCAATGGCTTTAGTCCAAGTAAATTTTTTAATATGTGTTGCATCCGTTCTCGCGATATGTTCAGCTCGCTAGCAATTTTTCTATCACAGTGGCGTGGATTTCGATCAAATCTGGCATTTACTTTTCATTTCATCATTTCTGGCGTTGTTGCCGTTTTTTTCGTCCATTTCGCGATGCAACACTGCCAGTATCACGGTAACGAGCAATGGTACTAAAAACAACAGATTTATTCATATTTAAATGCAGGAGGGCTCTAACGATAGCCACCTGTGGTTTTCAGACAAATATAAAGCAATCACACTATTACGCTTGAATTCCATCGCGAATAACTTTTTTCTGAATGCAATAGATTAAAATGCTTCTGTAAGCTTGTAAATAATAAAATGAACTGCCACTGGAATAAATCTGTCAACTGTTAGACGAGCGGTTTACAAATGATAACAACCTGAAGTTGGTTGCAATACATATTATCCACCCTGTAGACAGTGCCGTACGTACGTACGTATAAATAGTTATAAATTTGATCTCCATTGTGAGAAAAATCTAATTCAAATTGTTTCCTTAGATACTGTGTATTGAATTCAATGCTTATCCAAAAAAGAATTTTTGGCTAACCTGATCTCAGCACTTAAAATCGCCTCCTTCTTTACTTAACACAATAAAATACCAATGCACCGCATTGATTGTCGTGGCTTAACTTTGCCGTTTGTTAAGTTTGATGGCAATGCTAGCGGTGATGGTATGCAAGCAGGTCCTGTGGCTCCATCATTAGGCTACAATAAAAGAAAAAAGGCGGACAAAAAAAGAAAAAAATTATCAAACAATAAAGAAGAAAAAAAGTAAAGAGGGAAGAAAGGAAAGAAAACTTTGCACTTAATCTATTCAAAAGTTTGCTTGTTTCGCAAAACTTCAATACAGTAGTTGTGCACGTAACTTTAAATTTTAAATAAATGAAGGAGGAGGAGGAAGCAAAGAAAATAGTAGAGAAAAAGCGAAACGGAATAAAACCAATGATTATTAACATCATCATCATCATCGTGGCTGACGAGTTACGCTAAAAAAAAATAAAATAGAAGAAAACTCGAATAAAAAATGACAGCCATTCTCATAAAATTCAAACATTTGGTTTCTGCAATTCATATTGACATAAGTGTGTGTATGTGTGTTTGTGTGCACAATCCTTACACTGCCTTACATACACTAAAAAACGTGGACTATTCTAAGCACAAATCAAAAACCCATTCAGATTCAGTGCATCCGGATTCATTGTGACTACCGTTGCCACCACGACTGGTGACATCAGTGGCATTAAAAAATTATTGAAAACAAAAATAGAAAGAAACGAAAAACTTTTACTTTTTCAACGTGTTTTCCTTTTTTTTTTTGTCTTTCTTATCTGTCTTGTTCTGGTATAGAAAATCACGTGAAAGTTTCAAGTTGATAGTTTTATACACCATCACCACGACCGCCAGCAGTACCATCCTAATTTTTAGTGTTTTTTTTTTTTTTGTTCTGCATAGCGCTTAATGATCTATAATGTGATTTGATGGTCTACAATTATTGCCATTAAATTTTTGTGGCAAACAATTGTGTATTTAATAGTAAAGAGAAAATTTATTATCATTTGGAATTATTATTACATCCTCGATTCGTTTTTTTAGCGAAAACTATTAATCACACACAACTTTCAAACTGAAATAAAATAATTCTGGTTGGATGATTATGATTATGGGGCTATAAAAGGGATTCAAAGTTTAAGTCTCTTAGAAAAAGGTGGCAACATAATTAATCGGCTACAAACGGTATTTTAGTTAGCTTGAAAAGCTTCTTAAATATGCCGAGCAATCCATTATCACAATTACGGAATTTGAAGTACTAAAAGCCTTGATCGCTGATCCGTTACAAAGGGCCAGAATCTGAAGCTAACATCGTTAACTCTTATTCAAGAGTAGAAATCCATGAGCTAAATTGTACAGGACTATGTACAAACTGCAACCGAATACATCTTCACAGAAGTCATTGCTCTAGGTAAAGCTATTAGCATAGGGCTTCCTACAGCAGATCAATGATCTACTTCACCATAAGGGACTTTCTGCTTGCGACACTTTATCGTCCCATAAGGACGTACCTGTAAACAATTCCAAATCATTTAACAGACTGTGACACAGTTTAGTTAGCCCTTTATCTGGATTTTTTCAGGGCTCCCATTATACGGGTTGTTATAGGGGGTATTCCACTACGTGAGTTGACATTTTTTTATTGATCTTGACTTTAAAATTTTTTTACTTCGTCGACTGTGAACAACTTGAATTCCTTCTGGCGGAAAGTTTAAATATGAATTCGAACTACAGCTGCTCCTTGAGAGGAGTTGTGTAAATGGATCGGATTTTAAAACGCAAAAGTCTGTACACCATTTATTGTCTCACCAGCATGACATTACCATTACATCGTCTGTACCCAAAAGAGTCAAAAGTTTCTGATGTATTGGATACAAAAATTAAAAATTTCAAGTGCTGAAGGAAGCACTGGTTTTGTTAAGGCGTATTCTTTATGCCATCTAACCTACCTCCTGATACACCACTTGTATGTGGCCGAAAATGGAATACAACACGAATGTACATGAGAGTTTCATGTCAGTAATGAGAGTATTCCGACTCAATTGAATCAGTAGCAAGCACCAGCACAATATGTATTGCATTTCACAATTTTATGGCTGATCTAAACGAATGTGATAGAAGAAAATGAAGGCATTTTTGCCATTTTCTACATTAAACATCATTTGTCTCGTGCAGCACATTCGTAATATATCGGTTGCTATGTAAATTCTGTGGTTATATTAAAAAGAAATTTTGTTTTCAACTGCCTTAGCCGTATTTGAAATACTTCTCTTGTTCTTTACAATATAAATAAACAGATTGATATTTAATATTCATGAATTCATTCATTCAGCAGTCTAAAGATAAAATTAGTTTTCAAAATACTGAAACTGAACGTAAAAAATAAATAAAATTCTCTGCAATCCTGAAGTCATGTTTATGCTTTTGTTAAATTTTTTCCACCTACACGATATCCTTGTAAAATGTTTAATGTCATGCCATTAATTACCTACTTAAAGCGCTATTAACTGTTCAAATACCATTTGCTCACACATACATACACGTCTTCCCCTCCACAATATGAGGTTGCTTAAATAAATTAAATTTAAAATATTTTCAATTTATATGCAGACAAACAAACAAACGATGTGTAAAAACCGCAATTGGCTAAAATTTCTTTTAACAGCATTTCTTGCAAACGTTCATTTTGTTTCTATTCCTTCTATACCCTCTGTTTCGATCTATGATGGTCTGCTTAATTTTTATTGCAGTCAAATTCTAAATTAAAAAAAGAACGAAAAAAAGAAGAAAGAAAAAATAACTTCCAACACATCTCAAGAGTTTTGGGTTGCGGTGTAGAAATAAAAGTGGAAAACGAGCAAGACTGGAAAATCAAATGAAAGAAAAGAAAAAATCTGAAATAAAAAAAGGAACATGGCTCACCATGTTGTGTTCACCAGGCACCACTTCTGTTGTTGTTACACTGGAGTGGCCAATAATTGGCGTTTGTACTACCGCTATTGCTTTACACAAACGTCTACAGTAACACATGCATTTGATGTAGGTATGCATGCCTGCATGCATGTATGTGTTTGTGTGACTGGTCCATAAATTGCCTTCACTTACATGTTAGTGGTTCTATCACTTTACACCGAACAGTGTCTGCGAAGATATTAAATTCGTTAAAAAAAGAAAAACAAAGAAATAAAATTAACGAAGATACACAAAATAAATCGCCGTGGTCTAGTAGGTACTGTGCTGGCTTATTAGACGTAAAGCCAGGGTTCGAGTCCCAGGCCAGACATGAAAAGAAAATACAAAAAGGCGATTTCCTCTCAGCAGATCGGAGTCGACTTTAAAACTGTAGGTCCCGCTATTTATGTATAAAATTAACACACACAACATAAGTAGTGTGAGAAACTAGGTCAATACTCCTGACTGAAAGGTTGTAATAACCAATTATGTTATGAAGATACACAAATTAAGACTACAGCCTCTTAATCTTTATAATTCAAGGTGAATCTGAAACCAAAAACGCTATGTCGGTATATACTATATTCTCACGGAAACCTTTAAATTTTAATAGGAATCATACAATGCTTGTTAATGATTAAAGTTTACTGTATTTGATTGGAAAGTTTTAATGTGTCCACTCTTCTTTCATAGATACTTGATGGATTGGCCATTAACAACCCCTTTTTCGAATTTCGGCCTGCCTTACCACATCCTTTTAGGCGCCTCCACGTGTCATCTCCAGCTGGTCATAGCAAGCGATGACAGGATTTGTTCGATTTTGTCCTTCGCCGTTTTCTACGCCGACTTGTGGTTATCCAAGCAGCAAATACCTAGCGGGCCATCCTCATTCCCTTTTACTACATAGCCCAGTCAGTCCACTCGCTGATTGTTATTAATACGCTGCACAACGTCTATGTTGTTAAGGAGCTCAGAAGGCTTATTGTTGGATTCGATGCGTTAATCGTTGTCTGTTCATTCTAGACCAAAGAGCTTACGTAGTCTACTGCACCAGAAAGAGGCAGGGGGAGGATAAACGACTTGTAAAGTATTATTTTCGTCGTACAAGAGGAGAGTCTGGAAATCATTTCCAACTGAGACCATAGTAGCACCTGTTGGCAAGAGTGATTCTATGCTTGATCTCCAGACTGAAAACATGTTTGATGTTAACGGCGGAGTCAAGATAAATAAAATCGCTGACATCATCAAAAGTATTGTATGTTGCGTATCGGAGCATAGCCTTACCTGTCGGCAACATATTGTTATATTTTTACTTTTTTATTCTCTCAGTTCTGTGGGTCACTCTTCATTTTTTATGTGTATTCCTCTCTTTATACCCCGTGCTTACACAATAATAATTCCTAAACAATTGTTCCATAGATCTTTGTAACGGAGATCTTCAAACCACGATTACTCTTTTCATACATACTGCGTCTTCACACAAGATTGACTGAACTTTACTCAATCAATCGTCTGCTTTCCTTTTATATTGCGAATGTACGTGGTTTCACATTCTTGAAATCTGTGTAAATGTGAACAACGATGTTTGTATATTTGTCTTTACTTGTTTACAAGTATTTTATGCTGGTGTTTGTTGTTATGTTAAGGAGTACGATAATTTGTAAACAGATATGTTAACTGCATTGTTTTATTTTTGTAGATTGTGTTTATAAATTTAATGTTAAGCGATTTAAAAGCACAAGACCAGTATCTAGATTTTTTCATTTTCTTAACAAGATACTTCGTTTTGCCCTCAGTTGCCACTATTGATGCTTGGTCTTATGATACTTATAGGATGTAAATGCAACAACAATAATAATATTCGTAGAATGCTGGAATATTAAATTCAGTAGTTCGTATAAACGCTGCTATCCTTTCTATGAAATCGTATATTTAAGTACCCAATTTCTACTCGCAAATCTACTGTTCAGCGTTAAATTTAACTGAACGAAATATATCTCATGCCACGCTTGCATTTTATCTTTTTTTTTCTGTTATTTTCCGTTTTATTTTTTACTGTATTTCTAGCACTGATTGTATGTTTGGCTTAATTGCTCTGATTTTTTATTCACAGCCAAATTTTTTACATTGTTTTTGTTGCTTTTTTTCGTTTTCTTTCTTTTCACCATTTTTGTTACTGCATTTTTTATTTCTCTCATTTCTTTCATCCTAAATCAATAAGAATCTTTTTTTTTATTTTTGGGATATTTTTTTTTGATTTCTTTTTCACAATCCCTATAAAATTTTGGTTTAATAGAGTATTTTTTCAATTCGATTTTTTGTTGTTTTTTCTTTTTTAGAACAGCTCGTGGTTTTATGCATGAAGGTTGAGTTACACACATACACATATGTATGAATGTATATATATGTATATGTATACATACAAACTTAGCTTAATATTTGATTGCATTTGTGTATGTGTCGTTGTCTATGCATTTGGTTTTGTGTTGAATTATTGTTGATTTTCTCTCTTTCTCTCTTTCGTTATTTTTTATTGTTTTTCTTTTTCCTTTTTTTTTTTCGCTTCTTTCATGGTATGAGTTTTCACCGCGCCATGTGTGTGTGTGTATGTATGTATGTCGTGCCACCTTTTCCATGTTTGATTACATACATCCCCACATACATACAAACGAATATTTTCTTTTTTCCTCTAAAATATTTGCACGAAACATGCAAATTATAATAATTTCTTTTCATTCAACTTCATTGTGTCCCGCTGCTCTGATTTAATGGCTTTTAAGAAATTTTAATTGGGTTTTAAGCGAAAAATCAATACCGAACAGTTAGTTAGTTATAGCAACTCTTGTTTTTGTTTTCCTAAATATCTGCATAATATTACAAAGCATTTCTATTTTTCTTTGTTTTTCCATTTTATGTAATAAATTATAAATAAATTAAAGACTGAATGTAAAATGTTGTTGGTAAACAAATTGTTGTACTCTTATATCATAATTACAGAATATTTTAGTTTTAATTTAAAATCGATAATAAGGCCCTTAACAACAATGTTGCAAAGTAAAGTTTTCTATTAAATTAATGGAAAATTTTAATATCATAGCCACTCAAGTAAGTAAGCAAAAATGGCAATCTAACCGCTACAGCAGTAACTTTAAGTTTAAGAACAACCGCATTCTGAAGCTTGTGCTGAAACAGCTTAGCCTCTCAGTATCCTATTTTAGTTCTGTAGGAATTCTGTATACTTCACTTGTTAGGCCTATTTTGGAGTATGCGTCTGTAATTTGGAATCCATACTATCGTTGTCATAGTGATTCAATCGAGTCTATGCAGAGGCAGTTTTTATTATTCTGTTTACGTGGCTTAGGATGGGATTATGCCAATGGGCTTCCGTCGTATGAGGATAGATAAGCTTTGGTAAAACTTCCAACTTTGGAACGTAGAAGGTCTGTTTTAGGGGTTTGTTTTGTTTTCATCTAGTTAAAGGTGATATCGATTCTGAGTTTTTGCTTTCTAATCTGAATTTTAGCATTCCTGCAAGATTTTCACGGCACTATCGTCCTCTTTCTTTAAATTTCTATAGAACGAATTATGCATGTAATTTTCCTTTTCGTAGATTATGTAATGATTTTAGCATGCATTATGAGTTTATAGATTTTAATTGTAGTGTTTGTAATGTAAAGCGTAGCTTGTATGCTGGCGTTAGTTTGTAAATTATTATATAAAAATCTATTTTCCTTCTTGTCTCTAATTGTTCCGTTTAATTGTTGCCTTACTCAGCTTGTGATTAAGTTCTGTAGCTGTTTTTATGTTTCTCGTTGCCATAACTTTTCCCTTAGCCGCTGCAGTCCGGACTGTAGTGTGTACGTGTCCCTACGTAATGGGGACGATCCCTCCACGGCCGGGTGAGGGTGGGTTAGTGTGAGGCCGGGGACGTTCGAAAAAAAAAAAAAATAAAAACAAAAGCTCCAAAAACAACACAATACTGGATCATGCATAAAATGATAAACAAAAGCTCCAAAAACAAAACAGCGCACTGTTCACGTGATCAATGAATGAGTAGAAAAATATAGCAACAAAAATAAAGCGCTTGTTTACAAGATCGATGAATAAACAAGAATAAAGGATAAAAGACGTAAATAACCAACAACAAAATGAAGGGAACCAAGAAGTAAACAAGAAACAACAATGTGCAGTATAAAATAGGATAGACAAATAAACCAACAACAACTAATCTACCTGCTCAAATGTAAACAAGAAACAACAAAAATAAGAATAGGTTGTTTACATTTTTATAATATTCCCGAAGGACGTCATCATCCTTCAAGGGTATTCATCACACTAAAGATCCAGTGATATAAAAGGCAAGCTAAAGCGAGCAAAGAGGATTCAGAGTTCAGGGTTTGAGTTGAATCAGTCGCGTGTGCAGACGGCACGTTATATTCGGAGTGTGAATTAAGCTAGTCGTGTATAACAACATTACGTTGGTTGAAGTGATAAACCTTTCGGTTGTGTGCAGACAAGTTGCGTGTGAAGGAAGCCGTTGTTAGTGTTGTGCTTACAAAAAGGTTGTGAGCGAGGAATAACTAACAAGTGTTGTTGCTTACAAAAAGGTTGTAAGCAGAGGATTATCACGAAAAAACACATATTGCGAAATTTATCGTAGTATACATAGAATAAGCTGGAATAGTGGCACAAAAGTTGTGCAGATAATAAAGAATTTATTAAAACCAAACACATATTTATTTTTACTTTATTTGCAATCTACGAACTCATATTTTTAACGTTTTTATAAAGGTAAAAACGTAACAATATGTACATACGTAATTGGTCCTTACAGCTCTTTAATCAGGATTACGACTAATGCTGTATGTGTTCATTTCGTACATGAAGTCGACAGATTTAAAAAAAAACAACTTTTCATGGGAATTTTATTTACTCTCAAAGTTTTTACCAGAAATCTGTAAAGACGCCGAAGAAATATTCTGCTTTTATATCGTGTGAAGAATACTTAAGATGTTTTATGATTTTCAGGTTAGTTAATGTAATTCGAAAATCAGTCTTTTGCTGACAATAGTCTCATTTCTAATAAGCCTATACACTAGCTACTAAACTACGGTGACTTTATTTGGGTTATAACACTGGTACCTACACAATCAATAAACAGTTTCTTTCTAATACTAACCCCGGCAACTGGTGCCAAAACATTTGACCGTATGGTTAATACAAATACATCTCCATGAGTACCAAGAATGCAATGCCTAGCAAAATCTGCATCAGTGACGCTGTGTGTACTCTGTCGAAGTTTTAGCAGAATTTACGTATGTCCTGTATTTAGTCTTGGCCAAATTTAATATGCAATATTGCCTCTAGGTGAACATCTGTTCAACATTGTCAATCCTTACCTAACAAGCTGTCAATAGGTTTTCAAATGCAGAAAATTCATCCAGAAGTGCTGTGGTTGTAGTAAACCCAAATAGCTCTACTGTCTTGCATCCATGTGTGGTAAATGTTGTACTGTTTAGCAATCTCTTTAAGTGACCTACAGCTTCCATAAAATCTTAAAGTTCATTATGAGAGTGCATAGGGCCATAAAAGCGTTCAGATTTTTGAAAACTGTGGCAATATCTAATGCAGATATCATAATGCAGATTATCATAAATCCAGACCGTAGTTGGACTAAAGATAATATTTTCTATCGAACAATGAAACTGATTCATGACATATATTTTAAAATGAAAGACTTTTCGTATTACTAATGCTTTTATTGAAAAACTTTGGCAAAACATATATTTGCCCCGCTGTCGTTAGCTGAGACGTTTTTCATATTTCTGGCAGCATATGTATTCTCTACTACAAAAACTGTTTCTCTTAGTTTTCTTATTCACATAACATAAGTGGGCGTTAATTTTATACATGAGGGGTTGGATCTACAGTTTAATGTCGATTCCAGACAACAGATTTTCAAGAAACATTTCACGGCAATTATATTTCAGAGTTTTATTCAAAAATCCAAATTATCCAAAGAGGAAATTGCTAAAGAAATATTTTTTCATATTTTTTGGGTTTGAACCGTTCTTTTATCTAACGTCGTATAAGCCTGGTAGATTACAAGGGCTCCTAGCTTCTAGCAAATCAATTATATTGCGTGCAGGCTCTCTCTGCATAGCTGCCAGATAAATGAAGCCTCAAATCGTTAAACATTTGAGAAAAAATCGTCAAAATTCTCAAAGACGTTTATTGAAATCGTAAAAGAAATCGTCAGAAAAAATAAATAAATTGACAGGCATATAAAGTCAGTGTTAAGCAGAAATAATTTTGCATTATCTACACCCATGTATGGTATAAATATTAGAGACTCAGAAGATCTTAACGTTATGGGTATGAAAATTCACTGTGACGATCGCTGGAACTGACATATTTTTCAGTGCCTTGGTGTCTTAAGACGCTGCAATAAATATTTTATTTCATCTGATATCCTTACCACTTACACCCGACCGAAAATGGAATACAAATCTCATGTATAGTTGGCGTCCTATCGTCTATCTTGAGGCTTCTCGACCGTTTACAGGAGAGGCCGTAGTAACTCGTTAAATACGATAGTGTGTCCAACTCCATTAATTCATTGGAGCATTGTTGCAATGTGGCTTGTGTTTGACTGTTCTATCGCTACTACAAAGAACAAGGGGACTTGTTTCTCGGTCAGCACATCCGTATGTGGTCGATTGGCGAGTATATCGCACACTGCATAACAAACAAAATTTGTTCTTTAGTCGGACTATTCGTATGTGGAACTCCCCCTTCCTGCAGAGATCTTTCCTGTTACTTATGGTATAAAGATATTCAAACCTAGTGTCCATTAACACTGCTCCCTCTTTCCTCCTTCCTATAACATATTTTCCTACTTCCAAACACAATGCCATACTCTGAGTGTTGGTCGTATGAAAAAGAAAATAATGGCACTTGCCTATGTTCTTCCGATGGTAATATTAGAAGCTATATTGGAATTTTTTAAATTTTCTGCAACGGCAAATGATAATTTATGTTTAACTACGATGTTATTCAGGAGTTGTAATTTTTTGGTTTTTTAAGCGAAATTTGGTCAAACATAAGGGAGTTATATGATAAAGTGTAAATGAGCTAACCATCCAGGGTTAAAATTCAAGATTCTTCGTCATTATGATCTATGTTGCCGTTATAAGTTTAGATGTCAAACTTCAGCTGATGTCATAGCAAACAGTTACTTTAAAGGGTTCGCCTTACTTAATATTTGTGTATGTTGCTTATTGCAAACAATTGACTTAAAATGTTTTAAAAAATTTGAATTTAATAAAAAATTATTTTGTGGGTTTTATTATAGAAAAATTTACTTTCGTAAGTCTTTGTGGGGAAATGGGGAATTTTTTTTTTTGTTGTAAAGAAATTAATTTCAAAAAGTTTTAGCGTAACATCTATAGAGACAGAGAAAGTATATGCGATTGCTAATTGCAAATCGTTTAGTTGAGTTTCTTTAAAGGAAACCAAAATTAAGTTCGTAATTGACATTTTTGCACACGTACTCAGTGTGCATTTGTGCTGGTGGTGATGCAGTTTCATAGTGAAGTGAATTCCCTGGTATATGGTATATTAAAAGGATATCACCACAGGCAAAATGTTGGCCACGTAATTTAACGCTGCAAGAAACACGAACATTTATTCTCTTTATTCTTTCGTTTTTTTCCGTTTTTTTTTTTACCAGTTAAACCGTCTTTATAGCTTAAAATAACAACAATAATAGAAAAGCAGAGCCCAAAAACCAGAATGTAATGAAATTGATGAACTTCTCCCTTTAAAAAAAAAATAAAAAAAGGAAAGACAGCAACGAAAGAAAAGCATATTCTTGTAGATTCTGTACATAGCATGCTGTTGAAAACTTTAGCGTTAATGCAGTACCGTACTAAACTGTATAGAGAGTACAGAGCAATGGTATTTAGGCGACAATTGTGTACACGTTGCTAAATTGAAGATACGGCGGCATGAAGTACAAAATTATTTGAATTTCAATAGTCATGTTGTAAAACATTTCCTTTTTACTCAAATTTCTTTTAATTTTTTCTCTTCTTTTTCGCTGACGCCTCTTTCCTTTTTACATGAAAGTTGGCAGTTTAAAACCAAACCCTGTACTTAGCATGGGGAAAATGCACATTCTCCCCATATAATATATGCAGATACTCTGCATTGTGACAATAACTATGGCATGGCATGGCATGGCATGGCTTGGCTAGCTGTTAGCTTAAGGATGAGATTGTATATGTAGGTTTAGATGGAGCAACAACAACAACAACAACACCAACAATTCCCCCATTGATAATACGAAATTTGTATTCTAATCTTCAAATTGTCTCAAAATGGAATTGATTTTATGCAGATGAGCATGAAATTGTCTCGATGAGAAATTTCTCGCAAAACTTTATGTAGTAGTTGTCGCCATACATATAGACTAGGATGTATGTATGCACGTACGAAGGACTGTAGGAACTATAGAGCAGTATTAAAGTGAAAATATTTTGTTAGTGTTAATAAATGTTTCTTCATTTATTTTTCCATTGGACTCACTTAGTCATTTTACTCTCACTGCTAATGCTGCTACTACTGCTGCTGCAACTGCTACTGCTGCTCGCCAGCAACAATTTCAACAATTGACCGACCATGCAACCAAAGCAAATAATCTGAATAAAAGATTTACTCAGCGCTCGTTGCTCTACTTTAATAGTTTATTTTAGTTCACTTTAGTTTAGCTGAGTTTAGCTGAGTTTAGTTTAGTTAAGGTATATTGAGCTTTTCATTTATTTTTAGCTTAAAATGAAAATCATTTATTTAGCTCGCAATTTGTATCCTCTCCAGCACATCGACCATTACACTTGCACATATGGACACACATATCGTTGATTCGTGGCAGGAAAAAGGAATCGACAGCAGCTTTGTAGCTTCGTAAATAGAGCTTCGCAATAACAACACCAGCAGCAAACAGCAGCAGGCGGTCCAGCCGGAAGACTTAGACAGTGGGACAGACAGTTTGTAATTTACAACATTCTCAACTTCCTGTGCTTATAAATACAAACCGCGGTTTGCTTTGTATTTCTTGCATGGCTGATTTCAAATCGACTTCACTTGTGTTCTCTGTCTTGCAGTTCACATAGATTTTCTATTTCAAACACCATCATACTATGTGGCCCCATCTACTACTTGATTGTGTTCATCTTTGTTCATTCCGAGCTGCAACAGCATGGGGCAATTGCATAAATGCACTGTAAAAAATCCAACTTTTAATCCAACTGATTATCTTTTTAATGCGAAAAAAATTTTTTAGGAAGAAAGTTTTTTTTTCAGCCAATCTATATAGAGTTTGATTTGAAGCAATAAGTTTCTATGTTTACATACATACATACATAATTGACCATTATAACCCTTCATTTTGGAGTGCGACCTAGCTTTTCACACGACTTACAAATGTTGTGCGTGTTAATTTTGTACATGAGCGTTGGGACCTACAGTTTAAGGTCGACTCCGAACAACAGAATTTTGAGAAACTTTATCATGGCAATTTTTTTTATCGCAGAGTTTTTGCCAGATATTTGGTGAAAGACAGTCGGTAAAGAAACATTTTTTCATTTTTCATTTTATTCGTGACATTTGGTCTGAAGTTTGAACACTGGCCTCACCTCTAGTAAGTCAACACACCATTTACAAGACACGAGGGCGACAAGTTTTTCAGTGTCAGATGTCGTAATTCATTATCATACTGTCACCGATCAAACAGCCTGAGAGGAACAGAATGCGAACCATTACTGCTGACCAATAATTTTAAAGCGCAACACATTGGACTCAAACATACACTCCATTTATTATTATAGACATGCCACCAAGTAATTACTGTGGGAACTGAACACATAATTGGTCGCAAGAGTTTAATATGCAAGAGATTCTTAATGATGCTCCTCAATACTGAATAACAGCGTCGATGTAAGATTAATCTGATAGTATCACCAACGTAACCATTCTGATAATGAGTAGCCTTCGATTTCAATCGAATCTAAATCTGTAGGTAGTTTGACATGGAATCGTGACGTGAATAAGTTAGGTTATCTGGTAGCTTTCCGCTTACAGGCAAGTTCAATGTCCCATTAAGTTATCCAGTGTTAGGTATCCGTTAGTACTCTTAGGAACCAGTTCCCTTAGTTGTACGTCCGCCAACCTGTCTAGATCTTCAGACGTTGTGTCAGTTAAGAATCTTTTATGTCTGTTCTGGATTGCAGGACATTCGCGTAAAAGGCGTGGTACCGGTTCGGTTTTCTCCACATCATGGTAACTTGGAGTTTGTCGGCTAAATTGCCAATAGCCTAGTGCCCTGCAAGAATTCCTGTTATAGAATGCGTTTCATTACTTTGTCGAACTCAGTTAGTTTCTTAGCTTTCCAACTGCTGGCTACAGCAGTTTTGAAATTCGGCAACCAATTATGTTGGACCATCTACAGTTTGTTGAATTCCATGCTCCTTTTTCCAATTTCCTCTACAGTTGCCTTCTGTGTTCTTGCTTCGGCAGAACATATACTAAAATTGGAACGATACAGAGAAGACTAGCATGGCCCCTGCGCAAGGATGACACGCAAATTCGTGAAGCTTTCAACTTTTTTTGAAGTCGCCGTGGGCTAGTAGGGGTAGTATGTTGGCTTATTATACGAAAGGCCTGAGTTCGAATCCCAGGTCAGACATCAAAACGAAAATATTTCTTCGGCGACTTTCTCTCAGCAGATTTCTGGCAAAAAATCTAGAAGTAAAAATTGCCATGAAAAAGCTTCTCATAAAAATCTGTCATTCGGAGTCGACTATAAACTGTAGGTCCCGCCACTCATGTATAAAAGTAACGCACACAACACGGGTGAGAGAAGCTAGGACGTTGTACAATGGGTCAATTCGACCTCCAGGTGCTGCACTTGTCACAGTTGACAAGTACACGTCCTCTAACCTAACCTAACCTAACCGTCCTCCTCATACATACCCGATCTCTTTCCTAAAGCAAGGGCATAGCAGACTTTTATTTTACCAATTTTCCAATTTCACAAATTTCATAATCCAATAAATTTTGGCATAATTTCCCTCAGTGTATAATTTTCTTCATTTCACTTACACTTCCAATTGCACATACATAAACACACACACATAGTTTCGCTCTCTTTCTCTCTCTCTCTCTCTCGCTCACTATCTCTTTCTCTCTCTCTCTCTTTCTCTCTCTCTTCAAAGCCATATAATAATGTTAAATTATTGCTTTTCATTTACTGCAAACCCTTAGATTTTTCGTTTATTCTTCCTCAAATATTCTTTTATTTTCACTTCTTATTTAATCGTACCATACATACAGCAGCAGTAAATGTTTGCAAAAGAGAGAGAGACTAAAATATCCGAAATCCAAAGACAAAATAAAGAAGGAAAAAATTGTTTGAAATTTATTACTTAAATTTAATAACTATTTGCCAAAAATTGACCTCCTATCATTTAATATCTATCCACCGCTATCTGGTCCATGCCATTCTGCCATTCAATTCAGCTACGGTTGCACAAACAATAAAATCAAGATAAACTTGCATTTTCATTTCATTTCATTTTCTTTCTCATTTTGTACCGTCATTTGCTGCCTCTGTCTTAGATTTGTGTGGAGAAAAAGAAGAAAAAGGAAGAAATATGTTTCGTTTTGATAAAATATTTACAATAATTTAAAATAAATTCAACAAATTTCTATCAACATTTCTAATGTTTTTTGAAGAGTGGTCGGGCAGCAACAGTGGGCGTGTGTAGGTAATGGTAGTATGTTAGAATGAGCTACAAGTTTGTAGAAAGGAACTAAATTGTATTTGTTCAAAAACAGGATTTCATTATGGTGTACTTGAATAATTTTAGGTCTAGTCGGTACTGGGTTAGCTTATTAGAAGTGAGGCCTCGGCTCAAACTCCAGCTCAGACAACTCCATCTAAAGTGAAATATGAAAAAAATATTTCTTCGGCGACTTGTTCTCAGTAGATCTCGGGATAAACTCTGAGAGTATATAAAAATTACCATGAAAAAATACTCAAAAATCTATTATTCGGAGTCGACTTTAAACTGTATGTCCCGCCATTCATGTATAAAAATTAACACACACAAAATAAGTGGTGTGAGAAGCCAAGTTGTAATCCAGACTGAAGGGTTGTAATGGTTGTTATATATCTTGGCAATGGCATTCCGAATGTTGTTTTTGAAATGGTCAATTATTTCTGGTATGACGGCATAACACTTTCATCGTGCAGTTTCACGTTGGCCCATCTAATGAAGCGAAAACGTAACGGATAGTCATGTGCCTTCAACTTTGAACCAATTGAACTTTGTTAAGTCATACCGTGATCGTTTCGCAAAATTCGACGTAAACTGGTGCGTAAAATGTTTAATTCTTGAGAATGATGACAATATATAGGTACAATTGCGATATTTTGAGTGCACGCACTATGTGTGCTTGCACACGTCTTTGTGCATCTGAACTACACTGCACTGCTCTGCACTGAAACCAATTTGAAGAACTTTAGCAATAAACTTGCGTACACCGAACACTGTTGGTCCTTTTCTGCGAACAAATTTTGTACAAAGTGCTCAGGCGTAAATCGATTCATTACGTTCTATGCAGATAATATTACTGAATTTTTATGATAGAATAGAATGACATAAGTATTGCCAGATTCAAAATAACCGATATTTCAACTTTATGTCGATAGATAGTCTATCCGATAGATAGACTTTATTGCACGTCTGTACTATAACGCAGACATTTTTATAAATTTTGTCTTTCTTGCGTTTATAGCCAACCCTAAAGTTTTTTTTTTCATCTACAGTTTTGATAAGCGACTCCTAAATGTAATCGTTATTCCATTAGGAAAGATCTGTTCATTTGTTCAGTCCTTAATTGGGTAACTCAAAAAATGGTTGCATGATATCAAATGATATAGACAGGCCCCTAAGCGCCTGAGAGTGACATAGGACATTCTGAATGTCATCCTATATCATCTATTTCCTTCCTTCTCTTAGGACATTGTACACTGGGCTAATTTCGACCTCCGGGTATTGTACTTGTCTTAACCGTCAAGTACACGTCCTCTAACCTAACCAAAAATAAGACGTAAGTAAATTTTTGGCAAAAACTCTGAGAGCAAATAAAATTGCCATGAAAAGTTTCTCAAAAACCTGTCGTTAGGAGTCGACTTTAAACTGTCGATGACGCCACTCACGTATAAAATTAACGCACACAACATAAGTAGTGTGAGAAGCTGGCCGTAATCCTAACTAAAGGCTTGTAATGGCCAATTATGTTTCTATTTTCCAGAGACTAATTAATTTATAGTATATCGTACATGTTTTATAGACCAACAAATATTCGGTTTTAACTGACTGAAATTATTTTTGCAAGCTTTTATTTCATTTTGTCTTCTATTTTTTGGGCAAGTAAGAATAATGCACAGACAAATATTCGATTAACTTTATCTATGATTGATGTCTATCATCTCAACTTGTTTATACACTCCATCATTCCATTTCCGACCATACTCTAGTAGAAACTAACCCAAAAAAAATTCTTAAATTCGGAAATCTTCAGCAATATTCTCAGTCAAATAATACAATTCAATATGAATTGTTTTGATTGCAAAAATTTTACAGTTTCAATGGTGTATACCGCTAACGTTTAATCGTCTTCCTTTTTTCTCCTTTCCTGGAATTTGTCTGAATAATTTAGTTGATAGATTTCTTTTTTTTATCTTGGTTTTCTTTTCTTTTTTTTTGTTCCATTTTTTACCGGGAATATATTTTATGGTACTGCATACTTAATAAGTATCTACTATTTGTCTGTGGCTGTTATCGGTTTTCATTTGTTTGTTCTAAAATTTGTTCTTCTTTCTCTTTCTCATTCTCGTTTCTACTTTTATATTCAATTTATTTCATACTTTTCAGAAAATTTTTTTTCTTTTAACTTTATAGTCGGTACTAGTATAGGTAAAGCGAATATGTTGAGAGGGTTGTTGTATTTGTAACAACTTGAACGAATACATACATAATACTCAACTCTTTTGATTTCCATTTACTTGACTAGTATTCACTGAGTGCTCTTTAAAGTTTGGCCTGACTCTTGACAATAATCAGTCCCTTTTTTTCACTTTAAATTTTATTTAATGCTCCAGCAGACCTATAATTGCCAACCAACTTGAAATATGTAGGAACATTACATAGTCGACCTTACTCAAACTGCAATTTTTTTTCACTTGGTTTCTAAGTAATTTATTCAAAGTAAATTTTTATTTGCAGACTTTCTGAAATTTTTGTTTTTTTTTTTATACATTTTCTATAAGTAGTTGGTCTGCATACATAAAGGGCAACAATTCTATTAAATAATATGACTTCTTGATAAACTTTGGCAAACGTTAATAAAATTTGTGCAATTCTTGATCAAAAAGAATAAAAACGCAGAACCTTTATAAAGTGTTTCCATGTTTTTAGTTTTCATTTCCTTTAAAATTAAGTGAAAATGTTTGCACATGTGTTTCGCCACAAGTAGTACAATGAGTTTTGTTTTTTAGTACACCTAGGAAGTTTATAATCAAAGGCTTTTAAAAGTTTGTGGTGAAAACATACAATATAAATTATAGGTAACTACAACCCTTCAGCCCGGATTACAACCTAGCTTCTCACACTATTTATGTTTTCTGTGTTATTTCTATATTTTACAGCTTAAAGTCTATTGAGAAACTTTTCATTGCAATTTGATTTTACTCTCAGAGTTTTTGCCAGAAATCTGCTGAGAGGAGGTTTCGCGAAGAAATATATTTTACATTTTCGTTTTGATATCTGAGCTGGGGTTTGAATCGTTGCCATACCTCCAATGGACCAACACACTACCTATTAGACTACTCGACTTCAATTAATACTGTAACAAATGCGTTTTACATTACACAGTAAATAACTATTAAGGCCTGAGATGGATTAGCAATTATTCTAACGTTTTCGCATAGTTCCTTGACCCATAAGATCAAAACCGACGATATTTCAAATATTAAAAATATTTTTACCATAATTTAATACATATGGCTATCGATTAAAAATGAAAAATTATATCGTTCCCCCTATTGATTCGACAGGTTTTCAAGCTTCCAATTTTTCAATAAAAAATTGTCAATTGTTGATATCCGCTCATTAATGTTGGTTTTAAGGTTTTAAACTGTCGTGTGATTATTGCTCTACACATTCGATTAGAAAAAAAATCGATAAAAAACCTTGACAATTTACTCCTCCTCTAAGATATGTAATGCAATTTCGGAAATTTTCTGTCAAAAATCCACTGTATCCATCCATTCGCTTCCACAAATTCAACTCTAAATAAACTAAATAAAATTGCCATGAAAAGTTTCTCAAAAATCTATCGTTCGGAGTCGATTTTAATCTGTAGGTCCCACCGCTCCTGTATAAAATTAGCACACACACAACATGAGTGGTGTTCAGAAGCTAAGTAACTGAAGGGTTGTAATGGCCAATTACAGGTTGGCTGATATGTACTGCAACCAAGCTCAGGTTGTTATCATTTGTAAACCGCTCGTCTAACAGCTTACAGATTTATTCCAGTGGCAGTTCATTTTCTATTGCATTCAGAAAAAAAGTTATTCGTGATGGAATTCAAGCGTGATAGTGTGATTGCTTTATATTTGGCTGGAAAACTACAGGTGGCTATCATTAGAGCCCTCAAGCATTTAAATGTGAACAAATCTTTTGTTTCTTGTACCATTGCTTGTTACCGTGATACTGGCAGTGTTGCATCGCGTCCAAAAAGTTGACGAAAAAACAAACGGTAACAACACCAGAAATAATCCGAAAAGAGAAAACCAGAATTGATCGAAATTCACGCCGCAGTGGTAGAAAAATTGCTCGTGATCTGAACATATAGCGAGAACGGATGCAACACATATTGAAAAATGAGCTTGGACTAAAGCCATTGAAGTTCAAAAAGTGCAAGAGCTCACCGATGGACAAAACAAAGTTAGACTGGAAAGGGCCAAGGAGCTACTTCGCTTGCACGAAAGTGGACAGTTACCGAATTTGGTTTTCTCCGATGAGAAGCCATTCTAAATTGAGCAGTTTGTGTCGATTATTATCGGGAAAATGTCTTAAAGACAGTATTGAAGCCCTGGCAGACAAACATTTCAGCCGCAGACATTCTAAGAGGATTTAGCACCACCGCACTCAGCACGCGTCAATCAAGAATGGCTTAAAAAGGAGGTACCTCGCTTCATTTCTACCGCACAATGGCTACCAAAATCTCCAGATCTCAATCAGTTATACTTTTGCGCCTGGGGCATTTTGGAGAGTAAGGTTCTCACTAAAAAATACCCAAGTGTCGATTATTTCAAGACGGCGCTTCGCCGGAAATGGGCCAAAATACCGCAGAGCATCTTTCGCGCAGCCTATGATGGCTTTGTCGACCGTTAGAAGGCCATAATTCGTACTATAGGTGGCCAATTCGAACAAATCTAAACTGATTCTAAAATTTGATGTAATTTCTAAAATTTTTGCTTTTGAACAATAAAATTAAAAAAAAAAAAAAAATTTATGGCGTTTTACTTTGTTGCATTATATATCAGCCACCCTGTATGTATGTATGTATGAATATAAAAATATTTTAAAATTTATTGCAACAAAATTACATCAAAAGTTTATTAAATTTTTTAAACAAATACTTAAGCAATGAATGAGTTATATTTTCGAAAATAAATTGTTTATTGATTGCAAGCATTACATCAATCGAAGATAATTACTTTAAAGGCATTTTACTAGACTCGAATATGATTGCAACATATTTGAGTATTTGCATGTAGAAAGTGTTCATCATACACACACAAATAGTACGGGTATGTGAATAATGGTAAAATTTTTTATTTTAAAATATTTTTCTTAACTTTTACTTACTTGTGGTTTTACTTTTAATTTCCCTACTAAAGTCTATTGTCTTTGTAGAAATTCCCGAATATAAGCAAGCATTAGTAAGAGAATGCAATTCTTTGCTGATATTAAACTTGTGCAGAGTAACACAAGATATTGAAGACATGATATGAGACGAAACCAATTTTCTAAGTAGTTCTTTATAAGTACTTGCGAACTTATTTCTCTAACTGTAATTGAAAAAAAATATTTCCTTTGCCTTGTCTCTATTCATTATAGTTGACTCAATAAGTATATTTTTATGAAAAAATTTAATTTTTTTCTTCTTAAAATATTCTTCAAACATTTTTTTCAAAGTATTTTTCATTTTGTTCACAAAGCAACGATCCTCCGAGTTAACTAAAAAACTATTAAGCACTTTTGAGTCTTAAAAGCAAAACCTAATTAAGTATTTAGAAAAGTTACTTCAGATTTAAAAGAACTTTCAAAAATTTCGAAAATTATTTCTGAATTTATTTGTGATTTACAAAGCAAATACACTCGGGTCTCGTTTTATGCGGATTTTTTATTATGCGTATTCGAATTTATGCGATTCTAAATGAAAAAAATTTGTTTTTTAATTTATTTGTAGATTTTAAAATTTTATGATGTGTTTTAAACTTTCGTATCATTTTTAAGTTAAACCAAGTTTGCACCACTGATAAAACTATTATTGTTAGTGGTAACTGAAGGGTTGTAATGACCAAAGCTGATGAAAAGCGGTTTGAAAAGCTTTTCGTATGGGAATCTGAATAGTTTGAGCCTGACACCAAATACTATCAGATCTTAATTTCCAATATTTTGAGACAAACAATTGTTCTAGATTGTTTCCTATTGGAAAGGTGATTGATTAACATTAGTCAATCCTTATTTCTGATTTAAAGAATCTTTTATTTGAAGGAACTGCTCCTTTTTAATAACTGGCACTTTAATACTCTTATTTAAGAAGAAACAATTAAACTCTCTAAAAATTCGTTGATCTAGTAATGATCTAGGTATGTAATGTTAAAGGTAACCTGGAACCAATTCCAAAACAATACAAAATGATTGATCGTACATTCAAAAGATTAGAATTCAGTTTATTATTTATTATTTTTTGGTTATTTTATTTTTTTTATACTTTTGTTGGTTTTTGTTATGGGATTTTGCTTTGATTTTTCAATTTCAGGATTTAAGAACGAATCATTAATTTTTATATGAAACTAGAGTATCGTTTTATGCGAATTCAATTTACGCGATTTTTTTTTTTTTTGAATGCATCTATCGCATAAAACGAGACCTGAGTGTATTTAGAAAATTGTGTGAATCAATCTCTAAAGCATACGAATATTTAAATACTCTGCGATATGGTTTAATACTTCGATGTTCAGTTATCTTAGAAGTCTAGTACGTTGTATGTTATCTTATTACACATCTCGATCAAATGATCTCAGCAGATTACGGGCTAAAACTCTGAAAGGAAATTAAAATTGTAATGGAAAGTTTTTCAAAAAACAAAAACAAAAAAACTGTTATTTGGAGATAACTTTAAAGTGCTGGTCCTACCCCTTACGTCGTAATCCTCACTGTAGTGTTGTAATGATTAATCATGTTTGTGTTAGTTATCTTGGCAATTGTTATGAGAAACCTATCTTCCTTTGGATCAGTTGAATATAAACATTTTGCTTTTGTATTCCAATAATCGAAGGTTATCATACTTTTCACACTGTTTTTTTAAGGATAAGTTTTAAATTTGTTTTCCAATTTTTTTTTTTTTATTTTCTTCATTCTTTCTTAAAAGCCAAGCCATAGGTTATGTTTGTTTTATGTTAGAGTGTTCAAATATCGTATATCGTATGCCGCATTTAGTTTCTTCCACGGCATGATATATAATGTGCATACAGCAGTAAAGAATGTAAAAAATCTTTAAAGAAAAGATTGAATCCAAGTCTACATACATACATACATGCATACATATTACATGTTTGAGCAGTAATGCACAACACATTCTAACACATCTATAAATCTACACAATCATACAAACACAAACACAGTTACCAGTTTCAAGATACAATACATAAATGCTTGCGTTAAAGTTAAAATGTGGTTGTTTATCAACACATATGCAAGCACACACATGTACGTGAGCTCATGTGTATACAAATACATTTAAACTACTTGAAACTCATTTTTATACACATTTACACATGCATACATGCACTGTATGCATACATATACATATGAAGAATTGTATAACGAAGTGAATGTGTATGGGTACGCAAAGTGTTTGTAATACATTCACTTTTAGACACTTCAGTATTCTAAAAATAATAACAAAAAATGAAGAGAAAACAAAAAAAACAAAAAAAGAAAATTACACGAAGTGCTACAGGATTTTACAATGAATTTCAAGTATACATCTATGGAGTCTATAGAAAGTGGGTTGATTGCGTTATGTTAGTTGAAGTGACTGACCACTGCTTATTGTCCTACAGCAGTCCGTCTTTCTAGGTCATGACTTATATTTAATTGCTCTGCAACTGTCTATTATTACTGAGAAATATGAAATTTTCCTGAATGGGAACATTTGATATAATTTTGGAATACTTCTTGTGTAATTGAATTCTTATGAACTGATGGCATGAGTTTGGTAATTCCGTAAAAAGTTCCTTAAAAAGAATGTTTCTAGATTAGTTATCCAATTCATATTTTTTTCTCTTAAAAATTTCGTACCTTTTGTTCCTTGCCCTTAAAAAATATACTTTGTGTTCTTTTCTAAAACAATGCAACAAATAAGTGCAAAAATATTGCATTTCTGGCTTAATAGGGTTAATAAATCAGTTACAGAAACATGCTTTTATAACTTACAGCTCGGAATTCGGTGAAGCTGTATGATTTCTAAATTTAAATATTTTTTAGATCAATTGTAATTAAGATCAAGGTCGAGTGTTTCGTTCAACATACTAATGGTTGACATAATTTTGTGTACTTATTGTTAAAGTTAATGAGGGAAAATTTGCCATTATGTAGATGGCGTTGTGTTATCTAATAATTCCAATTCAATAATTACGCCTACTTTAGGGCGAGTGTCACAATCACAAACATACATAATTGGCCATTACAACCCTTCAGTCAGGATTTCGGCCTAGCTTCTCACACCACTCATGTTGTGTGCGTTAATATTATACGTGAATTTCACGTCGACTCCGAACGATAGATTAGTGAGAAATTTTTTCGTGGCAGGTTTATTTACTCTCAAAGTTTTGACCAGAAATCTGATGAGAGGAAATTGCCGAAGAAATATATTTTTTTTTCATATTTTGTTTTGATGCCTGCCCTGGGATACGAACCCGGGCTTTACGTCTTATAAGCCAACACACTACCTACTAGACTACGGCGACTTCATTTTTGTCACAATTGGATGCGTAAATTCAAAGAAAGTTTTAGCATTAATTTGTATATTGCATTAGGGTGTTTGAAGGAGACTGTATCGAGTATTAAACAGAGCGCTACAAGATACACTCGCGACCGACAAATCAAATCAAAAATATGAATTGTTTTCTCATTTTAACGAAATCATTTGATCCCCTGTATCTTGTTTAAGTTTGATTCTAGACTGGCTTTTATTCAAAAGTCATTACAAGTCTTTAATAATAGTATTACAGCGTAGTTTCTAATACCCCCCATGTATTATGTGCTGACTAAAGTTGCAAAACCTATACTTCAGGCTCCTAACGATAAATTTCTCCATGTTTTTCGTTGCAATTAATTAGTCTTGCCAGATGGTGAAAGAAGTACTTTTTATTAAAGATATCAGAGCTTACGATTGATCTCGGAGAAGACGTTGGGTAAGACAACACACTACTAAACCCTATGTCACATATATTATTGATTGCAAAAAACGAAAAGACTTTTAAACTTAAGTAGTAACAATTTTATGCCCTTTCTCTTAACCTATTTTTTATACAATTAAACATGAAATCGAAAAGCTACCAGTTTTTGTATTTAATTGTTACAAATCCTTTTCTAAACTAAGCATTCGGAATGCATTTAGTGTAGCGTATTCTTATATGAAAAATAAAAGCGAAAATATTGCTCAAATGGGTAAAGAATGCTTTTAATGCAAGTGAGTACGAGTATGTTTGTTGTTTGTATGCATATAAGTACGTTTGCGTTGAGAATTTTTTTTTTTCAAAAGTATGTGCGTTTGTGTTAAAAAAAAAAATATGAAGTGATGCTTATCGATAGTGAAATATGATATTGGATATGATGTTGCAAACAATACTTGAACTGAGCCAAAAGATCAATATAACCAGATAGTAGTCATAATTTGTTATGACAACAGAAAATTCCATTTCAATAAATTACGAGAAATGGATGTGCATGTACATACATGTATTATATCAAAAGAAAATAGAACAAAAAAAGGTTATTTCTATACAAACTATATATATATATGCATCTACATATGTAGACAATAAAGCTGTGTGTTTAACTGGAACTTTCATTTAAAATTGTTTAGCATTTACAATAACCCGAATACAAATAAAATTAAAGCGTAGTTTTATTAAATAATTATTGTGTTATGACACGAATTATTAATAAAATATTATAAAGCCAAGCACATTAAGGCAGAAAAACCAAATTACTGGCATCGACATTTCAAAAATCCATTACAGAATACAGATGTAATGATAACTCACTGGTAATATTGATTTTAATTTGGAATGCCAAACAAAATTTGAAAATGTTTTCAAAATATGTATCCTCACCCATTACGTAGGGACACACTACACACACTACAGTCCGGACTGTATCGGGTAAGGGAAAAATAATGACAACGAGAACATAACACAGCTACAGAACTTAATCACAAGCTGAATAAGGTAACAATAAACCGAAACTACCTAAGACAAGAACGAAAATACATTTTTATACAACAGAATATTGCATACAACAGAATATTGCAATCAGAAACAGCCCAAGACGTATGATTAATGTGATCTTAATTAAATATTGCTCATACGCATGGCGTACAAATATGCCATAGACCCGGTCATCAAAAAAAATAATTTCTATATGATTTTAAATCTGTTTTTTAAGACTTTCTATGGTTTTTATATTTTCGTTTTAACGTTTCGCCTTTCAGTGCAGCTTTAAAGGATTTTGTGTTTTCGCAATTGTAGACATAGGGAAATTCATTTCACCTTCGGGTTTATTAAGCAGAATCTCGGAATTAAAAAATACATACATTAATAAACTACCGTTATTTTTATTTTAAGATTGTTTCATTGTCAGTTTTTAAAATTGAAACAAAAAAGTGGCAAAAAAATTCGAAATATTGTCTGAGTTTTTTCTGGCACATACCTTAAGTGCTAAAAGTTGAGTTTGGTAATTGTTAGAATTTTACTTTGTGTACATTTTCTTTTGACGCTCACTGTAATAACAGATTTTTAAATAAAAGTTAAGGACATAAATAAAACTTCTTCTGGCGACAGGATTATTAGTTGGAAAAGTGGTGGTATGTAGGATATAGAGATTAGGAACCAATTCCTCATTCGCGTAACGAAGCTAAGCTCAGAGCATACTTACTTGGTCATTACAGCCCTTTAATCTGCATTGCGACCTAGCTTCCCACACTGCCTTCGCTTTGTGTGCTAATTTTATCCATGGGTGGCGGGATCTACAGTTTGAAATCGACTTCGTAAGAATGATTTTTGAGAAACTTTTCATGGCTATTTTACTTACTGCCAGAGTTTTTTTTTCTGCCAGAAGACTGTTGCGACATATTCCGTTTTGTTTGAAATGGCCGAGCCAAGAGTAGAACCATGGGTTTTTATCTAATAAACCAACACACTATCAATGCCTTACTAGGTTACGGCGACTTCTAAGTACGTATTTCAGGTTTTAGCTCAACATTCTTAATAGAACATGAAATGATAGAATGCCAACAAAGGAATTCTGGCTAAAGAAATGGAGGTTTTCATTGGAACCCTTGAGGTTTATACCGATAGCTTAAGAATGTGTAGCAGCCTGAGCTATGGCATAATTGTTAAACGTTCTGATAAGAAACTTTCTTATACGTTGCCTGAGTACTGTAGGCTTAGGTAATGACAATTTTGAATGTATCCCAATGCTTGCTAAGTAACGTAATATTCCTTGAACAGACAGCCATACTGTGATTAAATCGCTCACGCACTACGTATTTTCCTTCTGGGCTACGAAATGTGGTCTGGGTATAAGACGGAACTCATTTAATTCTCGCGTCGGTACAAGAGTGAAACCTTTAGATTGCCGAGGTTAGCTGGTAGAGAGCTTCCGTTGTCTTCTGAGGTCAAGTACTTGGATGTTGTCCTGGACAGCAATCTGAACTGGAAACGAAACACCGAGGAAAGAATGAAGAAGGGACTGAATGGTTTCTACCAGTTTTGGTAAGAACTGAAGTCTATCGCCTAGGGCCGTTCGCTGGATATATCTGGCTATATCTTGTTAGACCGGCTAGTGGTTAAGGCTGCGTTGTCTGGTGGAGTGCCTTAGATAAGAGTTTTCCAAAAATCTTAGATAAGGTTCAGCGGATTGCCTCCTTGAGTATCACTGGAGTGAAGAAGAGTTTCCCTAAGGCTGCTCTTGACACTGTGCTGCGCCTAACTCCGCTCGACATGTATGTCAAGAGTTCTGAATATTGTCTTTCCTGGTGGAAGATATGCGTTTTTAGAAAAAGACACTGATTAATGTTCCTGCCTGGTTTGAGAATACTTATACCGGATAGGGCACAATGGAATGGTGGGGTACTCCAGAGGCAGAGTAGTATACCTGTCTTCACCGATGGGTCTAAGTATTTCAAAAGATATGCACAACACAAAGGAAAATAATAACACTATAGCCCGTATTTTTCACGAACTTATTTTTAATAAAGTCTTTAAAATAGGTTTGGTTTGTGTTTCTAAATTATTGACTCTTTTGCAGTGTAAATATTTCTTATTAACACTAGGTTGTGTTTATTGAACCTGTTGAATCTAGTAATTAAATATTTTCTGAGCCTTTTTTTTAACAAATCTTAACCATTAACCTTGTAAACTAGTGTTAAATTTATTTTATTCCTTTCTTTTGAGATTAAAATTCCCCCATACATATATTCCCTTATTTCACATAAATTCTTCAACAAAGGAAATATTAAAAGAGAGAAAAAAATTTATTTCGTTGCCGTGTCTTAAACGTTCATACCTCAATTCGCCTGCTAGATGGTATTTCAAGTATCACTAGTAACACTTTTATCCGCAGATATTTACCCAGCTTTCCTTTTGACGTGCTTCCTACGAATGCGCGTAAAGCGACTGGGTGGTGTGTATGAAATGCAGTACATATCTGCAGTTTGGTTTTGTGGCCATATTTACTATTTGTTGCTGCTGATTGCAATTGCAATTGTAATTCCGATTGTGCTTGTGCTTGTGATTGTGATTGTGAGTGGCTCAAACCGATGATACCAATCCAATGGTTGGTGTGCTATGCTCACAGCAGCACTCTAAGGATTTAACTTGAAAACCATTTAACATGTTTGTAAAGGATAAGCTCCATATTGTAAGAGAAACTAAAAAGAACACAAAAAGAATAAAGAAAAAAAAGAAGAAACAATTGAAAATAAAAAATAAAATGAGTAACAGATTTCTTCTTACAGCGATTTCTTTGGTTAAGTTCTCTGGTTGTTAGTTGAGGTTAAATGTTGAACAGTGATTTCCTTCTCTGATTTTTTCTTTTACTTTCTTAAGCCTCTACTTTTTCCTTTCAATACATTTTTACAATATAAAGATTGTATAAGAATTTCTTTGTGTAATTGTAAGTGTGTAAAGAAAAACATAATAAATATATTGAGATTTTCTATTCAGGTTTAATGAAACTACAAAATAAATTCAATCGAATTCATTTATTTACAAAGAAATTATTTTTTCCTTTTACTTTTTGTTTACTTTCTTTTAGAGACTGCCGAGTGGTACGTGATCCACAGACACTGAAATCGAAAGGCTACGGTTTTGTGTCATTCATTAAAAGATCGGTAAGTTTGTTTATATTTTTGTTTTTTTTTTCATTTTTAGAAAATTATGTAATAAAAAGTAAATTTTTGATGAATATTATAATATAATGACATATGAAATAAGTCCCAAGAGATACAATTACAATTTGGCATTTCTGCAGGCTTATTTCGTCTACATTTTGTAGAATGAATGTGATCATTCTTTGATTTGATTTTAAATGAAAATGAAGATATGAACGCTTTATAAAATTTTAAAGAAAATTTCAAACAAAACACCTTTTTTGATGTAAATATTGTAAAGAGAGAAAAAAAAAAAAATGATTTCAAGGAAAACATTTGACGTTTATACTTTTAAAAACGTTTAAAATATGGGCAGAGAAAATAAAAATAAATTTTGTGTTTACTTTTAAATAAAATTCTTTATTATTTACACAATTTTGTGCACCACTATTCACAACTTGATATAAACAACAACAATTACTTCCCTTTATTATTCCTTTGTTTACACCCTTTACATAAACAATAACAATTACTAGACAATTATTCATCAGATCTTTGCAACGGAGATCTTCAAAACACGATTGCTCTCTTCATACTCACCGCGTTTTTAGACAAGACTGACTGAACTTTACTAACTCAGTCGCCTGCTTTGCTTCCATTTTACCTTTTATATAGCAACGTAAAAAGTCTGATAAATGTACTTAAAGGCGAATACTCATGACCTCGCATTTTCGAAATCTATGTAAATATAAACATCGTTATTTACTTTTATTACGGTAGTGTTGTTTGAGTATTTTTGTTTACTTGTTTACCAGTGTTTATGCTGGTGTTTGTTTACTGCGTTATTTTGTTTTTGTAGCCTTTGTTTATAATTCTAATGCAAGGTGATGTAAAAACAAAACACCGGTATCTATATTCTTCATTTTCGAAGCAATATTACATAGGAAATATTATTATTAATAACTAAATTAGCTACTGAATTGGATTTCTGTCACATTCTCCTGCATTTTTTGTGATAACTCGGAATTAATTTAAGGAATGTTTATTCTCAAATACTCCAAAGTTATGCTGTTACTTTGTAGACATGATACATACTAGGAATGCTAATTGGGAAATCCCGAAATGCCGGGATTTTCGGGATTCAAAAATCCAGAATCCCGAGATTTTTCCGAACTTATCCCGGGATTTTTCGGGATTATGAATTCATATGTATTTTGACCCTACGAAAGGTCCGTAAAAAAAGAAATTCTATATCACTTGACTTCGAAAGCAACTCAGGAAAACCTTACTTCCGGTGATAAAAAATTATTTGATGGCATCGACAAATGCAAAATCCCTATAAAACGAGGTAATAGGGCAACTGATTAAAATACTCAACTGTCCAAAGAAATAAATTTATTTACATCAGTAGGTGGTAGAGATGAATATGTAGAAGCTGCATACAGCTATCTTGGAACTATTTTATCAACAAATGTTGATTGCAAGAAGTATTTTTCGATAGCAGTGTATGTTGACAACAAAATTCGTTCAAGCCTATCAGATTACATGTTAGATGCTTAAATCTTTTTGTTGGAATCCAAATAATTTTTTTAAAACTAATGCATTATCATCCGTAGGTATGAATAATTTTTATTTTTGTTAATTTACGCTTTTTTGTTACACTTTGTCTTGCTGTATTTATATTTTATTTTTAATGATATATAATTCTGATATACATAATTAGAATACAAATGATTTTGTTAACAAAATATTTTTATTATTAAGAGAAAAACGCGATTTTTCCCGTGATTTTTTCGGGATTTTTGATCCCGAATTATCCTGAAATATTCCGGGATCGGGATTTACAAAATCACAAATCCCGGGAATTTTAAAAATCGATCCCGTTGGCATCCCTAATCCATACATATATAACCGGTTACATTAGAAAGCATAAGCTAGGATTACGACCTAGTTTCCTTACACCATTTATGTAGTATATACACACTTTATATACGCATGGCGGGATCTACATTTTAAAAGTAAAGTTTTTCCAATGACTTTAATATACAATTCATTCATCAGACATTAAAGCTTATTAAGATTGTATTTCAAATCAAAACATGTTTTTTTGGATATTTTGCGATTAAAGTCACTTTTAGTGCTTAAAACATCTTTAAAATTGACGCCTTAATTTTAATGGTGTAGCTGACTTTATTCCACAATACTCGTAAAACAAATAACATTTATGTTAACTAATCCAGCATAATGTCGAAAATCTAATGGGCTTTTAATTCGAGCACATTACCACAAACATAACATAAGCATTTGCAAAAAAATAAAAAAAATCCTGAAAAAAAATCATAAAAAAGAAATCAACAAAATCTGAAAGAAACAAAACAAAAAATCGACACACACACTCAAAGCAACGGAAGCAAACATTAATTCAGAAATACACAAACACGTACACATATACATACACACACAAACACTTTTACTTTTAGATATGAACAGTTAGCATGGTGAAAATCTCCAAGGGACAAAGGACCGAGAAGCAAAAAAAAAACAAGAAAAATTCCAACAAAAATACGAAATATTTTAAGTGAAAATTCAGAAAGCCACATGTGACATGAAGCGTAAATAAGCCGAAATGTAAACAGAATGACTGACGGTGTATATTGTATGACATCGAACAGAGAAAGAGAGAGGAGATATACATTCGAATAAAATATACTGATTTGTACACATTCTCACACATATACACATGCATATATGAACGTATGTATGTTTTTCATATCTGGACTTATGTATGTGCATGTGTAACACATAATGAAATACTTAAACATTAAGATCAATGTAATGACGATAATGATTTTATACAAAACATGAGAATACATGAGAATATGTATTGAGAATATAATGTATAATAAACAAATATGAATAAACAACTTCGTATACAAACATATGAATTTTGAATATAAAATATATACACACAGTATAACATACCCTAAAAACGTCATAAGTGTCAAGGATTAAGTTGTATTTACACACTGTTGGTTAACACATTACTGATTAGGATTTCAAAATCAAAAATTTTGAATTTATTTGTATGTATTTATTTATGTATGTATATAATCTTATGTAAATACTCACAATATTTATTAAATACATAGATATATGACAGTTATACATACATAAATTTGTTTGTATAGGCTAAATGACTAAAATGATACACAGTTTAAGACTGAAAATATAAGAATCTCGTGAGTGATTCATTTGAAGCTGACATAAGCCAACATTTTAATTTTTTCTATTGCCCGCCCTGAAAACTGCTGATGATATGAACAAATTTTTTTTTCTTACGTAATGTCTAGAAATTTTAAATTTCATCTTGGCATTTAGATACCGTGATGTCTGCCACTTCCATAGATCAGCAACGAGTATTTAAAACGATGAGTAGATTCAAATCATACTTATAATTTCGGATACTTATACGCATTCATACTTATTTTAATATGGTACTCATAGTACTCATACTCAAAGTTGGAATTACTCGCCATATTTATACTTAACAATACGGATGATATTATTGACGGCGACTCGTCTCTACTTAGTAGAGATACTTAACATTTACACGAATCACAAAATAAGTTTGATTCGTGTACGAGCACTAATATACTCACAAGAAAATTGTTTATATGCTTTGCTTCTTGTCTTTGTCTTTCCTTTCTTCTTTATTTGTATATGCAACAATAACAAAGGCTTTAAATTTTGATGAATGATTCGATTCTCTCGAATCACTTAAAAGTATTATAAGTATTTTTCTAAATTTATGAATTAGAATGAGTAGGCGTATGAATCAAACATATTTCGATTGTTAGGAGTTTGATGTCAACGTTGTACTACTTGTACCTATAAATCAATATCACTTCTGTATAAAATTAACACACATAACATAAGTGGTGTGTGAGACTGCGGGCTTCTTGGGGACGATTGCTGTAGACAGTATAATGGTGAAGGTATAGATAGCACTGAAGCAAGTCGCCGTGGTCTAGTGGGTAGTGTGTTGGCTTATTAGACAAAGGCCCGGGTTCGAATCCCAAGTTCAAAACGAAAAAATATTTCTTCGGCGACTTCCTCTCTGCAGATTTCTTGCAAAGACTCTAAAAGTAAAAATTGCCATGAAAAGCTTCTCAAAAATCGGTCGTTCGGAGTCGACTTTAAGCTGTAGGTCCCGCCACTCATGTATAAAATTATCGCACACAACATTAGTGGTGTTAGAAGCTAGGTCGTAATCCTGACTGAAGGGCTGTAATGGCCAATTATGTATGTATAATTGGTCATTTTATAGTGACCTAGCAGCAACTCGTTTCCTTACCGTTCGCATCTTCCCTCTTTCCACCTTTCCTAAACCTGCACAATGCAATGCATGAGTAGCTGTCATCCCCTGAGTGCAGGTTTAATAAAAAAAATTATTGTAGCGAGTACTAATGAATCAGAGTAGTTGAATTTCAATTCTGTTGATTCACTCATAATCAAAATTGCATGAGTGCTTGTGAGTAGCGGAAAAACGATTCATTGCTGATCTCTGGCAACTTCACAGCCAGCGTTCATAAGAGGTAAACAAACTATATCCTGATATTTCAGTTGTTTGTAAAGCAGCTACAATTTTTTTGTTCTTCTATAAAAACTTTACAAATATATAACCTAATAGGTTATTACAAACCTTCAAACAGGATTACAACCTAGTTTCTCACACCACTTATGTTGTGTGTGTTAATTTAATACATTAGTGGAACAACATAAGTGGCGTGAGAAGTTATTTTATAATCCTGACTGTAATTATAACTGCTGATGTTATTAAAAGTTTTATGATACGTACAAAAATCTCTAAAAATATATTAAAAAAAACAAAAAATCTCTTAAAAATCCTTTAAGTATGATATGGACAGACTGGTTGTAAATCAATTCAATTTCAACGCAAAAAAAAATTTCTTTTTAATTTATCACTCCCCACCATTTGCCAGTTGCCATGTTAATTTTCATAGTCAATAATCATGAAACGACTACCATGGCACACAATATTTCAATAATAAAATTCGTGTAAAAGAAAAAACCAAAATAAAAATAGCAAAACAGATTTCGCTTAACAAAGGAACCGAAATATTTCAACAAAATCTACCTTGTAGTAGAACTACTCATAATCTAGGCTATACAATCCTTAAGTTCTTTATTTTCCTAGTGGCTTTATAAATATGTATTCGGCCTTCCATTTTTACTAGAACAAAATTTTTTTTTTTCTTTTCTTATTGTATCCGTTATTTGTGTTGTTTGTGTTGTTTAAGCTAAAACGCAAACACATATAAAACTGTAGACATTTCCTTTACTTTAGTGATTATTTATGATTATTAGTTTTTTATTTGCCGTTGTCAGGCCCTTTCGTAAGGTTATAGAAAACTCTTCTATAACAACAACAACAATAATTATTACTGTATTGTATTCTACAGCTTATAAATGAAGGGAAAAATTCTGTAACGGCTTTATATTTGGATAAATACGTTCCTTGCTTAAGTAAAGAAAATGAGAAAATTGAAACTCAACTTAAGTAAATGGCGAGACATTTTCCATTATATGTTCACAACAAAAGGAAACTGATAACAAAACTAAGAAGTGAATGAACTGAACATTTATGCGGATCATGGATCATTTCCAACTTAAAATTGTTAAATTTTCTTTCAAACAAACTGACAATAAACCAACACAATTTACAGTCCTCCATATTAAGCCTGGAAAATTAATTCGTATTGTATCGGTTGTTAAAAATGATGATAATTTCTTTAGAAAATCATCTTACGAGTCGATTCGAAGCCTCCATCATAAATTCTAAAGCGAAAAATGGTGTTGAGTTAAAGCTTCAAAGTAGTTTCTCGAGCCAATGAGAATTGTTTCTAATCTTTTCCCCACAATTTCGTACGAGGGGCAAAAAAATTTGACAAATTACTTAAGGCGAATTTTAAAAATGGTGACCAGTTCAAAATATTTCTTTGGGTTATTAATCCCTACAGTTATAGATACCTATTATCAATAACATTATGTAAATATTTTTAATTAATGTGATATTATTTTGTCATTTATTAAAAAGAGTGCGAATTTCATGGGAGCAATAAAAATGCAACAGCATAAATTTTAATGTGTTTATTTAAATTAAATAGTAATTCTCACAAAAAAAATCTTAAAATTAATATTTAGTGGCGTAGCCTTTATTTTTTATGACTTCTTGCAACCTAGAAGGCATAGAGTCGACTAAAGCTATTAATGTGCTAATGGATATTTTCTCCCATTCACTTTTCAAAATTTCGTCTAATTTATTTGACGGATGTTTCCTCTTAACTTCCTCTTCTATGGGGTTTAGATCGGAAGACTGTGATGGCCAATCCAAAACTTGACATCATTGTCGCTTAAAAAGTTTCGAGCTAAGCGACTTGAGTGCTTTGGATCGTTATCCTGTTGGAATATGCAACCAGGAGGCATTTTTTCCCGCAGGTGAGGAAGCATGTGTTCTCGAAGGATTTCACAGTACTTCTTGGTATCCATTTTTCCTTCGATTTGAGTTAAGGGACCTACCACATCACGGGAAAATGCACCTGTAAATACGTGACGTAAAATCAATAATTTTTTGTAAACATATCGTTCCTTACCCCACACCATTATTGATCCACCGCCATGTTTTACGGTTGGAAGTTGATATCTTGGAGAATATCTCTGTCCAGGCGGTCTTCGAACAAAATTTATCCCATCGGAGCCAAACAAATTAAATTTGCTTTCATCGCTCCACAAGACTTTAGCCCATTGTTCATTTGACCAATCCTTATAACGTTTTGTAAATACCAGGCGCTTCTTTTTATTGATTGCACTGATGAGAGGTTTCTTTGCGGGTCGTCTCGCATGCAAATTAGCCTTTTTCAACCTACGGCGAACAGTGTGAACGCCTATAGAGACTCCCATTTGCTCATTTGTGAAATTAGCAACGTCCACTGCGGTCTTTCGTGGATCTTTTTTAACCAGTGCAATCATCTGGCGGTCTTGGCGAGAGGTAGTTTTTCAAGGATTACCACTACCTGGTTTCTTTTCCACACTATTTCTCAAGGAAAATCGAGATTTAATCCGACATACGGTTGATTGATTTACACCAAAGAGGTGTCCAACTTCACGCATGGATTTTCCTTCTTCTAAGGCTTTAATGATTGCAGTTTTGCTGTCAGCTGAGAGCTGCTTTTATTGCAAAACACATGTTGTATAATTTATTTAGAAATTTTCAATTATAATTAAATAAATAACTTACTTTAACTATTTTTTATTATTTTGCATTTTTTTTGCTCGCTAAAAATTTTCACTTTTTTTACTAATTCAAAAATATTTAACTTTTTAAAGCAGAATTTGGAATAAACTGTGGTTACTTTGAAAACTTATAATTGAAAGAATTAACAGCAAAAGAAATAGATAAATTAGTTACCGTTATTTTGAAACAGATCTTATTAAAGATCATATGGCACAGTGTTGCATTTTTTGTGCTCGCTACTGTATAAGTACTTATAAGGCGTAATAGATGTAAATTTATCATCATTCCGATTAGTACATTATAAAAGCGAATGGTTCTGTTGCCTCATATGTATGTAGTTGACCGAAATTTTATCATTAGTAATATCTACGAAATAAAACATAGTGTTAGTCACATGAGATAAATATGAGAAGAGCATTAAGAAAGATTCTACAACATTTAAGAAACAGCTTCTAAAAATCTGCGAGAAAATTGGTAATATTTTGTTTCCTAAACAACTAAAAGCATTCGGTTTTCTGTTCCAAGTAGTACCAACTTACGTGATAAATGTTTGTTGCTGCCAATACTTTCGTTAATTTATAAGGGGATTTTTTCTTCTTCAGAGTCTTCAACAATAGTAGTATAAAAACCAATAGTAATATAATAGTAATACAAAAAGTAATATGAAAAAAATTCTATGACTCGATAATAGCAAATGACGAAATCTATTTCCATTGATAAAGTTTTTGATGCCATCGAAGACAAAGCCTAAAAACGAATTGAATTAGATTCCACTGTCAAAGAATAGCATTACACAGGGGGTGGTAAGGTGAATTTCAACTGCTTTTTTATTACTTTGTCTTGATGTTTTAATATTTTATTTTTAAGTATAATCGATATAATTGGAATACAATGTTTGTACAATCTATTTTTTTTTTAAGTATTAAAAAATCTGATTTTTAACAAATTTTTCGGGATTTTTGATCCCGAATTATCCGAATATACGGATTCGATATCGGATTACAAATCCTGAATCTCGGAATTTTTAGAATCATCCGTTTGAACCCTTATACATAATAACGTCCTTACAACTTTTTCGGTGTAAATAAGAAATGTCTGATCTGAGGTTTGCACCTTGGTCTGACGTTCACAACAGACCAATAATCCCTAGAAAAATTGTTTCTACATAAAATGCTACATTAGCCAGGATTATGAAGTTTTTGAATTTTGTAAGTCCTTTTGAAATTTTCTATTTTTATTTCATTTAAAACAATGGCGATAACAATGCTAACGAATTAAAAAATATCAAACATCTAACTTTTTCTGAATTAAAGTCCCAAAAAAATTGAAATGTATAATTTTTGATACAAAATTTGATCTACGGTTAAATTTAAATTTATAAGATTTCTTGAAAATACTTTCTTGTTATTTACTTGCTTATCCCCCTTAATTATGATTTTTGTTTGTTTCATATTAAAGCTTAAGAATTATTATATGATTCTGGTTTCATGATTTTGGATTTCTTTAAAAGCAAACGAAGAAAAAAATTTTGTTACAAATAATTTTGTAGCTTTCATCTCTGGTTACAGTTTTATGTCTAACCATTACGTGCAACACTTTTACAGGGTGGCTGATATGTATTGCAACCAACTTCAGGATGTTATCATTTGTAAACCGCTCGCCTGACAGCTGACAGATTTATTCCAGTAGCAGTTCATTTTATTATTTATAAGCTTACAAAAGCATTTTGATCTATTGCATTCAGAAAAAAAGTTATTCGTGATGGAATTCAAAGCGTGATAGTGTGATTGCTTTATATTTGGCTGGAAAACCAGAGGTGGCTATCGTTAGAGCCCTTCAGCATTTAAATGTGAATAAATCCTTTGTTTCTCGTACCATTGCTCGTTACCGTGATACTGGCAGTATTGCATCGCGTCCAAAAAGTGGACGATAAAAAACGGTAATAACGCCAGAAATGATCCGAAAAGTGAAGGCTAGATTTGATCGAAATTCATGCCGCAGTGGTAGAAAATTGCTCGTGCGCTGAACATATCGCGAGAACGGATTCAACACATATTGAAAAATGAGCTTGGACTAAAGCCATTGAAGTTCCAAAAAGTGGAAGAGCTCACCGATGGACAAACAAAGAGCTAAGGAGTTACTTCGCTTGCAAGAAAGTGGCCAGTTACCGAATTTGGTTTCGTCCGATGAGAAGCCATTCCAAATTGAGCAGTTTGTGAACAGATAAAATGATCGGGTTTACTTACCAAGAGGTCAGCTGAAAATTTACAATTGCGATTGGCCACCAGAACTAAAGCGCCACCGATGGTCATGATATGTGCCGCCGTAACGGCCGGTGGTCGCTCCCCGCTCGTATTCATCGACCGTGGGGTCAAAATAAATGCCGAATATAAACGGGAAAATGTCTTAAAGACAGTATTAATTCCCTGGGCAGACAAACATTTCGGCTGCAGACCATGGACATTCCAACAGGACTCAGTACTACCGCACTCAGTTCGCGTCAACCAAGAACGGCTTAAAAAGGAGATTCCTCGCTTCATTTCTACCGCACAATGGCCACCAAAAGTCCAGATCTAAATCCGTTGGACTTTTGCGCCTAGGGCATTTTGGAGAGTAAGGTTGTCACTAAAAAATACTAAAGTGTCGATCATCTCAAGACGGCGCTTCGCCGGGAATAGGCCAAAATACTGCAGAGCCACTTTCGTGCAGCCTGTGATGGCTTTGTCGGCCGTTTGAAAGCCATAAATCGTACCAAAGCAAACAAACTGATTCTAAAATTTGATGTTATTTCCAACATTTTTTGCTTTGAAACAATAAAATTAAAAAAGTATAGCGCTTTACTTTGTTACATTATATATCAGCCACGCTGTATTTATGCTTTAGAAAATGACAAATATGTCTGCGTACATAAATACATACATACATGCATATGTATGCTGGTATAAATTTATGTGTTTGTGGGTGTGTGTGTGTGTTGGTGTATATAAATTTTCGATTTTTATCAAATAACTCAAGTGGCAAATCGGTTACACACTTCAAATGTTGCCCTCTTTTAATATCAAACAACATTTTGTGCTTGCATCACACTCACTTACATCCTTAAATCTGAAGACTGTTTTTTTGCTTGAATGATGTCAAGATATCTATCAATAAAATAAAATATCTATCTATTTCTCTCTCGCTCTCTCTCTCACACACTCTCTCTCTCTCTGTATCTATGTTTAAGAATATTGTAGAGTAGTATAGTATGCTATAAACATTCTTCAGATACAAGTTTATACAATAATAAAATGCCATTGAAGTAGAAAGTCTAAAGAGCCCTAAGGCAGTTGACGGGTAAAAAACATCAAAATTCAGTAGTCAGGCTTAATTTTTTTTTTCCTATTCTTTTCTGTTTTATTTTTTTGTTGTTCTCTAATATGTTTTATGTTGTCGTCTTGTAAAGTTATTCAAAGAATGCTGTAAAGATTGTTTGGTTTCTTTGCTGTTTGCAGCAAATTTAAGTTCGTTTAAAAATCTTGCGTTAAGATATTTTGATTTATTATTTAAATTATGAAATGGGATTTATTTTCTTCTACAACTCCAACCACAATATGAATGAATGAATGAATTTTAAGAATTTTGTTTAAGATGAAGAACAAAAAAAATTAAATTCTAGTAAAGTTTTTTAGAATAATTTGGCATATCTTAAGCTACTTTTTTATTCCTGAGTATTGGCTCTGCTCAACACAAGCAAATGTGATAAATAGTTGTCATTAGAATTATGGTTTCAGTTTTATTTCATGGAACAGTGCCGGCATATTTCCTATAAATTTTGGCAACAGTTTCATTTCGTTAAGTTTCTTGATAAAGCAGGGAAAATAATAGTAATATTTTAGATTTATTGACTTCTAATTAAAAAATGGCTCATTTACAAACTTATTTAAAGAATTATAATCGTTAGAAATATGATCCCATGTAATACAAGTACTCTAAAACAGTTTTACACATTTTTTTATAAATTCGTTCGATTATTACATAAAAAAATATGAAAAGTAGTATGAGAGCCCCATATACAGGGTTTTAAACTGAAAAATTGTCACTCTCAAATTAAATTATAAATATTTTAAAGTCACCATGGTCTAGTAGGTAGTGTTATGGTTAATTTGCTATAAAGTCAAGGTTCAAACCCCAGGTCAGACATTCCAAAAACGAAATATGAAGAAATATTTCTTTGGCGACTTAGTCTCAGTAAATTTCTAGCAGTAAATAAAAATTTTCATGAAAAGTTTCCCAAAAATCTGTTATTCGGAGTCAATTTTAGGCTGTAGATCAGACCACTCATGTATAAAATAACACAGACAACATATGTAAGTACTGTGAGAAGGCTAGGTCAGCAAACCTGATTATAGGTTTACAGTAAACACATACACATTGGCATGGGTCATCTGTTCAATGGAACCTGCAGTCCTATGAAAATCCTTATAATACACAAATAATTTCTCTGACATATAATGACAGCCCTGGCTGGCCTCACAGTACCTGAACGCGATCGGACCAATTTTCGTGCACTTGTTAAAGGATATAAGGTAGTATCTCGGCAATGGCACAGTTCGCTTACCTCTTGACGTATCGGTAATGAAACCAGTTTTTTTTTGTACCGGGTAAGGTAAAAGTTATGGCAATGAGAACATAAAACAGCTACAGAACTTAATCAGAAGCTGAATAAGGTAACAATAAACCGAAACTACCTAAGACAAGACCGAAAATACATTTTTATACAATAATTTATAAATTAATGGCATCATTAATGGCATATAAAACGAACCTTATGTTTTATATTACAAACACTACAATTATAATCTAGAAAATCTTAATATAAGTTAAAATCATTACAAAGCTATGAAAAGGAAAATTATATCCATAGTTCGTTCTATAAAAATATAAAGATAGAGGACGATGGTGCTGTGAAAATCATGCTGGAATTCAGGTTACAAAATAAAAATTCAGAAACGATGTCACCTTTAACCAGATCAAAAAAAAAAAAAAACTCTAAAAAAGGCCTTCTATGTTCCAAAGTTGGAAGTTTTATCAAAACTAAACTAGCCTCGTATGACGGAAGCCCATTGGCATAATCCCATCCTAAGCCACGTAAATAGAATAATAAAAACTGCTTCTGCACAGACTCAATTGAATCACTATGACAACGATAGCATGGATTCCAAATAACAGACGCATACTCCAGAATAGGTCTAACAAGTGAAATATGCAGCAGTTTCATTATATAAGGATCAATGAATTTCCTAGCCCAAGAACAGCCCGAGCCTTGCCAATCATCATATTCATATGATCAATAAAAGACAATTTCATATCCAATAATACGCCCAAATCAAGAAATGTAGTCACTGTTTCCAAAGGGCAAGAAATAATCACATAAGTGGACGAAATTACACCTTCGCGAGAGAAAACCATGCATTTGCTTTTTCTCAAGTTAAGATGCATTAAATTAATCCTGCACCAAATTACAAACAAATCAATATTTCGTTGAAGAACAGCCTGGGCATGATCATCATCAAAAGTATAAAATAATTTAACGTCGTCAGCATACAACAGAATATTACAATCAGAAAAAGCACAAGGAAGATCATTCAGAAACAATAAAAACAGTAAAGAACCCAAATGGCTACCCAGAAGTAACATATATAGTCTTAGACAATAAATTCCTAAACAATACCCTCTGAATCCTAAGGGAGAGGTAGGAGTCTAGCCAACGATGATTAATATCAGGAATACCGATTAATGAAAGTTTAAGAAGCAAAATTCTATGATCAACCCTATCAAAAGCTTTGCTGAAATCAGTATAAATTACATTAGTCCTAGCTCCGACAAGAAAACCCCTGAAAACATGTTTAGCAATAAACTTATGTCTATCTGGCACTGTTGCAATTGGCTTAAATTTGGACATAAATTTCTAATAAATTCTTAAGTAGCACAAGTGTCAATCCATTTATTACAATCAGTACAAATATTCTGAATTAGGTGACAGATTCGATATAACCGATCGATTCAAATTAAAACCGATAGATCACTCACACTCTTATGTCATAACAATTAGCATATGACTGACCTACCTGGAACCTTTTTAAAAGTAAAATTGATCAAGTAATGCCTTTACCTTTGTATTTAATAATAATAATTGCAAATAGAAAGTAAAAGAAATTCACCGAATTCCTTAATGTATTTATTTTTTTGAAAGGTTTTCATTTTCGTTTTTGGGGCATTTATTTGGTTTGTAAATAAGTTTTGGTTACTTTATGTACGTGGTTTATTTATCTTTAATAGAAAAACAAAAAGAAACAAAAAAATAAGAAAAAAGAAATAAAACAAAGAAAGAAAGAAACATTCTTAGCCCACAAAAACATAAAACTGGATTATCCCTTTTTTTGTTTGACTTTGCAATTTTTAAACTTAGGTTTCCTTCGTCCCCAGAAAATGTAACATTTTAAGTCCAAAGCCAAAAAATGAGTTGGAAAAGGGAGGAAAAAAAATATGAAAACTAAGGAAAACATTTAAACCATACCCTTATCCTTTGGCTTTCACTCAAACAAAAAATGCAAGAAACATACACACACACCCATACGCTCCTACACAGTGGGCGCATATCTGTTAGTGGTAAAAAGACCAAAAAAAAATATATTTTGTGTCTTAAGATGTTTAAGGGGTCCTCCTTCCTTGTTTCGATTTTTTACCCCTCATTTGATGAAAAGAAAAATAGAAAATAAAAGTAAAAAAGAAACAAAAAACACAGAATATAGGTATTCCTTTTTGTTTTAATCAACCTGTTAAATGTCCTTTAAATATAACATTTCTCTCATACCCTCTATTCTTTTCATTTTCTACTATTGTTGTTGTTGTTGTTGTGATTGTCGGTTAAGTTGTTGTTTGTTTTTTAAAGTATTTCATTGAAATTGTTAAGCCAGTATTGAAATGAACAGAAATAAAAGAACTACACGAACAAATACAAGAGAGAAACCTTTTAAACCACTTAAAAGCTGTTCGATTTCGTTTGTATTCTTTCACTCTACTAATGAAGGCATTTTTACCTTCTTTTTTGTTAAACGACTTTTATATTTTCCTCTTTTTTTTTTTTGTTTTATTCTGGTTTTTAAAAGAAACTGAAAACCGTAAGAAACCAACACCTTAAAGCAGCATTTCATTTTACCTTTAAAGATATTCCATCACTTTATGATGGCAAAACTTATCACTTTTTGATTGTGGATTTGAGGATTGAGGACACAAGGATTTATGTTGTGAAATAAAAGGCAAACAATTTAAAATCCTTTTTAAAACACTGTATGTATATGTATGTGTGTATGTATGTATGTATGGTATGGTAAGCAAAACGGTGAATGCCATTATTTTTCATGTTTTACATTTGAATTGTGGTTTTTGAGGGTTTCTTTCATTAAGATTTATTTAAAAAAGAAAAAACAAAAAAACAAAATACAAAGAAAAAATAGAGTTTAATAAAGTAGTTTCCCAAAAAAAAAAGTATTCAATTTTGAATATCATTATAATATGAACATTTAAGTTGATGGTATTAAAGGCACATAAAGAAGCTTTTGTCAGCATAGCTGCCAGATAAATGAAGTATCAAATCGTCAAATATTTGAGAAAAAATCGTCAAAGACGTTTATTGAAATCGTCAGAAAAAGCAAATAAATAAATTGAAAGATTTTAAAAACAGAAACATATAAAGTTAGTGGTTAAGCAGCGATAATATTGCATCATCTATTCCCATATGTGGTGTAAATATTAGGGAGTTAGACGATCCTGATTTTATGGGCATGAAAATTCAGTGTGATGCCTTCGAGAACTCACACATTTTTTTACTGCCTTAGTTTCTTAAGACGGTGCAGTAAATACATACACATTTATAACCGACCGATAATTAAACACAGCTCTCACGCCCGTTTACAGGAGAGGCCATAGTAGCCTGTAAATCACGATACATCCTATGCTCCAATGACATCATTGCAATGTGGCTTGTGTTTCACTGTTCTATCGCTACTACAATGGATATTGCTCGAGCGAAATAAGGGGAGTTGTTTATGAAAGTCATGTATTCTTACGTCTTTCTCGGCCACTACATCAGTATGTGGTCGATTAGCCAGTGTATCTCATACTACATTACAGACAAATTGTTTTAGGCGGACTATACGTATGTGGAACTGCCTTTCCGCAGAGGTCTTTCGTGTTACTTATAGTATAAAAATAATGACACCTAGTGTCTATAAACACTACTCTCTCTTACCTCCTTCCTATAATATATTTTCCTAGCCTAAGCACAATGACATCTCCTGAGTGTATGAAAAAAAATAATGGCACTTGCGTTTGTTCTTCCGATGGTAATATTCGAAGCTATAATCGAATTTTTAAAATTGTCTACAACGGCGTATAATGTTATTAACGAGTTGAATACGAGTTTTTTGGCTTTTAAGGGATTAAAACTGTATAAAATACCGAAAAATTATCACAGGTATTTGAAAATAACTTAAAAATATAATACTTTACACCTCGTTATACAAAGCTTAAGGAAGTCTTTAATGTTCCAAAGTAAAGAAAATTTTGGAAATTTTTAATTGCTAAAATTCGTCAAAATAAGAACATAAATCGTCATGTCGTCAAAATGACATTTTTGGAGATCAAAATCATCAAAATGACGATAAATCGTCAAATCTGGCAGCTATGTTTTGGCAGATGTGAAGTCAAAACGGGTACATTATGTCACAGGTACATTATGTCACGGGTACATATAATCACAGTCTTATTTATTTAAATTTATTTCGAATACAAGACATGTTTTATATTGAAAGTTATTTCACTTTACAATATAGAAGTTGAACTTTATGATCTTCCATTCTATGTCGCCTGAACGAATTTGGGGTAGTACTAGTATAAACTGATGAGATATGGCTTACTAGACACGCATCCGGGGCACATATTTCCGGCCAGACATTAAAAACAATATATGAAAAAATATTTCTTCGACGACTTCCTCTCATCAGATTTCTGAGAAAATAAAATTGGTATGAGTAATTGCTAAGAGTAAATAAAATTGATATGAAACGTTTCCCAAAAAGCTGTCATTCGGAGTTGATTTTAAACTGTAGGCCACTCATATATAAAATTAACACAAACACAACATGAGTGGTGTTGGGAAGCTAGATCGTAATCCTGATGGAAGGGTTGTAATGGCCAATTACAATGCAAGTAGTCCAGTAGGTAGTGTGTGGGCTTATTATGGGCATGAAAAGTTTCTCAAAAAGCTATTATTTGAAACTCTCTTCAAACCGTTTGTCCCAACGCTCATAGATACATTCAACACACACAACATGAGTCGTATAAGAAACTAGGTTATAAGCCTGACTGAAGGGTTGTAAGCTCAGACTATTGAGATGGAAATATTGGAGCGTTATTAAACATAATTCTCACAAGATGGTTCGGTTACTTTATAGCAGATTTTGGATGTATAGATTTTTTCACGACCAATATTTCTCAATAAATAGAAATGGCATAGAATTACTGATTTAAACTTTTTGTGCTTTTTGAAATTGTTAGCAACGTCTTTCTCTATCAACTGACGAGTTTATTTTGTACAAATGTTTCTGTATCTCTAGATTCTGAAGAGTTAAATCATTCACATGTTGTGTGTGTTAATTTTTGCATGAGTATCGGGACCTACAGTTTAAAGTCGCCTGCGAACGACAGATATTTGAGAAACTTTTCATGGCAATTTTATTTTATTCTCAGAATTTTTGCAAGAAATCTGCCCAGAGCAAGTTGTCGATAAAATATTTTTTCATATTTCGTTTTCTTGGAGATGTCTGACCTTGGGTCTGCCTACTAGAGAACGGTGAATTCATATTGGCAAAATAAGGGTACATTCAGTTTAACTATAGTTGTTTTAACACATCCACAACAAACTTGAAAAATCGGTGTCCCTTAGTTTGTGTTTAAAAGGAACTAATAGCAATATTATTGAATTCTATTGCGACCATATAAACTTTCATAAAATGTTACAATGAACTAGATTCATTGTTTTTGAAGACTCATATACAGCGCATTGTATGGAAAAATACTTGCAGAAGAGAGGAATAAAGACTCGAATCTGCTTATGCCGTAAATAATAGGAAATGATAATGATGTCCAGTAAGTTCAACTGGCTAATTGAAAACATACTGATGTGGTTTGCGAAACAATCGATTTTCGTGTACAAGTCTGTTTACTTCCGTCAAGCAAATGGCATTTCTTTTAAGTTACTATAGTAAGCCTTAACAATTGATGTTGTTTCGTCTAGTAAGTTATTTACTTTTATCTCTTGTTTAATATAAAATAACGCAAGAAATATTTCATAAAATATTTGCAAAAGCAAATTTTTGAATAATTTTAATGAAGTCAACATGTATTGTATATACTAGATAGATATGTATGTACATATGTATGTATGTATGTATAATAGAAATAAGATAACAATGAAAATTCTCTGGATGATATAAATATAAATAAATTTGTTATTTTTCGATTTGTTTAATAACAATAAATATTTATGGATGCAACTCAACTACAAAAGAAACTCGAAATATATTCTCTTGTATCCTGGGACAGGAAATATGGATATTATTTTGGCAAAAGAAATTAAATTTATCAAAAGTAAGTAAGTTTTCATATTTATAGTATACATACCAATATATACTATAAATAAGACCAAGAAGATTGCATATCAAAAATTTTATACATTAAAAGCGAGGGTTGTGATAATAAGTATAAGGTTTATAATGAGCAATTGTTATTTTGTTTTTTTTTTTTTGTTTTCTTCATAAAAACTTTTCTTCATAAGAACTTATTAAGCCATCTACGTAACTCATTTCCTATAGACTTACACATTTACAACGACAATAATTTATAATTTCAAATATGACACATACACACTTTGATATTGAGAAAACCAAAAAAGAGAAAATCTGTTCATTTTTTCCTTTTAACATGAAAAATCTTTCATTATATTGGAAATACCAATACATATGTAAGTATTTTCTGTATGGAATGCGTAGTAAGTGTGCTTGTTGTTGTTGCTGATAAAATGCATTCGTTGTGTACACTTGATTTAAAAGGAAATTTTATTTATTTGAAAAGTTTTATTACATTTCCAAAACTAAAAAAAAAAACAGAGAGAGAGAGAGAGAGAGAGAAATAGAAGGCCACACACAAAGCAATACAAAATGAAGAAAACTAACCAAAGTTCATGCAAAAGTATGTAAAACAAATAAACTTACACACACACATAAACTGACATGGAAAAAAATTACCAAAAAAAAAACACAAAAAAATTTATGAGAGTTAAGGACAAACATTTAAAAGTTGGTTACAGGAAATTAAAATATTTTAAATGAATTGGCAACAATGCCAACCAAAACTATACACATTATTGACTTTTCCATATCCAATCTAACTATTGGGACATAAACATGGATACACTAAAAGAACGCACACCAACACTTACAAATGGACAAAAAGGAAAATGGTATTAGAACTACAAAAACAATAAATAAATTTGATTTTTACTCTTAAACAAAAGAGAGCAGAATGCTTTAATATTTATAGGAGTTCATAATTTTCACAATTCATGTAAAATGCAATTCCAATTGCAGAACAACTCAAAAACGGAAATTAAATGTAATTTTGTTGATGAATAAGAAAACTGTTTATTTTTAAAGCAGATAATAACAAAAATAATAAAAACGAATAATTTTAAACAAAATAAAATTGTTTAAACCCGATTCCATATTTAAAGATTTTTTTAATTTTTTCACGATTTTATTTAAAATTTCTAAATTCAATTTTGCATAGATTGTTGATTTCCTATTGCTTTGCTGAATTTTTAAGTGATTTCTTTTTCTTTTTTGTTTTTGTACAAATTGCCATAATTTAATATAAACAATGTCTAAACTTATACTGGGTTTGTTAATGGTCTGGCTTTTCATTTTATTTTAGCAGGCAACGAGTGTCATTAGCATCATAAATCACATACGAAACTCATTTGCATACAGTGGAATATATACTTTAAAATGAAAATATAAAATAGAAAAACATAACAAAAGAGTATTTAAAAATGTGCAGAAAACAAAACATAAAATTTGATTTTAGAAAGCTACTACATACTAAAAAATCTTGTTTTCAAGAACCTAAAGAACTCTAGTCACTTTACTGAGAGTAGCACAGATGATTTTAAATCCATGATCATTGATTGTGCATCACAACTAAATGATCATTTTTTGCGTTGCTAGAGGACTAATTTTGTTGAATTATTTTCTTTTTTTTTTATTACTTTTGAAATAATCCAAGGATAATGAACTAACTATCTCATTGTCCATAAGAGATATATGTATTGTCTGCTTCTTTACAGTTTCTGGAACAAGCTTTCTACTTTGCGATCCCTATACCAAGAAAATGAGTGAAAATCCGAGTGCAAAAAAATACCACATACGATTACATTACGAATTATTTACAATTATCACGTGTTGGGTAACATTGACCTTATGCAAGGTCTATTGTTACAGAGCAGAGCCTCTAGTGGGAATTGAATCCACAGCCTCGTGCCAAAGCCCAGCACACTTCCTACTAAACCAGCTGGACACAAAAAACCCCTTTTATTTAGTAACGACGCTATATAAATAGTATTCATAAGTTTCTGTTGAAAAGACTGTAATAATTTAAATTCCGGTTTGATCTTGTTTCATGCAATTGTAGCAAATAATACTGCAGAGTGTGCTCTGCGAATCTTGTTTGTGTGCCCAAGCGAAGTCAGTGTACAAAATTGCCCAGAGCTCCGATCTATTGAGAGGAGAAGGGCAGAGTAAATAAACACTTAAAATAACGAAAATTTCCGAGAATAAGTAGAAAAGAACCGTTTGCTCAATAGTAACAGAATACGCAATAAAGGCTGTAACGAAAGCAATTTCAGACAAAGTTTGTTAGAAATTTATTAGGCATGAGGGCTTAAACTACACTTTCGCAGCCTACAGTTATTATATGCCAATAGTTCTAAAAACTTCCAAAGCAAAGAACTAAGCCACTTAGGTTCGTAATGCCCTCACTATGCAGGTTAGTGACATGATTTTCACAGTAAAACCCAATTCCTTCGTTCTCCCTCGACATTTTTCCTGTTCCCTTTGCAACTCCTGCAGTAGTTATTGGTTATATGACCAAGACTAATGCATTTCGCCTTTGTATTCAGCATGCAATATTCAGTAGCGACACCAACAACGAATCTGAGCGTTATCTTTTAGATTTCATTCAAAACTTTCCACTTCACGACTTTGCCCATTTCAGTTGCCTTATCTTCAACGCATACAAAGCCGTGTTATAGACTAAATCTGTTACTGGTTTATTGAACCCAAGCTTATAAACTGTAAGTAAACGTGCCAATGTAGAGAATTCATACGAAAGTTGGAAGGTTGTACTGTCCCATACCCATATGATGTGAAAGTTGTATTGCTCTGCAATATTATTGAGAGATTTAAGGCAACCGGAGATCATCGTAGAGGTCATTATATTGAAATACAGTCCCTTGACAGCTGCCTGGCCACCAAAATAGTGGACATGGATAGTTTTTAATTAAAGCAAGCAATTGTAGTCTCCTTAGTCTAGTAGGTAGTATGTAGGCATTTGATATATGAGCCCATGTTTCAAACCCCGTCTCATACATTTCAAGCAAAACGAAATATAAAAAAATATTCTTTTCGACAATTTCCTCTCATCAATCTTCTGGCAACAACAATTTTGAGAGTAAAACAAAATTGCTTAAAAATCTGTTGTTCGCAGTCGGCTTGAAACTGTAGATCGCATCACTCAAGAATAGCATTAACACACAGGACATGCGTGATTTCATAGGACATGCGTAATCATGTTTATAGGGTTGTAGAGGCCAAATAATTAAGTCAGTAAGTAATTTTAAACTGTTAACTCAATGTCTTGGTTGTATGGCACATTTCAATTACAGTATGTTCCAAAAATTTTCGATTTTAACTGTAATGCATACAAGATTTTTAAAAATGGCATATCTTTTACACACGCTCGTAGACAACGTCTTTAACATTTTATAGAGTAAACATGTATCATTTTCAACCAATTTGAGTAATAATGTCTGCGTTCCTGGACACAAGTTTACGTATTTGAATTAAAAATTAAATCCTGGTGAAAGAGTTGATATTTCGCAAACAAAACAGTTGATCGTATTAACATACAAAAATTTATGATGCAAACTTGCAACAATTGACATTTAAGATTGATTAACAATCATTTCAAAAGGTCAACGAACAAGGAACTGTAATCGCTGACATTCAATGTTCATATTAGTGTGAATCATTGGTGTGCACGTGCATTAAATAGTCCATATTACTTACAATATCAACAGATATTACAGACATACATGTTTGCTATTAGTTGGTAAATTATTGGAAATTGAATATTGAAATTCAAATCATTGACATTTTAAATTTTTATTCTGGCAAAATAGTTCTTCCTTCTTAGTATGATATATGAATTGCAGTTGTAAATTCGGGATAACTTTTCTAATTAGTTCTTCTGTTGATTGATTTTATAGCAATTGTTTTGAAAATGTTTCAGCTGATGGATCATTTTGTAATTCAATGGGTCAGTTGTGTCGCCTACCTTTACTGAAGTATGCAACAACCGACTTAGATCATTATGTCATTATTCATGTTAACTCCCCAGCAATTTCTTTTTATAAACAAAATTATAAAAGAAAGAAAGATGTTGTCGTATATGAAACTAAAATATTGATCGATGTTTTCGAAGTAAATATTAAAAACGTCAGTCGATACATAACACAAGTAGTCTACTCATTCAGTAACTATTACTGTCACTAGAAGCTCTAGGTATACTGGATAAATTTTAAATACGAGCTGTAAATGAATGAGAAGAAAACATGATGTCGTGTCTTCTCTGCACCTAATAGGTTTATAATGGTTTGTTTTCCTTTTATATTTGGATATTAAGTATATTGTAGTCTGATTGATATCATCTGTTTGAATGTTATTGATGCTAAATGAGTCCTACTAGAGAGTATTTCAGGTTTTTGTTTCGCTCCACTATAGCCGCTTCTAGTCTGTACTACTTGCCGTATTCAAGTTGACACACAGTCTCCTCGTGGCCTCTCCTAGATGGCATTATAGAACACGATAATGCGTGCTGAGAAGTGCAAATCCCTGGACTTCAAATTTTGGTTGTGCGTAGGACTTGGAACCCATCACGTAAAATGGCATCCAAAGAATTGGCAGACCAAAATCAGTTCATCGGTTTGTAAATAAGTTTGTAGTACAATAGAAGAAGTATAATTTTCTTTTTTGTTTTTTTTTTTTTTTGAGGAAAGTTATGTCTACTGTTTTCACTTTTAATGGTTGATATCAAGGCCTTCTCAGTAGATTTCTAACAAAAATTCTGGGAGTAAATAAAAACTGCTGTGAAAAAGTTTCTGAAGAAGGTTTTACTTTAAAATGTAGGCCCTGTCGCTATTGTACAAAATTAATACACACAAGAAAAGTGCTGTGAGAAGCTAGCTCGTAATCTTGACTGAAGGGTTGTAATATCCCATTATGTATGTAAGCATGTATCAAGGCTTTAGGATGTAAACATTTTAGTATTTTGTTGAGCCTAGATTGTAAAAATATCAAATAAATTTCCAATTTCTTCTCATAAATCTCGTGCATGTTTTTAAAATAACACAAATTGTGTGCTACACCCTGTTATACATATAAAATATGTTCAACGATGTATACTCTTGTAAAAGATTTCTGGCTAAAATATTTTCATATTTTATGAAATATAAAACGTTATAGAAAAACAACAAAAAAAATGAGAGCAAAAAAAAAATAGCAAAAGCAACGTACGAATGAATGAATGTTAGTGGAACACATGTACATCCGATGAAAATTCGCTGCCATTAGAGTAATAAACAAATTCGTTGCTTGTTTTTGCTCTTTTTTTCAACTTTTTTGCGTTTGTAACATGGAGATACTTTTTGTAAATGTTATTATTGTTATTGTTGTTTTTAACACTTACAGCAAGACGAACACTTCAAAACTTAGTCACACATACAGCCATACATACACCCATACATATATGTATGTATGCATATGTATGGAGAGTCGGTGGCATTAAGTTACGCTGATATTTCTATTATTGTTGCTGTTAATGTTTCAGTGGTTGGTTGCTGTAAGCAGTCTATTAGTTGTTGTTGTTGTTGTTATTGTTGTTTACGTAAATACCGGATGTTTATGTTACCGCTTTAGCTTTAACGGCAATTGTTAGTTACAGCTATAATGCTGCCAGTTAAACACATGTACAGACGTACACTTACACTCGTCACATCATATAGCCACACATACATGACATAAATTATATTCTGTATAGTGACATGAAGAATAAGTGATAAGTAGGTGAGAGAGAGAATGTAGTGTATGCATGTGTATAAGTTTGTATGGGTGATGATTGTATGTGTTTAGAGTCATTATTGTGTGACAGCTTTTACTTTTGAATTCTCTCATACTCTGATGTCTTTTTATTCTTTTTTTTTTTCTTATTTCGTTATTGTCATACACATGATGACATTGTATTGTACTAACTACCGTTACTGTTAATTTTGCATTTGAGAGAGTGTAAATGCGTCTATGTATATGTATGTATGTATGTGTGTGTGTGTGTGTGTTTAAAGGTGTTTGTTGTTATTGTATTATTATTATTGTCTCATGACGGATATTAACATATTATTGTTGCTACTTTTCGCGCTCGCTTTATACACACACACCTCAACACACATGCAAACCTACTTACACATTTATTTATACGCCGTTTTTTTTTTGCTGCACACCTTGTCGTATGAGTTATGACAGCAATAACGTATGACTATAACACATCAACACAAGACACACATTCATGCACACGAGTGCACACACACTACACTCACAGCGAGGGAAAGTATAAGAGAAAGAGAGTAACATATTGCATTGCTTATATCCGCACTAACCTTGACTTCCTTCCTTTCTTTTACTGATGATCATCATTACAGCTCTTTGTACACATATACATACTTACATACATATGAAGGGGAGGCATATCTAGTGAAACAGGTGGCTCAATTGAAAATTATCAATTTTTTTTTTCTTATAAATTAATGCCATGCAATATGTTTTAATAATTAATTTGGTAAAGAAATTTAATTTTTGAATACCAGACGGGATTTTTAGAAAAGCAATAATCTTGAGAGGTTGTCAATAATGTAATGCAATCAGGATTGAATTTACCGAGTTTAGTAAGTGGTGTGTTGTGTATCGTTAAAGTCGATTTTGAACTGTAGGTGCCGCCATTCTAAATAAAATGAGAAATGGGGAATATGCGACCCTCGATTTAATGACGAATTAATTACGTTAAGTAATCTAGAAGTCAACGTAGTCTAGTAGGTAGAGTGTTGGCTTATTAAACACGAGGCCTCGATTCGAACCCTACATCAGACATCAAAACGAAAAGGTGTAAAAATATGTCTTCGGCGCCTAGTTCTCCTCAAAAACACTATGAAATCAAAAAAAATTTCATGAAAACCCTTTAAAAAATCTGTCGTTCAAAGTCGATTTTGTAGGTCCCTCTATTTGTGGATACAATTAACAAACGACACATGAAGAATATGCGACGAAAGATTGTGATCCTGGCTAAAGGGTTTTAGTGGCTAAATAATTATGTTAACTAAGTAAGCCAGAACGAAAAACCAGAATTTGTTTACGACAGGCAATTTCCAAGGTTTCAACATGAGTATGAATTTGTGATGTGTATTCATATCCCCCGCCTCTTCTATCGGACATTTACTGGTTAAGTGTCTACAAAACCTGTGCAACCACTTATCACAACACATATCCGGGTTTTATGTAAAGAAAGTTTTACAGGTTCGCTGATATATAATGCAACAAAGTAAAGCGCTATATTTTTAAAAGTTTTTTTAATTTTATTGTTCAAAAGCGAAAAATTTTGGAAATAACATAAAATTTTATAATCAGTTAAGATTTGTTCGAATTGGCCACCTTTGGTACGAATTATGGCCTTCAAACGGCCGACAAAGCCATCACAGGCTGCATGAAAGTCGCTCTGCGATATTTTGGCCCATTCCCGGCGAAGCGCCGTCTAGAGGTGATTAACACTTTGTTATTTTTAGCGAGAACCTTACTCTCCAAAACGCCCCAGTCGCAAAAGTCGAACGGATTGAGATCCGGAGATTTTGGTGGCCATTGTGCAATAGGAATGAAGCGAGGAACCTCCTTTTAAGCCATTCTTTGTTGGCGCGTACTTAGTGTGGTGGTGCTGAGTCCTGTTGAAATGTCCATGGTCTGGGGCCGAAATGTTTGTCTGCCCAGGGCTTCAATACAGTTTTTAAGAAATTTTCTTGATAATATTCGGCATTTATTTTGACCCAACGGTCAATGAAAATGAGCAGAGAGCGACCATCGGTCGTTACGGCGGCCCACACCACTACCATCGGCGGCGCTTGAGTTCTGGTGGCCAATCGCATGTGTAAATTTTCAGCTGATCTCTTTGGCAAGTAAACCCGATCATTTTGTTTGTTCACCAACTGCTCAATTTGGAATGGCTTCTCATCGGAGAAAGCCAAATTCGGTAACTGGCCACTTTCGTGCAAGTGAAGTAACTCTTGCCAGTCTACCCTTTTTTGTCCATCGGTGAGCTTCAATGGCTTTAGTCCAAACTGATTTTTCAATATGTGTTGCATCCGTTCTCGCGATATGTTCAGCTTACGAACAATTTTTCTACCACTGTGGCGAAGATTTTGATCAAATCTGTCCTTCACTTTTCGGATCATTTCTGTTGTTGCTACCGATTTTTCGCCCACTTTTTGGAGGCGATGCAACATTGCCAGTATCACGGTAACAAGCAATGGTACGAGAAACAGAAGATTTTTTACATTTAAATGCTGGTGAGCTCTAACGATAGCCACCTGTGGTTTTCCAGCCAAATATAAAGCACTCACACTATCACGCTTGAGTTTCATCACGAATCAACTTTTTTTTCTGAATGCAATAGATCAAAATGCTTTTGTAAGCTTGAAAATAATAAAATGAACTTTCACTAGAATAAATCTGCCAGCTGTCAGACGAGCGGTTAATAAATGATAACAACCTGAAGTTGGTTGCAATACATATCAGCCACCCTGTACTGGTATAGAAATTTTGTGTAGGTATCTGACTCAAACGAAGTTTTCCTACCAGTCTTATATTAGGTATTCGGGAGACTATGGGACCATTTTTAGATAATCTGAGCATGATTTATCTCTATTAGATGTACTGACGAATAGACAGTGTTAAAGTTTATATCTATTGCCAGATTCGTAAACACAGCGGCTTTATAAAAGTCAGACTAACAACTTTACCTTCCCATAAACTTTACCCGTACAGGCACTGGCTACTATTAAGGTTACCCTGGTGCTAGCTTAGACGGTCACCACACACATCTCTCATAAAGATAGCGGATGATCAACAGTCAACTCAGATGGATGGTTTAATATAACGTTGCTAAATGACGTAACCATCAGGTTAGCTCTAAGTCTAAGTCTCCTTGTAGTTAAATGTTCACTTTCGCAACGAAATTAGGTAATAAGGCTCATATGTTTTGTATTAAAAAGAAGAGTATCCTTGAAACATTGACGTTTTTTATGTCAAAAACCTTGCACTCAAACCAATAAACTTACTTTCAAAATTAATTCAGCCCCATTAGACTTATTGAGATGAATTCAAAGTTCCTTGACCCTAGAATTTTTACAAATTCCGTAAATTACTTGTCTAACTTTGTTGTAAACTTATTGGGCCTAGTTTGATATATACTTTAGGTATCTAGTGGCTGTAGTTACTGCCAAAACTAACTATCTATGGCTATGAAAATTACAATACATTGGTGGAGGGCTGACTGAAGTTATTGTTTAAAGTTCAGGTTTTTTTTTCGTTCTTTTCATTTCATTTCCGTCGTGAATTATAAACACACATTCATCACCGTCAAATGCAGCACATGCTTTATTTAACCCATACGTAAAGTACATTACAATCTCTTAAAATGCACAGCCATACATACGTATGTAGGTATGTATGTATGTATGCATACACTTGTATTAACCATTTAAAAAATTGTTTTTTTTCGCATCTTTTTGGCATCAAAAGTGTCTACTACTGTTCACTGGCTGTTTATTTTGTTGCTCATTTTTACAATGTAAAGTATATTCTCCATCCTTTTATCCAATTTTTTTTTTTTTTTTTTTTGCTTTTTTCTCTACATATTTTTCATATTTCCTTCCGTTTAAAATGTTGTCTTATAACTTATGGATGCTTTTTAATGTTACAATGCTGTATCCCTTCTACGTTCCCCTGCCCTAATGTCTTTGGTCTTTATGGAAAAAGAGAAAAATTACAAAAAAAAGCAAAAAAAAAAAAATAGCGATACCGTTGCTGTTGTCTATTGTCACACAATGTTGGTAAATTTATTTAAAAGTTGCTTTTAAACTTTTCCTTTTCCTTCGTTTTCGTTTGCATTTGTGTGTGTGTGTGTGTGTTATTTTGTTTATGTTGCCATTGTATCATGAGGAGTGCATCAATGATAATTTGTTGCTGCTACATTTACTTACACATTTGCTTATCACCAACATACACACACACACATATATGTGCTCTTGTATACCACATAAGTTATACAACATGTATACGTGTCTGTGTGTTTGTTAATACAATTTTTTTTTAGTCATATTTTTTTAAAAGAAGAGAGGAAAACATATATTACGATCGTATATTTCATTTTTTAATATGATTTTTCATAAAGTATTCTGCGTTTCTTCTTTTCTTTCTCATTTTTTTACATTTTTTTATATTTTTTGCAGTCAATGTTATTGTTGCTTTCAATTTTATTGCTACTGTAGTCGTTGTTGCTGTTGTTGTTGTTGTTATTGTTTCTTTTATTATAATAAAATGCTGTTGTCATTTTCGTTAGTTGCATATTTACCGTATTTATATTTATTATGCCCGACTACACATATGGGTAAAATGCTATTACACTTTAGCATACCATTAATTACACAGTGATGTGTAAAAGTAATGAGAATGGTAAGCCAGATTTTTTTATTTGTAATTTTTATAAAATTTTACGAATAAAAATCGTTTTTATTGAAGTAAATAAATGTTAAAAAACTTAAGCAAATAATACACAGTAACTCTTCAGTCACTTATGTATAAAATTAACACACACAACATAAATGGTGTGAGTAAATAAGTCAATAATCCTGACTGAAGGATTGAAATGACAAATTATGTATGTAGGTATGTACCACTTCAGTAATGAAGTCGTTGTAGACTGGTAGGTAGTGTCTAGGCTTATTAGACGTAAGGCTTCGGATAAAACTCCAGGTCAGAGATCTTCAACAAAAGGAGATGCAAAGAAATATATCTCTCGATAACTTTCTTTCAACAGATTTTCAGCAAAAACGCTGAGAGTAAAATTAAATTGACATGAAAAGTTTGGCAAAAATCATTTGGAGTCGACTATATAATGTAGGTCCTGTCACTCATGCATAAAACTAACTCACACAACATAAGTGGTGTGAGACGCTAAATAGGGTTACTACCTAAAGGGCTGCAATGACCAATTATGTAAGTGAATACGTAACTCTTCAGTTATTCAATTCAATTATTGAAGTCGCCTTAGTCTAGGAGGACTACCTCCTACGTATACTAATACCGCTCTAACAAAAGCTCTTGGTTGCAACGCCAGCACACTCATCTCAAACAAAACGAAATATGCTAAAAATAAGTTTTTTTTTCAACGACTTCCTCTCAATAGCCTGCTGGCAAAAGATCTTAAATAAATTTTGTATGAAAATTGTAAATAAATTTGTAATGAAAAGTTTCTCAAAAATCTATCGTTTGAACTCAATTTTAAACTGTAGGTTCCACTATTAATCGATAATATAATTCGCATCAAACATATGGGGTGTAAGAAGTTAGATTGTAATTCTTGACCAAAGGAAGTAAGAAACACAATTATACTGGAAACAAATACGGTCTGTATGGCATTATTATATTCAACAAATTCAGAAGAGAGAAATTTGATAACATTAGAGACTATTTACTTCGCTACAAACCCAATACAGTAAAAAAATTTTTATTTTAGTCATATGGGCTCAATCACTGTGCGATTATTGAATTCGTGGTTTTTCCGCGTAAATTTTATCAATTTAAAAGAAAATGATTTCTGGTCCTTCTATTTCCCATGAATAGAACGAGTGATTCGACTAAATAGTTAAATTAAGAGCAGCATTTGATAGTTCAAGAACTACCTGTTCTGGGGCTCTGTTTTGAGCTTGTTATGGGCATCGATATAAGATAGACTACAGACAACTGACTATAAGACTGTAAAAATGATGAAAAGCGAAACTAAAATAGAATACAATTCTCAGGTATTAGCCAGTGCCCGGAAGTCTATTCTATCGACGTTAACTTAATTTGCCCAATTAGCGGATGTCAGCCCGCCTTCTGGTTGGCTTTGCTTCTTGCGCGACTTCACTACTTGGTTACATCAATGGATGACAGATCTTCCTAAATTTTTTCATTCCAAAGGAAACAAGGTCTTTCCCTTCGCTGACGATATGGGTAAGCCAACGCAGCCGCTGGATGTAAATACGCTGCTCATTCGGATATCGGAAATCATAGCCAACTCGCACTGAAGCGAAGATCTTACGTAGGATTCGATTACCCTCAAGAGAGCCAAGTACAGAAAAGATAAGCATCTCCTAGGATTGACTTACTGGATTCGCATATTTATCGTCGATTGATTAATGGAATGCTAAAAAATAATCCTTTACTAGGGACAAAAAAATAATTTTGCTGTCAATGTTACAACCATAGCTGCCAGATTTGACGATTTATCGTCATTTTGACGATTTTGAGCTCCAAAAATGTCATTTTGACGACATGACGATTTATGCCCTTATTTTGACGATTTTTAGCAAAACTAAAAAGCCAACACACTACCTCCTAGACCACGGCGACCGTGTAATTATTAAACAATATTTTTATGAAATAATCTTTTAAAAGCGAAGAGATGGTATTCGTTTATCGCATCAAATAAAAACTTTCATTCTGGAAAACTATGGGTTTTTTTCGCTTGCCGAACACAAAGATTTGAAAAATCTCCAGGTTAACAAGTCATAATAGATAATTTGGCAGAAATATCTTGAAGGGCTAATCTAAACGGAACACTAGAACCATTGCGAGACCACATGTCAATATCAAATCCATGCGTCAAATGGTTCCTACTGGAATATCGCATAATAAAAACGCATTCAGTATGAATTTTTACATCTATTGTGCCATCACATTTGTCCTTCACTGTATGCATAATTCAAATATTTTATAACTGCATGTTGTTTTATTTATTCATGCATTTTTTATTTTTCTTTTTTTTTAAATTTTTCTTTTTCTCTGTTTTTTATGTTTTTTTAACTTTTGCTGCCAATGATACTGCTGATGTTTGTTAATGTCACATTATCTAAATTGTTTATGTGGTGTGTATCGCTTTTTAAAATGCATTCGCTTCCACACACACACACACACACATATACATTGAATCACTATGTTCGTTTGCAGTTTTCTACAATTTCCCAACCAGCCAACAATGCCTGGGAAGGGGTGATTTTCATTTTTTAAATTATTTTTTAATGTGTTAGTTATGGATGTGTGTTTATAAATAATGCATACAAGTGAGTATGTATTGTCCAACGCATGTATGTAGTTGACCGATTATAAAATTTAATATCGACAAACAATTTTTACGGTAAAAAGCTGAATAGAACTGAAGAAAAAAATGGAAAAAAGGCATGTGTTTCTGTAGAAATTGGTAAATTTTTCATTAAAGCAACAAGCAAAAAGAACAACAATTCCTTCGAAATAATTATAAAAGACTGTGGGCACTCACTACGTGGGTATGATGAATAAATTAATATTATAATGAAGAATTATAGATGTCCTATGGTTAAATTGAATTTACATTAAATAAGGTTGGCTTGGAAAACAATTAAATATTGGCCAGCCAAGGAATAATATGTTGAAATCTCTGTAGTAGCTGTCTGGCTATCAAAATAGTGGCAATGAATACTTTTTTTATTAAAGGAAGCAATAGAAGTAGCCGTAGTCTAGTTGGTAAAGTGTAGGCACGGTTCAAACCCCAGTTCAGACATATCCAACAACATGAAATAAAAAAATAGAAGATTTTTTGGCGACTTTCTTTCAACTGTCCTCTTGCAAAAACTCTGAGACTTAAGAATAAAATTGCCATTAAAAAGTTTCCCTAAAAATCCATCGTTCAGAGTCGAGTTTGAAATGTAAATTTCACCTCTCATGGATAAGATTAAATCACACAACATAAGTACATACATAATTGGTCATTACAACCTTTCAGTCAGGATTATTGACCTAGTTTCTCACACTACTTATGTTGTGTGTGTTAATTTTATTACATAAGTAGCGGGACCTACAGTTTAAAGTCGACTCCGAACGACAGATTTTATGAGAAACTTTTCATGGCAATTTTATTTACTCTCAGAGTTTTTGCCAGAAATCTGCGAGAGGAAATCGCCGAAAAAATACTTTTTGTATTTTGTTTTGATGTCTGGCCTGGGTCTCGAACCCTGGCTATTACGTCTAATAAGCCAGCACACTACCTACTAGACCACCACCTACATACGTTGTATTAATTTTATCAATAAGCTGTGAGATTCACGGTTTAAAGGCAACTTGGAACGAATTTTTAAGGATTTGGCGAGAAACGACTATGTCAGAGCTTCCCGTGACTAGATGAATCTATACATCAGACTACGGCGATCAGAGATGAATTCTGTTTTATGCCTCTAAAATGATGCATCGCAGAATTCAACCGAACTCGTATGTGTTATGAAATTGATTGACGAATTGAGATGCCTACGGCAGATGTAGTTGAGAAAGGCAGATAAGCATTTCAGAAATTTCCATACACCGCACATGGATAGAAAATTTAAAACGCAAATACTAAACGCACTCGCTGACAACAAAAACCGCGGCCTGAAGATATTCTAAAAGAACATTTTAACGCAATGGTTGAGACAGAAGTCTACTGCATCACATCAGAATTAAAAGGAGAGTAAATGCAGTGGACTGGCTTAGAAGTATCGTTTGTAAATAATGTGTGCATCTTGGAGTCGGTTTTTTGAAATGTTTGTGGTTTATTGGTATTCAAAAAGAACCTTTGAGCGCTTAAATTGTATCAAAAAGCCTAGATAAAGGCAATGAAGAAGCCTTCTAGGGCGAGTGTTGGCTAAATAGACGAGAACTCGTGACTGCAAACCTCAACTCTTCATTTTCGTGGCTAAAATTATCGCACACAACATGTGGGTGTAAGAAGCAAGTAAGTGGTACCTTTTGGAAGGATTGTTGAAATTTTATCCTGATACTGAAGTGTTGTTAAAATTACTTGTGCAATATCTGCAGTTTTTCTAAATTTAATTTAATTCATGAGTAAATAGTTAGCTTGCCGTTATGCCCCATTGTGTTACTCAGTGGTGGGTTTGAACCACCCTCAGCTCCAACTGGTCAATTCCCTTAGTGGCACGTTTGCCACTATGCTTAGATCTTTAAGCTTGTTGCCGATAACGTTTGCCTTGAAGTGCAGGGGATTTGCATAAAAGTTGTTGCATCGAATCCGTTCCCATCACATCAGCTTCTGCAATAATTCTGGTAGGGCAGAGCGGGCTTGTTAACTGCCAATAGCGCAGTGTGCCCGTTAAAATTCCTATTAGAATGCGTACCGTGTTTTCTATCAAATTCAAGGAGCTCCCTTGATCGCCCGCTGTCCACTTCTAGACACAGCAGTTTTGTGTTCCACTTCCTTGATTATAAATAAACAAGAGATAAAGAATAAAAAAGAAAGAAAATATGCAATGAAAACTACATTATACAACGAATGTATATATTTTAAGTGCAATCCAAATTATTGCTTCTACTCCCAATTTTGTTCCTTACGAAACATAATTTATGAAGTTTTCAATAAAAGCATTGAATGTCCTTTAAAACAACACTTAAAGAGGATATCGATTTACTATTTTTTCCAACATCATCTTCATCGACTTCTTCATTCTCTTTTCTTTATGTCCTGTTAAGCATTAAATTTTAAATTTATTCCGAATATTTGTGGTGTGTTTGCTGTTTTGGTTTATCAAACCTTAAAAGTAAATATATAATACGTGTACATAAACATACACATGCACATGCACATATTTGTTTTTCAATTTCTATTCAATTTTTGTTTTTTTTTTTTTTAAACATTTACTTAAAAATTTAGTCATAGTCTTATTGATATTGACAGAAAAAGTTACATTGTATTAACTTTTCTATTTTGAAGGAAAAAAGTTTTATACCTTCACATACAATACATACAACAATTGTTTGTTGTTGAGTGTTTGTGTGAGATTTTTGTCCTTTCCATTCGATTTTATTTGTATTGAATGTGTCAAACAATCAGCAACAATGTTAGTCAAAGCGACACATCACATAAACTCACCATCATCGCCATCACAACAAAAAAGTTGCACACACACACACACTATTACAACTAGAAAAACTAATCATGTATGTAGTTGTAAAGTAACGTGAGTACATTGGAAAGTAATTTAGTTTACTAAAGAATGATATACTGGCTATAGGAGAGCGTAATTATTGGAGAAGGTTTCAGGAGTATTTTGTTAAGGATAAGCTGTGAGGACATTATCTACAGGAGCATTGGAATACTCCAATTGTCCCACCAAACTTATTAAGATATGTGGCGGTGCTTACGGCGTATCGAAGAGTATATAGAGTGGTCTCGAATCATATACAAACGTCCATAATTGGCCATTACAACCCATCAGTCAGGATTATGGCCTAGCTGCTCACATCACTCATGTTGTGTGCGTTAATTTTATATGTGAGTGGCGGGACCTAAAGTTTAACGTCGACTCCGAAAGACATATTTTTGAGAAAATTTTTCATGGCAGGTTTATTTACTCTCAGAGTTTTTGCTGAGAGGAAATTCGCCGAAGAAATATTTTTTTTTTTCATTATTCGTATTGATGCCTGAACTGGATACGAACGTCTAATAAGCCAACACACTACCTACTAGACTAAGGCGATTTCTACACTACTCGACTCGAATCATATAATCTGAGTCTAATTGGGGCAGTCAACGTATACTCACGGACTGAATACACTAATACCTCGGTATGAGTCGCCTCGTTCTGCCTCTGCTTCGAAGCTGCGTCTTTTTGAAATTTCTGTGATTTCGAAGTTGCGTCGTTTCTATTTCAGTTTGCGTCGGATGTTTCGAAGTTGCGTTGTTAGTGCTTCGATTTGCGTCGTTAATACGAAAATGTTTGTACAAAGCTAAAACAGAGAAAGCGGATTTCCCATTTAAATCTAGTGCAAATTCGAAGTTGTGTCTTTTTAAAATTTCTTTGTTATGATTTTTTTGCATTACTCCAATGAATTGTTATAGGTATTTTAACAATAATAAAAACTATTTAAAAAAAATTAAATATTTCTTATTGAAAAATCTATTTTTCAGCTAAAATTATGAACCTCGGAACCAATTAAATGAAAATCAACACAAATGTATTTAAAATCATGCATCGTTTTGCGTCCTTTTGGTTCGCGTCGCGTTTCTTCAGGCGCTATTAGCGAAGCAAACCGCAGCATTAGTGTACCTAATATTGGCTTGTATTTCCTGTTCTATCTGCTGCTATAATAGATTTTACTCGAATGCGATAAGTGGTGTTGTTCCCGAAAATCGTATATACTTACCTAACGCTAGTCTTCGCACCCTGATCGCACACTGTATTACAAATAGAATTCGCATTTTTAAACGGACTATCCGCGTGTAGAACTTCCTTTCTGCAGGTATATTTCCTGCCACTTATAATATTCAAATGTAATGTCAACAAACACTACTATCTCTGTCCTCATTTCACATAAAATACTTTCATAATTTCAACAAAATGCAGTGATGAGTGGTGGCCATTACCTGAGTGGTTGGTCTTCAAAACAGGGTGCCGAATCGATCATTTTAATACCAGATCAACTTTCATAATTAAAGGCATCTAAATCGAAATACGTGGGATGACAGAATGAACTTGGCCCATAGGGATTTAAATATATTCAAGGACTGTCCTGGAATATAAGACTGGTCATTTACAACTGCTTTAGGTTTGGAATTATAATCATTACTTGGATACGTAGCCTTCAAGAAGTATTTGGATATGATAAAGTAATAAAATTTTTTAGTTAGATATTTAGGATCAATAACATACATACATACATAATTGGCCATTACAACCCTTCAGTCAGGATTACGACCTAGCTTCTCACACCACCTATGTTGTGTGCGTTAATTTTATACATGAGTGGCGGGACCTTCAGTTTAAAGTCGACTCCGAAAGACAGATTTTTGAGAAGATTTTCATGGCAATTTTTTACTCTCAGAGTCTGCCAGAAATCTGCTGAGAGGAAGTCACCGAAGAAATATTTTTCGTTGTGATGTCTGACCTGGGATTCGAACCCGGGCCTTTCGTCTAATAAGCCAACACATTACCCACTAGACCACGGCGACTTCTCATAACACAGAAATAAAATTTATAAACATTATACAATATGATCCCGATGGTTGGTAAATCATAAGCCTATTATGGTGATAACTACTTATTTGCACCAAAGAACGTCGCAGCGAATCATTACGCGTTGCACTTCCTTATGAACCATATAGGCGTGGTTGAAAATAATGTATAAAGTGGCATGTAATAAAGACATTAAAACCATGGAATAGTTTTTATGTCCTTTCCAAGGTTTCGTATGAAGGTGTGGACTAAACAACTAAGTTTGCACAAGAATCAGACATCTTGTAGAAAGGATTCTCTCTTTAGTGGTGAGTCCAGAAGATATCATAATATAATGATATAATGTATGATATGATATAGTCTATGATCACACGAGGGAGAGAATTTCTCACATATTCCAGCCATTCATTTGTCCCTGATCCAAGTTAAATAATAAACCACATAAACTCTAGACTGTCATCTTCAACTTTTTATATAATTTTCTTTAAAATTCTTAATCCTTTTACTTACAAATTGACCCTCCCCGGATTTAACCAGGCACAAGTGCATAAAGATGTGCCTGATCATGTGTATGCTGAATACATTGAATATTATACGAGTATAGTGTATACAATATGTTGCAGAAAAGTCTGGTTTAAACTTTTATCTTTACCTTAACAGCAGTCAAAATCCAACAAAAACTTGTTCTTTATAGGTTGAACATACCACACATACACACAAACACGCATGACTAACACATTTATGCTCATGTATGTACAAACAAATATAACCGAAAACATAAACACAAACACTGACGTAAATACAAACACAAACACAAACATAAACGTGAATAAGTAAAATATTGAAGAAATCTATGGATGTCTGAACTCTGTTGCAGTGGTGTGTGTAAAAGAAAGAACGTATACACGAACCCAAAATAGATTGTCAATATGGTTTGTGATATTGCAACGGACTGTTCTATTGCAAAATCCCGAAACGAAATAGCTGTAATAATAGCAACAACAACAACAACAACAACATGAAACACCAATAATTGCAAACAAATAAATACACACTTACATGCACAAACAAATGTACGTACATATGTGTGTATGTATGTATGTATTGAAACATTGCCTTATCAACAACATTATTCTCCTTTTAAACTTGAGTACACACTTGTATTTGACACGACAACGAATATTGCAGCAACTTCAACAACAACAACAGCAATAACAAAAGGAAAAAAGAAAGCAACGACAAGTAAACTTGAAGACCAAGGAGGTCAATTCATTTTAGATTTCTTTCTTCCTGCTTTTCAACAAAATACAACGACTATACAGACACACACTTACCAATGCATGAATGCATGCATGAATTTGTACAGTTCGTTATTATTGTATGTGTGTGAGTGTGATTGAATGTTCGATTTTTTTCTATTCGTTTTTTTTTATCGCATAACAAAAATGGTAAGAAAAATTCTATTTAACTGCAGTAAAAGTTTATCAATCATTTAAAAAGTAAATTGGTTAGAAAACATGTTTAAGACATGTTGTTGATCACATTCACGCACACCACTACACGTACATCTATTTACAGAAAGTCATATACATAGATACATAGATGCACATACATATACTACCATACACAATTATATGGATTAATGTAATTGCATTCGGGGGCGAAAAAGAAATCCTTTAAAGAGTTACTTCAACACGTGTGTTATTGCAAGTAAAGGATATTGCAGAAATATTGATTATATTAAGATTTTATATTGCCTTTAATTTCACAAATTGTACCCTTTAACTTGATGTACAATTTGACCAATGGACTACATGCACAATACTCAAGATGTATTATTTATGGGATTGAAGTTGTCTTTTTTATAATCTGTTGGAGAATTTTATTGCATTTCGTTTTAACCCAGAATCCGAGGTCCGAATTCTGCGAAATTTGGCACAAACAGTATTTTTAGTATTTATATTGATATGAATATTTTTATTTTTTTTATAAGTGTCATGAGGGCCTCTCTAGGGCATAAATATTTTTCTACCCACTTCGGCATAAGTGTGTTCTAAAATAAAATTTTTTCTCTTTGTTATATGGCCACTAGACAACATAGTTAAACTATTTTTGAGAGTTTTATTGAAAATAATACGTTTGTGACAATAATAATCTTGACAAGAATGATAAATCTGCCAAAATTACTCCATTAAACAATGCACTAAATAAAAAGCTCATTCAGTTTGGCATATTTTCCATAGTCTTTCTGTGGATGAACAGATGATCGCATATTATGGTTCGCCATTTGACTACAAATACTGGGTATTGGCTTCTATAATAGGATATTATTGTTATTCCTTTATCCCATATGCTGGCGCTTCTGCTAAAAATAAAGCTGACTACGGCCTTGGAGGAAACCTGGTATTACGACTATTAGAGAATATTTTAGATCCAAGTCAATATAATGTTACATTAACAATTATCGTATGAAAATACGCAGAAAAAAGTGGTATTGGCCATTACTCACTAACGCTATTGACGCAGCTATGGTAAATGCATTGAAATTACTCTGCTTGTGCAGCTGATTTGAAGGTTTGCCATCTATAAGCCAACTCGGTTTTCGGGTTAGAGTTATTGATGAATTGGTAAAAATCGTGAAAATCGACGTCGTGATGGAAAAGTTGTCGCAAATACGCCGCAAATAGCAAAACACACTGACAAATTTGACCACATGATTGATAAAATTGAAAAACGCGGTTCGCTGTTAGCAATGTGGTGGGAAAAATAGAGTACGGTTGTGCAAAACACAGTTTGAATGTGCATCCAAGGGATTCTTTTGCTCAATTTCATGCCGGAACTGAAGTTTCTATTTGAAATTCATTTTTAAAAGTTTTATGAAAAATATTTCACACAATGCCTAAGTGGAGTATTTTTATACCCATTGTCACTTAATCGCACCTGTAGCCTAGGTAAGTTGACCAATTTAAGTGTAAGTATTTTTATCGGGTAGAAGACATATTATATTACATGGCATCTAAAGGTTTTTCTGAGAATAACATCCATAGAAGTTCTATCCACAAAATTTTAATTTTGAAAAATTCGTGATCTTTGACCTTTCTTCTGTCATCCTAAATATGTGAATATAATGCCTTACTAATTTTTTTAAACAGTTCTATGTCTTCTTTATTCGTTTTTAAAGAAAAGTTTGGGTTCTCGTTTAGTTGAGTCAAGATAGAGTTTTTAAAAAAAACTTCTTTTTTTGCGTATTTTTCTACCCATTCGGCGTTAATAGGTTAAATGCGACTTCAGACATAGTATGTTCATCACAACAATGACTTAATTCATTAATTTCATAAGTTAAATATTGTATTACTCTTGCTAATAGAATGACATCACTGGCGACTTGAATATTAGCTTCCAATGATTCAAAACCTTCTGGTTTGGTGATATTCTTAGTATACCCCATATACAGTAATTCAGACGAATTAAATTGTTGACCAGTGAACAGGAACATTTTTGGAAAGAAAATTGTCATCAATTTGATTTAGCAATTAATCACCTTGCTTTATCTTGTTGGAAGTAAAAATTAAAATAAAAGTTTGAATTATCCGGAGCTTCAGATGAAACCAGTTCCATTCTTCAAACGTTCTGTTACCCAAAAACCAATGACTTGTGCTCTGAAGTGTGGGACATACTTGCATCGATCCTGTTTTCTTTACATCATTGCAGCTTTTGCAGTAATCCTAGTTCAGATTGTCAGCAAAATTGCCGAACCGTTTATTTATCGCACTCATGTAATTTTCTGGTTTTCTACTGGTAACAGCAGTTTTTAATTCGATGCTGCTTTTTCCAATTTGGGAAAGAATTCCCGTAGTTTATATCTCCTTTAAGAGCTCCTCTTCAGACATCTCCGATCCCTTCTGTACGAGTTCGCCCATCTTTTTGTTCCTCTCTATGCCACAGCTGCTCTGAAGCCAATAGAGCGAGTATTGTGTCGATGTAGAAAGTCCATGTAACTCCTGATACCCTTTGATTTGACAATATAGAATCCCAGCACTTTGATTGCTGCTTGAGTGTCTACACGTATGACTTACTACGAAGTAGGCAAGTTCTCGGTTTCAATCCTGAGTGCATCTTGTTCAATGGCACAAACAACAAGTTCAGGATACCTTAAACAGTCTTAACTTGCAGGATATAACTAAATTGAGGCACAGAACTGTTAAGACATTTTGCAAAAATGGATACAACTTCTACGTCAAATTAATTTCGGCATCCCAAAAATTGTTGTGGTCGGTTCTACTTCCGCTTTTTATCTTTAATTCCAACGTAAATCACCATTGACACATAATTTTTTGAAGAACTCTGTATTGTATTAAAAAAATGAAAAAGAAGAAGAAAAGTTTTAAATAAATTTAAAACTCACATCAAATACACAACAGTCAGTCGTAGGTGTAAAAACAACATTTCTAAATTAATGTATTAACACAGTATTTCAGTATGTCCTCAAGTAATTGATCACCTGAGTTGGACAGAAAAAATAATTTTATTGTTAAGGTTGCCAGTTATTTTTTTTTTTTTACAAAATTAAGAATATAAAGTTTGTGCAATGTAATGTATTAAAATTAAGTGAATATAAATTACGGGCTGTTTGTGAATGCAAAGTGTTTTTAAGGACTCTCTATGCAGAGTTCCCGGGCCATAGCGGTGTACTCGATAATGAGACGTGGGATGCTCTTGCTAAATAAGTTTCACTTTCTGTGGCCAACTTGAGAGTTGATCCTGATCTGACACTACTACGTCCTCATCACTGAATGAGGAAGAGAAAAGGCTTTGTGGCCATAGATAAGATGTTATGTGACTAGTGGTATAACAGATTTGTTGCTAAGATAAGGCCAGCCTGAGGTTTTCTTACAAGGCACTACAAGATTAACACGCTGACAAGTATCTGGGTCATTGCAGGCTATGTAGCGATGAGAAGGATTTAAAAGCTCAAGTGTATGTTATATTGGGAACGTATTTCGCTGTTGTGCATAGATGGTTTGGATTCTTATCCCGCTCAGTTAATATGCGCACAAGATACTTATGATTCACATGAGAGGTTAAAGGATGTCTCCCTGTGGTGTCCCCTCCTTGCAGTGTACGTAAATTATTTATTTATTTAGCAATCCGTGTGATAAATGAGTACGGGCAGAAAAGTCTCCACAGACCTTTCTTTCATATGAGCATGTTGTGTAAAAACCATTTCTGAATTACAGCTTCAGCAATAAATTTTTTGCACCGTCCCGACAACCTTTTCCCTCTGCAAAAAGTATCGAGTGCTATAGGGTCTACTACAGTTTATTGTCGACGTGTTTTCTTTACTGTTTTCTCTCTCTCTTTCTGTCTCTCTCTTCTATCACAAAATTACTAAATATGAAAACTATTTTATATTAAAGAATACGCTCACGTAGATTACTTCCGCCGACGATTTTGAACAAATTTGCTGTTGTGTTGCAGCAGATGAACGAAAAAAAAACGAAAAAACAGAACTTAATGGTGAAGGAGAAGAAAAAAAAAACAGAAGAAATAAAATAAAAATCAAAACTTAGTAAGAAAAGAAGTTGCAACACGCCTACATATAATACATCAATACAGACACACATACACACACACATTAGTATGGCCATAACAGCAATTTCTATTATTGCATTTGATATTCGTGGTATACCGCAAGTAAATTGTGATGATTCGTCACCGTTCGAAACACTTAAAGAAAATCGTGACAGTTTGTTTCTTTTTTGTTTGAAAACAAAAGTAGTCTTTTAAAAAGCTATAGAAAATTTTATTGCAAGGGTCTTACCTCGCACGTATTGCATAACCTGTGTGGCATGCAGCGACTCAGTTGCCCAGGACATCCAATTTAGGTCTTCGTTCAATAACGTTTTGCCGTTGACTATGACGGCCTGGCCAATATCGTGCACAAACGAATATGAAGCCCAAAATGCATATCAAACAGTGATTTTTTAGATTATTTTGGAAGCTTTTGCGTGTCATGTGGATTCGAATCGTATCAAATTAGGCAATTTTATTTGTCCATCTAGAAATAAGTTTTCATTTTGAATCTAGGGCTAGTTGCCAACCGCCTCCAGTCCTTTCAGCTAGCAAAGATCTTTGGATCGGTAGTGTCTAGAATTTTGAATTTTTTAAGGAAACAGGACTAAGTGACAATGGAAACCTTCAAGTTATTGTGAACTGTAGCCCTACGGACAATAGCAGATTCAACAGATCTTTCATATCAGGGATCGCAGTGGTCTAGTAGGTAGTGTGCTAGCTTATTAGATGTAAAGCCAGGGTGCGAGTCCCAGGCCAGACATCAAAAATAAAAAAAAAATACAACAAGTATTTTGTCGGCGATTTCTTCACTTTCTCTTCTTGTTTCTCAAAACTCTATCGTTCGGAGTCGACTTTAAACTATAGGTCTCGCCACTTCTGTATAAAATTAACACACACAACATAAGTGGTGTGAGAAACTGCGGGCTTCTTGGCGACGATTGCTGTAGACTGTCTAATGGTGAAGGTATAGCACTGGCCATTTTATAGTCACCAGCAGCAACTCCTTTCCTTACCGTTCACATATTTCCTCCTTCCACCTTTCCTAAAAAAAAGCCTGCACAATGCACTGCATGAGTAGGGGTCATCCCCTGAGTGTAGGTTTAATATAAAAAAAAATCATCGAAGTGCGGGTATTAGTAGATCATTTACTGAACCAGTAGACTCGATGTAATCCACCACTTTGCGAAAATTCGTCCGGGTAGGTCGATCTAGCGATCGTAACAGCGAAGAAGCGAACAGAACACACATTTTTAGAAAACAGTTTTATCATTAACAGATGTAGCTCCAATAAGATATTATTTTTCTCAGTGTATCCAACCTCTATTTCACAAATATTCACAAATACAATAACCGTTTCACCCCTTTCAGATTTCATCGAATGTAAAATCAACAAAACTCTATGCATGGATGTTATTGCTTTAAATGCAATACCTATTCCTGTTCGTTTACATCTACAGTGAATTCATAAAACCATACACATACACAAACATATTCGTATGTATGTATACACCATAATACATTTCCCCGTACACACATACATTCAAGGAAACCTACAAATGAATGTAGGGTATATTGAGGGGATAGAACACAATTTTCTATGGTTGTGGCACTTGCAATCATTTTAACATGAATCACGTTTGATTCGCACGAATTACCTTTTATTTGAAATTGAAATTATAATTTTCGTTGCCCTTGTATGTATGAATGAACGAATGAACGACAGAACGACTGAACGAACGAATGAATGAATGAAATGGCAAAATGTATGAAAACGTTTCGTTGTGCTCTTTAATATGTATTAAAACCACACATATAGACACCCATACACACTCTCTCACTAACACTTATATACAAACATACATTTTTACATTACATGCATACACACACATAGGTTTACATGTACATGTACAACCAATTGAACACATACAAACGTGTTTTTCCATTAGCCATACAAATAATGCTGCACTTTCATACGGATACAAACAACGATTATGCCTCTTTTTCTGTATTGTTGTTGTTGTTGTTGTTATTGCTACTGATGCAGTTGTTGTTGTTGTTGTAATTGTATTGCAATGCAATATCATCATATGGGATATTAAAGAATCAATTTTGTGGTAATTTGTAAATGAAATATTTTAACTGACAATAAATTAAATATTTGTTTATTTGCTATTGTTGTTGTTATTATTGTTATTGCCTCATTATGATTGCTTTTATTGCACACTATTGTAAGGTATACACATATGTATGTGTGTATGTATAGGAGAAAAATTGTTTATTTGTATAGTTGTCGTGTACAATTTTGTTTGTTTGTGGGTTGATAAGCAATTTTAATGACATTTTAAGTAGCCAGAGGCGTTAATAATATTTCCGGTCAAGCTTTTGGCTTGATATGAGAGAAACAAAATTAAAATGTTACCACCATTTGATGCATTTTGCCAACTGCAATACAGTCAACATAATCAAGGGATTTCTCTTTCTTTTTTTTTCTGGACAACAGCCAGCAGAACAATGTAACCGTATACATAGTTGTGGGTAAAGGTAACAATGAGGTAACTTTGAAAGTAAGCCGTTGTTTTCGAAGTGATTGGGGGTTTACAGATAAAGTTGTGGTAGAGAATATTCAAAAATATGACCAGCACAATAAGTGAAGTGTCTTTAAATGTTATTCGAAGGATTTGATTGTAAGTGTCTGGTTTTATATGACTTCATTGACCTTGAACTAAATATTCTAAAGTAAAAGTTCCAAAAAGTTCACTTGACTGTATCAAACAACCGCAGTCATGATTCATCGCACGTTTGTTATTTTGATAGATCGGTAGGAAAGACTGTCAACTCTAGCAGCAGTAGTTCTGAAAATGTTCGTAGCTTCTGATCAAACGACTTAAACTCACAGTGTCGATCCGCTATAACATTACAGACAGCATATGTAAACTAAAACCGAAACCTATATAATAATAGTCTTTACTGATCCTTCTTTCGGAAATTTCTGTGGCATTTATTGTCTATGTTATACTGTATATGTTAAAATAATGTTTTTTTAAGCACTGTGTGACCTATACATACATAATAATTACAACCCCTAATCTTTAGAACGTTAAGACATATTTCATTTTTCGTTGACGATCTTGGAACTTCTCAATTGATAACGACTACTGCGACTGATTTTCTAGCTGTTATTTCACATCAAGCGTGTTAACCTTCTTATACATAGAGTGGTGTGTGGACTCTATAAAGTTTGAGCACGTCGACCCTTTCGTAACGACAGATTTTATTTTGGATACAAGTAATATTGGTACATTTCAATCTCAGTATTCAAGCCCACTTTACAATGTTGCCTTGCGTATTCGTACAACTTAAAGTTCCTTCCAATCTGTTATAGTTATTACACCCAAGTTATTTTTCTATTCCTTCCTTTTTCTACAATCCTCCATTTAAAATTTTTCATACAAGGTCAATTCTCCGTATACGTGTCTCCCCCCCCTAACCTCAGCCAATGGTAGAGAATGTTAAAGCCTACCCATGCCTTTGGTTGAGCTCTACAATGCCGTTGAGAATTTTTCGCAACCAAAATTCCATAATATATATTAACACTGCTATGACTGTATTAGTTTTTAATTAAAGGAAGCAATAGTAATCGATTGAAGTCGTTGTAGACAAGATGCCCTGCTTATGAGACACGAAAGCGTGGTTCAACCTCTGGCTCAGACATCTCGAACAAAATGAAATTATAAAAAAAAAAAAAAAAATAGTCTTTACGTGAAATTTCCCTTCTGTAAGAAACTTGTGAAGTTGCCGTGGTGTTGGCTTATTAGACAACAGGCCCGGGTTCGAATCCCAGGTCAGACATCAAAACGAAAAATATTTCTTCGGCGACTTCCTCTCAGCAGATTTCTGGCAAAGACTCTGAGAGTAAAAATTGCCATGAAAAGCTTCCCAAAAATCTGTCGTTCGGAGTCGGCTTTAAACTGTAGGTCCCGCCACTCATGTATAAAATTAACGCATACAACATAAGTGGTGTGAGAATCTAGGTCGTAATCCTGACTGAAGGGTTGTAATGGCCAATTATGTATGTATGTATGTATGTAAGAAACTCTGTGACTTAATAAAATTGTCATGAAAAGTTTTTCAAAAAATCTGTCGAACAGAGTCGACTTTAAACTATAGATTTCACCACTCATCTCTTGGGTGGTGTGAGAAGGATGGTTGTAAACCTAACTATAGGGTTGTAATGACCAAATAAATTAGTAAAATGTAGTTGATATTAGTTGAAATCAATTTCATTAAGAAAAAAAGAATTCAATGTTTTAAATATTTTATTTCTAACTATTTAGTTTGGATATTAGACACCAGAACCGATTTATCGTCAATTGCCGAAGCTTGACAATTTGTAATAATTTTTTACTCAGCAATTCGGTTTTCGGTTATGCCAAGATACTCGCATGTTTGCTAAAAATATTTATTTTTCAAATTATTTTATTTCATTTTACATTTTTTTTTTTAAATTTGATACTGAATTTCAAAATTTCTCAGACTTAAAGGAGAGGAAATAAAAATGTTTTTTTTACTATGCCATGAGCCAAAGATAGATTTTCCGTTTGACCAACAATCGTAATCTGCTTTAATGAAAATAATCCCCTGATGCTCATTAAAATCAACATCAAAGACAATGGATCCCTTAAGGTTTCCTTAAATGTATAATATTTTGTTTTGTACATACATATGTATGTGTTAGTGTCGAATAATATAAACGTACGTATGTATATTATACATGGGTTTGCAAACTAATACAACGAGATGGTGTTAAACACATTTTATCTTTTTGCAAAATGACCTTCAGAACGATAACCTTAACCATTATATTAGGGTAATGGATCTGGGTGAGCATTTCTATACCAGTGCAGTATGGGAGAATGTTTAACGAACAGTATATTTTAGTATTTTCGTATTGGCATTACAATATTGTTTAGTTTAATAGATTTGTTAAACGAAAAATAAAAAAATCATCAACTGGGTGACCATCTTCAAGTTTAAATAATTTTTTGTTTGTTTTCAATGTTAGTAGGTTGAGTTAGTATTGGCCTTAGACATAAGTAAACATGGCATAATGAATAAAAAATAAATAAAAACTCGTGTAAACAGTCGACGATACTGGGGCCTTGCATTACATCGCTTAACATTAAAATTATAAACAAAATCTACAAAAATAAAATAATACAGTAAACAAACCTGCTTACACATGATCTTACAGCTTAATATAACAACAAACAAAACAAATGGTAAACAAGTAAACAAAAATACACCACCAACACAACACGACAAAATGTAAACAAAATATACAAATACCACTACAACAATAAATGTAAGCAACAATGTTTACATTTATAGAGATTTAGAGAAGGCGAAGTCATAAAGTGTCTGTGAAGTCGCCGTGGTCTAGTAGGTAGTGTGTTGGTTTATTAGACGTAAAAGCCAGGATTCGTGTCCCAGGCAAGACATTAAGCAAAATACAAAAAGTATTTTTTCAGCGATTTCCTCTCAGCAGATTTCTGGCAAAAACTCTGAGAGTAAAAATAAAATTGCCATGAAAAGTTTCTCATAAAATGTGTCGTTCGGAGTCGACTTTAAACTGTAGGTCCCGCTACTCATGTATAAAATTAATACACACAATATAAGTGGTATGAGAAACTAGGTCAATAATCCTGACTGATGGATTCTAATGACCAATTATGTATGTATGAAGTCATGAAGTCTGTTTACAATGCTATATAAAAGGCAAAGCAAAGCAGTCGACAAAATTTTGTGAAGTTCCTGGTATTTAGAGACCGGGTGTATTTAAAGAGAGTAATAGTGGTTTGACGATTTCCGTTAAAAAGATCTGTCGGATAATTGTCTAGTAATTATTATTGTTACATCTGGTCACCTTTTTAAATTACAGACTACAATTACTAAAACTATAAATAAATAAGACGACATATTTAACTTCAACTGGAGACACACACACACACACAAAATGTTTTCCCCATTCAATTCCGTTTGGTCGTTTCTCACAAAATAACTTTTTATCTGTGAATACAATTGTTCACTTTATCGATTAGATATTTAGACAAAAACAACAACAAAACGAAAAAGAAAGAGAATAAAGAAAAGGTTAAGGATTTTGTCACTTCAAGATGTAAACTATTCTTATATGACAGTATATATCCTTCCAAGCACACATCCATCCATCTGTACATAAAAATAAATGTTTACTTTAGTAGTTGACACTGTAAAAACTTTAATCTTGAGAAACTTTCGAAGAAAAATAAAAAATGACAAAAGAAATCTAATTTTGTTACGTAGTTTCTCTATTAGATTACGGGATACAATAATTAAATTGTAATTTTTCTTTACAACGTTTAAAACTACATACATTTTGACTTTAAAAACTTTGAGTTAGAAATACTGAAGACGAATTGAGGTATTGCTGTATTGAAACTCGGAGCGACAAATTATTATTCAGAACGATTTTTAGTCCTTTGTTTATTAATAAAAATATTTGCCTTAAGAGATCGAGATATGAACTTACTTAATTGATCATTACAACAATTTAGCCTGGATTATAACCTAGCTTCCAACATCACACATGTAGTGTGTGTTAGTTTTATCAATAAATGGCTGAATCTTTAATTTAAAGACCACTCCGAATCACAGATTTTTGTGAAACTTTTCATCACAATTTTATATTGTTGCCAGAAGGCTGCTGAGTTGAAGTCGTCGAAAGTAATAGTTTTTATATTTCGTTATTGTGTCTGAGCTAGGGTTCAACCCCTACGGGTTCGCGTCTAATCTATAGTTGAGAACAATTCCGTTGTCACTACGAACTTTTGACCTTAAAGTACTGGCCTTTGACTAAATGGAAAATTTTTCGTAAGATCTTGGCTTACGGGACTACAAAATACAGCTTTTATAGGAGTTGAACCCAAAAGACTATCGTTTGTAGCGCCTTTGATTGATTGGGTCTATTTGAAGCTGTCCCAAGACGAGCTTATTTATCAAACAATTGTGTTTCATAATGGGGTTCATTTATGTAAAAATTGCAGCATTTGATGCGATGTTAACATTTCTTGGCTTAATCTCTTATTACGAACCTTTAGTCAGAGCTACGACTATCACTCCATGAGTGGCGAGAGCACTCAATTTGGAACGACAGATTTAAGAAACTTTTCAAGGCACCTTCTATTATACTCTTAGAGTTTTTGCCTTGGGGTTAAACCACGGCCTCAGAAGTTAACATGTTTCCTACTCAACTACGGAGATTTCAATGAATAACAATTACAGGACGATGCAACTTGCTGTACAGCGCTTTAATAATCGATTTATTAGTCAAATCGATTTGATGTCAAGTTGTTACAAATGGTGTTACACGTTCATTTAATTTAATGCGTCTGGATTACTTTTTAGTTAAGTCATTAGTTTGTGCCCAAAACACAGCAACTTGTTGAAGTGTTAGAAGCCTATATTCAAGCCATCATTGACATTCTACGGTCAGATTTGTTGAAAAATAAGTCTGCGATTTGACTGATCGAATAGAGCGTATAGGTATCTGAGCAAGTTATTAAATTATCCACGAGATTATATTCAAAAACTTCATTCCAACAATATTTTTACTCTTACAACTCTTACAACAGTTCGAGCAACAAAAAGTAGTTATTTTTCCAAGAAACAAAAGTTTTGAAAACTGAGTCTACAAGAATACGCATAAAGCATATCTGTTATGTGCGATCAAAAACTTTGATATCGGATGGACGATCATGGCACAATTATTCGTGTTACTTGTGTGATACAGTATTCCTCCTGCCATTTCCTTTTTAACTAAGATTTCATTTAAAACTTTCCCGCTGTTAGAATGCCACAAATTATTTTAATGAATTACGATCAAGGATGCCTTATAATATGCATAAGACTTTAGATCTTGATTAGCTTCTGCTTCCTGTCACGCAAATTCCGACGTTTTTGAACATTGTCACTGAAGGTGGTGATACGAACACACATGCTTCCCACTTTTTGTTTTTTTTTTTTTTTTGTTAATCTACGAATATCTATTTGCATTGTTACAGGCCACGAACCCTTTAATAATACTGAATAAATTAATTATCAAATTGAGATTATGTTTGCTTTATTATTCTTTAAACTATTAACCGCATGTTTTGCCTCCTTACTTATTGGAACTTCAATTAATATTCCAAGAAGTTCAGTATGCGTTGCATATTCACCCGACACTATATTCTTCCCTACATGAGAGTAAATAATTCTCTTATTATAATTGCTTCAACTTTTCGATGGTAGTGACTGTAATAATCGACGGTGACAGCAGTCAGGTCTAGTAGGTAGATGTTGGCTTATTAGACGTAAGGCCCGAGTTCAAATCCCTGGCGACTTCCTCTCAGCAGATTTCTGGCGAAAACTCTGAGAGTAAATAGAAACTACTATAAAAAGTTTCTCAAAAATGTGTCGTTCAGAACCGACGATAAACTGTAGGTCCCGCCACTTTTGTATGAAATTAACACACATAGCATAAGTTGTGTAAGAAGCTAGGTTGTAATCCTGACTGACCAATTATGTATGTATGTCGTATGTAACAGCAATCAGGTCAGTCAGTTGCGACACTTCCAACAAAACGAAATATGAAAAACTATTTCTTCAGCTACTGGCAAAATCTCTTAGAATAAATAGAACTGCCATGAAAAGATTCTCAAAAATCTGACGTTCAGACTAGGTCCTCTACTCAACTATAACTTCATCAGTGAAGTGAGTAATCCTAACTGAAGGGTTGTACTGACCAATCATGTTTTATGTTTATGTATGTCTGTCTTTTCCCCGACGCACAGTGTTCGATTTTCAATTTTAGGTGGCCAAAATTAATAACTCAAGAACTAACAATCGTAAAAAAGTGATTTTTGGCATAGTGATTTCTTACATACTAAAGAAGAATTGGACAAAAAATTAGACAAATCCGCCCAACAGCACGCCCACTTTTAATTACCCAATTATGAGAAATAAAGAAAAAGTCTAAAAATAAATTATAGCTTTGCCATGCCAAAGAACTTTGTGCACACTGACAGGCATGTAATACCAGGGATAGAGATTAAATACGATACTGTTTGAGGATAAATCTAAATCCAAAATCAAAGCCAAAGCTTCATCCGCTGAAAGACCATTTGTTATCTCAGTTTTTGACCTTAATTTCTTTATGGCTTTTCCCCTTTCTGGCGAAGATAAAGCTAACTCTTTTACCAATTCTGCTGAACAGCGTTTTCCAGATGAATGCATGTGTGTTTTAATCGCCATCATCATTTGCTCGGGTACCTACTGAATTAGTCAATTCTTTTACTTTTCTTCTTTTGCTTCTTTGGCTACAATCTTCAAAATCCTTTTTGGCCTGCCCGCCTTATAATCTTTTTTTGTAGTATTATGTAAAATGACAATAATCTATTAAAACTGCTAGCCAATCGTTATTATCATGTAGGAATCGGGGTTTTGTTCTCTTAGCCTTTGTCCATCTTTCTGAAACTCGCAGCACATATTCATACTAAAAGATTTTAATTTATCAAATTGAATCTTTGCTGCTGAGCTGCTAACACAAAATTTGATGAAATAAAGTCCACCAACGATCAACACGTTCATTTTTGACACTGGATATCCATATGTCGAAAGATGAAAGAAAGAAAGAAAAGATATTGGAAAGACAACATACAACGGCATATGTAGACTTTAATTAAAATTAATGAAAATCTATTTTTCTTAAAACCCCTGCTAAAAGCTTAATAAATTCAAATTAATCTGTTTATTTAGAATTTTTCTTAATATTTCATTGAATATTTCAATTTTATTTTATATAAATTTTTATTTTTATAAATTCCTATAAAAAGGTCACAGATTTAAGTTTTAATGGCTTCATGGCTTACATATACATCGCAACACAAAAAAAAAAAAATAACAATAAAATGGCCAATAAAAAAATAGAGAAACCAAAAAAAAATGAAAAAACGAAAAAATGGGTATTGAAACCCCATTTCTTTTATTTGAAAGAAACCGGATATACGTTTTATACATTTTATACATTCACTTATTTATTGCAGTACGTTTTTTCTATTCTTTTTTTCATTATTATAATACCCTAGTCTTTATTTTTCCTCCTCTTTTTTTTGTTTTGTTTTGTCTATTACACTCTGTATTTGTGCTATTATATTCAATTTTGCCCTCATTTTTCGTGTTTTTTTTTTTGTGTGTTTGTTTTTCAGGAAGCGGAAACCGCCATCACAGCCATGAATGGCCAATGGTTGGGTTCACGTTCAATACGTACGAATTGGGCAACAAGAAAACCGCCAAACACCAAACCAGATGGTTAGTATTAATGCATTTTAATTAAATTCTTTATCAAATTTTCATGAATTATTAACAATAACAACAACAAATAAAAAAAATACCAGGGAAAGGTATTAAAAAGAAATACTCCACATAATAGAAAATTCCATTACAATTCCATCCATTCTCCTCTCACATTTTAATTCATTTATCGATGCAGATTTGTTATATTTTAATTTATGAATGTGTGTGTGTGTGTCCATAATAAATCATTACAGCCAACAGCAAACCTTTAACATTCGATGAGGTTTATAATCAGAGCAGCCCCTCTAATTGTACTGTCTATTGTGGTGGCATGAATGGCACATTGGCTGGCTTCCTAAGCGAGGATATACTGCAGAAAACCTTTTCACCATTCGGCACAATACAAGAGATACGTGTGTTTAAGGATAAGGGTTACGCGTTTGTGCGGTAAGTTTTTATTAATAATTTAAAAAATAATAAAAGATTTCATATTTAAAATTATTTTTAATAATTCATTACAAAATATTGTGTATTCATGTGTTAACAGTTCTTTAAGCATTATTTGGTTGCATGTTTGATGCACCAAATTTTGCAGATGGTACTGCAGTAGTAGTTGCAAGGGTGGTTGTAGTTGTCCATTTAAATTCTCTTATTACAAGGATTAATATATGAACAATAAAGATTATGGGAACCAAATTTTCCCACCTAGAATCTCGATGTATAACCCGGAAACAGATAAAAGAATAGACAAAATGACAGTAAATGGCCTTGGCATAAAACAGCGTCAGCTTGCTAAGATAATAAACATTTTGAGAATGATTGGATACATATCGCATAGCTAACGGGTGATTTTTTAGCTATTATCTTTTTGGCAACACTGGTTTAAACAGCTCAAGCATGTTTCGTGCTTTGTTTCACTGTCAAACACCTCAGTTTGGTCTATAATTTAACCATGAATCGTCTTACAAACGAACAACGCTTGCAAATCATTGAATTCTATTATCAAAATGCATCCTCTGTTAAGAAAATTCATCACGCGCTTCTTCCATTTTATGGTCAGTTTAATTGACCTACTCAAGCGGGTATTCGGACTATTGTGACTAAATTTCGCACCAAATTTACATTATCGGACATTAAACCACCAACATGCTTACCAACACCATCCAGAAAACGTCACAGTTTGGTGCGGTTTATGGGCTCGTGGCATCATTCGACCGTGCTGCGAATCGTAACGTAACTGTGAATGATAGGCGATACCATGAGATGATATCCAAATTTTTTTGCCCAAAATGCAAGTGCTTGATTTGCATGACATGTGGTTTCAACAAGACGGTGTCACATGCTACAAAGCACGCGTAATAATGGACATATTGAGAGGCGAGTTCGATGAACATTTTATTCCACGTTCGGGACCGGTAAATTGGCGGCCTTGATCGTGCGACTATTTTTTGTGGGTCTATGTTAAAGCTCATGTCTATACAGATAAGCACGCTTCAATTGCCCCATTGGAAGACAACATTGAAGCCTTTATTCGTGGGATACCGACCGAAATGTTGGAAAGAGTATGCCAAAATTGGACTAAGGGGTGAACATTTGCATCAAATGATCTTTAAACTTTAAATTACATGAACCGTACTATCGATTCAAATAAAGATTTCATGCATTTTCTCTGAATTTTATGTTTTTTTTTTAAATTTCATACAGCTCTTAAAAAATCACCCTTTACATACATAATTGATCATTACAATCCTTCAGTCTGGAAAATGACCTAACTTTCCACACCGCTTATGTTGTGTATGTTAATTTTATACATGAGCGGCATTTCGTTCGAGTTGTGTGACATTAAGTTAAAACAGTGGTGTCCGTCTAATAATCCAACACACTAACTACTAGACTATGGCGACATTGCTAAGATAATAAACATTTCAAATACCGCTAGATACAGTTTGCATACAGACTCCAAATTTTGAGACGAGACAATTATAAGCAGGACGATTAACGCTTTTGCTTACAAAATGAAACAAAAAGACCGCGGTGAATATATGTATGTTAAAATTTTTACAACGTTTTGTAACCGTGAATGCAACGTAAGCCTAGTGATTTACAGCTCACACAAAGAAGCAGTTAAGACAGAGAAATGGTGTCAATCCAAAGCAGGCAATTTTATTTCTCGATAAGATCATGGGGTTTACACTAAGATTTATTAAAAAGAAAACAGATTTTCAATTATTAAGTGTATTGCATAGCAAGTGGCTCTGTCGTGTAAACCACATCAAAGAGTCGCGTTTAATAAATGTATTTATTATTTGTAATTTGTTTATTGTTGTCTCTGCAGTCTAGTAGGTAACTTGTTCACTTATTAGACGAGAAAATATAGTTCAATCCCAAGGTAAAAACTCTGGAAGTAAAAGAAAGATTGCGGCGAAAAGTATCTCGAATCTGTGGTTTGGAATTGAGCCATGGACTGATGGGAGAAGCTCACTCAGACTAAGGGGCTGTAATACTTAATCATTAACGACGTTTCAAATGCGGGAATTTTGCGTATACTTAAATGAACTCCATTATGATTACAGTGACCACCCGCCCACTATTATAATGGACAGCCTACCAATTTTTTTTTTGCGTCTGCTATTTGTCCACTATTTTACTACACGTAACTCATAAAAAGTATTTATTTTCCAAAATGTCCGCTTGTCCACTTTTTTTTACTAATTTAGTAAAAACGATAGAGTACTTTGCTTAAACAAGAAAAATGCCCAACAATATTGTTTTTTAACTCTTTACATATTCACAGTCATGCTAGTGACTTCCATAAATATATACTGGATTTAGAAAGTCGACAGATTTCAATGCCTAAAGCGGCTGTAATATTAAAATAATTAAAATCAAACTTGAGGGCCCTGGTAGTCTAGTGGGTAGTGTGCTAGACTGTTAGCGTGAGGGTCATGGGTTCGATTCCTACCAGAGATTTCTACTCAGCTCGTATATAATTAGAATATAATTTATAATTGTATTGTAAATTATAAATAAATAAATTATTTAAATCAAACTTATTAGAACATCACAATGAAGTATTTTTACGATATAAGAAACAAAATTATTTAAAGAAAAATTTAAAAACTTACACGACCTTTAATGTTACCTGAACAAATAGGATGAATCTTTTAAAGAAATTAAGGGACTTTTTTTGGATATTGTTAGATGCAATTCCATCTTGGTTTTCTGTTCAAAAGTCGTTAATAAAGGTAACAGAAATCAAAAACGAAATTTTTGATGAATTTACTTATATTTGTAAGTAAAAAATTATGCAAATACTGAATAAATAAACAGAAATATGGAAACAATCAGCATTAAAGCCCGGTAAAGTGGGTTGTAATATTAAAATTTTTTTAAACTAACAATATTGCTTAAAAAAACATCCTGATATTAGGATAGTTTTCATTTTCAGTAAGATGTTTCGTCTTTCGAAAAATTTCAAATGGGAGTAGAAACTTTAGAATCTCTTTTGATCCAAAATACAATTTTGAAATGGACTGTTCGGAATTTAAAACATTTATATCTAACAGGCCCAATACTTGAAAAAAAATACATTCTGTGGAGGCTTATCAGGACCAAATTTATACACACAAGTATGTAATCCATATGTATGTTTAAATTTAAGTTTGTGCATATTATCCTGGCAAGAACTCTGGTATTAAAAAAATTGTGAAGAAAAGTTCTCTCTCTTCAAACTGCATCAAATTGTCAAATATTAGAAAAATTGTCAAAATCGTCAAATCGCCAAATCGTCAACACGTTCATGAAATCGTCAAACTAATCGTCACAAAAAATCAGTGCGATGTACGCTCGAATCGACTCATTTTTCAGTGCCTTTTATTCTTAAGAGAGTGTAACTTCATCTGATCTTCTTACTATTTATACAACTTATACCCGAAAGAGAATGGAATACAACTCTCATGTATAGGGCGGTGTCTCGACGATCATTTTGAGACTTCTCGACCGCTTACAAGGAAGGGTGAATTTGCCCGTTAAGGACGGTAGGGTGTCGATCACCATTGATTCATTGGAGCATCGTTGCAATGTGATCTAGTTTCACTGTTGTATCGAAATTTTAACGGATTTTGTTCAAGCGAAATATGAGACTTGTCCCCGACAATCCTGTACTCCTACCCAACATTCGACTTTATCGGCAGGCATATACATATGTAGGTGGTTGATTGGCCAGTGGATCGCTTACTGCATTACAGACAAAATTCGTTCTTTAGTCGGACTATTCTTATGTGGAATACCCTTTGTGCAGAGATTGTAGTTTTTTGGCTTTTAGTAATAACTGCAAAGTAAATACAAAGCTTAAAGTGGCCTTTAATACACTGAAGTAAAGAAAATAATGAAAATTGTTAATTTTTAAAAATCTTCAAAATAAGGACATAAATCGTCACATCGTCAAATGGAGCACAATATCGTCAAATCTGGCAGCTATGTCCTCCACTAATGTATAATATTAATGCACACAACATATGTAAGTGGTGTATGAAAAATTATCTTGACTAAAAGGTTGTACGTATCTATATTTGCACTACGATTAAAAACATTTAAAAAAAAAGAGCGTGGTTATTCGAAATTTATGAGCAATCGAAACTGCTAGGTTTCCACAAATGGAAAATAAATATTTGTTGTTTCAAAATGTGAAGTCGCCGTGGTCTAGTGGGTTAGTATGTTGGCTTATTAGACGAAAGGCCCGGGTTCGAATCCCAGGTCAGACATCAAAACGAAAAATATTTCTTCGGCGACTTCCTCTCAGCAGATTTCTGGCAAAGACTCTGAGATTAAAATTGCCATGAAAAGCTTCTCAAAAATCTGTCGTTCGGAGTCGACTTTAAACTGTAGGTCCCGCCACTCATGTATAAAAATTAACGCACACAGCATAAGTGGTGTGAGAAGCTAGGTCGTAATACTGATTGAAGGGTTGTAATGGCCAATTATGTATGCATGTATGTGTTTCAAAATGTTTTCTTGACAACTTAGTTCTGGGAATTTAGTGGATTCTAAATAACAATAGTTTTAAAATGAAAAATCTATAAAAGAGAACATTTTTTAACAAAAAAAAAACTAAAAAACAAGAAAAAACAATTTTTTTTAATGTCAAAAACATTTTTTTGAAAACTTCTATTTAAGTACAGTGTTATGTCAAAAACATATTTACGCTCTGAGCTCAAGCTGTCAATAAATAGTTTACAGATTTCTTTTAAAATTCTTAAATTTCAATAATTGAAACTCACACTTTTTTGTACAAACACAGTTTGAAGAAATTTTCAAAAATAACATTCACATACATATACCTTTCCCCCCCTTTTACGATGGAAAATATTAAATAATTTAAGTGGCATTAAATCATTTGTAATGTACTACTTAACCTGTATCTTTCAATATTTATAGATTTCCTTTAAAAATTCAATGTTATTTCCGGCCGTATAAAGAACTTAATATTTTCGGTTAATACCTGTTAATGCTTAAATACATACATACATACGTACGTATTTTAATATTTAAAAATCGATTTTAATGTGTTCTCTCGCCATTAAGTTATTTGCAATATAAAGCCATGGCAAAGCCAAATGCAAAGACCATTATTATAATAAAACAGTTGCAACTGAAGCATTCAACATAGTACAACATTCTGCATTCCATATTCAACAACATCCATAACAGCCAGGGAGAGGCTAATAATCATTAAATTCAACTACCATTTGAATTAATATCGTAAAAACGTCAATGGAAATAAAGTGATGACTGCAGTTTTTTTCCGTTTTGTTTTTTTTTCACATTCATTCTTCCTACCGTTTAAGGTCATTCGTTGTATTTAACAGAAAACTACTTCCTTTCCCATGATAATGATGATGGTGATGGCATACATACAAACATAATCATCATCATCATCCTACCAACTACTACTAACTATCAATTGTAATGCAATATTATTTCAATGATTTTTAAGTTAAATTGAATGAACAGTTATATTTATATATATATATATATGTGTGTGTGTGTGTGTTTAAGAATGTATGAATGAACATGTAATTGTTGCACATACACCAGCACATAATCCACATATTATTATTTCACTTTCTGTCTCTCTTACACTTACTCTCTGTCATTTGTAGATACGCTACAAAGGAAGCTGCAACACATGCAATTGTTGCTTTGCACAATACGGAGATAAATCAACAGTTGGTCAAGTGTGCGTGGGGCAAAGAAAGTGGCGAACCATTACATATGGCTGCCTTAGCAAGTCAAGCACTCGGACACGGATTTCCGTTTGGTACAGCGGCAGCAGCTGCTGCTGCAGCTGCCTATGGTCAACACGTAACCGGATATTGGTATCCTTCAGCACCCACTGCATACCAAACAGCAGCTGCTACGGCTGCTGCTGCCGCTGCAGCACCAACAGCGCCAACTGCAGCAAATGCTTTACAACCCGGCCAATATTTACAAGGAATGCAAGGATTTACAACATTTGGACAGTTTGGCGGTTATCAGCAAGGTTTTATGGGGTAAGCACAAGTCATTATTTTTACAGATACTTGAACGCCTTTTTTATTGTTATTTTTTGGTTTTTTTTTTACCATCACAATTATTTAAACAAAATACAAATTTATGATAAAATGTAATAGAAAAGTCAACAATTCAAATAGTTTCTAGTAGAATTTAAAATTTTTTATGCATTGGCAAGAGCTTTTACATAAAATTACAAATCGAGTGGAAAATTGTGTTAAATTAAAATAGTTTTTTTACTTTGGAAATACTAAAGTGGATATGAGTAATAATTTCGAAGATTATAAGATTATTGTTAGAACAACTTGGGCAAATTCAAGTTGTTCTAAATCATGCCACTCTTTGCATCGATTTATTTGAACCAAAGTTGGTTGTTACAGTAAGCCATGGTTTGGAAATCAAGAAAGATCTAGGAAAGACAAGCACTATATCTCTCTTTACTTCACTGTGTTTACGACAAAGCTTATATTTATTTACTATAAGCCACAGTTTGGAAGACATGAAAGAGCTAGCAAAGACAAGCACCATTTTGTGTCAAATCTATTAAATTTAAATAAGATATCATTACTCGTTTGAATATTGTATTGACTTTGAGGTCCGCTAAGGTTTCTGGCTTATTCATATATACCTGCGACTTAAGAAAGTCCCACATAAAAAACATCCAGCGAAATTAGATCGCATGATTTCGGTAGCCAGTTCACAGCACCTCCATTTGAAATGACCACGTTCTAAAATCTCTTATGCAGGATATCCAAGGTGGCATAAAATGAGTGGCATGTAGATTTGTCCTGTGTAAACCGCATGTAGTTTTTGTGCAGATCTTCCGATTCAGTTCAGAAAAAGTTGATAATCATCGATCAGTATTGTTTTTGTTGACTGTGATGAACTGGCCAACATCGTTCTCAATGAAAGATGAATCGATGACATCACCAAAACAAAATCAAAATCAAACAATGACAGTTATTGGTATGATATGAGATCTCTCTTGGATTTCATGTAGATAAGTATCATTCTAAACCCGACAATTTTTTTTTATTTCACGTATCTATTCATCCAGAAATATACAAAGACCGATGTAAGGAGTGCGCACAAAAAAAAACTGGACTTACACTTTTCGTTATAGAAATAAAACTAAGTGGCGGATTTCGTTCGTTTTATATTTCAATTAAAGTAAATGATATTTGAATTCTTATGTATTAGAGTTTTTTTCTGACCAAGGTCTCCGTGCATCCAACTATTTGAGTCACTTTTCTTCTAGACATGTTAGAGTGTTTTAGAAAAATACGTATTATTTTACTTGCTTTGTTTTGGTCGGCAAATCCTTTTTTCTTTCTCTCAATACTCAAATATTCCTTATTTTGTTTTATTCTTACCTTAGAAACTGTTTTTTGGTTAAAGCGACATTCATTTACGACATTCTTGTTGGGTTTACGACATTCTTGTTGGGTGCCCATTTTCAAAAAACTAATTTTGCTATTGCAATGAAATTTAGCACGTGGATTTTAAAACTGATGACTAACAAAAACAATGTAACGGTATTAATTTTTTTCAATTATGAGAAAAGTTATAAGCTTAAAAGCAGGCCCATTTTTTTATTTTGTGCGCACTCCTTAGTTTGGCCGACCAGAACACTCATTTCGATAAAGCAAAAATATTTCTTTTGCCTCTACCTCTACGCGGATTTCTGGTAACAATTCTAAAAATTTCTTAAAATTATGCTGTTCCGAATCGACTTTAAACTGTACGCCAGGCCACTCATTTATCAAATTAACACACACAACATGAGAAACTAGCTCCCAATCCTGACTAAAGGGTTGTAATGATTATAATATGGTCCGGACTAGAAGTCGTAATTTTCAAGCGCTATTTCCTGAGTAGCTTTTAACTGAAATTGTAATATTAGTCCGAGAATTGTAAGTTTGGTCTGCATTGTCGAAACGGATGTTCATACATGAGATTCTTCTGAGTATAGGCATCAAAACGATTGTTTGATTTCTTTTCCTATTCTTTTAATTTTATCGTCAGGAAAGTAAATAGAGGAACCGAATTCATTTTATGGCGTCCAGGCAATATTTCGGGTTTCAACATGTTTAGGCTTTAGTTCAGAAGATGCTGATAAGTCCTTCCACTAGTAAATACTTTGAAGCTGTTATTTGGGTGGCTTAAAATGATTATATTTCGAATAGTTTACTGATTTATTATACTGGAAAATACCATCAGAATTGAGTTCCACTGGCTCACAAAACCGATAATACTTGGACACCAAAAATCCTTATATGCGAACTTCCACTACATACATCGCATGCTTCCAGCAATTTAAGGCAGATAACATGTCCATTAAATTAAGGAAAATCTTCAGCAATCTTTGTTTACACCATATTGTGTAACACAAAAGCCTAAAAAAGCTTAGTAAATTCTTGGCTAGGCATGTAAAGCAATCATCTTATTTATTATTATTATTTTAAGTTTCATTATAATATCTTTAGGTTTTATAACTTAAATTATATTTTTTAATTTTTTCTTTTAATCTTTTGATATAGCATGGGTGTACAATTGCCCGCCACATGGCAAAGTGTACCTGCACCGGCCCAATTAGCTGGTACTACAGCAACACCTCTAACCCAAGCTGTAACAAGTTCTCTACCGCAAACTACCGGCGTTGTTGCTTATCCCATGCAACAGTATCAAGTTAATCCTCAGGTAAACGAAGAAAAACCCAATCTCTGTAAAGATATTTTAATATTTAAAAAATAAGACAAACAAAAAGAAAAAAAAAAACAGTTTTCTTATTGGCTTTTGATTAAATTTTAATTAAACGATTAACGTTTAACTTCTAAACGCTTTATAGATTGCAGAAGATGAATGGCTAGCGCCGGGTCTTCTGGTGTAGCTGCCATGATGACCTCCTTTAGCAGGAGATGCATGTTATGCCACAACAACGACCAACATAAATACAAGTTTAATGTCATGTGCTTGTCCAAAAGCTTTATTAGCGAATAATTCTACAGCAACAACAACACCAGCAGCAGCAGCAGCAGTAGCAGCAACAGCTACATCAGCAACAGCAAATAATTTAACGCCTTTACTTGTGCAGCAGACAACAACTTTGAAATGTCTGCCACAGCAACAACATTTACAACAACAGCAGTATCAACAGCACAGCAACAACAACAACAATATGGAAATCATTATCCCTATTATGTTTATCAGCAGCAGGTATTAAACAACGATTACACATCTTCTACGGATATATACAAAGACCATCAACATAAATACTCCATAATAACGATTTAAACACAAAATTTTTGTTTCTTCTTTTTTTATAAATATTGTTGGCTTATCAAACAAAAGAACAGATTTTCTTTTGTTTCTTTGTTTTTTTGTTTTTTTTTTTCATTTGATTTTTAGTTGTTGAAATGAATATAAAGACAAAAACAATATTCAATTAGAATAAGAGAAATCAAAACCAAACAAAAAAAAAAATAATAAGAAAAGCAAGTATTTTATGATAATGAAAGGAAATGATTATAAGATACTCTATCTACATAAGTACATATACATACATACATATACATACATAAGTTGTTATTAAAATATTATTAAATAAATAAAGAAAAAAAAATCCAAAAATATTAAGAATATATTGTGTATTGCGTATATTTTTAAAACAAGAGCAATTATTTCATATACAAATACAACAGACACACAAATAGCATATTTAGACGAGATATTATTCTAAAGGTTATGGACTAGTTTTAAGTAAAAATATTATAAGAAATATAAAAAAATAAAATAAATATAAAATATACATAAACAGATTATAGAAATATAAAAACCTAAAGGAAATCAAAGTTCTTAGCCCTAATAAATCATTGTTGTAGTAATTATTGATCATTTTGTTCTTTGTTTGTGATTTTTTTTTTTTTTTAATTCTGGATTCTGGATTGCGACATAAAACTTTCACATTCTTTTATCAACATTTCAGTATTTCAGTGGCAGCTAAACTATTATCATCATGACTGAAATTCCGACTAAATTTATCCCTGTGCAGTAAACACTCCACACATGCCTACAATTGAACTTTTGTCACTACAAACCTTCAGCATGGTTTACACCCTAGCTCCCCACACCATTTATGTAGTGTGGATTAATTTTCCATATTATTTACCATATTAATGGCAGGACCTACAGTTTAAAGCCAACTCCTAACTATAGATTTGCGAGAACCTTTCATCAAAATTTTTCCAGAAATCTGCAAAGAAATATTTTTTCATATTTCGCTTTGTAGAAGGTATCTGACATGGGGTTTGAACCAAGGCCTTATATCTAATAAGCCAACATAAAACCTATTAGACTACGTAACGATAGAACATTGAAATGAACTTGTATCATCTTGGCTTTCAATGGACAACCTCAAAATGTAAAATTAATTATTCGCGACACTCACCTCACATTGCATTTCGTTTGACATGGGCTGTAACCAAGTCCAATTCTTCCATTTTGGACGGTAAAACCATCGCATGATACCTTGCTTCATTGTCAATGTTACAATGTTGTCCAGTAATGTCGCACACCTACAGCCAGCACCAAACATTATGAGTTTCACGTTACGTTGGCAGCTCTTGAACCGCCTCTGGCTAATCTTCAGACCAAATTCAATATTTCGGTTAATTTATGTATTCTTGATTCAAAATCGAGCTTTAACTCGCAGAACACAATTATTTAGGACGAAAACATATTCCTCCACACATGATAACAAAATTCTTCCGATAGTAAAATCGTGAAATGGCAACCTTATTAAAAATTTATGGCATTAAAAAGATTTACACAAAAAACTCAAACTTCACAAACAAAAGCACACCTGAGTACATTTCAATTCTGGATTCATTTGGATTTCCTACAAAGTAATGTTGAAAAGGAGTCATTGGACTATTATGTATTGACGTACGAAACAAGAGCTCAAGATTTCAAAACCTTGTCCAAAATTTTTCCCTAAACTTTTGTTAGAAGACGAGTTATAACCATAATCCCCATATATGAGGGTTATGGGAAATTCTTATAATGGCCAGTAATGTGTGTGTGTGATGTTTGTTTGCATATTAATATTCTGTTATAGCCACCATTTTAATTTTCATTGATACTAAGATAGCTGAAAGTTTTAGTTTCTCGTTGTTTCTGTTGTGTTGTGTATCAGTAAGGGATTCAATTTTCTAGCACTATCTTTACCTACCTTTACTCACGCATGGTCTTGTTTTAATATCAAAATATGCAGACAGAATCGTAACATAAACTATCTGAATATTCGTTAAAAATTTTGTTCTGATCTTTGGAAATTCGGCTTTGCTTTATAGATTACTATGCCAATTTCAAATTTCTTAAACTTTATAAAACATTGCGTGTAATCCGCTGCTAACGATCCCCAATGTTTTTAACACTAAACCTACCGATACTTAATGTATTCTTATTCCTACCAAAGGGGGTCAAATGATCCCTTGCTGCATTTAAGGTTGATTACATAAATTTTTCGGTAAAAAAATTAACGAGAGGAGTAAATCTTGGAAAACACATTCGAAGTATTTGTAACAAAAGTCGTAAAGGCAAATGGCGATGTGATAATAGTATTTCAAGAAATTCTGACAAGAAGTTCAAAATGGGTCATTTTACCCGTCCATGGTAGGTTTAGTGCTAAAATTGAATAACTAAAGGGGCTACTGTTACTACCTACGATAACTTTTAGAAATTTAATGTGCTCGATAAACAGCTTAGCTGGTTATTCCTCTAACACCACCAATAATGCCTAGGATAGGAATTTGTTTATGATATTTTCTAAGGTTTAGTTTTTAAAAAATATTTAAAGAATTTTTTTCCTGAGACCTAAAATAATATGTGATGGAGTTATAAATAGCAGGGACAGACTTTGAAAAAGCTAACAATGTTCATAAAGTTCTTTCAGCATTTGGCAAGACGTAAGGCTTTCCGACAGAATTATTCCTGAAAAACTGAACAGAATATTAAACAAATTTATGGCGTTACATAAGCTTCCATTATGTACTAATGCTTTTTATATCGAAAACTAATTTCGAAAAATTGATGTTTAACAAGTATTTCGACATCGTCTCCTTTAGTAAATATGGAAATTATTCCCTTACCCAGGAAAACATTCTGTTTTGAACCTGACATTGGTGAATTTTGCATGCACAGGATCCAAAACAACTTTGTAGTTAAAATCCAAATTTTTTTATAATTTCTACATCAAAGTCATAAGCAAATCTTTATATAGGCAACCTAATAAGTTAGAACTCCAAATAGTTCCATAGTTATTTAAACCCCTCTATAAAATTAGAGGCAAGCTGTTAACGAATTTTTATTAGATTTAATTCTACTTCAAATAGTTGCATTGTGTTAAATAATTTTTATTTGTTTAATTATTATTTCGTTTAAATTAAAACCAAAGCATATATTTATACTCTATCATATATTACAAAAAAAAAAAACAAAAAATATCAATTAAAAATGGATGTTTATCCGTCCATTGCATAAATTTGTTTTTAATTGCGCCAATGCCCTTAAAAAGCCTACATTGTGTGTGGCATTGCCATAAGCTATTGTTCTAAATTATTCAATAAAAAGGCAGAAGCATTAAAATTTTCCCAAAAACCAAACCAAAACTGTTACTTTATTAATAAATAAACTAAACTAAACTAAATAAACGGAAAATTCAAAATAAAAATTTCAAATAAAAATTGAATAAAAAAAAATAATAAAAAATTAAACAATTATTTAAATGAACTAAAAAATACAAATAGAATATAATATTATTAATAGAATAATAATAACAACAATAATAATAATAAAAGAGTATTTTAGATGTATAGATAATAACAATTAAAATAACTACCCACACATAAACGAAAATAATGTAATGAAAATAAAAATTGAAAATAGAAATAAAAAAAAAATTAAAAGAAAATGGAAATAGAAAAAATAAAATTAAAATAATTAAGAAAACAAAATAAAACCGAAATAATATTATTTTGCATAAATTAAAATAAAAAAAATCCGAAAATAGTTAGTTACGAAATTGTATTTTTTAATAGAGAAAAATAATTGAATAGAAAGAAATTATTTTCGTAGTCAATGATGGTCATAAGTAAGAGTAGCACAATGTAGACGCCAATTAGTCAAAAAAAAAAAAACGTTATGTTAAGGGGATAATATTTTATTCCAATAAAAAAAGAACAAGAACAATTAAAAACCTTAGATTAGACGACCATATTGCACCAGAGTTATATTTAAAATAGAACAAGAGGTACAGAAAGAAAGCCTAAAATGAATCGAACTACTATATAAACATACATACATACATGCATATATACAGTGTATGAATAAATAAATACATACTGTTTAAATGTAAATGCACAAAACTAAATACATATATACCATATATTTATATATATACATACATACAATACATATAAAATAAAACATGAAATTAAAATTTAAATAAATTACAATAAATTGAAAAAGGGAAAAACAAAATTAGAGAAATATAGAAAAATAATTATTCTATGATAACTTATAACAATTATATGTAGTAAATGAAATCCAAATGGATTTGATTATTTTTAAAAATTTTTGTTTTTTAGTAAATTAAATTAAATTAAAATAAATAAAACAGAAAAAAAATATATAAAAATTATAATGTATTGTATATAGAGCAATATACACACACATATACATAAATAAATACGTATGTATATTAAGTAATAAATGTATGTAAATTAATTATATTTATACGCATAAAATATATATACAATTTATATTGAAAGAAAACAAACCAAAACGAAAAAGAAATGAAAATAAAATTTAAAATGATTTTTAATCGAATTATTGTAAATATCAAATATCCTTCAAGTTCGAATAGATTGTTACGTTTTTTTTTCTTTTAAAAAATGTTTAAATATAAGCTCGTAGATTGGAAATAAAATAAAAATAAAGTTTGTGTTTAGTTTTAATAAAAGTTCTGTGCGCCACTGTCCACTAACATGATGTAAACAGCAACAATTGCTTTTTTTTAATATACTTTAGCCATAAACAATAACAATTACTAGACATTTATATGACAGAACTTTGTAACGAATATCTTCAAAGCACAATTACTTTCTTTAAAAGACGCGGTATCTTTACACAAAACTGACTGAACTTTACTAACTCAGTCGACTGCTTTGTCTTGTCTTTTACCTTTTATATGGCAACCTAAACAGTCTGATGAATGTTCTTGAAGGCGACTTCGCTTTCTCGGTATTTAAGTAAATGTAAACATCGTTGTTTTCATTTATTCATGCTGTTGTAATTTTGTTTACTTTGTTATACCATTTTTTATGCTGGTTTTTGTTGTTGTTGTAGTTTTGTTTACCATTTTTTGATGCTGGTGTTCGTTGTTATATTAAGTACAGCGATTTTTTAAGTTTCTTAAAACACATATAAAATTTCAAAGTTTTCTGTGTTTCATGTTATCCAACTCACCGCTGTTAGAGTACTGGTTACAAAATAATTTTTTACCTATTTTGTGCGATCCTCTTGTTAATCGGCAATGAACGTATGTAATCTGCACAACCGGCTTGTATTACAATATGCGATTTTCCATACCTTTCTTTCTATTGAGAAATTCCTTTATTTTATTTGAGAAAAGTTTTGGCTTTTATTTATCTTTTATTCCGCTTAGTATGATCTTAAAAAAATCTCATCAATTTGACTTTGATGCCCTCCTTCTCATAACCACATTTATCTATTTACAAACGCAAATTTATACATAAACTAGGACCCGGAAGAGAGTAACCTTTCAGAATAATAATGGTTTGAAAGCGCGTTATCTTCAGTAACTACTCCAATGGGCGACTATATATGGGCTAAGTACCACTAGAATTTTAGTGGATGCATCAAAGATAAAGTTGCGTTCGATCATATGACCAATACATTCATTCATATTATGAAGTTTATAACTTTATTCAGCTTGGAATCTATAGTTATTCACTTCATTCTTCTTGTCTAAGAGTGCATAAATATTATCGACGGATTGATTAATGAATTGAATTGAATTGTGATTAGTAAAACTGTGTTATACAGTCAAAATTTGTAAAGTATTCACGAATAATTTTTAGGCGTTTAGGTCGACCAGATATGGACTGCTTCAAGACGTGGGACAATTACTCTTACTAAGTTAATGTAATATATGGCGGTACCGTCTTATAAAAACATCCATTCGAGCAAGCCTAATTTTTTTATTTTGTTAAAAAAAAGTTGTTAATTATCACATGTTTTTTACTGACGCACAAATGAAGTGAAAAAAGCTTCGTTCTTGATTTTTTTGATAGTAAAATTTTTCTCCCTCAACACGAACTAAGCGTTACTTAAAATTTCTGGAATTTCTGACATTAGCACATATAACGAATATTTATTTATACTGAAAATTTTTCTAATGAAAATTGAAACGCAAAAGCCTTTGCCAGAAGTTTGCTAAAGGTTAGTTGCAGAAAACAATATATTTTTTAATCGATTGTTAATATTTAAAGCCAGCACACTGGCTATTCTATTATTTCTAAATTCAAAATACAAATTCCTAAAATGTCCATCGTATTTTTATCTGAATAATTATGTCACATTATAAAAGTGCTGAATTCCTTGAAGGATATTTAAGGCGACTTTCATCATAATGACTGAGAGTAAATGGAAAAATAAATGCACAATTGTTTGAAAATTTGTTGATTTAACTCATGCTAAGATTACAAAATAAGATAACACTACCAAACTATATACATACATACATAAATATATTTGTATGTAAACTATATATATTTTATGTAAATTTATAAATTTATAAATAAAATGAACACAATAAAATAATTGTTAAATTATAATAAAAAAAAAAAAACAAAAGAAAACAGAAAAACTGTCAAAACAAATTGCAAAAAAAATAAAAATAATAAGGAAAGGAGCAAGTATATTAAAATATTGTATTAAACTTCATAGAAGCTTAATTAAAAAATTAATGAACATTATATTTGTATATACAATAAATTTAAAACAAAAATAAAAAATAAAATAAATGAATTAATAAATAATACAGTTAAAATCAAAAGAAAATGGATGCATGCGAATTAACTACTTATGTATGTAGGAAAATGAATCAAAATATACTAGCAATTTAAAGCAAAAACACACACACTTACAAAGAATAGTTATACAATCGATATACATACATAAATATTAAGACACCTATACAATATACACTAATACTAATACAAAACATACAATGATAATAATCAAATCGAAACGAATCAAATCAAATCAAATGATAGTTAAAAACCAATAGAAATAAAATAGGAAGAACACAAAACAAAACAAAAACAAAAGCAAAAAAAAAGGAAATAAAATAGAACTTAAATCAAAAAACATATACATATGCGCATATACATATGTATGTACACATAAACCATTTAATATGTTATGCACATATTTACATATGTATGTACATACATATGTACATACATACAGTTTATGGCTTTATAATTATCGTCATAATTTTATAATCGTTATTTATTATTTGAAAACTAAAACCAATAAATGGAATGAAATAAAATTAACAAAATCACTTACACACACACACACACACACACAGGCTAGCATACAGATGCAGGCCTCAAATGTGTTGGAAATTAATTTCAAGTTTTGTGTTGAAAAATTGATTTCCTATTCCCTGCAGTTATGAACATTTTGTAGATTTAATTTGAAATGCTTTCATGTTTAATTATTTGAAGTGTTTGTTGTATGTACTACATGCCATCACATCTACTACATACATACCATCAACTAAACAATCAGTTTTCATGTGTTGTAATAATGAGGAAATAATGTGATTAATTTAAATGGATTATTCGTTGCATATTGGATACGTGAGGCTAATATTTCGTTTTTGTTACCGTTTTTATTTATCTTTTTTTTTTTGATTTATTTTTCATATACCGAACGTATGATAAATATTTATGGTTAAATATTAAGTATATGCCATGGCATCCAAGAGTAATATGTGTACAGCGGAGTAGTTTAGAAATTAAAGAAATTTTTTGGAAAATTTTTATGAACTTAAAATAATTTATTGAATATTTAGGTAAGAAAGATATTTTCAACTAATTTCAGGTGGCATACATACATAGATAATTTATCATTACAAACCTTTGATCTGGTTTACGATCTGGCTTTCCCCGCCGCTTATGTAGTGTGAGTTAGAAGCATTTTGCTTTCAATCCCTTAGTAATCATAGAAACAATCAACACTAAGGCGTATGAGTTACATATAATACGATGCTGTATTAAAAAATATTGCTCATACGTATGCGAGCTTATGCTTAAGGATCCGTAAAGTATGCAACATCAAATTAAAAAGAGAGGCAAAGAACTAAACAACATTTCAACGATTCAAAAGTTAAAATTTAAAAATGCAATCAAACAAAAACGGTTTGAGAATTTTCTAAATTTTATTTCTTTGTTTCGAAGTACATTTGAAACGGTTTGAAATTTTTCTAAACTTTCTTTTCGTTGTTTCGAAGTACATTTGTCCGGTTAGCAATGCAATATTATTTCATTCGTGTACCTTTTCAAGTCCTGACCACACCAATAGCATTACGAATGTTGGCCTTCTTATGCTCAATTATCTCTGATTTGTAGGCATAACACTTTTGTTTAACGGCGGCTCAAATAAAACCGTCAAACGGTATCAAATTGCAGTTTCTTGACCGTCAAACTTTTCACGCAATAAATCGATTGTGACATGAGATGTATGGCAAATTGAACCATCCGTTCACAGATCAATAAAGAGTTGGAAAAAAAATTCTTTATCATGGTGCAATAGGTGCCTGCATTGATAGTAATAGTGCATTGTTATCAATTTTAGAGAAATATTAGCCAATGATGCCTCCGCTTCGCAACTCGTACCAAACAGTCACTCGTAACAGAAATATTGTATTCAATAAGACTACGTGTGGACCCAATAATTCGCGACGTTGCTTAAGCGTTGATCAATTCATTACATTCAGTGGTTATGATATACAGATTCTTGTGACAGAATATAATGTTTATTCTTACTTTTGTGGGTTGGAAAAGTAAAATTAAATAATTCTCGTATAATTTTTATTTTTCATAACAATTCTATAACCTCGATATTGTATCTCGTTTAGCAGTTGACATCTTTTTGTAGTCTTCAACTCTGAAAGAAAAATCATAATTATTCCATCGGCATTTTAGAAAAATTAAAATGGCCCAATGAACCGCCAGACCACCAAAGAGTCACACAATTACTACATTTACTGAAAGATTCACCAAGCTACACTCGCGACAATTTGCTATTCTGACGTTTCACTTGCCTGTTTAAGTGAAACTGAATTTACAATAATTTTTTCCACTGAAAAACTTTGTTTTTTTATCTTCTTCTATCAATCGTCAGTAGTAGTAGACCATGGGTTCATAAAGCGGAAAGCAGCTGCGGAAACGAAATGGAATCACATTTAATAAATCACATAATTTCGCATATTAAAACTGCTTTTAATAGTTTTTTCTTTAATGAAATAGAAACAATTGAAAAAATCACCTACAAAATCAAACAAATAAACCAGAAAATGCAAAATAATGAATGTAACTCTTGAAAAGGTAATAAAAATTATTCATAAAGACATCAAAAAAAAAAAAATAAAAAACAATTAATGAAAAATTTTATGTAATAAAGAAACAAAACGCAATAATACAAAATATTATAAAATATGTCATAAAATAATTATAAAATAAATAAAAACAAAAATGTTGAACCAAAAAAAAAAAAAGGAATTTTAAAAATGTTGTTTTATTTACTTCATACTCATACAATAACAATTGCAATAGATTAATAAATTTTATTTTTTTTTTTTTTTTTTGTTTTTCGTTTTACAATTTTATATCATGAGTTTTCATGAGAACTATAATGGGTACATAATATGAGTTTTTCAAATGTTATATGCAGCCTTCCTCATTTCAAAAGTGGAAAGAAATTACTACCAACATGGAAGTAATGGCGATCCTTTAACGGCTTGAGGACAATATGTTCATTGTTGTAGCCATTATACTAAAAATGTACTTCAGAACTTGGGCAAGCTTCAAACGAGATCGATCAGCAGTAATACAACTCAAATAATGGTTATTAAGATTATATTCTTGTGGAAATGTGTAAAACAACCTTAAGTAAAATTGTGTACATAGTTGAAGAATAAAGATCAATAATTTAATAATGACAACGAAAATCCAACCAACAGCTCCATGTCCACAATATGTAAGATTTGCCAAAAAAAACATAGCCGCTATGTTTGCATGTGATAGTGTACAAAAGAATCCGAAGCAAACTATTTCGCATCATTCACTAGACTTGAGAAAGTAGAAGGCGATAGGCCAATGACATTGCGTTCATTGAATGGGCTCTGCAGGAGTTAGTAATTATCGAAACATTCGAAAATTTATTAGCGGCATTCATATGATATCCAAGGGCATCTAATAGATCCCGAAAAATCATCCGTCTATTGTTTAGGAGTTTTATATTTAATCCATTGTATTATCTAGGTGTTGTTCCAATAAATGATTCTATGCCTTTCATCCTTATTCCCACAAATTTTGCGTAAACTGTTGAACATTCTGTCTACGTTGACGCTATTCGGCTGGACAAAGCTATGTTAAATATATCGCGTCAAAAACATCCTACAACTGGAAAACTTCTATTAGACTGCGTCGTTGGAATTGTAGGAAGTAGGTGAAGCCGATGGTTCAAACCTCAATCCAAAACATCTCAAATAAAACGGACTATGAGAAAATATTTCTTTGACGACTTTATTCTGGCAAAAACTTTCAGAGGCTCTCTCTTTTGGCCGATGTTTAGCTTTAAAATTCCAATATACGCACTGTCGCTTATGTTCTCCTCATAACTCGAACACGATCGATTAATTTTTTTTTTTATTTGTAGGGGTACGTTAAAAATCTACGTGGTTAATTTCCTAATTTTCAGCAGAAAACCATCTCAAAATAATTAACTGCTGCAAACAATCTTCACATACACATCCGCACATAATTGATCCTCATAACCTTTAGTCAGGATCATGACCTAGCTTCTCACACCACCTATGTTGTGTGAATTAATTTCATACATGACTGGTGGGAACTACAGTTTAAAGTCATACAACTTTTGAAATCAGCAAAATGGATAACGCTTTATTACTACAGGATAAATTAAGAGAATTACGAAATTAATCAAAAAATCCAACAAAATTCCAAATAATAAAAAAAGAAAAATAATTTCAATAAGCATTTTAAATGAAATTCTTTCTCCAATGCACATGTGTCCTGTTTATCATATTTTTCTTTTTCTCACAAATTTTTGGTGATTTGTTAAAAAAAGGTATAAATTTTATTGCTTTTTGTCGTATACCTGCATTATGTGCTTAATACCCTACATTATGCAATAATTAAGAGCAACTTTCCTTTTTATAAAAAAAAACATTTTGTTTGGCAAAACTCATCTACAATATTGTCCGTCTAAGTACTTCAAATTCAAAGCTAATGTCAGTGTTGAATAAGTCATACCTTGGCTAACAATTAAACAATTGCGCTACTTTTGTATTTCGCTGTAACCAAACTTGTATTTAAAACTTCAATTCTGTTTTGTTTTCTTACGTTTTTTTTTCTTCCATATCTTGTATTTTGTTTTTATAGTTCGATATTTACCAAACACAGCAGAATATTAAACAACACACTGTGCAAAGTGCAAAATGCAGTCGACATACAAAAATCTGCAATTGGACTAAAAATACTTCGAGTAGAAAAAAAAAGAAAAACATTTTCACAATTGTTGTGTAGAACAGCAATAAAATACGAGCAAAAGACTGTATGCGAAACGAAAAAAAAAAAACAGAAAAAACAAGAAATATTATAGAGAACACGTGAAATAAAACATAAAACTTTTGAACAATTTAAGTGCGCTATGCTTGAAAACTACGTGACTTGAATAAACGTGAAAGACAATTGTTAAAAACTGTTTGCTTTTCTTTTATTTTTGGGTTTTTTTATTTTTATTTTTGTTTTTTTTTTTTTTCATCCGGAGATGAACGACAAAAATAAACCAATGAGAGATTATAGGTGTAGATCACATAATGAAATACAAAAATTTTGACGAAAAACCAAAAAACCAAACCCAAACAATCCAAAACGAATTTAATTCGTCTATCATAAAGCAGAATGTTTTGTATTTTTTTTAATACCTAATTAGTCCAGAAAATTGAAATTCATTAGAAACTATAAGACCTCGAAACACAAACATCCCAGACAAGAAATAATGTAACGTGATTTCTCATTTCGTAATTACAAGCCAAATATTCTGGAAAAGAACTCCTTTTGCCTATAGTCGTACAACAAGTAATAGATTTTGCCTTTAGCCTAAATTCTTTCTTGGCATCCTGCTGTATAGTGCAATAATGCTACTGAATTTCCTTCCGGCAAGAAGGAGTTTCCGTATTTTTAGTAATTTGCAAAATATGCCCACCATGGCATCCTACTTCGTTTTAATTTATATTATAAATGAGCTTCCGCTGAAGCAATCAAAAATTTTGAAGCGATTCAAACTTATATGACCTCCTGCAGCCAAATAGAGACTACTTGAACCCGATTCTCTTTCTAAATTCCTGAAGATGTATAGCGACAGCACGAAATTAAACGAAAAAACCTATTACGATTTATGTGACGTTCAGATAAAAGTCATTGACATCATTATGCTTATTACATGGCTAATAGTATAATAGTATCTGAGAATAAACTGATCGGCAAGGATTTTTAGCTTATCTTATAGCTTCCAACTCACTTAATATTAACTTCATGGAAAAAGACAGGTGCATAAATAATTTGCAAACAAAACAGTAAAAATTGTTCTAAGAGTGTAAATGCATCCTAATCACATTGCAGGCAACTACAGAACCGATGTACTAAGAGTACTAATCCGCTCTAATTGCATTCATACATACATAATTGGCCATTACAACCCTTCAGTCAGGATTACGACCTAGCTTCCCACACCACTTATGTTGTGTGCGTTAATTTTATACATGAGTGGTGGGACTTAGAGTTTTAAAGTCGACTCCGAACGACAGATTTTTGAGAAGCTTTTCATGGCAATTTTTACTCTCAGAGTCTTTGCCAGAAATCTGCTGAGAGGACGTCGCCGAAGAAATATTTTTCGTTTTGGTGTCTGACCTGGGATTCGAACTCGGACCTTTTGTCTAATAAGCCAACACACTACCCACTAGACCACGGCGACTTCATTACAGGCAATTGCAAAACCGACTAGTTTACCAGAGCTGGTGCACTCCTTTCGGAATCCTCATTAATAGGTATGACACTTACTTCGGTTAAATTAGTCATTAAGTGGTTAAATTAGCCATTCGGGACGCCAACATATAGTACGTCAATAAAGAATCTTACTCCACTGCGAGACTCACTCGGCCATCGATTAATAGAAGGTGTACCAGCCAACTACTCGGGCTTGACCGTATTGTCAGCTCGATCATACTAGTCCTTGCATTTTGGGAAGACAGCAGAGAGACTGCAGAACTTCTTCCCCAGTTTGTACGGAAAATATGCACAGAAACTGCGATTATCTTGTTCAGGCACAGCGGGCCTCTTTACCAGCTCAAGTGAGGTTTGGTTATCAAAGCTGTCAGTTCTACCAAAAACTAATCCGCCCACATACCATAATAAGGCTAGAACCATATATACGTACATAATTACATTATAACCCTTCTTCTAGGATTAAAACCTAGCTTCTTCAGCAATAATGTTGTGTAGGTTGTGTTCATATAATAGTGGAACTACAGCTTAAAATTAACTCCAAACGACAGATATTTTTGAGAAACTTTTCACAGCAAGTTTTATTTACTACCAGAGTTTTTGCCAGAAATCTGCTAAGAGGAAGTCCCAGTAGCAAGATTTTTTTATATTTTGCTTTGTTTGTGATGGCAGGTCTAGCGTCTTTTACTACGTGATCTTATGGCCTTATGGACAGCAATAGTTAATAATTTTTTATGGCTGGTTTAATTGGTCGTACTATCAGTTTAAAATTGTGTAATTATACCGACACTACCCTGTTATATATTTAAACTGAACAAGATCTCTTACAGATCTTGATATTTTAATAATTCTTTATTAAATTTTGTTTAAGTAGACCATTATCCAATCACGTAAACTATTAACTTTTAAGATAATAAGAAATAAAGTAAATGACGCAGAACGACACAGCCACAGTAAGCGTCAAAAGAAACTGTACACTAAGGAGAAAATTCTAATAATTACCAAATTCAACTTTAGCCACTTAAAGTGTTTCTTTTTTCGATTTTAAAAACTAGCAATGAAACAATTTTGAAATAAAAATAACAGTAATTTATTAACGTATATTTTTTTAATGTTCAATTTCTTTTGACGCTCACTGTATATGCATAAGCATTGAAAATATTCACATAATTTTAAATCCTAATAAACTTTCTCATCTATCCTATCATATATTGTATTTATGATTCGTACTATTTTTTTTATGGTTTTCACAAACATAAAAAGAATTATTACCAGTGAGGTACTAATTTATGAAACTATAAGAAAAGCTATTTCGAAAGAACAATTTTAACATTTACGCCAAGACATACTCTGGCATGTACAAAAAACCTACAACCATATCGTGTTGCATCTTTAGCTGCTGCAGCATTTATTTGTTGCGTATGTATGTGGAGGTATGTATTTATGGTATTTGAAAATTTATTAAATGTGTTAAAAGTTTTATCGAGTTTTTCAATTCTTTTTTCGTTCTTTTTGGTTTTATTTTTGGTTGCAATATCTTGCCTTATTGTCTTGTATTAAAATTCGCACAACAACCATAAAAATGTTTAGAATACCTAAAAGGTTTATTTTCGTTTTACTTTTTACCTTCCGAAAATGCATCGTAAACACAAGAAATTTTCACAAGAAATATCACAACGAAGCTACAGCAGAGAACAACGACTATTGGAGGCATAATTTTTCTTAAGGTTTTTTTAACCAAAAAATTTAAACTGGCTGGGCCTAATAGCATGATTTGGCTGAATTAATCTTACACCTACAAACATTGTTTTTTCTTCCCAATTTGAAGACGAAGGAATTCTGTTTGAGTTAAACGTTTGTTAGAAAATTGTTTCTGAACAGGCTTAATCAGGTGCTCTAATGGAAACTGAAGTATTTTCTGCTTTCATCATAATTGCATGATACTATATGCAAATCGATGTTATAAGTTCCCATTATTATAGGGTATATGTAGTATTTGACAATCTCCCTTAAAACCGGTTAGCTTCAATACTTTCCATATTTAAGAATATCAATGTCATGCTTGAGTAGCATTATAAGAACAGTCAACCTTCCTATAACGTGGTGAGGGCGTACCGCCTTATATGGAAACCGCGCTATAAGAAACTCGAATTTCAGCTACAAACTAGACTATCTAATTCATAGCGCGTTCTATGGAAACTGTGTATGGCATTGTATGGGCTGTCGCAATTTCAGCCCCGCGTTATATGGAAACCGCGTTCTGAGAGTACCGCGTTATAGGAGAGCTGACTGTATACCAAAATAAACTAAGAAAAACTGCAACTGTATTGACTACATCGTCAGCCTTAGAATTGTCGTCACGTGATCAGTTAAATGTGTTAACCGCCGCTCATCACTGAATGGTTCAGGGTTAAAGAGCAGAGGCGTTAGGAAGATGAATTGAAATGTTATGTATTTCCTTGCTTATGACCTATTATAGAGAGTTATAGAACAGGTTTACTGCTGGCCAGTTTGAGGTTGGTTATCGGTCTTTTTATAAAGCACTGGCAGATTAGATCACTCACAAGTATCTGAAATAGATCCCACCTGAATTAATGCAGAATGTGTTGCGATATGAGGGAGAATAGAACTCTCGAACGCCTCTTCTGTAACTGTCCAGCACTTACTACTTTGTGAAAAGATTGAGCTGGTTCATCAATGCATCAAAGTTGTAACCGTTCCTTTCCAACCTCCTCTCCTTTTCCTATTTCTCTATCATCTTCACTAAGTACTCTCTCTATCTCTCTTTCTTTTAGGACGAATTTGCATGTTATTTAGAAACATGTCTGAAGTAGAACAACATTAGCAGCATTAAATTTGAAATAAATAATAAAAACAATAGAAACCACAATACTACGCCATAATGTATGCATTGCAAATAATTCAGAATTCAAATTGGAGGCTGGCTTCTAAACGGCATAAAGGACTACTCCGCATACATACACATATGTATGTATGTGTAGATATGGATTATGAATAATGAAATACATACCAAAAGCTCTTGAGTATAATAATGCTAAGAAAGAAATGTTTTATAGCAAAGGCAATGAAGAAACTAAAATAACAACAAGACTATGCAAACCTGTTTTGTTTTCGAAAACCAAAGTTAAATAAATAAAAAAGAATAAAATTATCCCTCTTGCAAGGACAATTATAAGAGGCAAGCATTCGTGATATTAGTTGAAGTAAAAAGAAAATCATTAATCTTAGATAATTTCATTTAGAACAGTTGGAATTCCCTGATTTAAATTATATTCCAACCATTTTGTTCGATAACTTCATGCTAATTTGAATATGATTTGATGAAGCCGCTCACACAATCGATTTTCACAAGGTTAAGATGACAATAAAATTGGTTTTCACAGCCAAGAAACCCCGTTCGCATTGCCAATTTCTCCAGCAACACAGCAAAACCATTTACGATTCTGTAGAGATACTCATATTACTCCATAATATTTTTTTCTCTTCATCGAATATATTTATGCGAGTATCCAGAGATATTTTCATGTGATTTCAAAGAGCTCTTTCTGTAATGAAAAGCTGTTAGCTGTTGGGCAATTGCAACTACACTTGACCACACATAAACTTTTTGAAACTTTCGGGCTGGTTTTCTAGCAGACCTTGCGCTGACCGACTTTATCCCAGTTTTGTGGCGTCAATACGTGCTCAAGCGTGCATTTGCTGTCAAAACTTCTACTCCAAGCTTTCTACCTAACTAAACTCTATTTTTTGCTACTCTTAAGCGATATTGTAGAAATTTAGTGTGGCGTTTTCTTCACTCGTTTCACTTTTCACAAATTGATTTGTTGATAAAATTAAATAGTTTGCTATTCAACAACCGACACCAAACACACGGAAATAAGAATTGTACCAACCAGTCTCAATTTATAAGCCTTCAAAATAATGAAGTTCTTTAAAACATGTGACGACTTCGTTGTTACCTCCAATATCACCGTGTCATATGTGAGCACCTGAATACAGTGTCCGGCATTTCTTATACTAGTTGGATCTTGACTTGAGCCTGTATTTGTATAAAATTCTAATAGTTCCGGAACTGAAGGTTTTACCATTATTAAACAAACAAGTGTGCGAATGCGGCTTCAAGTTTTGATACTAATTTCCATCAAATATCGTAACTTTCCGTGAGATTTTATTACTAACAATATATCCCATAGAAGTCAATGTCTGTTGTGGATATTGGGCTGGTGGCTTCTGCAGTCTATATTGCTTTGAAATTAACTTTGGCCAGGCCTTCACTGTCAACTGCGTGAATTTTAGGTCAATGATTATCAACTGCCTTTAGCCTTTTTTATCTAGCCATTCAAGAATATGTGGTTTCTATAGAAGGCTGCTACGTACCACACAGCTCCTGTCACATTGACGATACTTCTCGAACAGTTTGGGGACATAGCCATCTCACGCAGAGATAATAAGCACTGACCATTGAGGTTTTACGATATAATGTCGTTAGACTTTTTCTTGTGGAGTTTTTTTAAGTCGCAGTTACACCCAAACCACGGTCATTTCATCGGTCACATGTCAGAGTTCTGGAAAATTAGATATTTTAGATGCGCTCCATCCAGAGAACGGTATTATATGCCACAAATAGTGGCACTGATAGGCTTTACAAACGAATAAAAATATTGTAACGAAAATTGAAAATCTAAATACTGGTGTTTTACTTTTATATCGCTTAACATTAAAATTATAAATAAAAGATACAAAAACAAAATAATGCAGTAAGCAAACCTGTTTACAAATTATGGTAATGGTGAGTAAAAAAAAAAGTAAACAAAAATGAACAAACAAGACTACAAGTTTACATTTTTAGAGATCTCGAAAAGGGGAATCCACGAACATTTGTCTTTAAGAACATTCATCAGACTGTTTACTCTGCCATATAAAAGGCAAGGCAAAGCAAGGTAACTGAGTTAGTGAAGTTCAGTCAGTCAGTCTTGTGTAAAGACGCAGTGGGTTTGAAGAGAGTAACTCTAGTTCGTAGATCTCCGTTACAAAGATCTGTAGAATAATTGTCTAGTAGTTGTTATTGTTTATGCAAAGGGTATAGACAAAGGAATAACACAAAAAGGCAATTGTTGTTGTTTACACAATATAATAAACAGTGGCACACAAAATTGTGAGAATAATAAAGAATTTTAGTAACACAAAAAATTAAATTATTTTTATTTTATTTGCAATCTACGAGCTCATATTTTTAACAATATCGCCTAATGAAAGATTCATTTTAAATTAATTTCCATTTATATCGTTCTCAGCGACCATATCTAAAATTATAAGTTACAGTATTTTCATCCTTCTGAAAGAATCGTGCACTTTCATCATGTGAGCAAAAGTTTAATTAAACAATTCACCTTGTGGTTGAGGTATCCTTATTTTAACTCGTGATGCTATTTTAAATGTAAAATTTCTCTGAATCTAATTAAATTCTTATGCCATATTGAAGGCAATAACTTTATATAAATTTGTTTTCATTTATTTTCTTTTAGTTTTTCATTTATTCTTGCACAAAAATTTTTAATTTCATCCAAATGAGCAGAGCGTTCTGTACTTGTCATAAGAAAAATTTAATAAAATTTGAACACATTTGTTTGCACTTAACGCATACTGTCATAAAGGACTTGAATAAAAACAAAGCGAGGAGGAAGAGAGAGAGAGAGAAAACTCAAAATATATTGCATAACGAGTGGTAGTAGTATAAGGCAATATAATAAAACGTATTAAAAATAAAGAAAACAAAAGATAGAGAACCAGGAGTCTTTCGCATATATACAGCAGACCGTACAAAGCAACGTTTCTTTTGTGCTTCATTATCCACTAATGAACAAAAAGCTTAAGGGATCACATACCAAAGGAGCAAAACAAAACAAAACAAAACAAAAAAAAGTGGCATTTTGATAAAACAAATAACAAATTCAACTTCTGTTGCTGCAACAACAGTAGCAATTGCAAACGATGGGATGCGATGCGATGCAATGCAATGTGAACAGAAGAGAAAAGCGTAGCACAACGTTTGTTGCTACATTTTCTTGTGCTTTTTGTTTCAAGAGATGGATATTTCATCTTTACGTTTCGAGTCTCTTTATTGTTTTTGTTTTTTTGTTTTGTACTGACATCGTTTTTTGTTTTGCCATTATTGTCATTTGGTAGAGAGAGAGCGAGAGTGAGAGAGGAGAATACAAATATTTAAGGTTAAGTCGGTGTTGGCTGATCAACAAACCAAGCGTTATGGTCGACGACTTAAAACCTGTACAAGCTATTCCAGTTAAAGGTTTTCATATCTTGCATGTGGTCGTTATGGTTCCCTATTTACTCAATACCTTTGCAAAACCTGTAGTTTATTTTTGACGCAGTTAATCTCTTTTGCAATACTCTGTTACAAATCCCCATAACGAATGTAATATGCCCCACGATTTGTTTCTACATAATACAATACAAATATAAAACGAAATCCTTTTGACTTGAGTACCATTTCGTTTCGCCTTTTTTTGTTTTTTTTTTTGTTTGTCTCTTTATGCCTTGGCTGTGCTTTCATTTGGACATACAACCAACAAAAACAAAAACAAAAAAGAAACGTAAAAAATAAAAAGGATTTTATGAGAAGTGCATTACGTGAAATTTACAAGTACTTAAGCCTGCTTCCTCTTTATGTCATACCTCTCTTCGTTGACGCAGCACTTTTTCGTTTTTCGTTTAGTTTTTTCATGTTTATGCCATTAAGCGAATGCTACAAATACCTGTCACTTTAAAAATGGCTGTTAGTTTCATATATGATTGTTGAAATCGAGCAAAAAGTAGACAAACGTTGCAAAAAAAATGATATTGTATCCTTCCACATGGTGTTGCATGGTCTTTTCTTATATGCCTTTTTTCGTTAAATATTTTGCTACTCTTTTTCTGCTATTTTTTCGTTTTGTTTCTTTTTCTCTACTGACAATAGCAAATACTTACAGAAAGAACTGTGTTGTCTTTTTTCCAACCATATGGTGTTTATAAATAACGAATGCCTCCAGTATAAGCATATGAAATTCATTAAAAACAGTTTTAAATCGAATTTTTTTTTTATTCAGTTGAAGAAGACATTCTTTTCGAGTGTCTCAAATGCAACAATTGAAAGAATTATTCTCTACTAAATACAGTCTAAATTAAGTCGCTGTAGTCTAATAGGTAATGTGTTGGATTATTAGACGTAAAGCCCGAGGTTCGTATCCCAGGTAAGGCATCAAAACGAAATATAAAAAAAAAAAAATATTTCTTCGGCGTTTTCCTCTCAACAGATTTCTGGCAAAAATTCTGGCAAAAAATCTGTAGTTCGGACTCGACGCCACTCACGAGTAAAATTAACACACACAATTGAGTTGTGTCAAGCTAGCCCATAATCCTGACTGAAAGATTGTAATGGCCAATTTTGTATGTATGTAAATACCTAATCTAGTTACTTCAAATTGAAGAACTGTAGCAGGTTACAAAAACTCTGAGAATAAAACTATGGATCCCACCGCTCATTTATTAAATTAACACACAACATAAGTGGCGTTAGAAGTTAGGTGGTAATCCCGATTAAATGAACGAATGCATACTACATACACAGTATATAAGTATGCAGCTGCTTGGATTACAAGTGCTCAATAATTCGGGTCTTTGTGTTAAAAAGTGTTTTCTATTTGTATTTTTAAAACGTACGATTATTGCTCTACCCTCGTCAGTGAGACGAATTTTATATCTTTAGAATATTTTTCATTTTGTTCTCAGAAATATTTGTAAACTACGCAGCAATTATATTCACATTAATGCAACAGCACCACCGCTGTAGTGCAGTACATTTATTTTAACCTTCTAAATTTCAAAGAGAAAGAGGCTAATGAACTTCATGGCCCAAGCCGTTTAGGCTCTTGTGTTTATCGGACAACATCAAGTCACAATTTATACAGAATTAAAAGAATATCAAACGGATTATCGTTTCTTTAATTACAAGTCCAGTCGAGAAAAAAATTTCCAATTTTGACCTCTCTGGGTGAAGGTTTTGTTAGTCAAGCGGATTTCCTCATTTTTATTTAAATACATTCTCAGTATGATCTCCGCCTGGAAAACACTGTCGTGATTCAGATGTTACATCCAACAGAGTATTCTTTCATAGAATTTCTAGAAAAATTTCACTTTCAACTCTGTATGCCAATGTTTGTTCAAGTCCTGCTACACTTTTAGTTTCACCAAATTTTCGACACATTGTGACGCCTCAATTAATATACAAACCGTAAATCAAACATTGCTTACATTAAACTAACCGAGACGCCAGAGTAAATCTAATTATTACAGTAATCTTTATCTTAGGGAGCTCCATGAAAGATGATGGAAAAAAATTAAGAAGTTGAAGAATGTCAAGGTAACTGGCATGCCTTCCCCTATGACTGCGACTTCTGAGAATAGGGACTGACTGCAAAGCAAAGAATTTTAGCTCTCTCTATAAAGCAACCGGAGAATATCTATACTCTGTAACATATAGGAGACTGTAAGGTCTGTAACGGCTTTGATCAGTTCCTCAGCAGTGCAACTGCTGACAGTATTCTACTTCTTGGATTTCATTTAAGAGTAACCTTTGAATGGTAAAAAATTTCTTTGAGAAACATCCGGCGAGTGTGGAGTTTAAGTTGGCATTGGAATTAAGTTCCTAACCAACTTCTTCAGAATTAAGAAATTTTCAGGGCAAATCCCTTTCAAAGTCTTGTGCTGGAGCATATCATTATTATGTAGTATTATTACGCTTCCTTATTTACTTCAATACTTTTATTCCAACTTACATGCATAATTTGCAATCTTTATAATCCTTCAGCCAAGATTTCCACTTAGTTTTTCGCAACACTTTTTATCGATAAGTGGTGGCACATACATTTTTAAGTCGATTCCGATTTTTGAAAAATTTATCTTGTCAATTTCATTTTACTCTCAAAGTTTTCACCGAGAGAAAAACACCGAAGAAATGTTTTGTTGGAGATGTTTAACCTAGGGTTTGAAGCGAAGGCTCACATCTAGTAAACCGGCACACTACCTAATAGACTGTGGTAGTTGGTACCCTATAAAGAAATTTAATATCATAGCCCCATCCAGCATCTAGAATCCCACCGGCAGCTAACGGATCTTCAGACCAAAAGTCTCTTATTTAGCTTTTAAAATCCAATCACTCATTGGAAAAGTTAAAATGGACCATATAGTCGACATGTAATCTTAATTTCACATGTAAAAAACAGGCCATCATAGCTGATTCAACTTGTATTCTATTACGTATAGTCGGGTATTTAATCATTTGAATTTGGATCGTTTCCTATCTCCGCAGAAAAGTCATCCAAAGTATGCCATGAGTGGTAGTTACTCTGTATTAGAACTGATCCCCTCCATCACAGAGTTGACCCAATGACCAATCTAGCGCCCAAGAGAGTTTAACTCGAATTTGAAAGCACTTAGAAATCTGAAATTTGGAATTTAACTACAAAACGATGTGAGCTGTGAATGGTTGACATTTAAAGGGGCGTGGCACTAATTAAAATGAAATACGAATAAAACAAACAATTTTCAACAAAAAATTGTCAGAATTTGGTGAAATTTTTATTTCAAATTATCGCTTATGTTTGAAAGCATACAGCGTTGTTAATTTGGTAGTAAACAAAAAATAAAAATTGCAGTTAAGTTCATTGGGAACATGACAAGTGTAAAAGTCGACAAAAATTTTATTTTTAAAACATAAAATTTCACGACCAATTTCGCGCTATATTGGGCATTTTGTCCACTGTGCAGCGTTTTCTGGGTGGCATATCACTATTCAATAATATTATTACACATCGTTTGCGACACTTTTGCTTTACGTTTTTAGCTTTTTTTTTTGTATTAGAATTCTCTTTAATTGTTTTTATGACAATTTATTTGCAATAATAATTGAACAAGTGCATGACATTTCTATTTAATACTTTCCAGTCTTCGGCATCTCTTTTGCAAGCATAAAATATCCTTGCAACTGTTTGAGTTTCTTTATGAAATAATGTCTACGAAATATTGGTAACACATTTCAGCCAATTTTAAGACTCTAATTACCACTTATAGCGAATCGTGCAGGCTTAAACAGGCGGATAATAAAACCAAACATTACGTACTTTATTGGCTTTTTCGGCAAATATCTTTGGCATATGTTCGTTAGCCTTATTGTGTTTTGCTTTATCGCCAGCTATTTTCCTGTTGTTCAAGTCGTTATAAAGAAATGCATTTAAAAAGTGCCAGCAGCAGTTGCTACAAATGCTTTTCGTACTTTTCGTGATATTTGCCTAAATTAAATGACATTTTTTCGTTATTGTTTTTTTTTATTTTTAATATTAGAGTGCTAAGTTGTTATGTTTTTTTTTTTGTCTCTACAATTTTATTGTAGAATATTGCTGAGAAATAAAGGCAGCAGCATTCGTACGTATGTGTGTGCTGTTGGTTATTTATAAGAAGCAAAACTATTTAAAATTAATTTTTAATGTTTGCAAATGAAAACTGCTAAACAAAAACACGCAGATGTTAAGCCTGACAGGATCAATAAAATAAGAAACGTGTTAGGAAATGTTAAAACCAACCAATTATTAAACTATTAAATATCCTGCACCACAGTGTCATCGTAAAAACTATGAAAAATAAGAGGCGTGTAGCTATTTTATTCTACAAGAATTGTGACAAACTGCAGCAAAACTGCGTTCAAGGTTTAAATAACAATTTTTTCTACGTTGTATTAATGATCAACCGCATAATAATACTACAGAATAATGATAAGAGAAGACTTTGAAGGGGATTTTCCCTGAAAATTTCTTAATTCTGAAGAAATTGGTTAGGAACTTAATACCAATGTCAAGTTGAACTCCACACTCACCGGATGTTTATCAAGGAAATTTTTTTTACCATTCAAAGGTTACTCTTTTTAGAATGAAAGCCAAGAAGTATGGATACTGTCAGAAATTGCACTGCTGAGGAACTGATCAGAGCCGCTACGAACCTTACAGTCTCCTATATGTTACAGAGGCTAAATATTTTTGCTTATACCGATATGGTTCCGACAAATTTCCATAATATAAATACTAGAAGGACAAAGTTGCCTATCGACCACTAGATTATTTTTTTTTTAGGTTCTTATCTAGCTGCATTTTAACCATGCCTTTCAGGATATTCAATATTGTGCTGCCTTCTCGCATGGAGAGGATTTCAGGCTGGTGTCTGCGGGACATTGCCTGGGAACATATATATAATATTCCATGACCGAAATCGATGTACTGAGTGTGAATTTTTAAAGAGAAGAAGAATTTCTTTTGACTTTTTAGAATTTCAATCCAATAAAAACAAAAAGTTCTACAATGTGATTCAAAAATTATGGAGAGATTGTTTAACAATCACACTCATAATATACTTTACATATCCGTGATGTCTATTTGTAAGTTTGCGTTTTTAAAATTGAGAACTAAAAACTAAAACAACGAAAAAATTTTAATAGTGAATGAAAAAGTTTCTCAAAAAAAATCTGTCGTTCGGAGTCGACTTCAAACCGTAGGTCCCGCCACTTACGTATAAAAAATTAACATACCCAACATAAGTGGTGTGAGAAGCTAGGTCAATAATCCTGACTGAAGGGTTGTAATGACTAATTATGTATGTATGAATGAAATATGTATAGTTGCCACAGTTAAATAGGTAGGATGTTGTTTTAGTAGACGACTTCCTCTCAGCCGCATAGTTTGAAGTGGTGGCTTTGATTACCAAAGCTCAATTAAGCATGCAGATCGTAGCTCGCTGTGAATAGAACTGCAGTGAATAAAATTAACACACACCATACAGTTAGAGTGAAGCCTTCGCAGTGTGTTGGCCTCGTAAGGCCTCGATTCAAACCCCAGGACCAACATCGTCAACAGACTAAATACGAAAAAATATTTCTGAGGTAGGTGCCTTGCTCTCAGCAGATTTCTGGCAAAAACTCTGAGAGTCAATAAAATTGCCATAAAAAAGTTTCTCACAAATCTGTCGTTCAGAATTGATTTGAAACTATAAGATCCGCCCCTAATGTATAAAATTAACGCACGCGACATAAATGGTATGAGAAGCTTGGTCGTAATCATGACTAAAGGGTTGTTGTTACCTATTATGTATGTACACGTATGTATAGCTTTGGAAAGTAATTGAAGTCTCCCTAGTTTAATTGGTAGAGTGTTGAATTATTTAACGAAAGGCCGGGGTTCAAACTCCAAGTCAGATATCTTGGCTATTTTCTCTTAGCAGAATTCTGGCAAAAACTCTGATAGTAAATAAAATTGCCATGAAATAGTTTTTCAAAAATCTATTAACATACACAGTATGAGTGGTGGGAGAAGTTAGATCGTAACCCTAACTGAAAGGTTTTAATATCTAATTATATATGTAGGTATAACGAAGAGATGAAGAGTAGTCTTTAACGTTTACAAAGTCAAGTCATACATCTTGGTTAAGCTTGCCTGATTGCATATCATTTAAATTAAATGGCAGCAATGCTCATCAAATCCCTTCATGATAAAAAAGAAATTAAATTAAATTAAATTTTAATTAAAAATATATGTACACATGGCCTGTACGCATCTGTATGCATTTACAATGGATGAAGCACGCCTTATAAGCGTTTTAATTTAATTTTATTAAAAAAAAAACTCAACTATTTAACCTAAAACTATTTCCCATAAACATTTCTCTCATATATTCCGAATACACAATTAATCTCCGTAACGCCCATACCCAACTATACAAGAAACTGAGTTGGCTTTATAAAAAATTCTCACTGATTAAATGAAAATCTTTTGATTTTATGCCAAAAGATTTGTGACACAAAAAACCAAAATTAAATTGCATCCCATTTTCATAAACCTTACGTGCTCTGAACGCTGCCACCAAATTTTCTGAAATTATTTCATAAAAGTTTTATTAAAACAGCACAACACAAAAAATCGGAAAGCATTTGCATGGCAGGTGATTTACAAATTCCACAGTTTTAGTGCACCCTCCTATTAAAAATGAGTAGAAAAAAACAAGAAGACAACAACAGACAGTCAAATAATAAATAAATACACTGCCGCACTTTTAATTTTGTGGATCAACTCACAGGATACCCTGTACAGAGTATCTGGTATCTAAAACTCAACATAGGTATGCATAGGTAGATGAGATGTTGTTGGATGAAGCAAATATAAATTTTTATTGTGCAAATGGCATGAATGCAAACATACCGTACCTTACCTTTGAAAAATGGTTACGAATAGTGCAGGACAGTGTCTGTGTCATTGGCAGATACAACATTTTGCTTATGCTCCATGCACATATGCATGTAAATCTTTTATATACTTATGGTGAGTGTGAGTGCAAAAAAGTCTGTGCATACTTTTCGTTGCGGTATCACACAGAGCTATTGTTTCTAAATGCAAGTTAAACTGCGTTTGTCGCATTTAATGAATGACACGCAAAGAAAATAAATTCGATCGTATATGCCTGTTTGTAATGCTACATTGCAAGCTACTTTATTTATTACTACTGGGCTTAGTCCAGATTTGAATCAGAACTCAATCGGCCTTTTCTTTATATCATAAGAGTTCCAAAAAAATTTTTATGCCACGTTTTGCTGAGAAAGATATAGTTTTACTAAAATAACTACCCTTGCTTATTACAGACTTGATATACAAACTTGGTGATAATAAATTTTAGTTCCAGGAACTGAAAATCTCAAAACTTCAAGAGAAATTACAGGACCGTTGAGTCGTTGAGCCTTGCTGGAAGAAGGCACATAAAAGCAATCGTTTTTAGTCGCAAATCTGAGCTTAGTATTCCTGTGAAGTTGATGAGTTTATGCAGCACCACATTAAGCAACTCCTCTAAATCCATAACGAACTTTTTGTTACCGTGCGAGCTTCCAGACAAGGCGATCTCTTCATCTTCGTCATGGAGTATGTCTTGCGAAAAGTGTAAGTGTAACATAATGACAATATTTTCCACAGAGTATCTAGTTGAAATCACCATAGTCCAGAAGGTTGACATGAGACCAGATTCAATTTCAAATCAAAACGAAATATGAAAAAAATTTTCTCCAACAATTTCATCTCAGCAGAACTCTGTGCGTAAATAAAATTGTAATGAAAGAAATCCGTCGTTCGAGTTCAGAATCGGCTTTCATAAATAAAAATAACACGCACATCATAAGTGGTGTGGAAAACTAGTTCGTAATACTAAGTGAAGGGATATATATAATGACCAATGATGTACATACACTTGAATATCTCAGTCATTTCATTTCCTTCGAAGCTAATAAGTCTATGCAGCATGACGTTAAGCAACTCCTGTCGCCTTATCAAGATATTAATGGACATCTCCGAATTTTGTTGTTATAATGCGATGTTTCAGGGAAGGCGATCCCTTATCAAGCGACCTCATTAACTTCATCATTAAGTGTTTGCTGTGGAAAGTGGGAATGCATCGTAATACCCCTATTTTATACAAAAGTGTCTAGTTGCTTACGTACTCTGAAGACATTGACATCATAGAGCGTATCAAATGAGATTTTATTGTTGCCTTTAGTGCCATTGAACAACAGTCTAGCAAGATGTGTAATGTGATGGGGCTGGCAAAGTGTATGTTGTTCACAAAAAGGGATATTTGGCGCATTGGATCCCAGATAATAATTTTCCTTTCAATGTTTGTCAGTGAATTCATTTATCTCGACCTTGTCGTCACCAGCAAAAATGATTTCAGCCGGGAAATCAAGGCAACATGTGCTACTATGGTCCCAATAGAGACCTCTTTCACACAACTATAAGCATCACATCCTCCCCGTGCTTCTTTATGGCGCAGAGGAATGGACACTGATGCACTTCGGTCAACTGCTAGTTAGCGATGATTTCCACACCCTATCTAATAATAAGCTGTTTGTCCTCCTCAACGATATGAACGTGAACGATGACGTGATCTGCGTTGAGAGGTACAAATCAAGGATTACTTAGTTATAACATACATAATTGGCCATTACAACCCTTCAGTCAGGTTTACGACCTAGCTTCTCACACCACTTATGTTGTGTGAGATAATTTTATACATGAGTGGCGGGGCCTACAGTTTAAAGTCGACTCCGAACGACAAATTTTTGAGAAGCTTTTCATAGCAATTTTTACTCTCAGAGTCTTTGCCAAAAATCTGCTGAGAGGAAGTCGCCGAAGAAATATTTTTCGTTTTGATGTCTGACCTGGAATTCGAACCCGAGCCTTTTGTCTAATAAGCCAACACACTACCCACTAGACCACGGCGACTTCAAGATTACTTGGTTATATCATTCATATTTTCTCTTATATTTGTAAGGCATTATGTAAACGTCATCAGCATTATATAAATCATCAATGTAAATATCAATACCAAGACATACACAATTTTGAAAAGCAATAGAGAGATCAAAAAGTATTGCCTTAGAGATTTAAGTACTAGAATTGCTAAAGATTGCTTCATTAGGTTATTTAAAAAATACTTTCACATGCAATTGTATTTCAATTGCGTTCCTAATTATTTTTCAATATCTATGAACTGCTAAGCATTTTATAAACATCAGGACAAACCCATCATGCCATACAACATCTATTTAAGTTGGGGTGTAGGGCATTATAAACATTATTGCAAACCTTTAACCCACACTTGTTCATATTTGTACTCGCTTTAGTTCTTCTTTTTGTTTTTTTTTTTAGTTTTTCTATAGCATATAAACGAAATTATATTTTGGCAGTGTATTTTCATGTTGGCATCACCTGAAATCCTTAATATGACCTCAACTATGTTTTATATCGTATAAAAAGCAAAAACCGAAAAAAAAATGTCACAAAACTTTAATAAATAATTACGTATGTATGGCTGTGTGTGTGCGAGTGTGACACTGTTGCCACCTCCAAGCACTTCATCATCTAGTTGAGGAACAAGCAAACAAGAAAGCCAAAAAAAACAAAAGCAAACCAACGATACGAAGAATAAAAGAGAACAATAGCTGCTGCTACAATAAAACGCTGGAAAAAAAGCGTGCTGCTGGTGGTGATGGTGTTGGTAAAATTAAACACAACACGAAAACGCAATTTTAGCGAATAAATAAATTCTAATCCGCATAAAAGATGACACGAATGCACCCATGGCACATTCAAATTCATGCATTCACACACACACACACACACATTCATTAAAATGGTTATGTTTATATGGATGTATGTATGTAGATGTATGCATGGATTGTGAGAGAGAGAGTGTGTGTGTGTGCGTGAAAGGTAAGGACAGTTGGCAAATATAAAAAGCAAACGTTTAGGTTCCCTTTAGCTATACACTTTCACATACGCATAGACATTCTAAAGCATGGGAACACTCTTGGCTATTTGACTAAAGCACACAGGAATAGTTCTTTGAAATATTATCGGTTTTAGTTCAGCGTTGTAAGAGAAGATTTAAAAGTGATTGCCAATTAATCAGATGCACTAGATTCTCATATGCCGCAAAAGCGTTTTGAGGGATTCCCTAGTAATATGAACTGGTCTTCAAAATCATTTGATACGTAAGACACTAGTTCTTGACGAGTTTTGTAGAGTCGCAGTGTGTGCGAATAAGCCACATATCACAGCGGTTGTAAAAACCTACTTAACCTCTACATTTGAATAATCACAATAGAATTATTGCCTAAGAGCCATGGAAAATTACACATTTCAGATACCGAAATGGACATTTAAATGAGAATATATTACCTTCGTAGGAAAAGAGTTAAGAATCAACAATCAGCACCACTACCTCAAATACCTAAAAGCAGTTTTTTCTGGATAACTGTAGATGACAGCTACATTATTTTCCTAGGACTTACTATAGCAGGCCAATCACCTACTTAACTGAAATAACAAAAATTGGTTGAAGAAACGAAAATAAGACAGATATGCTTTATAGCAGCCATATGCTTCCAAGAAGGGTACTGAAAAAAAATATTCTCGGCATAATGTTCGATCATATCTTTATTTCATTGAACAGGTTGGAAGCGCTTAAAAATGATCCCCTATAACTTGAGGTCGCCGTGGTCTTGTAGGTAATGTGCTGGCTTATTAGACTTAAAGCCAGGGTTCGAGTCCCCGGCCAGACATCAAAATATAAATACAAAAAGTATTTTTTCGGCGATTTCTTCTCAGCAGATTTCTGGCAAAATCTCTGAGAGTAAAAATAAAATTGCCATGAAAAGTTTCTCAAAAATCTGTCGTTCGGAGTCGACTTTAAACTGTAGGTCCCGCCACTTATGTATAAAATTAACACACACAACATAAGTAGTGTGAGAAACTAGATTAATAATCCTGACTGAAGGGTTGTAATGACCAATTATGTATGTATAACTTGTAATTTAAAGATGTGCTTAAACCTTTTGTCCACAGATCTGGGCTTGTCATTAGTGCCTAAAAGTTCTCCATCGGATTGATATTAGTACAGAATTCTTATGCTCTTCAATATCTTAAAAACTGTCATCTCATCCTTTTTATCGTACATTTGGATGCAATGTCATGGACGCCAACATCATGTTTCCAAGCGGCCAAATGAAAGAGTTTGAAAAGCCCAACATACCAGTTGTGTAGTCTTCATTCATTTTAATAAGAACGGAATCTTTGTTTAGAACATCAACCAAACGACACGATTACGAATAGAAAAAAAAAACTGTAGTCACTACAACTGTAGTGTAAAATCTGTACCTTTTACGATATATCATACATATCTATGTACATACTTATGTATGTATGTGTAAATGTGTATTTCTAAACAAATCTGGAAGATGAACGCGTTATTCTAAAATACAACACACATATGCTATAAACGATAATAGTTTTCAGGGTAATTTGTTCACAAAAATTTTTAGAAAATGTCTATGCATCGTACAAGATCACGTAGATATGCATCGTTGCACTCATTTACTCATATTCGGCCATAGCATACCATAATTAAATATGCACAAATATTTTTGGGGACACTGAGAAGCTTCGCAATTGTTTAAACATTCTAATACACTTATAGCTGTACGTTTTAGAGTGGATTGATGCAGAAACAACAAAAATAATACAGCAATTAAACACTCTCTGCCTCTCTTTCTGGCTCTCGTCTACCGAATTTTCAAATTCAATGAATTGCTTACCCTACTCAACATCCATTGCGATTTGAAACTGAACTAGGTTGTGAAGAAAGTTTGGTTTGAAAGAAATTTTGTGGGATTTTATAATGAAATATTTGCATTTCAATTCGAATCCAAATTAAATGAAAAATTGGCTTCAATGTCTTTATGTCAAGTCATGCTATTTAAATGCAATTAACCTACTGACCTGTGGTATATAAAAAATGTAGAAAATTCCAATTGAATTCTTAGCTGTCCCAAAGACCAACTATACCACTACAATTTCGTACCAAAAAAAATACGTTAAAAATTCCATACACACACCGTGTTAAATATAAATCCATTTCTATGTATCCTTTATATCCGTGTGTAGCTGTATGTTTGCCTCTGTATATTGATGGTATTGGTTGGCATTCGCCGTTTTACACTTTATTGAGTACGTTGTTTATGGACTTTAGAAAAGGACTTTCATTCTGTTGTTTTATAAATAATTTTCAATATTGTGGTTATTCAGGAAAATTAATGGATGTCCCCATTTCATTTTTATATACACAGCATGTGGTTTTCTTTGTATTTATATGAGCTAAACATACTTTAAACAACGAAAAGTTATTTTGCATTCACTACTTTAGTACAATGGACAGGAAAACAAAAAAAAAAACTTCTCTTTAGAAAAATATGTCAAAGCACTTAAAAAATTTGTCAATTAAGTTATTAGATAATTACACACACATACACATGCATATCTATAAAAACAGATTAAGGTATACCTTTTAATGCTCGTACAACATTAGTTGTTAGTGAAACAGTTAGTGGAACAAAAATTAAGGCAAAGGCTTAACCGATATACAGTATATGGGAAAGTGTTTTACATATTGTTATGAACATGGAAAAATTTAAAAATTAGTGTTTTGTTTATATTGTTTAACATTAAATGAACTACTTTACTTGTTCACGCACTGCGTAACATACAATAACAAACACCAGCATAAAAAAATAAACAAAAATATACCAACAAATACTACAACAATAAATGTAAACAATTTAGCGATATTACATTCTGACATTATGGAAAGTTTCTGCCTAAGAAAAGATGTAATTGCAGTTTTTTTCGACCTAAAGAAAGCCTATGATTGTGTCTGGAAACAATTGATATTTAGAAAATTAAATGTCTCTAATATACAGGGAAATATGGCAGCCTTTATTTCAAATTTTCTAAAAGACAGAAAATTCTACTGCTTAGTTGGAAACTCGCCATCAGTTTTTCTTGACCTCGAAAACGGGGTTCCACAAGGTTCGGTAATAAGTGTAACCCTTTTTCTTTTGGCAATTGACGATATTTTAGACCAATGTCATAAAGATGTAAAGGCACTATTATATGCTGATGACCTAGTTATATATTGTTCAGGGAAAAAATATTCAGCCATAATTAAAAAAATCCAATTGACAATTGATAAGTTAGAAAAATGGAATGAAAAAAGTGGGTTCCAATTTCACGATGAAAAAACAGTGGCAATAAAATTTTCCAGGCGGTTAAAATCTTTCGACAACGGCACTATAAAATTATATGGTAAAGATGTCAAATTTGTTAAGGAACACAAGTTTTTAGGTGTTACATTTGATGAAAAATTAACATTCAAAGCCCATATTAGAAAAATGAAAGCTAAGGCAAACTCAAAACTGAAAATGATTAAAATGTTAAGAAGCTCCCAATTTGGGTCAGACCCACAATCACTTCTAAGAATTTTACACTCAATCGTTCTTCCTACCATTGATTATGGGTCTGTTATATATCTATCTGCCAACAAAACAAATATTAGCAGTTTAGAATCCATTCAGAACACAGGAATAAGATTTTCTATTGGCGCAATTAGAACTAGTCCCGAACGCAGTCTTCAAGTAGTATCATCGTGTCCGCCTTTACACCTTAGAAGAATAAGACATTTACTCAACTACACACTGAAAATTCTTTCAATTCAAAATCATCCCCTATACTCAATGATAACCAATCACTCAAAAATAGAACTTTTTAGGCAAAAACATCCAAGATACCACCCTTTCTACGTTAAAGCTGCACTGGAAATGTACAAGATTACCTCAAAATACACCATAAATACAAATACAATAGAGAATTCAAAGTTTTGTGATACTGCACCATGGGTTTTCTCTGAAATTAACGTTGACTTTTCCCTTGCAACCTGTAACAAACGTAATATGTCATCTTTTGAAGTACAACAAAAGTTTTTGGAATTAATTAACACCATATATTGTAATCATTCTCACTTCTTTACTGACGGCTCTGTTATGAATGAAAAAGCTGGTTTTGCAATTTACAGCAAATCTTTTACCATCGCGAACCGTATTCTAGATTATTCTTCGGTTTATACATCCGAATTATTTGCTATAGAAACCTGTATTGAGAATATTACAAGTTACGACAAAAAAATTCTTATAATATCAGACAGTAGAAGTGCATTACAGGGACTACAAAATCCATTCAGTACTAATGTCATCGTAAATCGAATAAGGGAAACTGTTACGAAACTGTCGGGAAATGAAATATGTTTTTATGGGTACCAAGTCACTTAAATATATCAGGTAATGAAAAGGCAGACTTTTTCGCAAAAAGTTCTCTGGAACAACCAGTATCAGTAAATTACAAATATCAGTGCTCAGACTACAAACAATGGATTCGAAGATACGTATTTGACCTATGGAATCAATCGTGGAATGAAAACAACTCGTCTAATTATATGTAATACAGAAAAATATTGAAACTATGTTTAATAGAACCACGTTGTCAAAATCAGAATTAATCAAATTAAATCGATTGAAAATTGGTCACTGTTTATTCTCCCACAAACATATTATTGAGAAAACTCAACCCCCAATTTGCACATGCGGTAATGAACTAAACGTCTTCCATATATTTAACGAGTGCAATCTTTTACTACCAATACGAACAAAACACGAAATACCTAATATAGAAATACTTAAAAATGAAAACGAATTCAAAAAGGTTAAAAAATTCATGATGGAGATTAACTTATATGACTCGATTTAGGTCTATATACCATGAACTTTCTCTTCATAATATTTAGAAATTAAAAATATGTAATTAAAATGTTCGGCCTATATAACCTTTACAGTGTTGGGGCCTTAAAATAAAATAAATAAATAAATAAATGTAAACAAAATACACAAACAACAGTAATAAAACAACAATGTATACATTTATAGAGATCCAGAGAAGCCCAAGATACGAACATTGTTTACGTTGCCATGTAAAAGGCAAGACAAACAGGCAACTGAATTATTAAAAGTTCAGTCAGTCTTGTGTGAAGACGCGGTGCGTTTGAATAGTATAATCGTGGTTTAAAGATCTCCGTTACAAAGATTTGTCGAACAACTGACTAGCAATTGTTATTGTATAGCCAAAGCATTTATTATTATTTACATCAAATTGTAAACAGTGACACACAGAATTATTGAAACAATAAAGAATTAAATGAAAATTTATTCATTTTCTTTGCAATATACGACCTCATACATATTTTAAACTTTCTTAAAAGGTAAAAACTTAACAATATTAAGTACAGTTTAGGAAATAAATATGCAGTTTGTTTTTATTGAAAATTCAGTAAGGAAAAATCAAAGAACCAACACTTTAAAACAATGCTCTATTAACATTTCTTAAGCAAAAAAAAACCCGATAAGAGTATTCAATACAGCCCGATTAATGGACATGTTTACCTCATGTGGAGGTGATGTAAACTTGCCATCGATATCATTCAATTTTTTTATGTGAGGGAATAACAACAGCGACAATTTATGCCCACGACCAAATTCAACTTGATTTGTGCCCCAGATACATGAATAAAAGTCGTCGCGGACATTTGAATGATGTTATATTCCACACACTATAGAATTCATAAATCTTTCACACCGTACACATCGAGACAACTCCCACCTCTACTAGGTTCTAGCCTATTGTGTCATAGTAGGAGACGAAAATGCGAACGAAGTGGCGCGGAAGGGATCGGAGATGTCTGACGACGAGGTGATAGAGAGTTTATATGTATGTGCCCTTATAAGAATACTTCTTCAAATTGGTAAAAGTACCGTGGAACTCAATAAGTCTTAGGTGATCCAACATACCTTGATACAGAATTTCACAACATAGGACAACAGGAAAACCAAATAACTACTTGAGTTTGACAAAAGAACGGCTCAGGCTCTAACGGAATCGGTACAACACTTCAAGATAGAACTGGCCTGTTTCATTCGAAATTTGGGGCGATTCAAACCCATCACTTGCTGGTCATTACGAAGAGTGTGGTTTAAACATAAAACAGCTAATATAAGTACAAGAGAGTATAATTAACTTTTTACTAAGAATTAGATCCGACAATTAGACAATTTTTATTCCCTTTATACAAGGCATTGCACACGTATCTACATAGGCTGGCTATTGTCAGCTTTAGCACATAGAATAAAGGCTTATGGCATTTACAAACTCCATTCTTATTGACCGTTAAATTTCTCCATTTGAGTAGACACTTTGTCCTAGACCTGCATTTGTAATTTTTCCAGATGTTTCTTCCTCTTTTTAAATATTCTTTGCACATGTTCCTTCCTCTTTTTGAATGTGACAGTAATGTGTCAAATTATACTAAATAATTAGTATAAATCGCCAGAGCCTGAGAGTAAATAAAAACTGCTATGAAAAGTTTCTCAAAAATGTATTGTTCGGCGTGGACTTTTGACTGTAGGTCCCGCCACTTTTATATGAAATTAATACACACGACATAAGTGGTGTTAGAAGGTAGGTCGTAATCCTGACTAATGACTAATTGTGTCCATGCAATCCCAAAGGAAAAATAAAATTTGATTTGAAAAACGAGTTCTACTAAGACGAAACATTCATAATGCAATCGCAGCAAACGTGATATGTATTGAATAACCATAACCATAGCTGCCAGATAAATGAAGCATCAAATCGTCAAATATTTGAGAAAAAATTGTCAAAGACGTTTATTGAAATCGTACAAAAATAGTAAAAAAAATAATAAATAAATAAATTGAAAGGTTTTTAAAAAGAAGAACATATAAAGTCTATGTTAAGCAGCAATAATATTCCATCATCTATACCTATATGTGGTGTAGATATTAGAGAGTCAGAAAATCTTGACTTTATGGGCATGAAAATTAAGTGTGATGTGCGCTCAGTGCCTTGGCTTCTTACGTTGCAATAAATACTTCACTTCATCTGATCTACTTACAAATTACACAATTTTTGACCGACCAAAAATGGAATACAACTCTCATGTAAGGGTAGGCCTTAAAAGTCTATTTGGAGGGTTTTTGACCATGTACAGGTGAGGCCGTAGTAGGTCATTAATCACGATAGCATTGGAGCATCGTTGGAATTTGGCTTGTGTCAGTGTTCTATCCCTACTACAATAGGGAGTTGTTTATGAAAATCATATATTCCTAGTCTCCATAAACACTGCTTCCGCTTTCCTCATTCCTATAAGATATTTTTCCTAGTTCCAAACACAATACCAAAAAAATTTGTGGCACTTGGCTTTGTTCTTCCGATGGAAATGTTAGAAGCTATAATTGAATTTTTAAAATTTTATGTAACGGCGTATGATAATTTATTATCAAAAACGATGTTATTTACGAGTTGAATACGAGGGAGTTGAATATAAGGCATTAAAACGATATAAAATATAGAAAAATCATGACAGGTATTCGAAAATAACTTAAAAATATAATATTTTACACCTTACTATACAAAGCTTAGGAAAACCTTTAATGTACTAAAGCAAAGAAAATTATGTAAATTTTTAATTGGCAATAATCGTCAAAATAAGGGCATAAATCATTTTTGCAGCTCAAAATCGTCAAATCGATATACAGTAGCGACCACAAAAAATGCAACACTGTGCTATATGATCTTTAATAAGATCTGTTTCAAAATAACAGTAACTAATTTATTTATTTTCTTTTGCTGTTAATTCTTTCAATTATAAGTTTTCAAAGTAACCACATTTTATTCCAAATTCTGTTTTAAAAAGTTAAATATTTTTGAATTAGTGAAAAAAGTGCAAATTTTTAGCGAGCAAAAAAAATGCAACATAATAAAAAATTAGTTAAAGTAAGTTATTTATTTAATTATAATTGAAAATTTCTTAAATAAGTTATACAACATGTGTTTTGTAATAGAAGCAGCTCTCAGCTGACAGCAAAACTGCAATCATTAAAGCCTTAGAAGAAGGAAAATCCATGCGTGAAGTTGGACACCTCTTTGGTGTAAAGCAATCAACCGTATGTCGGATTAAATCTCGATTTTCCTTGAGAAATAGTGTGGAAAGGAAACCAGGTAGTGGTAATCCTCGAAAAACTACTTCTCGCCAAGACCGCCAGATGATTGCGCTGGTTAAAAAAGATCCACGAAAGACCGCAGTGGACGTTGCTAATTTCGCAAATGAGCAAATGGGAGTCTCTATAGGCGTTCACACTGTTCGCCGTAGGTTGAAAGAGGCTAATTTGCATGCGAGACGACCCGCAAAGAAACCTCTCATCAGTGCAATCAATAAAAAGAAATGCCTGGAATTTGCATAACGTTACAAGGATTGGTCAAATGAACAATGGGCTAAAGTCTTGTGGAGCGATGAAAGCACATTTAATTTGTTTGGCTCCGATGGGATAAATTTTCTTCGAAGACCACCTGGACAGAGATATTCTCCAAGATATCAACTTCCAACCGTAAAACTTGGCGGTTGATCAGTAATGGTGTGGAGTAAAGAACGATATGTTTAAAAAAAATTATTGATTTTACGTCACGTATTTACAGAAGCGTTTTCTCGTGATGGGGTAGGTCCCTTAACTCAAATCGAAGGAAAAATGGACGCCAAGAAGTACTGTGAAATCCTTGAAGAACACATGCTTCCTCATCTACGGGAAAAAATGCCTCCTGGTAGTATATTCCAACAGGATAACGATCCAAAGCACTCAAGTCGCTTAGCTCGAAACTTTTTAAGCGACAATGATGTCAATGTTTTGAATTGGCCATCACAGTCTCCCGATCTAAACCCCATAGAAAATCTTTGGGAGCTATTAGATCGGGAAGTTAAGAGGAAACATCCGTCAAATAAGAGGCAATTAGAAGAAATTTTGAAAAGTAAATGGGAGAAAATATCCATTAACACATTAATAGCTTTAGTCGACTCTATGCCTTCTAGGTTGCAAGAAGTCATACAAAATAAGGGCTACGCCACTAAATATTAATTTTAAGATTTTTTTTGTAAGAATTACTATTTAATTTAAATAAACACATTAAAATTAATGCTGTTGCATTTTTATTGCTCCCATGAAATTCGCGCTCTTTTTAATAAATGACAAAACAATATATCATTAATTAAAAATATTTACATAATGTTAATGATAATAGGTATCTATAACTGTAGGGATTAATAACCCAAAGAAATATTTTGAACTGGTCACCATTTTTTTAAAATTATCACACTTAAAGATAATTTTACCCAACGTTGCATTTTTTGTGCTCGCTACTGTATATTGTCAAATCTGGCAGCTATGAATATGTAATATAATATTTTTAAATTAGAGACTAGAGATTAATAAACTACTTTTCCTAGACTGGATATAATCAGTTTTATTTGATACAAAATAAATGCATACCTACTCGCATATTGCATGCATAAATACTCTACTTGTTTACCAGCAACATAATAAAAAAAATTATTTTCAAGCAATTGATTTAAATCGCCATTCTGGAGATTGTTGAATGAATTTGTAAAATTTCCCGAAACTTAAATAAATATTGTATTTATCAATACGATATTAAAGACAACAAAAAAAAATCAGCTTTTACAAAATAAATCCTTAAATCTGTAGAATTTTGTATCACGACAACGATGATAATGATGATGACGATGATGTTGCAAATAATGTTGATTTAACAAAAGACGGATAAAACGTTGTAGTATTTGTGTGTGTAACCAAGCATACTGTAGTTTATACAGGCGCTATAAATGTATGCATGTCTGTCCGTACATGTGTATTTATAAATATTAAAAGAAGGACAATAAGTATTAACAAAATACATACGTACATACGAGTATGTATATAAACTTGCAAATAATCTTATATACATACATATGAATGGATTTAAATAAATATTACCCATGTATGTGTGAGTGTAAGTTTGTGTATGTGTGTAAAAGTTACACAATATGACTCATACAAACAAATGACAAGCAAAGCATAAGCCTTGTATGTGTGTGTAGTATATGGTTAGTAAATTTAAAAAATACTTACACTCATACACATGTACTTACACTACTATAGTTGTATGGTTGTATGTGTACGCGATTTAGCTCATACGTGAAATACTAAATTGGTAAGGCCCAAGCTAAAGAATTAACATAGAAGAGGACATCTAATGACCATAGATTGGAACAATAATTAAAAATGGCGTACTATTTACAAACAATAATGGCTAGACCTATGAATGTTGAGAAACATATCGTAAGAATTAATAAATTCAATATCACATAACCTCCCAGTTCAAATAGGGTGACAAATAAAAAAATTCAGATACTGGTGTTTTCCTTTTAGACCACTTAACATTAGAATGGTAAACAAGTAAAAAAAAATAGAACAACAAACATCAGCATAAAAAAATGGTAAACAAGTAAACAAAAATACAACAACAAACGCTACAAAAATTAACAACTATGTTTACATTTATAGAGGTTTCCAGAAGACGAACATTCATCAGACTGCTGTTATATAAAAAGCACGCGAAAGAGTTCAGTAAGTCTGGTTTGAAGACGTGGAGTGTTGGAAGGGAAAAATAGTGGTTGAACATCTCCGTTACAAAGATCTGTCGAACAATTGTCTACTAATTGTTACTGTTTATTCAAAGGATGTAAACAAAGGAATAACAAATAAAAGCAATTGTTGTTGTATACATAAAGTTGTGAACAGTGGCACGCAGAATTGTGCAAATAATAAAGAATTTAAATTAAAACTACACACACAAAATTTATTTTTATCTTATTTGCAATCTACAAGCTCATATTTTAGAGGTTCTCAAAAGGTAAAAACGTAACAAAATCTAATTCACTACAAGGCTTCATATTACATTAGTTTGCGAGAAAGAAAAGCTCTCCGCAACTTGATAAAATTTCCTGGTAAAGGAAATTAGAACCTTGGTCATCAGTGGCCTTAGCCTAGTGGGTATTAGTACTTGAGTTTTAATATCAAAAAATTTATTTCTATAAGGCCCTTCCTTTAATTATACTTTTCAACTGCATATACTACAGCCCTGTTTTTAGCGTACAGTTGGTGAACGTGTGATGATTTTTTTTTCTTATTTGCATATCATTTTGCGAGTTAACGGTGAATGCGTTTACCGCAACCATCACATGGAAGCAAGTGGACAATGCGGAAATCTACACACACACAGTGTTAAGGGAATATGATGATAAAATTTATTATCACTTCATATTAGAATTATTCATTCACATTCATTAACGTACCGTGTTATAGGAAAAATTGTGAAAATATCCTTTGTTTTACAGATTAGAGATGTTTACTGCTTGAGAAGTCTAACAATTAGAAATTATATATTGAATGGAACTCGTAGTTAGGAAATCGAGAATTCGACATTATGAAAGAAATTTCTTAAGGATATGGACTTCTGGTATATAGGTATAGGACCTCTGTTACGTAATATGGATATAGCGGTGTGATTTATTCGAATATTCCTTGTGTGACCCGCTGACGATATCACTGCAGTTGTGCATTTATCACAGCAAATTAGCCAATTTGAGTGATTTAATAGAAGAATAAAGAAACGAGTTGTAAAAGTCATTGCAATTGACGTTAATATGCATTTTGGGCGTTAATCTGTTCAGATGGGACGAACACTATATTTTACTGAACACTAAATTATTTTGACCTGAAATAAATGATGTGAACTTAATAAGCTATGCTTTAACGAATGGCGCTATGTGTCACATAGCTAATGGTACATTGGATATCCTACACGAGTGATATGAACTGGCCAACGAGACCGAGCAACTGACTCTATAAACACTTTTTCTTGTAAGGTTTTAGTAAGTAGCAGTGGTGCTTTAATCTAACATAACCAATGCTAACGGTCAAACTAAAAATGATTTATACGCCAAGGTAATGGAAAATTGGACAATTTCGACGCACTCCCTCAGGAGAAACCGCGGCGGACGTTTGAATGATGTAATATTCCACTCATATTGGGATCGATAGATCATTCAAATGAATGAAAAAATTTCGTTATAACTTGCACACATACATACATAACTCAATTGTTAATTAAAACACTTTAGTCCGGATTACGACTTAAGTTCTCATACCACTTATGTTGTGTGTGTTAATTTTATACATGAGTGACGGCAACTATAGTTTAAGATAGAGTCCGAAAGACAGGTTTCTGAGAAACCTTTCCATGGTAAATTAATTTGCTCTCAGAGAGATGTCTGACCCGAAGTTCGAACTGTAGCCTAACATCTTGAAAGCCAATACTATACACTAGAAGACGGCGACACTTCCTTTTGTTAACTTTATTTTTTTTTTTTTTTGTAAATTTAAAGATAAGAAGCGCGTAATGATAGACTCAATAAAATCTGCTTTTGATTTTCGCATTGTTTGCATATTATAGTGGGGCTCACATTTGGATCCAAATTGGCTGGCCTAGAGAAGCAATGTATTCTTAGTTAGATGTTAGCTCTCTTATAAAAAATGTTATCTTAAATGACGATGACAATAAATGTGCATTTCCGGTTAAAAGTTAATATATTTTGTGGTAAATAAATAATAAAACAATCAAGTATAAAGAAAAATTTATGAATTTTTAGATTTTATGCTACGACCTCTTTCAAAGTTGATTAAACCACAAGTGAAATGTCAAGTGAACTAAGTTACCAAAGGTTAAACGTAAAACAGAAGCAATTACTTACAAATTATTTTGTTTATAAAAGTTTTGTGAATTATTTCAGAATATCCGAAATGAAATTAAATTTTTATATTTTTGTAATACACTGTGCACACTGATTTACAGTAGAACATACACTTTTACATACTTGGCGTATGTATGTACACTATGCCTACAAACAATAAAAAATATGCATTTGTATAGGACCGTGTGTGAAACCAACCATACAAACATACTCTCTCTTTCGCGTTCTCTCTCGATCTGTACAGAGATAGACAAATTCACTCGTATGCTATGCTGAATGAATGAATGAATGAAGTTAAAATAGACCCAACTGTGTAAATATGTAACGTTCAGCTAATGTGAATTTATTGTTAAAAGTGTTCCTCTACTATTTTACATACAATATGCAACACAAAATAGACACAAAAATAGTGCATTTTTTTAAACCTCTACATCAAACATAACATAACAACAAAAAAGGCTATAGAATCCTTTATTTTTTTATTTTATTTTTTTTTTAAATCGTATTTAAAAGAGAGAAATTAAAAAAGAAAAAAGCTGCTGCAAAATGTATTCCACAAAGCCTACATAGACACTGGTCAACGGATGCCTGACAGCTGGAGGCTAACTAAAAAAAAAATAAAATAAAATAGAAAAAAAACTACAATAAAAACCACTCATATGCATAATGTTGCCACCAAATGCAGAATGTAACAAAAAAAAAAAACAAAAATCACACACAGAAAGAGAGAAATAAACGTAAAGTGTATGGGGAAAAACAGTTGAAACCCTTTTGCATTTCATTTAATTTTTTTATTTTGCTTTTGTCCTTTTTTTTTTTGTAAATTGTTAACACATCCAACAATGCAGTTATTTTCCCAAATAGGGCTACACTACACTATAATTTGCCATTTACATAGAATTATTAAGCAAAAGTTTCACCTTTTTTTCTGTTGTTGTGCCTCATCTTGCAATGCATCCGCTTCAAAGAATAGAGATGCTTGCTATTCTGCTTTACCTCTCTTGGGTATTGGTTTAAGGTACGAGGTCTGTTGGTATTGTGCCTTTAAATAATGATAATGGTGGCTGCCATTCACTGTAATTTAACAAAATTACCAGAAATAATTACGTATGAAAATTGTTAATATAAACGGTGTATAATTACTTTGAATTGTTGGTAACAGAGGAAAAGAAAAAAGGAAAACAAAAAAAAAAAATGGAAACAGGTATTCAATACGTGTCAATAATGGTAAAACAAAAGAATTCAAACAAAAAACGTTAAAATTGTATGGAATAATTTGTAATTATGCTATATTACGTATCGAAAACTCTCAAATCTGTTCAGTAGTTGTAATATAAATAACGACATTTTCCAGAAGGTTCGTAGGGTCTCAACAGACACTTTCTAACTTAATTGGTTTCCTGTTTCCAATTGATAAAATTGCTTGAGGTGGACACTTGATAGTAGCCCTCAACTAGTAGACAGTGTGTTAACTTAATGAACGTGCGGCCCCGGTTCAAACCCCCAGATCAGACATCTCGAACAAAACGATGTCTGAAAAATTATTTCTTCCACTCAGCAGATTTATGACAATAATTCTGAGAGTCAATAAAATTGCCATGAAATCATTTCTCAAAACTTACTTGAATCTGGAATACTTGTGTCAACTGTGTCACAGAACATTATGAAGCGATTAAGCAACGTTGGGATTTATTGGAAATTTAATTGCATAACAATTAGTCGGAAATTTCATGAAAATGTCGTTCAAAATTTGATCGCAGAGAAGGACACACAGTGCCCAGTTCAAAAGTTCATGAAACTGGTTTCATTATTAATGCGCCAAGAAGTGAAAGTACTCGTACAGTGCGTGCACTCGAAATTACAGAAGCTGTAGCTGACATCAACTCGTCAGCGTTCTCAGGAATTAAACATTTCACGCACAAGTTTACATTAATTTTGCAAAAATATCTCGGTACGAGACCTTACAAAGTTCTACAGTAGAAGACGCATGACCCAAAAGCTCGTTTTTATCCCGGTGGATATGCTAATAAACAAAGTTGCAGTATTTCGGGCTCAGACAATCCATACGTAGAATGAACCAAAAAAATGAACGATGAAGCTCGTTTTTATCTCGGTGGGTATGTTAATAAACAAAATTGCAGTATTTCAGGCTCCAGGCAATCCATACATAGTCTTAAAGAAGTCAATGCACCCATGACGAATGACTGTTTGGTGCGTGTTGTGCAGCGGAGGCATCATCGGTCTCCGACGCAACTATTATTGGCAATGGAGACACCTATCGTAACATGATAAACAATTTTTTGTTCTCACTTTTCATGGTGTTAATGTGAACGATGGTTGGTTTCAATAGGATAGTTCAAATTGCCACACATCTCTTGTCACAATCGACTTATTGCGTCAAAAGTTTGATGGCCAAGAAGCTGTAATTTAACACCGTTGGAGTTTTTATTGTGAGGTACTATTAAAGAAATGTGTTATGTCGGCAAATCACTGACAATTGAGCTTTTAAAGGCCATCATACGAGATGCCATTGTCATTCAGATAAGATCCCATCATACACCCGTAAAAGTGAAAGATAATTGATGCGATCAAATAAAACACAGTGGGACCAGCCGCGGCAGGCATTTGAGTGAAATAATATTCCATTTGTAATCGGAGCAATTGTTCTTCACAACAAAAAAAAAAAAATTTGGTAAAATTTAAAACAAAAATTTCTAAAATTTAAACTTTTAAATGGCCACCCAAGTTCATGTTGTTTACTTCTATGCATCTTTTTAATTTCATGTTGCATACTTTACGGAACTTACATCAAAACCACTCATACGTATGAGAAATATTTCTTAAATACTGCAGCGTATTACATGTAACTCATACGGCTTTCTATTGATTGTTGCGAAGTATTTATAATTAATAAGGCATTGAAAGCAAAATGTACTGAACATACACAACATAAGCGGTGTGAGAAGCTAATAATGTTATAATGATTATTTATGGACCTGGAAATTGATTGAAAATGTCTTTCTGCCAAATCGTTTACCCTTCTTTCTCCTTGTATTAAGCCATAAGACTTTTATATCATAACAGTTAACGTAAGCATTACGTTTAAGATTAAAAATTTAATTTAATTGTTATTCTGTTAAAATTTCCTCAGAATAAAATATTGTTTTGTTAACTTTCTCCAACAAAATTTTTATTAAACTGATGACCTGGTAGATGGCAGATGGTCTCCCTCGTACTTTTTCCGCACTAAACTGACACTGTAGTGTTCATTATTGTACTGCAGAGGACAGTAAATCTAATTTGTGTCTTATTTAATGACTTTGTCCAGTAAAAAATTATGCGAGTTAAACAAAGTTGACACTGTGAGTACTTTAATGGTGGCAGGCACCATGACACTAACAGCTATTTACGTACACTAGGGTATGCTATCATAAACAAAAAAAAACCAAAAAAAAAAAGGTGAAACAAGAAAAGTATACATTGACAAGCATACCCACATACTGTATAGATGCATACATTCAGTACATACTTGTACATATGTATATATATACACAGGTTGCGTACATATTACAATTTTAATTGTAAACGATGTAATCATAACTACTTTAGCCATAGCACAGTCATAACCGAGAATGTACCAAAGAGAACAAATGTTCATTCACTCTTCACCAGCTCTTTTCCTATTTTTTTTTCTTCCTTTCTTTTTGCACAACTTTTTATAGTTTTTAATTCGAGGCGGCCAGTGTCATAAGATTAAATTAAATACAATATAATTAGCCAAGTCTAAAAGCAAACATTAATGACTTACATAAGCGTACAATTTGTTATAAACAGTTATTCTACAATATGTATGTGAAAATGTCTTTCTGCCAAATCGTTTACCCTTCTTTCTCCTTGTATTAAGCCATAAGACTTTTATATCATAACAGTTAACGTAAGCATTACGTTAAGATTAAAAATTTAATTTAATTGTTATTCTGTTAAAATTTCCTCAGAATAAAATATTGTTTTGTTAACTTTCTCCAACAAAATTTTTATTAAACTGATGACCTGGTAGATGGCAGATGGTCTCCCTCGTACTTTTTCCGCACTAAACTGACACTGTAGTGTTCATTATTGTACTGCAGAGGACAGTAAATCTAATTTGTGTCTTATTTAATGACTTTGTCCAGTAAAAAATTATGCGAGTTAAACAAAGTTGACACTGTGAGTACTTTAATGGTGGCAGGCACCATGACACTAACAGCTATTTACGTACACTAGGGTATGCTATCATGAACAAAAAAAAACCAAAAAAAAAGGTGAAACAAAGAAAAGTATACATTGACAAGCATACCCACATACTGTATAGATGCATACATTCATACATACTTGTACATATGTATATATATACACAGGTTGCGTACATATTTACAATTTTAATTGTAAACGATGTAATCATAACTACTTTAGCCATAGCACAGTCATAAGCGAGATGTACCAAAGAGAACAAATGTTCATTCACTCTTCACCAGCTCTTTTCCCATTTTTTTTCTTCCTTTCTTTTTTGCACAACTTTTTATAGTTTTTAATTCGAGGCGGCCAGTGTCATAAGATTAAATTAAATACAATATAATTAGCCAAGTCTAAAAGCAAACATTAATGACTTACATAAGCGTACAATTTGTTATAAACAGTTATTCTACAATATGTTTGCATGTATGTAAACCGTATGTATAAAGAAATATTTTAAATCTTTTTCGTTAAGAAAAAATAAAACTAATCACGTTTCATAATCATCATCCGTTTTATTATAAATATTTTAAAAGGAAAATACGTTTTTATTACGTCATTATACATACGTTGTAGTTATTTGATAATCTTTTTGTGATTTTTTTTCTTGTAAGTATACATAATGCCAATATATTATGCAGATTATCAAAATTTTATTTGATAAAGAGAGAAGCACATACAATTTTAATGGAATAATTATTTATCCTGTAAAGATTTAAAACTAAAATTTTTATTTCTCAAATACTTCTTATGTTAATGTAAAGAATCAAATTCGATTAAGAAACGCAAACGTAAACACTTAAAGAAATTTATTGTGACAAAGAAGACAAGCAAATTCGACTGTTAGATGCCCTAAAAATAATTCAATGTCTGCTTCTAAGGCGGCCATGTTAATTTCTAGGTTTCATTAATTCACAGAAAACTTTTATAAAAGTAAGCGTTCAACTTTATTTTTCATACATACTGCATAAATCGTAATTATAATCCTTCAGTCAGGATTACAATCTGGCTCTTTACATGACTTATGTTGTGTGTGAAGTCGCCGTGGTCTAGTAAGTAGTGTGTTGGCTTATTAGACGAAAGGCCTGGGTTCGTATCCCAGATCAGACATCAAACCGAAAAATATTTCTTCGGCTGACTTCCTCTCAGCAGATTTCTAGCAAAGACTCTGAGAGTAAAAATTGCCATGAAAGTTTCTCAGAAATTTGTCGTTCGACTTTAAGCTGTAGGTCCCGCCACTCATGTATAAAATTAACGCACACAACATAAGTGGCGTGAGAAGCTAGGTCGTAATCCTGACTGAAGGGTTGTAATGGCCAATTATGTATGTATGTATGTATGTATGTATGTTATGTGTGTTAACTTTATGCATGAGTGGCGGGGCCTACAGTTTAAAGTTGAACGACAAATTTCTGAGAAACTTTTTCGGCAAATTTTATTTAATCCCAGAGTTTTTCCAGAAATCTGCTTTAAGAAAGAAAAAATATTTTTTAGGAAATCGTTTGAATTGAGGCCTTATGTCTAACAAGCCAATGCACTAGACTACGGTGACTTCAGATGTCCAAGATATAAATTAATAATTTCTCTGCTTCTAATGCGACCTCAGCGGAATAAAAAAAAAACCTGCCATGAAAAGTTTCTAAAAAAATTGTCGTTTGAAGTCGACTTTAAACTGTAGGTCCCGCCACTTATGTATAAAATTAAGACACACAACATAGCTGGTGTGAGAAACTAGGTCAATAATCCAGATTGAAGGGTTGTAATGTTCAATTACGAATGCCGAATGTTGTTGTACCAAGCTATGTTGTTGTACCAAGCTTTGTCCTTCATAGATATTCAACGTTCTTAGAAAATCGCTAGGGATTAAATACCCATTTTTTTAATCAACAAATTATCTGTATACTGAGTACACCTTAATCTCAAACTCAACAGATTTGAAATTATTTCACGTTCCTTCTGTTAACGTTAGGATTATAGTCTTTAGAAGTAATCTTTTTTATGACCACTTTAATCGATTTCCTATTCTAAATTATTCGATTATCATTTAAATGTTAATATAAGCAAAGCATATAAGCATATTAATGATTACACACATACAGTGGCGGTTAAAATTCATTGGACAAAATTCAGGTTATAATATTTTGTACGATTAAAATGAATTAGTAATGAGAAGATTCTAATGGAATGAAAAGAGTTCGAAGACTTGTCAGTAGCAGACTAACTCCGAAATACTATTCCGCAACAGTTAGGTATGGAGATGGCAATATTATGGTGTCTCATTCCGTCAGAATCCAGAAGAATTCGAAGACCAGTCAGTCGCAGACTCAATCCAAAATACTGTTAAGCATTGAAGTGGCAATGTTATAGTGTGGGGTTGCTTTTCTAGGAATCGACGGTATTATGGACAAACAAATGTATAAAAATATATTGCTGGAGAACATGTTGCTACATGGCCGTGATAAAATGCCACGCCAATGGTTATTCCAACGCGACAACGACCCGAAGCACACATCCAAATTGGTGAAAGGGTTTCTGGAACAAGAAGGCGGTAGCGTCCCTGCACAGTCACCCGATCTTAACCCTATAGAAAATTTTTGGTAAATAGTAAAAAGAAAGGTAATTTGGGAATCGGCACATCGGGATCCAAATAAATTATATCAAGTTATAAATGAGGCATGGTTGGCTATTCCAATTAATACAATAGAGAATCTTATAAGTTCAATGCCGCAAAGATGTGCTGAAGTTTTGAAAAATCGCGGTTATGTAACAAAATACTAGATCATGCTGCATAATCCAATATGTTTTGTCGTATGAATTTTTATCTTTATTTAACTTTTTGCTTAATTTTTAATAATATCATAATAAACACTGATATTAAATTTTATTTTTAACTATACTAGGCATGCATTGTTATTTTAGTATGTATTTGTTGTTTCTAAAATGTCTAATTCCTTTTAAATTGTACAAAATATTATAATCTGAATTTTGTCTAATATGTTTTGACCGACACTGTACATAATGCAATAAAGCCCGTAACATGTAATGAACATAGAAACTTAAATAAAAACAATTTCGGTTGTAATCTTTTGATTCTAAATACAAACAAAACTTTTAATCGCACATTAAATATGCAGTTGAAAATCTAAGCGATAAATAAAATAAGATAAGCAAAAAGCAAGACTCTACCTGTTCATGCCAAGGGATTATGGAAAGGAAACTACAATAGGTCTATTAAGCGTGAGTATTTGTGATTTCTGTCTCAAAAAAAAAAAAAAACTGGTTATTCTAAGTATTATAATCAGTCGCCACAGTTTAATATGTATGTATAGTGTATCAGCTTATTAGATGCGAGGGCGCGGTTCAAACCCCAAGACAAAATATGAAAAATATTTTATCGGCGACTTCCTTTCAGCGATCTTTTGGCAATAACTTTGGGAGTAAATAAAATTGCCATGAAAAGTTTCAGTTCAGTTATGAATAATATTAATACACACAACATAAATGATCGTTACATCCCTGTCTAAATGGTTATATTGACCGATTATGTATTATTTTGTTCCAACAATAAAATAATAAAAAAAAAAGTAGTTAGACGACAAGAATGATAAACTAAAGATTACGCCTTGCGCATGATTTCCCGTTAGATGACCTGGTTGGGCTATTTTAAAAGTTTCCAAGTCTTTTTCATACGTGAAAATTAACATTTCCTCTGAAAAATGTGTGCACTACGTGAAAGTAGTTGGCAGCCCTGCAATATAACTTGCATTATCATTAGCCAATAGGAATACAATTTGCGTGACGTAATTGATTCAACATGCGCAGAAAGTTTAAATTTTGTATACGTGATGGCGTAATCTTTAGTATATCATTCTTGGTTAGACGGAAGAGAAAACTTTCAGCTGACCACAATTAATTGATACTCACGAATATATTTGATTATTCTTCTTCAAAATAGCATCTTTGAATATAACAAATATTTAAAAGAAAGTATTTTTCAGTCACCAGAATGTCCTATTTTTATGCCAAATACAAACAAAACAGATAGAAATTGAAACTTAGTGTATGTCCTGAATGAGGTTTGGTAGTGGCCCGCGATTTATAAAAACTTTTCCCAGGATTTTTGGGATTGTGAATTCATATGTATTTTGACTCTACAAAAGGTCCTGAAAAAAATATCTATATCACTCGATTTCGTTCATAGCAGCTCAGATAAGGAAACCCCTTAAGAGGGTAAGGCCATTGAAGAATGCAAAAGCCCTATAAAACGAGTTATTAGGTTAACTGATTTAGATACTCAACTGTCCAAAGAAATAGATTTCTTGACATCAGGAGGTGGTAGAGGTGAATATTTACAAGCTGCATGCAGCTATCTTGGAACTATTTTACAAACAAATGTTGATTGCGAGATACGTTTTTCAACAGCAGCGTATTTTGATAACAAAATTCATTCAAGCCTATCAGATCAGTTAGATGCTTTAATTTCTTTTTGGAATCCAAATAATTTTCTTAAAACTAATGCATTTGTCTTATGTATGAATAATTTTTATTTTTGTTCATTTACACTTTTTCGTTACTTGTTGTCTTACTTTTCTTTTTAATGACATATAATTCTGATATAATTGGAATACAAATGATTTTGTTAACAAAAAATATATTTTTTCATTTTTATTATTAAAAGAAAATCGCGACTTGCCCCGTGATTTTTCGGAATTTTTGGATCCCGAATTATCCCGAAATATCCCGGGATTCCCGCATTTCGGGATTTTTAAAAATCAGTCCCGTTTGGCACCCCTAGTAGTGGCCAAAAAGTCAATCATACGGCAATTATTAACACATGCGAATTGGACTTTCTTTTCATTTCTGATTCCACGCAATAAATAATCTCTATCGGATTGCTTAAACTTTGTACACACCCTTTGTCAGGATTACGGCCAAGTTTCTCACACCACCTATGTTGTGTATGCTAATTTAATACGTGAGTGGTAAGGGATCTACAGTTTAAAGTCGACTCCGAACGACTCCACTTAAACATTGGAGATGGTAAATCATATTGTTACGAAAGTGGAAATGGTGTTGTTAAAATCATAAACAAAGGCTCCAAAAACAACACAATGATCGTGCATAAAATGATAAACAAAAGCTCCAAAAACAAAACAGCGCACTGTTCACGTGATCAATGAATGAGTAAAACAATATACCAACAAAAATAAAGCGCTTGTTTACAAAATCGATGAATAAACAAGAATAAAGGATAAAAAAGACGTAAATAACCAACAACAACATGAAGGGAACAAAGAAGTAAACAAGAAACAACAATGTGAAGTATAAAATAGCGAACAGAGAAACAACGCAACAACAACTAATCTACCTGCTCGAATGTAAAGAAGAAACAACAAAAATGAACATAAGTTGTTTACATTTTTAGATTGTTCCCGAAGGACGTCATCGTCCTTCAAGGGCATTCATCACACTGATGATCCATTAATATAAAAGGCAAGTTAAAGCGAGCAGGGCAGAGTTTGAATTGAATCGTGTAAGACGACGGCACGTTGGTTGAGAAGTAAAATCTATCGTGGATTCAGAGTTCAGAGTTTGAGTTGAATCAGTCCTGTGTGCAGACGGTACGTTGCATTCGAAGTGTGAATTAAGCTAGACGTGTATAACAACATTACGTTGGTTGAAGTGATAAATCAATCGGTTGTGTGCAGACAAGTTGCGTCTGAAGGAAGCCGTTGTTAGTGTTGTGCTTACAAAAAGGTTGTGAGCGAGGAATAACTAACAAGTGTTGTTGCTTACAAAAAAGGTTGTAAGCAGAGAATTATCACGAAGAAACACATATTGCGAAATTTATCGTTGTATACATAGAATAAGCTGGAACAGTGGCACAAAAGTTGTGCAGATAATAAAGAATTGATTAAAATCAAACACATATTTATTTTTACTTTATTTGCAATCTACAAACTCATATTTTTTTAACGTTTTTAAAAGGTAAAAACGTAACAATATGCTGTGAAATTTATGTTTTCATTTATTTACTGAACAAAAGCAGTGCAATCCACGGTAGAAAGAAATTACATTACATTCATTGGATTTTGTTCATTAATTAGTATGGTTAGTACAGCATTAAACTATTAAACGAATGCAATAGCTATTGTTGCATTACATGTAAATTTTCTAAATATTTTAGTAAAGAAATCTTATGTCCAATGAATATATTTAAATATTAAATATATTTACTAATAGCCTTTTCAAACAAATCTTAATCCAACAAATACTAATAAATAACTATTATTGATACTTTATTTTATTGAAATTTATTTTAAATTTATTTAAAATTGATTTTAAATTGATTATTACATATATTTAAAAAAATACAAGATTTAAGCAAATAAATTCTTATTGTTATCCTCTAAATTTGTTTTTTATCTTCTTTTTTTATGTTTTTTTTTTTTATTTATTTCATTTCTTTGAAATAAAAGAATTACAATTACAACAAATCAAATAAATGCATCTCATTTTTTTTTTTGTTAATCTTATATTAACTTAAATCCTAAAGTATTTGAGGTATACGGGGTCGTATGAGGAATATTTATTAACAAAACATTACTGCCAGTATTCTGCATAAGTCATGTGGGCGTCGTGTGTAGTTTCACTGTTGGCCAGAGATCAGCAATGAATCGTCTTTTCGCTATTCATAAGTACTCATGCAGTTTTTAGTATGAGTGATTCAACAGTATTGAAGTTCAACTACTCTGATGCATTCAGTACAGCATTAATTTATAAGTATAGGATGCAATGAGTATACATTCATGAGTATACAACATTCGAAATATTTATGTTTGATTCATATGCCTACTCATTCAGATTCATAAATTTAAAAAAATACTTATAAGTTATTCAAGTGAATCGAATCATTTATAAAAATTTACAGTCTTTGTTGTTATTGCATATACAAACAAAGAAGAAAGGAAAAACAAAGGCAATAAGGAAAGCAAACACACAACCTTCTTGTGAGTATTGTGGTGTTCGTACGCGAATCATACTTATTTTGTGCTTCGTGTAAATGTGTTAAGTCGAAACGACTCGAAGTCAATAACATCATTCGTATTGTTAAGTATGAGTACTTCAAACTTTGAGTATGAGTAGTATAAGTATGATATCAAAATAAGTACGAATCCGTATAAGTATCAGAAATTATAAGTATGACTCGAATCTACTCATGGTTTTTAATACTTATTACAGCTCTCTGCTGTAAACATAGAAACCTGAGATCAGCAATGAAACGATCTTTCGCTGCTTATAAGCATTCATGTAATTTTGAATATAAATAAATAAATAATTTCAATATTGATTCATTCTTACTCACTACAGCATTGATTTACAATTAGTACGCGTACAACGTTGTTATCAAATTCGAATGGCATGAAGTATTTTTGATCCAAAAGCCTTCTCATTCAAATTTATAACTTTAGGAAAATACTTATAATACTTATAAATGATCATACAAGTGATTCGAATCATTCATTAAAATGTTAACATCTTAGTTAGTGTTGCATTTACATTAAAAAACACATTAGGAAAAAAGACAGAGGAGCAAGCAGAGCAAACACACAATCTTCTAGTAAGTATTTTAGTGTTCGTCCGCTTATGATACATATTTCGTTTTTCTAGTTCAAGTTGAGTTATGTAGAATCGAAATCAACAACATCAAACGCGTTGTTAAATATGAATATGAAGGGTATTTCAAACTTTGAATATGAGTAGAGAAGTTCCATGATATTAAAATAAGCATGAATGCGTATAAGTGTCAGAAATTATAAGCATAATTCGATTCTACTCATTTTTTTGAATACTCATTACTGATCTCTGATGGAAATCTTAAAATAGAACAGGAAAGCATTGATTTGATTCCAAAAATTAAAATAATATCTATTAGTTTTTATTTTATTTTTGTTTAGCACAAAAGAGTTTTATTCTAACTACCCAATTTAAATCAAATTTATTGTTGTTATAAAATCAAACATCCCCTCTTCCCATTGTGTATCTGTGCAAACGTGTTGATGTGCCAAGCCATCAAAGTTTCAACGTTTTGGGATGAATAAATTTTTCAAAATTATTCATCAATTCAAATGTAATATTGAAACAATTCAATGGGTGTGAATGCCGGAATCCTTAAATTTATGTAAATGTATTGATTGAAACGATTTTAATTTATTGAACAAATTTGATAATTGCTGTGGCCAAATTGTGTTTGTCTATATGCGGTTGATCCTGGTGTTTTATATTTTATTTCCTTCATTTTTTTTTTTAATTTCCTTTTTTTATTTTTATATCTGTATTGCATTGTTTATTTTGGAAAGTTTTTTTTTTTATTTTTCTAATCTATTTTTTCTTTGTTTGTACATTATTATGGTAATTTTATTGTTAGAGTGTTGAAAAGGTATTGTCAACATTACCCTACACAAATTGAGACAACAGAAGTAATTTATCTTTGTGTTAAGGTTTGTAACTTTAATTGCTTATTATGAAAATTGCTTTTAATTGAAATAAAAATTATTTTCCTATATGGGTTCATGTAAGTCGAAAGCATTCAAAAAAACTGATCAATAAGCTATTATGAGAACATCTATGAATCTATCAATCTGCCTCGAAATTAGTAATAAACCAAGAAGTGTTTATATACAATTTCCTGTATTTTATGAAATTTTTATTTGATGGACAGCCCGCAATCGTTTCCCTATAAAATGCAACAACTCCTCAGAGAATACTTTTAAGTGTCCTTTTCAACATTAGAGAATATCTAAATATTCTTTAAGTCCACAAAGTTCGGTTAGAAGGCCATGTGGCTATAATCTAGGTAATCCTGGATAGCTTGAAGCAAGACTCAAGCTTCTGCTCATTATAATTCTCTAATAATAGATTAGACCACCTCAACTTCTTCATCATCTTCTTTTGCTATTATAACTACGAACTTCCATTTTCATTCCACCGAAGTGTTCTCGCTTCATCAGTGAACTAGAAGTTCCTCTCTTGCCAAATTGATTGTTCATTATCCTGAATTTCAGCATCCCAAAAACAAATTATTTCCACTGCCAAACTAATTCAGCTTGTCTAGGCAGTCACTTTATAATTTCGTGTCAACGGAAATTTCATGACACAAAAGTTGACGAAAGTTTCCTTAGCTATTAGTCTAACTGTTAGATAGTATTGTTATGTCGTCTGTACCTCATATCTAAGTTGAATTGAGCACATTTCATAGCAAAAACTTCCGTTTGGAAAATTACTGTGGACGAAAGAGAGGTAGCAACTACTAGCCTATGATGCACAATTATACCACGAAATAGTCACTTCCTTAATTCCCCTATTCACGTTTTTTAGGCGTTATCTTTACAAAACTCTTCTCAAATTCATAAACTCTTTTTTGGCCAGATAGCAGTTAAGGAGGGATTTAACAAACCTTCGACCCTGGCTTCCAATGCTCTGCGATGAATCTCGTGTTCAACTTATACATACATACGTACATAATTGGTCAACCCTTAAGTCAGGATTACTACATAGCGTCTCACGCCACCCATGTTTTATCCATAAGTGGCGGGACATATAGTTTTAAAGTTAAAGAAGAGATTTTTAAAGAAACTTTTCATGGCAATTATTATTTACTCTCAGAGTTATTGCCAGAAATCTACAGAGAGGCAGTCGCTGACGAAATATTTCTTCATATTTCGTTTTGCTGGAGACGTCTAACCTGGGGTTTGAACCGTGGTCTCGCATTTAATAAGCCAACATACTATCTACTAGCATACAGCGACTACTCGTGTCCGACTCGCCTCCATGGTTCATGTACAAATGCCAGCTGAGTCCAGTTGTTGCTTCTTATCTATTTTGGCTTCCTTTCTAAGGAAGTGATTGTTCTTTTATATGGGAAATTTCGTACTTTTCGCAAGTGTTACGTGTTACCCACCGACTTACGATCTCCTTTGAAAATATAATATTGTCGTCTGCATAATCTAATGATTGAATTGTATATTCAGCCAATTTCATAAAGATTTCTTTTGTATGCAGACGCCACATTAATGTTATACCAGCAGTTAGTTTTGTTTCTTTGTTATTTCCATAGATCGCATAAAAAGTATAATTCATGCGGATGTGATATAGTCTTTTTCCTTTCTATTCAAAGGCCTGTCCATGATATTGCTACGAAAATGAAGAATCTTGAGACTGATGTTTTGCTTTTAAACAAGTAAACAAAAATACAACAACAAACACTATATGAATAAATGTAAACAAAATACACAAACAACAATAATGGTGACTATATTTATTGAGATTTCGAAAATGTGAAGCAACGAATATTCGCCTTCAAGAACAATCATTACACTGTTTGCCCCGCAATATAAAAGCCAAGGAACAGCAAACGATTGGGCTAGTCAAATACAGTCAGTCTTGTGTGAAGACGCCGTACATTTGAGGAAAGCTATCAAAGATCTGCTGAACAATTGTCTAGTAATTGTTATTGTTTATGAAAAGGATATAAACCGAGCAATAAAAATCGCAACCAAATTTATTGTGGATGAATCAATATCTGTAGTAGGGTATCTAATTTTCGGGTTGAAGTTTGTTTTATTTTTAAAAAATCCATTTAAAATGAAAAAAAATTATTTATTTAAATAACGTTTAAATAAAGACAAAAAAAAGGAAAGGTGTTTAGAAAAGGTGGCCACATAGTCGAACTCCTATGCATGCATTTATTTGTGAGATTTATTGTTCCCTCGGTGACATCCAAGATACACTTTGTTGGCAATCACTCTTAATGTTAATTTTATTTCGTTTTTTCCCCCATTTCGAGGTCTTAGTGAATTGTAATGAATGTTCGTTCAGGTGGTAGTATGATTATTTGTATGTCCTTAACATTTATTTTATTGCTGGGGTTTTTCTATAATTTTTTCGTTGTATTTTTGTGTTTTATTGTGCGCTGCTTTGCTTTGCTTTGCTACTAAAATCATTTGCTAAAATATCCATTATCTGATTAACTAAATTTTATTGTTGGTGATAATTTTATTTCGTTACCCATTTCGTTTTCACTCTTTGTGCGCATTTCATTTCATTTCTTGATTTTCTTTTATTAAATTGTTCGTGAATGCTCTTCTCGCTTCTCACTTTTCGTTAAGTTATTTACGTACAGCATAGGAAAATCATTGCTGTAGACTGAGTCATAAATATTTGCTAAAAAAAAATACGAAAGTCATCATATAAAATTGCTCAATGAATTCATTTAATATTTGATTGTGTTGTATTGTGTTTTATTTTATTTACGACATACTCTACTTGAAGAGAATAACATTTCATGTTGATTATTGAAATTGTAACAAAACTGGCAGTCAACTAGTAGCCCTATGAGAGAACCTATTTATAGGATATAAACTTTATGATTTCAGAATTGAATATCATTACTGTTGCTTGTTAAACTGTTGTCAAACTTAACTGATTTACCTATTGAATTATAATTTATAATTTTTTACACCATCATCATCATGAATTCAGACCCCTATTATATTTGAAATTCGAAACTGTAAACAAACTCTGGCTAACTATTAAAAACTCCCTTTATCGGTACCTACTTTTTGGGTCTTAAATTCAAATACATGTCATGACTTTCATTTTCTAAACCAAGCTACGTTTATCTTATAGACCTTTGAAAACTTTGAAGTCAACGATTTGAAGCCCATCAGTCGATTCACATTTCCACTTAAGATAATTAAGACAGCATCTTCTCTGTCAGATCTATGTATCAAGAATGATAAACTAAAGATTACACCATCACGCACACAAAATTAAAACTTTCTGCTCATGTTAAATTAATGACGTCACGCAAATTGTGTTCCTATTGGCTAATGATAATTTAAGTTATATTTTAGGGCTGCCAATTACTTTCACGTAGTGCACATATTTTAAAGAAGAAATGTTAATTTTCACATATGAAAAAGACTTGGAAACCTTTAAAATAGCCCAACTACGTCATCTAACGGGAAATCAGGCGCAAGGCGTAATCTTTAGTTTATCATTCTTGTTTCTGTATTATAAGAAGTATGCTCTGGCAGAATGATTCAAAGATACTCTCTGAAATTCTGGAATCTGAGCAAGCATAGATTTACCAAACAAAGAAAGCATGACTTCCTTACGCTGGAAAACCAGGCCGAAAGTTTGATAAACGAAACTATATCCTTGACTTCAATAGATGATACCTCCGTCAGGCTGACAAAAAAGAGAGTGCCAAATAGCCCATATCTGCACCTGGCAAGAAATTGGTATTGGCAAAGAAAGTGGAAAACACTTTTCCTCAGGGGATCTGCACCCACGATTGAGATGGTTGCTGCGCCTTCTATCTATCAAGGACCAAGTGAGTGAGCGGTGGCGTCACGAAGGAATTTCAGCGTAACGACCAACTAGCCCGAGGTATGTGGAATATCCAAGTCGACTGAAGAGGATTCCGGATGAAGTGCACCAGCCATGGTGAGCTCGTCTGCCCCCCAGTTTTCCGGAATGTTACTGTGCCCAGGGACCCAGACCAGACCGACCCTAAAGCGCCAGGAAAAAAGGTCGAGACAGCGACGACATTGCCTACCGATTCTGGAGTTATGCACAATATTTAACAGAGATCTTATGGCAGCCTGACTATCAGAGAAAACTCAGATGCGGATGAAAGGAGCACCGTTATCAAGTAACCATTGCGCGGTCCAGCAAATGGCCATTACCGCTGTTTGAAACACTGTACAATAATCCCGCAGTCGGAGGAAAATATTCAGGTCCAGTTTCGTAGAGTAGATTCCGCTGCTGATCCCATTATCGAGTTTAGAGCCGTCGGTGTATATATCCAGGAGTCCCGGGGGGACGATCATAACTAGCTCCCAGAGATCAAAAAGAGAAAATCCTTTTCAACATAATATTCATAGAAAGCGCAGAAAAATATAAGCTATGGTCATGCCTAATCTAGTTCTCTTTATTCAGAAAGCAGTTGGGTTTGATTTTGGAGTACTTCTTCGAGAGCTTGGATTGAGTCTGTTAAGATTTCTGAGTGATTGAAATGTTTAACAGCCACAATTCCTTGTCAATTTGACATCGTCATGGAAAAGGTCACAGCAACACCAATAGGCATCACCTGGCGTCTAAACAACCTCCTCGAATATTTAGGGTATGCAAATGACATTTGTTTCCTCTCACACAGGTTCGACGATATGTAGTCTTAATAATATCGAAGCTGAATCGGCAACTTGTGGTCTCAAAATTAACATTCCAAAAACGAAAACCATGAGAATTAACACAACAATTCATGCTACAACAACAACTGATCGAAGACATCCAATCATTCTGTTATCTAGGCAGCATAATAACAAAAAGCGGAGGCTCTTGAGAAGACGTTGGAAATCGCTTTAACATTAAAACACATATGGAAATTCCCCCCATATCTTAAAGCGCACCAAAATCAATATCTTCAACAGCTACGTAAAATCAGTTGCGCTTTACGGATACGAGTCCTGAAACGCAAGCCAAAGCGATATTAATGGCTTACAGGTTTTCATCAGACATTGTCTACATCGCATACTAAAAACGAACGCTTATGAGCCGAGTGCGGACAAACCCGAGTTGAAGTCGAAATCCAGAAAAGGAAATGGAGGTGAATTGGGCATGCCTTGCGAAGACCCCAAGATGACATCACCAGAAACGCAATAGACTGAAATCCACAAGAGAGCCGCAGGAAAGCACGGCCGAGTCACACCTGGCGCCGACAGCCAAAGTCAACAAAACGTGGAACGAGCTAAAGATAGACGTGAATGGAACGAAATCGTTAAGGCCCTATGCTCCTTATGGGAACAATAGGAACTTAAATATAGTATATATGATAGAAGAGAGCCGGTACGAAGTCTTCGAAAGCAATATTTCCATTTGTTTATATAAGAGATGTGTAAACCAGGGCATGAGCTATGGGCCCACTATCTTCTAAACTACAGTGATTTCAAAATTAACAGACATTTTATTTTCATCACTTCCACCTGAGCCAGTTGTGACAAAGTTGATCAATTTAATTGAACCTACTAGCCACTGTTTTAAGTACGTGACGACTACATTTTGGTGCATTGAATCCGAATCCGATTTCGGCCTCACTCTAGGTTTTGAATAAATTGTGAATTAATTATCGTTTTGAAATCATCTTACATAACCTAAAAGTGCACATATTAATTAGAAATTGTGAGATTTTAATTAAAATTCCATTCATTCCCTCACAAATAAGAAGGGGCTCCTATTTTTAAAGGTAATCAAAGAAGGGTAAATAGCATTCCACCCAGCTGGCTACATATATAGTGACGTAAACAAAAAATAACAAGAAAAAGATTCAAATGCGTATGTGTTATGTAGTATTGCCGAAAGGCTTTCTTTTTCTCTAGTACAACATTAAAGATAAAATTAAATGGTAATTGCTGTGAGTGGAGTTGAGTTGAGTTGAGTTGCAATGGCGTTGTGAGTAAATTGAACATTAAGGTGAAACATAAATTAGACTTTTATGTTCGAAATGTAATCGAATAAATTTTAATGGTTATTTTTGAATCATAATTTTAATGGGTTTTTAGTGTGAAAGTCTTTTCACTTGAGGGCTTTAAATAGGCTTAAATTAAAAGCATTTACTTGTGAATTAAAAGAACTCTAAGTGCGGCAGTTTAAATATTCCATAGAATAGGTTTTATAAAATCCGAACACAAACTAAAAGATTTAAATTGGGATTCACTTGAACTTTTTCTTTTTTTTTAAAAAAAGAATAGTTTAAACACCAAATAATTTAAACTGCCATTGAAATTAAACTTAAAAGTCTTTTACAAATGGTGTGTATCATCATAAATTAAAATTTCTGGTCAAATGATGAAAAAGAAAGAAAAAAAGGAATTCTTTTTCATTCTTTACCCTCTTGAAAGGCTTTGTGGTGGCATTTATCTGGGGTATGTATGACGTACAATATACCAATGACCCCAGATTAATTCTGTAAACGAACGAACTGATTGGCAATAAATTTTCACTAAAAACCAACATTCAACAACGACAGTAACCAGGAAAGCTATGTCGTGGCATAAATTTAAAAAGAATCTCATAAATTGAGATTTTTTTGTTGTTGTTGCTGTTGACAAAAAACACAAAAAACAGTAGAGCTTATCTTTATTACGCGTCGTCATTTGGATTTCGCTGATGATGGAACTTTTTGTTCCGTTTTTCCTTTTTTTTTTTTGCTTTCTTTTTTTGCTGCCACACATACAGGTATTCTGTACAAAAAGGTAAATAAGCAGCAAACAGTGGTTGGCATTAAATACACATAAGCGACACAAAAACAAAAATAAAAAATAATAAAAATGATAGAAACAAAAGGGGAATGAGAAAAGATATAAAAACAATAAAATAAAATCACTTGTAACAACGTATATCATAAAGTAAGCGTATGAGTAACAAAAAAAGAAGAAGGGAATACAACCTTTCCGTGAACACCCAACTTTCGATTACATTTGCTGGCTTAAAACAACATTTTTAAATGAAAGTTACACACAGCCAAAGCAGTAAAAAACGGAGATTTTGCTGTTTAAGCAATTTCAAAAAATAGGTAAAAATCGAATGGGATGTGGCACAAAAAAAAGGTGCAGCAGTAGAATATATATGTGCATACATCACATATTTTTGTATCGTTGTATTATTTGTACTGCAGTAACAAAAGTGAATTTATTGGAAAATTGCAACAATAACTACGTTATGCAGCTTATTTTTTCTATTTTATTCAATGTTACTCAAAACCAACGAAAAATTGAATTAAATACTACAAATTTAGTGTCGTCAAAATGATATCGCCATATGGACCTTAAAATGCGTTATAATTCAATAGTCAAGTTGTGTAAATGATACCAACAAAATCAAGTCCAGAGACATTCCTTTATCGTACGCAATCCTGTCAGCATTGTTGCTATTTTTCCTTCGTACAAGGGCGTTGTGGTCTAGTGGGTAGTGTGTTGGCTTATTAGACAAAAGGCCCGGGTTCGAATCCTAGGTCAGACATCAAAACGAAAAATATTTCTTCGGCGACTTCCTCTCAGCAGATTTCTGGCATAGACTCTGAGAGTAAAAAATTGCCATGAAAAAGCTTCTCAAAAATCTGTCGTTCGGAGTCGACTTTAAACTGTAGGTCCCGCCACTCTTGTATAAAATTAACGCCCACAACATAAGTGGCGTGAGAAGCTAGGTCGTAATCCTGACTGAAGGGTTGTAATGGCCAATTATGTATGTATGTAAGGGCGTTGTTGTAGTAACATAATTCGTCATTTCAACCCTTCAGTCTGAATTAATGGCCTAGTTTCTTATATGCGGAACCTACAGTTTAAAGTCGACTCCGAACAACAGATTTTTGAGAAACTGTTCATGGCAAATTAATTTGCTCTTTGAATTCTTGCCAAAAATTTGCTGAGGACAAAATCGCCAAAGAAATATATTTTATATTTTGTTTTGATGTCTAGCCTTGGGCTCGAACCCTGGCTTTACGTCTAATAAGCCAACACACTACCTACTAGACTACGGCGACTTGTTGTAGTAACACAAGTTGTTACGAAAATGGAACATTTACCATTAAAATTATAAACAAAAGCCACTAAAGCAAAACAATGAACTTGTTTACAAATTATAGCACTTCATAATATAACAACAAGCACTAGCATAAAAAAACTGCTAAATAAATAAACAAAAATACAACAACAAAAACTACAAGAATAAATGTAAAGAAAATACACGAACAACAATAATGAAACAACGATGTTTACATTCATAGAGATCTCGAGAAGGCTTTCAAGAACATTCATCAGATCGTTTACTCTGCGATATAAAAAGCAAGGCAAAGCAGTTGTAGTAATTGTTGTTGTGTTTATGCAAAGGGTATAAACAGAGGAATTAACAAAGAAAAGCAATTGTGAGCAGTGTACGAATAATAAAGAAGTCTAATTAAAACTAAACACAAATTTATTTTTATTTTATTTACAATCTACGAGCTCATATATTAAATATATTTTAAAAGAGAAAAATATAACAATATGTTTAGTTATTTGGTTAACTACGAATCTATATATTTCTTTGTTATATTTTAAGGTTATAAGAACTGCTGCTGTCTTATCCATTAAAAGCTAAAGCTTCTGAAACTCCTGCCAAAATCAAGTCACTTTACGAGTATGGCATGGTTAAATTTGCATGCCTTCCGCTACACTGTAATATTATCGACAATTTCCATGGCAATTGCCTTCTTCTCTGGTCAGGACTTTATTTCAATTTTGGACACATAACACTAGTCCCTGGTTGAGAAGTAATCCTTGGCATTGTGAAGCATACATATCTTATATTTTTAATTATTTTTCCATAACTATTACAAAGTATATACACTAAATTAAAGGTATTCAAACAATTTAACTAATAAAATAAAAATATTTCACTAGTTCTGACAAATTCTTAAAAAAATATAAATTAAAGTACTGGAAAAACTAATAGGGACACTTAAATTTTTCAATATATTTTAGTATTTTTAATTATTTTTCCATAAATATTACAAAGTTTAACTAATAAAATAAAAATATTTCACTAGCTCTGCCAAATTCTTAAAAAAATATAAAATAAAGGCCTGGAAAAAATAATAGGGACACTTAAATTTTTCAATATATTCTTATATTTTTAATTATTTTTCCATAAATATTACAATGTATTTACATTAAATTAAAGGTAGTCATACAGGTTAACTAATAAAGTGAAAACATTTCACTAACTTTACCAAATTCTTAAAAAATGTAAAATGAAGGCCTGGAAAAAATAACAGGGACACTTAAATTTGTCAATATATTCTTATATTTTTAATTATTTTTTCATAAATATTACAAAGTATATACAATAAATTAATAATTAAATAATAATAAATAAAGATATTCAAATAGTTTAACTAACAAAATAAAAATATTTGACTAGTTCTTCAAATTCTTAAAACCCTTCACATACATACATAATTGGCCATTAAAACTCTTCAGTCAGGATTACGACCTAGCTTCTCACACCACTTATGTTGTGGGCGTTAATTTTATACAAGAGTGGCGGGACCTACAGTTTAAAGTCGACTCCGAACGACAGATTTTTGAGAAGCTTTTCATGGTAATTTTTACTCTCAGAGTCTTTGCCAGAAATCTGCTGAGAGAAGTCGCCGAAGAAATATTTTTCGTTTTGATGTCTGACCAGGGATTCGAACCCGGGCCTTTTGTCTAATAAGTCAACACACTACCCACTAAACCATGGCGACTTCAAACCCTTCACATTCAGGATTATTGACCTAGTTTCTCATACCAGGTGAGACTTACAGTTTAAAGTTGACTCCGAAAGACAGATTTTTATGAGAAAACTTTTCATGGCAATTTTATTTACTCTCACAGTTTTTGCCAGAAATCTGCTGAGAAGAAATCACCGAAGAAATACTTTTTGTATTTTACTTTGAATTCTGGTCTGGGGCTCGAACCCAGGCTTTTACGTCTAATAAGCCAACACACTACCTACTAGATTACGGCGACTACCTTTACATTGTGATTACAATGCTCACCACATAATAGCCTGTGTCTTTAACCTCAACAGACGTATAGAGTTTGATATTGTAATACTAGAGAAACAACAACCACACATTGAACATGAGTGGTATTTGTTCGGATTAATCTGAAAATAAATACACAATTTTTAGATTACCTAGTACTCGTCCCTAAATGGAACGTTCTCAAAATTATACAACATTGTAAAATAGGTGTGTCGTGGTATATGATTTTACCATAAGCATGGTACTGAATATTGAGAGGTTTTACGTCTGGCCTTATATATCCACATTCAAGTTTTGATGTTGAACTGAATATGTCTTAGAGGAATAGCAGTGACTAATAATTTGCTCGAATAAAGATTCCTTAATGGATGTCATTCTTAAAATCGAAAAAAATCTATAATTTCTTTAAAGTTAGCTTTTAAAAAGATACTTTATTGCAAATAATAAATCCACGAAAAAAATTGTTTCCTTGTTTCCCTGTAAAATTCTTAAATTCGGCAAAATATTTTTGTTTTTTTTTTCTTTTTGGTTTTTAATATGGCCACTTGGGCATTCAAATGAATGCCGTGGATGGTCGTAATAGATGTATGCCTGCATGTATAACATTTTGTTGTTCTATTTTGGTGTACACCATTGAAACTTAATGGAGTGTAGCACAACTGATATTGTCAGATACAGCGGCAAACACTGATGGGTTTTTTCCATTTCTTTTACGGCTTATTTCCTTTGCATGGCAATAAGAAGGTGGCGGCATGGAAAACTAAATATTCAGCCATACAAAGGGATACCATGTGTTGCTTTACTATGTTATTTTTTACAATAAGATTTTAAAGGAAATTCTCTACAAAATATCATTCTGAATTATGAAATATTAATTAAAGATTAAAAATATCTATCATCCTATCATCACTTATAGATACTCTACCAACGAATTCAGATTTACTTACAGAATTCAATAGAATCTTATGAACCAAACGATTGTGATGATACAAAATTTGTTTTATTTTTTCTATTGCTTTCAAAAACAATTTGATGAAGAAGAGAAACTTTACAATAATGTTCATACATTCAAGAGCCCCGAATGTATGAGTTTCGACACTTTTAATTAATAATTTCAGCACATTTGATGTTTAATAACATAATTTATAATTAATTAGGTTTTGTTGCAGGGCAAACAGCCAGCATAGCCAGCATAAGCAATTTAGAATTTGATTATCAAAAATATCAATTAAAAGTAACATTGAAGTTCATTTTCAGATTTGTATAATTCCATTAATATATATGTACATACATGTGTGTGTGTATGTATGGTATATAGTATCTAATCAAGCTCTAATGCAATTTCTAATTAAGACAATTGATTTGTGCACAGGTGTACTTTCTAATTAACTTTTTTTCCTTTTTTGTTCTGTTACGTTACGTTTATGTTATGGTTGTATTGGTATAGTTTGGTTTGATTTTCAGTATAATTGCCTAAATTTGTATTGTTAAATTTACGTTTTAAACATTATTAAATTAAGGCCCCCTTCCCCCTCCCTTGCTCTTCTTCTTTCTTCGTGTCTCTCAGTATATATGTGTGTATGCGATGATGTGCAGTTTTGTTTATGAAGAGATAATTGAAAATATGCCTGCACTTAACCCGCCTTGAGATGAATGGTTCTCGACATATGTACAAAGCCAACAATATATTGATATATTGTTGGAGAAATTAGATAATTATTACTCGGCTCTGAAAAACAACATACACAGTTGGTTATTACAACCCTTTAGTCAGGATTACGACCTCGTTTCTCACAACACTTATATTGTGTACGTTAATTTTTATAAATGAATGGTGGGATCTATAGTTTAAAGTCGACTCCGAACGCCAGATTATTGAGAAACTTTGTCTTGGCAATTTTATTTACTCTCAGACTTTTTGCCAGAAATCTACTGAGTGGAAGTCGCCGAAAAAAACATTTTGTCATATTTCGTTTTGATGTCAGTTCTCAGCAATCCTCTACCAAAAACTCCGAGAGTAATATAAAGGGTGATTTTTTAAGAGCTATAGGAAAATTTTACAAAAAAAAGAAAACACATCAGTGAGCATTTTATTTCACGTTTTTTGTGGGTCTATGTTAAAGTTCATGTCTATACAGACAATACCGCTTCAATTGACGCATTGGAACACAACATTGAAGCATTTATTCGTGAGATACCGGCCGAAATGTTGGAAAGAGTATGCCAAAATTGGTCTAAGCGGATGGACCATTTGAGGCGTAGTCGCGGTCAACATTTGCATGAAATAATCTTCAAGCATTAAATTATATGCACCGTACTATCGATTCAAATAAAAATTTCATGCATTTTTCTAAATTTTATGTGTTTTATTATTGAAAAATTTACCTATAGCTCTTAAAAAATCACCCTATACTATAAAATCTGCCATTCTTCACCATATGTTTGTTTTATAGTTTTAAGACTTATATTCGTCTCCTTGACGTACTAAATCATTCATAGGCTTTTACTTTGTCCCAATCAATTTAAGTATAATCTTCTGTTCAACTTTTGATTCGATGCATCTGATTTATAAAGGCTTGCATGCAGTTCATCTCCTGGCTAGGTAGGCTCACATTTCAGAATCATATAATCATAAAAAAATTTTGTTCCAGCATTCAAAATTTTTTAGACTTCCATACGCTAGTCTTATTCTTGCATAGTTTTCTGTACATCTCTTCTATGATTCTACTACTTCATGGATATGATACTCCCACTCACTGTATAACAAAGACCTGCAACATCATCATTTATGATGAATTTATGTTCATGGACTTTGTCTTATTAATATTGACTTGTAAGCTAACCTTAGCTGCATTCATAATAAATGCTTGGATCTAGGACGACATGCTAGAGAAATAATGAGACAAATAATGAAGGCCAACATTATTAGCATAACCAATATTATTCAACCGGTTACATCAAGTGGTTCATCTTTCCATCGTAATATAGTATTTTAAACAATATTGCAAACAGAGTTCAGCCTTTACGATTAAGATTAGATTTAGAATGGAGCTATATTGACTGTTGTATAGTTCCTTAACCAAACCTAACAGGTATAAAGGGTGCAGAGTAGTAGAAGTAGAACTCCTTCTGCACATCTCCACATTCTTTATGGAAGCAATTATGCTTATAGCTTATGCTTCTTGAGAAGTCGCCGTGGTCTAGTGGGTGGTGTGTTGGCTTATTAGACAAAAGGCCCGGGTTCGTATCCCAGGTCAGACATCAAAACGAAAAAATATTTCTTCGGCGACTTCCTCTCAGCAGATTTCTGGCAAAGACTCTGAGAGTAAAAATTGCCATGAAAAGCTTCTCAAAAATTTGTCGTTCGGAGTCGACTTCAAAACTGTAGGTCCCGCCACTCATGTATAAAATTAACGCCCACAACATAAGTGGTGTGAGAAGCTAGGTCGTAATCCTGACTGAAGGGTTGTAATGGCCAATTATGTATGTATGTAGACTCCCTAGATGTGTCCAGTTAGCTTTCAGGTAGTTGAAATATATCAGCATATACACAAGGTCTGTTTCACAATGGCTCTCAACTCGATCTAAATTCTGTGTGCACTGTTTTTAGTTACGCTTTGATTACAGTAGTGATGTTTACGACTCACAAATAAGTCAAGTAATGATCAATCTAGCTCTCGTTATAGCAATCTGTTGATGTGGCCTTGTGCCTGCCAAAACAGTAGTAAAATTGATTCAGAGTTCTGCAAATCATCCTCTATAGTTCAAAATTTAGCTTATGCCTTGTCTTCTCGTAATGCTTTCTCTTGCTTAGTTATTGCAACCAAATTCCACTATTCGAGTCAGGTTTTAATATTTTAATGTTGCCATAATTATTGTTAATTATGTTCAATAATTTGTTTTTGGTAAAGCCTGAAAACAACTGGGATTTGAGATTCCTTATACATACTCTATACCTTGTTGCAATTATGCGGTTGCCATTCCAAAAGTGAGTTTTTTTGCCCCTTTCGAGAAAAGATGTTCAATCAAAGTCATTTGTGAAATTAAAATTGAGTTACTTCATATAATATACTCTCCTTCAAGCCACATAATGTTGAATTCTCTCTCTTTGGTTTGTCAGTTTTAGCAGTCTCTAACTTACTTCAATACAAAATCAATATCCAAAACGTATTCAATTTTTCCATGACTCTAGCGCTTAAATTAGGCTGAATTTAATCGGTAGCATGCATCGTTTCATTGATGACCAAAGTCATAGAATCTATCGAACAATCAAACCAAGCTAACACAATAGGTTTTCGATTATCGAATCTTATTTATGGACCTTCCACTGTATGTAAGTGTAATATGAAAGCATTCAAAACAATCGATCACAGAGCTCTATACAATGATGTTAATTGTCGAAATTATATATGAAAACCTACTTAACCTGTACTTCAAAAGGTTACACGGGTCTTGTTACTCTTCTCTTTATGTCAGAAGACCGTGTTGAAAAATGATACACGGTATGGGAATGTGAAAAATCTGAATCGCTTATTGCATTTCTCTATGCGGATTTGTGAAAGATAAAATACATTGCATTTGAAGAGACAGCCAGGGCAAGATTAAGAAATTGAAGTGGAGAAGGAGGAGAAGACTGATCAACAGAAATTGTTGCCGAGACTAGAAAAAGTTGGAGCTGGTTCAAGTACATCTTGCTCTCTATAGAAGAGAAGGCTGCAATAAAAAATTGTATTTTTTTCGTATTCAAAATAATGCCGCCTCTTAATAGCTTAATTCTTAGATCAACAACAAACAATTCGTCTATCTTTACCATTCGGCAGCCACAAATATTCAATCATTGGCAAGTAGATACAAATGCTTCTAATGGAATCCATGTGCAACACAGCAGTGAAGACAGGCAGGAGAAACAAACAAAAAACAAGAAAGAGGAATAAAAAAATTTCCCTTAAAGTTCTAAAAACAATTGAAGCCATATAAATAGTAACCAATTGTTAAGGAAGTTATGAAGAAACAAATCCGGATAACAATGCAACAAGAACGACAACAACAACAACGACTTAATACTTGTCCTACAAATAAAAATCCAAAATCCGTATTGCAACAGCAAGTATTTGTTGTTGATAAACGAATGAATGAATAAATGAACGAATGCAACAGCATGTGTGCAGCTAGGAAAGCAAACATTGGAGGGAGTCTGATGCTAATTCAGATGATGATGCCATTGCTGCCGATGATGTCGGTTTGTTGTTGCTGTTGTTGATCAAGACGATGGTAATGGTGATGTTGGTGATGGCTATGATGATGATGCTAATAATATACGGCGTATAGAGGTAGATATTTTCGTTCGTTCAACAAACAAAGAAGAAATTTTGAAATTTACTTGTATTTGTACTTGTACTAGGCGTGTAAGTCTCTGTGTATAAATCCCCCAGATAAAAGTTTTACAAACATTCAACATTATTTTGTTTTTGTTTTTGTTTCATTCGAATTTTTTTTTGTGTCCTCTTTTCTTCTTTTTTTATTTGTTTTTGTTTTAATTCTTTTGCATACGCATTTTGTTTGTAAATTGGAAAAGTCCACATAGAACGTATACCATAACATGGCAGTGGAGAACACACACAGAACGCTTTCTCTACCACCATCACCACCACCGATATTGTTATCATGGGTACGAAAATATGTTGTTGTCTCGTCTTTATGCAGTTTCTGTACAAATATCCATTCTTTCATGTTCATACTTTATAAACAGAAAATTTATGCCAGAACATGTATGCTTATGACCATGTATTCATATTTGTATTTCGTATCTGCTGTTGATAAGTAAAATTCTTGTTAACAAGCTTATTTATGTAAGACACAAATGATGAAAATCAGTTTTTGCCAAAAACATTTTACAAAACACATTTCACAATAACAAAAGCAAAAACAATAGAACCGAAAAACAAAAACGAAATATTTTTTTCAAAGACTTCAGTTTGTGATTTTAAAATCATTTTGCCGTTTTATGATCTCTTTAAAAAATTTCAAATTGTCATTAATTGAATGTGATTGAATTATGTCAAGCTTAGTTTAGCTAAGGATTAATGGAAATGAATGTGACATTAATTATTTGAAAAACTTTGCATGTTTACTGCCAGCAATTGAAAATTCTACGATTTGTTTAAAAAAATTGCATTTAGAAGAACCTTGTTATTTTATACAGAACCAAGCGAAATACAATCAGATACAGCATTTTTTGTAGCCCAAGTTTTCTTTCTTACTTAATTGTTTATTACCACCCTTCAGTCAGCAATACGACCTAGTTTCTCGCACTAGTTATAGAGTGTGTGTTCACCAGATTTCTGGCAAAAACTCTAAGAGTAAATTAAATTTCTAAGAATCTATCATGCGGCCAATCACGTATAAAATTTAGGCACAAAACATGAGTGGTATGAGAAGCTAAGCCGTAATCCGGACTGAAGGGTTGTAAGGACCAATTGCAGGGTGGCTGATATGTATTGCAACCAACTTCAGGTTGTTATCATTTGTACACCGCTGGTCTGATAGCTGACAGATTTATTCCAGTGACAGTTCATTTTATTATTTACAAGCTTACAAAAGTATTTTGATCTATTGGATTCAGAAAAAAAGTTATTTGTGATGGAATTCAAGCGTGATAGTGTGATTGCTTTATATTTGGCTGGAAAACCACAGGTGGCTCCCTCCAGAATTTAAAGCTTCGACTAAAGCCATTAAAGTCCCAAATAGTGCAGGAGCTCACCGATGGACAAAAAAAAGTTAGACTGGAAAGAGCCAAGGAGTTACTTCGCTTGCACGAATGTGGCCAGTTACCGAATTTGGTTTTCTCCGATAAGAAGCCATTCCAAATTGAGCAGTTTGTGAACAAACAAAATGATCGCATTTACTTGCCAAAGAGGTCAGCTGAAAATTTACACCTCTGATTGCCCACCAGAACTCAAACGCCGCCGATGGTAATGATGTGGGCCACCGTAACGGCCGATGGTCACTCCCCGCTCGTAGTCATTGACCGTGGTGTAAAAATAAATGCCAAATATTAATGGGAAAATGTTTCAAAAACAGTATTGAAGCCCTGGGCAGACAAACATTTCCGCCGCAGACCATGGACATTCCAACAGGACTCAGCACCGCCGCACTCAACACGCGTCAACCAAAATGGCTTAAAAAGGAAGTTCCTCGCTTCATTTCTATCGCACCATGATCCGGATCTCCACCAAAATCTCCGGATCTCTATCCGTTGGACTTTTGCGCCTAGAGCATTTTGGAGAGTAAGGCTCTCACTAAAAAATACCAAAGTGTCGATCATTTCAATACTGCGCTTCGCCGGAAATGGCCCTAAATACCGCAGACTCATTTTCGTGCAGCCTGTGATGTCTTTGCCGGCCGTTTGAAGGCCATAATTCGTACCAACTCTGACCAATTCGTACAAATCTAAACTGATTCTAAAATTTGATGTTATTTCTAACAGTTTTTGCTTTTGAATAATAAAATTAAAAAAAAAAATTAAAAAATTATAGCGCTTTACTTTGTTGCATTATATATCAGCCATCCCTGTATGATATGTATATACTACCTGTTAGGCTATGGCGTGTTGAATACACAGATTTTGAGTAACTTTGTTATGGGAATTTTATTTTTACTTTCATAGTTTTTACCAGTAATCCGCTGGGAGAACCTGTTGCCGAAGAATATGTATTTTTCGTACATCGTTTTATTGGAGATAATTGAACTGGGGTTTGATATCGTGTCTTCATGTCTAATAAGCCACCACCCAATCTAGTAGGCTACGGCAATTTCTACATGCATTGCTCAACCGTCCTGTTTACATAGTTTTTTTCATTCGTGTAGGAACAAGTCCCCACCGGCATTCGTTTGAGTAAGAAAGTCTATCTGTAGTTAAAGCTTTCCAAATAGTTGCAAGTGATACCTTAGCTAGCCCATCACATAATGCTACGTTAAGTGAGAACCTAACATTTCCAGTGACACAATTATTTTCTGATTTGTGGCTCTGCTTGTATCATTCTCCAAGATTATAGAGGCATAGCCCTATTATAATACTAAACTGAATTACGATCGATTTCCCGATTCTTTTAAAATTAAAAATGCTTGATTATGGCTTCTTTAGCAAATTGATTAGAAGCTAAAATTTCTACAAGATAAATAAATTAAATTAATACACTGAAGACCACCAAACCAACTCCGTTAGGGAACACTTAATCAAAAATAAATTTAAGAAAAATAATACAAAATGCAGGGATTAAATGCACTTAAGTGTGTATAGTTAAATGTTGTACTTTTCAAACAAGCCACAAAATGTACAAAAAACATCCTCCAAAAAAAAAAGATAGGAAGGAACATAAAAAACAATGGCATGGTATTGTATGGTATACAGGAAAGATTAACAACAACTTTACGTATGTAGAAAACCAGTAAAACATTCAAAACTTTCTAAAACTTTAAACCAATTATGCTTGCATTTTTTGGGTTGCAATAAGGAAGTTTTTGTTGAAGTTGTGTTAAAATTCTTTGCAATTCATATCCAAGCGAAAGAGTGTTGTGATTATTTGTATTTTTAATGGATTTTCTAGATTTTCTAACCTCTGTCAGGATATATAGCGAAACGGAAAAGGTGTTTCTCTTAATATTTCAAAGGTTTCCTTAAAATTAAGAGCAAGCAGCTCAATAGAAATGTTTATGAAGTTCTCTTCATTCTCATGCCAGTTTTATTTTTCGTCTTATAACTCATGTTTCGAGAGTTTGTGAAATTTGCAAAAAAAAAAAATATTTTTGAGTTGTATTAACCATTCACCATAACTTAAGTCAGGTGTATTTCGTTTTCAAGCTTTTGTTGGACAGTGTTATTAGTACCACCTTACACCATTCCTAAGTGACTTTTTTGAAACTCTGTGGCTTGTAGAGGTACCATTAGGCTATAGGGTGGATGATTTAAAAGTTTAAATTTAAAAATGCAATAAAACAAAAACTTTTTGAAATTTTGTGAAATTTAGGGATTAAATTTCATTCATATGGCTGCTGTAACTGGCCTTAGAGTACCGATGAGACGTTCAGAGCTAGTTACGTGCAATTTTTCGAGTGTATAAAGTCGTATCTCGGCAATGGCATCACGAATGTTGGCTGCTCAATTATTTCTGGTTTATCGGCATAATACTTGCCTTTAACTACACCCCACGGAAACTAGTCCAACGGTGTCAAATTACAGCTTCTTGGCGCCCAATTGACTTCGCCATTTCAGCTAATTAAACGGCCACCAAACATTTAACGCAATAAATCAATTGTGGCATGAGATGTGTGGCAAGTCACACCAGCCTTTTAAATCCAAACAAAAAAAATCATTATCATGGTGCCACAGGTCTCTCCATTACCCATAATGGTTGCACCGTCCTCATTTTCAAATAAATACTGGCCAATGATGCCTCAGCTCCACAAGTCGCACCAAACAGTTACTCACAATTTGGGTTTCCTGAGCCGCAAACAAGGCAATTTTGTTTATTAACGTACCCACCAAGATTTTCGCAATAAAATTTCCAACCAATTGTCTTTGGTTTGGAAATAAATTTTTAATAAATCCAAACGTTGCTCAATCGTAAATCGATTCATTACCTTCAGTCGATATAATATATTAAATTTTGTGGCAGAATAGAATGGCATTGGCATTGTCAGAATAGAAATAACCGTTGTACGTAATAAAAGCTGATGGCTGGCCCACACATTATAAGTGATCAAAATCAGTTCTGACTCTCTGCTACAAAACATTTCTTAAACAATTGCGGATGCATGAGTTGTCTTCGAAAGAAGGGGTCAACCTAACCCAGATCCCTTGGTTGTTGGCAACTTAAAATTTGTAGTTGCCGAAGACTTTTACGTACATGTTGGTTGCCGGTTACCGTACCATTTTTGGCAACTAACAATACAACTTAGAGTAAGCTGTCACTCATAATCGACTCCTAGATCTAAAATTGTTATTAAAAAATAGATAATAAGTCACCGTCATCTCGGCGACTTTTTAAACATCTGCCATTCGACTTAAAACTGTAGATCCCGCCACTAATGATTAAATAAAAATTTACCTCTAGTAGCTCCTCGCAATACCTTTTTTTTTTTTGAATAGAATTGAAAATAAAAACAAATTTTAATTGATAGCAACAAACACAACAATTAAATAAATTATAACAAATACAACAACACAACGAATTCTACTAATCTTTAATTGGGACCCAGCATAGTCTTGGGATCAACCCACTCTTTGAATTGTTGTTCAGTTACAAAACCAGACTTAATGGCCTCCTGTTTCAGAGTGGTGCCATTCTTGTGGGCTGTTTTAGCAATTTGCGCTGCTTTATCATAGCCAATATGGGTATTGAGAGCAGTAACCAACATCAGGGACTCGTTCATGATTTTATTAATGCGTTCCTTGTTCGGTTTAATGCCCTTAACACAATTCCTATTGAAATTTGAAGCACCATCAGCTTTAAAGTAAAGGATTTATTGAATAACAATTCAAATGGAAAATAATTATAGAAAACTGAACCTACCCAGTAGCCTTATGGAACGCAAAACATTCGAAGCTATTAAGGGCTTGAAAACATTCAATTCAAAGTGGCCACTTGCTCCACCCACTGAGACTGCCACATGATTACCCATTACCTGAGCACATATCATAGTAAGCGATTCACATTGGGTGGGGTTAACTTTTCCAGGCATTATAGAGCTGCCCGGCTCATTTTCGGGTAGGAAAAGCTCACCCAAACCACAACGCGGCCCTGAACCCAGTAAACGTATATCATTTGCAATTTTCATTAAACTGATGGCAATTGTATTCAAACAGCCGTGTACCTCAACCATACAGTCACGTGTAGCTAATGCTTCAAAGAAGTTGGGAGCTTTCTTAAAAGGTAAGCAGGTAAACTGGGATATCTTTGCGGCACATTTTTCTGCAAAACCTTTGCGTGTATTAAGGCCAGTACCCACAGCAGTGCCACCCAAAGCAATTTCATATACCCGAGGCAGAACAGCCTGAATACGATCCAATGCATATTTCATTTGCTGGGCATAGCCACTGAACTCTTGACCCAATGTTAAGGGCACAGCATCCATTAGATGAGTACGTCCAATTTTAATGATATCCTTGTATTCATTTTCTTTCTCACTAAGACCTTCACACAACTCCTCTATTGCAGGTATGAGACGTGCATTCAATTCCATGCCCACAGAGATGTGAATGGCAGTGGGAAAAGTGTCATTGGAACTTTGAGATTTATTCACATGATCATTGGGATGTACAGGCTTCTTGGAGCCCATTTTACCGCCCATAATTTCAATGGCACGATTGCTTATAACCTCATTGCAATTCATATTGGTCTGCGTGCCTGATCCGGTCTGCCATATGACCAACGGAAAATGATCCTCGATTAAACAGCCCTCAATTATATCATCACAGGCTTCTGCTATGGCATCACTAACTTTAGCATCTAAGCCAAAGTCCTTATTAACAACAGCAGCAGCCTTCTTCAATATGGCCATGGCCACAATAATTGGTTTCTAAAGGATAATACAATTCATTGGTATAAGACAGTTTATAACAGAATTAACGGCCCTTACTTACCGGCATACGTTCTTCGGGTCCACCTATTGGAAAATTAAGTTTTGATCTCATAGTTTGGGCTCCATAGTATTTATCATTTGGTACCTTAACTTCTCCCATCGTGTCAGTTTCAATGCGTACATCTTCATCATCGGAATCCTGTAACATTATGAAATTATTGATTTCCTTATGCGATGCCACTGCCTTAAATATTCTGTCTCACCATTTTTAATGTTAAATGTATAGAACGTAAATTCTCTCTTGAAACTCTTCGTAATTTTTTGAGGAAATAAAAATTAATATTTTTTAGCATTTTTTGATGTACGTATGCGTACAGAATAAATGCCTTTCAAACAATTGAATAAATTGAAATAAAATTCAATGGTAGAGTATGATAGCCAAAAAGTGGGATACAATACAGTTGTGATGTTAGTTTTCTAACAATATTTACCACATAAAGAGGCCTAGAGACAATACTTTGGGAATAATTTTTAGAAAGTTCCCTTCATCGGATATTATGGACTTTTTTAATTTCATGTGAAAAAAAATTAAATGATAAGAGAATTGGCGTAATTGAAAAAAATGTGCGTTTTTCTTCCAGCAACGCCAGTTGGTCACACCAATCCATTACAGGGCTTCCAATGCAAACATGGTCATCTCCGCATCAATACCCGTCTCGCTGGAGCATCCTCACCTACTCGAACGAAATAGTAGAGCCCCATTGTACAACGTCCATTTCGTTGTGAAATCATTGCCAAGTCTCACGTTATCGACTATTTTATATCGGACTTTATTCTCGAATACTCTCAGGTCTGCTGCATCAGTGCTTAAAAGTTGTCATGCCTCTGCTTATTAAAGAATCACACGGAGTATGGTCATTAGTTTTGCCGTACGAGAGAGATCTCGGTCACTCAATTACCTATTGATACCATAGTATCACCCCAGTTGGCAAGAGTGATCTTGCGCTTGATCTCCAGACTGCCACAATTTGTGGTGATAACGGCAGAACGAAGATGAATAAATTTCTTGACTTTATCGGTCTGGACTCAAATTCGCCTCTACAACACCCTACTTATCCCCACTTGTCTACAACAAATGAAGTATTTTGCCTTCATTTTCTGCCAGACCCTTCTTAGATAGACTCTCGTTCAATAGGACTAAAGTCAGCAGTAATAACTCGCTTGGTATGCCCTATCATGTGAATGTCTTCAGCGTACGCAAGACACTGGACGCTTTTTTGACAAGTGTTCCAAATAATGGGTTGCACTAACGGCTTCCGCAGAACACTCTCCACAATGAAGTTGAAGAGGTCGCAACCTCGCACGGTATTAAAAGATTAGGAGAGGACCGTACCTGGCTTGACGGAGCTGCAGGAATTGCTTAACGTCATTCTGTATAGCCTTATCTTAACTTCAAAGCGACACCGAACTCAGATATTACGGCAAAAACACAGGGCTATCGAAGGCCTCTTTATTAGCGACAAAAGGATGACCTTTGTCGAGTTCTTTTGCGTGAGTCTTTTCCAGGATTTAACGTAGTTGAAGCTATGGTTGTTGGTGGGCTAGGCAGGAAGTCGAATTCGATGAGATTTTCAAAGTGTTCATGGAAAACAGATCTGATCACTTCCATCACCCAAAGTATAAATCTTTACGTCATCCGTGTTCTAACAAAACTTCCCGAAATAAATATAAGTGAAAAGCTTTTCAAATCTCCCATTTAGAATCAACGATACGACTACAGAGCCCTTTACACATGAGTAAAGTTCACATACACAATCTATTTGGTTTGAGGAATTTAAACTGTTGGTTCTAAATGTTGGTTCAAAAGTTTATGACCAACATTATAATAAATAGGCCCCCATAGCAACACAAACGCCATAACTCGCTGTACATATTTAGTATGTTGCAAACATATTTATTAACAAATTTATGTAGGCATTAAAAAAGGTTTTACAAAATAAAAGTTTCCATCTTTATGATGCTTTCTGAGGATGTATCATCTTCTTGGGATCCATCCATTTCTTATATTGTTCCTCTGTAACAAAACCGGATTTGACTGCTTCTTCCTTCAGAGTCGTGCCATTCTTGTGAGCAATTTTAGCTATTTGAGCTGACTTGTCATAGCCAATATGAGGTGCCAAGGCCGTTACCAACATAAGTGATTCATTGAGTAATTTCTCAATACGAGCCTTATTTGCCTTAATACCGCTTATGCAGTTCTTGTCAAAACTACGTACGCCATCGGCTATTAGAGGTAAAACACACAAAGAGAATTATATCTGATAGATCGATATGAATAGGAATCTTCTATACTTACACAACAGACGTATGGACCTTAACACATTTGACACCATCATTGTTTTGTACACATTCAACTCCAAAAGGCCACTGGCACCACCAATTGTAACAGCCACATGATTGCCCATAACCTGGGCACAAATCGCACTCAATGCCTCGCATTGTGTGGGGTTTACTTTACCCGGCATTATCGAACTGCCCGGCTCATTTGCCGGCAAAATAAGTTCTGCTAAACCGCTTCTTGGGCCTGAACCTAATATACGCACATCACTGCAGATTTTATTCACACTGGCGGCTAAAGTATTCAAACAGCCATGCACCTCAACGATAACATCACCAGTTGCTGTGCATTCAAAGAAATTCGGTGCCATCTTATAGGGTAAACAAGTATACTCGGCTATTTTCTCGGCGCATATTTCAGCAAAACCTTCACAGGCTCCTATACCTGAGCCTACGGCCGTGCCTCCCAAATTTATTTCATATACACGCGGCAGTATGGCATTAATACGCGCCAAGCCGCTTTTCATTTGCTGGGCATACCCGCTAAACTCCTGGCCCAGTGATAAAGGCACGGCATCCTGTAGATGGGTACGACCAATTTTCACTATCTTACCAAATTCTTTCTCTTTTTTCCTTAAAGTGGCATGGAATTGCTCAAATGCTGGTATTAGCCTATCTCGTATCTCCATACCCATTGCTATATTACAAGCAGTAGGTGAGGTATCATTGGAACTTTGCCCCCTATTGACATGGTCATTGGGATGTACGGGATCTTTCGAACCAATTTCCCCGCCCATAATTTCAGTTGCTCGATTACTTATGACCTAGAATAGGTTCACTGTTTCACTTTACATTTTACTTTTTTCAAATGTTTAACGAATACCTCATTCATGTTCATATTGATTTGAGTAATGGTGGACCATATAATTGTAGGAAAATGTTCTTCACCCAAACAGCCTTCAATAACTTCATCACATACTGCCGTTATGGCTTCGACTATTTCAGTTTCCATGCCAAATTCTCCATTTGCTACAGCAGCAGCTTTTTTCAAAATTGCCATGGCTTTCGTCAGAGCCGTCTTTAGTAGAATATGTTGGATGATTATGACATGATGACAATATTTTTTATTTTATTTAATTTTTGTTTTTGTTTCTTACCGGCACCAATTCCCTTCGTCCGCCTATAGCGAAATTCTTCATGGCTCGCACTGTTTGAGCTCCATACAGTTTACTATTGGGCACCTTAACTTCACCCAACGAATCAGTTTCCGTTCGCGTATCTTCATCCTAAATGTTGGCATTTTTATTCAGCGTTGTTACATACCAATTGGCTAAACCGGAAAAACAAAAACACTTACCTTCAATAAACAGTTTGTTAAGTGAAGAAAACGCTGTCCAACGGGCTGCCATTTAGAAATCTGTAGCAGGAGAGGTTTTGTTTTGAGGAACATGTTTATTCGAGTTTAAATGGAAATGAAGTATAAAAATTTTTCATTACACTTGTCAAAGTTTTTCTTTTTTTTTTTTTTAATATTAAATTCAAGGTATACACACATATGTATCCAAGTTGGACTATATATACATAACGAATACAATGAGAAATTCGGAAACCTAGCGAAAACTGATCCGCAAAAGAGAATGCTGTTATAACATACAATGTAACGCTCTTGGTACCACCAAAAATATCAAGCAGCACCCAGAAGCCTAAAAAACTACACACAGGGATGACAGTCTTACCACTAAGAAAACTGGACTAAGAACCATTAAGAGAACTGACCGGTTTAATCCGAAACTCTGGATGGTTCAAACCCACTACTAATGGATCATGACACACACTGGACACATTCACACTGGGCAGCTCAATGAGTTATATGGCCACCGAGTGAAATTTCCCATGAACGGCATGAACTACCCGCTTACCTGACCTAATCAAACCTACTTTTCGTTGCTTTGGTTGTGATTGAATATAACATGCCGGGTGTTCTCCAAGCCTGGTGCATTACTCTAAAACGGTTACGCAAGGCAGTAGCAATATCAATGGATCAGCACATTTACAAGACATACTAACAAGCTTCAACAAAAAATTTATGAATGGAAATTTGTGCGCGATAATAATTCCAAGTACACTTCAAGTGTTAGGCTTAGGTTTAGGTCGTAGTGGTAGCTCTGATATCACAAAGCTCACTTGAGCACACATGGCGCCCCGTTGTGATGCCACGGGTGAACGCAGTCCCTGTACTAACCAAGTTCAGCCAAATCAGGGAAAAGGAAGAAGTTGGTCAGCGCAAGGGCTGCACAACAAAAGCACGACTACCCCGCACTGGAAAACCAGCCAGAAAATTTGATGAACGAAGCTATATCCTTGATATCAATAGATGATAGCTCCGTTAAGCTAACAAGGAATAGGGAGCCAATAACCTATATCTACACCTAGCAAGAGACGGGCACTGACAAAGAAAGTGAATAACACTCAGTGGACCTGCATCCACAGCAGAAGTCGTTAAAAGGGAGCCTCATTCTCTCAGCGTGTCTACCCATGACGCAATGACCCGTAAGCACGGCCAATACAGTTGAGATGACATCACGACCGAGACCAAGTAATCGGTTGGTACGCGGTTCCCAAGCGTAGCGAAAAGTTGCTTATGCGAAAACAATTTTACAATTCTGCAACGAGCAACTCAAACCCCGAACGTCAAACCAATTAAGATCTTATTTAATAAACAAGTAGGAGCAGTAAAAACAACAAATTAAAACATTTTATGAAAAGAAATTCACAAAACTTAGCATGCCACTCGAAAGCAACTTTGTATTGCCTTAAAGGAAATTTTACCCAGGAGATATATTGCTGTACTGAAAACTTCTTGGTTTAATAGAGAGTGTTTTGATTTCTTAGAAAAAATATTTCTTCTCCCTGTAGATTTCTAGCAAAGACTCTGAGAGTTAATAAAATTGCCATGAAAAGTTTTATAAAAATTTGTCGCTTGGAATCGTGACACATGCAACATAGGTGATGTGAGAAGATAAGTCGTAGACCTAACTGAAGGGTTGTAATGACCAATTATGTATGAACGTAGATGTACTGCTGTGATCCAAAGTGAAGTCTTAGTCGTTTAATAAGGATTAAAGTAATCGGGAAAGAAAGGATGTAGACTTAAATTAAGTTTAAAATTTAGCCAACATTTGCTAACAGAGATATGCAGTGTTTCCGAATAAAGACTTTCAGAGTGTTTTCAATTTGCATCATATTTGATGAAATAATCACAAAAAAATATTAAAAAATTCTGATGAATGGCGTTCAACATTCTTTTTGGCATTTTATTTGCTATTGATATCATTGACATTTTAGTTTTTCATTGTTCTGGTCGGCATTGGGGCAAAATCGTCTCAGTTTAGTATCCGCACACGTTGTGGCTTCCACATGTTTAGGAAATTTTGAATCAAACTCATGATATCTTCTTACTTCTATATAGTCCCACAGACTTGTAAGAAAATCAACACATGGTTGATTTAACGGTCGTTAAATTGGGATAAAACATAATATCTGTGAAGATAATGCACTCGTATGGATTCTCAAAGAAGAAAGGATTTTTATTTGTAAAATAACCGCTTTCCTTACTCGAACTACAAAATGACGATTACGCGAAGTAACCTCAAACCACTCAAACCACTCAGAAGCTCAAAAATTTCGAAAATATGAAAAAAAATATCTCTTCAACGAATTCCTGTCTGCAGTCTCCTGCCAAAAATTCTGAGGATAAATAAAATTTCCAATGAAACGTTACACAAAATCTGTGGTTCGGAGTTGGAATTTAAACTGTAAATCGCGCCATTTATAAATAAATTTAATACACTTAACACAGGTAGTGTGAGAAACTAATTTGTAATCCTTAAGAAACGATTGTAATAGCCAATTAATAAGTAAATGTGGATTGCGGTTCCACTGTTGGAAGAAAAATTTTGTGCAACAGTGTTAGGGCGGTTAGAATCGAAATTTGCAACATCTACCTTACTTGATAAACATTTTTAGAACATAACTAAACGAAATACATTCATAATTGGTCATTACAACCCTTCAGTCTGGATTATTGATCTAGTTTCTCACGCCATTTATGTTGTGTGTATTAATTTTATACATAATTGGCGGGACCTACAGTTTAAAGTCGTCTCCGGATGGCAGATTTTTTTGAGTTCAAAGTTTTTATCAGAAATCTGCTGAGAGGAAATCGCTTTTTGTATTTTGTTTTGATGTTTGACCTGGGGCTCGAAACTAAACGAAATAGATTTTGAAAATTTAGTTTTACTAAACAGATTAGATTTCAATCTGCTTTAAATTTCTTATTTTTTTATTATTATTTTTTTTTTTTTTTTTTTGTTTCTTTCAGTTTAAATAAAACTTCAAGTTGTTTTTTTTTTAATATCAAAACTCTGTATGAGTTGTAAACATTTTACAAGAGTAAGTATACCAGTACATTCCCAGCCAGCAAATTTGAAAATTTTTAATCAAATTCGAGTCTTCTCTTCTGCGCGATTAAAAAGCTCAAATATTCGCTTATTTTCTGATCATAAAAGACTCTCTCGTCGAGAGAACGAGTGACTCTTCTTAAAAAGTCACTCATGAGTCGTTTTCTATATTATTTTAGAGTGATTTTCAACTCTTTTTCTAGTAGCTTTATAATCATTTTCAAATCACTTTCTATTAGTCACTTTATTAGTCTTATTTATTTTCGTTTATGATTCTTTTTCGAGTCGTCTTTCAGTCATCGTTTAATCGCATACGAGTCTTTTATGAGTCCTTTTATTGTGGTTTAGGAGTCATATTCGTATTAATTTGGAGTCGTTTTTATGTCACTTATGATTAAAATTTGAGTCATTTATTATTCGTACGTATAATTCAATTTTACTCTCTTCAAGTGTTTTTATTAGGTTTACTGAGTCCTACGTTTACACTACAGCGATTTCAAAAATCACGTTGGCATGAACGTTAAGTACCAAAGAAAAAATATTAACTTTTTTCATATGTACATCAGAAAATATTGTTTTTCGTTAAAAAAACAAAGAAAAATTTTCAATTTAAAAAAAATTGTACTTTATTTCATAGCCATCTTTTACATAAAAGAAAATTTATACAGAAAAACAGTTTTTAATCATCTACTTATGCAAAATATGATCATAAAATACGTGATTACAATTACTTTTCAAGCCCCTGCATGATCTGTTTTTGATTAAGCGTTTTTCAATCTGCAGTATGAGTAGAATATAAATAGTCACATTTTAAACGTCTGGAGGATTGATTTCCGAATGCAATATAATTTTTTGTTGTATTTTAAATCGAACTCATTTTACTCATTGACACGAATCATTTTTGTGTCCTTTTTTAATCGTGTAAGGGACTAATAAGTTGTTGATCACTAAAAGTACTCTAAAAAGACTCATGAAGGTGATTTTTATAAAAACAAACTTCCGAATGCTAGCTGGGTCTGTTGTCGTTTGTTAAAATGTACGTGTACTCGTATGTGAATATTTACGAGTATATGTTTGCACAGACTGAAAAGTTTTTCTTTCTTTATTGAAATTTATTCCAGTGGCCAAATAGAAAAATATTTAAGAAGGAACAAATGAATGAATTGAAAAAAAAAAAAATAAAAGAAACAATCAAAGTACAACGACATAAGGACCAACTTATCATGCACAACATGTACATTCCATCCATTATCCAATTGCATGCAGTATGTTCTCTACAGCAACCAATTTCATAGAAATATGCGTGCAACCTATACTACTCGTGCTACTGCTTATACTTCAAAAAGTGTTCACAGATTTCATGTCTTCTGCATCTATTGCTATGTTGTTGTGCATTTTAGTACCGTTTGTCAAAGAAAGGTATGAGCAGGCGTTCGAAATGCACGAGTGAGGAGTGTGGAGTGTGCAGTGAATATGAATTGTCTGAATGAAATGAATGTATAAATATTTTTGGGTTCTATGACTTTTATTAGAAGGCCTTTTATAGTCTGTAGTTTATGTGGTGACATCTGTTTAATGTTCATGTTTTCCAAACAATATCAACAAATGAATACGAAATGATGATTGTGATAGCAAGGCAGCACAAGGTCAATGAATTTTATGTACAAGTTTTCCTGTATTCCTATATAAACAATACCTTGACAGAACGTTTCACAACAATGGCTTTAAAATCCCGTTCGCCTTTCGTTTGTACTCGTACATTCAAGTGAAGTGAAAAAGAATTTTCTTTTGTTCTTCAACAGAGTCGGTGATGTTTAATTGTTTAAACAATAAAGAAACAGAAAGAAAAATAGAAGGAGAATAACTGGGATGGAACTGTTCTTAATTGCGTTCCTATTTTCGGTTCTGAAATGTTTGCTAAAAATTACTGCCCAAAAAAAATTACTTGTGTCCTATGGTTGTGTTCCTTTTTTTTTTGCTGTGTACTTTGAGTCGCCACACGTAAACGCCTATGGCTAGCCAAAGACTTTAAAGGCAAATCAAAAATATTTGATTCTCTTATAGTTGCAGGAGCATTTCAAACTGTACAGTCGTTAGATATAAAATTGTATCATTTATTACGTTAACAAGTCAACAGAAATTTTGTTTAGACCTTAAATGTTCCACAATAATCTTGGTAACAACAACTGGTTCGGTGACTTCGGACAAAGCATTTATACAGTGGGTGAATGGTGTTTGAGAGTATTCATACATACTGACATTGATATTGTATTTGCATTAATGACACCCAGGGCGAAAGGATTTCAATCATCTTGCATGCTTTTCAGGACATTATTAATTTGAGTGGTTCATGTAAGTCTGTGTGTGTAATAACACACATGTGTTATTCAATTCAAGGGGCATAATTCAATTCAACTGTTTAATAAATAATTTTTATTAAATATGAATGAATAGGGAACTAAGGTTTCTCATGGAAAAGAAACGAATCTATGATAAGATATGTTATGAAATCCAAATTTTAAAGTGAAACTTGCGCTGAGCACGGACGACTCCTCATTTACCATTCGACATTTAGAATAAAGAACTAAACTCTTACAAATGGTTAATGTCTTTAATAACTTAAATGGCGATTAGCCGGACTTATCCTCATTCTGTCACAACTTTACAACTGTAGTTATTAGAAAAAAAAGCAAAAAGAAGAATGTCAACCACAAATTTTTTATTCTGCTTAGTTTCTTTTGTATCAACGATAATAATTTGCGAACAAATTTATTGGGGTGTGGATTTTATTGAAATTACCTCTAGTTTAACTAGTTGAGTTGAACGATTTTAAATAGCCAAAAATTTTTTGTTAGCAATTTCCAAAAGAGTTTGGAAGGGCACACACGTCCTGTACCGAATGATATTAAATTATTCGATGAGAGCATATAACGGAAAATGCTTCAAATGCTTCTTGATATGCAGCACCACGTCTCCAATTAAAAATTATTTTTTCTTTCTCTAATAATTTTTTCTTAATCATTCATCTCCGCCTTTTGTCCTATTTGCTAGGAGTTTTTTACAAACAAATCAGAAATCCGAAACAGAAATCGCCGTAGTTCCAGTAGGCAGTGTATAGGTTTATTGGATGTGAGATGAATGTTCAACGAAATGAAAAATGAAAAAATATTTCTTCGGATATTTCCAAGTAAAAGTGTAAGTCATGCCACTTATTGATAAAATTAACTTACACAACCCAAATGGTGTGAGAAGCTAGGTCGTAATTCTAAATGAAGGGTCGTAATTTCCTATATATGCGTGTGTATTATGTATCCTTAATTGAATTGATTTGAATATAATGAGGTCCTTGCCAAAAAGATTAAGAAAATATCACATCTCTAAGACTCTCGACAGTGCAATATAATGTTTTCTTTTTAATTTAAAATGTTTTCGGAACATTCCTAAGCTGTAAGTCCTTTTTATTTTTCGCTCTGATATATCTAATGAGGCTTTCCCATTCAATTAAGACTTTTACAGAAGTATTATACGAAGCATTCTGAATGTTTTCAGTTCAATAAAATTGCTTCATTAAACATCATAGTTTTTTTTTATTTATTTTTAAGGCTGATTGTATATTTTTATATGAAACCGTGCAATAGTTTTGTAATCTTTCAAAACTTACGACATGTTTGGTACTGATGATTAGGAGTCTCTGCCGAAAGTTGTATCCAATGGAAATGAACATCAATGTCTAGTTGTCTGCTTTTGTATTTTGTCTGCTTTTTGAAGTTTATTTTAGCCTTGCCCTAAATTTTGATTGTTCTTCTTTACTATCAAAATGATCAAATTACCTGTCTGAATATCTATCATACAAAATAACATCCTACATTGATCGATTTTTAAAGGATAGTTGGTTATTCTAAACGATTGAAATATCTGCAGTTAGGGAAGCAATAGCCATCTTCAAGCCTTTGAAAATTGTTCTCTATGCCTTATTAAGTGAAGAGTAATTTTATTTGCTTAAAAACATTTAAGAAAAGACCGAAGTAAAATTCTCATTTCACAAAATTTTTATTCAATGTTCAACGTTAAGATTTTCGCCGTAAAGTCACGTGGCATATCGAAGCCTCCATTCTATAACGTTCTAAGAACGTTAGAATGTTTTTAATGTTCTTGCATTTTTAAATTATACGTTATCTAACTTAAATACTGTCAACATTTGGTTAAGATGCGCAAATCCGTTCCGAAGTCATAGGGAAAAATCTACTTAAAATACGCATACAGTCTTATGGCGTGTGAAAACTTTGAAAGCTCATAACTCAAAACACACTTTTTCTACTTAGAATGTTATAGAACGGAGGCGTTGATATAATGATCTAGATTCTTTATGTATACACAGCTTATTATGTATCATTGATAATAGTTTGGTTATGAATATCAAGTCCCCTAGCAAATTTTCATATGCTTGTAGCTTTAAATAATTTTTATTTTCCATGATGCATCATAGACTTGTTCAATGATAAGCCAATGTTTTTCTATTTCTCACAGATATGCGAAGCCGTAGTCTTATAAGTATCTTGATGGCTTATTAGACGTAAGGCCACGGTTCAAACCCCAAGTCAGATATCTCCAACAAAACGAACTATGAAAATATATTACTACGGCGACTTCCTCTTGCCATGAAAAATTTCTCAAGAATCTGGTTTCAGAGTCGACTTTAAACTGTTGGTCTTACCACTCGCGTATAAAATTAACATACACAACATAAGTGGCGTGAGAAGATAGGTCGTAATAGCGTCTAAAGGATTGTAATGACCAATTATATATTCGATGGCATTTTTACTTTTCTACAAAATGACAGTGTTGTTTTGAATTTTTTCTTTTTTTGGTTTGTAGTTTTAAAACTATTTCTACCAAAGGTGTCAAAAGATACCTTTTAAAATTTAACATGAAATTTATTTCAAAATTTAATCATTTTTTCTCAATTAATGTTTTGATAATTCGTAGAATAATTGTTTAACACGTTCCCTGCCAAGCCGTTTATGAGAAGGTGTCATTTCTAGGCCACGTGTACCATTTTCGGTACACGACAACTACTTTTATAAATCTATAAAAATACATGTTCTTTTTTTATTTTTGAAAAAATCTATTTTATTTTCAAAATTATTACTATTCAAAGGGCAAAATGCACAAAATAACAATAAAAAATTAAATTTATTTCATATAGAATAAGGTACATATGGGCAATGTACTAAAAAAAATATATATTTTACTCAAGTTTGAGTACATTATTATAATTTTTCATACTTTCTGCATACCATGGAATGGCTGAATCTTTTTACTGGTCTACCATTACAGTTTTGCAACTCATGGTGTACTTCTAGAAGGTAGGACATGGTCATCTTCTTCAGAAAATCCGTCATTGTTTGTATTACATAAATGTGAAATTAATAACTTTCTATATTTTAAAAGGTGAAATTAAACTATTGTTTCTTGTATTATATAAAATCGACGATTTACAACTGTCGTATTCAATAAAAGTTCAAAGTGGTCCCATAATTAATGACCACGCCGCGTGTACCATTATCGGTACATCACTCTAAAATTGCGTAAGGATGTTACGTTACATAAAATAGTCCTACTAATAATTAAATTTTGGATATAAACATTTTAAATTAAAAAGCTCAGCTTGGCGTAGAAATGAGGTTCAGCGTCCACCGAAAACGGTACACGTGGCAGGGAACGTGTTAATTTATTTAGTGTTGTCATTTTCCTCCAATTCATTCTGGATCAGTATATGCGTACATGATATACGTATTTCTACCGATTTTTCTTACAGCAAGAAATAAAAAATATAAAGAAACTACTCTAACATACATTTGGACTGAACTATAATTTGTTTTTAGTTTTTTCCTCTTCATATTATTATACCAAGCCATGGAAATTCTGTGAAATGTTGTGCGATGTAAATTCCGTGAAATTCTATTCAGCAAGTTTCCGAAAATGCCAGAAATTTTCGGTACACTGATTATGATTTATGTATACGATTGTTTTTTTGAGAACAATAGGAATAGGATATTTTTAATAACTATTTCCATAATTATGTGCATTCAAACACAAAGATGTCAAAAGACACCTTTTAGTCGAAATAGGTATACACAAAATTGTGGTAGAAATAGTGTTAATAACCTTTTTTTTTAATTAAGTCTAATATGAGAAACGGTCGAATTATTTTCCATTACATTATCAGATATGTTCAATTTTGGAGCCATTTACCACAATTTATAAACGAATGTTCTCGAACAGCATATTTATTAAGAAAATTATAAAAAATACCCAAAATACTATACAATATTAATACTAAACCTAGAATGGACAGGGCCAATTACCCATTTTGAACTTCTTGTCAGAATTTCTTGTAAATAATATTAACACATCGCCATTTGCCTTTATGACTTTTATCGCAAAATACATCGAATGTGTTTTCCAAGATTCTCTCCTCTTTTGTTAATTTTTTTTACCGAGAAATATATGTAATCTACCTTAAATACCAAAAAGGGGGGTCATTTGACCCCCCTGAATAGGAATACATTATTAATGCTTTGGGGAAAAAGGTGTCGTCTATGCAAAATGCATCAACGAGTACTGGCGTGGCTATTGATAGTCAAAATATCGATAACAGCATTACAACGATACCGAGTGGAGGAAGTATCGGTAGGTTTAGTGTTAAACTTTAAAAGTTAGGGCGGTAAACATACGGACAAATATTATTATGTTCGACTATTAATGTAAGCCAATGGACCAGAATATGTATGTGTATCGTATACAATATATAACACAGCTGGAGTTTTTTAAACAAAAAGAGGAAAAAAAAAACAAAATTTTAATTTCTTTATCTGTTTTTAATTTGATTTTCAAAACTATCGTCGTACTTTTTTTTTTTACTTTTTTTGCATGCTTTTGATATGACTTTTATGTTCATGTTGAGTTAAGTAAACTGCCTCATATAATTGCAGCAATATTATATAATAATGTGTGTGTGTGTATGTGTGGTGGTGTTGTATATTTATCGAAATCTTTTGTATTTTATTTGCATTCAATTTATTTGCATTGTAATGCACTGCTGGGTCAGAAAACATAACACAACCACAAATAAATATTTGTTAAGACATTTTTATTGCATTTGAATTTTCCAAACGATTTGAGGGCCTGAACAACAACATAAGAAAACATGCTCAGATGATCATTTTTTTTTTCTTGAGTTTTTTTGTTTTCTGTTTTTTGGTTTCCCATATCATATCGTATAATAAATATAATGTTTGTGACATTTCGCATGTATGATTGTAGGCTAATTTTAAAGAACATACATACATATGTACATATGAAAAGAATAAGAATATAAAATCCAAAACAAAAAGAACAAAAAAGTAAGGGTTTCTAGGGTATCATTAATTTTGAAAATTGTTAAGAAACAATACTCGTTACAGAAGGAAAGCAATATGTATTTGTGTATATAAGTGATTAAAAAATTTTGACCACCATGAATTTTTGTTTACCTACATTCTAATAGGAAATACGTAATCTTTAGAGCAGCCTTTAGACAAAAAACAAGGTCACGAATCCTAATTATATTTTAATACCAGTACAGATACACATCCCGCCTAAAGATAGACGAGCGGTTCATAGTATCTATACAACACACATAAATGGAACAGTCTAACGCTATCATGAATGTTATCCCTAAAGGGGGATAATTTCGTCCATATTAACTGGATTTCAAATAAAGTAACGCATATATTTGAAGTACACTAATACGCCGGGTTGCGTCGCTAATAGGGCCTGAAGAAACTCGATGCAAAACGAAGCACGATTTTCTATACATTTGTATTTAATTGGTTTGGGGATTCATAATTTTAGCTAAAAAAAAATATATTTTTCAATAAAAAATATTTAATTTACTAACGACCTACAACTTGCAACCATCAGACGACATAAATACATATCGCTCCTTTATTACAACATAGTCATATCTCAAAAAAACTTGAACTTGGCAAAATGCGATAAAAGTTTTCAAGACATAAGTCCTATGATCTAATTGCCGCAAACACTTTTTGCTATAACTTCGGTTCAGCTTGGGATATAAAACTGATTTTTTTTTCAACATGTACAGAAGGTCTAAAAGAGCAGTTTTGCTTAAGTAACTACAAATTTTTAATTTTTTGAGATATGACTATGTTGCAATAAAGGAGCGATACGTATGTATGTATTTACATTAGACTTAAACGGGAAATCCCCTTTTTCTGTTTTAGTTTTGTGCAATCATTTTCATATTCACAACTTCGAAGTCACAGAAATTTTAAAAAGACATACACATACACATACATAATTGGCCATTACAACCCTTGAGTCAGGATTCCGATCTAGCTTCTCACACCACTTATGTTGTGTGTGTTAATTTTATACATGAGTGGCGGGACCTACAGTTTAAAGTCGACTCCGAACGACAGATTTTTGAGAAGCTTTTCATGGCAATTTTTGCTCTCGGAGTCTTTGCCAGAAATCTGCTGAGAGGAAGTCGCCGAAGAAATATTTTTTTCGTTTTGATGTCTGACCTGGGATTCGAACCCGGGCCTTTTGTCTAATAATCCAACACACTACCCACTAGACCACGGCGACATCAATTTAAACGGGAAATCCCCTTTTTCTGTTATAGCTTTCTAGAAACATTTTCGTATTAACGACGCAAATCGAAGCACTAACAACGTAACTTCGAAACATACGACGCAAACCGAAACAAAAACGACGCAACTTCGAAATCACAGAAATTTTGAAAAGACACAACTTCGAAGCAGACGCAGAACGAGGCGACCCAAACCGGAGTATTAGTGTATTGGCTTATTAAACATGAGGCCTCGGTTCAAAGCCCATGTCAGACATCTGCAACACAACACAAAGCATGCAGATTTCTGGCAATATCTTATACCAAACAAAATTGCTTTGAAAAGTTTCTCAAAAAATCTGTCAAAGTCAAGTTTAAACAGTAGGTCCCGCCACATATGGATAAAATTAAAATGCACAGAATACAGAAGTGCTATGAGAAGATAGTTCGTAATCCTGATTATTTTTGGATAGTAAAACTCAACAGATAGGTTTGTTTTGTAACATATAACTCAGCAGTTCGAAATAAAAAGATTAGTTTAAGCGTTTAGTTAATTAAGTGTTCCTAATCATGAAACCATGATGTTTTGTGGTGTCGTATTCTTTCTCGTAGCCGTAGTCCAGTAAGTAGTGTGTTGACCTATTAGACTTCAGGCCATGGTTCAACTCCTGGTCAGACATCTCCAACAAAACGTAATATAAACAAATATTTCGTCGACGACTTTCTATTAGCAGATTTCTGGCAAAGACTATGGGAGTGATTAAAATCACCATGAAAAGTTTTTCGAAAATCTATCCGTTTGGAGTTGACTTTAAACTGTTGGTCCTGCCACTTATGTGTAAAATTAACACATACAACATTAGCGGTATTAAAAGCCATGTCGTAACCCTGACCATAAGGTTCTAATCCACAAATTATGAAAGTGAAATCACTTCAATCAATCTTAAAACTGAAACTGAAATAAATTACACTTCCTCAGTAGGGTAGGGTATTTATTTTGTGACTGTTTATCGTAGTGTTTATGTGACTCAATTATTAAAATTATCTTGTATAACAATCCTATTGAAATAATTGTTATTTATGTACCATAAAAATTCCATAAATTGTATTTATTTATTGTTGTTGTTGTTGTAAAAACTACTACACATAACAATAGATGAAAGGAAATCAAAAAAAAATTAAAAAAAAGGAAAACAAAATACAATTAAAATGAAATAAACAATCATTTTGTGTCTTTGAATTTCTTTTTATTTATTTTTATTGTTTTTTATTTTTAATTTATTGGATATCAATTGTTTTGAAAATAATTGCATCTGGAAGTACAATATTGGTTAACAATTGAACCTTTTTACATAGAAATATTGTTTTATTGTCCGATAAATAATTAAAGGCAATTACACTAGGAGAATAAGTGTGTGGGCAGCTTATAAAAAGGTCATGTAGTGTGTGTTAACTTTATACATAGGTGGCGGGACCTACAGTTTAAAATCGACTCCGAACGACAGATTTTTTTTTGAGAAGGCAGGTTTTTTTTTACCCTCAGAGTTTTTGCCAGAAATCTGCTGAGAGGAAATCGCCAAAGAAATACTTTTTGTATTTTGTTTTAATGTCTGGCCCTGGTTATACGTCTACTAAGCCAACACTACAACCTACTAGACTATGGCGACTTCTCATAATTGGTCAATACAACCCTTCAGTCAGGATTATGACCTAGCTTCAAACACCACTTATGTTGTGTCTATTAATTTTATCCATGAGTGGTGGGACCTACAGTTAAAAGTCGACTCCGAACTACAGTTTTTTTTTCTGATTTTCATGGCAATTTTGCTTACCTTCAGGGAGTTTGGTAGAAATCTGCTGACAGCAAGTCGCCGAAGAAATATTTTGAGAAACTTTTTCATTGAAATTTTATTTAATTTTAGAGTTTATGCCATATACAGTCAAACTCGTTTATAACGAATTCGGTTATAACGAATTCTTGGTTATTACGTACATATTTTCAAGTCCCAACGTTTTAATAACAATTTTCGTACAAAAAACTTCGTTTATAACGAATTCTCGGTTAAAAGGAACTACTTTATATGGTCCCAGTAATTTAATTTTATACATTTTACCTGTTTTGTAACGAACCCTCAGAAATAACTTTGAAGTATGGCGATAGTCTTTACTTTTATTTAATATGGCAGCATTAAATTATAATTCAGTTCCATTAATCAGCTGCTAGATAAAATGAATTATCATATATTTTTCGTTTTAATAAAAAAAATACTTTTTGCTTTTAATAAGTGAAAAAAATTCTTTGTATTTTACATTTTCTTCTATGACTTCACCCCGTTTATTACGAACTTTGCCTATAACAAACTATTTTTACTGCTCCCACGGAGTTCGTTATAACCGGGTTTGACTGTATATGCTACATATCCTAGACAATCGTCGAGGAAATATTTCGTTTTGCTCGAGATGTTTGACCTGGAATATAAAACCTGGCCTCACGTTTAATTATCCAAAACATTTCCCACTAGACTATAGCTATCTAGCGGAGATTTGTAGGATCATAAGTTTAATATCAACAATGCCTAAAATATACGCAATTTCCGCTTGACCTTGAAAAATATTTTGCCTATTACTCTACCAAAACATCTAACCACCTAATAAAGTGATCTATCGTGGACACGTTTGCATAAACAAAAAAGACCAGTCAAAAATCTACACCAAACAGTGACTTTTTGGAATCTCATATGCATTGGTATCATCCTGCCGTTCATCCAAAATTAGGCGTCATTGCTAAAGATGATTTTTCAATGAAATGAAATCAGTAAACACACGTTGTTATCAAAACAGACTAAATAAATGACAGTTAATTTGACAGTTTGCTAGTATAAACACAATATGGGTGGTGAGAGACGGAACTAATTCGAACACACACTAATTGAACAAATTTTCATTAATAGTGTGCCTGATGTTTCATTAATTGCCGTAAAAACGGAGTTATTCACGACAAGATATTATTATTTATGTATCTATGTATGCACAAATGACATTTTCCATTTGAAACCACTTTTATTCGGGAAACACATATAAAAAAGACTCGAAACTTTCTTTCCAGAAACAACGAAGAAAGTGAGTAAAGAAAAGTGTACGATTTAATACGCTGCACTTTTTCTTTTTAAAACTTTTTCGAACAGAAAAAAAAATACGAAAAAACCAGCAAATTTGCAAGTCATAATTTGAATACATTTTAGATAAATACGGACACTCATGGATGAAAACGATATTTAGCATGCGAATACAAAATTTCTACAATGTTCGCCTTAGCTTTCCTTTACAATTCTCGTTCTTTCTTTATTTTCCTTAAATTCCTATGCATGCATGTACATACGGTACGTACGTATGTATATTTCATATCATTACATACAATATGCCTGGTTATACTATATGTAAGTATGTGCTAACAAATCTGAAGCGAATGAATAAGCAAACATTAAGAGATAGGCTTTTAAGAAAATCATGCAGAAAAATGCTAAAAAGCACAAATCGCATAAACACAATACAATGTATGTATCCCTGTATGTCTGTTTATACATTTAAAGAGTGTACTCAGCGCAATTGGTACACCAAATGATCCCTGTACATTTATGGTGATATTACATTTCCATTCATACATTTTTATATGTATTTTTTACTCTACACTCAACATCTTTGTACTAAACAATTGCTTAGTTTGTTATTCCTTTGTTTACACCCTTTGCATGAACAAAAACAATTACTAAGCAATTGTGCGACAGATCCTTGTAACGGAGATTGTTATACTACGAATACTTTCCTCAAATCTCCTGCGTCTTCACAAAAAAAAGACTGAATTTTTACTAACTCAGTTGCCTGCTTGGTAACAGTCTGATGAAAGTTCTTGAAGGCGAATATTCATGGCTTCACCTTCTCGAGATATCTATGAATGTAAACATTGGTATATTTTTGTTTACTTGTTTATCATTTTTTTATGCTGGTGTTTGTTGTTACATTACGTAGTACAATAATTTGTAAACAAGTTCATTGTTTTATATAATCCTTTATTTCACTGTTTCCTTTTTCCATTCGTCCGCAGTGTAGAAAAAACTTAGCTACAGATGGTCGTACAAAATAACGTTAACAAATAAGCACATATGATGGCGCAAAATTTCTTTTCGAAATGTTTGAATATTAAATTAAAAAAATTCATTGAAAAGTTGTACATAAATATTCATCTACCATATATGTGTGCGAGATTTTGATGATGAGCAAATTAAAAACACGAACATCATGCTTACAAAGAAAAGCAAAAATGTCTCAGTCGTTGTCCTTAGTTGATTATTAACAAATCGAACAAAAAAAAGGATATTCAGTCGGGTCGGTCTCTGTATTAAGTAGCCAGTTACTTAGGATGCCCTACATCATGATGGATAGAGAAGAACAAAAAGAGACTTCAGTGAAAATAAACTATAAGATAGGGAAGTAACTTTGGTAGACTTACAAACTTATGATAAATAGGTAAATAGAACTATGCAGAGCTCAATGTCTAAAGACCTATTTCACAATGCTCCGATGAAGATGAAATCTCACTATATGCTGTGCTTATGATTCGAAGAACACAGAATGGAAATGGATTTCATGATTCCACGAGTACCAGCGGTTGAACATCATTCAACTGTCTGAAATAGCCTGCTTTAATCTAAGAAAACCCTGCAAAAGCATTAATCCTTGATTCAGAAGTCGTGCAGAACCTATTAATATCTACAGTTCCATTTCTCCCTCTTGTTATCTTATACTACCCTACAAATTTGGACTTTTTTGTGCAAATAATGTGTTTCCGAAGCCATTTTGCGCGCTGAACACGAATCTGGGTTCAAAAATGGTGGTCATATATACATAATTGGTTATTACAATCCTTCAGTCAGGATTTTTGTTGTGTGTGTTAATTTTATACATAAGTGGCTGGACCTACAGTTTAAAGTCGACTCCGAACGACAAATTTTTTTTTTTTTTTTGAGAAACTTTTCATGGCAGGTTTTTTTACTCTCAAAGTTTTTGCCAGAAATCTGCTGAGAGGAAATCGTAGAAGAAATACTTTTTGTGTTTTGTTTTGATGTCTTGCCTGGGGCTCGAACCCTGGCTTTACGTCTAATAATCTACTAGACCACGACGACTTCGAAGTAGTCGAAGTTTATAAAAATTAATCAAAATTTACATGACCGCCATATTGGATCCGCCACTTTGAACTTTTAAAATCTCGATCTGTAATCAACGGTTCCAAAAACCTCTGAGTAATAATTCTCAAGTAAATTTAATTAATTTTTAAGGACCTCCGTAATGTGTTTCTTTTCTTTTGCACCCCTTGACATAAATCCACCCCCCTTACTTTAAGGTTCATGCAATTAATTTGTCTTTGGGCTCATTTTAAAGAGCATTGATCAATTATCAATTACGTCAGTATTTATCTCTACAATATTTCAGAAATTGCCAAAAACTCTATTTTTAGAGGTTTCAACCTCCTTTTTCACGAAAACCTGACGTGATGTAAAGTTCTTTACACTGCTAATCTAGCATAAAATCGAGAACTATCTTCTCTTTGTAAATCAAAAATAAACAATCTTCACAATCTTCAACAAAACATATGATCGCTCCTAATGCTTCATGAGAATCCTGTGAATCTGAATCAATTTCATGTCAACAATCGCTCTAATGATCACAGTTTATATTCACATAAATACGACAAATATGAGGGCGTATCGCTGATTTATTAGCGGCCTTTTGAATTTACCGAATATGCAACTTACCCGAATATGCAACACTGGTCTAGTCAATGAACATCTGTCAGTTGACAATGTAGCAGCCATTAATTACATGCTGCCATGTGATTTGTCTCCAGTGTTAAGCTGGATAGCTTAATAGAATTGAAGTATGAATGGAATAGAAATATACCGAAATAAATTCCTTCAGAGCATAAGGGAAAATACTCCCCCTTTCTGACAAATCGTATTATACTTTAATTTGAATAACGCTTGCACACCGACTTAAACCCAAATATGCAGAGCCAAAGTATTGTGCTTATTGAAGGCCTAATCGATTCTCGCCCGTCGTCCTGTCTATATAAAATAATGGCAAGAGAATTTTGCGTATTCTGCAAATGATTACAATAGCCCACTTAAATTCCATCCTTTAAAATGCATATTAACCTTTCAAATTCGGCATAATGATCGTATAATATCAAGTGCTCATACCAGACATGCGCAGCGAGTTAGCAAATTGCAGCAGGGAATATAAATCAATCATTGTTAAAGATTAAACACTGGATTGAAAGCAAATATGTTCATGTCCTACCGTCTGTGAAGTGATCAAAAGGCAACTATCCACTCTGAGCTATTGAACTTAGTGAAACGAAGATTATTGCTTACTGCTGCTCAGAATTCTATCTCTTTAATTCAGTTATCAACTAGCAGGTGGGTCAACTTATTGTCTTAGCCGAATATTACTAAAAGAGATTTACGACGCTTTAGCTAAGACTACGACCTATCTTCTCACACATTACTTAAAGTACTGGGACCTACAGTTTAAAGTTGGCTCCGGGAAAAATCCTAGATGGCAGATGTTTAGTAGGAACTTTTCATGGCAATTTTATTTACTCTCAAAAATTTTCTCATAAATCTGCTAAAAAGTCGCCGTTGAACCAAAGAGTCGTTTGGTTCAAGATATTTGACCTAGGATTTGAACCATAGCCTCATGTCCAATAAGCCACCACACTACCTAGTAGCCTACGCCATAGACAATAGTGGGAAATCTGAACACAGAAAATGTATAAAAAAAATTACAAAAAAGAAAAAGACTACCTTCTGATACATTTTAAATAAGCCAATAGAATATGAAGCTAAAATAGGTTAATTTATGTTCGATGTAAATCGAAAACAATATTTTGGTAAACATATTTTACTAAAGAAGAGGTAATAAATTTATAAAAGCTTAATAAAGTAATCCAATATTTAATTCATACAATAATGGCTTTGCAAGCAAGAAAAACCTGCATGTCATGTTACCCTCCACAGGCTATTTATTAATACTGATTGTGACATTTCAAATGTCTTCAGAAGTTTTCTTTTTTTTTTTTTTAGAACTTAAATTTTTAACTCTATTGAAATGCATTTTACTTTTGCCAATAACTAATAACACAATACTCGTATCGTATACATTTAATTTACTTACGTTTACGTTCAATAACAAAAATAATGTCAATAATCCATGGATATGTTAAAAAGGGGAAAACTTTTTATAACATATGCACAGGAATGTGTGTGTGTATGTGTTGCATATATAAAAATTAATAAAGATTAAAATATTTTTTGCATATGCTATGTGTGATAGTAAATTTTGAAAAAAAAAATGAAAAAAATTAGGTTTCTGTACAGACATAAATTAAAATAATAACACAATTTATTATACGATATTATTATTATTATTATTTGTTTATGGAATTTATTAAATTTATGCTTTAAAAACAAATACCCATACATAGCATATACATATGTACATACATACATATGTATGTATGTATGCATTTCTGACTGGTCTGCCTGTTATTAAAATACTTAGGTTTTTAGACTATAAGGATGTATATACATATGTATAGTGTGTGTGTGTGTGTGTATTTGTATGAATATATTTAAATAAATATATGACATCGATAAGGCTATAAATAATTGTTTATTCAAAAGAGTTTATCAAAATTTTACCACAAAATGTTGTGTGTTGTAGTTTCCGGTTTCAATTACGCCATAAATATTCCCTCATACCAATGTGCATATGTATGTGTATACACAAATTGTACATCTACATGGACACGAATATGTATATGTTTTGAAATCATTTCTTCAACAACTACACCCACCTTTGGCTAAACGTAACATAACAGCCGAAAACAACAACAACAACAAGCAACACATCAAACGAAATATTTTTCTTTTTTTTTTAAATGAACGAACAAAATGTATCAAAAAATATATCGCCCAATAGCATGCAGGATAAGGATATATTTTTGAATGCTATGCTACCACATATGTCGGGTTAGGTGGGAGACTTGGCTCTATCTAGGTCAGCACTACGATACCAAAATAATGTCAAACCCAGCGATCATCAAACATTCCCCATTGGATATTGAAGAGTTCTGTGAACGATGGCATGATCTGGACACTGAGACATTAGGCTCTTCTCTTACGGAAATCATTCGACCAAACGCCTTTGCTTTTTCACGTTAGGTTGAAAACGGTGACGGGGGCCCACCATGAAGATAAAGCCCATTACCATACGCCAACTAATATCCAACCCAGGCATCAAACATACACTTTAGGAAGCAAGTCGTCTTTCTATTTCAATCATGAAAAACTGATTGACTACCTGCAGTAGTCATCTAAGGGACTCACAAGCCTATCGACATACCTTGAGAGAAACGTCGCAATGAGTGCCTTTGTGATTTAAGGACAGAAGACAGTCAGTTTTCTCATCTATACAAGTCAAGGAAATTTGATTCTCATGGTAATGGAGAGGAGAATTCCTAACTGGACAATCTAAACATCTATGCCTTGTAACATGTCGGAGATTGTAATCTCATCACTGAGTCCATACAAAATTGGTCATTATTACCCTTCAGTCTGGATTATTGACCTAGTTTCTCACACCACTTATGTTGTGTGTGCTAATTTTATACGTAAGTGGCGGAACTTACAGTTTAAAGTCGACTCCGAGCGACAGATTAATTTTGAGAAACTTTTCATGGCAGGTTTTGTTTTTCTTTTTTCCTCTCAGAGTTTTTTGCCAGAAATCTGCTAAGAGGAAATCGCCGAGGAAATACTTTTTGTCTTTTGTTTTGACGTCTGGCCTGGGGCTCGAACCCTGACTTTACGTCTAATAAGCCAACACAATACTTACTAGACTACAGTGCAATTTCCAAAATACTCCAAAGCCCTGTAACGCTTATAAGAGCTTTCTTTGATCGTTCGTTGGGAATTTATTCGCACCCTCGCTGTGTGAAAAAGCTTAATATATTATTAGGAAAAACCCTACTAAACAATCATTGCATTGCCTTCAAAATAAGCATGACCTGCAACAGGAAAACACCGTAATGCCTGACCACAATACGTTCAAAACCCTTAATAGTATGCTACAGTCTTGTTTCGTTAGCATTTTGGAGTTTTCGGTATAGACAGGACGACAAGTGATCTCCTTTCTAAAAAATTAATAAGTAATTCACTCTAATGTACAACAATTTGTAGTCTAATCCAGTTACATTAACTCCATTTGAATCGCGAATTATTGACCCTTACTTATTACTCCCTACCTATAGGTCGGCAGGTACTCTTACGGATTGTAAACTCTGAGAAATTCAATTTTGCACAGACCATCTATCGTGCTTGATCAACTAAAATGTTTTCAATTCTCTGTGTTCGCAAAAAATTTAAAAAAGCGACAATAAATTCGAACCAGGTTTTCTCTTGCTGTCTCTCTCTCTCTCTCTCTCGTTCTCATTTCGATTTCCCTCAACTCTTGTGTTCATGTTATGACAACATGAAATGAAATTTAAAGCCCATCAACTAAACAAAAAAGCCAGGCAACATCAACAAGGACAACAACAACAACAATAGCAAACCCATAAGGACAATAACAATAAGGGCCGCTCTTACAGTACAGTTAGTAAATGATAAACAACAAAAAGGTGGTTTGAGTTTGGCTCATATTTTTTTTTTTTTTTTGTTGTTGCAAGTGTTCCTCTTTGTTTTTTCTTTGTTTTTAATTTACAATCCGTCCAACTTGTATTTACATACACAATCGTTGTATTCGTCTCTGTGATTCTGTTGTTGCTGTTATTGAAAAAATACGCATACACAACTATACATACCATACAGACTCATATACATAATGGTTGTCATACATACGGTTATAAGCGGGTCCGGGTAACGTATCGACAGTAAACAATACCAAATGTAAGCCAATTTATAAACCAATAAAGTTTTGTAAGCAAATACTACAACAAAATCAAAGTTGAACACAAGCGGTGCGCTACTTGATAAATTTTTATTAAAAACAGTAAAAATTTATACAACAAACATACGAACGAACACCAAAAAAAATGGTACAAATTTATTTATTTATGTACGGACGTGTGTCGGTGTAGAGATGATAAACGTAGGTAAGACCATACACATCAGTAGTTACAGTGGTACAGTCAGGATAGAAAAATAAGTGAAACGCTAAAGGAAATTTAAAAGCAATAAAATTTTGGTCTCTGATACATCAGCAATCAAAACGTAGAAGTTCAATGCTCAATAATATTTTGAATCCAAATTTAAGACAATCGCCGATAGCAACTTACAGTATTCCCTTGATTTAAGTCGTCTCGATTTATGTTGTCTTGATTAACGTTGTCAAAAATTTTGTTTCTTTCAACTTCGATTTGTGACGTCATTCGATTTACGTCGCCTCTATTGTTTATAAGCAAAACAGTAAAGCCAGGGTTCGTATTCCAAGCCCGACATCAAAACAAAATACAGAAAGTATTTCTTCGGCGATTTCTTCTTAGCAGATTTCCTGCAAAAACGCTGAGATTAAATAAAATGCCATGAAAGGTGCTACTATCAGATGCAGATGGGTTTCGTTAAAATTCGATTTTCGTCGTTTCGATTTACTTCGCCTTTTTCCGGAACATTCTACGAAGTAAATCGAGGGAATACTGTACTCCCACTTATAAACACATAACGCAGGTTACGACACATAGGGCTCGAAGTAAACTAACACTCGAACGAACTGAAATACATGGATTAGGGTGTAGAAGTAAAAATTTTTGGACCTTATACAAGGATATTTTGCTCAAATTCCCAACTGTTTTTCAGTCTGAGGTTATTACAGTTTCATTTTGTGCGCTGTACTAATGGTATGCACTTAATTATATTTTCATGTCTCATTAATAGTCCTGTTTTCGTATTCGATGGAATTGCGGTCATAAAGTGATTAGATCGTCTTCAATAGCTTGCTTAGGCTAATAAAATTGTACTCTTCTGCGTTCAATGGCACTCTGAGATCACTAACAATGAAGTTTCTGATAGATTGTAAGGGGATGGATTTAAAACAAACATTAATGGTCCAAAGCCCTATTGCATGATTGACTTTAAGAAAATCATATTGAGTATGGACCTTTAGAAACAATATACCAATGTCGCATAATGGAATAGTGCCCAAGCGTTAAACGATCGGCAGTGCGTTTCTGTAAAAAATATGGAAGGCGAAGCAATAGGTTTTCTAGCAAGGAGAACTAAATGAGAAATCCAATGAATAAATTACGTTTCTAGAATCGACTGAATACAGAGTCAGGAGGCTAATTATGGGATAACAAGATACATTTTATTGCAAATGTAATGGGCCAACTATGATCAGATTGGGTCACGGCATCAATCAGACGCAGTGGAAATTATGTTGGTTCCTGCAAGACATTTAATAGATTTATTTTATTGAGCAAGGAAGTTTCTCCTTGAGCGTCGCTTTCAGTATAAGCATCTAAATGATCTTTTACGACTTCAAGATTAAACAGAATAAATATGGAAATATATTTCGAAAATTTCATTTCAATCGAATATTGATGAGCAAAAATAAAGTAACAAACTGTATCTTCTAATGATAGCACGGTCCTACTAATAAACCAACATTTCCGTCAGTATCGCACAATGAGCCCTAACGGCAGTACTATAGCCGGTACTTGATCATACTTACCGGCTTCCTGTGAATAGAATAGATACATAAGTAACAGCACTTATAACATACAGACTCTGATTATTACTGAAATCCGGAAAAATTTCTTTCATGGAATCACTGTTCCAATAAAAGTCTTTAGTTGTACAAATTAAATTTAAAAAAAAAAAAATGAAATTTTTGTCAACCGTAACTCAGACAACCAATAGATAGAAACAATTGAAGTCCCACAAACGTATATACATTCCTAGTCATATTTCTAAATAAAAGTCATATTTAATATCACTCAAGTTTTTATTATTCATTTTTCTTAAATTTTCATTTTCTAATAATTACAATTCGTTTAACTAAGACCGTAAACTACTCTCTAGTCCAACCGAAATAATATTTAATACTGAGAAATATGTGTATTTTTACGAGGGTTGCTCAAAAACTTTCAGCATTAGCAATGAAAAACAAAACATAATCATGTATCATCAACGTTCAATATTCTACTAAGATGCCAATTTAATCCGATATCTTGATAATCCAAGATCCTATGATAATATATTGAATAATAATCTGATAATATTGAATAAATTTTGTTCGTCGGAATCTACGCCAGAACTTCCGAAATCACATTTATATTCTGCAGGCCAAAATCTTTTCATTCTTATGTACGAATTTAACAATGTGGGTAATAAGACAAGGTATTATTCGAAATACTGGAAATAAATTACTAGACGCGAGTTCCTGATTCAAACCCCAGCCCCGACATATCGAAATATTAAAAAAAAAATTATTTCTTACGGCGACCTCTTCGGCAAAAACTCTGAGAGTAAATAAAATTATCAAGAAAATGTTGTCAAAAATATGTCATTTGGAGTCGACTTCAAACTGTTGCCTCCGCCGTTCATTGATAAAATTAACACACACAACATGAATGGTATGAAAAGCTAGGTCGTAATGCTGACTAAAGAGTTGTAAGTAACGTGACAGAAATTAAGCACAATTTGATTCATATTCCAAATATCATTTCTCTTGCTTTTATACTTTGAGAAAAATATTCATTTTTATTAAAACTGTTATCAGGTATTAAAGTCGCCGTAGCAGTAGCATTTGCGCCTCGAGGACTGCGTGCTCTAGTGCATTGCGAAAGCTGGACGTTAAGAAGCTGCGATCACAAAGGACAGCTGAGACGTTCTCCCCTCAACTCTCTGGTAAGTTCTGCGAAAATCGGCAAAGAGGATGACCTTGTATCCGTTGGAAATCGAGAAAGAACCCTGTCATTGATTGATGTGGAGTGGAGGCGCGCAAGAAGCAGAGGCGCCTGGAAGGATGTGTTGCGGCAGGCCGAAATCCCTTAATCGGGTTGTTATGGCCAATTAAGTAAGTAAGAAGTCTAGTAGGTACCGTGTTGGCTTATTAGATGCGACTTCTCTGCTGAAACTGTAACTGCCTCTTAGAAGATTTCTAGCTAAAACTCTGAAAGTAAATAAAATCTTCCTGAGGAGTTTCTTAAAAATCTGTCGGTCGGAATTGACTTTAAAGTATAGGTCCCGACACGCATGCTTTTAATTAACATTCCCAACATAAGTGCAGTCAGAAGCTAGGTCGTAATCCTGCCTGAAGGATTGTAATGGCCAATTATGTATGCATATATGTATGTATGTAAGTATCCGCGCCCCCAGTACCGAATTGGGATCATCTCTAATCCAATATGTAGATTATATAATTATGAAAATGCGTCACTGGGACACATACTTGGAACCTTTGAATAAAAACCCTTGCTGAATATGTGTTTCTGTCCTAAATTCCAACCAACTATAAAAAATCCAGTCTTTACAGTTGAGGCATGAAAACTTTCTAAATAAGAAAGTTAATAATAACCTTTTTGTTGAAGCTACACCCGTCAATTATGATTATCATTTATTGCCTCTATTTTAGCAAATTACCCTGTTGTAGACTATAATGTGTGTTCGCTGAATAGGCTCTGGAGCAAGCTTCGTAATGTGAAAGCTTTGAAATGTGAAAAAGGATTTTGCTAGAAGTTGGCTTAGATCGGAACAATGCCTCATTTGCCTTAACAACGTGTATCTGGTCTAGTGTGGTCATTATCCAGTCTAACATAAGAACTCTTCACCTGCAACAATAATGAAAGCAGAGGTAAATGCTAACTGTGATGCACACTAATCTAATCCGACTAATACATTTCTCTTCCGTATCCTCGCTGTCATTATTCACGACAATAGCGTAAAAACTTCTACTTTTTCTTTCTTTGATGACCAATTTATGTCTGTTGGTTACTGTATTACCAGGCATTTATTAAAGTTCTGCCAAATTGATGTAGAAGAAAACATTTTCACAATCGCAACAAAGTGTAAATGGAATAAATATTTTGCTGAATTTTTATTATAATTTTAATGTTATTTTTTATTGATTTCGATTGAGTTCATTTTAGGCAAACAATTTGAAAAAAAAAAACAACCGAAAACAATTTACAATCGTATTTCATTTTCTCAATAAATTTAACTACAAATTGTTAGGAAAGAGAAATTATGTATCAATATGTATGAAAGCAATGAATGTAATAAATATTCAAATTTGTTTATGGCTACAGTACAATATAAAATTTGATTTAAAACCATTCGCTAAGACTTTGCACAACAATAAATGTCAGACTTTTAAGCCCAATGACAATATTCTTCTAAAATATGATCTTTAGCAGCTACTAAATACAAATACTTTGACAGCCAATAATAAATAGTAAAATAATAACAGTCTTTCACGCTTTTTCACCTACATACATATGCACACAACACATGCATACACACACACAAATATAAAATACAAATAACGGTTTTTCATATTTTGTCTTTCGATAAATGCCCCCATTGAACTGTTAAATCGCTGGCAACACATTAATAAAAAATATGACTTAAAAAAGGATTTTCTCTAGTCAGACAACAACAAAGCAACCAGGCAACCTAAGTACTCTTATACATACATATACACACACTTGACATAATCACAGATACCAAAACAAATAAGAGGAAAAACAAAAGTTTACACACACACACACACTTGTACATGCACGGTAAAACAAAATTTATGATCAAATAAAGGAGTACGAATCTATATATACGAGTACGTATGTATAGAATGACTTCGAAAGAAGGATGTATGTGTGCGTGTATGTAGAAGAAAAATCAATTTGTTTGTTACGACGAATATTACAACCAGTGTAGAATAAATGAATGTGAGAGTATGTGTGCGGATATTTGTGGGTGTGTACAGCTTTGACACACAAATATTTACAGAAATACTTTCATATACACATACATACTCAATAAACTATAAGGGGAAGGTAAACATGAGTACAGTTCTTATGAAAATTTTTCAAAGAAAATTGCATTTGCAATACGATTTCGCTTTCCTTCCCCTTGCTGGCTTTCAGTTAAATTACAAAATTACAAAGGAGAGCATGGAAAAACTAAGCTTCAGATTTTATAGTTTTGTATTTATGACTTGTGCTTGTGCTCGTGTATCCTTTACTTCAGCTACCATAAATTGCGACACATATTCACATACAGATTCACATACACATTCGCATTCGCACTCACATTCATATTCATATTGATTGTTATTATTGGCGCTGTAATCGCAGTCATTGCTGGTGTTCTGGTTGTCTTTTAGACAAACGCTGTTACGGTTCAATTTATCAAAAATTGTTTCAATTAGAATGTGTTGTCACTTACGTGTGTCAAATATTATTTGCGGAAAGGTTATAAATTAAACAAATATCATCGCATATGAATTATTTATTGGCATTTTAAAGGAAATTAGATCAGAAGATGCAAAATCATTATTCATATAATCAACATAAATTAATATGTTACAGCAGCAGCGTTATTAATTAATAAGACTCCACTCCGCGTGTAATTGCTTCAGTTCAATTCTATATTGAACGGTGACAAATGTTTGCTGAAGTGTTTTTGTTAATAAAATGCAGAGACATTGATCAGATGGATGTTTGGTCGCTGTGGTGTGGTATGGTATGGTATGGTTCAATAGACATAAAGTCCTGTATTGTAAATTTTAATTGAAATATTAATAATAGATACTCAATAACAGATATCTACATACATAGATACGTTAAGTGTTTTCAATAAACAATAAAGTTGAATTTTAACAAAACATGAATATTTTATATTTTTCTAGCATTGCCTTACCCCTTCTAAGAGCAACTGGGACAACTTAATTGTAATTTCATGATGAGACACATTGATGAGAACTCATTGAAAACATTTAAAAAAGTTTTGCAGACTGTGGTTAAGCAGCAATTGGAAAAATACATGGAGGAAAACAAATTATTGTTGAAATATGAGTCGGGTTTCAGAAAGAAGTTTTCATGTGAAACTACTGATAATTATGTGGCGAGTAGATGGAAAAATATGAAAAATAATAAGATTCTGAAAATTTTTCTAGACTTCAAACGAGCATTTGAAACAATTGATAGGGATATCATGCTTCAAAAATTAATGAAGTGTGGAATAGAGGGAGAGGAGCTGATGTGGTTTAGGTCATATTTGACGAACCGTAAACAAATTACAAAAGTTAATAACACTGAATCTAGTCCAATTGAAAATAAATACTGAGTACCACAAGGATCAATATTAAGAGCGCTGCTATTTAATATTTACATTAACGATAAGGAAAAAGCCTTGAAAAGGTGCGAGATAGTATGATATGCGGACGATATTTTAATTTTTACTGATGATGAAATTGATAAATTATGTCACAAGAATTTATCAAAGGATATGGGGAATATAAATGAATGGTTAACGATGAACAAGCTGAAACTAAATGAGAATAAGACCAAATTGTTAGAGATTAATATGGACAATAATATAATATTTAAAATAAATAATGTAACAATAGAGAAACTTAATTCGATAAAGTCCTTGGGTTTCATGATAGATAAAGAATTAAAATTTAATGATTATCAAAATCGGAAAGAAAATAGGATTTTTCAAACGCATAAGAAGTAAAATCTCAATTATAACATCAATAAATATCTACAATACAATAATTAAACCACACTTCGAATATGCAGCGACAATATCATATTCGCTTAGAAATAGTTGAATGTAAAAGAAAGACTACAAGCTAACACCATAAATTTTATTCAAAATATGAAGATAGGAGATGCACCAGACTATCTAACAGAACAACTACGTCATGTTGAGGAGGTTCAACCATACAGTTTGAGAAACGTCATGGCCTTCAGGATTCAACAAGCTAATACCACTACAAGCCAAAAATCGCTATTTTATAAAGGACTAAATCTGTATAATAAGTTGTCATATGATGTTTAAAATGAAACTAATAGTATGTTTTTTAGTAGAAAAGAGTGTAATTTTTTATAAAGAACAATAATTAGCGCTTTATTTTCATGAGTATATCTTTCTTAATTTAAATGTAACTTAAAGGTATTAATAATACTGGTTAATATCAATAAAAAAACACATTTTCAAGACATTTGTTTACATGCGTATTATTTCATTGCTTTATTACAGTTTCAGTACTTAAATGTCAAGCATTTCTTGCGTTTAGTAAAGGAAATTAATACGAATCTAAATTTAATGTAGGATATCGCTGTAGATGGTTTTTTTTGTTTTGTTGAAATTAGTATCCATCATAGTTAAAGAAAGAAAAAAGTAGATATTTTTACACCATTTATAGCAAATAATGACAGGCAGAATACGAAAGATAATTGCATTAATCGGATTAGAACAGGTATGATCACAGTTAGCACTTACCTCTGGCTTAATTATCACAGCGGGAGAAGCCTTCTTATATAAGACTAGATAATGACCAGGCTAGACCAGATACACATTTTCGTGGTTAATAAGGTATTTTTCTTTTAATTTTATAAAATGTATGCATAATGCCAACTTTCCGCAAGAGTTTTTACAAGCGACATATTTTGAAGCTTGCTCCATGTTATCTTCTAAATCCTGGTAATTTGCTGAAATAGATCGAATAAATAATAATCAATTTGATTGGTGTTGCTTCAATAAGAAGGCCGTTATTAACTTTCTTATTTGGAAAATTTTAATGCGCCCCCTAGACTGGATTTTTTACCATTTGTTTACCAGTTGTTCGATTATTGCAATGAGATTTATTTATTAATTTTATATATGGTGAAAAATTGCCCATAATTGAGTTGCGTTATCACCACATGCAATCTAGTACTAGTAAGGAGAACTTTTTATATTGTTTTCCTTCCAGCCTATTGCAGTAACAAACCTCAGGATGCTTGCTTGCTATCCATTACTATAAAAGTGTATCCATTACTATAAAGGTTCCAAGTATGTCTTTTGATTACTAATTTTTTTCAATCATATTATTTTCATATTAAGTTTGTCTTAACCGCCGTTTGGAAAATTTCGCTTTTAAGTTTACACTACTTTGACGGTTACTTACATCAGGTTATTTCTAGATAGTCTGATATTCAGTCCAAGTCTCCTGATGTTGAAATTTCACAATAAAGACTTAGATTGTCTCAAACCAATTTGTTTTAAGAAGATTTATTGCCTTTTTTTATTTTCCATTTTGTTAAATATACATACACACTTTTACAATCCTGTACCACTTATGTCTTGTGTGTGTTAATTTTTATTAATTAGTGGCGGCAGTTACAGTTTATACATACATACATTCATAATTGGTCATTAGAACCCATCAGTCAGGATTATTGACTTAGTTTCTTAGTTTATAGTTGACTCCAATTGAAAGATTTTTGATCAAATTTTCAAATTACAGAGATTTGCTCATATTTCATTTCGTTTGAGATGTCTGACCTAGGGCCTTTCGTCTAATAAATCAACACACTACCCAATAGGCTACAGCGATGTCATCTGGCTTTCTGGCCTTACAAGTAGTAATTTTACCATCATTCACATTGCCCCAACAGAGCTTTCTGTGACGCTGTAAGACAGATTTTCATTGCTTCTGTTATACCCAACACAGAATAGTCGCTGTACATTATCCACCACCAACTGAGTTGTTATCAGTTTCGCTTTGCTTTCACAAAAAATGCCCTCAGTCTATGATCTTGCTGTTAAATACCCAGAATTTAAATGTAATTCTCCACCACATCATTATGCATTTTACTGGTTTTTGAAATGGAAGTTACATTCTTCTAATAGGTTTCATATCTTTCTAGACATTTCCCGTGATATTATCTTAGCCAAAACTGGAATATTATTCAGTTTGGGAAAGTTTATCATTCTCGTAATATTGTAGTGATGCCTGGGTTTACCCTTCATCCTACTTAGTTCCATGACATTGATGACAATGGGTAGAGATGGTTATGGAGACCTTTTAGCAGAAATTTAAAAGCTTCCACAAACATTTCCAATATTTTATACAATATTTCTAGTCAGGTAATATGAATTGTTATCGTTACAGTCCAGGAGAAATTTTCTTGTTTTTTTTTTCCATTTTTCAGTGTAATTCCAAAATTCTTTAAATAAACATTTTTCAATATTAATGAAATTCAAATTTTAACACACACACACACACAAATATAAAAATATATATGTACATGTACATATATATGTATATGTATGAATAGTGCATGTATGTTAGTGTTTAAACACTTGTACACCAGTACACGTTTAAAATTCCATGTAAAAGAGTGGAAAAAAAGAACATTTATTCTATAGGGTCCAATTCAAATACGAACAAACGTTTATAAATTTTGTGTGTAGATGTGTAAGTGTATGCGTTAGTTTTGCTGGTTTTTCTTCTTCCTTTTAGTTTTTTTTTTTTTTGTACATAGAACGGCGCACAAAGTGTCATTCTAAAATGTACGTGATTCAATTATAAAATGCGGTTTTCAAATCGTTGAAAAATTTATATCTTTCCATTTTATTGTATTCGCCAGTCGTATTCGTACGTCCTGAAACGTTTTTTTTTTTTTTATTTTATTTTATTCGTTTTCCATTTCTTCTGAATCAGTTTTTGTGAGAATTGTCATCGTCGATGTTGTCGTCGTTACAATACTACGGCTTTTTCCTTTTTGTTTTCTTTTTTGTTCGCTTTCATTTGTGTGTCGTTAGTTGTTTTAACCGCTTCCATTCTTTTGCTATGGTTTTTGAGGTATCTATTCATTCAGTCATTCATTCATTCAGCCAGTCAGCCAGCCAGCCAGTCAACCACTCATTCATGCATTCGTTTGTTCATTTACTCAGTTTTCTTTAGAGCCCAGCCTTGTAACATTTAAGTTACTTTGTATGCGTACGCGAGCAAGTTGTTTGAACGTGATGCCACCTTTGTGTTCAAAGCTAAAAAGAAACGGAAACGCAAAACGAAAACGTAATCGTAATCGTAACAAAGAAAACAAAAAAAAAACAAATTTGAATTGTTATAAAATATAAAGGAAATAGTATAAGAGTAGAAGAGTATAAATTGCACGATGGAACTTGATTTATTATATTTAAATTAGAGTTTTAATCTTTGAATATGAAAACCAAAAAAAAAAAAAAAATGAAATTCAGAAATAAATTTTTAAAATTAATTTCCTTTCAATTGATAGAAAAAGTGAGAGTTAAACTAAATAGAATTTTAAAAAATTTGGGCTAATTAAAGAAAGTATAATATTTCAATAAATATTATCAGTTTCTTTAGCAAAAATGTTGGAAATTTTTCATTTCGTATAATTTGCTTCACATTGTCGGTTGCAATCTAAACAAAATTAAACGCCCTTTATTTTTTTTCTACGACAAATAGAAAAACTAAATGCAAAACTTCGAATGAGAGGATAGGTAGCTGAATTCAACAGATAGATTCCGTTCCTTAACCTTTATGAACTAGAGCAGAATTTGCCATACGATGTGAATGTAATATCTTACGATGAATTTTATTTTACGAACTGGCAATAATTCATTCAATCGCCATGCTTCAGTACTACATAAGTCTAAAATTCTATTAACATTACCTCACAGCATATAGACGAAATCTTTCCAACTTTAAAGATATAATTTCCGAGTCTTATGCTTATTTGAAAGCCCTGGGATGGTTCGGTACAAAGAAAATTTTTCAATCAACAAATAGAAAAATGTAGCCTTTCTCAACACAAAAGTGATTGAATATCACTATCCAAGATTGAATGATCTTTGTTGCATAGAAATTTGCTAATAGAATCTTCCCCATCTCGTATTACAGGCTAAATTTTTAACTCGATAAACCTTAGACGATGTTTATTTACTTTTCTTACAGGATTTTTTTAATTTGTAGCAACATGAATATCTAATCCCTAAACTAAACTGTAAGATTGTTCAGGCTTACGACTTAGCTTCTCACACCATTTATGTTGTATGTTAATTGTGTGCATGAGTTTAAATTCGACTACAGTTTAAAGTCGACTCCGACCACAGATTTTTGAGAACCTTTTACATGGCAAAAGTTTTTTATGCCGATCGCAAAATAAAAATTTTAAGACCTGAACACAACAGATACCCTGAACCCCAACAGACGATAACATCAACCACACAAATAACTAAGATGACCAGAAAATAAAGAAAACTGCGGACGCTTTCCCTCATACGTACTACAATAAAAACCGTATTTGAATAAGATAAGGATGAGACAAATATGTAAATGAATAAGATTGTTGATCCCCTTGGAACTGAGGCATATCGCATTCAGTTTTTTAGTTACAAAAATAAATACAAAACATAAGAGGCATTTAAAATAAAATTTTATGAATTTTATTTATTTTATTGTAACACTTAGTTCTTAGTTCCCAAGTTGTCGTGGTCTAGTAGGTAGTGTGTTGGGTTATTAGACGAAAGACTGCGGGTTCGTATCCCAGGTCAGATATCAAAACGAAAAAACGACTTCCTCTCACCAGATTTCCCATTAAAAAAAAATTCCCATTAAAAGCTTCTAAAAAATCTGTCTCCCGGAGTCCTTCGGCGACTTTCTCTCAGCAGATTTCTGGCAAAGACTCTGAGAGTAAAAATTGCCATGAAAAGCTTCTCAAAAATCTGTCGTTCGAAGTCGACTTTAAACTGTAGGTCCCGCCACTCCTGTATTAAAAATTAACTCACACAACGTAAGTGGTGTGAGAAGCTAGGTCGTAATCCTGAGTGATCGATTGTAATGACCAATTATGTATGTAATACTTAGTTCTTAATATTCTATACGAACGCCTATGGAGTCGTTGTAATAGTCTAACCCTTCGAAGTAGATTTCGGCCACTTTTACTAACATATCTCAGACACATATCTTGACGAATGTTGGTTCCTTATATATGGGTGGCGGGACCTACAGTTTAAGTCGACTCCAAGCGACAGATTTTTGAGAAGCTTTTCATGGCAATTTTTACTCTCAGAGCCTTTGCCACAAATCTGCTGAGAGAAAGTCGCCGAAGAAATATTTTTCGTTTTGATGTCTGACCTGGGATACGAAGCCGGGCCTTTCGTCTAATAAGCCAACACACTACCCACTAGACCACGGCGACTATATATTCCAACATTATTTGATTATTTATAAAGACTTAGTCATAACAAAAAAGACTAAATGACTAACGATGGCAAATTCTGTGACAAATTAACGTCGACGAAACATACAATTTTTCTTTTTGGATATTTCTGATGAAATGAAATCAAAATCTTGTTGAATCATACAATTATACGATCTTTACGCTCTCAATTGGACCACAACATAATCACCGGAAGACAGTTATACTTCATTGTGAAGAAGATTTTTTTCCAACATTAAAAGCATATTGCTCTAAGCACCAATTAGCATATCTACACCATTGTGTATGGTCAACCAGCTTTCAGTTGAAGTAGTAGGGATAGCTAGTGTGTTGGCTTCTTAGACGTATAGCCACGGCTCGAACCACGGGTTAAACATCTCCAACAAAACGAAATATTACTTTGACGGGTTGCTACCAGCAGAATTCTAACGAAAACTCTAAAGTAAAATAAAATTGCCATGAAAAGTTTTTTTTTTTATAAATCTGTCGTTTAACGTCGCCACTAAAAAAAATATTTGAATAGCTAGGTCTAGGATTACCTTCACTAAACGGTTGTAACGATCAATTACGTATTTATTTAGTTTCTAACATCCACTAACACTAACTACAATTTTTGCTAAGGACCATTGTGCATCCTTTATAAATAACAATTTACTTATTGTGTACTAGTGTACCTGATGACAGTCTTTAAAGCTTTTATCTTTAACACACAAACACAAACAATCGCATCATACAATCGTACAATATTTTATTAAAAGTACAGTAAAGTAACAGAAAATCTACTTGATGTTGCAAAACGGCTGTTAAGCCAAAAGTGCATGAAGTCTTGTTTAGATTTATTAAAAAAAAAGGGAAAATATGCCAAAATAAATAATAAAATGCCACGAAAGCGATCTGTGAGACAGATAGGAATAAAAAAGAAAGCAATTGAAATAAAAATTTTTGTATAAATCTTAACAGCTTGTGAAAAATAGTAATTTTCACAATTCAACGCACTTTCAATGGTGTTGCCGCTGCTTGACTCAATACAAAAGATGCTTTTAAAGGTGGCAAGTAGTTCTTTTTATTTCATATTATTTTTTTGTTGTTGTTGTTTATTTTTTCTTATTTTATTGCATTGTACTGTGTATTATATTGTGAGGCGTTGTTATATTCTTTGGGCTTGTTGTACCGTATGCATAAGGATAAATGCTATGCAACATAATTTAATGCTGACAAAATGGCAGCATTTAACTCGAGTACCTTTTTCATTTATAGTATTTACCACTTACCACGATGCTTATATTTCTAGAATTGTATGTGTGTGTGTGCGTTATTGTATTCTACTGTACGTGTATCATATGTTAGAGTGTGTGTTTATGCATTCATAAGATGTACGAATCAACTTACCTCCAGTTTAACTTGCATTTCCTTAATCATCATCAATGAGTGTTGATGAGGCTGATGATTACGTCACTGCAAGAAAACCTTTCAAACAACTCGATAATATGTAACAGTCGCTCAAGTCGTCTCAAACGATATCCTACACAATAATGTACGTTTTGAAAAAAGTTTCGTTCATTATTAAACTACACATGCCTTAAAGGTATTACAATAATGTACGTTTTGAAAAAAGTTTCGTTCATTATTAAACTACACATGCCTTAAAGGCATTACTCTGGTGTATAAACAAGTTAAATTTGAGTGGTTTGAAGTTTATTAGCTTACACCTCCAACTTAACGGGAGCAAATTGCACAACCTCACATCCACGTAAGTTGATCATTCTCTTAAATCGCCCGCACAGAATACCTAAAATGGCATGAGCTGTAAAAAGTAAAAACACATATCATAGGTATCACAATCATACAATCAAAGCATAACGAATATTGATAATCATCGACAAGTAGTGCTAGTCGTTGACAATATTGGTCTGGCCAACTTGTTCTCTATGTAATGTTGGCCATCAGCCGAAAATCCATGTGGATTTGTGTCCTATCAAATTTGCTAGGTTCCTTCGTTTATGTATTCATTCATTTAGAAATTGTGCTCATCGTCGAAGAATATTTTTTGCCATACTCATCGTTTACTCAGTTGAATTTTGCTCAAGCACAGGCCCTAGCCACAGCAGAAAATTCGGCAAGATGTGGTCTACGAAAAGAGAAGTTCTTGTCAGCATCACGATATTAACTGTCATGGATTCTCTTTCGCAATCTCACGAACATTTACGATGTTTTTTCCAGCTCTTGCAATTCATAGATGCGTTTAGATCAATATTTTACTAAACTTCTGATCCCTTATAACATTTACTGAAAATTATTTAAAATCGATCGATAGCAACTGAAAACCGGGCAATGAATTTTTAATTTTTAGGCGTTACAAACTTTTGTACGAGAATAATACAACCTGCATATAGCGTGATAGTGTAGGGCATAATTAATTCATTTATTCTTTCAAAAGTACTTAATGTCGCGTTCGGTTTGCTTATAGACCACAATTCGGTTGGCTTTCAATTTGGAAAATCTTACTGTTAAACAGTACATTTAAAAGAGTATAATCTTTAATTTTATAGATCTATTCTGAAAAACCGATTACAAAAAAAAAAAAAAAATTCGGAGTTGAATTTAAACTGTAGCTACAGCCTCTCATGGATAAAATTAGCACCCAGAGTGGCTCAAATTATAAGCAGCACTGAACTCTTTTAAATCTCTGCTATTAGCGCGAAATCAAGCTACAGCACTTGGATTTTCAAGTGCGATTTACTTTACATGTGGTTCAATGACTTCAAATGCAAATAGTTCATGCTACTCGCTGTCATTAGAATTTTCCTTGAGTCTTATCCACCACTAAGTGACATGAGCTACCACCGCTACCACCTTGAAATGCTGAAGAAAACAAAAAAAAAGAGAGAAAAGGAAAGGCAGCTCAACCTGAAAACTAATTGAGCATTTGCCACGTTTGTGGCTGACTAAATATTTCAAAGTTAATTTTGCATGGGGCTCTTATCTATTTGCCTCTGTATGTGTAAATGTCTCTGTGTATATGTGTGTGTGAGTTAGTTGAGGTTGATTTTCAATGATAATTTACCATCAAGCGCGAAAGGAACTTTTTGTTGAATAAATTTTATAGTCCCCTATCAATTTGCATCGTTAATAGCTGATTGACCTCAAAAGATGCACTACTTTAACGACCGCATAATCTATTCGCTATTGTTATTGTAATTGGAAAATTAAGTTTTCCTTTTTTATTGTTGTTGTTGTTGTTTTTGTTGTGGTCTTGAGATGTTAAGGTGAGCATTCAAATGTTGAATTTTCGGTAAAAGTTTGATATTTTTGGAAAAGGATTATGAACGAAAATATTTCTTTTACTACAGCGGGCATAAGAATAATTTTATCTTAATTTATTTCCTAAAGAGGGTTTGTAATATGTATCATGTGTAACATGATAGATCACATGCATAGTATGTACAGGATGTCCTTTGGAAACTCTAGTCATACACACTTGGGTGAATGATGAACGAGTGAAAGTAAAAAGTTTCTTTGTGATAATTTATTGCTTGCGTTGTTCAATTAATTTTTTAAACAAATTCGTTTAAATAATCTACTTTACAACTTTTTTGACAAATAAAGGCTTCCACTTTATGTAGACGATAAGGTTGGTTGGTATCTACAAGAAACACTTTGGCATCGAAGTTTCGAAAACATTAAAATAACAAAAACAATACGATAACAAAACAAACAGCCAAACCATTACAGGAAAAGGAATAAACAGAAATCAATCACTAAATTAGGTTCTCGAAGTTACCAAACAATTAAAAACAGTTAAACTGAAGGTTACATTAACAGACATTTGTAATAAAAACTACGACACATAAACATGGTCGTTTTAAAGGCTCGAATGTTTGAAATGTTGTTAATACAGGGTGGGCCATTTAAAAGTTTAAATTTAAAAATACAATTAAACAAAAACGGTTTGTAATTTTGGAAAATTAATTTTTTTCTTTTTTGTTTTATTATTAAACCTGCACTTAGGGGATGACCCCTACTCATGCAGTGTATTGTGCAGGTTTAGGAAAGGTGGAAAGAGGGAAGATGCGTACGGTAAGGAAACGAGTTGCTGCTGGTGACTATAAAATGGCCAGTGCTATACCTTCGCCATTAGACAGTCTACAGCAATCGTCCCCAAGAAGCCCGCAGTTTCTCACACCACTTATGTTGTGTGTGTTCATTTTATACAGAAGTGGCGGGCCAAATTTATTTTCTTATTGTGAATTACAATTGTTCCGGTTAGAAATGGAATATTATTTTATTCATACGGCTGCCGGGACTGGCCTCACAATACCTAATTCAATTAGACAAATTTTCCAGCAGTTTTACTAGTATACATACATACATACATAATTGGTCATTACAAACCTTTAGTCAGGATTGCGGTCTCGCTTCTCACACCTCTCATGTTGTGTGTGTTAATTTTATACATGAGTAGCGGGACCTACTGTTTACTCCGAACGAGAAACTTTTCATGGCAATTTTATTTACTCTCAGAGTTTTTGCCAGAAATATGCTGAGAACCAATCGCCGAAGAAATAATTTTTATATTTTATTTTGATGTCGGGCCTGGGACTCGAACCCTGGCTTTTACGTCTAATAAGTCAGCACACTACCTACTAGACCACGACGACTTCACTTTTACTAGTATGGTTTAGTATCTCAGCAATGTGATTACGAATATTCGGCTTTAAACGCTCAATTGCCTCTAGTTTGTCGGCATAACAATTTTCTTTATCGGCGCTCCTCACGACCAGATTCTTGGTGGCCAATTGTTGTCACCTTTTCGGCTAATTAAGGGCCATCAAGCGAAGTAAATCGATTGTGCACATGAATGTGTGGCAAGTGTGCACCATCTTTTTGAAACTGACCATCGTTCCAATCAATACGATGAAGAACGGGCACAAAAAATCAGTTATTATGGCGTGATAGGTGTCTCCATTGACCGTAACTGGTTGCGCCGTTGTTATTCTCAAAGAAATATTGGCCTAATTAAGTCAAAGCTCCAGAAGCCGCATCAACCAGTCACTCGTAATGCGTGCATTGGCTGCTGTAAGACCACGTGTGGGTTTTCTAAGACCCAACAATGGCAATTTTGCTTCATTAACGTTGCCACTAAGATGAAAATGATCATCATTCGAAAAGATTATTTTTTTTCGGTAAAATCGCCATCATCGTGCAGTTTTTCGTTGGCCCAATAAATCTCAGCGTCGCTCAAGCATAAATCGATTCATTACGTTCAGTTGGTGATAATAGACTTAATTTTACGACAGAATAAAAGGGCAGTTTGGAAATAACCGGTGGTTCAAATTTAAACCGAAAGATGAGCCACTCTCCATAGTAAATGCTTGAAATAACAGTTTTAAGGAAATATTTTACAAAATTGTTTAAAACTTTAACAGAGCCATTAAACAGTGTATGTTAGTTCCCTTTGGTCCAAATAAGTCCAAAATGTAACCTTTAATGATGACATAAATTCTCTTCTATACAAAGTTCATTTTGAAAATGAAAATGTATGACGATGGCAAAGTGCATTCATGATTGGTTTTGTTGCCTCGTTTTCTTTTTTCTACCAAAAATGGAATGCCAAAGAGTCCTAGAAGAGTTTTGTTATAACCAATGTGCGTATGTATGGTTTTGATGTGTTGATTATGTTAACGGTGATGCATTGTTGTCAACCATATTTTTTCATTTCCGCTATTTTCCATATTTAACAACAACTACACACACATATGCATATAATTTTTCTAATATTTTCTTATAACACAACTACAAGCATAGCAACCAGTTCGTTTTCTATTCTTTTCCCCATTTGGTTGCTCCAGCTCCAAAAGCAATGGTACAGAGTAATAAAATTTTACTCTATTTCGTCTCACTACTAACATGATCATATTTCTTGAACTTTTACTATTAGAAATCATTTTTTTTTCCTTTCACTTATTGTTGTCGTTTTGTTACAATACTATGTACATTCTTTACTTAATGTATCTGCTGCATCTTAATAAATGTGAAAATTTCCATAATATTTTACAATGTACGTCACCGAACAACTCGAATTCACTCGAAATGTATAACTCGAACATAAAAATTTTTATAATACACGCGTTACGAAATTTATGACTTTCGTTTTGAATGATAAAAAATTATTATTGCTAAAGAAGAAGATAAACGCCAGAAAAAAAAAAAAAAACATTCAACAATTCTAAATTGAAGTGCAACAAGACAGAAGAGTAATAATAAAAATAATTTTGTTAAGGCTTAAGACGACTTTACATTTCACTAGCTGAGCTGAAGAATAATAATCCTTGCAGTTTGAAAGTATGACGTTCGGTTGGTTTATTGTCATCAAGCGAAATCTACATAATGCCTTCGAATGGATTCCTATTCAAATTGCTCTTTAGATTGCTGCAAACCTATTCAGTTAGCAAAGGATCTTTGCCTCTGTTTATCTTCCCTTCAAAACATGTTTTCTCATTCCACAGAATGGTTTAGGCGCCAAAAGCGGCTTGGAAGTTCAGCACTAAAGCTTAATTGTCTATTCATTGCTGCCAATTCAAACATGACCCGGAACCCAGCAAATGGTAACCTTATGTTCCTTAGCTTGCTGAATTAGTTATCCAAGTGGCATACTTTTTTCGATTTAACCTTATAAGACGCGAGTGCTCGAATGGCGACCTTACTGTCTTATTGACCAATTTGAATGATCACAGCCTTGGATGGCATAGTCTGCTGCTTGAAAAATATCCTCAGGTTGCCGCGTAACTTCGAAATATTTTATTCCAGAAACGAAAACTTCTGCTCCTTTCCAAATATCTGTTCTCAGCCCATCTGTTTAGCACAGAATGGCTTCTCTTTTAAAAAAGTATATAGCCTCTAGGGCTTTTATTACTAAACCTAGTAGCAAAGTATTTCTGAAAATCATAGGGTTTACTAGTTCTGTCCAGAGGACAATTAAGGCAGTAGACATTTTTTTCATGATTTTCGTGTCAAGAAAAATACTTGAAATACTTAAACAGAGATATGTATCACATATCAGCAATGAATCGTTTTTCCACTACTCATAAGCACTCATGCAATTTTAAGTATGAATGAATCAACAGAATTGAAATGCAAATACCCTGATTCATTCGTACTTGCTGCAACATTGATTTATAAGTATGAAAAGCAATGAGTATGAGTACAACGTTGACATCAAACTCAAACATTCGAAATATGTTTGATTCATACACCTTCAGATTCTGATTCACTAAATTTCGAAAAATACTTATAATACTTATAAGTCACTGGAGTGATTGGAATCATTTATCAAAATTTACAGCTTTTGTTGTTGTTGCATATACAAGGAAAGACAAAGACAACAAGCAAAGCATACACACATTCTTCTTGTGAGTATTGCAGTTCTCGTACACGAATCATATTATTTTGTGCTTCGTGTAAATGTTAAGTAGAAACGAGTCGAAGTCAACAACATCATGCGTATTGTTAAGTGTGAATACGACGATTACTTCCAACTTTGAGTATGAGTAGTATGAGTATGATATCAAAATAAGTATGAATGCGTATAAGTATTTGGAAATTATTATTATGACTTGAAACTACTCATCGTTTTGAATATTTATTGTTGATCTCTGATATGTAAGTATTGGGCACATACTTAGAAAACCGCAGCTGACAATATAATAAACAGAACGCCCCTCGACTGGAACCATTGCATCTCAGATGTATTATTGGATGGGTAACCATAAATGGAGAAAGCCTTTAGAATTTGAATTCAGTACTGAATTGCAGTGAAATAAGGCGTGTGAAAAATGAGCAGGACGATTTATAAGGCCAATATTTTCGTACACATATTACAAGTAATTCTATGCAATTTATGAGCACAATGTTAAGTCCTTAAAGCTGAGAACAGAATCCTCGAACATAATTTTTCACCTCCAGAACTTGTAAATTAACCAACCAACACAAATTGTGTACAGCAGTCTTTAATTTACTATTTATGTTGTGATGCCCCGGTTCATGTAAATTTGTTCTCTGCACGATACATTGGAACTCTTGAGAATAATATGAATATTTCACTTTGTTTATCGCATTTTGTTGTTGTTGTTGTTTTTTTTTTCATTTTTATTTTTCATAGCTGTTGCAGTGTTTTTATGTAGAACTATCACTGATGTTGTATGCATCTCAAAGAGCAGCAACAATAGCAGTGGTAGTAGTCATCTTATTGTTGCACAAATAATGTCAGGGAAATGACTGAAAGTCAGAAATAAAAAATAAAAAAAAAAACGAAACAAACTTCTCATACATCATTCACAATCAGTAAGCAAATTGTAAGTAAGAAGAGTTAAAATTTTTATAGCAGAAACAGTAGCAACAGAAGCAGCAGCATTAATAGTAGCTGAGCTGAGCTGAGCTGAGTAACAAACGGAAATGATACATCACAATACAATTTTGATTTGACTGTGAAATCTTTTATTAAAATTCATATTTCATGTATACATGCTTGCTGTATTGTATTGTATTGTATTGCAGAATATTTAACGTTGATGTTTTCATTCTTTTTCTGTACTTTTTTTCTGCACTTTTTTTTATACAATATTTCCTTACAATTCCATCTAATAAAACACTATTTGCAATTGGTTGGACAGACAGTTATACACATACATCTACGCTCATTGTCAGTCGCATACAATTTTATCAAAGAAAGTGATACAGAATGAGGGGAGCTTGTTGTACAAGGAAACAATATTGTTGTGCGACGACACAGGAGTACAGGTAATATTAAAACGACGAATGCTATTTATGATTTATGCAAATCGTCGTTTATTAAAAAACATAAGAAACAGAAAAAAAAAACAAAAAAAAACAGGAAATTATGGAAGTATGTGCAACAAATTATACATAGCAGTTGTCATTGTCTCCCCTTTTTGCCTTGGCATATGGGACATACAGTGGTGGCCTTATAATTAGAAACGACTTAGCAACATATATGTTTGCAAATTTATTTTCAAAACTTTGTAACTCATTTTAAATTGTGTACCTATGTCTTACACAAGTTTTTCCATCAGATTGAAATAATTAAACTTGGATTCGTTACTCCAGAGAACTCTGTACCGGAAACGCTGAACTATTTTAAGCATTTCCGTTCCAAACTGTAACAGATTTTTAATATTTTTGTTTTTGGACATGCAATTTTTTTCTGTGCAATGCACCCTGGAAGTCCTGACTCCTGTAAATGCCTTCTTATTGTTCGTATGGATGTTTCTGACGTTAAAATTGTCCAATTTCAGCCATTATCCCACGGATGCCAAGAAAGGGTTTCTCTTCCTAGCCCTTCAAATAATTCTGTCTTCTGCTGGAGTGGTTTTTCTAGCTCTAGGCTTCCTGCCTAGGGTTTCCAATAATTATCAAAAGAGATCTTAAGGATAAAAACCCTCGAAATAATGATGAATTGTTTCAGTTGGTGCAACAAAGCTGGCACAACATATCAGTACAAACTTGCCAACGTTTGATACAAAGTTTTGATGAAAAGTCTTGCAGATATTGGTCAAAACAAGGGCTATTCGACAAAATATTAAAGAATTTGTCCATTAAATGTGAAACTTATTAATGATATTTTTAAGGCTGTTTGTAAGAAAATTTTTTGTTTCGAATTATTTGATCAACCTGAAATTGGTATTTTTTGTTTTTAGCAAAATTTTTTAAAAATGTTATTGATGCTGTGAATCTTTTTTTTTATTTTAAACTTAATGTCGTACAGTCTTTTTTAACTCTTAATTTTAAAATGGATAAAAAACTTTTGAAAAGAAATTATCAAACATACATGTTGCTTAGTCGTTTCTAATTATAAGGCCACCAATGTATATTGTATTAAAACGATAGAAAATTTAAACCATTTTTATTCCATAAATTTCATTCTGTAAATTATTTTTTTATTATTTGCTTTACTTTTGCAATTTACGATGACACAGCAGCCTTTGAATCAATTTCCAAAATATCGTTTTAATTTCGTACCATCGGTTATTTCGAATCTAGCAATATCTATGTCATTCTATTCTACCACAAAGTTCAGTTTACTATATCCATTGAACGTAATGAATCGATTTACCTTTGAGCAACATTTCGATTTATGGGGACATCGACAAAATTGCCATATTTTGGGTTCAGAAAACCCACAAGTGGTCTTACATAAGCCAATGTACACATTACGAGTCCCTCTTTGGTGCGGCTTGTGGAGTGAAGGCATCATCATTATATATCTTTGAGAATAATGCTGCGCCACCATTATGGTCAATGGACATCCTTTTTGCACCATGATAAACGATTTTTTGGTACCCGCTCTACATGATATTAATGTGAACGATATTTGTTTTCAACAGGATCGTGCAACATGTCACAATCGATTTATTGCAAGAAACGTTTAATGGCCATTTAATTAGCCGGAGTGGTGATATCAATTGGCCGCCAAGCAGATCCGACTTGACACCGTTGGACCATTTTCTGTGGCGTTCCGTTAAAGAAAAGTGTTATGCTGACAAACCAGTGTCAATTAACCAACATTCATGATGCCATTGCCCTTAAGATACGACCCTATAGGCTCGAAACAGCGTGCAATCGAATGAGGTACAGTAAGGCTAACCAGCAGCCATATGAATGAAATAATATTCCATTTCTAACTGGAATAATTTTATTTTACCACAAGAAAAAAGTTTTGCAAAGTTTTACCCCTTTTTGTGTTATTGCATTCTTAAATTTAACTTTTAAATGGCCCACCATATATTAACCAAAAGAAAATTAAAATATAATCCTGAACATTATTGAGAAAACCGTAATTCTTAAGTACGTTCATAATTGATCATTACAACCGTTCAGTCAGGATTATGATTTAGCTTCTCACACCACTTATATTGTATATGTTATACACGAGTGGCGGGACCTACAGTTTTAAAGTCGACTCCGAACAATAGATTTTAGGGAAACTTATCATTCATTCAATTACTTGCAGAGTTTTTGCCCGAAATCTACTGAGGGGAAATTGTCGCAGAAATATTGTTTTAATATTTCGTTCGTGTTTGATAAGCAAACACACTACCTACTAGACTACGGCGGCAACAACTGCAAAATAATAATTACCAGCTAAAAAAGCTGGTACGTGGGCTCCACAAAATGTGCTTCCCTTAAGCATTTGCAAGTTACAGGTTTTTTAATAGTACAACAAAAGATTCGTTTTAATTCTACACTGAACACTATCAAAACACTAGAATGCCTACTAGATTATGCATTAGAAACATCATTTCACATATAACTACTATTGATGGAGTTGCATTTACAAGCTTAAGAAGACTGATGCAAATATAAAAAAACTCTCTCTCTCTCACCTAATACTCTATAAAATAAGCTGTTTAGCAATCATCTTCATCAATATTACAAACGATAACAACTTGGGAGAATGGTATTCGATTTGTAACCAGCAAAAGCAATAGACCAACACAGCAATAGTCAGTCTAAAGGTTTCATGCCATGCCAATGAAATCTTTACCTGTAATCGAAAACATTACCAATAACCACAAAATTTAATCAGCGATTCAATAACTTGTACCAGATACAAATACAATTATGTATTCACCTTCCATTCAACCATGTATGTAGTCAGCCAGCTACCCATCTAGTTGCCCATCTTATAACTGCATTTACTTGTACAATCTCGTATAATATAATTTCCATAGAAAATCGTTTTCCCTTAGAAGTGCAATTTAATATTTCGAAGTGTGATTTTCACCAAAAATAATGCTTAAACTCACACAATAGCAAGCACAGATACACAGAAGATACTTAATAAGTACACGGTGGAGGCGAACATGCATGTATTTTACTCGTGTTATAAAAGTTTTTTTTTTTTAATATATTCCATACAAAAATACAGTGTGATGAAAAGTAATTCATACAAGCCATGTACTGGCACCGTTGTTATGCGAAATTGGCGATATGATGGTGGGTGTTTGTATTACCCTAACAAATATTAATGCACAATCCATACCTTTTCTAGGATATCAATACTCAAAACAACATATTTCAGAAAATAATCGTAAAATTAATTTTTGAAGCACTTTTTGAAGTAACAGGGCATTCCTGGTATTCTAGTACTGATAATAGGGTAGTGTGCTAGATTATTAGCATGAGGATCGTGGATATACTAACAAAAAACTACAATCCATGTGCCAACCATTTGCAGAAACTAAGCCATTTAGGAACATTAGTCCTGGGCTTAAAATGAGTTTAGTCATGACAGCATACCCCATGGTGCTGAACGCATGAATAGAAATAATGCGTCTCCTAATTTCCGTACGCACAATGACGCAACCACATGATAGGCATAAGCACATCATGGATCACGTATTGTAAGTAAATGGCAATTCGAAGCCATGCATTTGAACATCACTTCCACTCTTGGTTAGGGCTCGGAGACAATCTAAACTCCTTTATGAAAATGGGTTAGAAGGGCCAGTAAGACACTGTACGATTACTGTTCGCAAAATCAATCGTACCGCTTAAAAACAGTCCTATTAGCACAAAAACATCAATCTACCATTACGCTCAACAATTTAATGAGTTAAGAAACATTAACAACACAAATTTTGACAAAAGTCCTTCAGCTTTATGCGTGAAAAACAGCTCCTTATTCAGCAGCTTATACCTGCAAGCTCTTCATGGATGTGCTAATTTTCTCTCATTTTCTGATGAAGGACATTTTCTTTTGATGCCTCAGAAAATCTTCATGCAATCCATGAAGAGTAAATGCGTATATAACCGGATAACTCTTGGTCAGAAGGCGTGATGAACTTTTGATGAAGCCGAAATGAAAGAGATTGTCATCGCAGTCTAGTAGGCTTATTAGACGTGAAACCGTGCTTCAACCCTTAGCTCAGACATCTCATACAAAACGATTAAACTTTACGGCTATTTCTTTTCAGAAGATTTCTAATAAAACCTCTGAAAGAAAATAAAACTTGACAGGATAAGCCTCTAACAAATTTGTCATTCGAAGTCGGCTTTAAACTGTGGGTACTTTTATTCATGTAGTAGTGGCGCCCTTAAGAAAGGTGGTGGGAGAAGCTAAAGCATAATCCTGGATAAAGGGTTGTAATGATTACTTACGTGATAGTTCAGGTTTCTTTTAGAATAAAATATCCTCAATGGATGCATATATTGTAAGTGAAATTCTTTCCATAGAAATCAATGTCGTTTGTACCTTTTATTAATTGTTACTCTGTCTAGTTTACATTAGGAAAGTCTTGTTAAGACAGATGCTTAAAATTTGGTCGTTGCTTTGTAAACCTTAATTCCTGCCATGAAATTGAAATTTTAATTCATCACCTAATGTCAGGACATAAACGTAACTTTGTTCACCGTTCAGCCAACAATTTATATGCACATCCGTAAAGGTCTTTAGAATAGTAGGGATAAGTTGTTGATGTACTTGTTATTGTAATATACATACAATATATGTATGTATGCATGTATGTTTGTATGCACAACGGAAGTAACAGCAGCTCTTAACACAATTGTTTACCTCCAACATCCATTTATGATTTCAAAAAATTTTTACAATCTTCCGTGGTAATAGTGTGTTCATGCTAGAGTACGCTGTTCGTTTCGTGAAACCATGTTGTAATCATGGACTAATGCATACAATAACTGTGAGTTTAACATGATTTTGTTGCTGTTTTTGTTGTTATTTGAAAACAAACGAAAAAGGCAACAAACAATTTTTAGTTTTGTTTTGGTTACTGCCGTTTATACAAAATATTATATTCGTTTAACCACAATTTAAAGTTTTTTTTTTGCAGCTTTACTGACCCCAGTGGTTTAACACTCGAGTAAAACTTTATAAAAAAAAAAAAAGAAGAAAACGAAAAAAAGAAATATTTTCACGATATTAACACTGCACATATGAATTCGGGTTAATTTTCGTTTAACAATGCTGTGAGAGTACTCGTTCTGCATGTGAAATTTGTATGTATGCATGGGTATGTGTTGTTTAAGCTGAGTTAATAAATTTATTTTAGTTTTAAAAAATATCAAATTTATTGCGTACGATAATGGAGGGTTATTTTAAAAGTTTTTTTTTTCTTATTGAAACTCTTTTTAATGAGTAAAGGCTGCTGTCTTGTTTTTTCTTAATAACTTCCTTTCCATTCTTCCTTTCCGTTTGGGGGTCGAAATAAATTGATTTTTTTTCTTTACCTTATCAGATTACAGAGAGTTGATGTTGTGCAAAAATTTATTACATCGTCAACACGTCAAAAGACTCAAACTAATCACTAAATACTGTGTTTCAATTGATAAATTGCTCAAGCATGTCATCTGCAATGTGCAGCAATCACGGATTCAGTAAATAAATCAAAAAAAAAAAAAATGGCAAGAATATCAGCAGCATTGACTGTTAGCGCTACAAACATAAACAACAACTGCAAGTACAAGGAAAATAAAATATAAAGAAATTTTAATAACAGTCAAGCTGGTTTTTATAATGCCCTACAACATAATTTTATTTGACTCAATCACTGGCAGCTGTCATCCTGCACTAAGTATATACTAAGCTTGTCGGCATAAAAATTTTCTTGAATTTAAAAAAAAAAATTTTTACTGAAAATTATGTAAAATTTTTTTATGTAAAATTGATTGCGGAGAATATATTTGCACAAAATATTACCTTAACAGAAAATTCTAGTAGGTAGTGTCTCGGCTTATTAGACAAAACGCCAGGATTCAAACCACAGACCAGACATCAAAACGAAATATGAAGAAATATTTCTTCGGCACCTTCTTTCTCACAGCAGATTTCTGACAAGAACTTTGAGAATAAAATAAAATTGCCATGAAAAGTTTGTCAGAATCGACTTTAAATTATAGGTCCCGCCACTTATATCCAGTGGGTGACAAAACAATGGAAACTTTTTCAAAATTCCACTAAAAATTTAAAATATTCTTAAGAAATTCGCAAAATATTTGTGCTGTTTATTAATAAAAAACGACTGCCCAGCCCTTGGTAGGTTGAGGTTGAGGACCCTTGGCAGGGCCTTCTTTGAGAACTTGAGTTCTGTGTCGAGAGCCGACATCAAGGCTCTCCAAAGATTCATTAGCAGCTTGGGCTGGTTGAGAGGTGCTAGGGCTTCATAAGTGTAGTCGCACTCTCAACCTCTGTTGTTTTGTGTGTTGTTTGTCGTTCCTCTGTTTCCTATTCTCCCTCCCCTTCCCTATTTTCCTATACCCTTCTTTTCCTTCCTCCCCTAAGGACAATGTACAATGGGTCAATTTGGACCTCCGGGTACTGTGCTTGTCTTGACTGACAGGTGCACGTCCTCTAACCTAACCTAATAAAAAACGATTACAATACTAAATTTCAGCAAAAAAATAAAAACAATGTGTGATAAATATGGACTTACCAAATCAGAACTTTCAAAAATGATTCAAAAAATTTTGAGTCAAGAACTGTAAACACTCATCATTTTGTAGAAGACTTAAACACTTCAATAATAAAGCTTTTTTATATTTTCATCCCTACTAATGAGCTGCAATTTCAATTTTTTTTTCTTTCCAATTTCCAATTTTGTATGATTAGAACACATAAATAAATTTTTGAAAAAGTTTCCATTGTTTTGTCACGCACTGTATATATAAAATTAACAATTACAACATAAGTGGTGTGAGAAACCAGGTCGTAATCCTGACCAGAGGGTTATAATGGCAATTATATATGTGAGTATGTATGGCTTCTTTAGGTGGTGCACATTCGAAATGTCAATTTTCCTCTGACAGATAAATCAGACTGAATATGTATGTGGTTTGTGGTTCACCTAAATACACCTGCCACTCTAGAAATCCCCACAAAAAATAGTCTAACCAGCACAAGTCGTAACGATCTAGAATGCCAATTTACATCTCCTTCGTGTGAGATGAACATGCTCTCATATTGCTAGTTCAGAATATTAAAAATGTGACACGTATGGCAAAAAAGAGTTAGTAAAAAGTCTTCAAAGTCTAGAAGGTAATGTATTATCTTATTAGACGCCACTCCATGGTTCAAATCCTAGGGCAGACATCTCGAAAAAAAAACGAAATATAAAAAAAAATATATTAGGCGACTTCCTCTCACCAGATTTCTGGCAAAAATTCGGAGATTAAAAATTAAATTGCCATAGAAAGTTTCTTAAAAACCTGTCGTTCGTAGCTGTAGAGCCTGCCACTCGTGTACATAATTAACACCCATAACACCTATTAATATGGGTAGTGTGCGACACTGGGTTGTAATTCCTGCTAAAGAGTTGCATTAAGCTATTAAGTAAATAAGAAGCTAGTAATAATTGTCTTATAGTGCTCGCCATTGACAGTGATCACCTAACCAACGTCGTTCTTAAAAAAATATGAAACGATGATGCCTCCAGCACCCAGTTATTTTTATGGAATGCATTGGATGATCCTGGATCTGTTATAGATTGGAATCGTCTCACGTTTAACAATTTTGTTTCTTCACGTACCCATTATCCGAAAACGGACGTCATTGTTGAAGTCGATTTTTCGAAGAAAAGTGGAGACTGTTGTCAACTGCTTCGATGCCTGTTCAATAATCTTCACTTAGGCAATGACCACTATTACAGGAATACCAGAAAGATATCTACCACTGTTACCCTATTACTTCATATATGTGAACCTGCATGATGTCATGATATCCATATTGTAACTATAATTTAGTTAGTTTAAAGGATATTGCAAGATTTGTGTGTTCTGGATGTATCAGTGTATAGAAATTTCCTAGACTTAAACTTCGCAATAGGAGGCGGTAGCAACAGTAAGTAAAACTTTAGCGTAACCATAGCAACTGGGGTAAAATATTACAAAAATGACATTACACAATGACATAATGGAGTGCATATCAATCAATCAAGCAATCTCCGTCAATCATGGATTGAAAACTTATCTTATTTTAAAATTAATTGAAAACATTTGAAAGCAAGATTGATTCATTTGAATTTTCGAAATTTTTATAATAGATTAAGTTTAAATCCTTCATCAGTTCTTTAATTCAATGTATGAATGGATAGACGCTATTCGTATATTCTTAACTGTGGCCAAACAGCTACTCAGACCTAGTATGCCCTTAGCCATCCCTGATGACTTAGAGCATAAAAATGAAATACTTTTCAGTTACAAGTGCTACAAGAAACATGTAACAAATTGAAAATTACTCTGCTGTGAAGTTTTGCCATGACGAAGACGATGCAATTGAAGAGAAAATAGTATCAAAAAAACAGAAGATTGCTAGAAATTTTGACAGTTTCTGACAACACACAGAAGCAGGATTTAATGAAAAATCTGCAAAGAAAAAAGGGCGTATGCGTATATAAATATACGCTGGAAAAATACTGTAAATATACGCATAATATCACATGTTCTTTGCCATCAGTTGGCAAACAATTTCTATGTTAAAATATTTTATATTCATGCTGTGTTTCATTGCTTTATCTGAAAATATATTTCATAAATGTTTTGTCCTGTCTTAAAAATATTAAAAAAAATATTTTTTGAACAAATATGGCGTTATTTTATAAAGCAAATGCTGCAATACATAATTGGTCATTACGATCCCTCAGTCAGCATTACAACCTAGCTCCTCACAGCACTCATAATGAGTGTGGGTTAATTTTATACATCAGCGGCGGGACCTACAGTTTAAAGTCGATGTTGAAGGACAGATTTTTAAAAACCTTTATATGAGAGCTACTTTTAATATGCCAACACACTGTCTTTGAGAATAAGTTGACTATGACTGAAGAGAATTTGTTGGAACATACAGAAACCAGAGAATATATTGTACTACTCTCAATTCATATTGTCCTGACAGATCTCGCTAAGGATAACACATGCCTAGGGCTTGAAAGGACCCGATTGTTTCCATCTTGAAATATATTATCCCTGCACTGATTCCAGGTATGTTTCCCTATTCTCATAACATAATCAATTTATTTGACATAAAGTAGGTTCCTATTCCAAACAATGGTTCCCTGAATTCATAATGGTAGAGTCAGAAGGTTATATTTACTACACTCAAGCTACTCCTATTCAAATCTCCTTGGACAGTTTAGTTAAAACAAAATTAGCCTCTAACTATTGCAAATTACTTCAGACGCAGGCAGCGTATGATCTCTGATATTAAATGATCGACTTCTTCAAATAATATTTAGGCGAAAGACTGTCCTCAACATTTTTGGCTCAGTGCTGTATACTCTAGAGGATAACAATGAAATATTCTAACTGTGTGAAGGAGAAGATGTATTCAAATTCTTAAAAGCTCATTAGCGAATATTGCGAGGATAAATCTTGGGGACGGGTAACAGCAGAAAGCCGTATTAGGCTATAAAAAAGTGTGATCTTGCTCAACAGGACAAGCAAGAACAAGTCAAAAAAACTTTTTGCGTAAAATCTCCAAAGGGGTACAGGTTAATGACAACAACAAAATTTAAAACATATGGGGTCCGCCATCTAAAGCTCATTTCGTGAATGGTAACACTTACCTTTCTTTGTGTTTTGACAAATAATTAGTTTTATCCTTCCGCTGAAAGAATATGATTGTGTATATGCGTTTTCGCTTCGCTAAGTGAGCTTGCGATCGACTTAAAGAAGGTGTCGATTTTGGCAAAAAAATTATCTTTTCAGATGAAGTTCATTTTGATCTTGACGGGTATGTAAACAAGCAAAATTGTTGCATTTGGCGCACAGAAATCCCGCACGCATACATTGAAAAGCCGACCCACCCAAAACGAATCACTGTTTGGTGTAGATTTTGATCTCGATGTTTTGCGCCCTGATTTTGAAGATCACATTATCAGCCGCAGAGCTGATGTCATTTGGCCACTTCGGAGCTGGGATTTGGCACCGTTGAACTATTATTTATGGGGTGCCGTAAAAGATAAGTACTACGTCGACAAGCCAGAGAAATTGACACTTTAAAGAACAATTTTCATGAAGCCATTGGTGAAATACACCTGCACACAATCGATAATGTGCTTAAAAATTGGATCGATCGTGGTTGGCAACTGCATGGCCAGACGCGGCAGCCATTTGAATGAAATTATTTTCCATTATTAACCGGGAGGATTATACTTTCAAAATATTCAGTGGTCTTTTTTTAAAGCATTTATTTGGCGGACCCTGCAGATGAACAGTTGAACAGGCTAAATTTAATCTGGAACTGTAATGTAATAAGATGATGATGGTATGACGTGGAAACAATCGATGCTATAATCAGTGAGTAATTGCCTGTGCTCGCTTCAAAATTAGAGCCACGGCAGAAGCCATACATCATATGAAATTTACCACTTTAACAACAAACTCTTTTAAAGAAAAGCCAACAACTAAGGTTGCTGGATAGCTAAGAGAGTTTCGAGAACATCAAAGTATATACTCAACCTAGAAGAAGGAATACAAATCGTATAAAGTATGCAAAAGTTTTTATCATAGCACAGCATATACGCACACGAAAGCTAAGAAAATTTTTCCCACAGAGAAAAAACACAAAAAAGGGTCAAAGGAGTTCACATTCGGTTCAAAAGTAAACAAAAAAAAAACACAAAACAAAAGTACATCGTAAAAAATGTTTGATCAGCTGTTTCTTTTCTTTATTCTAAGAATTCAAAGCCCAAACCAAGAATTTAAATTTAAACACACCACAAAATAACCTCAAGGATGCTTTTTTTTTTTGTTAAAAATGTGTTCTGAATTTGTTACAAGTTTAGTTAACAATTAAATGTAAACAAGGTACATACATTGTACATACATTGTATCTTCTAATTAATTATTTAAATATCTTTTGAATGAAAATAGCTGAAGGTGTTTGCCAAGAAAACCAATTAATTTCATTTACAATTTGATATGATGCCAGCATATAATGTTACAGATAAAACTGCTTAACAATATTAACACCTAACCATAATTATATACATACAAACATATATACGCATATATATATATAGGATATTGTATATAAAAAATAATCGCTATATTTACCATTGGCAACCACACTTCAAAAATCATGAAGCAACAATTGTTTTTGGGGGCTATACAAAATTTACAGCCACCAGAGCCATACGATTTTTTACACAAAAAATGCTTGGAGACCAAACACCAGTTTTTTTTCATAAATTTTTTCTATTTGGGTGGTGAGAATTCTAAGAATTATGGCTGGAATACGAGCGTTTAAAGAAATTAATTATAACTTAACTCAGAATTCGCTAAGAAAGCAATGAAAATTACCAAATGTTCTATGCCACTGTGTACCTTGTTTATATTCTTCTGATAGAAACTTAAAAAACTATGCAAGAAAAATAAAATCAGGTCAAGCATTGGTTTCCGTAAACTAAATTAAGTTATCACATGTGTATATAGACTATTTAATCGCAGCATCTTGGCAGCCAAATGGCATCACCCTTTCGGCTAATTAAACGAACATCCAAGGTTTGGCATCACAAATCGATTGTGGCATGAGATGTGTGGCAAGTTCTGGCATTAATATCGAGAAGAGCGGGTATAAAAAACTACCGTAATGATGGCACCGTCCTCATTTCCAAAAAAATATGGCCAATGACCCCTTCGCTCCACAAGCCGCCCCAAAAACCCACTCGTTATGGGTGTATTGGCTTCTATAAGGCCCCGTGTGGGTTTTCTGAGCCACAAAGTCGGCAATTTTGCTTCTCAACAAAATTATGTTTTTTTTTTTTGTAAAATCAACATCATCTAGCAAAGTGACAACTAAGTGGATGCTCAAGTGTCTTCAACGCATCCCATATATGCACCATCTCCTCTTCAATCGTTCAGTATAGGGATTTTATGCTTTTAGACGACTCCTAACTTTAATCTGAGCGGAGATGAAAAATGGAGGCTTTAGAGCGCCGAAATAATTTTCTAAGTGGGTCTGTAAATCTTCTAGGAAAATCCATTACAACTTCCTGTTTAAAAAAAGGAGGATCCAATGTTCATAGAAAATATTTGAATTTGCGGTTGCTCGAACTTATGCAAGTGCGTCAGCTTTGTTGTTACTTTCAGGAAATCAGGAGATGGTAACAATCGAATATCCCGCTTTTAACTCCAGAGATACTTGGAGTTCTTGGGCCGGCAAAAAACATACACATGTCTTGCTTCGATACATATCCTAATAACGGCATAGGTCAGCGACAGTTTTATCTGTAAAAGGTCCGATAGTGGAAGAGACAATCAACATCCAGTGAACACTTGGATGATGTTCTCCGCGAGTTGTAAGCCATTATTATTTCTACATAATTAGTCATTACAACCCTTCAGTCAGGATTATTAACCTAGTTTCTCGCACTACTTATGTTGTGTGTGTTAATTTCATATATAAGTAGTTGGATCAACAGTTAATGTCAACTCCGAACGACAGATTTTTCGAGAAACTTTTCATGGCAATTTTATTGACTCCCAGAGTTTTTGCCAGAAGTCTGCGGAGAGGAAATCAGCGAAGAAATACTTTTTGTATTATGTTTTGATATCTGGCCTAGGACTCGAACCCTGGCTTTACGTCTAATAAGCCAGTACACTATCCACTACACCATTCCGACTTCATTATCCATAATCACAAAACGATTTATCGGATGTGCTTATGGTAAAATCAGACTAGAAACCTGATTCAGGTACATTCAGATTAAAAAGATTTCTACCCAAAAATTCTGAGAGAAAATAAAATTGTAAATAGCAGATTCTGCCACTCTTGTATAAAATTAAGACAACATAAGTGGTGTGAGAAGCTAGGTCATAATCCTGACCGAAGAGTTGTAATGACCATTCAAGATTTTGGCATAATCATAACGTTTTAGTAGCAGTAATTCATTGAAATTTGTCATAGTCAAATCTTCATAGAAAGAAAGACTCTTTCTTTAGAAAAGTTTTCAGTTTCTAATAGGGAATATAAATTCAAATCTATTGTTGATTTACCTACTTAGTTGGTTACTGCAATCTTTTAGTCAGAATTACAACCATGATTCTCGCACCATTCACGTTGTGTGTATTAATCTATACATAAGTCGACTTTTCATTGCAAATTTCGTTGTAGTCTTAAAGTTTTTGCAAGAAGACCGCTGTGTGAAAGTCGCTTAAATCAAATATTTTTCATATTTCGTTTTGTTCGAGATGACTAAGTTGGGCTTTGAACCATGGGCTCTCGTCTAATAAACCGATACACTATCTACTAGATTTTCCAATTTCTCAATTTCGTTTAATTTAAATGTTGAAATATTTAAAACTCAATTATTATTTAATATCTGGCATTAGAATTGAATAGAGAAGATGCAGAAATTTTCATTAGTATAACAAACTGAAGATAAACTTAATATTTCTTGTCTTTTGCACAATAAAATGCTAGTCTTGAATATTATATATTGAATGTGTTGCAATTATTTAGCAAATGTTGCATGTTCCTATGACTACAAAACAAATAAATTCATAAGTTCTCTATGATGATGAAATGATGTTAATAAATATGTTAAATGTAATCATTACATTTATGAATGATGTTTTACAAAATCAAACATTTTCTGATGATGTGAGTAAAAGAGAAGAGTGCATGATGATACAAAAAGTATACATATTCTCGGCCAATAAATGAATTCTTACCAGAGTTAAAATCGTATTGCATTACATTACATATCGTAAGGCATTGCGCATATTGTTTCGCAATCAGTCTAGTGCAGTTCGTGCTGTTCAGTTTTAGTTCAGTCCGGTTCAGTCCAGTCCAGTTTGTTTATTTCAAACAAACATCGAATATAAATAAATGACCACAATTAATGATGTCGGTTTTTAGGGGATTTTGGGGTTTGAAGGGGAGGTAACTTCAAAAGGGAGAAACTATTCTGAGAAAAACAAAATAGAAATAAAGAAATATCCCCCCGAATAACCTTAGGAACAGAACACAAAACATAAATGCCATGGTTATTGGCTTATGTTTTATTAGAATCTTATTTGTTAAAAGCCATTTCTGGTTAAAGGGTTTTGTATACGCAATATTCGTATATCCAATGTACGTATGCATATATGTACATGTGCATAAATATTTGTATATGTATGTATACATATGTATTGTATGTATTTAGAAATATACCATAAAATATTAACGACTCTACATAAAGTTGTGGATTATATTCTATACATGATAATTAAATCATTATAAAGTCCAATAGAAATTTAACTTCAAAGTCTGTTTGGAAAATTCTCACAAAAATATATTTTTTCAATAGAGATTTAAGAGATACAAGAAATATTTGTTAAGTTTATCGATCAATCTATTTGAAATAGCCTTGTGGGATTACAATCTGGTACAAACTACTATCGGAATCACGAGCTGTTACTGGATAAAATTATACCCGAAAGGCATAAGACGGCATTTCTTAATTTAACTCTTCAAAAATTAGCATTCAATCACAAATCATTTAATGCAAAACGAATCACTGAAAAATCTCTTAACTTTCGCGGAGGAAACACTTTTTATGATAACATGCAACAAAAGCGAATTAATTCCCCTACCGGAAACTACTGCATAGAACACGTGGTGATTTGAAAAATGGACACAACTACCCACCCAAATTAAGTTTTCGTGAACATCAAGGGAGCTATCGTATCAACAAAACCTTTTAGTCTATATTTTTGAAGATATGAACTAAAGGCTAGAGAGTTTTGAATTGAGTATTACTTGGCAAGGAGTGATAATTCAGCTATATCTTATTCTATGCTGCATCTATATACGTTAGTGCGTTCGTTTAGATCATTCGACTACTGCATTTGCATCATTTTTGCAATCATTCAGTCTCTACCTGTAGTGACTCTACGGAAAACAGAAATTATTCGAAAGAAAAATCTGATGTACGGTGCATCTATTCCCTCCTGCTTTCCTATTCATAACCTTAGGTTGTGTCCTATCAGAAACTGCGTCAGGTAAAATGCAACATGTCCATGTCTCCCTTCAATTTAGCTTTTAACGTTGCTGAAAAGTCTGCGTGTCCATCGCTTCTTTGTTACTCCACCCCAGCTTCTTTGACGTTTATTGTCTGCAATAAAGTCTATCTCTAACATATATTCTACTGCTCTCAGTTGCAGAGACACTACACCCGCTACAAATCCAATCATTTCAAGTGGAACTGTGCTGAAATCACTGACTAAAAAAACTTCACAGACCTGGCGTAGATTCTATTACCCAACGTTTGACCTTCTTATGTTAGCCACAATGCGGGGGTATAATGATAAATTTAACAGAGCAGTGTTTTCAATAGGGAGGTGTTTGTGAGGCTTAGTCGCCATTGTCTAGTAGAAATTGTGTTGGCTTATTAGTCACGAAACCAAAATTAAACAAAAACACAAAACAAAATATGAAGAAAATATTTCTTCAACGACTTTCTGTCAGCAGATTTCTGGCAATATCTCTGGGTGTAAGTAAAACAGCCACGAAACGTTTCTCTAAAAATCTGTCCTACGGAGTCAACTTTCAAGTGTAGGTTCTGTCACTCATCTATATAATTATGTATCGCTCACAAGTGGTGTGAGAAGCTAGGTTGTAATCCTGACTGAAGGCTTGTAATCACCAATTATGTATATATTTATGTATATTTATGTTCATTTTTATGTGTATGTGTGTGTCTATTGAATTATCCAACCATTTCAAAACACAACTGTGCCACATAACTATTGAAATTTTAATTAAAAAACAAAAATAATAACGAATAAAATTTTACATTCACCATTTTGGCTTGAGTATATCACGTTCAACATAAAGTGGCTAATGAATATACCAAAAAATTTCCTAACTGGCTATTTATTGACTGATAATTTTGTGTATGTAAGCATGTATGTATGTATATATTTCTATGTGTTCATCATTTAATGGTGTATCTGGGCACTTTTGTTAAAATTCCAAATTTGTCTTTTACAAAGGATGAATGAATGAATGCATTTATGTATGTACATACAAACATATTTCGTTATAGTAGATGTATATAGATACGTATGTATGTAAGTGCATAGATTTAAATGTACTGAACTATGTATGTGTTGTTGTTATAATGGAAATATTATATACGAAATTTTAATATATTCAGTTTAGTACAGTTCGTCCTACTGCCTTGAAATAGGTTTCCGAATACGGATGAGTACAGTTTTAAGCATGGAAGGGAAGGTGTGGTCAAACAGAAGGAAAAAAATTTGAAAAATAAAATTAAAAACAAAAATTTAATTGGCCATGAAACTTGAATGCTTGATACCTAACTTATATCCTGCTTGGAAGAATAGACTGATCGGAGAGAAATGTATAGGCTACGGATTTATATATAAAATAAATTTTGAAAGCTCAAACGATTATGTGTGAATTCTTTCTTTTTATATTGTTTTGTTTCTTAGGAGTTATCACAACTAACATTACCATTTTGTTTTAGTTTAACTAGTCAAATTTATTTCCAGCAAAGCAGGCAATTAGCTTTTTGCAGCAAGTCCTTGAATGATAGGGTTACCATTGTTTATAAAACAACATTCATTATGAAAATAAAGAGTGGGCCATTTACAAGTTTAAGTTTATAAATGCAATAAAACAAAAACAATTTCCAATTTTGCGAAATTTAATTTTTTGCTATGAAGTACAATTGTCCGGGTTAGAAATGGAATATTATTTCATTCATATGGCTGTTGAGACTAGGCTCATAGTACCTCATTAGATCGAAGCAATTTTCGTGCACTTTTCCGAATATCTCGGCAATGGAATCATGAATGTTGGTCATCATTTGATGTTTTCAATAGGATGGTGCATGTTGCCACACATCTTAGGCCACGATCAATTTATTGCGCCAAACGTTTAATGGCCATTTAATTAACCAAAATTGTGATGTCAAATGGCCCCCAAGCAACTGCAATTTTATATCTTTGGAGTACTTTCTGTGGGTTGTGCTCAAAGGAAAGTATTATGCCGACAAATCAGAGACAATTGAGAAATTGCAGTTGCTTGGGGACCATTTGACAACACCATTTTGGTTAATGGATAGTGGCCTGAGATGTGTGGCAACTTGCACCATCCTGATGAAAACAAACTTCGTTCACAGCAATACCATGAAGAGCGAGTGCAAAAACATCGGTTATCATGGTGCGATAGGTTTCTCCTTTGACCGTAATGGTTCCGCCGTCCTCATTTTCAAAGAAATATGGGCCAATTATGCCAACGCTCCACAAGCCGCACTTATGGGTGCATTGACTCCATTAAGACCACGTGTGGGCAATTTTGCTTATAAATGTACCCAACAAGATGAAAATGAGCTTCATCCGAATAGCTGATATTTTTGTCAAAATAGACACCGTCGTGTAGTTTCTCGCTGGCCCAATAAATCCTTGATAAATCCTTGGATAATATATTAAGTTTTGTGACAGAATAGAATGACATACGTATTGCCAGATTCGCAATAACCGCTAGTTCAAATTTCAAGCGATAGACGATCCACCCTATATATTGTATTTTCTATTAAGAAGTTGTGCTGTAATTGAATGCATGTAAGGTTTGCCGAGGATACAGAAGACTACCTAAAATATTAATTAAGCGAGATTAGTAAAGTAATCTGTCAAATCCAATGGCTGACAGTTTAGCTTAACTTTTCCCCTGATACTACCAGATAGAGTTATAAGAGTGATAGGAATTATTTGGCGGACATCTAGAGTGAAATATTCAAACCATATTTGATTTGTTTTCAAGCGAAAGAAATTTAGGCCCATTTCAACTTGGACAGGAAGTATAGAGGATTAAACAGGGCAATAATATCTAACAGTTAGGCCGCTCTCAGCTCAATCAGCTCTTAGAAAGCAGCGGCAATAAGTGGTAAAATCCGCCACTTTAAATTAAATTTACCATCGGCTTTTCAATTACACTAAGGATGCTTTCCCTTCTTTTTTGGGGTATAACATTAGCTTTAACCTGGTCAATGATAGTATTTTGTTTTAATAATTAAATGATGCACAACAAAAAAAAAAATTAAGGAATATATCCATGAAAACACAGCATACATGTATGTATGTATGTGCCTTTGGATGTATATACGCTGTACATGATATACACTCATTCGTGTGTATGTTTGTAGAGGAATTCTTCATCGTTTTTATGTTTAAATTTCAAACTGGGCAACCCAAATTCAAACAGTTTTGTTGATGCATCCGCACATGCATGCAATGAATGTTTGAGCATGTATGTGTGTGTGTGTGTGTGTTTGTACAACTACTTTAGATTACGTGTCCACACCACCATAATGACGTTGATGATGACGATGATGCTGCTGCTGATGGTTGGTTAGATTAGTCCGAAATATTTGTAGTTGCTCGTACATGCCTAGAGACTCCAAATACATTCATTCAATCCATATTTCGTATACGTTTGTTTTCCTATATTTCTGGTGTATGTTTAAACAACATACATTCACTCTTTTGCATATGTGTGTGTGTGTGAGTTTGTTTACTTTTTTGCTTTTTTTTTGTTCTATTTACATATAAATGTAACTCATACATTCATCTTGAACACTTAAACATTTTTATATATGCGAGGGGTGTCATTAAATATCAGACATTACTTGAGATGTTGAAATAGTAATGAAAGACTAAAAGTTCGGTTGTTTTTTCGCTGTATAATATCAATCGATATCGATAACTATTGTCGGACAACTTGGAGTGTCAATATACATGGATATTTCTGTTTAGAAAGATTTATCGTTCTGTGTCAAACCTTTAATCTTCCCGTGCTTTATCTTTATAGTTAATGGCATTGAAATCAGAAGGGCAATTATGGATCTTTCAAACTCGCACAGCAATGCAACAGAAGACATCCCATATATCCTCAGCGTAGTTAAGCATAGCATTGGATACACCGGAATGCTATTAAATGTGAGTGACTGTTTGATGCGGCTTGTGAAGTGGAGGCATTATAGGCCCATATTTCTTTGAAAATGAGGACGGCCCTACCATTACGGTGAATGGAGACACATATCGCACCATGAGGACCAATTTTTTTGCACCCACTCTTCATGGTACTGATGTGAATGATGTTTGGTTTCAACATGAGGGTGCAACTTGCTACACATCTCATTCCACAATCGATTTATTGCGTCAAACGTTTGATGGTGGTTTAATTAGCCGAAATTGTGATGTTAATTGGCCACCAAAGAGCCGAGGTTTGACAATTTTCTGTAGGATGTCGTTAATGAAAAGTGTTATGCCGACAAATCAGAGATAATTGAACATTTGAAGCCTAATATTATTGATGCCATCAAAAAAGTGTATGAAAATTGGGGTCCATAGCATTGTACCTCTCCTTTACAAGTCGCCCAATAACCCTTAAGTCAGAATCACGACCTACTTAATCTCCCACACCACTTAAGATTATGTATCAATATTCTCCATGAGGCGGGACCTACAGTATTTAAATTTTTTTCTTCGTCATACAAAAATCCCTCTACCAGACAATTGTAAAACCGACCATCGCTTCAAATCATTTATTATTTTGGCAAAGGCTTATATGACAAATATCTATGAGTATACATATGTACAAATATTTGTACTTCTATATGTCTCTGTGTTTGTAAATGCCTTTTAGCCTAGAATTTTTAACTGATTTTGACGATTTAGTTTTCAGTTAAAAAAAAAAACAAAATTAAGCGAACACATGTACATGCACATACATACAGTGGAGAGGAAAAAAACCAAGGCAGAATGCAAAATGACATTAGTTTGTCAACTCATACATATTAAATGCGGCAAACGTGTGTTTTTGTCGAGTGTCCAAGGCTATTTCATTCTGCTCGCATTTGCACAAATTCCAAATGATGCAAAGTTTTATAGTTTGTATGACAAGCCTTTGTTTGAATGAATGTGTGTTCTATTTGACTACACTTTATGCATGAAACATAGAAATAAAAATTACCAGCAACAGCAGAAAAAAAAACCTCAACAAAAAAAAGCAAAATAAAAAGGATACGAAACAACTTTTAAAATCTAAATTTTAATACATTCATCATCTATCTATACATACATACATACATACATACATATCTGTATATATACAAAGTGTACTTAGTGGCTACTCATACACCATGTGCACACACATACATATACACAAAGTAGGCAACGTTGAATTTTAAATAGATTTTACGGCGGATAAAAGGTAAGTATTTGTTCTCGTATATGATTGCCCCTCACAAATGTCCCTACACTATAGGATAGTAGTACAGCACCAATGAAAGTTTCTCAATAAACATACATACATACATACATACGTACATTCGTATTGCCTAGTTCCATAATGAAATTGCGCTGTTGCAATTGCCATAATGAACGGACGTACATCCATGCAACTACTTTTTCAACGGCGAAGAGTGGCCCTTTTCAGAAACAGAAAAAAGAGAGAATTTTTAAATGATGGCAAATATTACCGCTGATATTGTAGCTGCTGTAGCATTCAAATTAAGATTACTAATTAAGACAGCAGCCATTAAATTAAGGTAACAACTACGATATGAAATAAATATTTTATGATGGCACAGCAAATAAGAATCTAATAACGTAATGGGGTTTTTCCCCATTTTCTCATTATTTGCTTAAATTCTAAACGCAAAACAAATACGTGATTTACGTCATCACTATTAAGTTTAAATGGACTTCAAGTAAAAAGCATAAAGAAAATATTAAAATTTCCAAAACGATTTAATCACATTACAGTACGAACTATAAACGCTTTATTCAGTTAAAATTTTGCTTCAGTAAGCAAGCATAAGTGAAAGCTGGAAACTAGATCATTTTACATCTGGCCGCTCTGTTGCCATTATTTATAAAGTCATCGTAGTCTAGTAGATAGTGTGTTGTGAAACCGTGGTTCTTACCTCGAGTGAAAAAAATATTTCTTTGGCGACTTCCTCTCGGCAGATTTCTAGCAAAAACTTGGAAAGTAAAAATAAAATTGCAATGAAAAGTTTCCCAAAAATGTATCTATTGTTCGGTGTTGATTTTGAACATACATACAATTGGTCCTTAAAACAATTTAATCACGATTACAACCTAGCTTCTCACAGCACTAATGTTGCCTATGTTATGTTAACACAAACACGAGTGGCAGGTCCTACAGTTTAAAGTCAACTCCGAACAACAGATTTTGGAGGAAATTATTCAAGGCAATTTTATTTACTCTCACAGTTATTGTCAGAAATATGTAAAGTGGATGAAATATTTCTCCTTAATTCGTTATAATCGAGCCTGGAATTTGAAAAGTGTCCTCACGTCTAATAAGCTAACACACTACCTTCTAGACTACGACGAATTCTGGGTAACTCATTCAGGTAATTAAAGAACAAGTTTCTGGATAACCCAATACCTTTTAATACATTAATAGCGACGCAACAAAGGTGAACTGAGATATCACATGGACTATTGTGCGTTCTGGAGAAAAATTTGTAAAGATATTCTGGTCCCTATACGCGGAAAACTGTGAGATTAAATAAATGAGACTTGAGTACACTATTCGTCCTTACTTAACGCAGGGTGCGAGATGCTTGAAGTCAGTCTGCCCCACCTGGATTACTGCAGAAGCTGCCTTGATATCAAGGAAACAGAATCGGTGCAACACCTCTTATGTGAGTGCCCTACATTTCAGAACAGACGTCATTTGTTTTTTTGTTAAAGGATGTTTGAAGTCGCCGTGATCTAGTGGGTAGTGTATTGGCTTATTAGACGAAGAGCCCGGGTCAGGACATCAAAACGAAAAATATTTCTTAGGCGACTTCCTCTCAGCAGATTTCTGGCAAAGACTCTGAGAGTTAAAATTGCCATGAAAAGCTTTTCAAAAATTTGTCGCTCGAAGTCGATTTTAAATTGTAGGTCCCGCCACTCATGTATAAAATTAACGCACACAACGCAAGTGGTGTGAGAAGCTAGATCGTAATTCTGACTGAAGAGTTGTAATGGCCAATTATGTATGTACGTATGTTTGAAGATATGGGCATGATGGCGAATGTGCCACTAAGGGAACTAGTCTGTTAATTCGAAACTAGGTTTGGGTCAAACCCACAACTAACGGGTCATTGTAAGAAGGCTTAATTCGCAATAGGTAATGCAATGGTATGGTATGGTATGGTATGGCCACCATGTGAACTTGCTTATGAACTACAACGTACCCGATATAACCCAACCTAGGGCATGTAGTACAATGGAAGCATTGATAAGATGAAACACTTCTTATGTCATTGTCTAGGATTAGTAAGCTCCGTGATACCAGGCATAATCCATCTTAAAGAGGTAGATTGGAACAAGCTATAGAAGTTTGTAAAATATATACAAAACATTGTTAATACATTTCAAGGCTGAGTTTAGAACAAACTGATTTAATGATTCAAATTTATGTCGATGGACTTTGCATTATTAAACTCAGGACTAAATTTGGAAGCCATTCGCTTTATATACCAAACCTTACCATATCTTCGTTTATCCATTGCTTTTAACAATAATAATGCGAGTTCTACTTACATACATACATACATACACAATTGGGTTGTAATACCCTTCAGTCACGATTATTAACCTACATTCTCACACCGCTTATGTTGTGTGTGTAAATTTTATTCATAAGTGGCGGGACCTACAGTTTAAAGTCGACTCCGAATGACGTATTTTTTGAGAAACTTTTCATCGCAATTTTTATATACTCTCAGAGTTTTTGCCAGAAATCTGCGGAGAGGAAATCGCCGAAGAAATACTTTTTTTGTATTTTGTTTTGATGTCTAGCCTGGGGCTCGAACACTGGCTTTACGTTTAATAAGCCAACACCCTACATACTAGACTACGGCGACTTCAATGATGACTTCTGCCTTATTTAAATGGTCATTACAACCCTTCAGTCAGGATTATGACTTAGCTTCTCAACCAATTATGTTTACACAGTTTAAAGTCGCCGAACAATGGTTTATTCGTATTTTGTTTTGATGGAGATATCTGACCTGATGTTTGATCCGTGGCCTCACGGAGCATCTGAAAATTAAGTAGTTCCGTTATTGTATCATTCTGATCCTCTAAACTAAGACGTGTACTATTTAAAAATTAAACAGAATATCTAATGAATATCTATAATGTATCTATGTATAATGATTTATTTTACCTTTAGTATTGTTGTTATTGTTTTTGCACACTTAACAAAAATTTTGTATGGTAGTTTAAGACAAATAATTAATTTTGTATCAAGTTGTGTGTAAATTTTACCAGCAAACAAAGCAATAAATTGTTTGACAATAATTGATTAATGTGCTGATGATAATGTGATATTCTGTGTACATTACACAATCTAAACAACTTTAAATTCTTGTTATTATTATTGTTGTTGTTGTTATTGTTTCTCTATATTATACTTATGTAGCAGTTGTATTACTCAAGATACAGATCCCTGTAAACATTTCCAATGAATTGTGTATTTCGGCGAAACTATTGCGAATTCTTTCACTTAAGTGAAAAGAAATGGAATTCGATTGAAAGCTGTACAGCTTATGTACATCAGGTGATACAAGATATATCACTGCTTAACACAATACAATTCAGTGTAAAATTATTTGATTTTTTTCTAACACTATCTGTGGATACAATGAAGGTATGGTTAAAACTAAAGTTACACGAAATTTCAAAGAATTTCAAATGAAATTCAAAAAAAATTTTCGTTGAACTAATACTACAATTTTAGTGTGAGTTATTGATTATTTTCTCGCCACCATTCATATGCATCTGGAGACGCAAATGCAGTCTCATTAATTTCTATTATTGAGAAATACTTTCAAAAGTGAATAAAATTTGATTTGTACGGAAAAGACACTTCATTTTCCATTCGATGCCTCTATTTGCAGTAATAAATTAGGAGTCTACATAGGAGTTTATTTTAATTTCATATACAATATATACATAAAGCCATTGTTTAAGGAATAACAACAATATGTACAAGTCATTAATTAAATATAAACGTAATAAGATTACCACTAAAATGCTTACGGGGTTATGTTTCTTAAAGTTATAAACAACACGGTTATACTTACAAACACATACAATGAAAGTCTTTGCTGTAGGTATAATATGTGTAAAATGTACTTATAAATTTATAATGATCTACGTGGCTTGATAAATTCACGGCTGTGCTTTATAAAACAAAAAATTGAATTTTCTTTAAAAAAGTAGAGGCCAACATGTTCATTATCATGGTAATCCGGCTGTTGTAAAGTGAATGAAATATTTAGTATGGCCAATAAACGTATGAATGTCAATTACTTTTCAATTTTGGCATATTTTTTCACACCAGTCTCGTTCGATATATCACAAGAGGTAATCAATATTTTGGGCCTTTAGAGCTGGTATTTGCACACAAAATTGTCATCTGAAAAAAGTTCTTAAAAACCTAAACCATGAAACTTAATGATGCAATCATGCTGCCGACCCACAAATATTCTCTAATCGTTCTTCAAAACGTAAACCATGAAACTTAATGATGCAATCATGCTGCCGTCCTACAAATCATCTCTAACCGTTCATTGGCAGTTCTTAAAGTGATTCTGGATGCTCCTTACAACAAATTCTCGAATTCTGTTGCTTGATATTGAGTTATAACGACTGAAAATGATCTTTAGTTCGAAAAACAAATCTTTCTTCAGCTTTCCTAGAAGCCATTCACACATTATTATTTTTATTATCGGCGTAAGGTGTTGACATGGCACTACGACCAAATCCTAACAAAATTCAATATGCTGTTTAACGTCAACAAGACCAAGCACAGCATTTGATGTGCTCACAGTGGTGCATTCTGAAATTTATTAATGATTCACTGTATTTAAATATCTTATCCTACTCTTCATACACAATTTGAAATATTAATGTCCAGTAAAGTGAAATATTTCTCTCAGCAACTTCCTCTCAGCAATCTTCTAGCAAAAACTATGAGAGTAAAATGAAATTACCATGAAAATCTTCTTAAAAATCTGTCCTCGGGATCAAGTTTAAAGTGTTTAACACACACACAACATGGCTAGTGTGAGAAGCTTCATCGTAAGCGTGACTTAAGCGTCATAAGTCGCCAACATTTTTGTTTTAACGATTCTAGCAAAATAATTTTTCAGTTTAAAAGTTCGCAATTGTCTTATACTATGTTCAGACATGCACTTTTATTAAATCAATATTCGGTTTATTGAGAACAATATTTTACCGTTCAGACATATAATATACGAAAATTTATTTGACAACTGGTAAACAAAACAGCTGTGGTTGTTTACATTTGTGTTGTCAGATATCAATAGAAGGTGTTCGGAAAAACCTAATATGTTCACTGAACGTACAAGCACAGTGCTGTATTTCAAGTTTTAAACAATATTTTAACAATTTATGAATTTATTGAAATTTTTGTATGAAATATTGAGATCAATAATGCCGTTTATTGCGATTTCCCACAATTTTCAGTATATAAATATACTATTTATAAATTATCCAATGTTTGAAAAGTTAATCTGTGTATAAAATTAGGCAACATAATCTGATGGTTTAAATGATCTCTGAAACCCACCACCTAATATTCTTACCTCACAACACAAAATATCTGCTAAGCCCAAAAACTTTTCAATTCTCTCTTCTCAACAGCAAGACGTATTGTTTGTTAATGTTGGGTAAAGACTTTGTCTACGTTTATAGCTAGAGAGAAGGAACATTTTCTTTTTTTTTTCTCCATAATTGGAGAACTTTTAATATAACAACTACAACAACGATCTTCGAACCAAAAGTGTCTATAAATAACGAAGGAATATTAAGAGACAATTTGTTCGGTAAGTCAAAAGTACGAGTAGTAGTGGGTTTTAACATGAACGGAAAGTGTTTTTTTTTTATTTTTTTTTACTAACATGTGCCTGGTATGCGTCACATGACATGTGGTGAATACCATTACCTAGCAGAGGTGGAAGTTAATGAAGAAAATTCAATTAAATTTAATTGATACCTGCTGCAAGGTAATCAATAAGAAAAACTGGATGCCACCCATCTAGCTTATAAATTTAAAGTTTTTATTTTGTTGCAGTATAAATGCTTAGAATTTTGTTTATGCTACGCCTTCCAAAAAGGATACAATGGAACATAATTAATAAGATTTGTGAACTTCGAAAAGTGTGGTGTTCATTGGTTAAATTCTATTTGTCATTGATAAGTTACGATTGAAGTGTAAGTGGAATATCGTAATAAAACGTCCACAAGTAGGATGGCCAACGATTTATCAAACACAAATACATACATAATTGGTCATTAGAGATCTTTAGACAGGATTACAATCTAGGCTCTCACACCACTTATATTTTGTGTGTTAATTTCATACATGAGTTGCGGGCTCTTTCAATGAAGTCGCCGTGGTCTAGTAGGTAGTGTGTTAGCTTATTAGACGAAAGGCCCGAGTTCGAATCCCAGGTCAGACATCAAAACGAAAATATGTAAATACTATTTCGGCGACTTCCTCTCAGCAGATTTCTGGCAAAAACTCTGAGAGTAAAAATTGCCATGAAATGCTTCTCAAAAAATTTGTCGTTCGAAGACCTACAACAAACTGTAGGTCCCGTCACTCGTGTCTAAAATTAATGCACACAACATAAGTGCTGTAAGAAGCTTGGCCGTTGTACAATGGGTCTATTCCACCACCGGGTACTGTACTTGTCAGAATTTGAAAAGTACACGTCCTCTAACCTAACCTAACTTAAGCTCTTAAATTCTGCATGAGCAATTGGAAGTCAATTTGCCGTTACAATCAACATCCAGCACTTTACATGTAAAACTACTAACTTCTTTCAGCCTAAAATGGACGATGTGCACACCATAGTGGTTTCAATAGTACAGTGCTGTGTGTGATACAGCCCATGCCACATTTGATATCCTGGACAAGGTATTTGAAGTCATGTTCATCGCATTTGGTGGTGGAAGTGAACAGGCCACTGAGATCATGTGACTTAACCCCCATAGACATTTTCTTGTTTGGTTTTCTTAAGTTGCTGGTAGTACGAATTTGCTACAAATCATTGCCGATATAACCCATGAAATCGGCCATGTTCAGTCTAATTTATGAGCCAGAGTTGTGAAAAATTTTACATTTCGATTACACTCCACCCAGAGTAGTCGTGGCGAATATTGAAACGATGTTATATTCTTCACATAATGGAATCAATAGGAGTTTCAAACGATTAAAAAATTTCGATGATATCTCTTTACTTCTTTACCTTGTTTTATTTAAATTAAAATAGTGGAAGCACTTCTTCACTTATTTCCGCACCGATCCAAGAGCGAACTGTATAAGCCCCTTAATGACATAGACGTTGTGCAGCTTATTAATGTCCTCTGTCTGTTCTGTCTGTCGTTTGAAAGCGAGAAAGGGTTTTTATGCGGAGATATCCGGAAATCTGCGAAGAGAACGACCTTGTATAGTTTGGAAGGGCCAAGTACTGTCATCGATTGGTGTGACCAACTGGTGTAAGAGCGCAAAAAGCAGAGGCGCATGAAGGGATATCTTGCAGCATACCGAAATTCGTTAATCGAATTGATAATGGCGAATTAAGTAAGTAAACACTTAAAAGCAGACCCTATATACATGTATGTCATTAATTTATAAAGAATTAAAATACTTTTATTATTTAAGGTACACATTTACCATTTAAATGGATCACATTCACTTTGCATGTGTAACAAAACGAGAGCAATCGAATTAAGAATTCATGAATTTTAAAATTGGCCGAGAAAAGAAAAACGAAACGAACGAAACGAAAAAGACAACATGATTGATTTGCGTATCACACAACTCTACTTAATCATATTTTTCTTCAAAAAGAAAAGAAAACAAAACAAAGCGAAAAGCAACAACAACAACAACAAAAAAAACTGGGCAAAGGAAAAAAATTAAGCATCCAAATGAACTGTATTGAATGAATGAACACATGCCAAATATCAACAGCAAGTGACATCAGAAGAAAAACTGAATAGATGGACGGATGGATGGATGGATAGATGGATGGACACCCTTGTGATTAACAGGAAGAGATAATGAAAACAGTACCGAAATAAAAATCAAAAAAAGAAAAAAAAACGAAATTGTTTCTTCATCGAATATTCATCCCGAAAAGTTCACAATTTTTTTTTCTTCTTTTATTTTTAGATTTTCGTTTGAACATTTTTTTCATCATCGATTTTCTTTTGTTGCTTTCAGTAAATATTTTTTTGCACAATTTTTTATCTGTTTTGTTACATTTCGACACGCATCAATTGTGTGGTTTATACGGTAATACCAGTCAGGTTTTCATTGCTATCCTACCATACATACATACAGCCAGCCAGCCGGCAAGCCATCCAGCTATTTAGTCAGCCACTCAGTTAGTCAGGTCTCTGCATCATCATCATCATCATCTGCTTTGCGCCTTCCTCTATATGGTATTTGTGGGGCATTTGTGATGTTTATCATAATTACGCTTTTGAGAATTGTATCCAATGGCTCATTGAAAATAACGAGACATTAAGCAATTAAATGTGATTGACAGGGTGACAAGGATACTTAGACTGCTACTGTTTTTTTTTTTTTTATCTTTTTATAACTGTTTTGTTGCCCTTCATTACTTCGCCGCTTAATGGCCGCCTGTCTGTGTTTCTGTCTGTCTGCCTTATCGTAAAAGTAAAAATGTTAATGGAAATGAAACCGAAACAAAAAAATAAAAAAAAGAGAAAAAATTATCCAAAAAATGCATTTCATTTTATTATGAAACGCTCTATTGAATGTTTATGTATCGACTATTAAACTTTGATTTCTGACAATATCATCGTAATGACGTCGTTCATTTTTTTTAGACTTCCATTGATTTTGTTATGGTGCATCGTAATGACGTCGTTCATTTTTTTTAGACTTCCATTGATTTTGTTATGGTGGCTGTCAACGTTTGTGTTTTTGGTATTGATGAATGTGTAAAGTGTGCCAGATATTGGTGTAATTGCGAACGAGAGTTTTAAAGATTAAATATTAGAAAAAGCAATGTTAAACAGGATTTTAATGACTACATATGACAAGGATATCATACATATATGGCAGCATATATATCACGAAGTCCAGTTTAAAAACTCTGTAGTAAAATATTTTATTGTTAAGCTGATTTTTTTAAATCTTTAAATATGAAACTTGTAATACTCGTATAACACGCGCGTTTTCACGAGGCCCTATCCATATATATCTCAATTTTATGTAGACTACATAACAAAAACTTGCCGCAGTGCAGTAGTTAGTGTGTTGGTTTATTTGATGTGAGACCACGGTTTAAACAGGTCAGATTTGATTATTGAAACGAAATATAAAAAAATATTTCAGTGGACCACTGCCTCTCAGTAGATTTCTAACTAAAACGCTAATAGTAGATATAATTGCCGTAAAAAGTTTCTCAAAAATTTGTCGTTGTAACATAAAATGAATTTGTTGCCAACATTAGAGCCTTATCGTGGTACAAACCTAGAGTTGGAATCTCGAACAAAACGAAGAAGAAAAAATATTTCTCTCAACAGGACACGTATCAAAAATCTGTAGCTTTGAATCAAAATTGCAGGTCTCGCCACTCATAAAAAATAAACACACACAACATAAGTGCTGTGGGAAGCTAGATTATAATCCTGACTTCTATCCATCTATCGCTTTTAATTTGATGGCACTCTATTCTGTCACGAAATTGGGAATATTACCTCCATTGAACATAATGAATCGGTTTATGTTTGAGCCACGTAAGGATTTATTGGAACTTTATTTCCAAAACAAAGACAATTGGTTGGAAATTGAACAAAAATGTCGCACAAAATTTGGTCCTAGAGAAGGAACAACAGCGCCCAGTATACGCTAGTTTACTAGTAAAGTTCGTAAAACTACTTTCAATGTTGATGCGCCAAGACGTAAGCGCGTTCGTGCAGGGCATACACCCAATAATATCGAAACTATAGCTGAGTGTGCATAATTCTCAAGAATTGAACATTTCATGCACCAGTTTACGTCGAATTGTGCGAAAGGATGTCGGTATGATGCTTTACAAAGTTCAATTGGTTGAACCCGCATCAATTTTCACATAGTTTTCTCATTGGTAAATGGCCCAATGTGAAATTGGACGATGCCAAATGCCGATTTTACAACAAAAAAAAATTTTACCTTTTCGGATACGTTAATCACCTCTTGGTGGATAGGTTAATAAGCAAAATTGCCATACTTTATGTGCCGAAAATCCACACGTGGAAATACAGTGGCTAATGTATCCATTACGGGTGACTGTTTGGTGCGGCTTGTGGTGTGGTGGCATAATTGGCAGATATTGGCCGCTCTTCATGATATTGATATGAACGTTGTTTGGTTTCAACATGGATAGTGCAATTTGCAACTAATCGATTTATTATGTCAAACGTTTGACGACCGTTTAATTAGTCGAAATAGTGATGTCAATTAGCCGTCAAGAAGCTGTAATATAAAACCGTTGGACATAGGTTAGGTTAGAGAACGTCCACCTGTCGGTCAAGACAAGCTCAGTACCCGGAGGTCGAAATTGACCCATTGTGCATTGTCCCTAGGGGAGGAAGGAAATGGAGGATATAGGAGTATGGGAAACGGAGGAATTACATGTAAAGAAACAGACACAAAACAAAAGAGGTTGAGAGTGGGACTATACTTATGAAGCCCTAGCACCTCTCAACCTGCCCAAGCTGCTAATGAATCTATGGACCGTTGGACTTATTTCAGAGGCAATTGAGCATTTGAAGGCCCAACCCCAACCCCACACACTTGAAACAGTGCTCGAAAATTTCTTCGATAGACAGAGGTATTGTGGGACCAGCCACGGCAATCTTATGAATGAAATAAAATTCCATTTCTAAGCCGATTAATTATACTTCACAACAAATAAATAAATTTCAAACCGTTGTTGTTTCAATGCATTTTTAAATTTAGACTTTTAAATGCTCCACCCTTTTTTATAATTCATGAGAAGAACGGTCAACTTTCCATACATGGCGTATACTTACTGTGCAATTAATACTTCTTTCTAAGATCTAGAGAGCTTTTAGTTATTTAGTTTCTTTTCCATATTTTATGTGTATTCAAAAATTAAAAACAAAATGGAAAGAATAGAGAGACAAAAATGTAAAACAATACGAAACAAATTAAATAAAAATGTTGATTTTGTTATGTTGCACCAACGCATCTATTTGATGGAATGTTGTACATATTGCTACACTGCTGTGTGCTGATTAAAGCGTAATTTTTCTTTTTATCATAACATTTGATCGGTACGTTCACTATGAATGCATCAGTAAAACCATCAAAACAATTTGTAAACAATTGAAGCAGGCAGTTTTATTTGTTGCTGAAGAAATGAAACGTACTCGAGAAATGAAATAAAATTGTAAACGACTTGGAATAAGGAAAAGCAAAATGAGACTTCGTGTGATATGATAGAAAAATGTTTCATAGTCGTGTACTAGTCAACTAAATTGATAAGTTGCAAAATGTAAAAGATGATGTTGCCACAGTAACAAATACTCGCCTACAAACTATTTTTCAGCAATACATCATACGTGTATTGTTTTCGACTACAGTCTGCGTTGTTCTTTTCTTTTTTTGTTTTTAATATTATGCGGGTATAAGCATATTCAGTGTTAGATGTACTCACACAAACAAATATACTTTGTATGGTTAGAAATTGTATGTAAATACGACTATATACGAAGGTTGGTTGCTGTAATATTTTACTTACTTTCGAAAATTAAGATAAATTCATGCTACTAAGTGTGTGACCTTCTACGAAAGTACCTCATTCGATCGTATAAACTTTCATGCACTTCTTCTAGGGTATAGGATCGTATCTCAACGTATCATGAATGTTGGTCTTCAAATGCTCAATTGTCTCTGATTAGTCGGCATAACAATTTCCTAAAAGAAAAAAGACCAACGTTGTCAAATCACATCTCTTTAGCGGCCAATTAACATGACTGTTTCAGCAAATTAAACAGCCATCAAACGTTTGACGCAATAAATCGATTGGGGCATGAGATGTGTGGCAAATGCCACCATCTTGTTGAAACCAAACGTCGTTCATATCAGTACCATAAATAGCGGCTATACAAAAATCTGTTGCCATGGTGCGATAGGTGTCTCCACTGACCTTAATTGTTGTGCCGTCCGTCGTATTCAAAGAAATATAAGCCAATGATGTCTCCGCTCCAAAAACCGCAGCAAACAGTCATTCGTAGTAGATGCATTGATCTTACAGAACACTTGAGGGTTTTCTAAGCCCCAAATAAACGAACTTTTCTTTTTAACGTACCCACCAAAATGAAAATGAACTTCATTCGAAAAGATAATGAAGCCCGTCTAGCGAGGCGAAAATGAAGCGAATGGTTACGAAAAATTCAATTTCAATTCTAGAGAACGATGATGAGTTCAGCTCACAGTTTCAGTATATTCGGGTGTATGCCCTGTACGAGCAAGCAAACGTCTTGACGCGTCAACAATGAAATCAGTTTCACGAACTTTAGTAATAAACTCGCGAATGCATACCAGGCGCTATTGTTCATCCTCTGCAACCAAATTTTGTAAGACATTTTTGTGCAATTTCCGACAAATTGCCTTTATTTTGTATATAAATTTCCAATAAATACCGACGTTTCTCATACTGTGGAGAATAGAAGTATTGCCAGATTCGAAGTAACTGATGGTTCAAAGTTAAATTGATAGGCCCGATGTTATAAACCTTCTTTCAACTGATTGCCTGCGTTCCACAGATTACTTCAATCAATGTACACGAATAAAATGTATTACAAATTGTATAAATATTTACGATCCTCGTACATCTTATGGCATAGCAATCGATTTATCCACATAGACATGAATATTTCCTTAGACAGGATATCCATATATTGCCGGTTATATTGGCGATGTTTAGCTGTATATGTCAAATGGTATTGCGTATGTACGTGTATGTGTGTATGCTGTCAATATTGTTAGCATTGCTGCTGATGCTGTTGCTGGTGTTGTTTTTTTTTTTTTTTTGTTTTTGTGATGAATTGACAAGCGATACTATTTGTCAGCAGTCAATATGTTTGCAATATTTTTATGCTGTAACAGCATATTTGTTGCCAATGTCGGGCATGTTGCATGATTCTTCTTATATCATATTCATACTTCTGCATACATGCATCCATATGTACATACATACGTACATACATATATTCAAATAATACAATGAATATGTGTCTGAATGCTATAAAAGAATTTAAATGCAAAAGTCTTTATATGTGCATATGTGTATACATATGTATGTATGTATGTATGTATATATGTGTGAATTACATAAAGTATGCATACCAATGCATTGTGTGAGTGTATGAGTATTAGTGTTGTCTAAGTTATTAAGCTACTTGGCGTATTTTTCCACTTTATTCCATTCTATTGCAACATTCTTCTTGTTGCGTTGTTTTTTCCTTTTTCTTGTTGGTTTTTTTTAAGTTTTAGATTTAGTTTGCTGGCTTGGCATGTTTTCGGTTCTTTTTCTTTTGCTAAACAATCGCTTGCGTTTAGTAAAGTAGACGTAAGCGTGTTGATACCTTTGACAATGAATTCATACTGTGCTTGAGATTCTACTTGTAACACCTAAAATAACGGTTTAGACAGATTCGTGACAAACTTTGTAACATTTTTCCATATTGCGTAGAAGACATCAAGCCATTTTCCCAAACATAATTCTAAAGCGTATTCCAATATTCTGATTGTAAATTCTCACAGTATTTCGGAAAATACCCTCTTCTTCTACATACTACAACCATTCAGTCAGGATTACGATCTAGTTTATCACACCACCCATGCTGCATGAGTTAATTTTATAGGCAGGGATCTATAGTTGCCAGATTTTTGAGAATTTTTTCATTGCGATTTTATTTACTCTCAGAATTTTTTCAGAAATATGCTGAGAGGAAGTCATTGAAATAAATGTTTTTCTTAACATTTCTTTTTGTTCGAACTTTCTGGGCGGGCATTTAAACCACGGCCTCACGTCAAATAAACCAAAACGCTATATACTTCAGACTCTTCGGGCCTTTCTAAATACAAAACATTACCCCGCCGCCATTGATATTTATTCAACTTGATGATGGTATCTCACACACTATATTTTTTTAAGTGGTTTGGTTTTTTTTTTTATTTGGTTTTTTCTTCAATTATTATCAACCACATGTTCATGTAAAATAATCACTCATCTCTAAAACGATGTGAGGTCACATCTAACAGCGCTTGCTTACTTACTACAATGTTAATTGTAACGGCTGGCTGGCATCTTGTGGTTTATGAAAATGGCTAGGGATTCTACTCAAATCACCTTTATGTGGGCACTTTCTCACAATATATCCTTGGCACCGGGCAATTAAAATAGTGTGATGTCACCGCCTTCCGTAACCTCTCACTACAAGATTGTAAGATCATTTATTTATTTCTGCGCAGAACAGAGATCAGCAACGAGTATTCAAAACGATGAGTAGGTTCGAGTCATAATTATAATTTCAGATACTTATACGCATTCATACTTATTTGATATCATACTCATATTACTTATACTCAAAGTTAGAATTACTCGCCGTATTCATACTTAACAATACGCATAATGCTATTGATTTTGACTCGTCTCTACTTAACATTTAAACGAAGCACAAAATAAGTATGATTCGCATACGAACACTACTATACTCACAAGAAAATTGTGAGTATGCTTTGCTTGTTGTCTTTGTCTTTCCTTTCTTCTTTGTTTGTAAATTTTGATGAATGATTCGAGCCACTCGAATTACTTATAAGTATTATAAGTATTTTTCTAAATTTATGAATCAGAATGAGTAGGCGTATGAATCAAACATATTTCGAATGTTGTGAATTTGATGTCAACGTTGTACTCATACTCATTCCTACTTATACGTATAAATCAATGTTGTAGCGAGTACGAATGAATCAGAGTAGTTGAATTTTAATTCTGTTTGTCCACTCATACTCAAACTTGCATGAGTACTTATGAGTAGCGGCAAAACGATTCATTGCTGATCTCTGGTGCAGAGGAAGCCACGGTTCCAGAAACCTGTATAAGGGCAATAACCGAAGGTATTGCTAAATCCTACAAAAATTTTCGCCATTCATGAACAATCTTAGAGAGTATTAACACATGTTGCAGATATCCAGTAGTCACTTTACTGTTGGTAAATATGTTTTATATCTGTCCTTACGCTTTCATTCGTTGCAAAAGAGGCAACTTGGTGCGTACTACATTGATGACCTTAGGGCTCTGTTGAATGTTAACAGCGGCAGTTTGAATCACTTCATTGCAAGCTCAAGTTGCTCCAGAACTAGGGCATAATTGATGAAAACTTCTGTCCATTCCAATTACTTGGGGTGACGACCACCTCTACCTTCATTCGATAAACTCGGATATCAGATATACACAGTCTCAAGAGGGTTACACTTGGCTGGTTTTACTGCTTACAAATGTTTTAAATATTATTGCTTTGAAAAGAGCCTGTCTTAGGCTCCAACTTAGAAGTTCAAAAATGCTAACATTGACAGTTAATCGACATAATATACCTCGATGCCTACATTTCAGCACAGGTAGATAGAAATTTATAATTCCCGTATGCATTTGATGTTTAAGGTATCATTGAATCGTATTTTACCAACAGCAACTCATTTTACTTGAATTCTTTTTGTTGTGCTACAAGATTTAGGAATTTTGTTTTTTTTTTCTTCGATGTTGTATGGTTTACTTAACACACTCACACATTGAAGCCATTTTTTTTTTTTTTGGTGGTAGAGGAGGATAAAGGGGAGTAGAACTGAAACTTCATCTCAGCATCAACAATTTGACAGCAGTCAAGTGTTGCAAATTTGATGCCATGCTGCTAATCAATTTTTTTTTTTTGTTTTGTTTTTTTATGCCCTATACTTTTATTTGAGTGAATTATGCTAGTTTGTTGCTCTATTTGAAGTCTTTGTGAAAAATGAAATTCTTTTTCGAAAAAAAAAGAGTTTCGAAATGAAAACAAAGAAAAATGCATATTCAATACAATTTGTTTTTCTTTTTATAAAATATTGTATGTAAAAACTAAAAAATATTTTCTAAAATTTGAATATTAACAAATAAATACATTGTAGAGGTGAATGCATACATTCATACATTAATTTACGTGTAATATTTAGTTATAAAAAATTTTGAAATAAAAATTTTTATATATTATGCGTTGAATATCTTGCAATTAAACGCATCCAACTAGTCGCCGTAGTCAAACCCTAGGTCGGACATCCAAAATAAAACCAAAACAAAAATATCTCCTTGGCAACTGTCTCTCAGCAGTCATCTGGCACAAAGTCTGAGCTTAAATATCAGTATCCCATGAAAAGTTTCTCAAAAATCTGTCGTTCGGAATCACCTTTAAACTATAGGTCGCGCCACTCGTATATAAAATTAAAACCCACATTAGTAGCATGAGAAGCTTCTTTGTAATGGGTTGTAATGATCAATTATTTACAGTGGCGAGCACAAAAAATGCAACGTTGGGTAAAATTATCTTTAATTGCGATAATTTTAAAAAAATGGTGACCATTTCAAAATATTTCTTTGGGTTATTAATCCCTACAGTTATAGATACCTATTATCAATAACATTATGGAAATATTTTTAATTAAAGATATATTATTTTGTCATTTATTAAAAAGAGTGCGAATTTCATGGGAGCAATAAAATGCAACAGCATAAATTTTAATGTGTTTATTTAAATTAAATAGTAATTCTTACAAAAAAAATCTTAAAATTAATATTTAGTGGCGTAGCACTTATTTTTATGACTTCTTGCAACCTAGAAGAAATAGAGTCGACTAAAGCTATTAATGTGTTAATGGATATTTTCTCCCATTCACTTTTCAAAATTTCTTCTAATTGCCTCTTATTTGACGGATGTTTCCTCTTAACTTCCCGATCTAATAGCTCCCATAGATTTTCTATGGGGTTTAGATCGGGAGACTGTGATGGCCAATCCAAAACATTGACATCATTGTCGCTTAAAAAGTTTCGAGCTAAGCGACTTGAGTGCTTTAGATCGTTATCCTGTTGGAATATGCTACCAGGAGGCATTTTTTCCCGCAGATGAGGAAGCATGTGTTCTCCAAGGATTTCACAGTACTTCTTGGCGTCCATTTTTCCTTCGATTTGAGTTAAGGGACCTACCCCATCACGGGAAAACGCACCTGTAAATACGTGACGTAAAATCAATAATTTTTTTAAACATATCGTTCCTTACCCCACACCATATTGATCCACCGCCATGTTTTACGGTTGGAAGTTGATATCTTGGAGAATATCTCTTCGAACAAAATTTATCCCATCGGTGCCAAACAAATTAAATTTGCTTTCATCGCTCCACAAGACGAACGGCGAACAGTGTGAACGCCTATAGAGACTCAAATTTGCTCATTTGCGAAATTAGCAACGTCCACTGCGGTCTTTTGTGGATCTTTTTTAACCAGTGCAATCATCTGGCGGTCTTGGCGAGAGGTAGTTTTTCGAGGATTACCACAACCTGGTTTCCTTTCCACACTATTTCTCAAGGAAAATCGAGATTTAATCCGACACACGGTTGATTGATTTACACCAAAGAGGTGTCCAACTTCACGCATGGATTTTCCTTCTTCTAAGGCTTTAATGATTGCAGTTTTGCTGTCAGCTGAGAGCTGCTTCTATTACAAAACACATGTTGTATAACTTATTTAAGAAATTTTCAATTATAATTAAATAAATAACTTACTTTAACTATTTTTTGTTATTATGTTGCATTTTTTTTGCTCGCTAAAAATTTGCACTTTTTTCACTAATTCAAAAATATTTAACTTTTTAAAGCAGAATTTGGAATAAACTGTGGTTACTTTGAAAACTTATAATTGAAAGAATTAACAGCAAAAGAAAATAGATAAATTAGTTACCGTTATTTTGAAACAGATCGTATTAAAGATCATATGGCACAGTGTTGCATTTTTTGTGATCGCTACTGTACATATGTATGTTCATATGTATGTAAAATTAACCAAGACCTAGACCAAAGTTCATGTAAATGAAACTTAAAATTTTTTATTAATCACCAAAACTAAGGGGATAGCTCCTAACAATGCACTTCGTGGTATTGAAATTACGAAAATGTCTTCAGAGAGAGAGATATGAAAAACGGAATAGCGTGTGTGGATATTAGTCATGAAAGCAAGTGGGTTTTACATACGGCTAACTCGTGAAATGAAAATTAGAGCCTAGATATTATTCAGGCACACGGTATCAACTACCATCCAAGGGTGTAAAACGCCGATTAAAAATTAATCCCGGCATAGAATGGTATAGAATAGAAGTCGCCGTGGTCTAGTAGTTAGTGTGCTGGCTTATTAGACGTAAAGCCAGGATTCGAGTTCCAGGCCAGACATCAAAACGAAACACAAAAATTATTTTTTCGACGATTTCTTCTCAGCAGATTTCTGGGAAAAACTCTGAGAGTAAATAAAATTGCCATGAAAAGTTTCTCAAAAATCTGTCATTCGGAGTCGACTTTAAACTGTAGTTCTCGCCACTTATGTATAAAATTAACACACACAACATAAGTAGTGTGAGAAACTAGGTCAATAATTCTGACTGAAGGGTTGTAATGACCAATCATGTATGTATAGAATGGTACGCATTAATTGGGTACCGAGTCATCGTGGCGTCAGAGTGGTGTGGAAATGAGAAAACGAATATTCTGCCTAATGTAGCCAGAGTATTACATATCATAAGTTTGGATAATCCAATGCATTAAAGGCCAAGCTGAAAAAGTTCTATCGGCAGTAGGCAATATTTCTTCATCAATTTCTCTCAGCAGAGTCTTGGCTAAAATGCTGAGAGAAAGTGAAATTGCCATAAAAGAATTTCTCAAAAATCTGTCGTTCTGAGTCGACTTTAAACTGTAGGTGACGCCCCTGATATATAAAATTAAAACTAACCACATAAGTGGTGTGAGAAGCTATGTTGTAATCCTCACTGAAAGGTTGTATTGACGAACCAAGTACGTATTGTGCGTGATGCCACAGTAAGCAAAAACACAAAAAGCCTGTGAGTACGCGTTTTAGGGTACTCTACACCTAAACCGTATTGGCGTGTTGGTAAATGATTAGTGCAGAGCGTACATTGAAGAAACCGAAACGATGGAGCATTTTTTGTGTCATTGCAAGAATTTAAAAAAAACTTTAAGGTGGTCTTAATAGGGTAAGAACCGTGAGTATTTTAAAATTAAATAAGAGCGAGCAGAAACATCCTAATAAGCGTTTTCACGGGAGACTCCTTTTTACATGTAAACCGAAAATTTATTAGTTTAGTGGAAGGTGATTAATGCAAGGCTTGCAATGAAAATATTAAAACAATAAGGATTTTTTAAAAATTTTTGGAATAACGCTATAGCAGTTAAAACTCATCTCAGAGAATTGGACTGGAAGGCGATAAGAAAGTTTAAATAAGATACAGAATTCCTATAGAAAATAAGACGGCTTACATGAGGGCTTTGATGTATGTCAATTGCCATGAGACCTTTGGCTGGTCTACTCTCTTTCAACTTACCTGCCTATCTAATTGCGATTTAAATGAGGTAATGAAGTTTCATTTAAGAAAACAAAACTCAAATTTATAGCAACTTATGAAACAAACTCATGTTAATATATATGTATGTAGTACGTAGGTGTTAAAAATATTATAAGTTATTACGACTGAAAACGTTTGACGGTTGTAAAGGTTTTTTTTTCATTTTTTCTCTTTCATTTAGAGAAGCATTTAAGTAAGCAATGCGTTGCAAGTAATATTTTTCTTGTTTTTCTTTTCGTATTTTTTTTTTATTATTACGATACAAAAGAGAATTCTAAAGATTTGATTGACTTTAAAATACACAAAATGAAACAGGTTTTTTCTTTTTTCTTTTAGTTTTTCATTTTTCATCTTTGCCTTTCTTTAACTTGGCATACAATTTGTATATGATTTCTTACACACTATGGTGCGTGGAAAGCCAGCACCTTGATCGTTGAACAGGGAGCATTTAAGCAATTTTTATCAACCACATGGGGTTAAAAAAAAAGAAAATTATAAAAAGGAATATTGTTTAATATTTCAAGAAAAACAACAAACCGCAAGTAATGAAGAAGGAAAGCAATGAAAAACAGAAACAAAACAATAAAAAGAAAAAGAAAACATAACACATAAAAACTTAAAGTTTTAAAAGGAAACAACGTTAAGATTTTTTTTTCAGCACGCTTTATACCAGAAGCGAGAAAAAAAAAGAAGAAATTTCTTGCCAAGCCGACCTCTGTTTTAAAATGTATTTTGTTGTTGTTTTTTTTTTTTTTTTCTAAAGCAACCTGCAAAAATATTAACCAAGAGGGAAAAAAATTCATATAAAAAGGCTGCTTCGTGAAAAGTTTTAATAAAGTTTTCTTTTTGTTTCATTTTTTTTTTTACATTTCTGGTCTTATTTATTTTACTTGTGTGGAGAGAAAAAATTATTAAGAATTAGAAAAGCAATAGAAGAGTTTAAAAGGTCAAAGGTCACTTAATTGTGTGCTATAAAACTTCAATAATTCAATGGAAATTTTGAATATTCTCTAATCCAAAGTTCTAGTCTAGATCATCTCTCAAAAACCTTTTAATTACACTTTGAATGCACCTTACAAATCTAATAACAAGTCCACAATGCTTACACCTTAAGTGTAGCAGATGATTTGATGCAAAAATAACACCGGAATAAATTTATGCAAGCAACACTACCCCAAAACAAAAAATAATAGACACAATTTACTTTTCATACATTTTTCAAATGGCAACAGGCTCTATGCCTCTATTCCCTTCCATAGAAGGGGCTTCAAACGCACACTCTCTCTCTCTCTCTCTAAATGCTAGTGGGTGGTAAATTTTCAATTTTTAGTCTCGTTTATACTGGGAAAAATATCTTCATTAAGTATGAAAAGAAACAAAGTTTATCATTTCAACATTTTACGTTTTATTTTCTTTCTTTTTTCTCTTTCTGTTTTTTTTTTGTTTTATTAAGGGGTTCATTTTGTGGCACAACATTGTTACATGACGTTGGGGGTTTTTGTTTTTGTTTGGCAAAAGCCAAACCAACTTTAAGTCAATATTTGTATGAAATTTACTCATCAGTGATGATGGCTGAAATAATAATAAAATTAAAATGTTAATATTCATAATAAAAAAAGAATGAAACCAAAAAAACAAAAAAAAAAACCAAAACGGAAGAAAGAACGAAGCGTAAATAAAAGAAGGTAAACTTTGAATTAAAGAAATATTAATGGCAAGTTATGAGAAATTCAAACTCAAACTAGCTTACAGGAAAGTATTTAAAATTAAACGCTTTTAAAAACGCAAAAGTTTTTGCTACAGAAAAATAAATCCTAAATAACCCACTAGGTTAGGTTCGATAAGAAATACAACTGATTGCGCATAAGACCCATTGTGTAACCCAGTGTGTAGTAAGCCTCCTTGTCATGATAATAACACACTAAGAAATCTTGTTTTATGTCAAGAAATTAGTATATAAATTATTAAATCATACATAGGGTGACCATAAGCAGCAGGAAAATATTTTAGTTGTTCTCTTCTACCAATTATGGCTGGGAAAAAGTAGTAACCATGTCAACTTAACGTCAATAGGTTAATTGTTTTCCTTTCCTTTCAATACACTTAGATGAACAAATGTTCGAAAAGACTACGCCACGTTGCAGCATCATTTCATAATTACATATTTTTCACAATTTGATGATAGAAGACCCCAAAATGGAATATATCTAGTACCAGACAACAATTATAGCATTTCAGTTGAAAAACGTTATTAAATTCACATTATTCTGTGAAAAGTAATCATACTTACTTACTTAATTGATTTTACAAACCTTTTCCAATTTTATTTATAATGTACTCTGAACAACAAATTAAAAAATTTTTCATGGCATTTTTATTTACCTCCAGAGTTTTTGCTAGAAGAAAAATTTAATTTTTTCTTACTTCGCTTATTCCAGATGTTTGGACTAAGCTTTGAACCATCGGCTCTTGTGTAATAAGCCAACATACTACAGCAATTTCATAGTATCAACGTTTCAGAACGAGAATTCGTAAAATCATCGTCACAATGTTCATTTCATTTAGAATATCTAATAACGAGTTGTAAACTGCTGCACAAAATGTGTAAAATTTAGAGCACGGGAAGATTTATGAAATTAAACAACCCACTTACGAAACAGATGTATAAACAAAATTATGGACGTTCTTATTATTATCGTTTTGAAGACGATCATAAAACTAAGACTGATACCAAGAAAGCTAATTCAGAGTATCAAGTGATTGAAACGGAATTGTTCTTTATGAACGTTTTCCAAAGCAAAAATTTAATTAAAACGTGAATAACTTCAGGATCGTCAGGGAACGTCGCCGCTGGCTCGATCTTGTTTCTGGGCGCTCCAGTGTCACACATATCTTGCTCCCTGGGATTAGTAATATTCCGGGCAACTGGAAAGCCGACGAACTCGATCAACGTGACCATTGTTCGGAGTCCTTCTCCACCGCCAGACTCACTTGGCCCTCGATGGATAGAAAGCACACCAACTAGTTACATGGACTTGGTCTCGATCACAGTGGCCATGATTATAGGTCATTGTATTCCGGGAAAAGATGCAGAAAGAATACAGCCCCCATCTAACGACCTCTGCTGTAAGACTGTTATCCACTTTCTTTCTCAATGACCACCTCTTGCAAATATAGATTATTTGGCTTATCAATCCCTGTCAGCTTGACGGAGCTGTAATTCATTGATGTCAACGATATAGCTTCGTTTATAAAACCTTCGGATTGGTTTTGCACCATGGGATAGTCGTACTTTAAATGTGCAGCAGTTGCACTGACCGCTATGTGTGTTCAAGTAAACTTTTGGTATCAAAGCTACCACTCCAACCTATCCCCCTAACTGGCTGAGAAGTTTTGACGCTTTCCCAATTAGACCAGATCTTGCACTTTCAGATTACCATTTGTAATAATTTCTGTCGAAGCCCTATAAAACGCAATTCGATCAATATTTACTTTGTTCATTGCCATAATATTTGTTTGCTTTTTCAAGCTTATTTTAAACTCCATCAAGAATTTTTTTTTGGTTGAGTGGACGTATTAGAAGATAATAATTTTGAAACTAAATGAATTCGTACAGTATGGTCATAGAATTAATGCCGGCCAGTTATTTGTTGTATTTATTTTATGTACTTCTTCGTAAGTGGGTCTTGAATTTTTATGATATTTAATGAATCATATTTGATTCAGTCAGACTTATTAATCTTGTTGTAGTGACTTTATCGCTATTAACCATTTTTTAGGAAACTTAAATATTTTTTCTTAACTTTTAGCAACAGAAAGTTCTTGTCTAGAAAGCTGTGAAAATTCAGTCAAAATATATCCGTCTATTAAACGGTACACGCCTTTGTCTTTAGTTTTCAAATGTGATACACATACACACATATTTGGTCATTACAATCCTTCAATCAGGATTATTGACCTAGCTTTTCACACCACTTATGTAAAGTTTAAAGTCGACTCCGAACGACAGATTTTTGAAAAACTTTTCATGGCAATTTTATTTACTCTCAAAGCTTTTGCCAGAGGAAACAGCCGAAGAAATACTTTTTGTATTTTGTTTCGATGCCTGGCCAGGGGCTCGAACCCTGGCTTTACTTCTAAAAAGTCAACACACTACCTACTAGACTACGGCGACATCAACTGTAATATCAACACTAAAAATGTATAATGATGCACAAACCAGATCTTACAAAATAGGTATATAGGGACAACAGAATTATTTATCATATCCATCCATGTTAAGAACGTCATAGCAGTTGTAGACCTCCCCCGAGTGAATATGTTCGAGGGATGGGAATAGTAAACATCCTGGAAGCATCAAACGTGTCTCGCCATGAGCTATAATTGTTTAGTCGTTAACAACATCTAAATACTTTAAATAATGCCATACGCTAAGAACAATAACAAAAACTTTTTTTTTGCATTAATTAAAAAATTTACAAAAAAAATCAACCAAAAACAAGGAAAAAAGCTTTTGACAGCCTTGAATATGAAAAAACAAGAAAAGAAACATTGTTTACACCAATTTGTGTATGGAAAATAATGATAAGAATTAAAAAAAAAAACCAAAAACAGAGTGAAAAATATCTGTAAAACAAACACTGTGTAACACCGCATCGCATAGCTGGCCAAAATACCAATAAACAATAAACGTTGTAACGCTTTGTTTGCAGCAAATAAATCAGCACTTATCACAATCGTATAAACCACAAAGACATGCCAAACAAAATGGCGAAAAATAAGAAAAATAAAAAAACCAACAAAAGCAAAACAACAAAAGCAAAACAACAAAACCGAAAAAAAAAACGCAACGAACGCTAAAACAAACGAACGATTGAATAAATTAATTCAGACAAACAATGCGTTTCCCAGACCAGATGATTTAAAGAAATCTAAAGGATATTTTAACAAAAAAAAAAGAAAAATTATAATAAAACTGTAGGCCATCAACCACTACAATTGCCACATTGGCTCTCTACCATAACAAACTAGCAGGGCATAACAGAAAAATGTCGTATGGATAAAAACTTAAGCCACAGCATAGCTACAGAGAATATAGCATTGAGCTGTCTTTTAAACTACGACTGCAAATGCTTTTATTTCACTTTAAAACAGCGAGGGTTGTTTAATAAGTTTTGATCATGAAATAAATATTTACTCCTCAAAGGATTTAAACAACAAGTCAGACAGACAGATGCCATCAAGTCTTGAATTCGAATCCTCAGGGAAGCTGTAAAAGTGTCACTCAAATACCACATAGAAAAGCAGTTTGATTTGATGAAACTAAACGAAAGAAGCGAGTAGGGACTAATTTCATGCCTTAGATAAACTTCTAAATAAAATTTCTTTGTCCCAGAATCAACCTTCAATTTTCCATACTTCATGCAGTCCATACATGAAATACAACAATTACTCAATTAATGTTTTTTTTTTTTTATTCTAATACTTCACAGATAGCCCTTGGACAAAATGAAATTTTATGCGTAATGCCTTGTCTATTTATGTTTGTATACAATACAATTACAGCAACACTTTATTGTCATTGTCATTGTGATTGTTTTTCGGTTTTGTTTTTGTATTAATTTTTGTTTGTATTTTATTTTATTCTTCTTTGTCTTTATGGTTGACGTTTTTTTTTTCAACGCAATTTTGTTGTTATTTTTGTAATTTTTGTTTATTATGCGCGATTAAATTCATTAAAGCACAAACAAAACAGAAAAAAGCAGTAAGCAATCACTAACAGACTGACTGGCGGACGTAAAATACCAACAGGCGGACAGTCGGAGCGTGTGGCTAACAGTTGTCCATTCAGAGGCTCATTTATTTCAATCGCTTATAGAAGAGGAGAAAACATCATAAGACTCTTTAATAAATGGGCAAGATGACGGCGTATGCCTTACTTTGCTGGTAGCTAACGGCGGCAGAGGTGGTAGCGGTAGTTGTAACTGTGGTAGTCATAAACTCAATTACAATATTTTTTCTTGTCCAGCAATTGTACAAATTGTTTGTTATACTCTTACTTAATTCCGTTTCTTTTCTTTTCTTGCCTTTCGGTGTCATTACATTCTTACCCGTTACTGTTGCTGGTTGTATTGATGCCACTAATATTATCTTTGCTGTTAAAAACACAAGAGCAAGTAAAAGCCAGTAAAGCAGTTTTATATTATACTCTACCATGTACCAGAATGTAGCCTTTTGGTTCACATTTTTTATATTTGCGCAGCTTTGCGTCAGGTCTTTTCTAATCATCGTCAGAAATGCATATCCATGACGCCAGGAGTTGTTAAAATGTGTCCAGATAATGAAAGTGGATCTGAAATGAGCATAATATTCGGAATACGCAACAAAATATGAGGCCTTAGAGTTCGACACCACATGTTGTTGATGTGGTTGTTCAAAGGTACTAAAATATTGCGGCCATGCGATTGTGATAATCGACCACGACTTAATTCTGAAATATATTAACATCGTACAGTTTCCAAGTGTATATTTTGGTGATTCATTGGCACTATGACAGTGTTCTTTGCATATGCAATATTGTTTACTACATCAAGGTACGAATCTCCAAAATCTCTCTCCTTAAAACAGAGAGAGACGATTACACATTTCCTAGCTATTTTTGCCATGGAAAGGTTCTGTCTGCTTATCCAGAGGAAGTAGGTGATCGGCTGATCCCACAACTGTCAATTAGTACTGCTTTATACCGCTCTCTTTTTGTCCAAGTTGATAGCGAAACGTATGCTTGATAGACAAACGCAAGTTTTCAAATATTTTACTGTAAGCCTAAACATTCATACTCCTGTCCCACTATTTATTCCTACAGCGCAGAACTCCTTTATTAGAGAACTATGCCAACACCTAAACGCTCTGCCTCGTTACAATGCACTTCACTAAATTATATAAACTGCTGATTCTGTCTGTCGGTCACTCAATTTGTTAGGTTACGATATTGTTCTTCATCTTCTTCTCAAAATATAGTTTCCATAATGCACTGGACTTGAGGGAATTAAAACAAATCGAAAAAATTAAATTTTTAGTTAAATTTATGATTAATTTATTATAAATTAATTTAAATTAATTATTTGACTTATTTAATTAATTTTATTAATTTATTTATTAATTATTAATTAACTTAATTGAATTATTAATTAAATTAAAGTTCCTAACTCACCATGTAAGAATATAACTTTACCAAAAAAAATCATACTAAAATTTACGTAACGTATGAGTGATATTAAATTATTTTATAGAATAAAATTCATAACTATTCCGGTATCAGTAGTACGGGTGCGTATACGTAATTAGTTTTAAATAGAATTCAATATTAAGTATACGTATGCGTGATATTAAACTCTATACTAATTGGTATACAAAAATTATTAAACTAGAATTCTATTGCATACTGCGTCTTTTTGCGGCTCATATGGTCCATCCGCTTAATCCAATTTTGGCATAATCTTTCCAACATTTCGGCCAGTATCCCACTAATAAATGCTTCAATGTTGCCTTCCAATGCGTCAATTGAAGCGGGCTTGTCTGTATAGACATGAGCTTTAACATAGCCCCACAAAAAATAGTCTAAAGGCGTTAAATCGCACGATCTTGGCGGCCAATTGACACCGTTCCCGAACGTGAAATAAAATGTTCACCGCACTCGCCTCTCAAGAAGTCCATTGTTGCGCGTGCTGTGTGTCATGTGGCATCATCTTGCTGACACCACATGTCATACAAGCAAGCTCTTACATTTTGGACAAAAAAAAGTTGGATATCATCTTACGGTAGCGCTCATCATTCACAATAACATTACGATTAGCAGCATCTTTGAAGAAGTACCATAAACCGCAACAAACTGTGACTTTTTCTGGATATATTGGTAGCTTTTGCAATGCTTCTGGCTGGTCTTCACTCCAAAATCGAAAATTCTACTTATTTACGTGTCCATTGAGCCAAAAATGAGCCTTGTCGCTCAACACAATTTTTCGATAAAGAAGTAGATCTTCCGCCAACTTTCCAAGAGCCCATTCACTAAAAATTCTGCGTTGTGGTAGATCGTTCGGCTTCAATTCTTGCTTCAGCTGTATTTTGAAAGGTTTCACACCTAAATCCTTCCGCAAAATTTTCTACGTTATTGAGTAACAGAGGCCCAATTGCTGCGAACGGCGACGAATCGATAATTTATGATCATCATTAACACTGGCCAATACAGCTGTAACATTTTCTTCAATTCACACTCTACGTAAGCGTGTTGGTGGTTTAATGGCCAACAATGTAAATTTGATGCGAAATTTAGTCACAATATCCCGAATAGCCACTTCAGTGCGTCGATTAAACTGACCATAAAATGGAAGAAGCTTCTCTCTGAGTGAAGTTAGCTTGAAAGTTATTTATTCTCTTTATTAACAGAGGCTGTTAAGTTAACATAATGCAAATATGTTAAAAGATAAATCGGTGAAAAATTGAAAGGAAGTCACATGAACTGTAAATCAGTTTCTAAATTCTCCCACCTGATCTGGATCGATTCACACAAGAATATGCTTCAGAGCAGTATATCACAAACTGGTCTACAAAGTATCAGCTAATGATGCCTAAGTCTTTAATTTTTGATCAGTCGATCAAATGACAGTAGGCGTCTATCAATTATCCACTGTTGAAATACGTACAAGCTTCGTCATTCAATATGTATTTGACAGCCTCTTACAAAGCTATGGCTATTTAGATCTGCTTGACAAAATTTTATTTCCTTTTTAATAGAAAAAACATTCTTAAACAAATTCCCTAAGGCAGTATGTGCAGGAATATATTTTTTAAAATTAAATTTCAATATTAACCTGAACAGCGATTTAATTAAAGTGAACTCAACAACTGATTCTTTACAAACATCAGCTCAAACAAAATATACCTCAACTATCTATGGTGGTATAAACATACGAATGGATGTATTGGTCGTTACACCACTAAGTATTCAAAAGGAAAAACTCATATTTTTATTGTTATTATGATGAGACGACTGTCGTCCAGTCTTATTGTACGTTCTGATGGTAGCCAGAAAAGCTATGCCGTGAATCCTCTATACAATTTATTTGTGTTGTTTTTTCCTTTTTTTTTGCTTTATTTTTAATTTCTCCATTTTATTATTAACATTTCTTTCTACTGGTATTTTTTTTTTGTCTCCTGCTCAGCTCATTTGTATTAAATGTGTAATTGTATTGTACATATGTGAGCATGTATGATTGCTTTGTATGTATACATACATACATATGTATATATGTATGTGTATGTACATATTTGTTTAATACATTATAGTATATCTGTGGAATCCTCTTAAGCCTACTAATTGTTAAGCTTTTTATATTCACAGTCTGCATCCATTTAACATGACCATAATTCCGGCACAAAAGATAAAAGCAGATATAATTTAACACACAGACACATGAGTAATCATCATGCAACAGTGACGTAGTTTGTCATACAATTAACAACAGTAATTAATAACGGGAATTATAAATATATTAACAAATGGATAAAAAAATAAAGAAAATGTGTTGCTTTGGTTGTGTTAGGTACGACAGATATGTCGAAGTAGGAAATCCTGACTTTCACCCTTAAGTTCAAATAGTGGAGCGTTAATAATTATCTGCTATAAAGGTACTGTAGTCCTATATAGCATCCTAAATAAATATACAATAGAGTACATATTGATGAGTTTTGAGCTGGTAATGCACGGATCTCCTTACTTTATTTACACTCCTTTTATTCAACAAGGGATAGATGTTTCAGCCATAGCTGCGAAGTATATTTTGAAGTTGTACAGTGATGTATTCATTGGAGAGATTTAAGTTGTTAATGCCTGGAGCATATCCCATTGGAACTCTTTAATGTTTGTACTGCTATTATTCTACAGGGGATAGAAACCAATTCTCATATATCAGCCAGAGCCAGTACATTTTGAGACTTTTGGTGTTCGTACAGAATAATAATAAACTGCTTATTAATGAAATGAGGTCGTACAATTGGACTATCATTACTACAAGGAATTATACAAGACGAAGCAACATTGGTTGGGTGAAAGACTTATAGAAATACAAGAATGGGGATATTAGATAGAACATGGAATACTCGAAGCCCTGGAAAAACTTGAAGATAATTTCCAACCGAAAGTTTACGTCATCGAAAGATGTATTCAAATTTGGCTGAATATCAGGCTTTAATATATGTAGTAGCCTAGTGATAGTGTGTTTGTTTATTAGGCGTCAGGCCGCGGTTCAAACCCCAGGTGATTGGATCTTTCCTTACGGAATTTACAATAAGCAGTCGAATCTTAACCTAAAAGAAAAAAAATAGTTGTTATTGCCACTGCAACCGACAACTGAAAGTGCTCATCATATTTACCGGATCAGATCAGTTGTTTGAATCCTTTTGAGATGGGAGTAACTCTCGAATAAAAGTAAGTCCCTTGCAAGACGGTTGGTATGGTCTGCAATCTTAGTGAGGTAATTGGTACTCGCTATTTTGATTTGCCTCTCGAATTAAAGGTATTTTGAGATCCCTGTGAATATTAAGGTTTCGGACGTACCATGGAGCTCGAGTAATTATTCTAGGGATTTTAGACTGCCGTCTTTGAAGCATTTCCACTTTGAAAGGTGAAGCTGTCCCCACAACCTGGATACCATATAGCCAATAGGTTTCGATACTGCCTTGTACAAAAGCAGCTTAAGTTCTAAGGCAAGGGTTGACTTCCAATAAGCCAGTAAAGCTGAGCTGTTTTGAGTTTTAGCTGGGTTGTTTAGGCTGGCAGCTATATGTTGGGCCCACGTTAGGTGACGATCAAGGTGAATACCAAGATATTTCACACTATCGTGTTCTGGCACTAAAACGTAAACCGAAAAAAATATTCCTTTGGCAACTTCCTCTCAGCAGATTTCTGGTAAAAACTCTGAGAGTAAATAAAATTAAAATGAAAAGTTCCTTGCAAATCTATCGTTCGAAGACCATTTTAAACGACCACATAAAAAATTAACACACACAACATAAGTAGTGTGAGAAACTAGCACGTAACCCTAACTGAAGGATCGTAATAAGCAATTATGTATGTGTAGAAAGAACTGTTTAGGCAACCTGAACTTCAACCATTAACAAAACTTATTTTTCAATCATAGCTACTCCTACCTCCGCCTCTGCCGCAGCTGTGAATAAAATACTGTTCTCCCAAAATCCTACATAATAAAAATATTATCCTTATATTGTAACAATTTATACACATACTTACTATTCATAATCATAAATTTCTTTCTTTTTTTTTCTTCTCTTCCACAATCAAATCCAAAAAGAAAGAAAAGAAGTAGAGAAGAAAAGCCTACGTAAATACAAATGATTACCGTACACAGATACACGCGTACTTAAACAGTCAGGGGGAGAGGGTGGGATGAGCGCAGAGAGTGTATCAAATAAATAGCGATGGTAAAAGTAGATGTTAACAGTTAATCGTGGTCGAGAAAATTATTATCCCAATAAAGTAATTATGAAAATTTGTCTTTTCATTTGTTGCCAAAAGCCTTATAAATACTTTTCTCTTCTTTTCTTTTCTGTCCTTTTCTTTTCTGTTCGTTTCATTTCTTTGCAATTCGTTTCGGTTTGTTGCTCTAACTACACCAACGCGCTACATACTACACAGACTCATACGTATTGTTTTGGTTATAACACTAGTGCTACACTTGTATGTTGTCTTCTTTGTCAATGTGGCATGAGTAACTGTTATACACTGTTGAACTAAAGATCAAAACAAGGAAATGTAAGCTGAAAGAAGCTTACAAGTCGAATATAATAATACACTGCACACAAACAGAATTCTCTATTAGATGAAAGGTTAAGATTCAAACCTCAGCTTAAACATCTTCAACAAAACGTATGAAAACATATTTCCTTTGGCGAATTTTCTTTCAACATTCTTCAGGTAGTTTAAGCTGGGTTTGAGAATGTGTAACTGTCATAGGCACTAGTCCTAAAGGAGAGAGATGGAAGGATAATAAAGGAGATAGAGAAATGAAGAGGAGGTAGTAAAGGGAGGATAAGGAGACGGGGGAAAAACACAGACCATAAACACACAAAAGTGCGCGATTACAACATTGTGCCCTAGTACTTTTCAACCACTCAACCACCTCAACCTATTAATGAATCTATGGAGAGCCGTAATGTCGGCACTCGACAAAGAATCCAAAACTTTGAAGAAGGTCCTCAACCTACTAATGGCAGAGAAGGTGTTCGTTAGTTTTCAACAGCTCCTCATCGCACAAACATACCCTGCAATAGTCTGGCCGGGATCTATTCAAAAACAAATAACTAAACTCAGGCTGGCCTTAATATCGGCACTCGACAAAGAGCCCAAATCTTCGTAGAAGGTCTTCAACCTACTAATGGCTGGACAGTTTCGATAGTTTTCAACTTCAACTCGTCGCGCAAACGTACCCTGCAATAGTCCGGCTGGGATCTGTTCAAAAACCAATAACTAACCTTAGACAGGGCTTATCAAAGTCCAGCAGCAAACCTGTTTTACAACTGTCTTTAGTCAAATAACATTCCGATCCATTCCCCCAACGCCTCTGCTTAGAGTAGAGTTTTATGGTAAAATCTCTATTATTCAGATTCGACGTTATACTATGGGTAACATTCCGATCCATTCCCCCAACGCCTATTATTCAGAGTCGACGTTAGGCTATGGGTATTACCACTCATTGATAAAATTAAAGAAGAGCGCTAGTATAAATTTATTAACATGAGTAAACAGATCGTAGAGACTGTAACTCTTTAACTTTCCTTGTGAAGCTACTGATGCTGCAAAGCCTTCGCAACTCTTCCAGTTTAGAACCTGCTTAGTTTGAAAAACAGATGACAAGACAAAAATTGTTGTTATTCAATCAAATATACAAACCAATTCCGTCTAAATTACTTATGAAACTAATGTAGGGCATTAAGGCTCTTAGTTGCACACTTTTTGACAAAAAAAAACAATAGCAACCATAATGACTAAAACAACAACTACAGTAAGTACAACAATAAGAACAACAACAACAATTGCAATATTAACATCAAAAGAATAACAAAGAAAAATCCTTAAGATATCGAAAACTTTAGTACTATGGAACGACTTCTGTAGCTTCCCTTTCAATATTTTCTTTGTTTTTATAAGCCATCCATAAATCCATAGAAGGAATGGAAAACAAAAGGCTCTCATATACATACAACTACAGCTACAACAACAATTAACATTGAAAGACAATAGCAGCAGTTACAAGCAGCTATAGATGGTTTCTGTGCTGACGACAGAAGGTAGAAAAGAAGGTAAAAGAGGGGCAGTAGCTCTGGTTTCTGGTTTCTTATTGTTTATTGAGTAGGAGGAGGCCAACACGAAAATTTCAACACATTTTTCCTGGTAATACTTTTGATTGCGTTGCTAATATTGGGATTATTTTGAAAACTTGTGCTTGTGCTTGTGCTTCTTCTCTCTTGGTATATAATGCTTCGTGCTCTCTAAGTAATAAAAATAACACAACATGGTCGAGTATTTTAGTGCGATAAGCGTTTTGGCTTTTTTTTCGTCTTCTTCTGTTTTTGTTTTTTCTTTTGGGTTTTGTTTAGAGTTCACTTCTGTTGTATTTTATTTTGTTTTGTTTCATTATTTTCGTTATTTTTGTTTTTTTTTTTATTATTCTTGTTAACGGATTTATTTGGTTTCTTATTCTCTTAAGAAGTTTTTCAGTTGTTTTCATGACGCATTTTTTTGTTTTGGTTTTTGTTTTTGTTTCTGTTTCTTGTAGGGTTTATAATTTCGTCCATTTGTTCATATATTTTTGTTATATATAGTTATTGTTGTTGTTGTTGTTGTTGTTGTTATAACCAACTTCATTTAGTAATTCTTTAGCTGTTTTGCTAAAATCACCCTGTAATAATTGTATTGCTATAACGACACAAACACCAATACAAACACCAACACAAACACAATATGATTATGTTAATATGGTCCTATTTCTTGCATTTATATTCATGTGGCAGGCTTTTGTGGTTCCATTTTATTTGTATATACAGTATAGGATAAAAGTAATTTAACATGAACATATAAATATGATAACAAACAAGAAATTGTTTGATTTCTAGAATTGACGGTGCTCACACACAACTAAAACAAAGGTTATCGATACTCAACTCAATAAAATGAAATGAGCAGGCATCTGTCAAAGCTTTAATTCGATAAGACTTATTTAGGAAGCCAAGCTGCCGCCGAATATCCTTCCTGCGATCATTCCATTGTCAAGCAGGTCTTTTGAATTTTCGTCGAACTTATATATTCAAAGTATATCATAATTTTAGATAAACCATCATCGAGAATTCTCAAAATATGATTGATGCTGCTCTATTTTCTCTTTAGGTCAGTTTTATGCCTATTCCTGGCCAGAGGTCTTTATTGAAGGTTACATTTGACCAAAATATTGCAGAACATTTGTAACTTATTAGTCTTTTCGAACCGAAAACTGGAGTATAATTCTTAAATCAGGCAATCCAATATGTCTTCGCCGATATATTTTATACGAACACATGGAGAGAAGCCAGACGATTAAGTCATAACACTTTGTTTTGTCCAACGACATCGATCATTATCTAGCTGATATATTCAATAAAATTTTAAAGATATGTTGGGGAACTTATTGTCGCAATCATAACAATCATCATTGGGATAAAGGATAAAGGACAGTCTTTAGCGATCTATGATAGAACTAGCTACTCAGGTTCACAAGTGCCGGACAATGTCAGAGATAATGTTCTGTGGTCAGTTCTCTTTCCAGCTTCTGCAGGATTCATTCTAAGGTATTCCCAATCTCTTGACGTGAAGACGTGAAGATGGAATCTTGATAGGTTCACTGCAAATTCTGATTTTCGTGTACCCACGTCTAATCAGATCTATCTAGAATTGAGTTTTTGTAAGTCCATTTGTTTGGATCTCTGTAAAGGAGCGTCTATCTCATGTAGAAATTCATTTGAAGTTTCCAATTTACATGCGTGCATTTATTCGAGTGTATGGGGTCGTATATCAGTAATGGCATCACGAATATTGTCCTTCAAATACGCAATTATCTCTGGTTTGTTGGCATAACACTTTTCTTTAACGTCGTCCTACCGAAAATAGTCCAATGGTGTCAATATCGCAGCTTCTTGGCAGTCAATTGACATCAGCACTTCGGCTAAATAAGACATACATACATAATTGGCTATTACAACCCTTCAGTCAGGATTACGACCTATCTTCTCTTCTAAATAAACGGCCATTAAATGTCCGCGGCATTAGATCGTGGCAAGTTTCATCATCAGGTTGAAACTCAGATATTGTTCACAACAATGCCATGAAGAGCGGGTATAAAAATATCGGTTATCATGGACGAAAGAAATATAAGCCAATAATGCCGCCGCTCCACAGTACAATCACTGGTAACGGTAATGGATGCATTGGCTACTGTCAGACCATGTGTGGGATTTCTAAGCCTCAAATATGGCAGTTTTACTTATTACGGTAACTAACAAGCTGAAAATCAGCTTCATCCGAAAAGATGAATATTTTTTAACAAAAAAATTTTCGAATAATTCTTCGTTTTGTAAACAAATTACCAATACATCAAGCGTAAATCGATTTATTACGTTCTATGGAGATAATATACTGTGAATGACATAAGTATTGCCAGATTCGAAATAATCGATTTATCAAATTTAAAGCTATAGATGGGTCTTCCACGTATATTTCAACTAAGAAATGGACATTACAAAACTTAGTTGAACTAGTTTCTTTGTTTCTTATATCCTAGAAAGCTTTAAAGAAAATCAAGAAGTTATCTACTAAGTGACAATACACTCTTGCTTTCATTCATAATCTAACAATTTCTTAACCTATTACTTTACTTTTGTAAGCCACTGTTAAAATGGTTGTACGTGTGTACGATACGTACGATAGTAAATCCTTTATGATGATTTACTCCGTATTAAATAAACATTAAGTAGTTATTACAAAAAACAATTATAATTTATTAATAATTTTTTGTTTCCTTTATTTTTGTTTTTATTTTTGGTTCTCGTTTCGTATTGTTTTCGTTAAGACAGGCAGCATGGCTTTCATTTCGTATTTATTAAAGAAACTAATTAGCCAACGCATAAACAAAATGTTAATTTGAAATTCAAAAACGAAATGAAATGAAATGAAACGAAGAAAAAAACAGAAATAATGAAAAATACATTTAAAATTAATTATCATCATATTATTATGGAAACGTTAAACATACTATGGGCAACTCTTGGGCGACTAGAAAGAATAAAGCCATGAGAGAGGATTAAAATCCCAAAGCAACGGCAGTAGAATAAAGCAATGGGATTATATTTAACCGTCTCTTTATCAGTAACTAAAACAAAACAGTCTTTTTATAATGCATACGTATTATACAGTTAAGAATAAGTGTTATTAAGCTGTTATGTAACTGTTTGCTCAAGCCAAATCTAAACGTAAGAAGAGCTACGCAAAATATAATTACAAGAATTGTAAGATTATATTTGAAAGATAACACGGTGCGACAGTGAAAATACATCCGAGTAACTACATAGTCCACGTTGTTTAGTTAGTTGAGTAGAACTCAAAAATACCTTTTTTATATTTCTCGAACCCTCTAAAGTTGTTTTATTTGACAAAACCAGTTTTTTTTTTCGACTTTACGCAAAAAATTCTAGATTCCTGAAACATTTCCAAAATTTATACCTTGTTGGAAAGGTGAGAAATGCGTCTCTAAAACGTTCTACATACATCTATCCCTCGACTTAGTATGCTATGACATTTGATAAGATAAACTTGGAAAATTCGAATTTTTTTTTCATATTTTTCAAGTTTGTCCATTCATAGTTTCAAACTTTAATAAAGAATATAGGAAAAGTGATAATATCTTAAAATCTGTTCTCTTGTGAAGAGATTGAGTCACCATTTGATCAAATCGGACAAAAAGTGCCCTAGTTATTATTTGAAGAGTCTAACAGTCGAGTGATATTTTTTATATATGTCATCTCATCAAATAAACTTTTTTTCAAAGATTTTCAGAATTTTTGATAGATCTTGATTGGTTTTTGACAAAATTTATCAATTTCACGTTTGCATGACTTCCAGAAGTTGGCTAATATTTGTATGCTCTACAAATATCATTATTTCTGTTTGCGCAAACTTTGGCCAATTTTTGGTGGTCGCTCAAACTTGTAATTGACACATTTTCCCATAAACAATCAAGATCCATCAAAAATTCTGAAAATTTTTGAACCGCAAGCATAAATATTTAATAACTCCGGTAATTTCTATCCGATTTGATCAAATAAAGTGTCAATCTCCTCACAAGATATTGAACTTTCAGAATGTTACCTCTTATTTCATATTTTTTAAGTAAGGTTTGCTACTATGAACGTACAAACTTAAAAAGAATATGAAAATATTCGCGTTTTCCAAATTTACCTCATCAAATCTATAGGAGACCTCATTGAATGCAGAAACTGGAGGGATAGTTTTCTTATTTAAGCTACATCTTTGAAATTAGTTGTGATTTATTCAGACTGTGTTGCCAAATCATAATGGATAACCATAATCAAAGTACACGTCATTGAATAACTGGTTTAAATATTAAACTTGTTTCACAAAAATTGGTGTTCTCAATGACCCTAATATCCATCGGAAAATCACCTCCAGTCATGGCACCCATTTCTGAATGAATATGTAATCGAACAAACAAAATTGTTGAATTTGGGACGAAACAAATGTACATGTGATGCATCCTGAAGAAATCACTGTTTGGCAATGTCATTGGTCCATATTTCTTTTAGAACGGCGTTAGTCTGATCTGGCTATAGACGATGATTATCAACTTTTTTGATCACAACGACCTGTAGTTTCAACAGAACTTAACTAGATACCACACAGCTCCCCGTGTGGTAGCGGGAAGAGAATACTACCATAGTGATCACCATACTTGTCGTAAAAGGCAACTAAGGGTGCTGCTATCAGTCAGAAACTGTTTGGGGTTTAACTGTCAGCAGTCTGGTCTTGCTTTAATGCGATGCCTGACCAGAGGTCTTAATCTGAAACCAAGGGTGCTGTGATCCCCAGGGACTTGTCCCTGCCCAGCAATGGTGAGGCCCCCTTGGGAAGCACGTAGTGGCTGTAGGTTTAGACCCAAATCGCGGAGAGTGCGCGAGTACGCATTTAAAGGAGTTTAGATAGTCTCTGATCCCTAAACAAGAGGGTAGTCATACCCAAATAGCATGACTTCGAATTGGTACCTACTTCCTGGCTGTAGCCAGTGTTTACAGCATGAAAGTAGGGGCGTTGGTCTACGCATTATATTCACCATGCTGTCTTCTGACACACGTAAGATATGCTTCGACAGCGGTGCTGATGCAAATCAGAATTCATTCATACCACACAGCTCATTACTCATTTGGCTGTTCGTGCAATATAATTCTGTCATACTTTTTCTTATGCAGTTTTTTCTTATGCAGTTTTTTTTAAATTGAAATTGATTTCTGCGCCAGTGTCACAGAATTTTCGGCTGAGCTGCATTCAGACAATCCATTTAATGGTGTTAACATATAAAATATTTTGATGAAATGTCAAACGATTATATGTTTTATGTTTTATTTAAATTTAAGCTTAAATTAGCCACACGCAATTATTACGTTTATTCAAACTATTACTTAAGGTGAAGAAATTGTCTTCAATACATTATTGTAGTCAGTACATAATCAATGCATAATCAGCAGTACTAGGAAATGGTCATTCACTGTTTTTATTCGTGAGAAAATCAACAAATTTTCAAGACATCCTTGAAAAATATTAAACCCTTCAAAACCTGCGATGTGACGGCATCAACAAAGAACATAAAAGATAGCTTAGAAATGAGCAAAACGTATCACAATTGCAATACAATACAATACACGACAACATAATTTACATTGCTTACAAGCAGTTGTATCATAGCACCAGCTACCAATCACTTGATTAACAAGATTATGATGAGAGGAAAATGATGATTATTTTAAGACTGAATAAAGGTGACTTGAGTTCCCTAATGAGCACTTAACGGAAACAACTGAACAGTACTGTCGTTGTAGATATTGATGACTGCTGGCCATTCATGTCATCTTTCGTCAGCTCGAAATCCTAATATTTTAGTGAAGATACTATACCACATAGAACTTGTTTCAGAGCAGTGGACTGGAAGAAACTAAAAAAGCTTGAACAAACCGTAACACTTCTTTAAACAATTTCTTTTACCAATCAAAGGCTGAAAAACTATTCTTCCTTGTGAAAATTCAAAATTCAAATTTAAATTAATTTTCAAAATAGTCTCTGTAAATAGTATTTTGTATGTTTTTTGGATCACTATGACGAATTTAATTATTAACAGATGAACTTTGACTTTTCGAGTATAAAATTATTTTGATTAGCCTATCATAATAGTGCTACACAAATTCCATGGGCATGAGCAAATGATTGAAACGAATGCATTTTTAATAAATTGCCTGGATTTTCAAGGTATTGCAATAATTATTCATTATGGATATCCCCAATGACATGAGGCATTTTAAAATGAAACGTGTAAAGGAATTTAAAAATTTCATGTTGCATATATTAGTGGCACAAAAGAAAACATACGTAAATATATGCAAAATTGCAACATTCAAACTATAAAAGCAACATTACAATAATGAATGCAACAAAATCATGTAAAAGGTTTTAATAGTACATATAAAAATAATACAACAACAAAAATTTACAAAAATTTGCCGCAGGGACTCGTGTTACAAAAATCTGAAATTGAACACAAACAAAAAAAAAAACAACTACGAATTAAGCATAAACATACACACAAACATACTTAATTTAAAAATTAAAAAAAAAAAAATTGATTTATGGCCCAAAAGGCTAGTGCTGGAGACGGGTATAAAGTTGAATATGGTGACCCGCCCGAAACACTAACAACGACAACACAAGGCTTTTAATGTTAAAGCCTGTTTGTTGCTTTAACTCTACATAAGTTGGTAATAAATATTTAACAAGAAAACTGTACAACAACAACAACAGAAAACAGAAAATATACATATTAACAGGAATTAATGTAAAAGCCACAAATACCCCGAATACCCTTGTAGTACACAGCAGCAAAACTGTAAGAAAAATTACCACACATGCTCACATGCATGACCATAGTCGAATTTTACTCTTTTTTTGCTTTGGCTTCTTCTTTTTTTTTTTAATTTTATGTTTTTTACTTTTATTGGTGAATGCATTATGGCCGAAAAACCAATATACGAAAGCCCTTATTCTCTCGCCCGTAATGGATATTAAAGGGCAAAACAACAGCAAAACTGAATGTAAATGATGAAAATCCGCAAAAAGCATTACCAGCCTTAAGGCTTAACGTAATGAAATGTAAATTCCATAGAATGAAATCCATCTGATGATCGCATATGCAACTTAATGCCAATGCCTGCCTACCTACCTACCAGTACACATAGCTAGGCCTTTGCTGTTTTGTTCTGCCAATGCCAACAGCAGGCTTAAGGTTGCAAAAATCATGTTTCTTTAAGGCAATCGGTTTAAGTACACACACTCACACACATTTTATATACGGAAACGTGCTTCAGTGCCTGGGAAATTAATAGATTTAAAAATCATAATGAGAGCATATCAAAAAAAAATAAATTGCAATTAATTGTAATCAATTGTTTTGTTATCGTCTCTTTAAGATACGATAACAAATAAAAATGCAAAGATTTTTGAAAGAAAAAAAAGATATTTTTAATGGTCAAACTGCACCAACACTTGCCTCTCAAAATTTTCATCATATCGCATACCGTTGACATATTGGAACGTTTGCTTGAAGTACATGTTAACTCAGACAAATTTTGTTAAAAACAACAGTAATAATCGTACGCTGAAATCGATATAGTCTACAGAGTGGCTGATATGTATTGCAACCAACTTCAGGTTGTTATCATTTGTAAACTGCTCGCCTGACAGTTGACAGATTTATTCCAGTAGCAGTTCATTTTATTATTTACAAGCTTACAAAAGCATTTGAATCTATTGCATTCAGAAAAAAAGTTATTCGTGATGGAATTCAAGCGTTATAGTGTGATTGCTTTATATTTGGCTGGAAAACCACAGTTGGCTATCGTTAGAGCCCTCCAGCATTTAAATGTGAATAAATCTTTTGTTTCTCATACCATTGCTCATTACCGTGATGCTGGCAGTGTTGCATCGCGTACAAAAATTGGACGAAAAAAACCGGTAACAACACCAGAAATGATCCGAAAAGTGAAGGCCAGATTTGATCGAAATCCACACCACAGTGGTAGAAAAATTGCGCGTGAGCTGAACATATCGCGAGAACGGATGCAACACGTATTGAAAAATGAACTTGGACTAAAGCCATTGAACTTTCAAAAACTGCAAGAGCTCACCGATGGACAACAAAAGAGCCATGGAGTTACTTTGCTTGCACGAAAGTGGCCAGTTACCGAATTTGGTCTCGTCCGATGAGAAGCCATTCCAAATTGAGCAGTTTGTGAAGGAACAAAATGATCGGGCTTACTTGCCAAAGAGGTCAGCTGAAAATTTACACCAGCGATTGGCCACCAGAACTCAAGTGCCGCCGAAAGTAATGGTGTGATGATCGCTCCTCGCTCGTATTCATCGACCGAGGGGTCAAAATAAATTCCGAATATTATCGAAAAAATTTCTTAAAGACAGTATTGAAGCCCTGCACAGACAAACATTTCGCCCGCAGACCAAGGACATTCCATGCGAATTCGACACCACAGCACGCCTCAACCAAGAATGGCTTAAAAAAGAAGTTCCTCTTTCCATTTCTACCTCACAATGGCCACCAAAATCTCCAGATCTCAATTCGTTGGACTTTTGCGCCTGCGGCATTTTGGAGAGTAAGGTTCTCATTAAAAAAATACCAAAGTGTCGATCATCTCAAGACGGCGCTTCGCCGAGAATGGGCTAAAATACCACAAAGCCACTTTCGTGCAGCCTGTAATGACTTTGTCGGCCGTTTGAAGGCCATAATTCATACCAAAGATGGCCAATTCGAACAAATCTAAACTGATTCTAGAATTTGATGTTATCTCTAATATTTTTTTCTTTTGAACAATAAAATTAAAAAAAATATTGCGCTTTACTTTGTTACATTATATATCAGTCACCCTGTAATAGGCAGTGAGTTAGCTTTTTCGGTAAAAGCATGTGGTTCAAAACCCAGCTCAAACATATTGAACAAAACGAAATACATACTAAGAACAAATTTTCTTTTAACGACTTCTTCAGTCTACAGTCTTCTGGCAAAAACTCTGAGAGTAAGAGAAATTACCACAAAAAGTTTCTCAAATCTGTTATTCTGATTTGACATTAAACTTAACGTTCTGCCACTCATGCAAAAAAAAAATGAACACACACAATATGGGTAATTTGAGAACTTCGGTTGTAATCCTGACTAAAAAGTTGTAACGTAAGGGGTTGTAATGTTAAGGGTTGTACGTAATCATTGCATCGTATCTGGCTCCATTGTAAAGATGTTCTCGTTCGCTTAGTACTGTCCTACATAACGAATCAAATATCGCGCTGTGACAGATCTTTAACTACCTACTGGTACTCTTCATACTAAATTCGGAATTTTGTTCAGTATATTAACAAATTTCAAGTCCGCTACTACTACTCCTTCAAGTCCACAGTGTCGTTTTAAAAAAGACCAGTAATTAACCCCAGAGGACTGTGTTTAAATAGAACATTCTTCTATTGTATTTACCAACAAAAATTAGGATTGCCTCGGAATCTGTTTGCCTTTTTGATACTCTCCATCTTTACTTTCGCTAAGTATCCAAAAAAGAGTTTGGGCACCATGAGCGGTGTCCGTCTGTTTATTGTCGTAATTGAATTTAAACTTGACCTGAAACTCTGCAGGAGCCAACTATACGGACGGCGTCTTAGCTGCCCGATAGTAATGTTATGTTCCGTCCTTTTTAACTTTTATTCAAGTTGAATTTGTGCACATCTTTTGATGGTATAAGTTTTGAAGGTACCCGATTATGTTGTTCCATTTAGGAGTTAGATCCTATCGTTCTCAGGGCAAACAAAACTACGCTATATATTCACATAAATGGCAGTGTATGGCACGTGAGGTATCACGTTTAGAAGCTGTAACCATCTGCAATTTTTGCAACAACTTAGATTAAATTTTTGTGTAGTTTTACAATTTTTTTCTGTGGTCTGTTCACTTTCCCAGAGTTCTATGCAACTGCTGAATCAATTTGAAGTATTTCGGCTGGTATTCTGGCAACATTTGATATTTTGTACTCTCCAAAAGTTTGATTGCCTCAAGGATATTTTCTAAACGAGTTGTATTAACAAGTACGGCCTCAGTATTGATCTTTGATTGTTTCATATATCTGTTTGTCCTCTAGTCGTTAACGACTATTGTATTACTACTTTATTCTTATATTTCTTTCATTGTCTTTCATTTGACTGTTCTGTTAAGTCTGTTACAGTTTTTCTTAATTGCATATTCTGCGTGTACAACTTCATTATGGGGACTCATGACGAGCAGCACTTAAAGATTTTATTGTGAAGTCGCTTCAGCAAAAACAAATTTTTCAATTTCATTTTATTTTCTTACATTTTCCTTTATCAAGACATAATTTTTGTCCATTCATATACATAGTTTGGATTCTTCTTAACATTAACAATTTCGTACAATTCGGATTCCCCAGCAACGTTGCTGGTTTCATTTTGTGGTCCATTCGCAGTTGATTTATATTGATGAATGTAGTGGTACAACATGTAGCAAGAGTTGTTCTATTTTTTTTTTTCGTTTTGTTTTTTGTGTTCTACTTGCTACTTTGTTGCAATAAGCATTATGTGCAACATATGTTAAATTTTGTACAAATGTACTTGAACTGTGGTAATTGTTCTACTTTCTTTTAAATGTTTTCAACAACAAGTGCCCTACAGAAAAGTGGAAGGCAATGTAGAAGAATTGATGCACTTGAATTGTTGTTTATATCTTCTCTTTGTATTACTAAAGCATAACTGGACATAAGGATTAAGGGTAATTGACATTGATTTAATCTATTTGGCTAATCATTTTAGACATAGCCTAGTAGGTAGAGTGCTGGCTTATTAGATGTGAGACCCGGGTCAGATATTAAATGACACGAAATTTGAAAAAATATTTTCTTCGACAACTTTCTCTTAGCAGATTTTTAGCAAAAACTCTGAAATTGCCATGAAAAGTTTCTCATAAATCTGCCATTCGGAGTAGGTCCTGCCATTCATGTGTAAAATTAACACACACAACATAAGTGGTATAAGAAGCTACGTCATAATCCTGACAGAACTATTATGTATGTTGACCAATTATTTTTTTTTATATATTTTACTGAATATGTCCTTATGTATAGGATAACTTCACAACCCATAGTGCAAATAGCAGTATTTGCTGTTTTAATTTCTGTGCTACATAAATATTTGGTCAAAAGCAAAAATTATTGCATACTTTACGGAAATTAACCGCATTTCATGATTCTCTTTTTTTTCACATTCCATTTTCCATTTACATTTGCAAGTGGTATGGTATGAAGTGCAGAGATTCAGGACGCCTTTAACCCAACTTCACAAGTGCACTTTTCTTCTTCTTTTTTTTTGTTGTTTCACATCCTCTTATAGTGTTAAATGACTTTATTTGAAAATATGAACTGAAGAAAAATATATTTTTCGTTTATTGTACTGGACTGGAAGGAATAATAAAAAAAAACAAACAAAAAAATGTTATAAAGATTTCATATACACACATACACTGTTATACATAAATACATACATCCATACATACATACATATGACAAGGACAAGGAAATTAATCACCCGTATCTAAAGGGAGTCATGAATTACGTTCGTTCATACAATCCAGTCCAACAGTAGGACCTCATATACATTGTAAAACATTTATCAGTAATTAAGCAGTATTTATGTAATTGTAAAAGATAATTTCCGTATATGCACACACACACACACATATATAATGCAAAAAAAAAAAAAAATAAAAAGAAAATATAAAGTAAGAAGAAAAAGAAAGAAAAATATTGTCCCTTATACGTGATAAAACATTTTGTGAAAATAATGTGCCATTTACTTTGAATGGCTTTAATTCCTTTTTGTGTTCCTTTTGTTGTTGTGGAAATATTAAAAAAAAAATAATAAAAATGAAAATTCAGTTTTTAAAACGTAATAATATTTGCAAAAATGTAAACCCAAATTCATTTTCATAAAATTATTCTTAACACTAAACCTACCATGGACAGGTCAAATGACCCATTTTGAACTTCTTGTCAGAATTTCTTGAAAATAATATTATCACATCGCCATTTGCCTTTACGATTTTTATCGCAAAACACATCGAATGTGTTTTCCAAGATTTACACCTCTCTTGTTAATTTTTTTACCGAGAAATATATGTAATCTACCTTAAATACCGCAAGGGGTCATTTGACCCCCTTTAGTAGGAATAGGAATACATGAAGTATCGGTAGGTTTAGTGTTAATAAATGTTCAAAAATAATAAACGATAACATGACCTTAACGATTACATTGAAGCGAATAGTATACCAATACTAAATTAAACTAAAACTAAACTCCTTAAAATACAACAACGAACGGATTTACGTAATAGTGGTTACGTTATTAGCTTTGAATCTCTTTGTATACAATGAAATGATAAAGTCATAGGGCCGAGAGTCCTTAGACTTAATTCAAAGATCTGCGAGCATGTAAGCAAATGTTAGGCGTCTTACAAGCTACGATTTTTTTTTTTTTTTTTGTCAGAAATAATCTGATTAGCTGACTGCTGTCAGATTTACAGTTTTCTTTTACTTGTTGCTGGAATGTTGCAAAAATGTAATACTATGTTCAGACATGCACTTTTATTAAATCAATATTCGGTTTATTGAGAACAATATTTTTAGCGTTCAGACATATAATATACAAACATTTATTTGACAGCAAAACAGCTGATTGCTTTAACAAAATTGCTTTTAATTTAATCGCGAAAATTAGTGCCAAAAATATTTTTTAGAAAAAAAATGGAAAACAATTTAACATTGCAGAAGGTATTGCTAATGATTAACCGAAACGCCGAGCTGTTGCGGTTAATAGGGACTACTTGTGACTCCAAAGTGGCTTTCCTCAGAAGGATGAGAAATAAAAATGTGATAATATTTGACAGTGGAAGTTGCCGTGGTCTAGTAGGTAGTGTGTTGGCTTATTAGATGTAAAAGCCAGGGTTTGAGCCCCAGGCCAGACATCTAAACAAAATACAAAAAGTATTTTTTCCCAGCAGATTTCTGGCAAAAATTCTGAGAGCAAATAAAATTGCCATGAAAAGTTTCTCATAAAATCTGTCGTTCGGAGTCGACTTTAAACTGTAGATCCCGCCACTTATTTATAAAATTAACACACACAACATAAGTGGTGTGGGAAACTAGGTCAATAATCGAGACTGATGGGTTCTAATGACCAATTATGTATGTAATATTGAACAGCTAGCAGAAATGAAAACTTTTGCTTACAGCATTGTCGTTGCTTACATTGAGTTGTCCAACATCAATAGAAAGTGTTAGGAAAAATGTAATACGCTCACTGTAACGTACTTATGACAGTGTTGTATTTAAAGTTTTAAGTTTTAATCAATATTATAACAATTTATGAATTTATTGACCAATAATTAATTGAACATTTTCTATGAAATATTGAGATCAATAATGCCGTTTATTGCGATTTTCTCCAATATAGTGCATGTGTTGAAAATAGTATAAGTTAAATAAATAAAAATCAAATAATTTATAAATGTTCAATTATTTTTGGCCACAAATAGGGGTACACATAGGAATACAACCCAGACATAGCGAAAGGTTTCACAAAACGCGATAAAGTTTTGGTGGATTCTCTTTGGCAGGAATTGATATTAATGAGTGGAAAAAGGTGAACTATTTGTTTAAAGTTCAATAATTTGACTACAAATATGGTATTCATATTTACAAACAGGTATGAAGAGAATGGAAAAGCGAGTTTAAAAAAAACTTGCTCACAACAAAGCCGATGCCCAAGCAACACTAGTACGATTGTGTGGAATACAAACGACAGTGGAGAGTGTTTCAGGAGTAGAATTGCGTCTCATAGAGGTGATAGAGGAAGCAGATATTACCGTAAATGATGATACGCCCACAGGCTCATCTAAGATAAGACCTGAAACACCATACATGTGTAGTACACAAACAGAATTAAACGAAAAACTCGACCAACTTATTGTTGTAGAAAAGGAAAATACCATGACATCTATTCAAATCAGAATTGATTTTAATTTCTGATAAATTACCAATTCTGACTTGGATTCCATAACAGCCCTGATTATCTCCAATGAATATAATGAATCGTTTATTGAAAATTTATTTCCAAAACAACTTGATTACAAACCTTTAGTCACGAACAAGCTTCTCACGTCACGTATGTTAATTAATTAAGTCGCCGTGGTCTGGTAGATAGTGTGTTGGCTTATTAGATGTGAGGCTTCGGTTCAAACCACAGCACAATCGTCTTCAACTAAACGAAATATGACAAAATATTTCTTTTACGACTTCCTTTCAGCAGATTTTTTGCAAAAACTCTGAGAGAAAATAAAATTGCCAAAAATCTGGCTTTTGTTCTCGACCTTAAACTGTATGTCCCAACGCACATGTATAAAAATTAACACACACTTCATAAGTGGTGTGCGAAACTAGGTCGTAATTGCACGAAAATGTCGCAAAAAACTTGCTCGCAAAGAAGGACCATTAGTGTCCGGTATACGCAATTTTATTGTTAAAGCTCGTGAAACTGATTTCATAATTGATGCGCCAAAACGAGTGTGCTCGCACTGTACGAGTATACTCGAAAGTATCTAAGCTGTAGCTGAGAGAGTGTGTGAGTTTCATCAACAACAAATTGTTGGACTATTTTCTATAGGGCGCCATTAAAGAAAACTTTTATGCCGGCAAACCAGAGACAATTGAACATTTGTAGGTCAAGATTCGCGATGCACTAGAAAAAGTGCAAGAAAATTGGTCTGGATTGGATTGGATTGAATATTCCATTTATAATTGGAACAATTGTAGTCTACAACAAAAAAAATAAATTTAGCAAAAATTCAAACTGTTTCTGTTTTATTGCATCTTTAAATTTATACTTTTAAATGGCCCACCCTATTGTTCGTTCCCTTAATGCTCGCACAAAAAATTTCTTTTTACAAATCAAGACCTATTAATTCCCCAACACCCATAGTTATAATTTATTAAGGTGGCACCGTAATAAGTCAACAAACATTGTAAGGCCTTGAGACGCTTTCAAGCACTGTAGGCCATATAAAGCCTTTTCAACCGAAACTCCAAAAAAAGAAAACCATCCGTATTTTGTGTTAAGTTTCTAGGCCATATTACATTCTAGGAAATGATTTAGAAATTTGTAAAGTTACATTGAAAGTACGTTTCTACGATATCCTCTCTACAGGCGTTATGAAAAGTTAGCCGTCTTATATGCAGATGGAAATTCAAATGCACAATGCATTATAATGAGCCAGAAAAATTAAATTATCCAAGGGATTCAGAGGGTTTAGAGTCCTTACTTATGTCGTAAACTTCTCAAATTAAAGATATGTAACAGGCTTGCCAAATTGGATACTCAGCTATGGAATTTCTTTCCATTCCTTTTAGATTATGTAAGAATTTTTTTTTTTTTTGTTAAACCTGGAAATAAATTTTAAACAAAATATAGCCATTCTCTACATCAAAGAGGCGAAAAAGATATAATTTTATCGGTGTTTTTTTGTTTAATAAAAAAAGTTATACGACCAAAAAGGTTCACAAAACAATAAAAAAAAATGGAGATGAATTGGTAACGTGGCATAAAACAATTAATTATTCTTTGTTGAAAACCTATGAAAATTTCTATTTTATTTATTCTACAATATTTTGCGAAACAGCAAAAAAACAAAAAATAAAAAGACACTCGATATTGTATGTGACAGTAAGCAGTGAATTTTTATAGTTTCGCCTATACTTTCCAGGTACTAACGGACGTAGTTGAAAGTACTAATTGTCATTAAAATTTTCTTACTCAGTAAGAATTTGGCAACAAATTGGTGTAAGATTTTAAGCAGCACAACATTGTGTTGTGCCTTCTTTAATTCATCGTTAATGACTATGAAATAACGGTTGACTTGGTATACCATTTGCAGTGCCATTAAATCGAGCTAGTCTCTTCAGAAAAAAATAATTAAAATTACACTAAAAAGTTTCTCAAAAATAACTAATATTCGAAGCCGATTATAAATTGTAGGTACCGCCACTCATATGAAGAATTAAGACACCTAACATATGTGTTGTGAGAGGCCGGACCATAATTTTGGATGAAGGTTTGTAATGACCAATAATGGCTGTGTATGTATTCTTGTAAATCAAAGTTAAATTGTGAAATTTTTCTTCCCTATACTTTCTATATGTTCGATAGTAAGTGTTTATTTGTTCATTCTTTCGTTGATTTGAGTTTAGCTTCTCAATTCTCTTTAGATATTGTTATGTTCTTACCTTTTAAAAATTTTAAATAAAATAAAAAATAAATTTGTGTCTAGTTTTAATTAAAGTTCTTTATTATTCGTACAATTCTGTGTGTCACTGTTCACAAATGGATGTAAACAACAACAATTGCTTTTCTTCGTTATTAAGTTATTTACAACCTTTGCATAAACAATAACAATTACTAGACAATTGTTCAACTGATCTTTGTAACGAAAATCTTCAAACCACATTTACTCTCTTCAAACTCATAGCGTCGTCACACAAGACTGACTGAACTTCATCCCCTCAATCGCGTACTTTGCTTTGCCTTTTATATGGGAGATTAAACAGTCTAATGAATGTTCTGGAAGGCAAATGTTCATGACTTTGCCTTTTTGAAATCTCCTTAAATGTAAACATCATCGTTTACATTTATTATTGTTGTGTTGTTTGTGTATTTTTGTTTACATTTATTCATATAGTGTTGTTTGTTGTTGTTATATTAAGCAGTACGATAATTTGTAAACAGGTTTGTTTACTGCATTGTTTTGTTTTTGTAGCTTGTATTTATAATTTTAATGTTAAACGATGTAAAAGCAAAGCACCAGTAACCAGATTTTTCATTTTCAATTTTTCATTTCATGTTTCTCCACGAAGTGTCTTAGCAATGAAGTGAAATTCACTACTACAATTTCACTATTTGAATTAAATTTATCAAAAGCTTTACATGGTCAGCTCCTGAATTAAAAAGTCATTTGGTACAAGCTCAATAAATCCTTTATTTTGTTCTGCATTTAACTGAGTTATTTGATTTATAAAAACCGGTTTTAATACACTCTTCTATTAAGAGAATTCCTAAATACTTTCAATTAAAGTTTTCTCTTGGTATCAATTCATACACATTTCATGCTCTAAAACAAATACAAATTTTGTGCTTAATATTAACAATTGTACTTGCCATCACTGCCCAATATATTGTGGTAAAAATTGAATATAAAAATTATTTAATTCTACATGGTTTTTGTCTCTCTTACTATCACATGGGCATATTGAATAAAACTATGCAGCATGTAAAAAATGTAGCCTAGAACGTATTTCAAACAGCCAAAATACAAAAACAAAACAGCAGTAAAATTTCCCAATGAAATCGGTAAAAACTTTTGTTTTATGATGCACACATACAGTTTAAGCTCAGACTTTTGGATACCCACCTACCACGAATAAAATATGAAAAAAATTTTATAAAATAAAATAAAAGAAACAATTTTATAGGCAACATATAGACATACATACATACATACATATAGGAACATTGTTTCGATGTTTTAATTGAAATTTAAGGCCTTAGACATTTAATTGAAGTTTTGATAATAAAATCTTCACCCCTGAAGAATATTTTGTTACATTTTTATAAAAATTTTTTGAAAAATTTACCCAACACATCTTTATTTGCTGTTTAAAACTTGAATTATCTACTTTAAAATTTTAATTTCTTATAATTTTCAATGTGAAATAATTTCCAAAGAAAACAATTGAAATCAAATTTGTCACCCTTATCTACTCTCCCATTGTTTGCTTGCAGCATTCATTTAAAAAGTGGCAAAATGCTTTTCTCAACGGTAACAGTGTTTGGTCGACAATATCAGTTGACAGCATATTGCAATTTGCTCGCACTGTTAATGTATTGGTAAATATTGGTTACAAAAAAATCGCCTGCAAAACTATAGATATTCGTACTGATTTTTAAATACGAAACCCATACAAAATTCTATAGACTTTCATTGTTTTTTGCTTTACATTCTTCATCTATTGTTACCAAGTTTTATTAATTACACATGTTAAGAATGGGAAATTATTGCACTTAACAAACATGCATAATTTGGTGATTACAAGCCTTCAGTCGGGGAATTCGATTTAGCTTCTAAAAGCACTTAAGTTGTGGGTGTTAGTTTTATACAAGGGTGGTCATCTCAAAAGATAGATTTTTGAGAAGATTTCTTTCAGGGCAATTTTATTTACCTTCAGAGTTTTTACTAGAATCTGAATTCGTCGTATTTCGTTTTGTTGGAGATAGATTGATACGTACTTTGAACCGAGGTCTTCCGTTTAACAAGCCGTTACACTACCAATTAGACTACGACGACTATTATTGCACTTAACAATTAGTTAATAAGTCTAGTACTCTGGCCTACAGTTTTTATGAAAAAACACAAAGCATTTCCGTTACTTAATTCTGACCATTCAGGTAATTGAATTGATCGCCCCAGTTTCGGTAGTTCTCGACAAAAAAGATCAGAATCAATCGCTTTTGTTCATCGGCATTTGGGTACATGCAATTTAGGTTTCTACTTAATAAGTCCGGAATTCTGGTCTACAGTTGTTATGAAAGAACTCAACACCTTTCTGTTACTCAATTCTGACCATTTAGATAATTGAATTGATCGCCCCAGTCAATATTTTCATAAAGTTGTCAGAATGTTTGGAAAATGCCAGCCAAGAATTCTGTGCATATGAGAAATAAAGAAAATATTTTGCGAACAGCTTCCTTCTTTAAGTTCGAAATAAGCAATGGAAGAGAATACAAAAAAACCAAATAAACAACGAAAGTACTATTCAATAGGCGCTGCTTAAAAAGACTCTCGTATACACACATACATAATTGAATAGCAATGATTAGGACAAATATAAAAGTTTCTTACACCATCCATGTTGTGTGTGTGTTAGTTTTATCCATTCGTGGCGGGTCCTACAGTTTAAAGTCGACTCCGAATGATAGATTTTTGACAAGCTTTTCACGGCAATTTTATTTACTTTCAGAGTTTTAACTAGAAATCTGCAGAGAGGAAGTCACAGAAGAAATATTTTTTCATATTTCGTTTAGTTGAAGATGTCTGATCTGGGGTTTAAACCGTGGCCTTACGTTTAATAGACAACACAAAACCAACTAGACTACAGCGACTACAGACACTCGCATAAGGTATTGCTAAATAGAAATTCAGACGGTGTTGGACTAGGATAAAAACATTTTTACTGGGCAAAACCAGAATTTTTTACGGTCCCCCTTATAAAAATATAGATGAACTTACATAACAGAAATCTTCATACAGAAGTCTTCTCTTATTTGCAATTAAAACAATTATTTTGATGTAATAATAATATTCCTAATTTATAATATACTTGGCAACTCTGGCAATATTTTTATTATTTTTACTTTTTTTTTAAATTTGATGTTGTAGCTGCGGAATGAGTTATGTTTTCGGTGGTGCACTACATTTTTTTTTTCTGACTCTGATTAAACCTCAATCCTCAATATAATTTTTGTTCTGTACTATACAATACAGTCGAAAAAAAATTAAAGGATACTCAATACATACACACGTGTATGTATTTGTATGTTGATAAAGCATTATATGAAATTGTAATTTTATTGTTGTGGTATGTGTCATCGATATTGATTCTATATTTGATGGTTAACGTTGTACCAACACGTTTCGACGCTTTGCAGCAACGAATATGTGTATTTACGCGTACGTTTGAAGGACCACATGTGTATGTGTGAGAAGAATACGGTGTATGTGTATGTGCGTATTCAAATAGACTTTTTTGTTCTTTTTATGTAAGTGTGCACAGTTTGTTTAAGTGTATGACCGTTGCTGTATATTTACCAGTGATCCGTAAAGAATTTAATTGAACTCGTTACGTTATTATGGAATTTCATTAGTTTGAATGAATAATAAACAGAGTTTTTTCTCTCTTTTTTCCATTTATTTTTTTCTTATTCTCTTAAACAAATTTTTGTATTTTTTTTCTCGTTCTTTTGTTAAGTTCATGTTAATGAATTAATACGATACATCTCTCCTGCAGGGTAGAAAAAAAAATCAAGTTCGTATTGATAGCAATGCGTTAGCAATCGTAATGGTGTATGATGTGTATTGATTTTAATAGTTTTAAACGAAAACAAAATATTGTAAAAATGATTTATTTTTAATATATAAACTCAAATATTTATTTACAAGTTTAAATGAATTGAAAACCATTCATAGATAGAAGTATTAATTAAACAGAAATTTTTTGTTTAATTTTATCTTAAAACCAGTAAAAAAAGACTTCTTTTCAAAAAAAAAAAAAAAACTTAAATAAAATATTTTAAAAGTATCTGAGAATTAATTACTCAAATAGCTGAAAATGATGGTGCAATATCAACGCGAAAAAATATAAGAGAATACTAAAAATAACAAGCGGATTAAAAAAACTACATTAAGTCCGATTTTATACGTTTCGATTATCTACAATTAACTTAAATAAATAATTCAACAAATTCTGTACTGTTGTTGTCCTCTTTGAATAGTTTACTAGTCATGTCCTTGGATCAATGAATGGTATAATTGGATGCCTCGATGGTCTAGTTCCTAATGTATTAAGCTTCAAGCTGGGAGGCCGTGTGTTCGATATTCTCCAGAAATCCTGAGTGTTTTGTGATGCAAAACGAAAGTGGTCTACCCTTCTATTATAATAAATCACGTAACCGTATAAAACACAGCTGTCTTCAAAGCCAACATAACCCATTCCATTCTACAAATACATACATCCTGATTTATACGCCAGACTCATGGCATTTTTGCTTTACGCACACGTTTCACCTAGAGAAGCCAAGTCAGATATTCGAGTCACTTGAATCATTTATAAGATATTTTTCTAAAGTTATGAATCTGAATGAGTAGACTAAAGAATCAAAAACATTTCGAATGGTATGAGTTTGATGCCAACGTTGTACAAACACACTCATTGCAACCTATACTTATAAATCAAAGTTGCAGTGAGTATGAATGAATCAAAGTAGTTAAATTGCAATATTGTTGACTCACTTGTATTGATAATTTTTTGAGTAGCAAAAAAAAAAAAAAGATTCATTGCTTATCTCTGATACAGTAGGAGCACACAAATTAGAACCTCCAGTAATTAGAAATTCAAGAAATTGAAATCAGTGCTTGCAATACATTAGACGTTCAAAATTTTAATTTCCAAGCGTTTTTTTACTAATTAAACACAAGAAATCCCTAAATTCTTTTTATTCTATGAAACTAAAAAGGGGAATCACCAAATTATATACGTTTCTCCGTATTTGATGTTTTTTTTTTTTGTCGCATTTATTTTTGTGGCTAGTTAGTTGTAATATTTGATACGCGTGCACAAAAAAAAAGTTATCTGAAGAAAGTTAAAAGTTATCTAAGAAATTAGAATTGCTTCAAAAAGAAAGCGGTTCTAATTTGTGAGCGACTACTGTATATTCATACACAGCGCGACATACAGTTTAAAGTCTCCGCGAGATTTTGCTAGAGATGTGCTGATAGACATTCACCGAAGAGATATATTTTTCATATTTCGTTTTATTGGACTGATGGACTGATCTGAGTCCCAAGGATACATACATAAATCACCATATAATTGGTTCTTACAATCCGTTAGTCAGGATGACGACCTAGTTTCTCATACCACTCATGTTGTGTGCTTTACTCTTAATATTTTTTACAGCAATCTGCGTAGAGAAAGTCGACGAAAAAATATGTTTTCATATTTGATGTCTGAACCGGGTGTTGGAACCAGTCTAATAAGCCAACACACTACCTATTAGACTACGGCGGCTCCGAGTTTCAAAGATACGAGATATAATTAAAGAGCTTATGGTCTTCCCATGGAATATAGAAAATCCATGTAGTATGGCAATAATTATTTGTATTCGTTTATGTATTTTTGGTAAAAAGCCTTGCATATACATACAAACTTCTAAAGTATAACAAGAGTTTTCGGCCATTCTTTTAATACTCCAAGATCAGCTGTTAAAAGTTGAGTTTGTTTTTAATTTATAAAAATAAAACCATTTCTGTTTCAGTTTTATAACACACGCAAATACAGAGAATTAAACTCATTAATTAAAAAATAACATTTACATGTAAATATATCTACGTATGTATGTATGCAAGTATGTATATGTCCTTATATGGTCACTTAAAACATTACAGAAACAATGGACAAAAAAAAAAGCAAAACAAAACAAAAAAGTGTCCCATATGTTTTGCAAGCTTGTGCATGCAATTCTTAATTTTATTGGCTTTAAATCAGAAATATATTGTGCATGTGGAAGTCGTAAGATAAAAACAAAAACCAAAAAAAAAATTTTCGTATTTTTTATTATCGCCATAATAAATTAAACAAACTTAACGCGGCTTTTATTGTTGTCTTTAATTCTTTGTTGACGATATAAATTAAAATCAATATGGTGAAAATGTCATTAAACAATGCTATCAGCTTATATTCTTTCCCTCTCTCTCTCTCTCTCTCTTTTTTCCTTAAAATATTCGTATAAACCCAGCTGAAACATGAATTCAATTTGTTAATATGGCCGCATTGAATTTAAAATAAAAAAAATAAAATAATCGTGAGGGAAACTGCAAAACATGAATGAGAACAATAAAAACGGAACAACGTTAAAAGTTAAATAAAGCAAGTAATTATAATTTTTTTCTTTAATTACGTACTTAAAGTAATTTTAAAAAACATAACGAAGTTAATAAAAGTGATTTAAAATTCAAATAAAAACAATTATTGTTACCCACTTATTTAAAGGGTATTCGTTCCATCCATAGTTCTTATTTGGTTTCTTTTTCTTTCTGAATACAATCAATAGAGTTTCCAATTCATCATGAGCAGGTTAAAAAATGAGCAACGTTTGGTAATCATTGAATTTTATTATCAAAATTCATCGAAGAACTTGAAGATAGGTCCACGACCGTGCTAATAATAATAAGTGACCTTTACAAACCTTTTGTTAGGATTATAACCTTGCTCTACACCCCCTTACAACCGTTCAGTCGGGAATATAGCTTCCTACACAGTGGCAGGACCTACAGTTTAAAACCGACTCCGAACAACATATGTTTGAGCAACTATTCCATGGCAATTTTATTCCGTCTCAGACTTTTTGCCAGAAATTTGCTGAGATGAAATCACCGAAGAAATATTTTTCATATTTCGTATCTTCACTGGGATTAAAACCGTGGTCTCATGTGCTAATATGCCAACAAGTAGTGTGTTGTAGGGCACGGCGACATCCCCACTCCCTTATTGTATTTTAATTTAATTTTATCCATGAGTGGTGAGCTCAAAAATATAAATATGAGAATCATTTCCATGGCATCTTTTTACACTCAGTTCATTTGACATTTGACAGAAGTCGACTAACTTTGAAATATTTTTCAGTATTGAATTCTTGAGCTCTCGTTTATTTATATATTAATCATTAGATAATTGAAATCACAGACCTAGCATCTACTCAGAAATATAAATTTGAGAATCGTTTTCATGACAACTATTTACTGTCAGAGCATTTGCCAGAAATGGGCTAAGGATGCCGAGAGAAATATTTAAAAAAAAAATTTCCGATAGCAGAGCTTAGATTTGAACTCTTGAGTACTCAATTATAATATGCTACTCATTAGATTACAAAGTGGCAAGTTTGTTTGGCATTTTAATCACCTGCTCTAGAGCTGTTTATTGGAGCAAGGTTCATGCAATGTGAGCCTACTAGACTGTTTATATACATGGAAGCCGCAATCCCAGTTTTGGATGGCAACATTTCATCTGTCATTGGTGAAATACTACTTTTGTATCGACCACCTATGACTTAGCCGTAGAGGCAATGACAAGCATTTACTTTTAAATGTTTTATATGGGTCAACACACATAATTGGTCATTAGACCCCATCAGTTAGGATTATTGACCTAGTTTCGCACACCACTTATGTTGTGTGTGTTAATTTTATAGATGAGTAGCGGGACCTACAGTCTAAAGACGACTCCGAACGCCTCCCAGAGTTTTTTCCAGAAATCTGCTGAGAGGAGATCGCCGAAAAAATACTTTTTGTATTTTGTTTTGATATCTGGCCTGGGATTTGAACCCTGGCTTTTACGTCTAATAAGCCAACACATTATCTACTAGACCACGGCGAATTCAATGGGTCAAAGTCTTCCTTAAAAAGTAATTATGCCTGATCGTTCTATGTTGTTCGTTATTGATATTAACCATCTACACACTTACATAATTGGTCATTACAATCCCTCAACCAATATTATGGCCTTAATACAGGCCTAGTGATGGGAGCGACTGTTTAAAGTCGACTTTGAAGAATAGATTTTCGAGATTCGAAAATTTTATTTACTTCAGACTTTTTGCCAGATTTTTAGCCTAACACCGCTTATTTTTTAAATAAAAACAAAGAAATCGAATAGTGTCTTTGCTTATAGCAAATGAGATAAATTAAAAATGTGTCAATTAAAATTCAAAATGGCGGATCTAATAAGGCGGTCTTCAAGTAAATCCGATTAACTTTTATAAACCTCAACCAGCATTTTGAATATAATTCTTCAAAAATGGCCATAAACCTGACATGATGGAAAGATTTTGAACCCGAAATCGTCATCACCGCTCAAAATGCCTTCGTAAACACTTGGAGGCATCTTATTTGCAAATCACATGCAGGGCTGTGTTATCTACATTTCAAAAATATGGTAACATAATATTTTTTCTGCCATTTAATTGTACTTTACAAAGAATTCCATGTGCAAAATATAAAAAAAGGGCGATATAATTGAAGATATGCTTTAGACATCTCATAAATTAAATGGAAATTTACCGTTCTCTCTGCGAACAAATAAATTGCCCATAGAACAGAAACTATGCTTTCCCCCAAAAAACCAATGAAAGGTAAAAAAAAAAATTCCACTTGACATTCATCACCTATGAACTGGCCACTATTTACGTATGAATGAATGTCTTTGTGCAAAAGGTGCAAAAGTTTTTCAAAAATTAAAAAAAAAAACGAGGGAAAACACTAGCCTCGGTAACCTCAGTTACATACTTTGATGGATTTAATGTTGAAGATTGGATGTATGAATACGCGTTTGCTGTATGTATGCGTAATGGATCTCAAAATTTTATGTGGGAATTACTACTATTGCTTGGATTTCTTTTGTTCCCTTACTCACACAGCCAGTCACTCACACACATCTCTTTTGGAAATGTTTAATGCCGACATGCGATTTACAAATTTTGCCCGTCAAGTTCAAAGAGGTGATGTATTAAACGTCGTAATACATTATTCCCGGAGTCTAGTTAAGCGGCATACTATTGCTCTGTTTTGTCAAATGATAAGTGTGAGTTTATATGCCTTATAACATCGTACTGTGAGTAACAAATGTAACCCCTGGTTCCGTTAAATATTCTCGGATCGTGTAAAATATTTTCCAACACTGTTTCAATATAAAAATTTAATGTAACAGGAAAGTAGAAAAAAATTTTTTTTTTATTTCACAAACTCGTGCAGACTTTTGCCTGCCACTATTAGGCAGTGTAAAGCATCTCTGACTGTATCTAAGTGTGAGTTAGTGTGTGCATTGCTGCATATTGCCATCACCATAGTGATTTGGCTGAAGTGTCATGGCTTACTTGGCATAAACAATACCAACCATTACTACAACAACGCAGCGACTATGCAATATTTCCACTTCCTTCTCAATATCTACGCAAAGACCTAAACTAGCTGCTATCGGCGTACACCATATACAGGTATTGTAGTGTGAATGAGAAATATAGCTATGCTACAAACACATTCACAAATACATACACACATTTATAGAATTTTCTGTAGTGCTAAGGCAAAGGTGCTGCTATTATTGCTGGTTGCAACATTTTCCTGGCATTGCATCGTCATCATCAATTTTCCCTTGTTGCTATGGTTATTTCACGGTGGTTTCATCACGTATGGCCTTTAATGTTACTTATTGCAACGCTGATAATTTGTTTGTTGTAGCGAAACGTGAAAATTTCAAATGACTTGGAGGTTTCTTTATTTATTTCCAACAATGACAAAATGCTTTACCTTACCATATGGGTTACAATTATGTTTTCCATTCGTTTTTTTTTTTTAATTTTTCGTTTTTTCTTTTTGCATTTCTTTTTTCTTTCTTTCTTTCTTTACACAAATAAATACCATAATAAAATTATATTGTACAATAAGCTTTAATGATAGAACAAAATAAAAAAAATTGTATATTTTTAATAACCAGATGCACCTAACAATGAGCGTATTTTTTCGAATGACACCCAAAATGTAAGGGCCCAGGGTGCCAGACGCATCCATAATGGCAGGAAACCTTTGTAAAGTGCAGCGAAACCTTCTTTGCTTACCGTTTGATGCAAACAGTCTACAGAGCCTTTGTACAGAAGTCCTCTAAAAGTTGAAAAAAAAATTTTTTAAAAGCAATTTTTATTAAATCTAAAGCCTATGTTTGTTTGAGTGTACTAGCGCATTAATAAAATAAAAAATTTATGCATATCATTAATTTTTTCGATAATGAAGTTCTTATCTCTTTTCTTAACTAATTTATTTTTTCCGAATATTTAATGTCTTCTATAGACAAATACATAGATTGAAATATGTACGTATGCATCAGAGATCAGCAATAAGTATTCAAAACTATGAGTAGATTCGAGTCATACTTATAATTTCGAATCAATCGAATCATTTATGAGTATTGTAAGTATTTTTCTAAAGTTATAAATTTGAATGACTAGGCATATGAATCAAACATATTTCGAATGTTGTGAGTTTGATGTCAACGTTGTACTCATACTCATTACAACCAATACTTATAAATCAACGTTGTACTGATTACGAATGAATCAGAGTAGTTGAATTTCAATACTGTTGAATCACTCATACTGAAAACTGCATGAGTACTTATGAGTAGCGAACAGACGATTCATTGCTGATCTCTGATATGAATATACATTTGTATAGATTTCAACAATAACTTTGCACAAAAACAGGATTACGATCTAGTTTCTCACCTTATTTTTATCATAATTGACGGGATCTACGAATAAACATTAGAAAACGATAGAAAAACAGGTTTAAAAAACAAATTCTTAACAATTAGGTCAGGTTAGCTGACAGACACCGTTGAAGGAAGACAGCGCACTTAGGTCAGACCATTTATGTTGTGTGCATTAATTTTATACATGAGTGACTGGACCTATAGTTTAAAGTCGACTCCGAACGATAGATTTTTGAAAGGCTTTTCATGGCAATTTTATTTACTCTCAGATTTGTTTCCAGAATGCTGCTGAGAAGAAGTCGCCGAAGAAATATTTTTTTTATATTTTTGTTTTGATGTCTAACCTGGGATTTAAACCCTTAAGCCTTACATCTAATAAGCCAACACACTACCTACTAGACTATGGTGACTACAGAATATAATCCACATAGTTTTTTTAAAAATTTGATATGTTTACCTTCATTTGACGTTGTCAGTCTACATTTTTTAATAAAGGAGGCATTTTCTTGTATTTTACAGAAACAATTTCAAATATGAAAACAGTTTTATATGTTAAAATAAATATAATCAGGCATACCTTCCTTTTTCGTCGATCGGTTGATTCATTACGCGAGTTTTGATAACATCAGCGGGAGTAGCCAATACTGCAGCTACGAATCCAGCACATGTAGAAGCTAAGACGTGAACAGTAGGGCAATCTGGCATATGCATTTTAGACATAATCATTTGCTTAGAAACATCATAAGCTGTTAAATCGCCTATAATACATAATACTATTAATTATTAATATTATTATTTAAAATAACAAGTTGAACTTACCTAAATTAACTAAAGCCGCTCTTTGAACATTTGGTATACTACCCTTCCATAATGCCTTAATGCCTCCTTTATTGAAAATGTCCTTAAAAGCATGAGCTGCACTATGTACACGTGGTGCTTCACCCATTAGACGTCTTTTACCCTCCATTTGCATTAGAACTTTCACTAAGTCAGCTGGAGAGGCTAGCCATTGACCTAGACAACCCGCAAATACACCACAAAACGCCGACATATATAATGGTAAGGGAATACTAGTACCATCTTCTCTTTTGGTTGCTAATGCTTTACGCATATAGTCATAAGTGCATATTCTTACGCCACTATAATAATAAACAAATTTTAATTTATAATATAAAGAATGTCTCAGTAAGAGTGCGCTTATCAAATTTAGTGAAATTTACAGGCAGCGAATTTTGTCTAAAGATACAATAAAAGTGTCGGCATTAAAAATTGGATCAAAGTAAATTCAATGTCAATTTTTCTAAATAAAAACTTATCCTCTCTTAATCTGAAATGCTTAGTGATTACAAAAATTTATTAAATTCGGAGCTCACAAAATTCTCCAATAACTCATCCCCGCATGGGTTTTGCAAAAAAGATGGCTGCAGGTATTTCCGTAAGCATAATGCGCGCTGAACACGAAAGAGTAACACTTTATGGAGATGTTAAAAAATTAATCAGATTTACATGAAAATTGTTACTCATGGGTTTTTAGGGTTGCCGTGGTATAGTAGGTAGTGTGCTGGCTCATTAGACGAAAGGCCCGGGTTCGAATCCCAGTCAGACATCAAAACGTAAAATATTTCTTCGGCGACTTCCTCTCAGCAGATTTCTGGCAAAGACTCTAAGAATAAAAATTGCCATGAAAAGCTTCTAAAAATTCTTTCGTTCGGAGTCGACATTAAACTGTAGGTCCTGCCACTCATGTATAAAATTAACGCACACAACATTAGTGGTGTGAGAAACTAGGTCGTAATCCTGACTGAAGGGCTGTAATGGCCAATTATGTATGTATGATTACAGATCTTCATTCAGATTTAAAAAATTGAAAATGGCGGATCCAATATGGCTGTCGAAGCTTATAAAACTTAATCAGATTTACGACCGCCATATTGGACCCGCCGTTTTGAATTTTCTAAACACGTGTAGTCATTTTATTTGCACAAAAAAATTCCAAATTTGCAGAGCAGAAACAAAGGCACAGACAGTGACCAACTGTCTAGTGCAGATTTTGGTCAGGCAACATAATAGATCCTTACTTTGAAAATGAGCTCGGCATTATAATGACTGTAAGTAGCGTTACAGTTACAAGAATATGAAAACAGAGTTTTTGTGTCCTCAACGATTTCCAGAACAAAATTCTCCAAAAATTTTTCTTTAGAATTTTCATGAAATCTCGGACTAATGCGGATGTGAAAAGTAAAAGTCTGTCTTATGAGAGTCTTAAATTTAATATTTTATTTTGTAATCAACTGGAACATGTCTGCTTTACAGTCTAATAATAAAAAAAGTTAATAAAAATCACAACTATTTTAAAGAAATACTAAAAACACGTATTTCTAGTAAGAAAGTGTATTCTAGTGAGCAAGTGTATTCTTATTGAGACAATCTTTAGTAACGTAAGATACATATTGTTACCTGTAAACCAAATGTCTATAAATAGCAGGTGTCATCCCTTTCCATAAATTAAATATGCCCTCTTCTTTAGCAATCCCAAGAGCAGTTGCCAACATTCCACGATATTTTCCCTAAAAAACGTTTTTACAATGAGAAAATAATTTAAAATTCATACTAAAAACTTATTAATAAAAATATTTTATATCGCTATATCAATATTAAATAATTTTCTTTTTTTTTTTGCTCTGATAACATCAACATTAAATTCTTTACAGCCGTCCAATTTATAATTAATACGAACAAAATCATCATGATCAGGCGTTCCTGTTATTCATTTTAAAACTCATTCCATTTCTCTCTTTACCTTCCTATCGCTTACCATTAATATTTTTCAACAGAGTATCTAGTAATACTATTTCTAAATCAAGCGAATCATTCTCATTATTTATCTTGAACAATACAAGTGTTTGCCCCACTTAATATCTATCTGTTTATAGTATGAGATGTTTGTAGCATAAAAGATTCTTCCAAAATCATATATGGTTGGCACTTTTCCATTTTCTAGTCACCGTAGTGTAATAGGTATTGTGTTCGGTAATTAGATGAGATTTCATGGGTTTGCCCCTGTCTTAAAAAATATTTCTTAATAATATAAAATTGCCATGAAAAATGTCCCTCAAATCTGTCCTAAGCTCTATCACTCATGAATAAAATAAATTAATAAATAATCTTTCCTAGTGTAATCGACATATGTGAGCCGTCATCCCACCTAACATCGCTAATATCATTCTTAACTTAATCGAATACTAACCTGATTCGCTTTAGATGCCACTTCACCCTGTATTTGCAATCGTGTCTTCGTGAGGTCCAAGGGATACGTAACTAATTCAGCATTTGTTGCCGCCACAACTGATATAATGTACGTACATGGAAAACTCTCTACAAAATTGTGCTTGACTTGATGTAATTCCTTACGTTTCGCAACCTGTGATGCACGTGATGTTGATACATCATCTGGTGCTGGCATGATTGCTTTAAAATTTCCAAATTCACTTTAAAAATCTTTGTGTTTACAATATTATATTGGAAATTCATTTCTCCGAATTATTTAAATGGATAATGCAGTGCTTTCTAAGACTAAATAAAAAAATTTCAAAATTATAAATTTCAAAAAAAAAATTTTTTTCTGAAGGCATACACACTTACCATGCAAAAGTGATTGATGAATTAATGCCAGGGCGAAAAATTTTCTACAGTAAGAATTTGTTTTTATAACTTACAGAACAACATCACCTGAAATATTTGCATATTTTTTTAGTTTTGATGTCTGACTCGGTCCTAATAAGCCAACACACTACCTACTAGACTACGGCGACTACGGCCAGTAATACAGCAGATATAGATCTGCTGAATGTTAATACGCTGCACAATATTCTAATCATTGAGGAGGTTATGCAACTGGATGTTAAATCAAATGAGGAAATCATCGTCAATTCGCACTGGGCCGAAGGTCTTATACTGCTATTAAGCACTAATAATAGTATGCATGCTTTGGCGCCTTAAAGAAACACGGAGAGGATAAGCATCTTGTAGAGTACAGTCAACCCTCCTATAACGCAGTACTCTCAGTACACGGTTTCCATATAACGCGGGGCTGAAATTGTGACAGCTCTCCTATAACGCGGTACTCTTATAGCGCGGTTTGCGTTCAACTTCATCCCATAAGTTCCTTTCGCACAGCCTATGAATGAATAGTAACGATGCAAAAGCTCAGCTGAGATGCAGTACCGTGCAATATAATAGCAGTTGGAACTTCAATTTGAAAAAACAGTGAATGAAGATGAACCAAGTGGAGATAGATATTAAAAAATTTCATTATTTTACAAGTCTTTCTTAATTTTTTTGGAAAACACTCTTTTAGTTTCGTTTTCATTTCATTTTTTTATCAATCCTTATATGAACTCTTGAATTCAATAAAAATAATTTATCTTGGCTTTTGAATTTCTTGGTCTCCATATAACGCGGTACGAATGATGTGATTCGTACAAATTCTGTGTGTATTATAGTGCAGTTTCCATACAACGCGGTAGACGGTTTCCATAGAACACGCTACGAATTAGTCTGGTTTGTTCTTAAAATCTGAGTTTCTTATAGCGCGGTACGCACTCACCGTGTTATAAGAAGGTTGACGGTATTACTTTTGTCAGACGAGAAAGATATGTGCTATTTAATTGCCTATTGAAATCATAGTAACACCCGTGTTTGCAAGAGTGTTCCTATGCTTGATCTCCAGCATTTTTGCCAAAAAAATAAATTCACTGACTTTATCGAGCCAGTCCGCATCGTCCGCAAGTCCCTACTTGTCTCAAAATCATGGGAGAATATTTATTTATTTTATTTATTTTAAGAATTACAATACAATTACAAATTGTATTATATTCATGTACGAGCTGCCCGGTATAGTGTCACAGACCAGAGCCTCTGGTGGGAATCGAACCCACGACCCTCACGCTAATAGTCTAGCACACTACCCACTAGACTACCAGGGCGCTCTCATGGGAGAATAACTTGAAAGCTGTAAAGTCTCTTATATCATCTCTACAGATTGACGATTCTGTTTTATTTCTTACAACTACACAACATCGTCCATAGACTTGAATAGGTTCTCTGCTACAACAGGACTCAGTGCGATTAAATAATAAGAATCAGCAGAATATATCAATTGAATGACACTTCTCTGGAAGATGTACCATTACTTAGGTCTTGGAATGCTATCTATAGATTAAGCCTTCATCTTCATGTTAAAAGCAGAATTAAAAAATCATAAACTATTGGCAGGCATAGAAACCTATGGAAGAGCGATGGAATACCAGATTAAAGTTCGAATTTTTAAGCGATATTGGAAAGCTTTAGTGGTTCTATGTGACTGTTAAACACAATATCAAATGCTGGAATATAGGCGCAGATAGACCAAACGTCAATTCATTTAAGTATTTTGAAACGAAAGTAGAATTGAATAGGTGACACCAGGAAGACAATCAGTTGACTGTGATCCCTATAGGCTAGCCATAGACGATTGCGTAACAGTGCACACAAGCAAAAGCAGTAGTAGGCTTAAAAGGACATTGAAAAAAACGAAAAGATTTAGAATTAAATTAAAAACATATCGTCAGATATTGTTTATTCGTTTTTCCATGCGGTATTTTTTTTTTTTTTTTGTCTAAATTGCGAACTTAAAAACAAAACTGATTGACATTCTACTTCATTTAGCAAATGTTCAATAACAAAGTATTATTTAAAGACACATAAAAAGTTAAAACAAAAGTTTTGGTACTTTAAGTTAAACTAGGCAGTGAGCTAGTACTATTATTAAAACAAAACTAAATGAATTTCAAGCGAATACGAAAAGAACATTAAAAATGTAAAAAAAATTTTCATCAAACTTGTGGCACAACAAAGTGCCTAAATAGCATAGCATTCAACTGGTTATAAATTCTTTCCTGTAATTGATATCCTAAACAACTTTATTAAGCAGTTTTACTTACGAATACTACTACCAGCTAAAAAAATTTTAAAATCCCCAAAAAAAAACCCCAACAAAACATTGTGAATTTTCCAAAAAAAGAAAAAAAAAACCCTGAAAAGGAACAATTTATTTTCAGACAGTTTTATTGAAACCCAAACGCTGCGTATTAGTAACATTATCTCCATGCAAAAAACCGATTAAATCAGAAATTTACATACACATTACGTATACGCCATGCAGTGTGTGTAAATACAAGTTAAAATAGGAGTAGTATTTGGCATAACGGTGTTATAAAAACATAACCACCACACTACTACTAAAATACACGCAATCCGATTCATACATGGGAATCCTTAAAACAATAGAAAAGAATATTTACGGCATTAAATGTGCCACCGGTTGCAATAGCAGTTGCACTTGAAGTGCCTACACTTTTAGCGGGTTTTTGTACTTTTTTTTTTTTTTGTAGGTGTAAATAAGCCTTTAATGGGGCCCCAGCTCTTATGTGAAAACCTAAACTAATGAACTAAAATTGGCGGTTGTTAACAATAGTTTTTACACAAAAAATTCTACTGAAACTAAGTAAAGTTCTTGGTTGAGAGAAAATGTTATTTTACTTTGGATATTTATATGATGTGGAGGATATTGTAACGAAAATGTATTTTAAAAAATGGTGTTTTGCTTTTACATCCCTTAACATTAAAATTATAAACAAAAGCTACAAGAACAAAATAATGCAGTAAATAAACCTGTTTACAAATTATCGTACTGCTTGATATAACAACAAACAATAGCATAAAAGAATAGTAAACAAGTAAACAAAAACACACTACAGTAATACACAAACAATATTACAATAATAAATGTAAGCAACAATATTTACATTCATCAGACCGGTTACTTTGCCATGTAAAAGTCAAAGCAAAGCAGGCGACTAAGTGAGTGACATTCAGTGAGTCTTGTGTAAAGAGGCGGTGGGTTTGAAGAGAGTAATAGTGGCTTAAAGATGTACGTTACAGAGCTTTGTCGAATAATTCTCTAGTAATTGTCATTGTTTATGCAGAGGATATAAACAGAGGACTAACAAAAAAAAGCAATTGTTGTTGTTTACATAAAGTTGTGAGCAGTGGTACACAGAATTGAGCGAATAATAAAGAGTTCTATTTGCAATCTACTAGCTTATACTCGTATTTTAAACATTTTTCAAAGGTAAAAACGTAACAATATTTATATATATAATGTCGAGAAACGGAATCGGTGCAACACTTTTCATGCAAGTGAACTAAGCTTTATCGGTTTTTGAAAGACACAACGTTCAAATAGGGCATATGGCCACCGAGTGAACTTGCGTGTGTACTGCAAGCTACTCGCTAACCTAATCTGCAATATTTACAGATATTCCTGGCATATATATATATACAGTGGGCGACAAAACAATGGAAACATTTTCAAAAATTTATTTATGTATTCTAATCAGACAAAATTGGAAAAAAAAAATTGGAAATTGCAGTTCATTAGTATGTATGAAAATATAAAAAAACTATATTATTAAGGTATTGAAGCCTTCTCCAAAATGTTCGTAGCTCAAAAAATGTTGTAATAATTTTTGAAAGTTGTGATTTGTTAAGTCCATATTTATCACATATTGGTTCTTTTTTTCTGAAATTCAACATTGAAATCGTTTTTTATTAATAAAAAGCTCAAATATTTTGCGAATTTCTTCAGAATATTTTTAATTTTTAGTGTAATTTTGAAAAAATTTCCTTTGTTTTGTCACCCACTGTATATAGATGAGGTCCAATTAAAGAGATGAGAGATCCACAAGGAAAACGGTTATATAATAGATTCTTAACATCTTGACTTTCTTTAACACTTTCTGAGTGAAGGAACAATTATTCTAGTTAATCCAAGTTCAGAACCTAAAGAATCAATCGAAGAATCCATCAAGCTCTGTGTTATCAAATACAAAAAAGAAATAATTTTCAAGGGTTCTATGATTGGTCAACTAAAAGGTTTTTTTTTAATAGGAAATTACCTTTTCCTCTCCCTTATTAAATTTGCACTCATACGGCAAATATGAAAGGTCTTCTTTACTTTTATCAAACGGTTGGTTGCTTTCGTTTTTTATGCTGAAACTACAACTTTTGCACATCACTTTTGCATCAATTGCTGCTTAAGGTCTTAGATTTTGTTTTTTTTTTATTTTTGATTGTAGTTCTACGTACAGGTATTTACAATACAAGTGGAAACATACACCCAAAAAGCAAAAAAGAATTCAAATTTGAATCAAAGAGGAAAAAGCTGTAGTCACTTTTGATTATTTTATCAAATTCTACAATTTAAGGTTGTACCAAAAACGCCAGTCTTTTGTTTTGTCTTTCTTCTTCCTGTAGTAAGCTCCTTAGGGATTTTGTCTACCTTTACATGGGAGCATGAAGAGTGTACGTTTTTCTTTTTTTGTTCTTACGCTTTTCGCACCTCATATATTGTTGTTGTGTGTTTATCTGTGTGTTATTGCCAAAATAATCACTGTATAGAGTTTAGTTTTAGAGTTCCATTGGATAGGCAAATGTTTTCCTGTTTGTAATCGGTCGATACGTTTTTACACTTCAATGGAAACGTAAATCAACTGCCATTGACTTGCCGGAGTAGGCAAATGTGTGCGTGTTATTTCGCATTTAAAATTCTGACAATTTTTTCTTTTCGTTTTTCGTTTTTCAATTTTATTTTCAGTTCATTTAAATTCTAAATTTATTTTCCTGTATTTCATTTGATTTTATTTCGATGGTTTTCAAAAATTTTTTTTTCTCCTCTTATTTCTAGTTTTCTTTCGGCCACTTGTTGTTATTTTTTGTTTGTTTTCAATTCATTTAACGGCCTATGAGGAAACGGAAATCAGGTGTAGTCATGTTGCGTGCCATTTGTAGATAATCAAACACTTAAATTTAATGACTGCGTTGATTAACGATATGGAAATGGCATTTTAAATATTTAATGTTTAACAATACACACATAAAAACTACAATTTTTATTAGTTTTTCGTGTAGAATATTTACAATTTTTTTTCAATAGGAAATTACTTATTCCTTTCCCTTATTAAATTTGCACTCATACAGCAAATATGAAAGGTCTTCTTTACTTTTATCAAACGGTTGGTTGCTTTCGTTTTTTATGCTGAAACTACAACTTTTGCACATCACTTTTGCATCAATTGCTGCTTAAGGTCTTAGATTTTGTTTTTTTTTTATTTTTGATTGTAGTTCTACGTACAGGTATTTACAATACAAGTGGAAACATACACCCAAAAAGCAAAAAAGAATTCAAATTTGAATCAAAGAGGAAAAAGCTGTAGTCACTTTTGATTATTTTATCAAATTCTACAATTTAAGGTTGTACCAAAAACGCCAGTCTTTTGTTTTCTTTTTTTCTTCCTGTTGTAAGCTCCTTATGGATTTTTGCCTACCTTTACGTGGGAGCATGAAGAGTGCACGTTTTTTTTTTTTTTTTTGTTCTTACGCTTTTCGCACCTCATATATTGTTGTTGTGTGTTTATCTGTGTGTTATTGCCAAAATAATCACTGTATAGAGTTTAGTTTTAGAGTTCCATTGGATAGGCAAATGTTTTCCTGTTTCTAATCGGTCGATACGTTTTTACACTTCAATGAAAACGTAAATCAACTGCCATTGACTTGCCGGAGTAGGCAAATGTGTGCGTGTTATTTCGCATTTAAAATTCTGACAATTTTTTCTTTTCGTTTTTCGTTTTTCAATTTTATTTTCAGTTCATTTAAATTCTAAATTTATTTTGCTGTATTTCATTTGATTTTATTTCGATGGTTTTCAAAAATTCACTTTTTTCTAGTTTTCTTTCGGCCACTTGTTGTTATTTTTTGTTTGTTTTCAATTCATTTAACGGCCTATGAGGAAACGGAAATCAGGTGTAGTCATGTTGCGTGCCATTTGTAGATAATCAAACACTTAAATTTAATGACTGCGTTGATTAACGATATGGAAATGGCATTTTAAATATTTAATGTTTAACAATACACACATAAAAACTACAATTTTTATTAGTTTTTCGTGTAGAATATTTACAATTTATTTACAAATAACAATCTAAACTATATGTTTAGTTGCTTGTATTGAATTGTCCAAATAGGTATGGCATAATGAATGGCATGTCAAATTCATTGTATGATTATTACGATTTGGTTCGTTAGTCAAACGTTTATGATTTTGATTTTCGTTTATTTTTTCTATTTTCTATTTACGGCATTACACTAAAAATATAAATAAAAACAAATTATTGAAGCATTGGTTAACCGACCACTACAATCAGAAGTATTTACTCAAATAATTGCAATATTCGAAGACAAAATTATAGGCTGGAATTGAAATAAAAAAATTAGAATTTTTACCAAACCATCTGTTTTCCATTATGGTTGAGTTCCTTAAAAAAAGCCAAAAAAAATCTTCTTTCGTATGAAGCATCTTGGTGGATACGTTAGTAAGCAATATTTCCGTATTTGGGCCTCCGAAAACGTGGTCTTACAGGAGCCAATGTATTTCTTTAAAAATGGTGAATTCGAAACCATCACTACCAATGGAAACACCTATGGACCTATTCTCGACCGATTTTTTTGCACCCACTCTTTATGATATTATTGTAAACGATGTTCGGTTTCAACAGGATAGTGCAACTTGCTACACATCTTATGCCACAATCGATTTATGACATCAAACATTTAATGGCCATTTAATTAGCCAAGATCGTGCCACCAAAAAGTTGGAATCTGATACCGTTGGACCATTTTGTGAGGGGGAACCATTAAAAAAGTGTTATGTTAATAAACCACCGACAATTGAGCATTTGAAGGCCAACATTAATGATCACACTGCCGAGATACGACCACACAGACTTGAAAATGTGTACAAAGTTTGGTTCGATCGAATGAAGTACTCTGATGCTAGCCGCTACAGAAAATAAAAATAAATTTGGCAAATAATTCTTCAAGTTTCTCCCAGTAAAACTGGTAATTGGACTATTGCAGGAACTCTCAAGATGATAGGACATCCAGCTTCCATAAGCTGGACACAACGCTGTTTATTAGAAGTAGAGGTGAAAAACTTTTTTTCGATTGCCTTTTGCTCAAGAGGTGACACATCCCGACTTTCGCCTGATTTTTTCTAATGAAGCATTTTGAATGAATTCTTTTGAAAAGAATTGAAGCCTCATAATTTTATAAATTTGATAACCATTATGGAAATTATAGCCCTAAGGGATTTAAAACACGTTTAATGGAGACTGTAGCCACTATAGTAGTGTATTGGCTTATTAAACTTGAGGACTTGGTTCAAACCCAAGGTCAAACATCAATACAAAAATATAAAAAAATATTTCTTCAGCGATTTCCTCTCTGCAAATTTCCGGAAAAAACTCTGAGAGTAAATAAAATTTCAATCAAAAGTTTCTTAAAAATCTGAGGTCGTCGTGGTCTAGTAGGTAGTATGTTGGCTTATTAGACGAAAGACCCGAGTTCGAATCCCAGATCAGACATCAAAACGAAAATTTGAAAATAATTTTTCGGTGACTTCCTCTCAGCAAATTTCTGGCAAAAACTTTGAGAGTAAAAAATTGCCATGGAATGCTTCTCAAAAAATGTGTCGTTCGGAGTCGACTTTAAACTGTAGGTCCCGCCACTCATGTATAAAGTTAACGTACACAACATAAGTGGTATGAGAAGCTAGGACGTAGTACAATGGGTCAATTCGACCACCGAGTACTGTACTTGTCAGAATTGACAAGTACACGTCCTCTAACCTAACCTAACCTTCTTAAAAATATGTCGTTCGGCGTTGACATTTAACCGTAAACCCCTTCACTCGTATATCAAATTTACGCACAAAATGTAAGTCACGTTTAGAACTAGGTTGTAATCCTGACTGAAGTGTTGTAAAGACCAATTGTACCACCACTTTCCCGGTTCTGACTAAAAACCTCTTTGATCTGACACTGCTTGGCATTATTATGCCATTACATAGCAAATTTATAATCTCCACAAATTGATTTCTATTAAGACAGTGATTCTCTGTTTTTCTCCAATCATTTCAATTTGTTATGAACCCATAATGCATATTTTAAGCAATAAATTGAATTGAGTTGTTAAATTATTGTAAAATTCTTCCTATGTAAATGCAACTTAAATGCAAAAACAAAGAAAAAAAATTAAATTAAAAGCCAAAGAACAGGAGGAGTGTCTGAGAAAATGAAACAATAACTTTGCCAAGTGCCTAGGGGCAGTCTTTTCTTTCGTTATTCTTAAAAACTTATAAATATGATGGCCAAAATGGCAAAGAATGGTGTTGTTGGTAAGAGAAACAATTTCATTTCTTGTTTGCTTTAAAAGAAATAAGAAAAGAAAAGAGACAACAACTCTCCATTGGTGTTTCTCAACCGAATTAGTTTCTTTTCTTGTAAAGAACGTTAAGGAAAAAATATTCTAAATTCTATTTTTTCTTACTTCTTCCACTCTTTTTCATTTTCTCAAAATCCTTAAAAAGTAACAAAGTTTTTGGCATATTCGTTCGTTCGTTTTTTTGTTTCTTTGTATTTTGCTTGCTACTATATTTCGTAGCTTTATTTATATTTTATAAAGTTTAGTGTCTTAACGGCCTTCAAGCGAATGAAGCCCAATATCCTTTTTCCTATTTGTATACAGATTTAAGTGCGTTTGTGTATGTGAGTTGTTGTATTCGTTTCTATGCATAAGTGCAAGTGTATTGTCATGTTGGTTTTTTCCATCTCCTTGATGCACTACTCACTTGCATTAAAAGGGTCGTTTCAAATTTTCTAATTTTTTTTTCCAACTTTAAATTGGAGCACCATAGCCAACACTATGCTCAAAAACAAACAAACAAACACACTCACATTACAGTAAACTATTAACGTTTTTGCGTAAATATTTTAAAGCCTTTTTAGGACTACATGGATGGCATTTGAAATTTTCTGTAAAATTTAAAAAGCTTTTACTGTAGCTGTGCGTATGTGTGTAGGTATTTTATATATTTTACACTTGAATTTTTATTTTCTTGTTTGTTTTGTGTTTGTTTTATTCTTGTTTTTTTTTTTTCTATGATGAGGATGATGATGGTAAAGCAGTATTACGCAGTGTTTGTATCATGGGAAATCATTTGGCTACTTATATCCGTTTCCGCTTTTGTTTCTTTCTTATCATTTTTTATTCTGTTCGTTTTCGTTTTTGTTTGTTTTTGTTGCTCCTTTATACCAATTTCGTATGCAACTTATTTGTGGTATTTTTGTTTTATTTTTTCAGTTTTTTTTTTTCTCCGAGTATTTCGCTTTGTTTCTGCATCAGCAAAACCAAACGAGCAGAAATACAAAACGTTTTTGTCAGTTTTGGATTTATTTTAATTTTTTTTTATTTCCGCTTCTCTTTTCTACAATTTATTTTCCTTTTTTGCAGTTTTGGAACTGGATTTTTTTTTTCTTTACTTTTCTGGATTTAAAACACTCATAGTAAATTCTGACTGGAATTTCACTTTGTTAATGCAAAAAACAACAACAACAACTTTGGAAAATTTTTCCAATTTTATTTTTTATAAAAAGGTTTTTTATTTTCTCTTGTTTTTTTTGCTTTCTCTACGAATTTTGTTTGTAAATATGTTCGGTACTGAGCCTCAAAGGAAAGTTAAGAACTTTTTGTGGTTTGTAACACACAGTTCAGTCTTGTTTTCTGGTTTTATTGCTCTGCGTGAAATATTCATTTGTTTTCAGTAGCCTTCTTCGTTCTTTTTTTTTTCTATTTTAGTTGCAACTGGATTAAGTTATTTTATATTAAGTTTATGCGTTATTCCAACTGAATTCATATAATTTTATATGAACATCACTTATCTAAGGAGGTGTTTATTAAATGCCTTAAAAACAAGCAAATTTAATAGAGAATAAATTCACACTCTACAAAGGATGTTTAGGGAGTGTACAAAAGAAACACACTATCAAAGGAGTTTCTCTTTATGTGATTGAAGCACTACAAATACAAATTGCATGATTTCTCTACAAACGATTTCTCAATCTATCAAGAATTTCTTGCTGCATTTCAACTGGAAGTTTTATTTTTCTTGATTAAAACATCTTAACTTTGAATGGAAATAAAATTACAATCACAATAACAACTCTAGAGAAGATGCAGAAAGCATCTTACACACTGATTTGATTCGTCAATATTTTGTTTGCATAAAGTTTCTTGTTTTTCTAATGCAAGGTTTTGCTTTTGGTCATTTATTATTAAAAACCGCAATTTTAAATTGTTCCCATAAATTTTTTTTTCTAATCCCGACATCAACCGTAGTTTCTTATAGAGCCGTTAATTTTCCAATATATATCCTCGACAAATCATTCAAATCAACTGCATTGTATATCAAGTAGAAGAAGAAAGTACATAGTATCAAGTACTTTCTTATACTACCACACAACACAAGTATTAAATAAGCGAAAAACATCCTCTTCTCATCTTGAAATATTTATTGGCCATATAATTAAAACCAATACGACTCGTATGTAACTCCAATAATAACTCTACAGGGTGGTTGATACATTATGCAACAAAGTAAAGCGCTATGTTTTTTTTAATTTTATTGTTCAAAAGCAAAAAATTTTGGAAATTACGTCAAATTTTAGAATCAGTTTAGATTTGTACGAATTGGCCACTTTTGCTAGAAATTATGGCCTTCAAGCGGCCGACAAAGCCATCACAGGCTGCACGAAAGTAGCTCTGCGATATTTTGGCCCATTCCCGGCTAAGCGCCGTCTTGAGATGATCGACAGTTTGTTATTTTTTAGAGAGAACCTTACTCTCCAAAATGCCCCAGGCGCTTAAGTCCAACGGATTGAGATCGGAGATTTTGGTGGCTATCGTGCGGTAGAAATGAAGCAAGGAACATCCTCTTTAAGCCATTCTTGGTTGACGCGTGCTGAGTGCGGTGGTGTTGAGTACTGTTAGAATGTCCATGGTCTGCGGCCGAAATGTTTGTCTGCCCAGTTGCTTCAATACTGTCTTTAAGCCATTTTCCCGATAATATTCGGCTATTTATTTTGACCCACGGTTGATAAATACGACAGGGAGCGACCATCGTTCACAAACTGCTCAATTTGGAATGACTTCTCATCGGAGAAAACCAAATTCGGTAACTGGCCACTTTCGTGGGAGCGATATAACTCCTTGGCTCATTACAGTCTAACTTTTTTTGTCCATCGGTGAGCTCTTGCACTTTTTGGAACTTTAATGGCTTTAGTCCAAACTCATTTTTCAATATGTGTTGCATTCGTTCTCTCGATATGTTCAGCTCACAAGGAATTTTTCTACCACTGCGGCATGGATTTTGATCAAATCTGGCCCTCACTTTTTGGATTTTTTTTGGTGTTGTTACCGTTTTTTTGAACAACTTTTTGAACGCGATGCAACGCTGCCAGTATCACGGTAACGAGTAAAGGTACGAGAAACAAAAGACTTATTCACTTTTATATGCTGGAGGGCTCTAACGATAGCCAACTGTGGTTTCCAGCCAAATCACACTTGAATTCCATCACGAATAACTTTTTTTCTGAATGCAATAGATCAAAATGCTTTTGTAAGCTTGTAAATAATAAAATGAACTGTCACTGGAATGAATCTGTCAGCTGTCAGACGAGCGGTTTACAAATGCTAACAACCTGAAGTTGGTAGCAATACATATCAGCCACCCTGTATCATTAGCACTGAGCATGACAGATGTTACATATATCCTCAGCTTACAGGTTTCCAATCATATTCCCAAAATCAATTATGTTCAACTTCAGTTTTAATGTTGTACCACGCCATTCTGTCATCATGTTAAAAAAGTCAAAGCAACCGTAAACCATCCTTGAGGACATTAAATCCCAAAGAATTGGTATTGACGTATTGCTGTTCATTAACAATCAGCATGAATGTGGTTTTTCCAGAAAGAAACTACAATGGTAACTTATCAAGTGAACTATTCTGTGCATCACACCATTTTTCTCCTATCACACCATTTTTCTCCTATCTTGTACGTCTTGAACTGCCAAGCGTACTCATAGTAGAACTTCAAGAACTAACATATGTACATACATACATATGTAGATCCTCTTCTAGAATTTCTGATGGTTTCATTAACTTTAAGGTCACCGCTTTTCGAAAATTAGATAGTGACGCGGTATTTTTAAATAGGAAGAATTGCGTCCAATTTTCCTGTTGGACCACAGAAGTTATTTGGCTTTACTCGTTCATACCTTGCCAGATCCACCCACCCGAACACAAGCTTTTAAGAGATACAAATTAGCAGACTATCAAAGACTGTAATGTTTTTTAATTTGTTTTTGTGTTTACTATTATTCAGTACACTCAGGGCTTGTTTCATACTTATGCACTACATTGTGTTGGAGTACCGAAAGCAAAGTATCGTGTAAGGTTGCAATACTTGTACACAAACGCCACACGACATGTTAAGTTCTGATAAAGAATACCACGTTTTGGAGCTGTGGAATTGATCACCAAAATTATGCGGTTTTATCAAATAATTTCTTTTTATTTAGGTATGGGGGTTCAAACCAGTTATAATTCCAACTATATAAGACGAAGTATATCACAACTGCCATTCATAATGCACCAAACAAAATACTAGCAACACAATGGCAAAATTGGAGCTCATGGTCACCGTTTACGTTTTTAAAATTAAATGGCAAGGGGCATTCATCTAAGGCCGTAGTTAAATACAGGTATCCCACGTCTAACGTGGTACTTCCACAACGCGTTTTCAATATAACGCGATTTAAAAATATAAGAAACAGTTTCATTACGAAATTTTGACTTGTATAACACGTCTTCTTGCTAGTGCCCTATTACAAAATCGAAAAACAGTTAGAAAAAAATGTGAACAAAGGCTGGTAACTGATTTCACAATCGGACAATCACTGGAAGAACGTCCAACAAAATCTTTTTTCCGATGAAATTTCTTCAGATGAAGTTATACGCTTACTATTTCGACGTAATATGATGTTCGTAGTAAGTCACAGTCTCTTGAATATATATGTTTTCCGGTTGTTTTTTTTTTTTTATTCAGCCTTATTATGGTTGTCGTTGTCGTGTCGTAAACAAGGCGTATTTTTAAATAGGTATTATTAATGTCGAAAAACGACAAAAATACAACACTGTTGGAAATTCTGTTACAAATTTCGGTACCACAAGTGTCGTATTTAAATGTCAAAAATTGAAAAATCGTCGTTAAAGATTTTGTTGACGACAGTTCAGAAAAAATCAAAAAAAAAATATATCAAAATGGATATAGCTAAAAAGTAAGTATTAAAACTATTTAATTATGATAAATTTATATTTTTTAATTACAATTCAATTTATTTTAGAACTAAAATCACAAACACCAGGCAATTTAGCCGAATGGTGTCACTGTTGGAGCAAAATCCATTCTTGGCCAAAGGATTTAGTAGTGGCATAAAGAAAATAAACGTTAAGGGGGAGTGGAACAAAATTGCTGAAGAACTAAACATTTTAGGACCACCATCGCGTAATGGGGAAGGATGGATGAAGGTTTGGGCAGATTATAAATTTAAAATAAAAAAAAAATTAACTTACAATAAAGCCGAATGTCGTGCTACCGGGGGTGGTTCTTTTAAACAATATGTGTTATCCCAACAGAAGAAGCTGCCTCCAATTTATTACAAATTAATTCAATTGTAAATGCAGGTGACGGTGCACTTGGTATCAAACGTAGTAGCCAAAATGAAAATTACGAAAACGAGGAGGATATACCAGAGATTGATAATTTAGAAAACAACGAACCAGTCTGCTCAAATCACTCCACAAAACCAAAACAACACAATACTGGTCCTAAAATCGTTAGCGCCTTACACTTAACACAAAAAACTCCTACAGCTTTCACACCACTTATGCTGTTTGCGGTTTAATTTTATACATGGTGGCTGAGAGGAAGTCGCCGAAGAATATTTTTTCTTTTTGAATGTCTGAACCTGGGATTCGAACCCGGGCCTTTTGTCTAATAAGCCAACACACTACCCCTAGAACCACTGCTGTACTGCACAGTACTAATACTTCTGGATATTAGTAGATTAGTTTAGTTAGTACTTTCCATAGGTGAGCATAGGCCCGCACTGTAAGTATTGTAAATTAAGAAATATAAATTTTTTAATTTTAATTATTTTTTTTTATTCCTTGCAAAAGTCAAATATGATTTTAATTTATTATCTTCAGTTAGCCTTCAATTAACACAACTACATATAAAATATATGTTTGTGTATAGAGAAAGAGAGAACTTATAAGAAATATTATTAAGAAATTATGGCAGTGATAATTGCACATAAATAACAGTGTGTAACAAATTAACAAAATTAATTTATATTTTTGCAATGTGTACATTTGTAAAATTAATTTCTCCTCCATTTCGATATTCATTACAGCAAACAAAAGAATAATAAATTTCAAAAAATAAAATTTTAATTTAACAAAAGATAATTTAAAAGGCATACCATACATATTCAATACATGTTGTATGTCTCTCTCACAATATCACAGACAATATATACAAGCAGAATATAGACAGACAGACAGACAGACAGGCAGTAGATAAAAATGCAAATAATAAAACTACAAATTTCATATCATATCCATAATAATGGCAAATTGTCTGTTTAATTAATATACTAACAGGCTGGCATAAATATATACGTACATACGTATGTATGTACAGTATATTGGAGTCCTTTATTATTGTACTATGACTACTTTTTCGGTACTTTGCTTTCGTTTCATTTCATGATAAAAGTATTGTGAAATAATAATAATAAAAAAACAACAAAATAAAATTCGAGAGAGAAACAAAAGCAACAGAAAAAAGGAAAATATTGCATACTTAGCACAAAATGAACTTAACACATGAAACAAAATTTATGAATGCAACTAATTGCGTTCACCAATTAATTTATGGCAAAAATATTAAACGCTTTTTCAACAGTAGCGAAACAGCATTAAATGCACTTTTATTTTCTATTTTTTTTTTCTTTTTTTAATATTATTTTATAATATTTCGTTTTGGTTTTTTTTTTGTAATTTTTGGAGCTCATTTAAAGGCAAAAAATTTTTTATTATATTGGATATACAATCCATGTATTGTATTGTACTTGTATTGCATTGTATTTAATAATAGCAACAACAATATTTGTTAAAAGAATGTTGTTTTTTTCTTCTTTTTCTATTTAAAAACTATAAAAATACAAAATATGTGTTTATCTACGAATATTGAGATACAATACGGAAGCGAAACTGATAGTTTTTGTGAAAAAGAAATAAATTTTCTGTTTAAATAACGCCATGAATAAGAGAATATGCAAACGTGCAATATTATACAGTGTGGGAGAAAACAAACCAAGCTATAGTTGATAAATAAAAACCTGCCATAGCAAATTATCAATTCTTGTAGCGTCACGAAGAGTTCAAATGTTCTATGAGCATTTTATTTTTATTGCTGGCTTATCGATAGTATTCCGCCATCTTTATATACATACATACATAATTGGTCACATTACAACCCTTCAGTCAGAATTATTGACCTAGTTTCTCACACTACTTATGTTGTGTGTGTTAATTTTATATATAAGTGGCGGGACCCAAACGACAGATTTTTAAGAAACTTTTCATGGCAATTTTATTTACTCTCAGAGTTTTTGCCAGAAATCTGCTGAGAAGAAATCTTCGAAAAAATACTTTTTGTAATTTATTTTGATGTCTGGCCTGGAACTCGAACCCTGGCTTTACGTCTAATAAGCCAGCACACTACCTACTAGACCACCATCTTTAGGTTTATTTAATAGGCTGTTTACAGCTCGTCAAAGTCTAGTAGATACTAATACTAGTGCACTAGTAGTGAATCGGAAGATATTTAGAAAATACAATATGATTTGAGACCCGCCAATCATGTATAAAATTGAAATACACAACAAGCTCGTTAGTAATCCTGACTGAAGGGTTGTAATGATCAATAGTGTACTTATGCAATAGGCTGTTTGCCTGCCCATCAATCGTTATCTAAATAATACTATGCGTTAAGATCTAGTGGCGAGAAGAAGGTCTTTCCCCATCATTGAATCTAAGAAACAATATTGCCTCGTCTTCTCGCGATATGTATTACTGCATGTGGGCATTCGGAATCGACTTTAAACTGCAGATTCAGCCACTCATGTGTAAAATTATCACACACAACATAAGCGGTGTGAGAAAATAGGTAGTAATCCTGACAGAAGGGTTGTATGTCTGTGTATGTGCATACAAAATAAAATACGCATAAGCATTTAGTCAGAATTAATTTAAACGACAGAAGTGAACAGAGTTTTTTCTCTCGTATCTATTTCTAGAAGGCTGAAGTCGTCGAAGAATGATTTTCTTTTCAAATTTGTCTTTTTAAGTTCAAGTTTGAACGTGTTCACGTTTAGAATTCTAACTTAATGAAGGCTTAAGTGAACGCTCATTTAAGAGCGTAAGAAACAACGCCGACAAAATCAGATGAAAATTATGTTACGACCATATTTTTCTGCTTTTTCAAAAATAAGTTTTTTTTTTTGTAAGGCACTGTATAAAAACATATTGGATGTGCAATACAGAAACCTTTCATAAGAACATATACATAAACACTTACGATCATAAGTAAAATATAACGATAATAACGGAAATTAAACGACACAAAAATATTCTTTCTTACCAACATTATGATGTTGCTCTTCTGACTTGGTTTTTCTCGTTTTCGTACAGCCAGTTCTAGTAGACTGGGTCTGCTTTTAACTGAACAAATTTTTTGTTTAATGCAACACTAAATAAACATTATCTATACAAACAGACAGATTCATAGCGTTCATATTATAAATGAATAACAACATAAAGGCATTTTTTGTTTAAACATCAAATGTTTTCTACGCTTTATAACCGTGAAATAAAATATGAGTGCAAATGCATGTATGTTTGAAATTGCTTAAAAATATTTCATATTGCGATCGAATTTGAGGTAGTATACTGCATATATTATAACGAATATGAAAAATCTTAATATTGGTGTTTTGCTTTAACATCGCTTAACATTAAAATTATAAACAAATTCTACAAAAACAAAACAATGCAGTAAACACACCTGTTTAGAAATTATCGTAGTTTTTAATGTAGCAACAAATACTTGCAAGTAAACAAAAACATAAAAACAACACTAAAATAATAAATGTAAAGAACGGTGTCTACTTTTATAGAGATTTCGGGAAGGCAATGTCATGAACTTTCGCATTCAAGAACATTCATCAGACTCTTTACTTTGCTATATAAAAATCATTGCAAAGCAGGCGACGGAGTTAGTTAAGTTCAGTCAGTCTTGTGTGAAGACGCGGTGCGTTTGAAGAGAGTAACCGTGGTTTGAAAATCTCCGTCACAAAGAACTGTTCAATAATTGGCTAGTAATTGTTATTGTTTATGCAAAAGATGTAATTAGAGGAATAACAAAGAAACCAATTGTTGTTGTGTATATGAAGTTGTGAACAGTGGCACACATAACTGTGCGAATAATAAAGAATTTTAATTAAAACTAAATACCAATTTATTTGTATCTTATCTGAAATCTACGAGCTTATATTTTTAAAGTTTTTAAATGGTAGAAACGTATCATTATGTATGATTTATAATGTCTTACTCGTCTTGATCTGATTACAAAATATTTCTATACTGGGCATAGACTGTCTATAGCCCTCTCCAGCTTTGTAGACGTTGTTCGATATTATTAAAGGTTCTACCAAAATTATACAATATGGAGTTTATTTCCATTACTTGACTTTCCATATTTCCATTACTTGACATAATCAAAAAGCAAATAACCTAACTTTTCGGATTTCCTACAATTCCATCTGATCTACTTCAATTTGTTTGCACATGATAATGTTGCCGCCACCATCCCAAAATGGATATTTTGTATAATATTGGTTAACTAAAAACCATACACGCTGTTTCATCGGATCTTTATCGGCTAAATTTGGAATTATTGCCTTAAAAGACTTGTTTCCAAAAACTCATTGGTTTCTTTATGTTTTCTCTGTCAAAATCCAATCTGGATTTTAAATTGCTTTTTAAATACGAAACAGACATTTCTAGAAAAAACGTAATATGGACAAATATTTCTCTCAGCAGTCTTCTGCTGAGATGGCATGTGAGACGTTACGAAACGGTTCAAATAACCCTAGGTCAAACATCTCCAACGAAATATAAAAACAAATTTCTCCCAGTAAACTTCTGGAAAAAATTGTCATGAAAATATTCTCAAAAATCTGTTGTAGTTCGAGGCCAACTTTAAATTGTAGGCCACTTATAGATAAAATTAGCACGCACAACATGGCTAGGTGGTAATCATGGCTAAAGAGCTGTGAAGACCAATTAAATAAGCATTCCGAACACAAAAAATTGTTCGGGATTTCGTTTATATTGCACTTAATTTCCTTGCTTTTGTATAATATTGCTTATAAATCATTTGGAATTTGAAGATTTGAGACAATATTTATGGAGTATTTATTTTATTTATTAATTAGAATACAATTAAAAATTATATTCTAATTATATATGAGCTGAGTAACTTCGACCATTTACACGGTGTAGTGTCACAGACCAAAGCCTTTGGTGGGAATCGAACCCACGACCCTCACGCTAATAGTCTAGCACACTACCCACCAAGGCGCTCAGCTATTTATGGAGTAATGCCTTTAATTTATTATGTTCCAAAGTTTTCAGCAGACATGGCTTATTCTAGGATAGAATCGCACAAACCATTTGTTCAGATATTGAAATCAGTGTCAACTATTCAGAAAGTAAAGAATTAAAGAATTATTCAGAATGTAAAGTAAAGCAAAATTACTTTTAACAGTGTATGTAGTAAAATTTCAATATTGTTGACTTCACTACACTTTCCCTATAAGCAGAGAAAAAACAATTCATTGCTGATCTTTGGTATTAATTAGACATGTTAATCGAACAAATTCCTATCTAAATTATTATTGTAAATTCCACATTTTTAAATTTATACCTCCAATACAATTAAATATTGAATCAGAAAAAATTTTTATAACCCGCGCACTAAGCAGAATTGTTAAAAAAAAATGTTTCATCGTGAAGAATACAAAATGAATCGTGAATAAAATTTTATACTCTCTTCCTTATATTGATTTCAAATAAATTAAATTGTGTATTTCTTTCGATTTTATGTATTTTTTTTTTTCTTTTTATTTTTATTTTTTATAGAATTTCATGATTTCATGAAATATGCGACTCTCACTATCCATAATCCTGGCAACGTATGATACTGGTTTTATGAGATCAACCGTAAAAATTGGTGTTGCTTGCTGCTGCTACTGATGCTACTGTTGCTGCTGCTTTTGCACATTTTCTTTTGTTGAAATAATATTGGAAATTGCAAATGTTTTATATGCTGCGTTCGATTTATTTAAAATAATTTTATTAAAAACGAAAATAACGAAAAATAACAAACAAAACAAAACAAACCCTCGACAACAATAAAAAGAAATATTTTTTATACCATTCCACTGAGTTGGGTGTATAGTATGTCTGTATGCGAAAGAGAGCGAGAGTTTTTTTTTATGGATATCCATACAAAAAATATATTTTATTTTCTGAAAGGGTTATAAAATGTGAAACGTAATATATTTGCATATTCTCAATATGTTGGATAGAGTATTGTAGCATATGCGCAAAAAAAAAATGTTTGTTTTATACAGCGGCACAGAAAAAGAAACCCTTTTATTTGGATAATTTCATGAAACAGTATATTGCACCGTATGTATGATCTGTACCAGGTGTGTGCTTTAAAATAATTTCGTAGTTTTTCTTTCTCTCACCCTCTCTTTAAAATTAAATTTAATTTTTTTAGTTGTTTAAAGACCTGTCCGTTTAAGGTAGAGTGAAGAGAACCCTTTAATTTTTGTTGCAGATACTTTAGTAATCTGTATCTCACTTTATAGGCATACAAATGTGAAAATAAATTGATGAATGCTGCTTATAAAACCAATTAGTATCATACGATAACCCTTTAGTCAGGCTTACGACCTAGCTCTTCACAACACTAATTTTGTGTGTTAATGTTCTGCATGAGTGGCGGGACATACAGTTTAAGGTCGACTACGAATTCAAACTTTTTCTTCTTTATTTCCAAAAATTTTGCTCAGAAATCTGAAGAAATATTTTGTTTTAATATTTCGTATTGATCGAGATGTCTTATATGTGGATTGAATAGTGGCTTCATGTTCTATAGTACACTGCGAATATTTCCACTTCTTTCCCAGAATGGTAACATTATTCTATTTGTTGAGGTATGGAATGCCTTCCAGTATTTTTTGGTCAATATTGGCTTCTTGAGCGTAATATGTAGTTTCCACTTGAGGGTCATTCTTGTGTTAGTATCATGATTATTCGTTTTAATTGTATAATAATGGGGTTGTCTTTGGTAAGGTTCAAAAGATCCAGAATATTATGCATAAGATTCTCACAGTCTGTTTGACCAAAAACCAGTAGTAGTAGTTAATAATGTTCTAAACCAAGAGAGTTTACAATACATACATACATAAATGGTCAGACTTACCTAACTTGCGGCCTTCCTGGCCGAATAAATATTTTTTCCTACTTTCATTTTGATCTGTGACCTGCTGTTTGAACCGAGGCTTCACGCACAATAGGCCAACCACAGTCTAGTAAACTACGACAACTTCACTATACACACGTCTTAAATATACTAAACTTCTAACGAATGCCGCACTCTCTTTATTGAACATGTTATTTACAAACGTTTGCTTTTGTACGTTCATTTCTTTTCACTGTACTTTCAAGTTAGCAGAAGTTATCTACGTATTCGTACTAGTTGGCCTTGTAGCCTAATGTTATTGGATGGCAATGTTATTAATTCTTTTAACTTCAGTTAACTCTAATCTTTCCAAGTGCATTACTTTTAACCAAACGTCACATCGAAATGCTCGAGTTGGAGTGAGAAGTTATCCCATGTAATTTCTCTTCTATGAATACAGACAGTACTCTTGATACTGTCACAAAGGTGAATATTTGAAGTCATAATTGCATTCTTTCCTTTAACCAGCGTGTGTAAAGAACGGTTGACAACATTTCCTGTTTTGAACAAATAGTTTTCGGATTCAAATAATTTTGTGGGGTATTCATTACCTTCTGGAAGTCGCCGTGGTCTAGTGGGTATCGTGTTGGCTTATTAGGCAAAAGGCCCGGGTTCGTATCCCAGGTCAGACATGAAAACGAAAAAATATTTCTTCGGCGACTTCCTCTCAACAGATTTCTGGCAAAGACTCTGAGAGTAAAAATTGCCAAGCTTCTCAAAAATCTGTCGTTCGGAGTCGACTTTAAACTGTAGGTCCCGCCACTCATGTATAAAATTAACGCACACAACATAAGTGGTGTGAGAAGCTAGGTCGTAATCCTGGCTGAAGGGTTGTAATGGCCAATTATGTATGTATGTATTCATTACCTTCTAAATCATTTTAACATGACAATTCATCTAGTGGTACCGAAAATTTTATTGAAATTTACAAGCATTAAGTGCAAAGGAGTGCTTCATTCTAGAGGTCGTTCCCTAATAAATGGTGTAATGTTCGCCTGGTCTACAAAACTTTTGTTTAACTTGCCTGTAGGTATGTAGGAATCGTAAGCAGACACTCTCGAGCCGCACACATGACCCATTGTGATACCACGTTTTCACATTCTTCCCTACTCCAAGACCCAATCGAAGCTTCCGATGAAGCGACTCAGACTGCTAAAATTCATGCATGACAGTTCATCTAGATCCTCCATGCAATAGACACACTGGTGCCTCTTTCTCATCCTACCAACTGCTGGGCATGTGCACGGTAGGTGAAGATTTATCTCATACTTCTCCTCATCTCCACAGCTTCTGCAGAAATCATTTGCAAGGTGTCCAAAACCCTTACGCCTCGCATGCTTTCCTATGACCCGTAATGACCCAATAACAGTGCCGAACCTTCTTCTTTATCCAGCCTTGGTCAGATTTCCATCTACTGTTGCTAAAGTTCACGATTGCATTGTCAATTATTAGTACCTGCAACCAAAAGGATCCCTAATGTAGAGAATTCATCAAAGAGTTCTATGGTTCAGCTCTTTCGTTTCGTTACCGGCAATCTCCTGATAATGATGTCGTTTAAGACATCTGCGATAGTCGTATGGAGTTCACTACATTGGAATCTAAATTATCTTCTTTTTTTCTTCTATTTTTTATTTGAAATCTTCCCTGCATTAATACCGTGTACATGGTGTTTAAAAGAAAAATTCCACTCAATATGTTGTAATTTTCAATGAAAGGATATTAGCCCTAAAATCTTTTAAAGAAAAATACAAGAAAATCTTAAATACAACACGATCAACAAACAATCCCAAAAAAAAAAATTTCTTAAACTTTTGCTTTTCAAGTTTAATAATCAATTTTACACTTGTTTTGCAGCATGAATAAACAGTGAACACACACCCTCAGTTGTAAAAAACAAAAACATCCCATAAAATTGAATACCGAATAAGTAATGCCTTTATAAAGTACATATACAAGTAAATAACTGCATATGTATTATATACGGTATATATATATGTGTGTGTGTGTGTGTATACCTTTAGATTGGCTATGAAGTAATTTAATGAAAACCAAAAACACTAAGCCGGGCTATTTAAAAATTCTCTTTCAACAGTAACAGGCAAATAACTAACAGCATATTTCAAACGTCTATGTAGGTGTGTGGCTATGGATTTGTAAATGTAAAGGTGTTTGTGTGTGTGAGAGTTTTTTTTTTTGCTGTATTAACAAGCTTGCTATACATTGTAAAAAAAGGGGTTTTTAATTTATATAAAAATGTATGTACACACATACTTACTTACTTACTTTCATATATGCATACATACATACATACATACAAAAGCAATATCTACTAAAAGAAATACTAGGCTTAGGTTATCAACGCAACAAAGTGCTTAAGCAGGTATTAACTCGATTTTCATCCTTTACAACGTAAAATTCAGCAAAACAAACAAAGACAGTAGCAGTAGCTGCAGCAATAGCAATAGCAATAGCTACTTACATTTGTATGTGTATGTATGTGTTTAAAGTATAGAGCAAATAGCATTAACAACAACAGCAACAACAACTATAGCAACAAAATCAGAAACAAGAAACAAGTGAATAAAGTTACCAACACCAAAACATGTGAAACATAAAACATTATTACTTTGATGATGAGTTAAACATACACAAAGCCACACAATATTATCCATGTGTGTGTGTGTGTGTATATATAGATTTACACACATATTCGCTTACATGTAAATACTTATGTATGTTTGTATGCCTGAAATTACACGCACACATTTGTCTTAATGTAAGTTCAAGTTTGTTTGTCTGTTTGTTTGTTGTTGCCACATAAAATAATTGGTTGGTTGTGTACTGTAGAAGTGTTAAAGGAAGTCACACATTAAAGCCGATAATATGCGAGGGACGTACACATACCATATACGATGTGCCATAAGCCATCATTATATTGTTTTTAAAGCGTATTAATGTGAGACATATTTTAAGTGACAAATAAGACAGTCTGGCGAAATAATAAATAGAATGCAAGTAGGACTTTAATTCTGATAACACATACAAATATAATAAGAAGTGCGCACAAAAAAAAATGGGCCTACTTTTAAGCTTATAACTTTTATCATAATTGAAAAAAATGAATACCGTTACATTGTTTTTGTTAGTCATCTGTTTCAAAATCCACGTGGTAAATTTCATGCATTTCGTGCAATAGCAAAATTAGTTTTTTGAAAATGGGCACCCAACAAGAATGTCGTAAAAAAATAATTGAAATTTGCAATGAAAAACCGCGCCACTTACAAAAAACGATTGCTAGGCTTGAAGGTGTTAACCAAAAAACAGTTTCTAAGGTAAGAATAAAACAATATAAGGAGTCTTTGAGTATGAAGAGAAAGCGTGAAAGTGGAAGAAAGAAAGGATTTGCCGACCAAAACAAAGCAAGTAAAATAATACGTATTTTTCTAAAACACCCTAACATGTCTGGAAGAAAAGTGGATCAAAAAGTTGGATCCTCTGAGACCTTTTTCAGAAAAAAATTTTATACACAATATTTACTTTAATTGAAATATAAAACGAAAAAAATCCGCCACTTAGTTTTATTTCTATAACGAAAAGTGTAAGTCCAATTTTTTTTGTGCGCACTCCTTATATTCACGTCATTCCTATAAAAAAAACATATCCAACTATCAATTAAAATTTGAACAATCGATTATTTTAAATCTGGCAATACTAATGTCATTATATTCTGTCACAAAATTCAGTATCTTATCTTTACTAAACGTAATGAATCGATTTGCATTTGAGCAACGTTGGGATTTATTAGAAATTTATTTCCAAAACAAAGCCATTATGGTCGGACTGTGCCCGGAATACGCAAGTTTATTGCTAAAGTTAATGGAACTGGATTCATTATTAAGTGCGTACTGCGGCAAATGTCGAAGCTGTGGCTGAGAGTCAACTCGTCAGTGTTTTCCTGAATTCAGCATTTCTCGCACTAGTCTACGTTAAAAAAATTCACACTTTGTCTTACAGATTGCAATGTACTCACTAGTGCTGTTTGTGAAGCGAAGGCTTAATTGGCCAATATTTCTTTGAAAATAAGGACGGCGCAACTATTACGGTCAATGGAGACACCTATCGCAACATGATAAACAATTTTTTTGTACCCGCTCATCATGGTATTAATGTCAACCATGGCTGGTATCAACAGGATGGTGCAAGTTGCCAATCATCTCATGCCACAAACGATTTATTGCGTCAAACATTTGATGAGCGTTTAATTAGCCGAAGTAGTAATGTCAACCGGCTGCCAAGAAGCTGCCATTTAATGACGTTTGATTATTTTCTGTGGGGTGCCGTTAAAGAAAAGTGTTATTCAAACAATTAAGTACTTGTATTGCCGAGATACGACCCCTTACTGTCGAAAAAGTGCACTAAATTTGATCCGATTGAATGAGGTGCTATTAGGCCAGATACAGCATTCATACGAATGAAGTAATATTCCATTTCTAATCCGGACAATTGTACTTCACAACAAAAAGAAATAAATTTAGCAAATATTAAAAACGTTTCTGTTTTATTGCATTTTTAAATTTAAACTTTTAAATGGTCCACCCTTTATTTATACGGATAAAGCTATTAAAGTGTTACCTAAGCAAGAAACTATGTAGTATTTCTTTTCTTATGTGGCTTGGCATCCAACCACCACTGTATACCTTAAGTTACAAATGTTCCTTAAATACTTAACAAATATTGATACAACCCTCGTATTCATATATAACCCAATTGATAACATTAAGATGTATTATGAAAGCACTTCCACCATAACATTTTTTTTTTTTTTTTTTTGTTTTGTGCACCATCCTTCTCAGCTCATACGCTCAATTATGACTTGTAAGACACTCAGATGCTAGAATGAACACAAGGCACAAAGAACGAAACAAGAAACCTGAATTCATTATAGATAAAGGCAGAGGTAGAGGTAGAGGCAGAAATGGAGAATTTTCAAATGAAGTTATTTTTCTTCATTACACGCATATTGTACTGGTTTAATGGAACAAGAAATAACAACAACTTTGCATGTATAATTTTCTTTTTAAAAACAAGCAACGAAACGAAAGAAAAACAGAAAAAAAAGTTTTTTTGTTTGTGTTTTTCTTCAAAACTTTAACCCTTATAATCACTGGATGAATGCCACAATTTACAATACAAAAGGTGCGGGTGTAATTGCCTTTAAGCAATACATGAATTTAATTACGCCTCTTTATTAGTCACAATAACTGCCTTTGTTTTTTTGTTTTTTGTTTTTAAATTTTCAGTCAAAAAATTTAAAACGTTTGCCTAAGGGGATATGGGTTTTAAACAATATTTTTCATATCATTAGTGAATACAAAATAATTTTCGAAATTTAAATCTGTTGGAAGGCAGGCATATTCAACATTCAGAAGGCTACCTGGAATCATGTCCATGTAGTAAATGTGAAATTCAATAGCCAAGCGTTTATGCCAGAATGCAATAAGATTACCGAAGATCTGAGGATTTTACTCAGCGGTACAATAAATTTTAATCAAAATGTTTTCAATTCATGTTTTCCACTACCTTAAAAAAATGCTATAAAGTTGTAAAGCAAAGTAGTGTTTAAAATTCGTTTAATCTTTATACTAACATCTCTAACCACTTCGGCTAGTGAGAAAGCACATGCTTAGACAAGTTCCCAAGCAACTTACAACAATTTGCCAAATTACGATTCATTCACAAAACGATTACGATTCATAATAACTTAAATGGGAGGTACTTTGGGATGCACATGATTATTGGATCTCACCAAACTATGTACACAAGCCAGAAGTGATTCGATTGTAGTATGTATCTTCTGAAAAAAATCTTTTCCTAGACTAATCGCATGGTAATGGTATTTCAGCTGAGGCCATGCAACTTCATCAATCAAGAATAAGAATTCAAACTGATATTCCCATTTCTGGTACAGAAATCTACTTACTGCAGATTTATATTTTTGTATACAGCCTCGGGTGATTTTTTAGCTACTATGTTTTTGGCAACACTGGTTTAAACAACTCACGCACGTTTCGTGTTTTGTTTCACTGTCAAACGTCTTCAGTTTGATCTATAATTTAACCATGAATCGTCTTACAAACGAACAACGCTTGAAAATCTTTGAATTCTATTATCAAAATGCGTGCTCTGTTAAGTAAGTTCATCGCGCGCTTCTTTCATTTTATGGTGAGTTTAATCGACCCACTGAAGCGGCTATTTGGGTACCAAATTTACATTGTTGGACATTAAACCGCCAATACGCTTACGTAGAGAGCGAACTGAAGAAAATATCGCAGCTGTATCGGTCAGTGTTAATCATGACCATCAATCATCGATTCGTCGCAGTTCGCAGCAATTGATCCTCTGTTACTCAACAACGTTGAACATTTTGCGGAATGATGTAGGTGTGAAGCCTTTCAATATACAGTTGGTGCAAGAATTGAAGTCGAACGCAGAATTTTTGGTGAATGGACTCTTGGAAAGTTGGCCGAAGATCTACTTCTTTATCGAAAAATTATGTTCAGCGACGAAGCTCATTTTTGCGCAATTGTCGATTTCGGAGTGAAGATCAGCCAGAAGCATTGCAAAAGCTGCATCCAGAAAAGGTCACAGTTTGGTACGGTTTATAGGCTGGTGGCATCATTGGACCGTACTTCTTCAAAGATGCTGCGAATCGTAACGTAATTGTGACGATATGCAACTTTTTTTTGCTCAAAATGGAAGAGCTTGACTTGCATGACATGTGGTTTCAAAGGACGTGACCACATGCCACATAGCAAGCGTAACAATGGACTTATTAAGAGGCGAGTTCGGTGAAAATTTTATTTCATTTTCGGGACCGGTCAATTGGCCAGCTAGATCGTGTGATTTAATCATTTTAGACTATTTTTTGTGGGACTATGTTAAAGCGCATGTCTATATAGACAAACCCGCATCAATTGAGAGATATCGGCCGAAATGTTGGAAAGAGTATGCCAAAATTGGACTAAGCGGATGGACCATTTGAGCGCAGTCGCTGTCAACATTTGCATGAAATAATCGTCAAACATTAAATTATATGGACCGTAATATCGATTCAAATAAAGATTTTATGCATTTTTTTGAATTTTATGTGCTTTTTTTGCAAAATTTTCCTATAGGTCTTAAAAAATATCCTTTCACCTACTAATATCACTAGATCGAAAGCATTATTTTTTTATTAAATTAAAGAAAACAACTTATTATTTATTTGCTTTGTTTCAGTTACTACAAGCAAATTTATCCAGGTTTTTGAGGGTCCTAGAATGTTAAGGTTTCGATCTACCATTTCCAAGAAACAACACACTTTGTGAAAATATCTTAGGCACAGTAACGAGACCAATTTTTTTTATTGTCGAGTCAGAGAGAAAGTTTAGATGATTAATATGGATTAATAAGCTGACAACACACTGCTAGCTGATAAACATATCCAGGAAAAGTGGACACAATAATAAGAACAAATCAACAGTTCGTTGCTAGAAGTTGCCAGACCGAAAATAAATGAAGTATAAAGAGAGCAATAGTTAATATAATAATAAAATGGTGTAAAAAATTGATAACTCACTGTGTTGTTTAATTGAGATGCAAACAAAGTATTTAATGTTACACTCTTTGATTTCATAGAAAATAACAAAAATTTTAGATGAGGTATGAAAGCACTCTAGGCATCTGAGATCGTTTTACTTCGGTAACTACGTGTATGTCTTCATTTCGCAACCTAAATAATACATGCTACATCTACCTAATTCCGAAAAGATTACGGAGACAATCTTGTTAAGTGATATTTATGCACTCATAGAACAATTGGATAATATTGTCTGAGACGTAATGGAATGTTTCTTAATATTTTTATAGTAAAATCACGATCAAAAGTTCGGGTATATATGCATCCATATATACATACATTAATTGGTCATTACAACCCATTACTCCATTACAAATTAAAATTTTTGCCTTCTTCACATAAACAATATGAATTCATTTTCAACGTTAATAAATCATGAAATCTAAATTAAAACCAATTGTTTGGTTTAAAACATTACCACGCTTAAATGTCTCTATTTATGTTATTAAAAATAATAAAATTTAATTAAAAACCATAAGAAAAAAAATAATCACCTTCATCATCATCATCAGTCATCGTCAGAACTTGTGTTTTAACGAAAAATGAAAATTTACTTCAACTTGTAATTGAAAATTAAAACTTGATGAAAATTCATAATCCTGAAAAAACAAAACAAAACAAAAAACAATAATTTCTACAAATATTATGATTATCTACATACATATGTATGTATGTATGTATACTTATATATACATGGATATACTTATGTATGTATGTATGTACGTTCTAAGAAGAATATACAAACGTTCATATATATTAAATTAATAAACTCCTATGCATTCTGTTAACAATAATCCAAATACATGAGAAGAAGTACATATCTTTGCTTATACAGTGTCGTTCAAAACTTACTAAACAATATTTGAATTATTAGTGTACTGTACTTATAAAAGAAGGCAATCTTTTAAATAGTTTCACTTGGATACTATAGACACCCATATAATGCAACTCCAGGATATTATCTCTTAGCTATCCGTGTCTTTGGCTTTGTATGTTTGAATTTTATTTGAAGTGTTCGTCCCTGTCAAAGGGGTTTGAGGAAATATTAATATTATGCATCGAAGTCGCCGTAGCCTAGTATGTAGTGACTTAACCTATTAGACGTAAAGCCACGTTCAAACCACAGGTCAAACATCTTCAACGAAACGAAATATGAAAAATAATTTACGAAGGAAGGAAATTTTTATCCAATTTCTGTTTCGTCAGAGACTGTATGTACGAATATCTCATAAGATGAGCAAATTACACACAGCAATGGCAACCAAAATAATTATTGAAGAAGAAGAATAAAACTTTGAAGAAGCTTACGTATGTATGAGGCTGAAATTGAATGAATATGAAGGCATAATTGTGTATGAGTCCGTATCTTTGACTCTGTCTGTGGCTGTGACTGTGACTATGGTTGTGTTTGTGTTTCTGTATGTATAATAATTATGAATTAATTAACATTTGGAATAATATTTTTATTAAGTTACCCGAATATTTAAATAAACGAATACGAATACGACTATGGCAATAAACACAAGAATACAAATGTATTTAGTATTCCTTTATTAAAACCTTTGTATGGTAATTTTCTCATTCTCATTCTTATTTAATTACATTTTCCGTTACATTACGGTAAAAAAGAGTATTTTTTTGTTTTCCTTTAGAAAAAGAACAATCAAAAAAGTAGTAAGAAAATAAAAGACTGTTAAACACCCACCGACATGGTACAGTACGTGTACGAGAAACTGTTGGATTTGTCAATAACTTTTTTGGAATAGAATGCGAAAAATCCATGTTGTTTGTGAAATTTTTATCCATTAATGGTGGAACCTACATATAAGCCTGAAAGAGTTTTTTATTTTATTTTTTCAGAGTTTTTGCCAGCCCACTGCGAAGAGAGACGTCGTTTTTTTACAAGTTGTTTAGATCCAATTTCTGTTCTGAGGCCTTACGTCTAATAACTTAACACATTACCTGCTAGACAAGGGCGACTTCAAAATATCACTTTTCCAAACTAAGTGATTCAGAAGATATTTAGACAATAAGTGCACGAGTTGATAAGGATGTCATATAGATTCCGAGAGGTTAGTATGTCTCCATAGTAAGCTTATAATAGAATGACGTGATATAGGTCACGTTTTAAAGTAAAAATTCTTTGCTCTTTTTAGTCTCTGCTACATATGACATTAATTTGCAATCAGCACTGTCTCAAGTTTACTTGTAAATTGTCGAGGAAGTTGTCGTAGTATAGTAGGTAGTGTATTGATTTATCAGACATGAGGCCATGGATCAAACCCCAGTTTAGATATCACCAGCAAAACAAGATATGAAAAACTATTTCTTCTGCAACTTTCTCTGAGCAGATTTCTGGCAAAAACTCTGAGAGTAAATAAAATTCAAATGAAAAGTTACTCACAAATCTATCATTCGAAGTCGTTTTTAAACTGTAAGTCCCGCCACTCATTTGTAAAATTCATACGCACAACATAAGTGTTGTGAGAAGCTAGTTCGTAACCCTGACTGATGATTTGTAATTGGCAATTATGTTATGTATGTAGAGGCACTTATGTTATGGACAATATAAAGCACTATTAAGCACTAATATAGCAGCTTTGAGAGTATTCTTGAGAAAAGCCTTACGTAAGATCTTCGGCCCAGTGCGAGTTTCCGCACCCGATTCAACAGAAAGCTCTGTGATCTCCTCAACCACATGTACGCGTATTAATTGAATGTACGGTCGAAAGGAGACAAGTATTTGATGCAGAGATTTGCAGTAGTCGACTAAGAGGCCGCCCTTTTTTGCCTCGGAAGGGCTAGACAGAAAAAAGCCCTGTCATCGATTGGCCTGACAGTTGGACATAGAAACAGAGGCGATTAGGAGGATGTGTTACGACAGACCGAAATCCATTAATCGGGTTGTTAATGGCCAGTTAAATAAGTAAGAATTAGGAAATTCTTAACGAAGTTACAATTACGACTTTATAACAACTGTTTGTGAATTTTCTGGTTTTCAAAATTTTTGTAGTTTTTCAGATTTCAAATTTTCTGGTTATAAAAATTACTAGATTCCAATCGCCCTTTAAATAATCCATCCAGAAACCTACACCTAAGTTGGATTTAAAAATCTAATGCTATAAATAACGGAACAAACCGGCAATAGCCCACTGCATAGCTACATTGCTGTAGTATTGTTTATAAAATAAAGTATGAAATCAAATAAAATAAAAAAAAAAAAAAACAAATAAAATAAAAGGTTTGAAAGTCCAAAACTCCGACAGCCAGATAATGATAAACTTTCTACTGAAACAGACTTTTTTTATTTGTTGTTTTTTATTGCATAAATTTTTATTTTCGATTCTCTTCTGTTTCTCCAAATGTAGGGGTTGTTGAAGACAACAAATGATAATAAAGTCATTTAAGTGTGTGAATAAATTAATTTGATATGGAAAAAAACAGAAAAAAACCAAAAACAAAGAGAGCTGAAACAAAGAAAAAATAAATAAAATAATTAAAATACTCTCGCATATAAATAAAACCAAAAACAAAATGAAAATGAAAAAGAAAAAGTAAAGTAAAGTAAAAATAAAACTGAAAAGGGTTAATGTTTTTCAATGTAAATTATTTCTTAAGGTCATAAAGATTTCACATTAATAAGCCCGCACGCATTGCTAAGCAATTCCTTTGTTGTTCATGAACAACATAAGTTTGCCATTTAAACCAATAAAAAAAAAAATCGGGTTCTGCAAAAGTTTAGGGGTATTTGGGGTTACGAATATTCAAATAGTTGCTGTTCACCCTAAATGGTAAATACTATACAAAGTAAATACAAATAATACCTGAAAATAATACGAATATATTTTCAAATGTTCATCTTTCAACAATAAAACTTACTTATCTAAAGAGTATTTCATATTAATTAGATAATGGAAATTTATTGTGTAATTAAATTTAAATTAAAATTAAAATATGCTAAAGGAACAATTTCCCAAGGGAATCATTCCGCTTTCTCGTTCTCTCCCTCTCTCTCTCTCGCATTGGGTATAATGAAAGTCATTTATTTTAAAAATTGTTACTGAAAATGTTATTCTTTCTAGTTTAAGTACTTCTTTTTAATTTAAATCGTTTGATAGGTAGATAGGTTAAAGGGAAGAAAACTAAATATAATGGCTTAAGGTTTCATATCTATCGATATACAGCAAGACTGCTTGTTATGTGGTCCGACTATTAAGCTGTACATTTCATTATTGCTGTAGAAAGCCTGTATCTTGTACAAACTATCCTAAGATCTTCCAGTTTTCTCCCTTTTCATTCTTTCAGTTGGTTATGTCTGGTATTGGATACTGAAATTTAATGAATTTGGTATTGTGGATTAATCACAATGGCTGGTGAAATAGAGCAATTCCTTTGGGTTTTCGAACAAACTGTTTTAAGACACATAAATTAATTGCTTAACCAGCACCTTTTTTCTTAAGAGCTTACTACTGCAGGTGGTGACCAGTTTTCATCACCTCCACGTGAAGTGATCGTATTCCCATGTGCTGTGTGGCACATGTTGTTGGTGTAAATGTAAAGATCATCCAATTCAGGACAAGATATGTTGATATTCCTCAGTCTATAAAGTTTTCTCTTGACTGTTATAGTCTGTCCAACGTCGCTCGGGCGGCATTGGACGTTTTAAGCAGAAGGTCCCGCCACTCATGTCAAAAATTGGCGGACATAACATAAGTGGTGTAAGAAGGTAGATTGTAATCCTCACTGAAGGGTTGTAATGACCAATTATGTATGTAATTTGACATATGTAACTTCAACAAGACGGACGTTATTAGCTGTCAAAACGCGAAAATCAATTTTAGAAGATCCGATATAATGAATATTGAACAGAATCGATCTCTCCCAAACCTGTTTTTCTCTGAATTGGATCAATAGCACACAGGCATTGAAAAATAGCCTATGTACGCCTCATATTTCTTTTTGGTCTCTCCTGTACTAGAATTTGATCAATGTGTATGAGATAATGTATGTATACCTTTCAGATTATTCCATTCACTCTCCTTACTCCGCTGGTTAGAACCAGCGATCTAAAGACAATAAAAAAGGAATCCAACAACCATTTTGCTCCACAGGTCACAGTCCAAATATTACTTTCTAAGGACTCTGATGTTCACTATCAGATGCAATGGATTTAAATTTACTGACCCGACAGTATTTTATTCAACTAATTCAGAATTGTGTCAAATTTTGAGAATAAGCGTATAATGGCAACATTAGACCGGATCATCTTTATTCATGCACCTTCCAACACATATCATAAGGCCCTCCATGATAACTTAGCTATTTTTAAATATATTGCCTCCGAATTCCGTAAGGCCACCTCAACCATAAATGGAACTATTCTTAATCAAAGAATAACAATTTTAATATGGAGGTTATGGAGATTCTATTTAAACTTACACCTTTTTATTAGAAATATGATATCCAATCTACTTCGAACAATTTCATTAAAATCTGCTATCGAATTTCACATTAACGGTAAAAGTGGGCAACTACTTCTTGCGCTGATATTTATTATATTACTCCCACCTTAGTTTTTTCCACTGATCGTATATATTAAACCGATATTCTATTTTTTTTTTTATGAAACCAGCACTCAAAGGATGGTCCCTACTAATGCAGTGCATTGTGCAGGTTTTTAGGAAAGGTGGAAAGAGTGAAGATGTGAACGGCAAGGTAACGAGTTGCTGCTAGGCGACTATAACCTTGCAAGAGATATTAAAAAAGTACTTCTAAAAGGCTTCCACTCTATCACAGGGATCAATTCTCGGAGATATATTATCCTGTATGCATAATATCTAAAATGCATTAGCATCCATTTCAATAACCCACAAAATGTCTTTGTAGTCGTCACATTTTTATTGTAAATCATACGATATTTATCCCCACTTGGTTCATCTTCATTCATTGTTTTTTAAATTGAAAATCCAACTGCTATTGTTTTGCACGGTAATGTATCTCGGATGAGCTTTTGCGTCGAAAATAAAATTTCTAGTAAACCTTCTTACAATATCTAGTTACTATTCAATCATAGGCTGTGCGGAAGGAACTTATAGGATGAAGCTGAACGCAAGCCGCCCTATAAGAGTACTGCGTTACAGGAGGGCTGTCGCAATTTCAGCCCCGCGTTATATGGAAACCGCGTTCTGAGAATACCGCGTTATATGAGGGTTGACTGTTTATCTCAAATCTCAGTAACGAGACGAAAATTAAGTGATTTCTTGCCATTTCGAGAATTTTATTTCCATTTTCCATTATTATTATTCTAAATAAACATTATTTACCCTAAATTCATTCACAATGGAAAGAATAATTTCCCTAAATTGTAGGGAATAATTCAGGGCAGTTCGCAGAAAGTTAAAAATAAAATTTCTTATTTTAAAATTTCGAATTAAGCATTATGACCTCGAAATATGCGGATTTTGAAAACATTTCATGGAAATATCTTTGCATACATGTAGCTTCGTTGGTATGTAAATACAAATGTAAATAGGAATAATAAAATAAAATCTTTATTAGAAATGTTGTATGAAATATAAAAAAAAATTCTTCTTTTTCTTTTTTATTTTGTTTTCTTACCTTCATTTTATAATTTAAAGTATTTATTTAACATTTATTATGAATGTCATACAAAATGATACACTGCGTATGCATATCCGCTGAATTCATGAACAATGTATGAACAAAGCATTCATTGGAACGACAGTGTGTGTGCAATTACTTCTTCCCCTCTGCTACAACTGTTGGAAATAGTTTTTGTTTTTGTTTTAATAAAACAGAAGAAATTCATTGTTAGACAAGAAAATAATGGCAGAAAACTTAACACTGTTGCTCATTCAAATTCAAATTCATCTTTACGTTTTACATTCGGCGACAACATGTTGCCAGCATTGTAAGCATTAAAGGAGGCTGGTGTGAGAAGGTATTGAAATTATACTTATAAGGGAGAATGCTACGCCTATTAGAGTCTTTTTATCAGGTAACGTTCATCATACTTCTCATGCTGCCGTGCAATTGCTGCATATGAAACTTTCTCAGTCAAGGCATTATTTGCATGGAAATGTCACAAGGCTGATTGTGTCTATGCAGAGGAGAGAGAAAGAGAGCTATGCTCGCGTTATTATACCGTTATAGAAATATAATATTAAACATACAGTTGTAAAAACTTTTTTCCTTCCTCTTTTTCATTTTTATGCTTTTTCTTTATTACCGTAATATTTTGCATGCAACACTGCGTTTACATTCATTACACATGAAATGCAAAAAGTAAATGTAAAAATATTTTACAGAATATATTTATTCATTTTGAAATTATATGATAAATTTCTAATATATTTTATATTCATTTTTCTTAATTTATTTTTATTTTACTAAACACAACACAGTTAGTATTAGTATATCCACATGTATTTTCAGTATGCCGCGTATACAGTAGTAGTACGTGATTATGTCCATGTAAATTTTAATAAAAATTGAAAATATTTTTTAATGAAATATGAGTTCATGTGTGACAATTTCACGCAATTTTATCAATTAGATATTGTATTAAAGATTTAACATCATTATCAATTGCATGAATAATAATTTGTCATACATTACTTAGCTTAGCTATAGAAATGAGTTTGAAATTTATATTTGCAACATGCCCTGGATTCAATTAAATTTTTTGCGTAACCTATAGTAACATAAGTAGGAATAGACGAAGATTTTCTTGTTGCAGGTTAAATGTCGTGCATTATATTCAAGCACTATTCTCACAAAGCTTAGCATAGTATGCTGTCTATACGTACACCATTTCTGTCCCTTTAAATATTGCACTAAATTTGTTTGTTTAATTTTAATCTTTTTCCATATTAGCTTAAATACCACTGAAATATCTTAGAAGATTGTTACCTTAATTTGAAATAGAAAGGAATTTAAATTTTGATTAAGTTTTCCATTACCTTTGGTTGAGACTCTAGTGTCCAGTACAACACCAGTAAGGTGTGTTGTAGTGCTTAAATACAAAAACACAATCATTCAAGGTTCAAACACCGGAGAAGGCAAATAATTTTTCATAATAAATGCTTCAAATTTGAAAAATTAGGGGCCTTCTTTTCTCGCAATATTCGTTGCCATGGAACACTGCAATAATCCAGAAGCTGTTATTTTTAGGCTGCGATAAATAACATCTTATTACTCGTACAATAGTCGCTGTAGGTCTAGCAGGTAGAAGTAGATAGTACGTTTGTATATTAGACGTGAGGACCGGATTCAAAACCCCAGATCAGCCAAATGAAAAAATGTTATTCGGCGACTTCTTCTCAGCAAATTTGTGAAATCTCTTTTGAACCTAACGTTCAAAATTGACTTTAAATTGAAAGTCACACTACTCTTGTATGAAATTATTACACATAACATAAGTGGTGTGGGAAACTATGCCGGAAACCAGACTGCCGGGTTGTAATGGCCAATTATGGACACATATATGTGTTACAATTAGACTTCAGTCAACTGCTTAGCTAGAAAGCTTTAAATAAGGAACCTGAAACAAATCAAGAAATACCTGAAGACGGCTTACTTTTAGACTACAGCTAGAAAAAGGTATGCTTAACAATTGGATATCCACTGTCCTTTGATATAGTTAGACCCTTCCGGGGTATAAGCATTCTCCTTATCCCTTATAAGATTCTTAATAGGGTATTATGCAAACGACTAAAGTCGCTCGATACGGTAGTGATTATGAATGTGACTTCTAACCTGGTAAATCTTCCATTGACCGGATATTCCTACCACAATACATGACCTGAAAATCACGTCAATACATACATACATAATTGGTCAATACAACCCTTCAGTCATTATTATTGACCTAGTTTATCACACCACTTATGTTGTGTGTGTTAACTTTATACATGATTGGCGAAACCTACAGTTTAAATTCGTCTCTGAACGACAGATTTTATGAGAAACTTTGCATGCCATTTTCATTTACTCTCTGAGCTTATGCCAGAAATCTGCTGAGAAGAAATCGTCTGGCCTGGGGCTCGAACCCTGGCTTTTACGTCTAATAAGCCAACACACTACCTACTAGACTACGGCTATAAGGCAGCATTCGTTTGCCTAATAATTATTCGAGTGTATATAGATATGCTTCATCTCGGTATTCCCGTTAAACTGCTAAGGCTAATACTGTGCAATCTTTTTTTAAAATTTGACAAGGCAACTTTTTATCATGTAACATCCTCAACATCGTCGAAAGTGATGTTAATTGTAATGACAATATTTTTTGCCAAAATATTAGCCGACAACATCGAAATTTTACTGCTACCTGTTGCAAGATCCCTGTTTTCGTTGTTATAAAGCAGTTTATTTACTTTAGTTGGAATAAAGCGTTGATTCTTTTATGGCCAATGTAGACGTTTAGTTTAGTCAGTCTTGTATGACGATGAGTGGTTTGAAGATCTCCGTTATAAAGATCTATCGAACAAATTACTAGTAATTGCTATTGTTATAGAATGTAAAGAGAAATAACAAACAAAGCAATTGTTGTTGTTTACATAAAGCTGTAAATTGTGCGAATAATAAAGAATTTTAATTTATTTTTTATTATATTTATTTGCAATCTACGAGCTCATATTTTAAACGTTTTTAAAAGGTTGTGCAGCAGAGGCATTTCTCGTGCGCCGAAAATAATTCTTTATAAGCACAATCATTGTTAAGCAGAGGTTAAGCTGTCTTGAAAGTACATATACAGTCAACCCTCCTATAACGCGGTACTCTCAGAACTCGGTTTCCATATAACGCAGTACTTTTATTGCGCGGTTTGCGTGCAACTTCATACCACAAGTTCCTTCCGCACAGCCTATAAATGAATAGTAACTAGATATTGTAAGAAGGTCTAATATAAGTTCTATTTTCGACGTAAAAACTTAGCCGAGATACAGTGCCGTGCAAAACAAAAGCAGTTGGTTTTTCTATTTAAAAAAACAATGAATGAAGATGAACCAAGTGAGGATAAATATATTTTACAAGTCTTTCTTAATTTTTTTGGAAATCTGTCTTTTAGTTTAGTTTTTATTTCATTTTTTTTATCAATCCTTATATGAACTCTTGAATTCAATAAAAGTAATTTATAATTTATCTTGCCTTTTGAATTTCTTGGTCTCCATATAACGCGGTACGAATGATGTGATTTGTACTAATTCTGTGTTTCTTATAGCGCGGTTTCCATAGAACGCGCTACGAATTAGCCTGATTTGTATATAACACGGTACGCACTCACCGCGTTATAGAAGGGCTGACTGTACATCGGTTTTGAAAATTATTCATAAAACTCCCAACCAATACTGCATATTATTAATGGCCACCTCTTTTACTCAATCCAACTGTAATTTAAATGAGAAAAATTCTTCTCTTGCATTAGAGAAATTAATTCCATTTTTCTATAAAATCTCTCACGTGCAATTTATTTATTTATCTTCTGTTCAAAAACAAAACAAAATTCTATTCTAATAATTTATTGTTAATTTTAAAACAAAATAAAATGAAAAAAGAATAGAAAAAAATAAAGGAAATACATTAGTTTTGCACAAACCAACCACAAAGCTTACTTACTCGTATGACTTCATAAAACTTGACTTCCTATACAATAAATTATAAAAATAAATAATAAATAAAAAATTATGAATAAAGAAAGAATCTCTGCTTATACAGCCTTGATTGGTTCTTTTTGATTATTTTTTATATGGTTTTCTGTAGATTTTTTTTTGCTTTTAAGAAATTAGTTTTTAAATAAATTATTGCTTTTAATAAATCATAAACAACAAGAACAATTCCATAAAAACAAAAAGGGAATAAAATAAATAAATTTGTCAAGTGAATGCAGAGAAAAATAAACTACAAAAATCCTTTGTTTTTAAATAAAATATGAATTATAACTCGCATGTTAAGTTTATAAGAATTTGAAAATACTGATAAATATGAAAATACCAATAAATGCTGCTGTTAAAATAGGCTACGATAGAGGAGGTATTGAAAAAATCTGTCTAGGTTTCGAATGTACAATTTTTATAATTCCTTATTAACTTGAAATCTAAGAAATTGTATTCAATGACTCACATGATTTTTTATGACCCATAACTTGGAAAGCTTTAATGATATACATCCTAGCCATTATACCGGCCAATTCCACACACAAACAATTCATAGAAAATCCATATCGCTTACGTATTTCCTCAATAATTTCCAATCCAACCCTTTTATTTGGATTTCGTTAATTCAAATCTGGATAATGTAATACTAAATGTCAACAAAAATTTTTAGTGACCTCCCCTTTCAATCATATCTCACTCACACCCAATTATACAAAAACCGTATTATATTGTAACGAAAATGGAAAAATCTAGTAACTGGTGTTTCGTTTAACATTAAAATTTTAATTTAAACTTGTTTCCAAATTATCGCACTGTGTAATATAACAAATAGCAGCACATAAAATGATAAACAAGTAAACAAAAATATAACAACAAACACCATCATAAAAAAATGGTAAACAAAAATACAACAACGAACGATGTCTACATTTAAAGAATTTTTGCAAGGCGAAGACATGAACATTCGCCTTCAAGAATATTCATCAGACCGTTTACGTTGCCCTATAAAAAGCAGAGTAGGCGGCTTAGTTCGTGAAGTTCAGTCAGTCATGTGTGAAGACGTGGTCTGTTTGAAAAGAGTGGTTGGAAGATCTGATCTCCGTTACAAAGATCTGTCGAACAATTGTTTAGTAATTGTTATTGTTTATGCAAGGATAATTGTTCTTATTACATCAAGTTGTGAACACAGAATTGTGAATAAAGAATTTTAGCTAAAACTAAACAAAAAATTATTTTTATTTTATTTTCAATCTAAGAGTTCATATTTTAAACGTTTTCAAAGTTAACTCTGAATTGGATACTGAAACTCCGAATCTTGTTTGATGCAGGATATTGCGATCTTTAATCGAAGTTGCTGGAACAGATTCCGTAAACTATTTTAATATGATTTTAACATAAATGTGTGAAGTATTTTCTTTAAATTTAAAGAATAATAAATTATTTCGCAGGCACAACCATTTTTTGTATTCTTTTCTTTATTTTCAGTTTTTAATTAATCAACATGAAAACACAGTCTTTTTCCGTTCATACATTGCTTTTGGTAACAATAAAAATATTCATCGGCTATGGCTATCCTTGCCTTTTATATGGCAGAGTAAACAGCCTGATGAATGTTCTTAAGTGTGAATGTTCATGACTTCGCCTTCTCGAAATCTCTATAAATATAAATATCGTTGTTTACACTTATTACTGTACTGTTGTTTATGTATTTTGTTTACTTTTACATTTACTCGTAGTGTTGTTCTGATTTTTTTGTTTTTTTGGTTACTTGTTTACAATTTTTTTATGCTGGTGTTTGTTGTCATATTAAGCAGTACGATAATTTGTAAACAGGTTTGTTTACTGCATTGTTTTGTTTTTGTAGATTTTGTTTATAATTTTAATGTTAAGCGAAGTAAATATAATGAATTCGTAATGAAAAATTCGTGATGGCGAGTTGTGATGATTAAAATGTTTAACTGTGAACCGCGGCAGTCTATTCTATTTTTAAATACAGGTATCGCTCGTATAACGCTATACTTCTACAACGCGTTTTCTATATAACTCGATATAAAAAAGAAAAACGGTTTCAATACAACGCGAAATTTCGACTAGTATAACGCGCCTTATTACTAGCGCCTTATTTCTAGCGCCTTATTACGAAATCGAAAAACAGAAAAAAAAGCAAACAAAGGCTGATGATTTCACAATCGCATAATCACTGGAAGAACGCTCAACAAAATGTTTTTTATCAAATGACGAAGACTTTTCAGATGAAATTTCTTCTTATGACGTAATATGATGTTTGAAGTAAGTGACATGAATATTTATGTTTCCCGATTGTTTTTTTTTCATTATGTTTTTTAATTATTTTTAAATAAAGTATGAATATTGGTTTTGAGTTGTAAACGTACATCCATGAAAAAAGGTTATTGGAACATAACCCTTAAATTTATATGAAAGCTAAGTCTTCTATAACGCGAATTACATAACGCGGAATTTTCCTGGAACGTAACCACCGCGTTATACGAGAGATACCTGTACTTAAGAGACGAAAACAATTTTCATTATGGTTTTCAAAATTTTAAAATTATTGGCTTGCATCCCCTCAATGTAATCTGACCAAAAACCTCCGCGAAAAGATAAACAGGACGTACTGACCTTTGCTTCTTGGAGAAATGAAGAAATTTAAAAAAATATCGTTGTGTTGCCACATGGACTAATCAATCCTAAACGATTAATTAAAAACTATACCACACCCGTACCACTTTAGTAGGTTCAACTAAACCAGAAGCTTCTTAGGAAAACTCTTTTAAATTACTTTCCAAAACAGTGTACAGGTTTAAATTTTGCTCCAAAAAAAAAAATAAATAAAAAAGAAATCTAGTAGAGTTAGAAATTATGGAAAAAAATACGTATTTTTTTTTTTGTTTTTGTTTTTTGTTTACAAAGATAAAAACCTGAACTCAATTTTCTGGTTTGCTTTCAAAGGCTCATAAAAAGGATAAGATGCTCTCACAATAACAGCCACTTCAGCTACCAAAATTTTCTACGTATGAAATACGAAAACTTTAACCACTTTTCGTATTTCGCTTTTGTACATGAAAAAAAGAAACGGTAAAAGGATGAAATGAAAAGCTTATTAAAAATTCACATACAAATACTAGACTAACTAGTGTATGTATACGTGTACTACTACATGTGAACATGTGTACTTATGTTTGTATGTATGCAATTTCATGCATAGAAATACAAGTGAATTTAGCTATTCATTCATTCATTATCACTTACGTGTAGATAATGAAAATATGAATTCGAATAATGGAAAGACTTCTTAAAATTTCAACAAACCATGCCATTGCCATGGCATACGAACATTCTGAGTAAATTTGGTTTGTTTGGTATCGTGGTATCTGCAACTACGTTTAGTGGATTTGACTATTTCAGATTTTGCATGCAATTTTCATTCAATTTTTTTTTTTTTGTTTATTTTCTCTTGGCATTATTATTTCTTTTAGCTTTTTCAATAAAAGGAAATAAAACTTATAAATTTTAGAATTCTACAAGTGCTGTCATTAAAAATGATGTCAAATCTCTTTTCAGTATCAGCTAAAAAGCATGATTTTATTAACCGAAAACAGAATAAAAATTGTAGAGAATTTTTATTATCAAAAGCGGAAAATGAATAAAAACTGCTATAACAGGTCCTGTAGCCATACACATAGTTTCGTTCAGTTAAATTTGATTTGTGCTAAATTTGATACAACAGCAAGCAATTGTGAAAAATTTAGGTTTTTACGGGATGTTAGGTTAAGTTATTTATGTAGGAGGGATGTTTACTTAAGAATAAAATTATTTGCCACAAAAAGTCACAAACCAGAAACATGAACAAGAATATGAATTTAATACATAACAAAGCACTAATCAAGTCCTGGGATCTATGTATACATCCATAAATAGTTGTTTATTACAACGCCTTAATCAAAATTATGACTAGCTTTTCACACCATTTATGTTATGTATGTTGAAATTTTTACTTAAGTAGTAGGACATACAGTTTAAAGTTGACTTCCAGCGAAACAAACTTTTCATTGCAATTTAATTAACTCCGAGAATTTTACTAGCAATCGCCTGGCAGGCAATCGCCAAAGAAATATTTTTTGTTGGAATTGGAGATGTCTGGCCTAGAGTTTAAACCTTGAACTCACATTTAATAAGACAACATACTACACACTCTCGATGCTATAAGTAAGTCATAATTGACCAGTGCCTTACATTATTGCAACATATTCAGTTTTTTACTGCTCATTGGATAGTGATTTCTACATTAAAACGATGAGATTATTTGAGTTCGCTTTCGCTCTCGCTTTGAGTTCTCGACCTTTTTTTACTCATATATCTGTAAGAGTATCAGTATGGTAAAAACCTAAAGATACGCAATAGATACAAAACATTTTCCTTCTTTTCCTCGCTTCCGTAGCTTCTGCAAAAGTTAGTAGCCAATTGGTCAAGACCAGTGCCACTCGTATAGGTACTCTTAACGCAGTATCCAACAAGAAAAGTACTCCGAAAACTTCGATGAGAGCGACTCTTTATTATTTAGCCAAACATTCCGTAGCCAGGCTGCAGTCATGGACTATAAGAAGCTTACAAGCTAAGGGAAAATTTTAAAATTTCTAAATTCGATGGCTATGCAGACTTGAGACTTTTAAAAGTGAATATTGTATCACTGCGTTGTATCGTTCAAATACTTGCAAAGGCTTGGATGTCCTTATGTTAGAACCCAGTGGCCTGGCAGCTGCCTTATCCAGTACGTTTTACCAGCGGAAACTAAAACTATGCTTCCACTGACAGCACCATATAACTTCAAACAATCCATGGGAGGCTGTATATTTTTCTACTGGCATCTATTAGAGCACCGGATTTGATACAAATTTAAGATGTCATTGCTTTAAAGCGCTTCTTACAAACCTTACAAAAACATTTCACAAACTAAATCCACCAACCACTGTACAGGATGCTGAAAAGAAAAAGGAAATTAAAATTAAAACAAGCAATGGAAGGATATTGTAAAAATCCACATAATGACTTTGATAAATCCACATTTAAATATTTGCATTTGTGTTTGTCAAACTCTATAATTTTCTGTTGACTCGATGGCAAATGTTAGTTTAACGGCACAGTGGTACGATTTGTATTATATGCGAGAAAAAAAATGTTTTTCTAAAATTATTTTAAAAGCAAAAGCAAACATTTTTAAACTGTTCAACTTAATAAAATAAAATTTATGTTTTACAGAAAAATTGTTATTAAAAAAAAAAATTAAAAACAAAAACTAATTGGAACACTGTTTTGCGGCTATAGCAACAGTAAGTGGACGTGTGCTGAAAGCATATTTAATGAATTTGGCCTTTAAGATAAACTAATGCTTAGTATTCTTATATCTCTTATGCTCTTCTGCCACAGCTATTGCTACTGCTACTACTCGTGCTGCCCCTAAAACCGTCCTTCAGAAACGTAAAACCAAACATTTGCTTTAGCTTTTCAAGAAAGAATGTGAGTAAGAGCATGAGCGATAGACAGAGATAGAGTGAGAACGGAAAAGGAAACGAGAACAAACACACTTGCAAAAAGCGTACAAATAATGCGGATGATGACGTTGATTTACAATGGTAATGTTTGCATTTGTAAGTGTACAAGTGTACGACTTTAAATCAATTCACAAACACACGTAAATACCAACTCACTTATACGCACATCAAACAAGCACTTACAAACTACTTTAGAGATAAATTAAAACCAACCGTATAAGACGTAAAATATCAAATAAAACGAAATGTGCCAAATGCTATTGAAAGGAGAGAAAAAAAAGAGTTAATTTTAGATGGGTACCAGTCAGACAGCACCAGCACCAGCACCACTACCAACATTATCACATCTAAGCCAGCATCTTTAGATTTTCTCTTTTATTCTCCTGTTTTTTTGCACAAATGTTCAAAAGTTCAGGTTTGTTCGTTTGTTGAAATGCACTTTTTTTTTGCGGGTGATAAGGAAATGCTGTCATTGTGATATATTAACACTGAAACACATCGTATTTGATTTTATGTTATACTCTACACTGTACAAATGCAAATGGATATTAGATTAGGGCATTGGCATTTTTTATTGAAGTAATTTGAAAGTAATTCATGGAATCCATAAGACTAAATTGATTTTAATGCACAAAAATTTAACATTTTCGATCTGAAACAGAGGACTGTGAATGTTATTCTGCAAATTTCATATACGAAGTCATTTACACTCTTTTCGAAGAAAAGCAAATCATACACTGAAGTGGATTATAATTCTGCTCAAGAATTAGTCACTTTTCTGGAAAAATCCGGAAGTTTGGCGAACATTTCCAATAAAATTTAAAAAAATTTCCCTAACAATAATTGGATGCGTTTATCAAATCATTGAGCCATATGGGTGAAAGATTTCATTCGAAGCTGACTTTACGTCTAATAAACCAACACTCTACCTACTGGACTACGGCAACTTCAGGCAGTGTGTTGGCTTATTAGACGTAAAGCCAGGGTTTGAGCCACAGGCCAGACATCAAACAAAATACAAAAAGGATTTCTTCGGCGATTTCTTCTCAGTAGATTTCTGGTAAAAACTCTAAGAGTAAAAAAAACTGCCTTGAAAAGTTTCTCAAAAAATCTGTCGTTCGGAGTCGACTTTAAACTGTAGGTGGTGTGAGAAACTGGGTCAATAATCCAGACTGAAGGGTTGTAATGACCAATTATGTGTGTATGTACTACCTACTACACTATGGCGACTCTCTTGCATCGTCTTGGATTCATGCAACACATTCAACTTTTTTTTTTGGCTAAAGCTGATCATTTGAAAGTAATTTCTACTTTCAAACGGTCAGAGTATACAAATAAAATACACAAATAACAACAATGAACGTAAACAACGATATTTACATTTATAGAGACTTTGAAAAAATCCATCAGACGTAAACAGTCCATATAAAAGACAAGGCAAAATAGGTGAGTGAGTTAGTCTTAGTTCAATTAGTCTTACGTAAAGGCGGGGTGCATTTGAATATGTAATTGTTTAGTGATTGTTATTGTTTACGAAAAGGATATAAACAGATGAATAACAGAAAAGAAATTGTTTCAATGATCAATTACGTAAGCAAGTGTAAATAATAAACCCAAATGGGACAGAAAACAAGACGGAGGAAGAGACAAAGATAAGGAAAAATGTTCAAAGAAAGTGAAGAAGGACACCAAGCGATCGATGTCAGATGGTGTCCTTGAATCATCTACAATTTAAACCTTTCTGTAGAGCTTAAAATCAGATGCTTGAATTGGCTTGAAGGAGCTAAACCTTTAAAACATTCTGAGTACGCCAAACATAGTATGGAAATCGAATCCATAAGCGGTCAGATTCTAATAGTAGAAAATACTGTGTTATTATCTGAGTTAAATCAGTATGTCCAAAACAAAACAAGCATCAGAAGATATTCTTACGATCTTAATGGTACTGTACACTGTCGAATGAAAAAGAAGCAGCTATGAAATTTACCTCAACTCAAAGTAATTCCACATGGTAGCTATTTTATGCGTATGTTAAAAGTGTTGCTCTATAAAAATAATATCACCTATGCACGGTTTTTAAGGTATTTTGAAACTCCTGTTTTCGTATCATTTTTTTTAGGTTTTATTTTCGTTAGTGATTATTTATAAGTGGCCAAATGAAAGTCTGTATGTGTGTGTGTGTGTATGTCGGTTTATATTTCTTTTTATATTAGTGTTTGTGTCAAGTTATTGGATTGCATTACTCGTTTCCAAAGTTGGCATATTACATAAGAAACGCTTCAACGCATTCAATTTTCGCTTACATTTACACGCACATCCATTTCGCTTTTTATAACCAAATAATCCGGCACTAAAACGAGCTGAAAGTATGACAGGCTCTGTATACATACATACATACAAATATATTTAAATGCAAGCATATTGGTGTACATGAGTGTGTGTGTGTACATGTGTAGGGGTTAAGTGCATTGGTATTTCTACAATTTTAGCTACTTATACAGAAACATCATGACGACATGACACTTTCAAGAATCTTCATTACAAATGCTCTCAGTTTATGCTGTGTTCTAATCCAGACTTATTTCCTTCCGTGAAAACTGTTGCAAGCAAATCACTGGACCATGACAAATAAAAAGAGAAAAACGATGAAAAAAGAGAGAGAAGGAGAGAAGGAGGGAGAGGAGAAGAAAGAAATGAATGAATGAATGCTGGCAAATATAACAACACGGATCTCAAAAAGGAAATGAAGTTGAGTAGTAATAGTTGTTCTTTTGATAAAGTCATTGACTAAAGAAGAGGGGTTAAAAGGATTTCCACATTTAGGTTGCATTTAACATGCAGATTCCTTTTTTGTGTTTTTTTTTTTCTTTTTTCAAGTTGAATTCTTTAAATAACTATGACGACACTGCAAACACACACAATACGCTGAAATGTTTATTAAAAGGCATGAAGAAGAAAATTTTAAAATTTTCAAGTTTGATGAGTTAACATTAGTATTTACAAATAATATCCACCAAGATCCCTTTGGAATTTGGTTCCATTTCAAATTTCACAACAAATTTAAAAAAATGTGCAGACATTTGATAGTTTTTCTGTTTTAATTTGAATCTAAGACATTGGGAAACGTTGACGTTTTAAGAATAATTCATAATTCGTTGAAGCGAGTTTGATTTCTTTACAAGTATTCTAGTCGCCGTAGTCAAGTAGGTAGTGTTTTGGCTTATTAGACATGAGGCCTCGGTTCAAACCACCGGGTCAGAGCAAAACCAAATATGAAAAAATATTTCTACGGCGATTTTCTCACAACAGGATGCTGATTGAAACTGTGAGAGTAAATAAAATTGCCAGGAAAAGTTGCTCAGAAATCAGTCGTTCGGAATTGACTTTAAACTTTAGGTCCCGTCACTTTTGTGTAAAATTAACACACACAATATAAGTGGCTAGAGATTCTAAATCGTAATCCTGACAAAATGTACAGCGACTTTAGTAGTTTCTATGAGTGAAACAAATATGTGGCAATAGCGCTAGTTCATAATTAGCCTCCCAGTGAAGTTTAACGATCATGATTCAATTATCGAGTTCGAGTAGTATATTTCAAGATCAATATATCTGCGCAAGTCTATACTCCCCAATATATTATATAGGGTGGGAAATTTAAAAGTTTAAATTTAAAAATGCAATAAAACAAAAACGCTTTGAAATTTTGCCAAATTTATTCTCTTGTTTTAAAGTAGAATTGTTTCGCTTAAAAATGGAATATTACTTCATTCAGATAGCGGGCGCGGTTCGCCTCCCAGTACTTTACTTGATCGGATCAATTGTCGTGCCCTTTTCGAATGTGTATGGGTTAGTACTTCGATCCTAGTTTGTCGGTATAACGGTTTAGCGGGGCCCCTCACAGACATAAGCGTCATATCACAGCTTCGTGGCGGCCAATTGATATCACCATTTCGGGTAATTAAACTGACATCAAAATTCTGACACAATAAATTGATTATGACAAGAGATATATGACAAATTGCAGCATCCTGTTGAAACCAAAACATTGTTCACATCAATATTTGGAAAAGCGGGTTGATAGGTGATTCCATTGGCCGTAATGGTTAGGCCTACCTCATTTTCAAAGGAATATGAGCAAATGATGCCTCCAATTCATAAGGCGCACCAAATAATAACTCGTAATGGGTGTATTGGTATTTTGTATATTTTGTAAAATCACGAGGGGATTTTCTGAGCCCCAACAACGGCAATATTGCTTAATAACGGAGACACCAAGCTGAAAATGAGCTTCATTCGAAATAATGTTTTTTTTGGCAGTCTTGCAGTTTCTCGTTGCCCCATCTAGCGAAGCAAAAACGAAGCGGATGGTCATGTGGTCAATTCGACGAAGTGTGTGGTGCATTCAATTCTTGAAAACGGTGATGAGTTGATGTTGATGGATTAGCATGTATGCTCTCAACACACAGCTTTGATATATTCGGGTGTACGATCGCGCTCACCTCTTAACGAATCAATACTGAAATCAATTTCCCGAAATTTAGAAATAAACTTGCGTATACCTGGCGATATTGTTCCATACCTGCGACCAAATTTTGCACTTCATTTTCTTGCGATTGCCTTTAAGTTTTGGAAATAAATTTGCCATAAATCCCAACGTTGCTCAAGTGTAAAACGATTCATTACCTACAGTGAGTTTTATAACGAAATAGATGTCATTTTTATTGCCAGATTTGATATAACCAATGGTTGAAATTTAAACCGATAGATGTCCCATGCTGTATATCACTGTTTATGCGCCTCGCATCTTGCTATACTGAAAACATTATGCATTGCAAGATTCTGTTTTCTGTCACAACATTTTCAGTGTAAATGTGTTGGGAACATTCCTTCACCTTCACGCAAGAAATGACGCTGACTAACCTTCATATAATGTTCACTATTGATTTGATGATATCTTCTCTGGTTATCAGTAATTAGGAGCTTTCTGGATGAATTCACACGAACTCGCAATATCAATCTACAGAATATACAAATACAATCGAATTACAATCTGTTAACAAAGACTGGACCGTTTGATAGAATCATTACTACAAGAGAACATCTGTTGTTTCCGTTCCTAGTTAAAATATCATTTAAACAACAACAACAGTTATAGCATCTGATGTACACATATTAATAAAAAAATGTTGTTCTTTCCTTTTAAATTTAAATTTTTAATAATAAATGTTGTATTGCCAACAACCAATATTGATTGAAGTAACAAACGCATGACCGCCACAACAACAGCAACAGCAATGAAAAGCAATATTGTCAGTAAAAATTATGAATTTATTTAAAAATTGGGGGGAGGGGGGGCAAAAAATGCATACGTAAACAGACAAGGACAATGAGTCCTGGCGGAAATAACACTTTTTCTTATTGTTTTTTGGCTTTTTTACATTTTAACCTTTAAATAATCCCGAAATAAAATTTCCATTATCATTTGCATTCTTTCTCTTGCTCGCTCTCACTCTCTCTTTCTGTCTCTCTCACACTCTCTCTTACCTCCCATTTTCTTTCTTCGTTTTTCTCATTTTTTTTTATTATCGTTATCATTTCGATTACTTTTTTTCTTCTTTCGCTATTTTTTATTATCGATATACACTTTTTTGTTCTTGGTATGCGTGTGTATGCTATTGTTGTAGCTGTTGTTTCATTATTTTTTATTAAAAAACAACAAAAAAACATGTCCCTTTACACACAATCAATTTAATATTAAAATTCATCTGCAATTTATCAATTATTTATTGCATTGTACATACAATCGTTATAAATTCCTTTTTTTTTCTCTTTCTCTTTTTCTTTGTTTTTGTTTCATATTCGGTACAAATAACAATAATAATAATAATACGAACAACAACAACAACAATATATATTGAACGTGTTAATGAATAATGTTGATGCTGATGTTGTATTAAAATGGAGTTGAAGGAAAAAAAATTTTAAAATTCTACCAAAAACAAAAAAAAAAACAAAAAAATAAATGAAAAAGAAAATGAATAAAAAGAAATAAAATAATGAGTAATACAAATTGTAAAATATATTCATCTACCCGTCGATTGTTTTATAAGTTTCGAATGGTTAAGCCCATACATCGGTAAGTGAAATGATATCGCTCCTTTATTGCAACATAGTCATATCTCAAAAAATTAAAAATTTGTAGTTACTTAAGCAAAACTGCTCTTTTAGACCTTCTTCTGTACATGTTGAAAAAAAAATCAGTTTTATATCCCAAGCTGAACCGAAGTTATAGCAAAATGTGTTTGCGGCAATTAGATCATAGGACTTATGTCTTGAAAACTTAAATCGCATTTTGCCAAGTTCAAGTTTTTTTGAGATCTGACTATGCTCAGAATAAGGAGCGATATGTCCTATCATTGCTGCAAGCATTGCTCAAAAAAAACAAAAAGAATAATTTAACAATGATCTTATCACGAAAGTGCGTCCTCCAATTGTGCTTTCACCATAGCAACTGTATTAGTCGTCGTAATATAGGAATATTTTAAGACCGACATCCATAGCAACAAGGCTCATTCATGCTGCAAAATAAGGAAGAAATTACAAGAATAATGATAAATAAAAATAAAATTATAATTAAGAACACTACATAAAAACATCTAACAAATCAACAATGAATTCTAGAGGTTTCCTGACCAAAAATAGTTGGAAAACAAATGGAACGAAGATTAATGCGCCCCGTGAAAAGTAAAAATACACTGTAAACTATTAAGTTTATCATAAGAGGATCATGCGTACATAATTGGCCATTTCACCCCTTCAGTAAGGATTATTGACCAAGTTTCTCACATCACTTATCTTGTGCTGTGTGTTAGCTAATTGGTAGTAACACTATGCGACAAAATAAAAAAATTAAATACACCCGGCGAATGACATAGTGTAGATTATGAGTTTTGTTGAGTAGATCTCAAAAATATTTTTTTAATATTTCTCGAACCCTCCAAACTTTTTTATTTGACAAAAACAGTTTTTTTTTGGACTTCACATACAAATTTCTGGATTACTCAAACATCTCTGACCCGATTTCCAATATTTAAATCTTGTTGGAAAGGGGACCTTTAAAACATGGACCTTTAAGACATCACACATATATCTATTATTCGACTTAATATGCTATGAGATTTGATGAGGTAAACTGGGAAAACGCGAATATTTTTCATATTTTGTGCGTTCATAGTAGCAAACTTTACTTAAAAAATATGAAATAATTGGTAACATTCTGAAACTGCATTATCTTGCAAAGAGATTGACACGTTGTTTGATCAAATCGGACAGAAATTACCGTAGTTATTATTTAATTCGCCGTGGCATAGTGGGTAGTGTGTTGGCTTATTAGACGAAGGCCCGGGTTCGAATTCCAGATCAAACATCAAAACGAAAATTATTTCTTCGGCGACTTCCTCTCAGCAGATTTCTGGCAAAGACTCTGAGAGTAAAAATTGCCATGAAAAGCTTGTCAAAAATCTGTCGTTCGGAGTCGACTTTAAACTGTATAAAACTTATAAAATTAACGCACACAACATAAGTGGTGTGAGAAGCTACGTCACGTAATCCTGACTGAAGGGTTGTAATGGCCAATTATGTATGTATGTACGTTATTATTTAATGAGTCTAACAAACGAACTTTCGAAATTTTCAGACTTTTTGATGGATCTGGATTGTTTATTGGAAAATGTGTTAATTTCAAGTTTTAACAATCACCAGAAGTTGACCAATGCAAAAAACACAAATATTAGCCGACTTCTGGAAGTCATGCTAACGTGAAATTGACACATTTTGTGATAACCAATCAAGATCTATCAAAAATTCTGAAAATTTTTGAAGTAAAAGTTCATTTGATGAGATGACATATATTAAAAATATCACTCGACTGTTAGACTCTTCAAATAATAACTAGGGCACTTTTTGTCCGATTTGATCAAATGATGACTCAATCTCTTCACAAGCAAACAGACTTTAAGAATATTATCTCTTATCTATATTTTTTTTATTAAAGCTTGGAAATCGGGTCAGAAATGTTTGAGTAATCTAGAATTTTGTGCGTAAAGTCGAAAAATATTGTTTTTGTCAAATAAAACAAGTTTGAAGGAATTCGAGAAATATAAAAAAGGTATTTTGATTCTACTCAACTAACTGAACAACGTGGTGTATGTAGTTACTCGGGTGTATTTTCACTGCCGCACCGTGTAATTAATTGGTATGAGAAGTTAAGACGTACTCCAGACTAAAAAGGTTTTATTGACCAATTATGTATGCATGTATGTATGTATTGTTATAATATGTTAATCGTTAAGAAAGAATTAGAACTATTAAAGTGCTTTGTAAATAAAAACCCAAAACATTCTAAGCCATATACAGTGAAACCAAAAAAAATTCCAGTATGGTTGATTCATTCGCTTCAACCTTCACCACTTAATGGTAAACTGTAGGAGTATTTCTTTCCTCTGCACTAAATGCTACAATTCGATAATTTTTCCTATAACAGCAGATTGCCGGCTTAGTTGGAAAAATTTGGTTAAATGGAAATGAAGAAAAACAGCGAAAAACAAACTGGATAGTAGTGTAAATATGGAGGTATTTTGATACATCCCAATGCCCCTTAACTTCTAGTCTTTCTGATCTTATGAAAGACAAACCTTGCTATGCGGAAAACGTATTCATCGCAAGAAATTTCTTCTCATTCTTAGCGACTGTCTATAGTATGTATGCCGATATTATTTGTCATCTACATACGTCTGGTTTTGATCTCATTCTTCTGTAAAACAAAAATTAAGTCCAAAACTAAATTAAACTCCAGTAATTATTCAAATTGTTGTTGTTATTGAAGAAACATAACTTTTCTTCTTTCTTGATTCGCCTTACACCACCAACGCGTTGCATTAAATAAATCATCATTGCGCTGTAAAAGGCCATAAAAATTTCGCCATCAAACTTTAAAATATAAATAAAGGGACGACCAACGCATTTATTTGTTTTATGTAAAGAAATAAAAGGGGTCCACAGTGAAAGTTACGAGGAGATGGCGTTGTTTTTTTTCTGTTTGTTTTTTCTCTCTCTTGTTTCTCTTCTTTTTTAAGCACATTTGGGAATCTGGGATACTTAATGTACTTGCACTTAAAATACATGCATAAATAATATACACACACATACATATGTATGTACATAAGCACCAATGTGTATATACACACATACACAATTAATTTTTTGTTTTTTCTTTAATACAAATACACATGCAAACATTGAATGCATTCAGTCAATTCAATACAGAAGAGAGTATGTTTTTTATGATTTTACTTTATCGTAGCAAATGTATGTATGTACTTGTGTATGTATTTGTATGTGTATACTTATTTATATGTATATATGTGATCATGATGGTGATGATTTTTTTATTATTTAACGAATTTTTATGTTTAACAAATTATTCAATACTACTGTGATCATTATAACGAAAAAACACCACATTTTATGCGTTTTTTTTTTTAAAGTCACATACGCACATGCAAACTTCTATGTATGTATGGTTATATGAAAAAAATCGTAAACGCTAACACACACATGTAATGCCATATATTTTTCCAAAAGCCCTGTAAACATTTTTGATTGAAAATAACACAATACAATAAAAAATGAGATTTCAAACTTGTAAAAGCAAGGCCTTGGCAGAAAAAAATGTTGCATCGTTGCGATATTTTCATTACACCCATTGCATTCATTATTGTTTACCATGCCCTTATGATTTTGGTATGGCGTATAAGGCGCAGTGGTGCCTCAAGAACAAGATTTTCCTCCCTTTAGGATTGCTTGCTATTATATTTTATAATTTTTCTAACTGTGCACAATAGTCCACGCGATATTTCTTCCAGCTTTCTGTTTTTCATTGCATGAAAAGCTAATCGCTTATCAAGGTTTATGTCCTTTAACCTCAAAGCTATTTATTCGACTTCATATCTCCTATCACTCCTTGATGTTTAGGTACCTATATAATGTCTGCTACGTCATGTCTGGAGTACTGTTTAATTGCTTTCCTGCAATCCAGAACAGTTCTTGATTTCGTATCCCTAGATGTAAGTACTTCTATTACCATTTGACTATCAGTCAATACATTTAAATCTCTTTGTGTCAAGTTTACCAAATTTTCACTGACAGACCGGAGATCACCATTTCAGTTAGTTGCACATCTATCAAATGTCTGACGCAATAAATCGTTTGTAGCATGAGATGTGTGGCAAATTGTAGCATCCTGTTGAAACCAAAACATTATTCGCATCAATACCATGAAGAGTGGGTACAAAAAAATCGGTTGTCATGGTGCGATATGTGTCTCAAATGACAATAATGGTTAGGCCATCCTTATTTTCAAAGAAATGTAGGCCGATGATGACTCCGCTTAACAAGTCGCTCCAAGCAGTCACTGGTAATGGGTGCATTAGCTTCTGCAAGACCACATGAGGGCATTCGGAGCTCCAAATACGGCAATTTTGCGTATTAACATACCCACTAAGATGAAACTGAGTTTTATCCGAAAAGATAATTAATGTGACAAAATGAATATCATCGTGCAGTTTTTCATTGATGTAGTAATCATAACGTTGTTCATTACATTCAGTGGAGATAATATACTGAATATTGTGATAGAATTGCACAATATATGTATTGCTAGATTTACTAAATTTGGTACACTCGTTCAAAATTTAAACCGATAGATGGGCCACCCATCACCTCCATTTTTAGAAACATCAGTGTGTCAATGATTCATTTGATCATGATAGTCGATTTGGTATCAGAGTGATGCACTTAGTCGGGATTAATATGTTAGAAATGCTTTATGGTGATATATTTTGCCACTGTTATTGATCCATACCAAAATAGTCTCACAATAATATGTCGTTAGAGAGCGATCTTCGTTTTTTCTGTAAAATTCAAATCCCTTGACTATGCCCAAGAGTACATAACATAATTGGTCATTACAACCCTTCAGTAAGGATTACACCACTTATGTTGTGTGTATTAATTTCATGCATGAGACATGATGAAACTTTTCATAGCAATTTTCATTTACTCCCAGAGTATTTGACAACAGACTGCTGAGAGAAAAAAAATTTGTATTTTATGTTTCGTTTTGTTTAAGATGTTTGACCTGAAGTTTGAACCCTGGCCAGCGCACTATCTAATAGCCAACGCACTATCTACTAGAAAACAGCTACTCAAATGTACTGAGAGCATTTTAATGTTTAACATTACCTTCTTTAATCTGAAATTGATTAATGAAGGGTTTAATTTCCCTTAAAACTTACAAGGAAAGCCTTACTTATCCTATACGATAATAATTCCCAAAGTAAAGCTAAACTTTCGTGTGAATAAATATAAAAAAATGCTGTTCTGGTAACAGATTTACAAATTTTTACGAAAATGCTTACTGGGTTTAAAACGATTGGTGGTAAATGAAAATAACAAAGCAAAAGGGTTCTGTTTTTATGGTTTCGATTTTGCTCTTTTCAGAGAAAAAGTTGTGGCACCAAAAAGAATAAAAAAAAACAGAAATAATGGCAGAAGAAACGCATTAATAATCAAGGGCGGATTGTTAAAATAATAAAAGAATTTTGCCACAACAAATGCATAAAAATAATGGAGATTACAATGGTTGCTGGTTGCTGGTAACTGACTGTGCCATCATACAATACATAGCCATACATACTATACGTACATACATGTGTGGTTTATTTCATTATTATTATTTTGATTAATTCCCAGTATGGGGTACATTTCATATCTTATTAGATATTTAAAGCCACCATAAAAATATATTCAAAATACATTTGAAAAATTCAAATAAAATTCATTACATTTTTCGTGGCTGTATTGTTATTTGGTTTTCGTAGGAGTATTCTATTGGGGGTGGCTTTTGTTTGTAATACTTCTAAGTAATCGTTTCTTATTTTCTTTTATTAAAAGAAAAATATTGTCGTAAATAGAGTGTGTGTGACTGACCCAAATTAAAATTTCAAACTTTATTGACTTGATTCTTGTTGACTTTTCACTGTACAACTCAAATTTGTGGTTATCGATAATAGAGATATAATATCGAGAGCCGTTCAAGTGTCTACGATTCTTCCTGTAACTGTATTGAAAACAAAATCACCCCTCAGAAATTTTGTTTATTTATGAGCACAAAAAGAGTCAACTTGCTAGTTGCCACCATAAAATTATATAGCGCTTTAGTTCGGAATGGCAATTAATTTTCAATGGACGATGGTATGATTTAAAAGGTTTTCGTTTTCAATTTTATTTAATTTTTTTTTTTTTTTTTTTTGTGCACCCTACACTGCAGCACATGCCTAAAAAATAATAAGTTTGTGATAAAGTTTGTAATCTTAACCTTTTACCTTTGTTTTTAGGATACACCAAATAGCTAAAGGTTATGCACAAAAGCCAGCTGAACACCATTTAATCCAATTTGAAAGGCAATTTTTAACGAACGCAATCAAAGGCCACAATTACTCCGGATGCAAGGATTTCATCCTTATTTTGTACTTTACTTAACATGAATTTGTCATTACAAACCTGCTGCCAGTATTATGACCGGGTTTCTCACAGCACCTACGTCATGTTTGTTCTATCCACAAGCGGCGGGACCTACAGTTTAAACTGAACTCAAAACTTTTCATGGCTGAGAGGAAAGTTTCGAAAGGCCTGACCTGGCGTTTGAACCACAGCCTAATGTCTAATAAGCCGACCTACAAGACTACGGCCGGTTGGTGACTAAACATTCATTAACTTGGTAATTTCAAGCAGAAACTACGGAAGAAACGAGTTCTCGATAACTCGATTTTGTATATTAAAACGGGCTGGGGTAATCAATGGAGCACTTGAACATGAAACACACGATATAAGTGGCTTTCAGGTTGAAGTCACGGATATGGCTGGTTTAAATCACTCGGACAGCCAAACTGAAGTCCGGTATAGGAGTGGCTATAGGATCTAATCAGATAGCCAAATTGGCATAAATTCTCTTGCTAACATCATACCAACGTTAAAGCTTGCACATGAATTTCATGTATTTTTCTAGAATTCTCTCGACACATGTGGTGTCTTCTCCTTATAGGACACTGTCTATCATAGTAGCATGCCTCCCTTCTGCCAACCGTTCGGTTTCAATCATTTGGAATTAAGAAAATAGAGAAAACACTTACTTTCGCATCATATGCCACTACTAGGCAACCGAGTTAAAGCATCTGGTAAGATGCCATTCTTTACACTCTATACGCAGCTGTTGAAAATTAGTTTGAAGAACATGTCGGATACATAAGATAACCGAAATGACTGGCGTCCTAAGGACTTATAATAGGATTTTCTTTAATAAAATTTTGCTGCGCAATTGGCCTAACAAACTAACTGGATTAGCGATAACTTTACATTACTATTTGAGCTGATGCCACTCAACTTAATCTAACTTAAAGAGACAAGAAGGTGATTTGAACTACAGAAAAAATGTTGAAAATTAAATTCGCAGCCATCGATTGTAAAAAAAATCGAAAATTTAACTTAAACTTGCAAAGCAATATTATTTGCCAATTAATAGCGATTCTGGGTAACCAAATATTACAGTTGGTTGCAGTTGGTCTATAATTTCTTTACGTTGTAGTTTTTTGCCGATGATTTGTGAAACAACAGAACACCAACCACGGAAATGAAACAAAACATGAACGAATTTTATATATAAAACTTTTGTTGTTGTTGTTGTTCTTTTTATTATATTTTAATTGTATTATTAAAATTTCGCCTTTGGCTTTACATCAATTTTGTAGTTTTTAAATTGTTTTTAACAAACGAACCAAAAAAAAAAATTGTTGTTTGTTTTTTGTTTTCTATTATTTTATTGTTGTTGTTATTTTTCAATTTTTAACGCAAATACAAACACACATACATATTTAATTCTATTTTATTTTATTTTCCAAAGGAGATACCAAAAAAATTTAATGGTTTCCGAACTGCAGACAAAAAAAAGCAAGAAAATAAATTTTATTTGGTTAACGTAAAACAAAAATTCGTGGAAAATGTTATCAACTTGAGGGTTTTTTTCTCGTTTTTTTTTTTAATCAAATAATTGATTTAAATTACAAAGGAAATAAGGTAAACAATCAGCATTTATCAGCCACTGATTTCGGGGTCTTATGCATCAAAATAAATTAAAGACAGGCAATATAGGGGCAAAAGGCAAAGGTGCCTTTCATTTATTCTCGAAACAACACGAAAAATGGTAAATAACAGTGGATTATTAAAACATTTGGAAATTGAACAAAAAAAATCCGCAGAAAATTTTTGCAAAATTTAATGATTGCCCACCATATCATTTGCAAGAATTATTTCATGTCATGAGCTTCAATTTGGCAGCTGTAATGGTGTGGTTCAGAGATCAACAGAGAATAGTTTTTTCGTTACTCATAAGCACTCATGAAATTTGGAATATAATTGAGTCAACAATATTTAAATTTAACTACATACCCTGATTCAATGATACTCACTACAACCTTGATTAATAAGTACAGTTTGCAATGAGTATGCGTAAAACGATGACATCAAACTCATAACATTCGAAATATGTATGTTTGATTCATAAGCCTTCTCTTTCACTCATAGATTTATAACTTTAGAAAAATACTTATATTACTTATAAATGATTCGAATGAATCGAATTATTCATAGAAACTTACAATCTTAGTTGTTGTCGCATTTACAAAAAAGAAAAAAGGCACTTAAGCAAAAATGACAGAGCAGCCTCCTTTTAGTAAGTATTTTAATATTGAGTATTATATTAAATATGAGTACTTCAAACTTTGAATATGAGTAGTATGAATATGATACTAAAATAAGTATGAATGTGTATAAGTATCAGAACTTTTTGAATACTCATTGCTGAACTTTAGTGTGGTCTAAAAATTTGACTTGCTTGCCCTGGAATTTGAGAGACTTAATGGCTCCTAGTACTGGCGGCCAAAGTCTACTCCCAACATGTTTTGCTATTACAGATTTAGGCACTAATAAAACCACCTGTTAACCAAGTCAAATTCTTCGATTTTAACCAACAAAAAAAAAAACATCTTACGAGACCTTACACCACTCACATGGCTCCTGAGAAAGTACGGTACAAATGTGCCGCCATCCCACAAACCTTATAAAACAGTACATCATTCAGGATACTTTAACTGACAATCAACTTCTGCATACCAAATTTTTTAATTCTGGTTGTTGTCATATCCATTCTCTGAATAATTGTTTCACAGAAAAGTGCCCATTTCATCAAACTATTTGCTATTTAATGAGGTTTCTCATGTCTTCATGAATCGTTTATCTGTAAACCAATGCTTCAAACTATGGAAATTTCCGACATACATAGCTCACTTAGTGTGCAAGCTATTCGTATAGATTTGTTTTTGCAATAATTGTATTCCTCTCAGAACGATCATATTCAGAACCCCACAAGAAGGCAGACAATTAGAGGACGTCGAAATGTTGATTTGCCGTCTTTCTCAAGTTGTAAAGGTCCTATGATTTCGTGCCTAAAAAATACAGAGCCTAGCGTATGTTGGCAAAATAGGGGCAATATGAATCTGATCTGTAGCGGTGCTGGAAGTTCTGTTAATCTTAAGTACGCTACAAATAACAATGATATTAAAGCCTTATGGTTAGATAAAATCTGAAATTCATTATGAAAATCGGAAGGCTAAAAACTCCACTCTTAACTTGTTCCCTGGACGGAACTAGATGAGAGTCTATGAGTTAGGAAAGTGCTTTGTAGCAAAACTTTAGTAACTAAAATTAATAGGAGTAATCTGAAACTGCATACTCTTCTTAAAAGAGGAGCTCTTTTGTAGGTATTCAGATGGTTGGTTTTGGTGGAATATTTTGAATGCATTGGAAAACTTGGATAGAAGACAGAAAGTAAAGTAGCATCTAACACTCAGGCCGCCATCTTCGGCCCCTCGAAGACACTGTTAAACTGTCTGGGAAAACTGAATCCTTGAGGTAGGGAAAATATGGTTACCCTTTGCTGAGTTTCAGCTCACGAATGAATACGAATTTTCAACAATTAGCAAGAAAGTGACCTTGCAAGAACGTAAATTTCCACGCCATTGATCAGACTAAAAAGTTATAAGTGCTCACACACTCCTAAATTATTGGCCAGGATTACGAACTAGCTTTCGCACCACTTATGTTATTAATATTGTTAATGAGTGGCGGGACCTATATTTTAAAGGACGATTCCAAAAGCTAGATTTTTGTGAAACTTTTTCATGTGAATTTAATTTTTTCAGTAACCGAAAAAATATTTTTTTTATATTTCTTTATGTTGGAAATGTCAGGCCTGTGGTTTAAGTAGTGGCGTCTCGGCTAATAAACCAACACACTACCTACTATACGATTACTGAGAGCAGCAGTTAGAAAGGGTAAGTTCGACGAAAAGGGAGAGGAAATAGAAAGGAAGTTATCTCGAACCTGTCTTGTAGATTTTGTGGCGATTAGGATGACTTATAGAAACAAATTGTTAAACCCTATGAAGCATTAATGCATCCTAGAATCTTTAGAGGTAACAGAATGAGTATAAGCTAAGTAGATCGAAAGATTATATGGTTTTTGAACTATGGCTTGTTCACACGAAGATAATTAAAGTAAAACATCACATGGAGTAGTTCCTTACACAATTCAGTTAAAATATCAAATGTAAATGAAACGATTTTTGAATACGAATTAATTTTTATCGATTGTATATTGATGTGAAAGTATGATACCCTTAATTGAAGCTGTGGACATACATATGTACACATGTATAGATAGAGTGAATTTACAACGACGCGTTTCAACTCTAGGTATTGCAAGTAATTCAATATGATTATGAAATCCAACGGATTTTTAGATTAGGGCCTCCTCTTTATAATATAAATTACAGCCTCTACGAGAAGAAATAATTTGCAAATTTTACAAAATAAGCAATTTTAGTTTTAATGTGTTGTTGGCAATTGCTAAAATGGAACATTTTCACTCAACAAATTAACGAACAAAAAATAATTTTTGCTGTTGATTGTACAAATAATATGAAATGTTTTTCTCTTTTTTTTTCTCTCTTTGTTGCCAGAGACTACATACCATATTTACTTTAGTTAATATTCCTAACAAAAGCAACGAACATTAACAACAACAACAACAATAATAACTATAAAATACACAAACAATACTCTTTAAACCGCTTAGTTATTGTGAGTTTTGGCCAACATATTCATTGGAATTAATGAATTTGTCTAATACAACCATACGAAACTATGAATACGAATACGAATACAAATACAAATACGATAACACGTATACAATATGAAAATTTAATTTTCCCAACACAAAAAAGAAAAACAAAAAAAGATTAAATAAACATTTAAAATTATTGTTATTGTTTATTAAATGACTAGCGGTGGTAATGGCAACAATATGAAAATAAACAATAATTAACTGAAAACACGAAATATTCTAGAAACGGTCTGATGGTGGCACACAATATTATAGGAATAGAAATTGCTTTTACAGCCATCAGATGAGCTGAAATGGACATTTAAAATGTATTTGTGTTCTATTTAAGTATAATTTTTTATAAATTTAAAACTAAAATATGGGGCATGTGACTCGTACTCTTGGAACCACATTCCAGCAAAATTAATGCCAATTAAATTGGATACGAGAAGCTCATCCCCCCCGTGTTTCTTTATGACTGATGCAGCAGCTATGAGAGTGTTCGAAAAATAATTCTACGTAAGATCTTCGATACAATGCGAGTTGGCAATGATTTCCGCATCTGATCGAACAGTTAACTGTGTGAGCTCCTCAACAATATGGACATCATGCATATCCTCAACGATATGCGACTACGCTGGCTCAGCCATACTGTTCGAAGGGTGGAGACCGAATCTGTGAAAAAGAACGACCTTGTTTGCCCTTTCATCAGTTAGTGTAACCAACTGGTGTAGGCACGCAAGAAGCAGGCCGAAATCCGTTAATCGATTTGTTAATGGCCAATTAAGTAAATACGCAAGTAGTTTTAGTACAAAAAATTTACTAAGCTTACTGACGATATATGTAGCACTGACTACGACCGGTTCATAAACAGCCACAGTAATTTTTTGTGGCTGTTATGGTGTTTAGACAAAAGCCTGTAGATTATCTTCACTCCGTAGGCGACGGTTCTTCTTTTATAAGTATGTATTCAGCAAAAATTGGGCGGAGAAGAAAATTTTTTATGGAAATGCAATTTACAACTCTTTAATTAAATTTAGAATTACAACCTAATTTTTAAAAATTAAACAATAATATCACTTTGTACTTCAGCCCACTTAGCGAATTGACGACACAAATGTTAATCGCTTGGTAAAACACAATCTTGAAAGCATTATTGTAAAATATTGCAGTAATTCAAAGGACAAAACTTTAATTACTTAGTATTGCGACGAATTGATTGATGTGGATCTTCTTCAAAAGTTTACTATACAGGGACTACAGTTTTTTCAGTGCTCGCAATCCGAAATCACGCGGCATACATATTATCAGTAGGAGTAAACGTGGTACGAAAACGATTCCTGTAATATTTGGATTAGTCACTCTAAGGTACAATGATGTTCGCCATAAAGTGGGCAACGGTTTACTGAAAAGTTTGACGAAAAGTCTTCATTTTGATCAAAAAAAAATTAACAATTTTGCTCCTAGTGAAATGTCAATTCAAACTAAACAAAAAGCAATTATCATTACTTAAATCGTCTATCAAATAAAACAGTATTGCCAACTCCAGAAACCAGAACTACCAGAAACCCAACCATTCTTTGAAAAATGCTTTATTAAAACAAATATCGGTTCTTTATTGAGGTAAAGCTATCACTGTAGAACGTCTAGGGTTTATGATTAAAAAACTATTCATTTATTCATTAAATAGTTATAATAAAATTATAAATTATATTTTAATTATATAAGAGCTGAGTAACTACGACCATATGCTCGGTGTAGTGTCACAGACCAGAGCCTTTGGTGGGAATCGAACCCACGATCCTCACTTAAATAGTTAAAAAACTAATCCAATTGTATTTTATAGGCCCAATAAAGTTTAAATCTATACCACGAAGTGAGTTCTGAAGAGATTGAAACAAATGAGAATCTAAAGGAGGAAGGTCCAAACAATATAATGGGTTTCATCTACTATGCTTCATCTGCGATGCTTCATCTGCGATGCTTCATCTGCGAGGATAAGTAACATTACTAATTAAGTGATGCTCTTTGCTAAGAGGTTATACTGATCAAAACTTTTAAATCTAGTTTTCAATTATTAATACCTACAGTTTTATTTATATTTTTCGTTAAACTATTATTTCATGCTATAATTAGGCATATGGTTTCATTAAATTTTTCTCTCATAATTATTGTATAAAATTTCGTACATTTTACTGGCAATTATTTTAAATGCAATGTAATCTGTATGTGTAATACATGACATGTATCTAAGTGTATGTGTATATGTATGTATGTATGTGTATATTTAATAAAAATATCAAAATATTTATTTAACAATCACTAAAAATTGTATTTCGCAATTATGCGCAACATTAACCGAATGATTTGAAAACAAAAACAACAAAAACAATTTGAATAAAACACACATCATTTATAAGTTTTTAAAATCAAATCGAAATTTTTCAATTAAATTCCTATTAAGGACAGACAGAACAATTTAAATTAGTTAAAAACCAAAGCAAACCAAACCAATCAACATAGTCACTCACCTACACGCACGAATGCTTCTATTCTACATATACATCCATACAAGCCAAAGTGTGTGTGTGTGTGTACACTCATAAATTTTACAATTACCCAGCCGTGTATTAATACAACAGAGAGAGAGAGAGAGAGAGAGGCAGAGAGGTCAGTGCAAGAGTAAGGTCAGTTTGGGGCAAGAGACTAAAAGGAAAAACAAAAACAAAACAAGAGAAAAAGAGCGTTTATGTTAAATATTATTCCAGCTAATTTGTACACACCAATGAACACATGGTTAAAGCATATAAACACACTCAGTCATACGCTTATACACACACATGCAGGCTCACACTTACATTTACATACAGAGAGAGAGAGACTCATAAATATGCGTATAAAATTTTAAAATCACTCATACGCCATATTGCACATGGACTAGACCGCAACAATAACACGCACCATAACAACGTGGTTAATGTGCATACAGAATGTATTTATTCGTATGTATGTATGGGTATATATACACACGGCAACAACACAACTAAAGCATATGTATTATGATAAAAAGTAATAATAACAATAACAAGTTCAACAAATAACATTAGAAATATTGTAAAATTGAAACAAAAAACAAACGAATTTAAAATAAAAATAAATGAAAAAAAAAATTTATGTTGTTAGACGATAGCATTTGATATTTTATAGAAAAACGGGTAACGATTTGATGAAATCAATTAAAACTGACTGAAAGAGAAAATCATTGTAAATTGATGTAAATGTAGATTACATACCGTAGTTGTGTACAATTTTATTGTGAACTTGTATGGCAATTGTATAGCAATTAAAAAAATTTTAAGTCATTTAGCTTCTTTGAGAAGAAAATTCTTGCTGGAGACTCTGATTTATCTAGCCATAAGCTTTGCTGGACCTCCTCATCCTCCTTACGATCTTGTTGGTCCCATGTATAGGCGGAACATGCTTTCATCTACAACCGTCTTATTGAGTTCATTCTATTGTAGTTCTTCACCAGGACTTTTTCTGTATGTATGATAATTTCAATTTTAGTTTTTTCTTAATCGAGCGAAAATTGCTAGAAAGACAGCTGCAGAATAATTTGATCGTTTTAGATTTCACAATTTTTATATTAAAAAAGCACGTGTCCACGTGTTAAATATTCAATGAAATCTTCTAAACAATAGGAATCTAATTAACAATTAATTGAAGAAAGATGCTTGATGCGAAATTACTTACAATTTACTGCTAATTTTGGCTAAATTAGGCTAGTTTAGATTAGTTGGCAAATTTTCGTTAAACGACGAAACTATTGTGATAACATAATTAACAACCAACCCGAAGGTCAAACGTGTCCTAACATAAATCAACTGGTTTATAATTAAATCATAGCTTTATCAGCAATTTTAATAAAGGAGACGACAGAAAATGAGGGATCAAAAATCTCCGTGTCTTTGTGGCAAGAGCAGCGCATTGACATATAAAGTGGAAAATAGTTTCTTCTTCCTCTTCAAATGCACAACTCATTCTTCTTCTGCTTTCAACGGTGTGCCAAATCCAGCAAAATGCGTTTCAAAAAGACAATCGACAATAACAATCAGTATTGTATGATGAATAACTCTGCGATTTAAAGATGAAAGTGAATCAGTCCACTTATTATCCATATTACTCCACAGTAACTTTTTGATGCCAACCAAATGAAGGCGAAGACAATTGGAGTACATAAGCCATTTAACATGTGAGACATTTTCCCGTACAGGCTCTGGTCTATTCTTCTGAAACCCATTCAAGGTATCAACCGGAGTGTTCACAAATTTGTAGAAACTCTATCGGCTATGAACAGTAAGGCTCCTGTTAGTCTACGTATAAACAGTGTCGCTGTAAACAAGGAAGGATACATCAATTAAATGAAAAAATGCATTTGTATAGAAATACACTTTAGAGTTTTGGGCAACACCCTTAAATACTCCGAAATTTCCTATTAAACTTCATGGAAACTGTCTGTCCAAGTAAGCTAAAAGATTTGTTGGAAAATGTTCACCACAAAACAGAAAACAATGCAATGCACTGCTAAAATGGAAAGAAATTTAATCGTTTCATATACGAATTCCTACGGAAAGGAACAATTACAGAGGATAAGAAAAAAATAAATGACTTCGATGTAACTATTCTGTATGCAGAATTTGCATTCTCTTAATTTTTCTTTCATGCCCCCTAAGACCTATCTACCTGGTAATATTGGTTTAAATTCCAAAGAAGATGAAAAATTTAACAGACTTCATTCCTTTCAAAAAATATCTAAACTAGTAAACATACTGGATAGGTCCTAACAAAATAATATCTTACGCCTGCCAAGTTTTCACAGACAGATTCAGATCAAGCGACCAAGTCGTGAAGGGAATTATTAAGATAAAATTAAATCCGATATCGGAGTATGTCGTATGACAGTAAACCGGCCATTATATTTCAATAGAATGTTTAATAAATCTTTAATCAGAAATTTTCCAAGAATTTCGAGTGCCCTTGAAGGAAGTAGTGAGATAATCAACGGTTACCCTATGTGTGGTTAGCAGACATGGGATTATTAAACAGGATGACATACAGGAATGTACGTTCTAACGCTGGTATGACAATAATTCAAAAGAATTCACACGTGATATTACCATTCGTTTACAGAGGGCCTAACGAATCATCACACACAAACTTTACTTATTTGCAAGGAAAAAATGTAAAAACGGACCTTACATGTATAGCAACTTAGGGTATAGGGAATATAAGCAGAAAATGTTTGAGTTAAACCTAAGCAGAATCCAACTTAGGAACCTAATGACAAATACAAAGGGATTGTAGTAACTGAGGCATCTTTTTTATCCGAGTTTGAAAATGCCTAAGCGAAAATGAAAAGGAAGTAAAGTGTCATTGTCAGACACAGACTTTGAAGCGAAAGGTTATTGACACTCAAAATTTAATAACAGAACATGACTAGCGAACGGTGAATTTAGATACAATCCTTATAAGACCCATGTAAGTTAAGCATTTTAAGGCGTCTGCCAGAAAATTATACACAAACCATGGTCCATTATGTTATTGAAGCCAATAAATTTTTCTTGTGCATAAAAAGGTCTGTGAACAAAAATCTTTTAAAATATTTTTCTCTTAATCTTACACAACATAATTCTTAAATCTTAATTTCAAAAAGTTTAATTTAATCACAATAATTCATGGAGAATAATTAAAATAATCTTTCTTTTTTTTTTTGAAAAATTTAAGAGCAAACAGAAGAAGTTCAATAAATTTTAAATTGTTTTAGAGAGAGAAAATGAAAAAAAAAACAAAACAAAAGAAACAAACAACAAGCAATAGATAAAGAATGTTTCGATGTTAAGAGAAGATAAAATATAAAATTTTATAAAATAGAACAAAAAAAAACTAAAAAAAAACTACTTCAAAATTTTCAAATATTGTAGGTTTTTTTTCTTGTTTTTTTTTCTTGTTTTGTTAAGCTTAGTATAGTTATGGTAGTTGTTCTCGTAGTTGGTGTTAGTGTTAGTGTAGCTGTTGTTGTTGTAGTTGTTTTAGAAGCTGTTGTTCTTGAAAAATTGCTAAAAGAAATATAGTGTCACAATTTAACCGACACCAAAAATTAATTACAAAATAACAAGCGAAACAACAACAACAACACTAAGAAAAAATAACATCAAGCTGGGAATATGTATGTGTGTGTGAGTATATATGTATGTATGTATATACATATGTGTATGTCTGTCTATTTGTTTGTTTGTTTGTTTATAGAACCAAGAACAACAAAAACTTTCACACAAACTATTGTACAACAATAATAATAACACTAGCAACAGTAAAAGCAACAGCAACAGCAACACCAACTGCGAAAATAACGGCTACAAAACTTTCTAACGAGAAAACACCAACGAGAACCAACTAAAGGAAAACCCAACAGAAAACAAAACAAAAACAAAAAACGAGAATAGAAAAAATGTGTGCGAAAAAGAAGCAAAAGAGAACCAAAATGCACTTCGGTGGATACTCATAAATATGAGCTGGTCTAAATATAACAGCAACAAAAGCAACAACAACAGCACAAAACAATTGCCAAAGAGCAGGGAAAAATGGACGAAAACAAAAGAAAAATTTAATTGAAAATTCCCCACGAAAATTCAAATGCCAACGAAAAGAACAACAGCAACAATAATACAAACACACACACACACACACACACATTGGGAAAACACCAAAAAATATTGTTGGCTAAACTTTTTAGCCCGCTGGAGACAATGGCAGAGAGAAAAAAAGAAGAAGATAGAAACTATAATAACAACAACAACAACGACAACAACAAAATTGTATAATTCGTAAAGTGTAGAGTTGGCGTGAGTATATGAATAACACATGCTTATACATACGCATACACTCACATATGTATATAGACATACATATGGAGGAAGGTTAACCAGTCAGCATTTTTTTCGTTATTGATCATATTTGAGATTTTTTAATGGACACTCCTATTCTGCATTTTCAATTGCTTTCTACTACACACAAAACTACACAAAACTTGCAATCATAGCTGCCAAATTTGACGATTTATCGTCATTTTGATGATTTTGTGCTCCAAAAATATTTATTTTATGCCCTTATTTTGCACGATTTTTAAAAAATAAAAATTTACATCATACTTTAGTACATTAAAAGCCGCTATTAGATTTGTATTTACTTTGCAGTTATTACTGTTGCAAATTTAAAAAAGCTAAAAAAATTAATATCTCTGCACGAAGGAAGTTCCACATACGAATAGTCCGACCTGTGTCTATAATGCAGTGTGCGATCCACTGGCCAATTGATCACATACGTACGTATGCGCTCGCTGAGAAAGGCGAGTGTTACGTAGAAGTACATGATTCTCGGGAACAAATTCCTTATTTCGCTCGAGCAAAATGCGTTATAATAGCGATAGAACAATGAAACACAAATCATATTGCAACGATGCTCCAATGAATCAATGGAGATCGATACCCTACCGTCATCAACGGGCAACTTAAGCATCTCTTGTATGCGGTCAAGAATACTCAAAATAGACGTTGAGCTACCGTACCTATACATAAACAGATGAAACGAAGTATTCTTGGACTCTTTTAAGAAATTAAGGCATTGAAAAATGTGTCGGTTCTAGTGAACATTACACTGATGAAGCTGATTTTATGAAAGGATTATATTTACGATTTTCCATTGAACCGTCTTTGACTCTATTTTGACGATTTTTGATGCTTTATTTATCTGGCAGCTATTCTTGCAACATGTCCTACATTAAATCAGTTCTTAGATTTGAGAAATTTTCCGATTTGTTTCCCGTCTAGTTCTTAGGGAGTTATGTTTTAATATGACATATAGCGACATCGCTGTTTACGAACGCGCCAGTATGTATGCTTACAGATCTTATTTTGTGTTTTTTTCGCCGACATTTCACTTCGAAATTACAACTGGAAATGTTCTCTAACGTCAAAAGATTTTAATGTCGGGACATATCACCCATCCAGTGGGTGAGAAAACAATTTGGAAACTTTTCAAACAATTTATTTATGTATTCTAATCAGACAAATTGAATATTGAAGAAAAAAATTGGAAATTACAGTCCATTCGTATGCATAAAAATATAAAAAGATCCAAAAGAATGAGTGTTTACAGTTCTTAACTCAAAACTTTTCTAATAATTTTTCAAAGTTCTAATTTGTTAAGTCCATATTTATCACATATTGGTTCTTTTTTGTTGAAATTCAGCTTTGATGAAATGGTTTTTTATTAATAAACAGCACGAACATTTTGCGAATTTCTTAAGAATATTTTTAATTTTTAGTGCAATTTTGAAAATGTTTCCATTGTTTTGTCACCCACTGTATATAATTGATCATTACAACCCTTCAGTCAGGATTATTGACCTAGTCCCTCACACCACCTACGTTGTGTGTATTAATTTTATACATGAGTGGCAAGACCAACACCGGACAATAGATTTTTGAGAAACTTTTCATGGTAATTTCTTTTTACTCACACAGTTTTTTAGAGGATAGTCGCCAAAGAAGTACTGTTCCATAGTTCGTTTTGTCGGAAATACCTAATACCTGGGGTTTAAACCATAGCCTCATGTTCAATAAGCCAACACCTTATCTGCTATACTAAGGGTACTTCGACACATATGGCTTTAATTTTTATTGTCCAATTGGCGACATTTAGTGCTACCAACCTTGTTTCATGTGCCACACAGTCCTCACAATAAAAATAGAACTTGATATTGAATATTATATTCGTAAATCTTGCAGAAACGATTTGAACTATTTTCTTACAATTATCCCAAAGACAGATTTTATTTTGATATAAAACAAAACTGAGCCAACATTAAGCCCAAATAATATGAGAAATGTCACCAAAGCAATCAACGTGTATATACGACTCTCAAAGACTATTCGTAATTCACTTTAATAACGCATTTAATGGCATACTGGGTTACCTCAATATATAAACACACAAAAGGACGAGCGCATGCATACATGCATAATCGTTTTCACATGGGGTGTTGTACTAACTCTGCCTCATACACACACACACGTGAGTATTTAATATTGCAAGGTTTATGCAAAATTCTCATAATTGTTGCTGTTATTGTTGGTGTTGTACAATGTTGTTTTACAGCACCTTGTTTGTCGTTGGCTGGCGTTTTTGTTTTTCGTTCCTTTTTACTTGCGAAATATGAGAAATTATGGTTTTAACATAAAAATTGATTATTAATGCGAATATTTCATTATTGCATTATGTTTACTTGATTACTTTTTATCTACTAAGCGAGTGCAAGTGAATTCAAGGGGGATTTTTTTTCCTTGTATTGATAATAGATCGCTTCTAATAAAAATATTCCAGGTGTTTTGTTTGGATAAAATAGAATTTGTAGATAAATTATGTTCTTTTTTTTCATTTTTCATATTAATTTTGCGTACGTGAATAATGTTCTAGAAAAGTTATAATTTTTGTAGATTTCAGGAACAAACGGGGTTTGAGACAAATTGTTTTGTTACGAAATAATTCTCATTAAAGAATTAGGAATTGTACTGTTTATCTAATCAGGGAATAGTAGTATAGAATTATTGTGGACTTTCACCGGCAATAGTTTCGCTAACGAGCAAAATATGTGAAAAAATATATCCCAAAGAATTATGAAAAGAAAACATGAAAATTTAAAACTGAAACAAAAACGTGGCACAGTAAAGATTCTAATTCTTGGAAACAATGTAATTTGAAATAATTATTATTACCATTGGAGCTTTGGATACCAGGGATATTGATAAAAATATGACAGATCCAAAATTATTTGCTGATATACATAGTTTTTATTCACTGTTTTTTCAAATACGTAGCACGGACACTTTCCACGTTTGAGAAGATAAGGAAAGGTTGATATAACAGACCTTAAAATGTTTAAGTATATAACCTTGAAGACATCATAGCCTAATGGATAGTGTATTGGCTTATTAAACGTGTGGCTTCGGATTAAACCCCAGATCAGACGTCTTCAATAAAAACGAAATAAGCCAAAAACTCTGAGGATAAACAAAAATTGCATCGTAAAGTTTCTTAAAAATCGGTCGCTAGAATCGACTCATCAACACACAACATAAGTGATGTGAGTGCTTGAACTTAGCATATCTCTCCTACACATAACCCACGTTAGAATACACCATGAATTAGAGTGATCCTGACTAAGATTTCTTCAACTTTTCAATCCTCTTTAACAGCCAAGCGACAATCAAACCTGTTTCGAATAAGATCTTCACAGACTTTTTAGGTAAACTCTCGTAAAAGTCAATCTAATTTGGCTCCGTAGTTACAGACATAAGGTATAGTTAATGAACTTTTCAAATCCTATCATTATAACTTTTTTACTTACTTTACTAGTCTTTACAACCTTTACTGGTCATTACATTTAGTAAGACTTACGACCAAGCTTTTCACACCACTCATTTTGTTTGTGTTAACTTTATCCGTGAGTAGCAGTCCACACCGAACGACAGATTTTTCAAAAACTTTTCAGGGTTTTTGGCAGAAATCTGCTGAGAGAAAGTCACCGAAGAAATATTTTCTCATATTTCGTTGTTATTGCAGATAACTGAACCACGAATTAACATGTAAAGAGCCAACGCACTACGCCGAATAGAAATCCTGAGCTGACGAACAATCTTTCATTATTGCCATAAACAACTAGTCTCAATAAGATAGGGATCGATCCACTACAGTAAGATCAAAGTGACATCTCTTTTACGGGTTACATATACGCTTTTGAAACATTGTTTAACTACAAATGACCTCTGAAGCGATGTCTCTGTCTCTGGTGCTATGCAAACTTCTTTTATTTAGCTCCCTCCTTTCTGAGATAGTCATTCAAAAATTTCGTTACTCAATATCAATTAAATCACTAGATTTATTAAACTTTCTGTCTGATGAAATTGTGAAGATCTGATCAGAATAAAACCTCTGGTAAAGAACAATACGATTGCAAAACAAAATTGAGTAGAGTCTAGGTCAACATACCCTATCTAACGATTGAAAGGCAACCTTAAAATAGTAGAAAACAAAAATATTTGTTGAAGAAAGCAATAGAGCCACTAATATTAAATTTATGAATCACTCGAAATGAGCTTAAATATTAAAAAGAAATTTAAAACCATTCCGCTATCATCACGATTTTATTATGACCACAGACTTCGGGGAATTAAAAATTTCTCATTAGAACATATGAAATCAATGACAACAATACCCATGGATGCCAATGCTATTCAAATTAAATTCAAAATCTAATCTAATTATTGCCTAAATGCGACTACCAGTTATCTGTTACTCATTTTAATTTCGTAGAAAAAGACAAAATTAGCATATTTAAATAATTATTTGGCAAAAAAGGACAAAAAAAACTAGCAACGAAAAAAAATTCTAAAACTAGATACCAAAACTACCAAAGGAAGAAAAGCGAAATGGCATGAAATGAAATGAAAGAGGAAAGGTAAACCAAAATATGGTACATGGATGCATGAAATGTGGCCTACAGTTATTTAATGAATGCACACACTTTCAAAATGCAGCTTTCAAAAAGCTTTCCTTTTAAATCGTGTATTTGCAAAATGAAATGTAAATGTAGACATGGATGTACATTTTGCCAATTATTTCGATACTAATTAAAATTGTTTTGGACTGCTTATGCTTAACATTCAAGGTAGGGAAGGTACATTCATACCGTGGTATGAATGATAGACAAAATGGAAGCGATTTGATAGCATGAAGCAATTTTCTGTCACTGGAATCTATTGATTTTAGGAAACTAACGTATTACTAGACTTCTGCTTAGACCAATGATAGAGGATTTGAAGCCGATGAACTTTTAAAAGTCGAAAACCATGATGAAATCTGTTTAAGCGCTACATCCCCTTTCGTTGAAATATCGTGTACCAAGTTGTATTGATTTGAGAATGTCAAAAATGATTTTGAAAATTAAAAAATAAATCGTAAGGACTATAAGAGATTTCCTAGAATCCATTTCGAAATTTTCAATACGATTGATGCACTTTGTTCGACCACCACCCGAAAAAAATTTATAAATTTGTAAAACTGCGCAGTGTCGGTACGACGCAAGTTATCAGAACAATAAATATCAACCGCACGACACTTTCTTTTGGTCGTTTTTTATCTGGTAAATTTTGTATTAAAGATGCATCAGACTCTTGTCGAGCAATCACTAAAAAGTGTACATATTCATGGAAAACTTAGAAAAACCGACATATAATCAGTGAGAACGTTGATAAGCAACTATGCATTCGTCACCAAATAGTTATTAATTCTTTGAAGAAAGCACCACTCAGAAAGACCCAGAATCAACCTCCTTACAAGTCTCACCTACACCGGCTGGCCTCACAGTATCACATTTCATTAGGCACTGTTTTGAGTTTATGGGGTCGTATACATACGAGTACAACCCCATTACAACCCTTTAGTCAGGATTATGACCTAATTTCTCACACTACTATACATGAGTTGTGGAACCTACAGTTTAAAGTCGACTCCGAACGACAATTTTTGAGAAACTTTTCATGGCAATTTTTTATTTACTCTCAGATTTTTCTCAGATATCTGACCTGGGGTTCGAACCCCGGCCTTACGTCTAATAAGCTAACACACTACATACTAAGTTACGTCAACGTATTTCGGTGGTAAATCGCATTTTCTTGGCGGCCAATTGACATACCCCCTGAACATAAAACGGTTATCAACCATTCGACGCAATACATTGAGATGTGGTATGAGATGTGCGGCAAATTGCACCTTCCTGTTGAAACCTAACATCGTTCACATCAATAACATGAAGAGCGGGTACAAAAAAATCGGTTATCATGCTGCGACAGATGTCTCCATTGACCATTGTGCATTGACTTCTGTAAGACCACATGTGAGTTCTTTGTGTCCCCAAATACGGAAATTTTGCTTATTAACGTACCCACCGTAAAATTTTCAACCCATTGATGTCCCATCCTATATTTTTGATTTATCAAGTCAAGAAGTTCGCTCATGAGCGACCTAATTGTCACTGTGTCTATGCTTATACAACGACGAAATTGTCAAGTCGCATGAAAAACCACGTCTAAGTTTCTTTACAAAATTTGAAACTACATTTTCAAGGATTTTTTTCAAAATTTCGAGCCTTAACTCATGAAAATATTTACAAAAACTAGTTTTATACCCACCGTATTTACGCTTTGAACTGTTAATTATAGCGGATTCGTTTCTTTTTTCCTCTCTGACTCTCTTTTTCTCTCTCTCTATTTTTGGTGGAAAACACAAAATATGCCTTAAAATAAAGCAAAACAAAAAGATTTTATGCAAAAACCCAAAAAACCCTAGTGAATATTAATACACGCCAAAAAGAACACAAAAAAAAATTTAAAAAAAAGAAACCGTGAAACAGAAACTGGCTGGTGAAAAATATCCACATACTGCTGTCCGTAATGCCTGAAACGCACAAAAATGTTGACGAAAAACGGATGCTTTGGGTCATCACATGACATACAACTGATATCAGTTGCCTATGCGGGGATAATGATTTTGATTGTAGGGTTATATGTGGGGCGGAGGGCGGAGGATCTGAATACAAAACAACAAAGGGGGAATGGGAATTTTCATGTTCATGTGAATGTTTTAAATTGTCTGCATTTGTTGTACGTTCAGAGATGACCATATTTCTGTATGCGTTCATATCGTACGCTGTTTGTGCAACATGCGATCCGCTTAAAGTGTTTTCCCTTTTTTTTTTCTCTTTTTATTTTCATTTTTTTGGTCGAAATATCAAAATCAAAAAACGTTACATTTCATTTTAAATTCAAAGTTTCTAATGATGGTTATTACGAAAGCATTTTGAATGAAAAAACAGAAACGTGGCAAAGGTGTAAATCGTTTGGGAGGCATTATATGTATTTGTAGAATGATTAGACTGTGCTCAATAAAAATATAATCGGCCATTCTGTATTGAATAAACTATCTTCTCAATCGCTTATGCATCATGTATAGCCTTTAGCCAGGATTACAACCTAATTTCTCACACCACTTATGTTGTGTATGGTAACTTTATATATAAGCGGCGGGACCATGTCGTTCGGAATTGACTTTAAACTGTAGGTCCCACAACAGACTTACAGATCGACATGCATACATAATTGGTAAATACAACCCTTTAGCCAGGATTACAACCTAGTTTCCCACACCACTTATGTTGTGTGTACTAACTTTATATATGAGTTGCGGGACCATGTCGTTCATGTATAAAATTAGAGCACACAACATAAGTGGTGACTAAAGGGTTGTAATGGCCAATTATGTATGTATGTATATGTGGCGGGACCTACAATTAAAAGTTGATTCTGAATGACAAATTTTTGAAACATTTTTCATGGCCATTTTAATTATTCTCAAAGTTTTTGCCAGAAATCTATTGAGAGACAGTCGCCGAAGGAATATATTTTCATATTTCGTTTAGTTGAAGAAGTTTGAGCTAGGGTTTGAACCTAGATTTTACGTCTACATACTACCTACAAGACTACGGCGACTATAATATTTCGACAAGATTTGAACTGATTTCGACTAAATTTTAAACGAATTTAATTTTCACCAAATAATTACTGTTATTCCCTCTATTTAGAGCATATTCAATCATTGTTACGCTTCTGTATCGCAACTCAGTTCCTATCAATGCCGGTGTGTGTGTGTGCAGCTTTTTTCCAACACGTATCAATATCTCTTTCTACCTGTCCTATCAAGCCGGCAGAGCTTATGGATACACAGAGATGCCGTGGAAATTTGCATGTTTTTGCATTTTTATATCTTAATTGCATTATGGCGTTGTATTCTCTGACCGGTGAGAGCATCAATAGGCATTTTGAGTGAATCATTAGGGAATTTATTTTGTAACTACAACTTGTACGGACACGCTTCGCATACAATTTTCGGTTTTTATTTAATTTTTTTTTTCTCGTTTTCAATTTCTAATTGACGCAGATATTTGCGATTTAATGTGAGAGTATTGAAATACCAACAATTTAAGTGTGAAAGTATTTTAAAATATTTTTTTTTTATTTTTAGCTGACCATAAAGGCGATAATATGAAATTATAATTAAAATTAGTTCAAGATTAAAGTTTCTAATAAGAATTCTATCTACATTTTGTCATGAAAATGAAAAATCTGGGTACTGGTGTTTTGCATTTACATCGCTTAACATTTAAATTATAAACAAAAGTTACAAAAACAAAACAAAACAATATTGCAAAAAAACCTGTTTACAAATTATCGTACTGCTTAATATAACAACCAACACCAGCATAAAAATGGTAAACAAGTAATTAAAAATAAAACAACAAACACTTGCGTAAAAAAGACTGTTTACATTGCCATATAAAAAGCACACCGAAGCAGAATTAGTGAATTCAGTCAGTTTTGTGTGAAGACACAATGCATTTGAAGAAAATCATCGTAGTTTGATAATCTCCGTTACAAAGATCTGTCGAATAATTGTCTAGTAATTGTTATTGTTTATGCAAAGGTATACATACATACATAATTGGCCATTACAACCCTTCAGTCAGGATTACGACCTAGCTTCTCACACCACTTATGTTGTGTGCGTTAATTTTAAACATGAGTGGCGGGACCTACAGTTTAAAGTCGACTCCGAACGACGATTTTGAGAAGCTTTTCATGGCAATTTTCACTCTCAGAGTCTTTGCCAGAATCTGCTGAGAGGAAGTCGCCGAAGAATATTTTTCGTTTTGATGTCTGACCTGTGGATTCGAACCGGGCCTTTTCGTCTATAGCCAACACACTACCCACTAGACCACGGCGAACTGCAAAAAGGTATAAACAAGAGGAATATCAAAGAAAACCAAATGTTGTTTACACACAGAACTGTGCGAATAAAAAAGAATTTAATTATTTTCATATCAGGTTTAACTTTGAGAGGCAGGAGATTCTTAGAATTTTTAAGCGTTTTTAATTGATTACCTTATGAGATGGCTCTCACACTTTGTTTATACTGACTATCTACTACAACAACCACATTTTAACTATTTAAATTAGTTTCCTCTGTTTCTCTCCCTTATATTTTTCTTCAATTTGTTTTGTCTATCTGCGATACTAAACGGAGACAGAATATCCGTCAGATTTTGAGAAGACATTGTAATGCTGTAGTTGTCGTAGTCTAATAGGTAGTTTTTTGGCCACCAGGCAAACCATCATGCCACGATTCAAACCCCAGATCAGACATATCTAACAAAACGAAATATCTCATCTTGTCAACAGATTTATAGTAAAAATTCTGAGAATAAGTAAAATTGCCATAATAAAGTTTCTCAAAACTCAATCGTTCGGAATCGACTTTAAATTGTAAGTCTCGCTACGCGTGTATAAAATTAACACACAATATATAAGTGGTGTGAGAAGCTAGGTCGTTATCCTGATTGTAGATTGTATATTGTATGTCTGTATACGCTTAGTAAGATCTCACTCTACTTTGTCTTTTTTGTTATTCCCTATAAAAAACTTTATCCCACTAAAAACCTGTCCTTATCAACTTCCCTCTAACAATTTTTCGTCGGAGTTAATTATCTTATTAAACACTATATTGATTCTACGTTATCAATCGACATTAACGTCTCATTCAAGTTACGTTTTCTTTTAATCGATAAAACTTTGATAGTGTATATGTTGCTGCAATGTTATGCTGCATACAATATGCAAATATTGTATACGATACGCTGCCAATGATTCAACATATTAAATGCAATCAAATTAACTAACGACGACACATTAAATGCATCCCTAGAATTTGAAAGCCTTCACTTCTTGCCATCTGTCGTGGCACTTCACGTTCAATTTCTGTTCTTCTAAGGGCATACTTACATACATACATACATACGCATGCTAAAGACTTGTCAATAATAACACATAGGATGTTTTGGACGTGTGGGGAGAGGAAAGGAAAGGGGAAAGAATCAAAATTTATGTAAATGATTGTTGTCGGTTCAAAGGATATACAAGCGGAAATACAAAAACTCTCTCTTACTCATAAAAAGAAAATAAACAGACAAAAAAAAAATGGTCGTAATAAAAACGGTAATAGAAAACAGAAAACTGATTTCGTCAGGCATGTTTGAGAGGTTATTAGGGGCCTGTTAGAAAGCGTTTATTGTACCCATATAAAGAAAATCTTTCCAATTTCTTCACGTTGTCCAGCAACTGGTGGAAAAAATACAATCTATTTAATCCCTTTTAAGGCCCACGCAGATCTAGATCTCTAACCAAGTCATCCAAAAATTTGTTTATTTCTATGACTATCACAACACTCTTTATAATGCTTGAGCATTTGTTCTGGATACAAAATTTTCATTCCATTTTTTTAAAAAGTAAAATAGAGGGCCCTTTAGCAACGCTCCATTAACGTTCTCCTTTGAAAGATCCTGTTGTCATTATCAAAAAAGCAGCAAACAAAAAAGAAACAGAAAAACAACAATAACAACATCAAAAAAAAAGTAAACGAAAGAGACAGCACGATAATATTAAACAACGACCCTGAGATACTAAATGCCTTATTGCCCTTATTGTAGCTGATGATTATGATGACGGCGACAATGATGGACTTTAATGATGCTGATGATGATGGGTACGTTGATGGCACTAGAAAGCAACGCTACTGCAAAACATCCCATTCACAGCCCCTCATCGCTGCTTCAATAAGTTTATGCTGGACGTAGTGCTTTTGTTGTCGCAGGGCTTCTTTACGTTTTTATCTCCCCAATTTTTTTTTTTTCTCTGTTGCTGTTTCTGCAACTGCTGATGGCTTTCTTGCTTTCGAGCTGCATCAGTTGTTACTGCATCTGTTTATTTACGCTTGTGTTGTAAGAAAAGCACGACAATGATGATGAGATGACGATAATGATGGCAATGGTGATGGCACTGATGGCGGCACTGATGGCGCTCGTTCGTTTGTTTTGTTGGTTGTTCATGATTTTATTATTATTGAGATGGCCCATAACTGTCATCGCAATAAATTTTCCATTTTGTTTAAGTACCACTTTCCATTTTCTGTTTTTTTGCTACCCTTTTTTCTCTCTCTGTCCCTCTCCCTATCTCACACTGTACTTAATGTTGTTCCCGCATTTTTTTCCTTAGTGCTGCAGCTAAAGGAATAGAGTCGAACGTAGTGGCGGTTGCTTCGGTTGTTGTTGTTCTTGTTGTCGAATGCTTAGCATCACAATATGCAGTTTTTATTTTTAACTTTTTTATTGCGATCTATTATTATTGTGATTCGACGATACACAATTTGTCTGTCCGCATCTCTTCATTCATTCATTCATTTCACTCTCGAATAGATGCTATAACATGGCTCTTCTCTACTTCAGCTGCTTCTGTTTCTGCTTCAGCTTCTCCTGTTCCCTTTTAGTGGTATTTTTTTCTTGTTGTTTTTTATGTGCTCTGTTTTAGATCCTGCAGATAGTTTTCCTTGTTGACTAATGTTGACTGTAAAATGTTAAATGAAAAATACAAAATACAAAAGAGGACAACATTGAGAAGAAGCAAAAAAGAAAAACAAACAACAACAATAAGAACAACAACATCATTTTCAATTTAAGTAGTAATTGAAGATGAAGTAGAAAGAACTTGAAATGTTATCCGCAGTTTAGAAACCCCCCAACAAAATTCAAATGAAAATTGCACTTTAAAAAGTGCCGGAAAATTTGAATAATTTTGATGGCAAGAGGTGTAAATTTAAGACCTTCATAAGATTTAGTCAGGATTACGGCCTAGTTTCTGACATCATTAATATTGTATGTGTTAATTTTGTTCATGAAGGAAGGGATTTGCAGCTAAACTTCATTAACTATAGATTTTAAACGTTGTTTTAAGATCAAAGACCTAGATTTTGAACCGGGAGCTCTATTTAAGTTAGCCAACACTAATTAATTTGTCTCTACTTGATTAAAAGCACAGTCTTATAAGAAAGGCAATTGAATTGATTTTGAGTGTCAATACATGCATACTTCCATAATTGGTCATTAGAGATCTTCAGTCAGAATTATGTTGTGTATGTTAATTTTGTACGTGAGTGTCAAGACGTACTGCTTAAAATTGACTCCGACCAACAGATTCTTGATAAACTTCTGCAAGGCAACTTTATTTTTCTCTCAAAGTTTTTGTTTTTGCCACAAATTTGCTGATAGGCAGATGACGAAGATATATTTTCTCATATTTCGTTTAATTGGATATGTCTGATCTGTGGTTTGAACCATGGCCTTGCGTCTAATAAGCTACTACCGCGTATACCGTTTGTAACAAGACTAGTTAATTTCCAAGTGAAGGAATTTTAACCTACTGCTGGTATCAATATTAAGGCATATTACCGTCTAGTGTTCTAAACTCAGTTAATCCATTGTCGAATATCAAGTGCAATACAAATCGTGATTAGAGGCTCATTTTAATACAACTAGGAGTTACTGTGTTCTGTTAAAATAATTGCATTTCGAACATATCTCAACTAACTCTCAACTTTAATTTTCGCTCTACTTATACACTTGTAAATACACCACGATATACGAATATAAATTTCCCAAAAGCAATTCATATTGAAATACATGTAACGTATGAATGATATTAAATTCCATTATAAGACAAATTCAACTCTACTTTATTGCATACTTTTCAGAGTAACTATTCCGGTATCAGTAGAATGGGTGCGTATAAGTAATATATTTTAAATAGAATTCAATATTAAGTATACGTATGAGTGATATTAAATTTTGTACTAATTTGTTTACAACAATATCAAACTCGAATTCTATTGCATACTTTTCAGAGTAATAATACCATCAATATGAGCAGTATGGGTGCGTATAAGTAATATACTTCAAATAGAATTCAATATAAAGTACACTGTCAGTATTCAGTTAGTCAATGCCAAATAAGGTGGATTTTTTACATCTAGGTCTAACTGGCTTATATTTAATGTACTATATTATTTTTTTATTTTATATTTATTTATTTTATATTTTTTTAATTCATTAAACACGGCACCAACCACAAAGCGGAAGCTTTAATGTATGTAACCACCAAAAAATGTAAATAGCAAATGGGAATTATATAAAATGCGGATAGGGACTTGAATGAACATTCAAAAATTTTTCTCTATACACAACCGTCATGGCATTGACATATGAATGTGTGTGAATACATATTTTTATGATCTACTATTGACCTTTGTCATCAGTAAGCCACCATTCTCTATGAAATTGTTTTGGTTTGTTGTACTAACTGGAATTGTGAAGAAGTTTAATCATTTTAAACATATGTTTGTCTTCTTTGAGATTCAAACCTGGTTTGATTGGCAGAAGCCATATACGAAATGAAGAAAACGTCGTAGTTTAGTACGTAGTGTGTAGGCTTGTTAGACGTAAGGCCACGTTTCAAACCCAAGATCAGACATCTCCAAAACGAAAGATGAATAAATATTTCATTCGGTGAATTTCTGTCGGCAGATTTCTAGCAAAAACTCTGAGAGTAAACAAAATTGCCTTGAAAAGTTTCTCAAAAATCTGTTGTTAGGGTAGATCCTACCACTCATGTATATATAAAATTAACACACATAATTTAAGTGGTGTAAAAAGCTAGGACATAATCCTGATTGAAATATTCTAATGACCAATTAGGTATATATAAATGTCAATGTCTCAAGGAGACGAAAATGTCACGTTGTATGCAAGGAACTTTGCAGTGTTTTAAATATGGAATTTAATTTCCGCAATTACAAAAGAATCGACTCAAAACTCTTCTAATGAAGTCTATAAAACTAGAACAGTAATAGCGAGCTTATATAAAAAGATAAGGTATGACAGGGCAACTAAAACACCGAACATGCTGTGAAATATTTCCTTATAACATTCAGCGGTGCTGGCAATTAAGAGGGCTACGGACGATAGGCAATTAACATCTACAATATCATATTATCACACCAAACTGCAAAATATCGTAATAAATTTAACGTATTCTTGGATACACCCTGTTTACCACGAAATAGCTAAAAAAAATCAAATTTTTACGTTGAAAAACTTTGATACCGAGAACATTACAAAAACCAACACAGACAGATTCATAATTTCCATTTCAATTCCGTTTCTTTTTTTTATTTAATTTTCTTCTCTTTTTATTGAGTCATCCTGGCCAAGTGTATAAATGACAAGGGCATCCAATGACAGTAACAATAATAACAACAACAACAACAATAAAAGTAATAATAGAAGCAGCAACAACAATAAGAAATATTTATTGTAAAGTGTTATAATTTGACCTTTTTTTTTGATATTGTTGTAGAGCTGTGCTCTGTTTATTTTCTCTATTTTCAATAGGATTAGAAGGCTTATGCTGATGCTACTTTTCTGTTTATTTTTTGGTAAGGGCGGACTATGGTGTTGGCAATAAAAGTGAATTGCAGATTTAATTGCTGTTGATTGTTTATGATTCAAATTCATCATTTAGTTTTACGATAAAAAAAAAGACTATAAAGCTGCCAAAGACGGAAATGCAAAAAGAAAAAAGTACGTACAGCATCATTAAAACTTAAAATGGATGCTCATTTTTTTTGGGGGGGGGGTCAACGATGAACAGAAAAAAATGACAGAATAAAGCTTTTGAAATTTTATTCAAATGTTTATTATTTTAGTTTTGTTGTCTTAGGAATGCGATTTAATTGACAAAATTAAATGTTAAAAGTTTTGTTTTATAAGTAATTATTATATTATGGGATGAGTATTCTTTGTTATTGCAAATATCTTAAGCGAAATTTTGGTTTAAGAAATGTTTGGTAAATATTTAGAAGGATCTTGGCTATTGGTCCCTGAAGCAGTGCTGATTATTGTTGTTGAAAAGAAATATAGAACATTAAGGACATTAAATTTGACCCTGTCACGTGACAGGAAAATGATTTCCATATCAATTATTAAGTAGCTTAAAGAGTAGTTGGGATAAATTCGTAGTATAATAGATTGTGTATTGGCATATTAGATGTAAGGCCATAGTTCATATCCCATATGAAATATGAAAATATTAAAAAATATTTCTTCGGTGACAGCCGCTCAGCAGATTTCCCTCAGAGTAAATAGAAAATCTGTTTTCAGACACCGTTTAAGTCCCATCACTCATGGATAAATTAACACACATAACATGGGTGCTGTGAGATGCTAGGTCAGAGTTTTGACTGAATGGTTGTAATGACCAGCTATAACAACTAACTTTTCTATGCGAAGAAGAATTAGTTGAGTATTTACTAGGGCATCATCCCATATTATTATAGGTTTGAAGGGATATGCGTTGAGGAATTATGATATTTTAATGTTGAGGACATTTTAGAATTACGTTGGATCCAGATCGCCAGTTGATATCACCATGATCCAGTAGGACTCTGCCCGAAGTAATAATGTTTTCATAGAAATCCTTCTCGTGATTTACACTGTTATAGTTTCCAAATCAAATAAACCGAAATGCAATACTTTCTAAGTAAAACTAAATGTGATTGAAATCGCTTCAAAGTTAATTGTAACATTTCAATTATGTACATACCCCATTTCATTACATTGTGGTGAACAACTAAATGCACCTTATACATAAAATCCACATGGTCTACAAAGACCTACATATGCTACTTTCCTTAACAGAGCAAATACATTACGTATTCAAATTAATAAGCCTAAGCAATTGGTCAACCTGAATGACAAAACTCTTAAGACAATCAAAACTCTATCAAACTATTCCACAGTCACACATCATCTACCTACGTTTTGTGGTATTAATAAACAATGATTTGTCATTAGGAAAACGGCTGCAAATGGACAACTGCTGTTAACAATCTCAAATGGCCAACAGATAAAATGTCAACTGCCAGCAATTTTCAGAGACGGAAAGAAAAAAAAAAAACATGATCAAAGTAAACCCAATGGTTGTCGAATTGTACACCTAAAAACATAACCGAAAACCGAAAATTTTTCTCTCTCACTCTCTCTCTGCTCTCTCTCTCCGAAATTGTTCACATTGCCTTATTAAGTAGTTGTTGATTATTATTTAGTTTTCAAATAATCATTCATTGCTTTGTAGTGTTATACAGTCAGTCAACCCTGTATTTGGGTATCTGTGTACGCGTACCTGTTATTTTGTATGTGTATAAATGTATTATGATTTCCGGTTTTAAAGCCTTTTGATGTCAGGTTTTTAGACCAAGCGCTTAGGGACGATTAAAACAGATACCTAACACACTACTCTGCACACACATAAGAGATTTTTAAAATCATAAACACTCTACTCTAGGCATTGTAAAGCCGTAGCCAACAGTGTTAGTGATAGGAATATGTTGTAAGATAAGAATTATAGAATATCCACGAAATCAAGCGAACAATTGAAGAACCTGGAAGAAGAAAGCTTCATCGCGAAGAGTGTGCTAATTTGTGAACAACAGCTATTCACTGTGCCTCTATTAAAGCAGACGAATGCGGAAAGATTCAATGGATTCAAATACTGCCCCAAAGTGCCTTATGGACAGGCTCTTTTTGTGATAAGCCAGATCATTCACGAGTTTCTTATAGAGTTCCTAAGGACTAGGGGCTTTTGGTCTAAAGACCTAGAGGTTTCCAATGACATTCTTAAAGTTTATACCGAAGGCTCTAGGATACAAGACAGAGGAGGGCTGTGGGTCCTGATATTAAAATTTCTTATAGACCACTGCGCTCATGAACTTGTCAGATCCGGTAAGTAGCTCATAATCGCCAACACGCCACAGAGCATAAGTACTCCGATTGCCTCTTTTAAACTACAGAGTCTTCCAGGCAGAAGTCAAGACTATTTTGAAAGCGGTTCAATGTTTGTTGGCTGGTGAACTTATCCCTAAAAATCTCTTGTGGTACTCAGACACACAGGTTGCGACTAAGTCCCTAACGAACGCAGTTACAACTTCTGTTCTTGTCCTTGAATGATGAATATTGATAGAGAAATATCGGATCATTCAAACGTGAATCTTATATGAGTTCTGGAACATAGGGATATTGTTGGAAATTGCATTAATGATGAGCTGGTCACGTCCGTAATGTTACAGGGCATAAGTATTCGGATGGTCTCATTTAAATTGAAGATTATTCATTTATTCTAGAGAAGAGACGTGCAATATTGCTAGACTGTACTAGACACGTATTTAAATATTTAAATTACGTGGTCATCCAATCCTCAAGACAGATTCTCACGAGTCCATTGTCCTTTTCGTAGACATGCCGGAAGTTTGGCATTCTGTAGACCTAAGGCAGAGAAAAAGACTGTATTTAACCTCATATGAACCCACTAAACCTCATTTTGCGATATTTGGATTGTGCCATTCAATAGAAATTGATCCTCTACCTTACATGTTTGTCATTCATATTTATGTTCTTCAATTTATTTTAAAATCTGACATTGAATCTTAATGTTTGTTACAAGCGAACAATACGCAGTGTAGAGTGTTAAGAACCATTTTGAGTATTTTTTCGATTGTTATAAAATAGGCTTGTTTCTGTTGAAAAACTAGAAAATTGAGAGTATATCACACTTTAGGCTATAAAACGCCAACACTAAAACGGCGTCATGTTTAAATTTGCTCGAATGTCAGGTACACTTTCATTAAGAGTAGGGTCAGTAATTGGAGATAGTTGTTTTGCAATAAAAGTGTATGAAAGTGTTCGAATGTGTCCATAATCCGTTATACCTGTTCTAATATTGTATTTAATATATTTTTTTTTTTGGTTTGTAGGCAGCAATTTAAAATGATAAATTCATTATACAGCAAAAGTATACAAAAGTGATTACCTACAGTTTCATTTACAATATGTTGCGTATTATCTCCAGCTTCAATGTTTCAACATTTCATTTGCAGTTGTTATTACTGGATATATGCACCTCTAAATCAGCTTAAATATCCACTTAAAGACTTTTAATTCCATCTTATTTAAATGTTTATATTTGTGAACATAAAGTACAAATTACATCATTCCAGTATCGCATTAGAATTTCAACAATCCTTCCGAGAGGTACCACTTACTTGCTTCTTACACCCACATGTTGTGTGGGATAATTTTAGTCACGAAAATGAAGAGCTGAGGTTTGCAGTCACGAACTGCCGTCTATTTAGCCAACACTCGCCCTAGAAAGGCTTCTTCATTGCCTTATCTAGGCTTTTTGACACAATTTAAGCGCTCAAAGGTTCTTTTTGAATACCAACAAACCACAAACATTTCAAAAAACCGATTCCAAGATTCACACATTCTTTACAAACGATACTACTAAGCCAGTCCACTGCTTTTACTCTCCTTTTAATTCTGATGTGATGCAGTAGACTTCTGTCTCAACCATTGTACTAAAAAATGTTCGTTTAGAATATCTTCAGGCCGCGGTTTTTGTCTTCAGCGAGTGCGTTTAGTATTTGCATTTTAAATTTTCAGTACATGTGCGGTGTATGGAAATTTCTGAAATGCTTATCCGCCTTTCTTAACTACTATTGGGGTCGCCGTGGTCTAGTAGGTAGTGTGCTGGCTTCTTAGACTTAAAGCCAGGGTTCAAGTCCAGGCCAGACACCAAAATAAAACACCGAAAGTATTTCTTCGTCAGTTTCGTATCAGCAGATTTCTGGCAAAAACTTTGAGAGTAAATAAAATTGCCATGAAAAGTTTCTCAAACAATCTGTCGTTCGGAGTCGACTTTAAACTGTAGATCCCGACACTTATGTATAAAATTAGCACACACAACATAAGTAGTATGAGAAACTGCGGGCTTCTTGGGGACGATTGCTGTAGACTGTGTAATGGTGACGGTATGGCACTGGCCATTTTATAGTCACTTAGCAGCAACTCGTTTCCTTGCCGTTCGCATCTTCCCTCTTTCCACCTTTCCTAAAACCTGCACAATGCACTGCATGATTAGGGGCCATCCCCTGAGTGCTGGTCTCATAAAAAAAACATCTGGCGTAGGCTTCTCAATTGGTTAACCAATTTCATAACACATACGACTTCGGTTGAATTCTGCGATGCATCATTTTAGAGGCATAAAATAGAATTCATCTCTGATCGTCATAGTCTACTGTATAGATTCGTGAAGTCATGGGCAACTCTGACAAATTTTTTTCGCCTCCTCCCTCTTAGTCGTTTTATCGCCAAATACTTTAAAATTCGTTTGAAGTTGGCTATAAACCGTGAATCTCACAGCTTATTGATAAAATTAATACAACGTATGTAGAAGTCGCCGTGGTCTAGTGGGTAGTGTGTTGGCTTATTAGACGAAAGGCCCGGGTTCGAATCCCAGGTCAGACATCAAAACGAAAAATATTTCTTCGGCGACTTCCTCTCATTTCTGGCAAAGACTTTGAGAGTAAAAATTGCCATGAAAAGCTTCTGAAAAAATCTGTCGTTCGGAGTCGACTTTAAACTGTTATAGTGCCATCACTTATGTAATATAGTCACTGTTAGTCTAAGTAGTTTATTCGTTAAGTTAGTTTTATTCGTTAAGTTTTAGGTATATAAATAGAAATAAAATATTAATAAAAGGAGTTCAATTGTGACAATTAAACATAAAACTTCTAATTTATTATATGGCGATTCTGCCAAAATAAAAATTTAACAAAATTTAAAGGACTAAAAAAAAAGAAAAAAAAAAAAAAGGATATCTAAACAAAATATTTTGAAAAAAAGGATATTCTAAACAAAATATTTAAAAAAAGGATGTGGAAAAATTTTTTTAAAAAAAATAAAAAGGATGTGAAAAAAAAAATTTTTTTCTAAAAAAAGGACATTTAAAAAATAAATGTGGAAAAAAGGATGTTTTAAAAAAAGGACATGTGAAAAAAAATAAAAATATTTTTTAAAAAAAAAGGACATGTGAAGAAAAAAAAGAAAAATATTTTTAAAAAAAAGCAATTATTTTTGCATTTTGCACTTTTGAAGAGGTACAAACCCAAACTCCAAGAAATAAATTCAAAGCGTTCCCTATTTTGAATTATTAGTGTAAAATAAAACAATTAATTTGTTTTTTTGTAAAAAAAAAAAGAACAATCAGAAAAAATTTTTTATAAAAAAATGACACAAGTCTTAAAAAATATAATACTGAAAAGAACAATGTGAACTGAAAGTGTGTGTAATATTAAAAACATTTCGTTTTCTATATGAACTATAAAATAGAGACAAATGTAATAATAAAAATATTCGAAGTTTCGAAAAAATTTTAAAAAAGTGAAAGGAGACAACTATAAAAAATGAAAAGAAAACATCAAAAAATAGTTTTGAAAAATATTTTTCATTTTCTCTTGTCTATTTCTGTAATTATTTTTTTTTTAATTAAAATAAAAAAAATAAATCATAAACAGACAAAATAAAAAAAAAACGTCAGAACAAATCAAATAGACATGAAGAATTAAAAAAAATAGTAAAAAAAAGTGGGGTAATAAATATGTGCGTTTAACAAAAATAAAAAAAAATTAGTAAAACAAAACGAAATTAAAAACTAAAAATTAAAAGAACAAAAAAAAAAAATTAAAAAATAAGAAAGGAAAATATTTCGAATAAAAATGTGCCATATCAAGGGAATTTTGCACGCAATAGACTGAACAACAACAGCTATTAAGGAGAACAACAACACATTAAATGTTTAGGTGTTACCAACCCAACACCTTTGAAAAGAAATCTAAAAAATCGGATAAAATATGACAGACAGACAGTTATAGAACCAAAAACAAAATCAAAATCAAAATCAGAAACGAAAACAAAAGAAAAAAAAATAAAATTATAAATTATTTTTTACAATATGGGACCATCATAAATATTGTTAAGTTTATCAAAAGGTTCTTTTTTTCAATAAAACATTATCATGTTTGTCATAAAAACTTTTATTTTTTATTTTTCTATTAAAATTCTAGCTAATATGGTTGTTTGTGTTTAATTTATGTTTTATAATTGTCAATTGATTCTATATTTTGGTAAATTACCATTAATTTCTGTTTTTTTCATCTTCTGTTATTATATCAAACAGTTCAATATCTTTACACCATGGTTTTTAAATTCCTATATTGGGAAATTGTAAAAATTACATCATTTTTGGCCATACTGCTCTGTAAATTTTTCCATTGCCGGCTTCAGTTTGTAACCTCGAAAGCATATAGTCTAAACTAAGTGTTTCGTTAACAATTTCGAATTCAACAGATGGCAGTTTTTTTAAATTTTTTATAAATATTTATACGTAGTTTTTTATAATTATTCTGATCAATTATATATCCTTACTGAATTCCTGAGAAAATGTATCATAAATTTTTAGTTCAATGTCTTCATTATTGAAAGATTGGTTAAATTTAAGTTTTCCATTATTTTGTCCTTTTGACATAGATCGGGTAAGAACTAGTACTTGATCATTAACATTATTCTTTAATTCCTTTATCGATATTCTAGAGAGAGCATCTGCTCCCACATTCGATTTTTCTGTAATGTATTCGACAATGAAATTTTATTCTGACAGCTGAAATCTAGATTTCAACAAATCTCACTAAAGTAAAATTATTGTACTATCAAAAATATAAAAGAAAAAAAATTACAAGCTTTGAAAAGCATTGATTTTTTTTGTTATTTTTTTTATAAAATTACAAACTTGAAGTGTTTTTTTTTTTTTTTTTTTTGAGGGTATTCCATTATAAATGTTTTCCTTTTCTTCAGTTTATTAAAAATTTTAAATTTTATTTAAACAAAATCTCAAGTTGCTTCTAGCACTGTTACAAATTAAAGATACACAAGATAGAAAATTAACTTAAAAGCAAAGAATATGTTTATAAAAGAAAAAGTAGAAATTAGTGATGTAATTTTTTATTTAAAATTTATGATGTCCCCATAATGTGTTTTTTTTTTTAAATAAAATAAGGCTTATATATTTATTTATAGTAAACATATGTTATAACTGATAATAATAATAATTAAATTTAATAATAATATAATTAATTAAATAATAAAAATAATAACAATAATAATTAAAACAATTTTAACTTGCTTGACAATATTAAACTTGATTTTGTTTTGTATTGATTTGATTCTTGTCTTGATTTCATTTGATATTTCATTTCGTTTTCATTTGATATTTCTTGTTGATAATTTTGTGAAAATTTTTTATTATTTCTTTATTTCCATTTATTTGTTTTTTTATTAGTCATTCAGTACTAATGACCCTGTATTTCAATAAAAATTTTTTTGTTAAAATTTAAGTTTGTTTTTTTTTTTGTCATACATTTTTCAATACAAAGTTTTTTCAAAAAAAAAAAAATTTTTTTTCATCCCTTATTTCTTTTTTTTTTTTTTGAAAATTCATTTCAGTTTCTTTTTTTATATTGTTTGTTTTGCTTAAATCATTTTCATTTTGTTTATTTTTAAGTCTATCATCACATCACATTGTCATTTTATATTTTATTCTTCTTTTTTTTTATCAAGTTTATTATAACTTTCCTTTTTATATACATAAACTGTAAATGTATAGATTTAAATTTAGTTTAAAAAAAAATATAAATTGATCTAATAATTGTATTTACTTTTAAGTATAGATTTAAATTTAGTAATAAGATAGTTTTAAAGATATATAATTATAAATTATTTTTTTTTATAAAAAGGGAGGTATAGTGCCATCACTTATGTAATATAGTCACTGTTAGTCTAAGTAGTTTATTCGTTAAGTTAGTTTTATTCGTTAAGTTTTAGGTATATAAATAGAAATAAAATATTAATAAAAGGAGTTCAATTGTGACAATAAAACATAAAACTTTTAATTTATTATACTGTAGGTCCTGCCACTCATGTATAAAATTAACGCACACAACATAAGTGGTGTGAGAAGCTAGGTCGTAATCTTGACTGAAGGGTTGTAATGGCCAATTATGTATGTATGTAGGTGAGTTAAGAATCTAGGCCCGTAATCTTGGTTATAGATCCAACCCAATATTGTACGAGTTGTTTCACATCAAAATGTTGCTTTTCCCAATGGCAATTGAGGTCCTGCCTTTCAGAAGATTTTTTTTTCTGTTACCCCTCTTGTGAGCATATGCCTTCTACAAAGCATTTGTTTCCTCTTTCCTCTTCTTTAACATCTTGTTTGTTTGTTGTTCCAGCTAAGCAGGTAATTAGTCTATTGTAGTAAGTCCTAGGTTAATGGGGCTATCATCTATGGCTGCCTGGAAACAATGCCCACTTCCACAAAGCAATTGTTTCCTCTTCATTTTTTTGTTGTTTCAGCTATGCAGGTAATTGGTCTGCTATATCAGATTCTAGGATAATGGCACTGACATCTTTCGCTGCCTAGAATCAACGCCCTCCGAATATTTGGTGTAGTGTTGGAGAATCTAGCTTTCTTTTCCCACAACATAGTGGCACTGCCTGACCCTTTCCTTTTTCCATTTCCAGAAGGTGAGGGGCTTCTTAGATTAATTGTTTTGGGTTGGGCTGAAGTCATTTAATTTAAAATTCGAAAACCACGACGAAAAATTGTCTACCTTATAATTCCCATCTCCTTTTTCCATATAAACAGAGGTAGTCAGTCAGCAACATCTCTACATCACTTTATAATAATATTTCATCATTTCTTTATTCATTTATTCATTAAAAAAAAATTATTTTTGTTTAAGTATTTATTGATGCGTATCTAATTTGAAATAACAAAACCAAAAAAGGGGTAGGAAAATAAAACCCATCAGGAATGAGAAATGAAAAATGTGAAATGAAAAGCAACAAATAATGAAAATAACAAAAACCAGGTGTAAAATTCATTACCACCTCAAGCTATGCAATGTTCAAAAACAGCCGTTTAGTGATTTTGAATTGTTTATTTATTTATTTAGTTTGTTGTTATTGTTGTTGTTGTTGTTGTCTTTACTGTTATTGTTATTATGTTGTTCGGTTAAATATTTATTTTTGAAACATTTCATCTGTACCTTTGCAATTTGATGAATTTTCTTTTTTTTTTTTGTTGTGTTGCTCATTTCTTGTTTATCAATTTAGTTTCGTTTTTTTTTTTTTTTTTTGTTCCTTTAATTGTTTATTAAATTTTGTTGTTGATCTGAAAATGAAATAGGCCTTTAGGCTTTAATTTAAATTCGATGAAATTTTAATTAGAAACTTTCAAAATGTTATTTACAAGTTTACGGCTATTATTTTATAATAAATACACGTCATTTGAAATTGCATTTGTTTAGCTGCTATCAACATGAGGGAAACGATTGGCTGCCTATTTAAGGACGAGTGAGAGCAAAAATAATATTCTTTTAGACTAATGTCTAGGGTCTTAGAGAGGAACAGTTTACTGATAGTTTTCAACTACAATGTTACCCCAGTTTCTGTACAACCAATAGCTCTATATACCACTAGAAATTCTATTTTCTTTCATTGATTCCTTGGGAAGCAACAATCAAAGGGCAGTCTAGAACCTTTTAAAATTGACTGAAAATTTGAAACAAATCGAAAACGTAAGGTACTCGAGTAATTTTTGAAACCAACTACGTATTATCGCCACCGAAAAGCCCAAAATCCATACCAAAAGTAACTAACAAACACTAGATTGAAAACAAACCGGTTATATAGAGTGTTTGGTAGATTCGAAAGGAAATTATCTATTATAAGCAATTAAACCAGTCGAAACTATTAATTCTGGTCTAAACGACATGCAATTCGAAAATTGTTTATTCCATCTTTTTCGATTTACCCAAAATTTTATGAAATCAACAGGGAATTTTTAAAGCTCCTGCTATAAAGCCTACATATTGAACCATTTGACTACTTATAGTCTCAGTGTCTACAAAATTTTGTTGATTTATATTAAATATTCGCCAAAATTCAGTCACCCCCTGGGCAAATATATATCGAGTCCTTATAACTTTCACAGTTTACAACGGTCATTTTTTTGAAACTACATTTCTCAGAATTATTTGTTATTTATTCCGTCTATTTTGCCAAACCATTTTGGACGTATTTAACATTCAATAACACATGCAAATAAAAAAATTGTTTTATCAAAACGGATGTTCTCCTCTGGTAACGAAACGTTTCTTCGAACATGAGGACGGCACAACCATAACGATCAACAGAGATACCTATCGCACCACGGTAACAATTTTTTTTTGAATCCGCCATTCATGGTATTGATGTGAATGACGTTTGGTTTAAGCAGGATGATCCACAATGCCACACATCTCATGCCAAAATGGATTTATTGCGTCCAACGTTTGATGGCAGTTTAATTAGTTGAAATGGTGATGTCAATCAGCATTACCGCTGGAAATTTTTAAGAAATCGCACAAAAAGGGGATTTTGAAGAAAAAGTCGCACAAAAAGTGTATTTTGGCAGTAAAAAGGAGCAACATTTTTAAAAGAAAAGAAAATGTCTATAGTCTAGTCTCCAGTCTCTTCTATAGTCTAGTATGTAGTCTGTAGTATAGCCTAGTATATAGTATAGTATATACTCTAGTCTATAGTCTAGTATATAGTCTAATCTATAGTCTAGGCTACAGTCTAGTATATAGTCTAGTCTATACTCTAGTCTATAGTCTAGTATATAGTCTATATAATCTAATCTATAGTCTAGTATATAGTCTAATCTATAGTCTAGTATATAGTCTAGTCTATAGTCTTGTCTATAGTCTAGTATTTAGTCTAGTATATAGTCTAGTCTATAGTCTTATCTATTTTATCTAGGCTACAGTATAGTATATAATCTAGTCTATATTGTAGTCTATAGTCTAGTATGCAGTCTAGTCTATAGCCTAGAAAAAGTACTTTTTAAAAAAAGAGGAAAAAAGGGTCAACAATTTTGAAAAGTGTCAGATTTAGTTCATTTTAGTAAGGGGGCACAAAAAGTGGCGAGGTCGCTGAAAAAGTTTCAAATTGCGACTTTAGTCGCTCAAAGGTAACGTTGATGTCAATTGGTCGCCAAGCAAGTGCGATTTGACACCGTTGGACTATTTTCTGTGGGAAGTCGTTAAAGAAAAGTGTTATGCCGACAGACCGGATACAATTGCGCATTTGAAGGACAACATTCGCGATGCTAGTGCCGAGATACGACCCTATACACTGGAAAAAGTGCACTAAAATTGTTCCGATCGAATAAGATACTGTGAGGCCAGGCGCGGCAGTCATATGTGAAACAACCGCTCAAAGTAAGTTTCTACCTGCACTGTTTAAACCAGTCATGGAAGCCGCCCTAGTCTAGTAGATAGAATGTTGACTTATTAGATGTAAGGCCAGGGGTCAGACAACGAAAATATGGAAAAAATATTTCTTCGCTGATTTTCTCTGCAGCTGATTCCTGGCAAAAACTCAGGGAATAAATAAAATTGCTATAAAAAGTTTCCTAAAAAATTTGTTTTTCGGAGTTGATTTTAAACTGTATGTCCCCACCACTCATGTATATAATTAACGTACACATAACATAAGATGTGTGAGAAACTAGCTCCAAAATCCTCACTGAAGGATTGTAATGACCAATTATGTATGTATGTATGTGTAAATGAGAAAATGGTTAATCAATCCTTCCGTCAGATATGAAAATACTTAAGCCGATGTAGGTTGATTTTCTCGAATTTGCTACAAACATACTTCAATCAACAAAAAAACGAAATTCCTTTATGGAATACAGAGAACATATACACATCACTGTGGCATCGTATTGCCATATATAAATATGCCTTAATTATATGCGGAAACTATAAAACGTTGAAGTCCTTTTATGTTTGGCAATATGAATTTCTAAATAATATGGGAAAACATATTCGAAAATATTTAATTTAATTTAATTAGTCTCCTCTCTAATACTAAGTCCATGTAACCCATTCAACACAACGCCAACTATTAATTATGCACAAGTATTTGTGAATTTAGAGTGTACATATGTATGTATATGTACAGCCATGGAGCAGTTGTTACTAAAAACATGTTTAATTTCACATACTTATGTATAACACATATACATACACAAATAAATATTTAAATGTGCTTTGGTGTACATGTATGTAGTACAGATGTATGTATGTGTTGTAATATTTAAGCAATAAATTTGTATAGAAGTATGATTATGACCATTAATATAATACGAGTAATAATTATTATTTTTTTATTTTTTTTATTTTATTTTTATATTCATTTTACTATGTATTGTATGGGCGATATTATTTCATGTACAATTAGTTTCAGCCCAAAAATTCTTTGAGGTAAAATATTTATATGGTATAAACACAATACTATAACAACAACAACAACTCCACAAAATAAAAAATAAAACAAAATTATTATAATTTATTTTCATTTGGTATCTATTTGCACACTACAATTCAATTGGTATTTTAAGTTTGTCACATCATATGTAGTATGTACGTATAAGGCACATCATAATGTAAAAATTAACATTTTCTATGTCACGCAATGTATGAAGAAGTTTAAGACAAGAAAACTTAATAATACGTCCTGAATAACACTGTGGCGATAAACAAAACTGGTCGAATTGGCACCAAAATCTTAAATTCTTAAATTAATGTCAATGTAATGCCTGATATCAATTGTGACGTTTATAGAAAACTTGTATCAAACACAACCAATACATTTGAAACTAGCGTAATTCGAAATACTCTGGAATTAGAAACTAAATATGATCACAGAGAATTTTAATTAATTCCTCTTTTTTTGTTTTGAGACACTGCATATGCGTTGGTATTATTGGGACTCTAAGCTTTCATCCAATCATCAATCATCTATTGCTGATCGTTCAGTGACAATTTTTATCATCAAACTTACCATTCTCGTAAAAGATATTTTTTACCATACCGAACTATAAGTATTTTAGGACATTTTTAACCAAATGGTATAATTCGATATATTCTTTTGTTACTACATCAACGGGAAATTAAGTCACCCTTAAGCCACTAGATTTAAAAGTAGATAACAGGTCTCTCTCTCTCTCTCTTAAGTATACTTTGAATATTCCAGTAAGTGAGCTACAGTTGACGATAGTAATCTTTTACTCCGCATACGACCTCATAAATTTTTTATTATCCGAACAAAATGATCACCTTACCCTCAACCATAGTTTATCTGACAATTATTGTTCTTACATACCCTATGCGATATAATAGACAACTACTGCTAATGCTGCTTTTACTGACTTTTTTAAAGGAAGTACCAATTTCGTATCCCTGGGATAATCGCCATAAAGAGCACAGCACCTATTAAGGCATTGGAAGCAATAATCTTTTGTTAGCTATAGTTGCAAATAGTAATCATTTACACTGCATGGGTCCTCTAACATTTGGCATCATCCTGTACAACGTATCGCTGTTGACCGAAGTCCATCTTGCAGTTATTGTACGCACCTATCGCGCTATCACCGACGAATACCACAAATGAAGATACACAGATAAACGCTGTAAAGAACTATAAGGACATTGGAAACTATAATATTTATGTAGCCGATTGATATACGAAAACGATATGAGGGTATTGAAGAATATATTAAACAGAGGCATAAATCGCATAGAATAGAGACAACAGACGGATAACAGCTTAAAACGGAATTATCCGAGTGGATGCCTAGCATGTCAATCGTGACCAATTTCATCATTCTGGTATCGGATAAACTTTCTTGGTCAATCGAATCTGTATGACCAAAGTACCCGTGACAAATTCTACCTCTGAGTACTAGACTATAATAAAGACATACACGTGAGATCAGTAAATGTATGATCTGGCCCACTGCATAAGACTTAAGGTAAAGGAAATTAAATGTCTTCACAGATAGTCAAATGACAAGCTCTGCTAAAATAGACAAGGATAAGATGTCAAAGACAATAAAAAGGCATCTAATACTTTACGCAGACTAAAATGCGTACTGAATTTTAGGGGGATCTAGTCATCAAATAGTGATTGAAATGAGAAAGTGAATCGAATTACTAAAAAACCAGTCGTCTAATGAGAGCGTAAAAATCACATCATTATTGCCGATCAATGGCACAGAAGAGAAAATTTTAAAGATAATCTGGAGCGATCATGATGACAGAAAATGCATACATAATTGGTCATTGCATCCCTTCAGTCAGGATTATTGACCTAGTTTCTCACATCACTTCGGGATGTGTGTTAATTTTATACGTAAGTGGCGGGACCAACAGTTTAAAGTCGACTACTCTCGGATTTTTTGCCATAAATCTGCTGATACGAAATCGCCGAAGAATTTCGGTATTTTATTTTGATGTCTGGCCTGGGGGTGAAGCCTGGCTTTAGGTCTACTAAGTCAACACACTACCTACTAGACTGCGGCGACTTTTTGGTGACAGAAAAACCATAAGTATATTACGATTAAGTAAAGATAACTTGATCACACCATTGAGAATCCTTATCGTCTCAAATATTCATTGAACCTCCTACGCGTGGTTGATAGAAATCAAAGCAGAGTATATAAAGGAGATATTGCAACAATGGCACGCTTTTTACAATATTTTCCAGCTTTCGTAAGTCCGAGTTCTCTATTGCAGACATAACTCATCTCAGGACAGTCGATAAGTGGTGAATACAATAACAACAGTTGTTAGCTGTTTATATGCCGATAGGCATGAAAAATTCAATCGCTTTGATTGAGACGCTGTAGTCTAGTTACTAGCGTGTTGGCTTATTGGACTTGAGGCCCATGTCAGACATCTCCAACAAAACGAAATATGAACAAATATTTCTTCGGCGACTTCTGGTAAGAACTGTGAGTGAAAAATAATTATTACGATGAAAAGTTACTCAAAATCTGTCCTTCGGAATCGAATTTAAGCTGTCCCACTACTCATATATGAAGTTAACATGCACAGCATAAGTGGTGCGATAAGCTGGGTTATAATCCTGACTGAAGGGTTGTAATGACCAATTACGTGTGTACCAGACATAACTTATCTCGGAGTAGTGGATATGGATCTAAAAGCAGTCGTTATGGCTCGGGTATATGGCGATAGGCATGCTAAATTGAATCCCTATGGTTGATCTATTCGCCTTCACCCTATATGCATACATTCCTCACTATTTAATCTAGTGAGGAATAATTAACGGAAACATAAGTTTGCCAATGAAGCTGAGAGCATAAAATCAGGCCTGCGATGAATTATTTTTTTTTATCAATATTTTCAATCATATTACATTCAATACAAAATACTTAATAAACCTATATGCTCGGGGGTAGGGGCGAATAATAAAAACCCAAAAAAAAGAATGAAATAAATTTTATATTTTATTTTACAATATTTATTATTTTGTTACCAATGGAGGTCATCGGTGCATGGAATGCCATCGACCAATTATTTGTGCAAAATTTGTTACCTATTAGTTAAATAATTCCTATACGAAAAATAATATAAAAAAAATTAAAAAATAACATAAAATATAACGGTAAAATATTTATATTGTTTTAAACTAAGGATAAATGTTTTCGGTAACAGATAGCAGAACAACAAAAAAATTTTTTTCATTTTTTTTTTATTTATTTCAATAATAAAATTTTGGAAAAACCTAATTGGATAGTTGGCCGGATAAAGGATATAAAGCTTATGTGCAAATTATTATAATTACGATGGACAGGGAAGTTAAAAAAAAAACGGATAACAACAAAAAAATTCGAATTTATTTTGAGAAATAATTTTCGAAAATATTTGCTTAAAAAGGGTTAGAAATGTTCTGTCCTTTTAAATTCTTAAACATTTAAAATGTTTTTCAAAAATAATTTATGCCTCAAACAACTGTGTATACCTGCTCATGGTTGTCATAACATTCCATATGCATACCAATGGCAACGACATGGGCTAAGAGTGGTAGAGTAGAGTAGAGTAGCAAAGATGAAATCCTCATCATCATCATTAAATCGATATCAATTATAATTGAAGGGTTATGATTATTTCGATAATGACAAGAGTACATCATACATACATTTGTATGTACGTATGTGTATTAGTATATATTTCCTTATATGTAAGTACATATGTATGTACATGCAAAACGTATCAATTCTTACAACTGCCTATTTGCAACTATGTAAGTTTATGTGTGTATTTGCGTTATTAGCGTGGCATAAATTCGCTTGAAATTCTTTACTAATTGGTCAACTTCATAGCTAACCAATGTATGCAATGTACATATACAAGGGTTAGACGTGGTGTTATTAAGAATACGAGGGTTTGCCAGTCAAAATAGTTATTATAAGAACGTTAATGTTAATGCCTGTGATTGTTTTTAATTTTATATTACATGGCCCCTTAATATCTTAGGGGCCTTACTTTTTCCTTTTTAGGAATACCATCGGTGTTCACATCATTCCTTCGGTTTTTTTTAATATTTGGCGTAAATAAAGGACCCTAGTTTGACAGAGATTTTTTTATGAGACCAAAACTCAGGGGATGGGCCCTACTCAGTGCAATGCATTGCAGTGAAATAATAAAAATAAGTTGCGACAAAGGGAATAGTGCTTGTGGATATTAAATTTGAAACTTTTTATAAGTGGTACAAAAGATCTTTGCAGGTAGGGAATACCTGCTACCAACTAAAAAACAAATTCTGTCTGCAAGGCATTGTGCGATCCATTGGCCAATTGATCACAAACGAATGTGGCCGCGAGAAAGACAGGTGCTACGTAAGAAAATACGATTTTCTTTAATAAGTCCCTTTATCTCATATGCATACATACATAATTTTGTCATTACAACCCTTCAGTCAGTATTAAAAACTAGCTTCTTCCACCATTTACGCTACGCGTGATAATTTTAAACATTAGTGCCAGAACCTACGATTTAAAGTCGATCTTGAATGGAAGATTTTTGAGAAACTTTTCATAACAAAGTCAGAGTTTTTGTCAGAAACCTGTTGAGAATATGTCTCCAAAGAAATATTTTTTCATATTTCGTTTAGTTCGTAATATCTAACCTGCGGTTTGAACCTCGCGTCTAATAAGCCAATACACTTCCTTTATCTCGGTTAAGCAAAATCCGTAGAACAGTGAAACACAAGCCATATTATAACGATGCTCCACCGAATAATCAATAGAGTTACATACCCTTCCGTCGCTAATGAGCACTTTAGCCCTCTCCTGTATTCGGTTCTCAAAGTTTATTTTCAGGCAACGGACCATACATGAGAATTGTATAAATAGCAGGGTCAGCTGAAGTGTAATTTTTCTTGTACAGTCTTAAGAAGCCGAGGCACTTGGCTGCTTCTTTAGACACTGGAAAAATGTGTTATTTCCAGTGGACATTACACTGAATTTACATGCCAAGATAGAGATGCCATCTATCAATTTTTAGAAATTATACCATCTTTGAATACACACAGATTTGTTGTCCATAATTGCCGGGTGAGAAACTGTATCAATTATATTCATTCTACCCTCGTATATCATATATCGTTAAGGCATTGTAAGGATTTCGATAATTTTATTGTAATAATTCCACGTAAATTAACTGATGAGGAAGTCTTGGTGATGTTGTTCGTCGCCTCCTATGTCGCAAGCGTATTTGAGATGTTATTGTTGTTTTCGGTTGTTAGCAACTATTTATTGCAACAATAATAATGAGCAGAGCAGTCAGCAATTGTAACAGAAATAGTAGCAAATAGTATTTGCAATTAGATTTAGTTAAATAGACATTTGCACGTAATACATCTACTAATACTTACATACATACAAACCATACCATAGCATTTGAAAGAGCGTTAGTGTACGTGTATGAATAAACGCGTCTATTTTGATTGTTTAACTTAATTTATGAACTTCTGAACTTTATTTGCTCTTAATTTTCACATACCAATACACTCACATACATACACTTATACGCACACACTCACAGTGACACGTACATATACACACATGCCTCGATATAATGTTAAATCATTATGTTTACATATGTACACTTAACGTTACAATTACCAATACATATTCGTGTATGTACTGTTAAACGTATACGTTTATTTGTGTTTGTATTGTATGATATTGAAAAGGCATGTGTCTAGTAATTAAATTTTGCTAAAGGTTTTTCGTTAAACATTTTATGATGGTTGATTTGAGATATAGAAGAAGAAATGCTTTATTTAATTATTGTTATATAAATAGAGAAAACACGCACACACTTACATTCATATAAATATGCATATACATACATATATAATGCAAAAAAATTAATAAACATTAACAGGGTATAGAAAAATTGTAAAGAATTGTATTTCTTTAGAGTTCGAATTTACAGCAAGCCCATGATGAATATTTCCTCGCACCTATCCTCCTCCAACAATAGATTTTTAAAACATTTACAAGGTTCCGGCACCCAGCTTATATATTCAAATTTTCTGCATTTTGATGACTTCCTACTTAAGATTTGCAAAGCTTATCAGATATCTGGGCGTAATAATTGGCGATCTTTGATCTTACTAGGCTTTATTTAATCCGGCTGACGCTGACATGCTTCGCAAGGGTTCTTTTATATGTTGAGGAGAGCAGTATCATCAGGTGTGAATGTTTCTTTTTATTACCATGTCCGAAATATGAAGCAAATATAGAATGGGATCCAAAATATTACCTCATGTTGCACTACATACAATCGTCTAGGAAATATTTCAGAATTTATCTTCCCTTTAGCAGATCATGTAATTTTCCAATATCTTTGCTATACTTATAGGTAGGTTAAGTTAAGTGGTGAAAGAGGTCCCACATAAGCTAGCATTTAGGCCTATTGTGATACTACAATTACTTCTACTCGGATGTCAACCAATCCCCAAAGAAAAGCACTTCGAATTCAAAATAAATATAGGGATCAGTCAATGATATCAGAAAACTATAGGCCAGAAACCTCTATCTCTTCATGATTAGAGCAGGAGACATTAGTTGGCCCGTGAGGATCACCATAATGCGATGGATGACCAAACGATTTAAAGCCAGAAGTGAGTCAGTCGTTTACATGTGGATAGTTTAGCTTTAATTAAATATTATATCCTCATGCCACTCCTTTTCGGCAGCTTGAGTAATCTCAATATATAGGGTAAGACAAAACGAATGAATTTAACTGAATTTCCACCCGCGATTTATTCTTTAAACGGAACGTAATCAAACCATTTCTAAGGTGAATAAATTGATTATCGGTCATTACAACACTTAGGTCAGTATCTACCCATGAGTGGCGCGACCTAATGGGAACTTTAATGGCAAATAAACTTAAGAAACTTTTCATGGCAGTTTTATTTTACCTAATTGGTGACTACAACCCTTCAGACAGTTTTCAAACCAATTATGTTGTGTGTGTTAATTTTGTCCATGATTGGTGATACCAACAGTTTCAAATTGATTCCGAACGTCAAATTTTTTTGTGAAATTTCTCATGGCAATTTAATATTAATCTCAGAATTTTTGCCAGAAATCTGTTGAGTGGCAATGGCCGAAGAAATATTTTTTCTAATTTCGTTTTCATGTCTGACCTGGGGTGTGAACCGTGGCCATACGCCTTTTAAGCTAACATACTACCTACTAGACTACGGCGACTTCGCATACTTGATTATAAAGAATGTTAAAAAGTGTATCATGTGTGAGACTAACGTGTACAAAATACTACGGACGAAATAAGGCTTAATAAGACTTAGTAAAAAAGCCAGTTTAAGGACTACTATGAAACATAATGCTGAGTATCTCGTAGGATTGAATGGAAATTGTTTATTATGAGCTCTTACAATATGATTATACGATTGGTTTTAATCACTACTGTTAACAATTAACGAGAGGCAAGTAATTCAGTAAAAACGGCTAGATTGAGCCAAAAAGAAAAGGTGTTTGGCTTCCAGTATGACAAAGATAGAGTTAAACAGCTACTACAATGCAGAAAGGAAGCTTGGCTGATAAATTTTAATAAATCTATTGTGACCTCTGGCGAAGCTTTCTTAATAGTTTAAATTTAAAGCCTGCCAAACGCAATTGGATCAGCTCTTTCGCTCGAAAACTATACCAAGGAATAATGTTTACCTCTTATTAGCGCTTCATTTGAAATTCTAAAAATATAAATTCAAGTTTCGAACGCGACTATATACATATACGTATATATACATATATGTGTATATATATAAACAATCCTGTTATTTTTCCTCTAATCATAGATTTTAACGAATCTTATACACCTAACTTATACCCACCTATTGTGATACTCTCGCACACACACATTAACACACACACACACTTAAAACAAATAATCTATGGAAAGTATGTATGTATATGTGTATTTAAACACAATTGTTTATTATACAATAGATCGTGAGGAAATTTATGCGCAAGTATGTATATATATTAGTGCTTATACATGTATTTACAGTATTGTTTATGTATTGTATATATGTGTATGTGTGTATATATCCTTGACCAATTTCAATTGAATTTTATTAAAGTTTAATAAACATTAGTGGCCGAAATTGTACGTGCCAATAATTGTTAAAGTCTTAAATTAATTTTCAAATTTCATTTAATAAACATACAGGAAATAGTTTATTAAACATATACTTTCTCTCTCTCTCTTTATGGGTATTAGATATGAATCTTTTTATATGTAAATATTTATACGAGGGGCATTTTTTATATAGAACGTGCGACTAAGGAAGTAATGGCCATTCGATATTTCCCTCGAATACAATCAAACATTGAAACACAGTCCACATTCTGACGGCGCTTTAATGAAACCATAGCGTTGGATAGCCCACTGCCGTTAATAAGCACTTTTACCTTACCCTCTAAGCAGTGGAAAAGTTTAAAGGCTTAAAAAAGTTCAAGAAATTTCTTTGAGTGAGACCCCGTTGAAAATCTATAACTCTTCTAAATAAAGATAGCCTTTCCTATCTTATCTTCCATATACTCCTCCATTTCAACACTCTATTTCTCTTCTATTTGTCTACTTCTTATCTCTCTGTCAAAATAGCGTGGAATAAACAAATATAGATCGTATCCGAATTCACTTTAAAACCCCTTGGTCACGCCCAATTGAATACTATGTTTAGGACGTTTTGGCCACTTCTTCATAAATGGTTCGGATTCTTACCATTCTGTAGAAGTATTAGCACGTAGTCCGCATAGGTTAAAGTCATTCTTCGGTGTAATATCCTCTAAAGACCATATATAGCGGTGATTCATATAAAAGATTGCACATGCATATGGTCAATAGCGACAATCGACGCCTGATCCCCCTGAAATTTACCTAAGAACTGGATTGTTGTATCTATGATTGAAGTATTATTTAATATATTAACGCTCTCTCAGTGTCAATATAAACTACGTGAGCATATAGTTTATGGTCTAGGTACACATGTCTATATAATGGATGGCTTCGTCTACAGACCTTCCTCTGATATAGCCATGTTGCCTAAAACTTGGCCTTTCGTTAGATATTTTACTATCCAACACGGTAACCTAATTCTGCTGCATGGTTTTGTGCAATAAAAAGATCAGGATAATTGAACGAACACCAATTGTTGGTATGAACACCAAACTTGTTTCTGTGGGTTAGACAGGCAATTTAAATTCCGACAAGATGAGTTGGTACGATATCCGCCTAATTTTGTAGAAGTGCTGGGAAAATTTCTGCGAATCCTGGTGCCTTATAAGGAAGTAAAGCTTTTGATTCTTCTGAGGGGCTAATCACTACTACATCCTGTACTATGGAGTCTAACATCAGCCTTGAACGTCTTAAGCAAAAGTCAGTTAGCAAGAGTCCTACTCTTTACTAGGCAACGACGTATGAACTACTATCATCCTTGAATTTGCTACAATCGCCAGCTTAAATGGAAACAAAATTGATTAATGAAAATAAATTAAAAGCGAAAACAAAAACAAGAAATAAAAACATGAGACAGAAGATGCTTTCCAGGAGCCTTGTGTTCCTTAAAAGCAAAGAAAAGGAAGTAAACATATAATTTCCGCCTTTAAATATTTATAAACAGGTTACCCAAGTCTTCACGAGCATGTTTGTAGTATACTTTAAAGACACGCAATTAAATTGCCAACATGTCTATTGGTTTTGAAATTGAACCAAAGCAGCACTTATTTATTCCCATGCTTAAGGAATTTACTAAACCGTGAAGTATACAACTAAACAGTATCGAATGTTTAATTTTCTGAAAGTAATTTTCTACGAATTTAAGTTGCAAAAATCAAAACAAAAATCATGAAACAAGCTAAACTTATGTTACAGAATGTTAAAGATTGGTTTGGGCAACTGGAACATAGTAGGGGGCCGAGTTAAAAAATAACCTACAACTTGATGGAATGCAATTTCAATATCAATTTTATTATTAATTATGACCCAAAAACAAGAGGGTCTTATGACAGGATCTACCTAATTTTGAGAGTTAATCACGGCTATCTTGTTGCAGCTACATCTGTCACAGTCTGTTTTACCTAATAACCATGGAGAGATATAGAATTCAACAACACGTGCGAGTAATAAAATTGTGCTCTTTTTTCAAATTGTGTGCTCTTTTCTGGCAACAAGCAATCATCTTCAACAAGGGTGCCCGTTCTAGGCTCACTATTTGAGAGTGAAAATCAATAGAAAATTCAATCAGAAAAATTGGCACACATCCATCTGGCTGTGTATTCCCACAAGATACATCGTGGAAACTTTAACATCGACTCCCGACAGGCAGTTTAAACTTTCAAAAAAGCTTCCAGGATATTAAATTTTCTTCTGCCAAAAGTTGGACAACGACAGTGTCATCTTCAAATCATCTTTATATTTACATGCACGTATATGCATACATACATACATGGACATTATAACTCTCCAGTTAGGATTACGACCTAGCTTCTCACACCACTTGTGTTGCGTGTGATAATTTTATACATGAGTGGCGAGACCTACAGTTTAAAGTCGACTCCGAGCGACAGATATTTTTTTTTTTTTTGAAAATACTGTTTTCATGGCCATTTTATTTACTCCTAAAGTTTTTGCTAGAGATCTGCTGAGAGGAAATTGCCAAAGGAATATATTATACGCAACCAACACCCTACCAACGGCTACAGCATACTCCAGTTCAATTACTTTTAATAGATTGTCGAAGAATCTTAGCCACAAAACAAACTGATGCATTGGGTAGCATATTATAGATTTGTTTGTCACTTTATTAACCGGAGAGGAAACACCTAAGCCATCATGTAGGCTTGTTGCACACCCACCATTAGGAATACTTCCTTACTCCTTATATGAAGTCTATGTCTTGTACAAATTTCCTTCACTACTTCCAGTCCATTTATCTGTAATGAGTTTTATTGGGTAATGTGTCATTCCCAAAATGTTGGTTTCTCGATCTTACGAAATAAGAACTTGCATGTTTGCATGACCATCAATGCAAATGTTTATACCAAACCCTGATTGGAGGTTCATCACTGTTTCATGTGGACCTAATCGGAAAAGAAATTCTCAAATCAGACATTAACGTGGTCTCAAGAACCATATAGTTGGTGATTCGATCTGAGTGTTATCTCCATATCAATGGAATGACATGCGGAGTAGTGGAATGGCAGAATGGATTGCTTCAAGCATATGGATGATGTAGCACAATGCTCGACATATATATATGCCAAGTAGATTCAGATGTACCAAAGTATGGTAATTATCATTCTGACAATTTACAAACATGCATACAAAATTTGTTACTACAACCCTTCAGATAGGATTACGACCAAGCTTCTCATACCGTTTATGTTGTATGTGTTAATTTTATAGATGAGTGGTGGGACCTACTGGTTAAAAACCACTCCGAACGACGAATTTTGAGAAATTTTATTAACTGTTAGAGTTTTTCTCAGAAGAGTGCTGAAAGGAAATTGCGGAAACAAATATTTCGTAATGATGTAGATGTCTTACCTAGGATTTGATTCGAAGCCTCATTTCTTATAAGCCAACACACTACCTACTAGACTACGGCGACTTCAGCATGAAAACAACTTCGTTTGATTCCATTAATACACCAACAGGCAATCCGTCGTAACTTATTTATGATTCCACGTTGCCTCTTCTGCCTGAAAACGAAGTCTAAAAGTAGAAGCCCAAAGAGGAGGAAAATACTTCTTTCCCACATTGCATATTAAACAGCATTAAGTTTTTTAATATTATAATTTCCATGCTACGTAAACATAACAAATTTTCATTTCCTTTTTAGGTTTTTGATTCTTTTTTTTTTTCCGTGGCCTCATAAAACAAAAACTTGATCAATTCCTTAATACGGCTTTTTAGTATTCCACTCACAAGTAGGTTGTACACATCTGGTGCATGGATAAAGTTATAACTATTAATTTATAGAACGAGTATTAATATTAATGTGTGTAAACAATTCCATACACATACACACACACATACACATACATATATTTATAGACAAGCATATTGACCAAAGGCAGTAGGTGTAGTTGCCTTCATATGAAAGCGCATTTAACCAGATGTCAAATGCTTAGCAATATCCTTGGCATCTCAGCAACTACACTTCCTATACCCTGGGTCTTTATAAATCCATACAGAGAATACAACATACGACATACAGCACTTATGTATTCAACTATCTTTTCTAATGTCTTTCTTAAACAAACCAAAGAATCTAAAAATCCAATATATTTTCCTACACCAACCACCACACAAAATGTACAAACTGTTATAAATAAACTATCAATTTAGCCAGGATTTTTGCCATGCTGGCATTTTAACCAACGTATGTATGTACAGTAGCGAGCACAAAAAATGCAACACTGTGCCATATGATCTTTAATAAGATCTGTTTCAAAATAACGGTAACTAATTTATAACCAGGTAGTGGTAATCCTCGAAAAACTACCTCTCGCCAAGACCGTCAGATGATTGCACTGGTTAAAAAAGATCCACGAAAGACCGCAGTGGACGTTGCTAATTTCGCAAATGGGAGTCTCTATAGGCGTTCACACTGTTCGCCGTAGGTTGAAAAAGGCTAATTTGCATGCGAGACGACCCGCAAAGAAATCTCTCATCAGTGTAATCAATAAAAAGAAGCGCCTGGAATTTGCAAAACGTTACAAGGATTGGTCAAATGAACAATGTGCTAAAGTCTTGTGGAGCGATGAAAGCAAATTTAATTTGTTTGGCTCCGATGGGACAAATTTTGTTCGAAGACCGCCTGAACAGAGATATTCTCCAAGATATCAACTTCCAACCGTAAAACATGGCGGTGGATCAATATGGTGTGGGGTAAGGAACGATATGTTTAAAAAAAATTATTGATTTTACGTCACGTATTTACAGGTGCATTTTCCCGTGATGGGATAGGTCCCTTAACTCAAATCGAAGGAAAAATGGACGCCAAGAAGTACTGTGAAATCTTTGGAGAACACATGCGGGAAAAAATGCCTCCTGGTAGCATATTCCAACAGGATAACGATCCAAAGCACTCAAGTCGCTTAGCTCGAAACTTTTTAAGCGACAATGATGTCAATGTTTTGGATAGGCCATCACAGTCTCCCGATCTAAACCCCATAGAAAATCTTTGGGAGCTATTAGATCGGGAAGTTAAGAGGAAACATCCGTCAAATAAGAGGCAATTAGAAGAAATTTTGAAAAGTGAATGGGCGAAAATATCCATTAACACATTAATAGCTTTAGTCAACTCTATGCGTTCTAGGTTGCAAGAAGTCATAAAAAATAAGGGCTACGCCACTAAATATTAATTTTAAGATTTTTTTTTGTAAGAATTACTATTTAATTTAAATAAACACATTAAAATTTATGCTGTTGCATTTTTATTGCTCCCATGAAATTCGCACTCTTTTTAATAAATAACAAAATAATATATCATTAATTAAAACTATTTACATAATGTTATTGATAATAGGTAGGGATTGATAACCCAAAGAAATATTTTGAACTGGTCACCATTTTTTAAAAATTATCGCACTTAAAGATAATTTTACCTAACGTTGCATTTTTTGTGCTCGCTACTGTATGTATATATGGTATGGTAGATGGGTATGTACGTACGCCTGTTTTCCAGTTGTTGCTTCTTCAAATATTTTAGAAATTTCTGTGTTAATTTCAAAGCAAAAAAAAAGTATTTTTCTTCTTTTCTTTCTTGCGTTTTTTTTTTCATTTGCCTTGTTTCTTTCGTTTGCTACTTAAGGTATGCCATACTGCCCGCTTGCCATTCCGCATCCTGGCTATTTTTCATAACTTATCGTCTCACACCCACTAGCTAAGGCTTATTTCGTTATTATTTTTGTTGTAATTGCTTAGACTCAGACAATTTAACATTTCGAGAATTTATTGCTGCTCTCAATACAGCTTAGCTAAGTAGAATACTCTGACATTTTTTTGTTTCTGTTACATTCCATACGCCTCGATAGGTGTGGTAAGAGTAATTGTACTTTAACTGATGTGTGTTAGCAAAGTCAAAAACAAGATGTAGAACAACTTTAATCTTATTAGTCTTCGTAGAATTAGTCTAACTGGGAAATAAGCTATACGTATATGTATGTCAGTTAAAATTTTTAATGTGTCACTAAGTATTTGATGGTAGAAACTCTTTCCAACTATGCCGACAATTTTTATTTTTTAATAGAAAAATAAGAATAGACTCACAACCAACCGGCAGTGTAATCCAACAAAATATATTGGAAAAGCATTAATATCGGTTGCCAAGTTAACATTAAACGGCAGGAACATTAATAGAAGCTTCCATCGTATTAAATTTTCTTCAACCAAGAGCCGGACAACAACAGAGGAGATGTTATATCGTTTCCAACTCTTCTTTATGTTTTCTTACTCTGCAGAAATTTAGGTAAAATTTATCTCAATGCCTCAACTTTGCGAGATTGCTCACCAATCCATGACTGATCCTTTCAAAGAGGAAAATGTCGCCTTCTACGACGATGTCAGCTAACACTAAATAGCCGTATGACCGGAATATCTTCCTCCATTCAAACGTAAAGACCGCGCCAGCGTAGCCGGTAAACGAGATTAACAAGAAGAAGATGATCTACTATGTGCTGATGATGAGCCCATGTAGCTGGTTATTAATTCCGATGCGTAAATCATTGCCAAGATAGTTCTACTCCATAGAAGAATGGGAGTTTTAGCAGGCAGGTAAAATAATCATTCATGACGTCCACTCCATGACAAAGTTGGCCAAAGTTATTCTCCTCATACTGAAATCGCTGTAAGCTATGTAGGTAGTGTGTTGACTTATTAGACGAGAGAACTCGGTTCAAACTCCACGTCAAACATTCCAACAGAACGCAATCGGAAGACGATATCTCTTCAGCGAGTTCCTCTCAGCAGATTTGTGGCATAAACTCTGAGAGTAAATAAAATTGCCATGAAAAGATTCTTAAAAGATCTGTCGTTCGGAGTCGACTTTAAACTGCAGAACCCGCCTTTCATATATAAAATTAGCAGTTAGATATGAGCAGTTAGGTCGTAATCCTCGGTTGAAGTGACCCATACGTAATCGGTCACCATACCGACCAACCCAGTATTGCGACTGCTCAGTCTTACGAGCTTTGCTGCGATAGCCAGTTTGAGCATTGCGAATACGTATTAACTTTCAATCAACAAGGTGTTAAGCACCGACTTGATTTTAATAAATCTTCTAGAGGATTTAGCGTGCAGTACATACCTCAGAAGCGTAGAAACAACAGCGTTACTAACTGTGATGGCATGGTCTTGAGTTTTTCATGGTCGGAAGCAATAAGCTGATGGTCTGTATGCAACACTGTGGCTGGCTGAAAGCATTCCTAATGATTGGAAACCTAGTGACCTCTGTTCGATCCAACATTATGCGCCAATGACAGTTAAATATGCTGATGCCTATTGTCAATAAGGCTTTTAGGAGCGCACTTTATAAACGAAAGAAGTCACTCGATGCCTTGCGGATTGAATCTTCTTACTACAGCTTAGACACAGAGAGACGAAATGAAAGTATTTTGAAAGATTCCTATATCCTTTTGTATGTTGCTTCCTATATGCGTGTTTACGAGCGCACGAGCCTAAATGAAAGAACCGACTCGCGTTGCGTATTGAATCTTATCACTACAGCTTAAACGCAGAGGGGCGTAATGGAATTAATTTAAAAGGGCAGCACAATGCAACTTTCTACAGAAGGGACAAAACAAAATTCCCTTATAGAAAATATTGGGCCTATTTCACTTGAATGTACGGTATTAAATAAGTCTTCAGGGATAGATTTTCTTTTACCAAACCTTATATTTAGAACAAAAGCAATAAATAAACAACATTTGATCAATTCATCAGTATTTTTTTTTCTTTTTATTAATTTTCTTTAAATTCATGTAGTTTTGTTGTTTTCTTTTTTATTTTTATGTCGATTAAATTCATATTAACATTAGTTATCTTGTTTTGTTTTCAATTACTAATTAGCAGTTTTTTTTTTTAATAAATTTTATATAAATAAGAAATGTTTTCAGTTTTATTTACTTAATAGTTTATATACTATATTTATATAGTTCAGATTAGATTGTATTTATTGTATATTTTATTTTGTTTTCTCATTATCCTTTGTTTTTTTTTATTTATTTATAATAATTAGTGTAGTAGTATTTATTTTATATTTTATTTCGTATAACTAGAAACTAATAATTTTTTGTTTAATAAACTTTTTATTTAATTTTATTTATTTATTGATTATTTTTATATGCGGTTTTTTTTAAAAATCTATCACTTTTTTATTTTTTTCTTTTTGTTTTATTTTTTATTTTAACTTTTCATATATAAAAAGGAAACTCTCATAGACATACATATATCAGGAGTTATACAAACATTTAAAATTGAAAGGATATACAAATAAAAATCTGCAATCAATAAAAAAGACTTCCTACCTTGTGGGAAGTTGTTAAGTAAACAACTCAAACAAAATAATTTGAAACTAATTAAACATGAAATTATTATTATTTTAATCATTTAATTATTTACAGTAAATGGAAAAAGTTATATTCTTTTAAATAAAAAACTAAACATAAATAATTCATATAAAAATTGAGACTTTTAATATGATTTTCTTAAAAAAAAAATATTAATTAGAAATATAAGTAATAATTAGCAGAACTAAATAAAAAAATACAACTGAATATAACAAAAAAAAAAAAACAATTTTTCAATTCTGTATGAGAAACCACAGTAGATAACCATAGTAGATAGAAATAGAATGATTTTTTCTTCTAAAGTTTAACAAACTTAACAAGACTGCGCTCTAAAACAGTCTTGTGGTTATCGAACCAACTAAATTTGAACATCATCAGCAAACTTATGGGAGTATACTTTACTCGAAGAGTGAAACTCATAAGCTATATTCGATAGCTATAACCATTCGTAGCCTTCAATAATACATACATTAAAGATCCCTTTATAAGCTTAGTCTTATAATTTAGATAGTAAAGATAAAATTTAGTGAAAATAAATAATAAATAAAAAAGATACAAAATATAACAATTAGTAAACAATGGTAAAAATTTATTTAAATTTAATTTAAAAATAAATTAAATGCAAAAAATATTTTAAAAAAATTATAAAAAAAAAATCATAAAAGAATAATAATAAAAATAATAAAATAAAAATAACAAAAAATATTAACAAAAAAATAAATAATAAAAAAAATAATAATAAAAAAATAATAAAAAAAATAATAAAAAAATTAAATAATTAAAAAAAATATAGAATAATTAAAAAAATAAAATAATTTAAAAATATAAAATAATAAAAAAAAATAAAATAATTAAAAAAAATAAATTGAAAAAATTATAATTAAAACAAAAATAATTATAAAGAAATCAATTGAAAAAGATAAATTAATACAACATAGCATTGCTGTCTGTCAGTCGAAAATATTATCAGACAACAAAAACACAATGAAAAAAATTAAGATTCAATCGTACCGAATATCGAATGTCAAATGTATAGACACATTTAATATTAAACACAGCTTACAAAGAAACCATATGAAAACATATTCTAAATCATATTTCCTTTCAAACTTTAGCTGACGATATACATTAATAAGAAACAATCTGGAATCCAAGCTACATTAACGTCTCTCCCAATTCGAATTAAATTTTTATACCGGATTCCATAATAGAGAGTGTTTTGCAGAGTGCGGTAGCTCATTCGCTGGCTTTAGTTTCTACAAAAAAGTCCAATTGCTTGCATACACTATGGAAATTGGCTCCATTAGGTGTACCAAGCAAGATATTATTGCTTGTTTGGAGCGCAACTGAACGAGTGTTTACCAAGATGTGTCTGGCAGTAAATTAGTGCAAAACGAACTTTGCATTATGGACAAATGGAGACATGTGGCATAACGGATCCCAAATTATGGCCGATAACCATATGTTGTTTGGGAATTTAATTATCTTAGCTTCGCCGTTACCAACAATATAGTATATTCATTTGAAGATTATTATGATTTCAATCTTGAGACCTCTCCCGAGCTTTACAAGTCGAGCATTCTCTCAGTACTTTTCTAAAGTGCAATAGCAGTTATGTACCGATAGAGCGCACTCATGAGAATACATATTTGATAGAAAAATCCTACGTAACATTTTCAGCCCCCTAGAAAATTTACTAGAACATTGTTCAAGGCATTAAGATTCATGTTTTTCATATGGACGAGAAATTTCCGACGGAATGGTTTTTACATACGCGAATTAAAGAAAGTCATTTAAAATATGTAGTTCGTCTTGCAAAAATAGAACAGGATAACGTTTTCAAATTTTAAACATTTTTAATGAAATGACAATAATAACAAGAAATAATTTTTCATTCTTCAACACGAATTAGTTCTGTCATCTATCTACCGCCATTGGAAACCAATAAAGTAATAAAATTATGCTTTAAGCTTAAGATATTTCTTCGTGACATATTTAAAAATGCATCGCAATTATATCACTGTAACACTATGAAAAGTTTTTGATAAAGTTCTTAAGCATAAAATAATTGTTTAAAATGAATCAAAAAAAAAATTAGTTTTATAATAAATAAATAAAAATCTGGGTTATCTAGTTGCCTAGAAATGTTTGTAGGAAAATAACATTCAATTGCTATCAAAGGCATTCACTTATTGAATTTTAAATTTAAATTAAAATTACTTTAAAGTATAACATTACAAAAGATAAAACATACATACATATGTATGTACATGGACTTGACGAATTTAATTTTTTTAATAATTAAAAACTATAAATTGAGGTTTTTTTCGAAAGGAATAGTTTTTAAATTGAATATTTTTGTAGTTGTTATTTTTTTTTTATAAATATAAATTTTCTTGTTTTTACTTTTTTTACATACATAGGTTTTAATAATATAAGTATATAAAAAAATAATTTAATAAAAAATGTTTTATTTAAACAATCTGTTTTATCATCATTAGATTATAATATTTATGTATTGTAGGATTTATTGCCTGCTGCTTATTTTTCATTTGGTTTTTTTTTTTAATTATGATTTTAATTTATTTGTTTGTTTTTGCTTTTTATAAATAATTAATTTTTGTGTTTTCTTTTTTTGTATAAAAATTTTTAATGTATTCCTTTAAGGTTTTTTATATATATGAGTGTGTGTGTTTGACAATATTTTATAGAAGAAAATCCTTTCCTTTTTGCCTTTATAAATACTGCGCTCTTTTTTGGTGTTCTTATAATAATGCTGAAAAGTTGGCTTCAAATTTGTTAAAAAACTTAAAATTATAGTATTTTTTATTTCTTCAATTCATTAAAAATTTAAAATAAATTTTTTATTTGCTTTTAAAACGATAAACAAAATGTATTCACTGAAATGTTTATAATTAAAAATCTAAAAGAATGTAAAGAAGCTATTAAATATGTTGTAAAATAAACAGATAATATGCTTTATAAACAATTTGTTTTATTGTAAATAGTAGTTGTTGTTAATATAAAATTTCTTTAATGCTTTTCATTATTTTTTTTAATTCAATATTTTCCATTTCCCAGCCATTACGAGCAGGTAGAATCTTCAACAAACATGATTTATTTATAAGATTTTAAAATTGTTTCCAAATAAGAATATTACACAAGGAAGTTATAAAATAAATACTGGAATAATTAAATATAAATCCAACTAAAGTTCAGTTTAATTTCACTTGTAATAAATAAAGACAGCAACTAACTGGCAAAATTTGAAAAATTCTCTTGTAGTAGAATTTTCCGAAAAAAAATGTTAAATTCCAGCATACAACGAAAATTCGGTTTTTAATTGCAATAGATCTAATTATTGATATGAGAAATGGTAATAAAATTAAAAGAAAATTTTCTGGAATTTTTACTTTCAATTTGGTTGAAGATAAATATACAGAAATTTTTGTATATGATTTAACAATTAAATGGAATATGTGTGCATTTATTTTCTTTATTTAATTAAAAAAAAAAAAAGTTTAAAAATTCAAAAATTTTTCTTTAAATACGCATAGTATTGTCTACCAATACTTAAACGAAAATTTTATAAATTTATCGCTATTAAACATTTCGTGTATTTTAATAAATCCATTACGTATTTATAATATAAAGTTTTCGAATAATTTTTAAGTAACAACTTAATTTAAAAATACTTCGGGAACAGGATAGAAAGTAATCCGATTTAAAAATATATCGACATTGACAACACCCCCTTGTCAGCATAATTTTAAATCGTGAATTAGTAACAATGTATAAAATCATTCGAAAAGTTTTAAAATTCCATTATAAATACTGCATTTAAAACGAATTTAAAAATCCAACAAATTCTTTACACATCTAAATTCGTTTATATGGCAAAATTAAATTGAATTTCTAACGCTGAAGGGAAAAACATTTTTTAAGTAGTAACATTTGTAGAACGATGTTTCCCGTGAAGGTGTTCTATAAGGTATAGCTTAATAGCCTACGTTATAACGATAGATTTTCAGTGAAAATAAGCTTTTACGATCTTTATTACTGATTTGTTGTCCTACGCATTGGGTATGATATATAATTTTTAGAAATTAAAAAATAAAATTCGATTTCGCCAACAAATCGAATTTTGTAAGTTCACTTTCGCAAAATTTGTTTATTAAAAGTTTCTATCAATTTTAAATTTTATCGTATTTAGTTAGCAAAAAACAATTAAAAAAGAAAATATAGAATTAAGAATAAAATATTAATTGAAATATCGAAAAGACACAATATTTGCAATACATGATCGGATTTACAGTGTATTTCGAAAATATCACTCTTTTTACATTACTTGTTAATGATAATATGCAACATATTTTAAAAACGATCATATTTTAAACACAGATTTTTTCAGTTCGAATCTTGGTTTATGAGGGAAAAACTAACAAATCGAAATTGAATTGAAAACTGACTTGTAATGGCAATACATAATCTGGCCCAGCGAATATACAGTGTATTTCGAAAATATCACTCTTTTTACATTACTTGTTAATCATATTATGCAACATATTTTGAAAACGATAAATATTTTAAAAACAGATTTTTTCAGTTCGAATCTAGGTGCATGAACGAAAAACTAACAAATCGAAATTGAATTGAAAACTGTCTTGTAATGGCAATGATTTCAAGAAATATTTTGTGCACTGTCGAAATGTTAATATTCGATTACAAATCGATAAAAATAATTTCGTTGGTTTTTCCAATAGAAAAATTAACATGAATGATATCATTAAGGAGCCAGTGTTTCTGTATTTCTTTCTAAACTACACAGCTTTCTAACAGAAGGCAAACCAGCCTATTTATTAGGAGAAAACCAAGCATTAACAATTTTTTTTTTTTAATTCGTAATTGTAAGCATTAATTAAACCGCCAATATTAGGGTATAAAATTGAAGACGTATTTCTACTATTTGTAATTATAGACAACATGTTCATGTCATTTTTAGAAATGGGGCTGATAATTTTATAATAGCTCTTCTAAAGTTTAAAATAAATTCAAATATTTTTTTTTTTGTCAAACATTTACATAATCTGACAGCTCATTGGCATGGTATCGGCCAAAGATTGTTTCTAAAAAATATAAAATATATGTTTTCTTTTTTTTGGATTGTAAGACAAACTAAAAATTTAAAAAAGCCAAAATATTGTTTTTCAGTTTTTTTAGCATCGGAAATGTTTAAATTCCGATATTTAATTTTTTTTATTTTTTATATAATTTTTTTTTTAAGTAAAGCTTAATGCACTAATAACAAAAAAATTCAGAATTTATAGTTAATATATATTAATTAAAATTGTGTTTTTTTTTTTTGTTCAATTTTTGTTTTTTTAATGGAACTAATTATAGAAAAAGATTAAATATATTTACAAAAAGAGAATTAATTCATCAATTAGAATAGAAAATAAAACTTCTTTACATTCTTTTATAATAATATAAGTTATAAACATAATTGTTATATTTTTTTTCCTTTCGTTTTATATTTTTATTTTTAATTTTTAATTTTTTTTTTTGTTTTGTTTTTTATAATTTTCATCAAGAAAATATTAAATGAAAAAAAAAAAAAAACTTCTCCTAACAAGCTTGGCACTGGGCAGCACAATTATTTTTAGTATCTTGTTTTTCAAAGTTTAGTAAAATTTATTTATACGTGTGTGTATGTATATAATTAAAATTTAATTCATTGTTTTATAATGATTGTTTAACTTAATATAAAACTATTTTTTTTTTTTTTGCTAGAGTGAAGTATGTGTGTCTGGTTGTATGTATGTATTGTATGTAGTAGGGTGTTAGTATTTAATAGTTATTTTTATAAAACTTTTTATTTTGTTTCATTTTGGTTTCCTCTAAATAGTATTGTTTACTCGTACTCAATTTAATTGTTCTTTTGTTTTTAATAATTTTATATAAAAAAAATATTTTAAAAAATTTAGTTATGTTGTATTAACACAATTAAAAAGGAAAAGTACCACAAACACAAATTAACAGCCAACAAGTATTTTCGTTTTTTTTTTTGGATTCTTTCATTTTCACTTAAAAAAAAATGCAAATAAATTTAAAACGATTTCTATATTTTATAGTTAATAATGCTTTTAAAATACGATAAACATAGTAAAAATTATTATTTATCTCGGTATCCAATTAAGTTGTTGACTTTTAAGTTAAAAAAATAGTAATTTCAAAATACTGAATCCCTCAACTTAATATGTTGTTTGCAATTTTCACTATTGAAACATTGACAAAAAAAAATTTAAATAAAAAATATCAAAGTCCTATTCCTATTTCGTTTACTAGTATTCTTTTATAATAATTGTTGGCCGTCATCAGGGTTAAAAAAAAATACAAATTTCGTATATTCGTTTTTGTTTTTGTTCCTCGGTCCCTGGTTTGGTTTTTTATTTTTTTTTTCTTTTTTTGTTTTTAAGAATTTAGTTGTTTTTACAAATTATACATAATAAAGTCACTTTTAGCAAATATAATTATGTTAATTTTAATTTTTTTTTTTTTGTTTAGTTTTTTAATTTATAATTTTAATAACACGAAAAAAAAAATAATATTAATAAAAAAAAAAAATAATTACTAATATAAGGAAAAATAATAATAAAACAACAAAAATTTGTTTAATATTTTTTTTTTGTTTCTAATTTTTTTCTAATTTTTGAGCATTTTCAAAACTTTTATTTCATTTTTTTTTTTTTGACCGGCAATAATAATGGTTTATAGAAAAATAAATCAACAAAAAGAAAAACGAAATCTTTTTAAGAAAATAATAGTTCGAGATAGACTAACTGAAAGCAAAGTAAATATCGTATATTTATAAATTACAGTTGAATTTCTACTTTAAAATAGTAAATATCGTATTTGTTAGATATATCTATGAATTCGTTTCTTTAAATGATCTTTGAATTTTCATTAACTTCTAATGCTTAGTAGCAAAACACAAATTGGCATCATTTGTTCTAGTGAAAATACTCAAAAAGAAAAAGAAAAAATTGTTTTTCCAGAAGTTAGCAAAAGTAATAATAAATCAAAAATATTAAGGAATAATGATAATAATAGAGAAAATATTTTACCATTATAAACTAGAGCATAAAAATATCGCTTAATTTTATTTCATAAAGAGAAAAATAATATTATAAAATTATTTAATAAAAAAAAAAGAAAAGAAAATTATTATTTAATCATTAAATTGTTTTTTTCTTTCTTTTTTGTAGAGGAGGAACAAATGAATTTTTTTTTCTTTTAAATCGCTTTAGTTTTCCGCCGCTACTGACGCTGATGCTGATTTTTTAGTTTGTTGTTCTATCGTAGTTTGTTGTTGCTGTTGTTGTTGCTTATTAATGTTGTTTTCTTTTTGTTGCTGCTGAGCAGCTGCTAATTTTGACTTGTGCTGTTGTTGTTGTTGCTGGTGTTGATGTTGTTGTTGTCTATAGTTTCGATTTAAACCCGTATTACTGCCATTACCACCAGCACCACTACGTCTTAGTTCATTGGGTGAACCATAATGATAATTACGATTAGCTATCTGCGGTTTATTACCCAATGAACCGCTACGTACTCGTACAGTACTGCTGCCAAAGGAACCAGTACGTCTACGATTGTTGCTATTTTGATTATAATTGTTGTGTTGTTGTTGTTGCTGTTGTTGGTAATTATTCTGTTGCGGCCTATTGCCCACATAATCACTACGATTGGTTATAGTAGTATTGGGTCTACGGCCAGCACCCACTACAGTAACTTTAGTGCCATCACTTTCCGATACACTGCGATGACGATGGAAATTACGGCCACGATTTAAATTGCCCACACCTTGTAGCATTTCATTGATTTCTGGCTCGACAACACGGAAATCTTCAATGGTTTTGAATTTTTTCAAATACTCAGCCAATTTGGGTTGTACCCCCAATTTATCGGCATTTTTGTAGTATTTTAAAAAGGCCCAGAATTTTTCCAAACCGTATAGTTGTCCTTTAGAAATAAAAAAATAAATAAAAGATAAAGGAAAAATTGTTTACTTCATTTTTTTCATTTTCTTTAGAGTATTTTCAACTTACCTGTTTCATAATCAGCAATAGTTTCATCTTGGAAATCTTCGTAGATATGCGGACGGAATTTCTTTTCTAAACCATACGAATAGAAACGGAATAGACATTCCAGACCATATCTAAAGCCATTGCTTGCGTCTTCCAAAGCCAAACTACGGAATTCATTGTACATGGTTTTGTTGAAATTTTCACGCAAAAAGAATGACCAGAAACGATAGAGAGTGTTCATTTCTTGTGATTGTCCGTAGCCTAAACGACGACGCTCTTTGAGGCATCGTGAATGATATTTGTGATATGCTTGCTGAGTGAAATTATTCTCCCTGAGGAGTGCATGTGAAGGATGTTGGAAGACAGGCAATGATTGCGGTACCGATGAGCCATACGAGGATGTTGTAGGCGATGTGCCCGCTGACGAGCCCATCGAAGTAGTACGTGGTCTATGCTCGACAGTGTCGAGCAACCAACCAACGTGAGCTTCAACGGGTGGATTTGAGGAGTGGCGGGTTTTGCGTTTACGTGGTGTACGCAGATCTAGGGTATGGTTATTTGGTGCAGCATAGAACCGGGCACGTCGAGATTTAATCGTGGAATTAAGGGTTGTGTTCATAGTATTGTTCAAGTCTTCATCATCGTAGGCGGGTGGAGGTGGTGGTGGCGGTTGTTGTCTTTGTTGATAATGCGGTTTTTGACTTCCCGATAACTTTTCGAAATCTTCCTGGGAAATCACATTGACTGTGCGATAATTATTGCCAGTTACCCACAAGTCTTCTTCGTAATTGGCTAAGCCATCGTTGATTACATTTTCCAAATCCTGAGTAATTTTTGTACGTGAGGTATAATCAGCAGTCCGGTCGTAGCCTTCATGTTTGGGGGCTCTTTGTACTTGAGCAACAATCAACAGTTTATTAATATCACGATCGGCAAATTCGTAGTCAGATTCGTCATCATCGGAATAGTGTTCGGTAAAATTATTAACGCGTCCAGTAGCAGGTATGGAATCCATAAGTTCTTCATCGAATTGAAAATCTAGTTCTTCCTTCTCGCCATGATGTTGACCGCCGCCGCCGGTTGCGTTGGAGGTGAATGCAGCTGTTTTAGAGGAGGCAGAGGAGGAATTGTTGACTGTTGTAGTGGTGGTGTTGTTTTTATTGTTGTTGTTGACATTTTTGGAAGAGGAAGCGTTTGATGAGGTGGTGACATTTATGACGGAGGTGGATGAATTCGAGGAAACGATATTGGTGGATTTGGTGGAATTGGAAGTGGTTATGGTAGAAGTGACAGTGGTTGTGGAAACAGAGGAGGAGGATTCAAGTGGCAATTGTGATGATGACATTTGTGTTGAGTTTGTAGCTGATTTAATATCTTTATTAGCATTTGATTTAGAGCGTCTCTTTACCTCTTTCCACATTCCTTCGGTAGCATTATCATTAGCATCTGTAGCTGTCGTTTCCGCCGTCTCATCGTTGGCTTTGGATTTGTTGTCATTATTCTTTGCTGTCGTCGTCTTTCTTACCGGTGTCGAAGTTACTGTTGGCTTGGCTTGAGGTTTAACACTCCCTGCCAATCCACTTAAATGATCAGCCAGTTGAGATACCGCTCCACCCGTTGATTGCTGTTCAGCCGCCACCACAGCCTCCACCTTTTTTGTGAGCGCACTAATTGCGTTTAGAGCAGGGGCAGGCGGTGTTTGTCTCTCTTGTTGTTGCAACAACATGGTGGGTATAAGATTATGTGAATTACGTGGCACCGGTGGTGGTGGTATACAGCTCAATGGTTTTGTAGCCATGGGTGAGGTCAATATCGGTGGCAGAGGCACTTCGGGTACATAGGTTATGATTGGCGAGGTATTTGGTGTAGATGTAACAGCTTCATTTGCATCAGCAGACAATGGACTCGTGCTTGAAGTCTTGTCACTTTTAACTTCTGAAGCAGCAGTGGATTTTACATCCGATTTATTACTTGAATTTGATTTTGAGTTTGATGACTCATTTGCAGTCGTTTTACAATCAGCACTTGTACTAGCGTTTTCAGTAGGCTTTGCTGGTGTGTCTGCAGTTGAGCGATTTGCACTTACAGCGCTTAATGATTGAGGTGTTCCAGATGACGTCGAATCCAGAACATCTTTAATAGGCCAGATAGTAGGATTAGTTTTTGTGCGTACCTTGTAGCCTTCAAGAAGTTCTAATTTTTCAGACTCCTTGATGGCCGTTATGATAAGAGCAACATCAGTTGTTAAAGCCAGTACCCGATGAAATGAAGCGATCAAAGTAACTGGAATGCAACCTTCGTCGTCCATTTTGCGGCGTAAAAAGAAATCGCCAGTAAGGTTTTCTTCACTAAAATAATATTCACTAAAAAGAAAAGGAAAAATAAACAATTAGTTAAAGATTTACAGATGATTTGTAGAGGAAATACTTACACTTGTTTTTTAATGGCTTCTTTGACACTTGTAGCATCCATTTCAATATAAGCAGCAGGCATGGGTCCATAATAATGAGTACCCATTAGGATATATGACTGATCTGTACCAGTGGGATATTCACCACTGACTAACAGATGGCGTGGTATGCGATATGTCGTACGACCTGGTCCCGATCTTGAGAATCCTCCACGGCCTTGACGGCCGCCCCGGTAGGACGTGCGGAAGCGCCGTTGCGTACGACCACTGGACCGTTCATATTCCCGATCGTTTGAGCGTTCGGTGCCGCCGCCGCTACGCCAGGAATCAATGCGCTCATTATGGCCGCCAGCTTTTTTGTGGCCACCTCCGGCATTTGACCGTTCACTTTGCTGCCCGGCATTTGAACGCCTCTCTGGGGCATTTCCTTCGTTCCGTTGATTGGTGCGCTCATGGTAGCGTTGCTGTTGTGATGAGATACCTCTACGTGTTGGCCGGCCAATTGATTTGGAACGACTAGATTTGGCCAAATCGATTTGCAAAGGTCTCCACTTGTGTTTGGGAATTTTCTTATTGATGCCATTTCCTCCATTACTGCTGGTAGTGGCTTCACTGTTGCCACCAGCGGCGACTGAGGTTTGTACTGATGACTGACCATTATTGGATTTGGGGTCATGATTCTCTTTCTCTTTTAATGCGTTACTATTCGAACTATTTGTGGCACTAACAGAAGCAGTTGATGCAGATGCAGTAGGTGATGCGGCTGCTGTTGTTATTTCTTTTTCGTTTTTGCTATTTTCTTTTGCTAAAACTTCTGAACTAATTACGGTCGTAGGCTTTTCACTATTGACAGTTTTTCCTACAGCACTTGATGATATCCTTGTTGTGGACGAGGAAGAGGTATCCTCTTTTTGAGTGTGAGAACGTTGATGTTGTTGTTTCTTTGTAGAACGTTTTGTTTCGTTACCAGCTGGTTTACCACCAATTAGCATTGGCCAATCGCCAACGTTACTAAAATCACTTGCCTAAAAACGATTTTTATTATTAAATGTATGCTTTAAAAAGATTTTATACAAATCATTTGTAAGTTACTTACTTTTTGATTGACTTTCTTTTTGTCCTTTACCACAGGAGCATTAGTTTCACTTTTGGAAACAACTGAAATAAAAAAAAAAAAATTTTTTTTTGGAAAATTAAATTCCAGTTTAAATTTTTACAAGGAAAGAGAAAGGGAGAGTAAGTGAAATGAAAGTACATATATGGACGCATATATATATGTAAGTGTGTACATAAAAAAGCACGTTTAAGATAAGCTTAAGAGGGTTCTTTAACCTACAAAATTAAAGCTCAAGCTTCATTTGATATTATTTTGCTGACGTATAATTTATTATCAAATAAGTTTCGATCAATTCTAAATATTGTATTATTTTATTTATGTACATATGTATGTGTGTATGTAGGTATGTATATAAATTATGTATAATAAAAAATGAAATTATCAGTTATAGCTTATTGTTGTTGCCTACTATTTCTAGTTTAATTAATAAGTATACAAACGATCAGGCGATTTGAAAAACAAACGAACTACACCAACAAAAAACCTCCCAATACAAAATACGTACAAACGAACGGACGTAATATAATAGAGACTTATTTATAGAATTTTAGACGTTAACCTTTTATACGATACAAGCATGAACACGCGTTCAATCACAGAAAATGCATGAACACTTGAATTGTTTAAACAATAAAGCGTTTGTTTGTATACATACATCTATCCATACATATGTACGTAGGCAATTTTAAATTGAAAAAGAATTTAAAGTAATTCCCATAATTCAACTAAATGGACCATAGATTGATTAGAGAAATTATGATAATGACGACAAACATAAAATTTTGCTATGATTGAGGAGAGCACTTAACGAATTCTTTAATTAAACTACGACGCAATTTAAAGTTTATAGGGGGTCTTTAGGGTGGAGTATTGTATACTATATATGTATGTATGTATGTATGTACATATGAATGAAGGAGAACGAATAAGTCTACACAAATTTCATTTCTACAAAATTTCATTTTCTCTCTTAAACTTTAACTCTGGTCTTCGTTATGGAAGGGAAGGAAATTGAACTCACCAATGGTTGTTGACTCAGCTTTTTTGCCTATTGGCTTATGTTGTTGCTGTTGTTGAGTAGTAGTAGTCTGTGCGCTTTTAACAGTGGTAGTGGTAGTAGTAGTAGTATTTGAAGTATTGGAACTGGTAGAATTTGTAGTCGCCGGTTGATTTTCTCCTTCTTTATTCTGTGCTGTTTGTGATGATGGTGTTGTTGTTGTTGTTGCTATTGCTGTTGTTTTTATATTATGTTGATGTTTAGGTTGTTTTGGTTGCAAAACACGTTTATCCAATGGTGACGAACCAGATTTGGGACTGGACGCTTGTTGTTTTGAAATCTAAAAATGAAAAAGAAAACAAAACGTAAATATAAATCATTTGAATTTTAAAAGGGTACTTAAGTTTTTTTTTTTAATCTTTTTTTTTAATTTATTTTTGTTGTTTTGTTTTTGGTTTCACCTTATAAATATTTATTTAATTTGGCAATAGCCACTAGTGGCCTATCAACTATAAACAATAAACAAAATTATGTTGTTTTTATTGTTTAGCCAAATAACTTACAGAAAAACAAACAAATTAAACAAAAAGGAAATGAAAATTAAGAAGAAAAAAAAACTGTTTTCAATATTGACCACAATCTACATATAGGTACGAATTTCGAGATACAAAATTGTATGTAAATTGTTGGAAAATTGGGAAATTGGTACAAATATATATAGATTTTGGATCGATTCCCAATATTATTAAAAAAAATTTACTTTTTCTTAGTTTTCTTTTATATGTAGGTATGCATAGTGTATAGAACATTTTTAAAAAAGAATTTTCTTAGAATTAAATTTCATCACAGAGGCCCTGACTGAAAACATCAAGGAAATATTCAACAAATCAACATGCAAGTAAAAATTTCCATGACTAATAGCATTAACCTTAAAAAAGAAAGACATGCGTGCTGCTACAAATTCGTGTGTTTGCGTTTATATACATAATTATGTGGCTACCAATATAGTATACAAAAATTCACGTTTCTTGGATCACGTTTTCTTAGCGTGTCACTGAAAACAGAATTTTTGGTCAATAATGCATTCGAAATTTTTATTACAAACAAAATCGTCTTTTTGTATCTGATGATGATTTTGTTTTTGGTGACTAATTTTCTCCCTTTTGTTGGTGTATATTTTATAAAATGAAATGATTCAAAGCAAGGGAGTAAGAGAACGTTATCATTTTCGAATTGAATATTTTCCTTTAAATTGGAAAGTTAATTAATTTGAAAATAAAGAAAATTATATCTTAAAAACCGATTTTTATTTACTTTTTCTTTCTCTCAGAATTTATGCCCTTTTCTAACGATTCTTGTATGAAACTTGCTTAAGAAAATGGTTTCTTAAGTAGTAAAAGGGGTCATTTTTAAGTTCGTAATAATTAGGATTTAAAAATAAAATTGCTAATAATTATAAAATTGCTAATAAATGTATATAAAATATAAAAAACGTGGTGAAAATATGGTATATTCCTTGATAAAAATACTTAAATAAATTGGAAATTTAGCTGCATGTTAATACAATGAAAGTGTTATCAAAACGTTCGAAAATGTATATGAAAAATACGAGTAGTTTTAATATAAATTTTCCAATAAGCTTATATCTTATAGAAACAGTAGATAATAACTAAGTAGAAAAATTCCAAGAAATCTAACATACGTATGTTCGTTATCTATAAGAGACCCCCACGTTGGTTACAGGCATAAACTCCCTATAAATTTGTTTTTAAATAAAGGAATTGGATTTGTTTTTTATTAAAAAAAAAAAAACAACGTGTTGACATCATAAGGGAAACAATATCAATTTCTAAATTTAGCTTTTGTTTTAATTTTTATGTCATTGAAAGCATAAATAATATTAAAAAAAAGATGCATACGTGATGCAAAACTTTTTAACAGTTTGAAATTTTAAAAATCTTATAAATAAAATTTCTTATGTATAAAAAAATTTTCCAAAGATATAATAAAGCACAAAACACTATGAAAATACAAAGAAATCAAAGGTCATATAATAAATACTATAAAAAATATATGAAATAAAAAGCACACAAAGAAAGAAAGAAATCAAGAAAGACATGAGCCTAAATGAAATTCTATTTATATACTACCTTTTAATACATATCAAGTAAGTAAATAAATAAAAAAAGAAAGATACATATCATATAACATAAAAGAAATATGGGCAATATAAAGAAAATAAATGATATCATACCTAAAAGGTTTTCAAACAATGGCCATAAAGTACACTTGAAAGAGTTTCAATTGTAAATTAAAACAGGATTTTCAAGATTTGGACAAATAACAATTTTATTTTTATTATTTTTTTAAAAGACACACTTTAAGTTCCAAATGTTATCTTTATTCAAAAACTTTCAAACACTTTGTTACACTTTAACAAGAGATTTTAATTGTTTTTCAATTTTATCTTATCTTATCTTTGTATATTTATTTTCTTTTAAGATTTTAAAATCTTATCATTAAATAAATTTTTTAATTGAATTTTATTTTCTTTAGCTTTTGTTTTAATAGTTCTTCACTTGGGTGGTTTTAATTTTAATAAACGACCCAAATTTTCTTTCTTTACAGATAGTTTTTCTTCAATTTTGTAATTTTATTTAAATTTTATTTAAATTTTCTTTAACCTTCTTTAGAACAATTCTTTGTAGAATTTATTTAATAAAAAGAATAATTTTTTTCTTTATGATTTTTTGCTTTTAAGAACTTTTAACGAGTACGTCTTATGCGAACGAGCGTTCAAAATATTCTGAAATAATTTGGTTTCGCGCAGTTGATAAAAACAAATTTTTACGTTGCCGGTTTAGCATCGTAAAATAGAGAAATATATTGAACGTGAGCATTACCAAGTAGTGTGTATATGGGAAATAGTATAGACGTGTGTGTAGTGGTTAAAAACATCAATGTTAAAAACTCAAAAACAAAACGTAACAAAACAAAACAGAAAAGCAATAAAAAACAATAAAAGAAAATAAATAAATGATAAATAAAAACAAAAATTTTCATACAAATAACAAACCAATATGTACTCACTTAAATAGTGTGTGGAAGGGGGGGTTTGGTTTAATCAATTTAGCGGAGAAATTTGAAAATAAACGCTGCTTATCATTGTATTTAACGTTTATAATCAAAATTTGCCTCATTCCTTATACCAAACTTAAGTGTAGTTAAATTTCAAGCAGCCTAAGATAACAGCCATAGGCCTGATCATCATTACCACTATCCTGAGAATACTGACATTTGATCATGTGAATGTAGTAGCTAAAGATTAAATACTATTTAAGGACACCATACTTTGTAAGGATAATTATAGAAAAAGTTAATAAAACATATAAAAATAAGGACACTCCATATTATTTTCAAAATAGTTATAAATTAACACAATAACAGATTTGTACTAATTGCATTGTTATTTGGTAGTTAACCTGTTATAAGAGACAAAGCAGTTGTTCAAATCTGCTAGACATTGTCTAGGCATATAGCCAACATGATTATGGCAGACTAAACCTAGTATATCATACCACGAAGCTAGAATAAATACCCAAAGTTAACACAATTTTTTGGTACACCTTCCCCTGATTATTGTTTTTCTATGTTTCATAAATTTTCGATCGAATTTGAATCTAGAGACTGTTTTCTTGCCGACCGAAAAATAATATAAAAAAGCTTTCAGAAGGAATTCAAAATGTTGCGGAACTTTCGACAAAGGTTAGAGGACGTGCACCTGTCGGTCAAGACAAGCACAGTACCCGGAAGTCGAAATTGACCCATTGTACGAACAAAAGTTATTTCTGAAATGTTCTCATGATGGCCTTTTTACAAACGCAACAGGGGCCACGCTTGGTGAACGAAAGCATAAAATACTTAATTGCTTGGCAAATGTTAAAAAAGAAGTTCTGCTAAGAACTGATGATGTCAGAACGACTATTTTAAAAATGAAACTGAACCCAGGACTGCATGGGCATATATTTCTACTCTGAACTTACTAAATTGGTCCCATGCGGCTCATATTGAGTTTGTCACATTTATCGTCGGGACTTAACGACAGATTTGGGATACTTTTTTGTGGAATTTATTTGCTCTCAAGGCTTTTGCCAAAAGAATGCTCAGGGGAAGTAGGGTGTTCAGAAGCTAAGTTGCAAAAGGTTGTAATACCCAATTAAGTCGATGTGTTATACGAATTCAGTTTGATTAGAATTAGTTTGATTTGATTAAAAATTTTGTTATTTTGGTAGTACCAAGTCTATAACGTTTTATGTGTGTAAAGATAAAATGTTCAAAGAAAGACAGCAATGTAAACTGCCTTGTAAAACGCTAAAATATCAACACTGAAAGTAATATTAAATACTTGAAATGAAAACTAAAAGGCCTATTAAATATAAAAGCAAAACAGAAAATTAAAACCAAAAATAAGAAAAACAAAAAAATTAACATAAATAAAGCAAATAAAGGGGAAGAGAGAAAAACAAAAATTTTTTCAAAGTAATACAAAAAAAGAAATAAGAAAATAACACATTTACATACAATAAAGATTAAAAAAAATAATAAGAAAAAGAAAAAGAAACATAAAAAAATATAACAGATAAGAACTATCAAAATGGCCGAGTAGTTTATAATGAAATGTATGTACATACATACGTATGTAAATACAAAATATGTTTAATTTACTAACATCGATACATTGGCAATCCCATAGTAAATAGAGATAGAAAATAAATAGTAAAATATACCGCATGAAAAGCCAAAGAAAGGAAAACAGAAAGCAAAGAATATGGCATATAATCTGACATAATACTGTGCCTCCTCTTCACAACACATTCTATTTGTAGCAAAACAAACTTTTTCGGCAATCACTTGTTTCGGAATACAAGTGCAAACGCACTACACCAAATCTCTAATTACAAAATCGTTATCAATGACTTCATTTTCGAATTGATTTTCTCGAATGTGAAAATTGGAAACAAAACAAAGAAATTTACATAAACTACTGAAGGACTATTACGTTGTCTGCATTAAAACCTCTTTGAGTATATAAACCTACCAACAATCCATAAAAATGACACTTTACATGACCAATGTAAAGTAGAGGGGGCACCCTTTATTTTCCAAAATAAAAACAAAACTAATAAAAAAAAAAAATACAACAACATACTATGGCATGAAAAAACAAGAAACAATATAATAGAAAGAGAGAAAAAAACATGTTAAAAATCACGTACGCCAAGTTGGAAAATACATAAAAATTGTAAGGTATAGAGAGAGTGAGAGAAGCGTCATGGTACACCATCCGTACTCCGTACTGTAACAATTAAATCCGCATTAATTTGATACGATACGCACAGACGCAATATACGGTTAAAGTATTGAACAAGTGAATGTAGTATGTATATGAGAAGAGAGTTGAACTGAAATATTCACTCTTATTCCAAGAGAGTAAGTAATGTTATGCTCCTATAACTGGTACTCTTTACTTTCCTTTACTTTTATGTTACTGCCTTACCTTAGTTTTCCATTAACTGTCTCGCAACAGTTATGTGAAAAAGTATGCAACCATACTGGGAGGGGAGCAGAGCATATTTTAATTAAAATGACCTTAAAATATTCATGCAGTGAACATAGACAAAATTATAGAATTTTTTTATTAACAAAACACACAACATATAAACCGTACATTAGGTGCTTTAAAGTATTGCAGTTCGAAGAAAATTATTTAAAGGAAGATTCTTAGAATCACAGTTTCTTGTCTTCTCATGAATTTGCTAGTGTACAACACGGTACTTTCCATGGAATTCACACTTTTAATACTTATTTTTGGCATTATTATACAAATAAAGTATTACGCATAAATACTAAAATGTATCCGGAATATTATATTACAAATCCCAACAGTACGTATGTATATTGATATTAGTCTAATGCAATCATTTGGTACAATGGGTCAATTTCGACCTCCGGGTACTGTGCTTGTATTGACCGACAGGTGCACGTCCTCTAACCTAATGCAATCTATCCTTCTTCATGAAATTTAAAGAACTTCAAACTGTGACCTCCGATTTTAAATAAACTCACAAGTTCAAGCAAAAATTTTTAAAATAAACACTAAGAAGACTACAAAGAGTAATTTTGTAGGCACCGTAGTCTAGTATATAGTACTATGTCTTGTTGGAAGTGAGGCCACGGTTCTAACCACAGGTCAGCCATCTCTAACAAAACGAAATATTAAAATATATTCCTTTGGCGAAGGAAAATCAGCAGATTTCTGATTTCGAAATCAGCAGATTTCTGTCAAAAACTCTAAGAGTAAATAAAATTAACATGATAAGCTCGGCAACAATCTGTCGTTCAAAGACAGCTTTAAACTGTAGGTCCCACCACTCAACATAAGAGTGTGAGAAGCTAGATCGTAATCCTTGGTAAAGGATTGTAATGACCAATTATGTATGTACTTACATATGTGATTACTAAGAGCAAATAACATGGTTATGAATGGAACTACATGTCCTAATCCACACAATGAACACTACAAAAGACCAAAAAGAACAAACTAAACGAGTGTTGGTTTCTTTTGCAGAAATATCACACATATCGCTAGGGTTTAGATCATTCAATTCAGGCGCAAAGAAGTTAGTAAACGTCAGTTTTACGGTTTTAAATTTACCTGATTGGCGATCCTTAACTTCATTTAAACTCACTTCCTATAGTTCACTGAATCTATTGAAATTACTTTTAGATAGTGAAACTATTTTCTAAACCAAAAATTATTTTTAAATAAAAAAAGAGAATATTGAAAAAAATTTTACAAAATACGTGTCTAAACAAATATTTCTTAATTTGACACGGGCCAAACAAGCAAACATATTTTGTAATAGTGACAAGCAACGCAACGTTTGTTGTTTCAAAATAAATTCAAAGAATTAGATCATCACACGACAAAAGATGCATTTGCGCAACATTTATTAACAAACAAATTTGATGTAAAAACAATATTCAGAGTACAAAGTTGTTTCATTTGATATATTTTGCAACAATTTATAAGGCCTTGATTTAATTATGGTAGATATGCACATAAATATTGTATTAAATTGAAAAAAAAATATATTAAATCTATAAGGAAATATATGTATGACGTACATATGTATTAGGATTATAACAATAACAACGACCTCCAATGAGCTAAAATATTTTTAGTATTTCAGTTGAAATGAGTAAGAACAACATGTTCACGAGCATATTGTATGTCTCCAAATAATCTTATCAAATTTCTAAATTTTGTTTACCAAATATTAAATAAATTAAGTAAATTCTTTGTCACTTTAAGAAATTAAAAGAAAACACACACACACATGCTTATATTTACTTATAAAACGACCCTGAACTGTCAAAAATGTAAACAAAGTTGTGGATTTTCAAAAAGAAAGTTCCCGATATTGATGACAAATTGATAAAAAAAAAATTATTTCTTTTGTTTAATACTTAATAATAATACAAAAGATTAGATTCTCCTCCATCAGTTTTAGATTTAGCAACGCATATGTTGTATTAGCATCTACATTTACTTTCCATTACTCTATTAATTTTAAATGGAATGTCACAGAATGATTTTTTTTGCTTATAATAAAATGCTAGAAGAGCTCATATTTTTAACATTGGAGCAATTCTTATTACACACTGCCTAAAAGTAATAATTTTAAATTATTAAAAGTATATTGTTGTGGAATATTTAGAATCTAATAAATCATTTTATATCGCTTGACAAGTTTGAAAATAAAATGTTTTCAATTCCCTCTTAATATTCTACCTAGGTTAGGTTAGAGTTTTTGCCAGAAATCTGCTGAGAGCAAATTGCCGAAAAGACTTTTTTTTGGATTTTGTTTTCATATCTGGCCTGGGAGCATTTCTATAACTAGCATTTATTTCAGGCCAACACTTACGAAATGATGCCTATTATGCAGTATTTAGGGGAATGAAAAGAGGGTATAGTGGGCGACAATTTTAACGGCCAGTGTATATAATAACTTCGTCATTTTGTTACGAGAATTGCTTTTTATTAATAATTCTTACTTTTTTTTCTATAGTGAGTAATAATGACACCCAGAATATGTGATGGGAATCGAAGCTATGGCCTCGGAGCCAAGGCATCGGGATACCTAGTTTAATACTAGGTTCCATTATAAAATTAGGTTTTTTGGGTTTAATTTAGGTAAGACACATATGTCATTAACGTTTAAAATATGATTGAGCCATGTGACTGTCTCTCACTACTGTGGCAATTTGCATAGATCAATATTTTTAGATAAAATTTTATTAAAAATCGTTTTGTTTTAACGAGGTCTTGTTAAGTGCGTAATCATGTACATAGATAAGTATATACGTCAGTGTTCTTTAAATATAATTTAATTGATAATTTAAATATTAAAACTAATATAATCGGCAAATTTACTATAGTTTAAAAAGATTTATTTAAAATTTAAGTTCACTAGATACGTACTTTTGTAGCTAAAAATGATCAATTAAGCCATTTCTGGCAAAAACTCTGAGAGTAAATAAAATTGCCATGAAAAGTTCATTAAAAATCTGTCGTTCGGAGTCGAAATTAAACTTGTAGATCCCGCCACTCATGTATACAAATAACACATACAACACAACATGAGTGATGTTGAGGAGCTAGGCTGTAATCCTGACTGAAGGTCAGGTTAGAGGACGTGCACCTGTCGGTCAAGACAAGCACAGTACCCGGAGGTCGAAATTGACCCATTGTACATTGTCCTTAGGGGAGGAAGAAAATAGAGGATATAGGAATATAGGTAAGGGGAGGGAGAATGGGAAACGGAGGAATTACATATAAAGAAACAGACACAAAATAAAAGAGATTGAGAGTGCGACTACACTTATGAAGCCCTAGCACCTCTCAACCAGCCCAAGCTGCTAATGAATCTGTGGAGAGCCTGATGTCGGCTCTCGACACAGAACTCAAGCTCTCAAAAAAGGCCCTACCAAGGGCTGGGCAGTTGCAGAGGAGATGTTCGACAGTCTCTAGTCAAAATTAATTAAATTTGAAGAAATTCTTTAAGCTACAATATGATTTTATTTAAATTATGTTTGATTTTAAATTTAATTTTAAATTCTACAATATTTTCCTGTAAATGCTTCACAACGTGTTATCGAAATGACGATAATTAAAAATTAATTGATGTTTTACATTTTGTAGCAAATATCTACATACATACATACACATATACATGTTTTGTTATTTACAATTTTATTAACAATGTTCGTGTATTTAATAATTAAATAAAAATTTTTAAGTAAATATTTTCAAAAACAAAAGGAAAACAATTAAACAAAGTTCTATTCTAATCATAATTTCTAATCTTGGTTACATAAAGACGGAGAGAGAGAAAGAGAGATAGGAAAATAACTACTACTAACTACGGTTCTACATATTTGATCTTGTAATGTAACAGTAAATGTACGTGACAATTCGTACGTAGGGTTATCGATTGTGTGATATTTAAAAAATATTATTTTTCAAATTGTTTAAATTGCATTCAAATAAAATAGCGTTTAACGGTATTTTCAAGGACATTGTGAAATATGTACATGCATAGTTGTTTATATAAAGAGTTATAAAGTTTTCCGTTGGATTTTAAAAATTGGAAAAATACATGGAAAATTTCCAAAGCATTTGCAAAGTTGTTTCATATAAATGTTGCCCCTCGACTACGCTGTAGACGATGACATACCTGAACGCCAGTATCACCAAAGCTAAAGCTGGAATTAGAGTTGGTTTGCTTTTGTACACAAAATTTTCTAGTGGCATCAAACCGTCTGATCTTGCAGGTCAGTGGTATCGAAACTCGTATCTGAAGATCTTTATGGTATCGCATACTATGTGGCATCCGTAAACGTCTTCTTACAACCATATGTTCAATTCTTATAAAACGAAAAAATAATTCAGTAATTATCGCCATTCTGTGGAGTAAGAACGTATGTATAGAAAGGGAATTATCAGAACACTTTCTTGAAACCTATGGCTCTTTAATTCGTCCTCGGAACCAGGGTGCATATCAAGAGCCAGGCAGATAATTGTTTTTGGAATAAAACATTCAAAAAATCAAAACAATGGAAAAGGCAACATTTACATCAAATCCATAAAAAAAGGATGCAAGCCACGCTTTAAACACTGAACCGATTACCCTATTTATAAGATAACTAATTTACAACGATATTGTTTATTTTCTATTGTTGTTTGTGTAAATGCATGAAAGAGCAACACATATAAATATTTAACAAACACACAATTAATCACGTTTTATAGTCAAACGTTGGTTGCATTAAATAAGTTCACATTTTCGTTTAATGTCGAAACAGTTGCTTGCGACCACAATAGACTACTAAATGAAAATAAATTAGAAAATAAGGGTTTCGTAACTGTCTTAGAATTGTTATGAAACTATTCTTATGCAAAAGAAATAACAAATTACAATAAATTTAATGAAAAATGTTTGAAACATTCCTTAAAACCAAAGGCGTATATACGACTGTGGTTTCATAAGACTCAAAAATAAAGTACCTCGGGGCCTTTGGATATAAAGGGGTCCTACGTTTTGATGTTCCGTAGGATATTGTACTCTATTGACAGGTTAAAATTTCTTATAACAGACATAAAATAAAGGGAAAAATTTAAGGAACACGTTTTCGATACGTTTTTATTTAAAAATATACAAAAACTTATTCAATTGGTTCAAGTATATTTACTTAAGAAATTTTGAAAATTAAATATTAATTAACACATGAATACAATTTCTCTTTTAAGGCAATTCTTAATTAAAAACTTAAATATATAAACAACTGCGTTGAGTAATAAATATTTTAATGAAGAGCTTCAACAAAAAGAAGTTTTTTACTTAACAACGTGGAGTATATTTAGGCTCTTTAAACCGGCAAAGATGTTATAAAAATGAAGGGATTTGACCAGGCAAAAATGCTAAAAAAAAAAATTAAGGGGTTTCGTACTAATAAAAGGGTTTAATAGATTTAAATTTACATATAAAATTTAAGCATTTTCGATTTAAAACTATAAATTGTTCTAGTTGTTTATGTCAGATATTATGTGTGCCATTGTAGTCTAGAAGTCGCCGTGGTCTAATGGGTAGTGTGTTGGCTTATTAGACGAAAGGTCCGGGTTCGAATCCCAGGTCAGACATCAAAACGAAAAATATTTCTTCGGCGACTTCCTCTCAGCAGATTTCTGGCAAAGACTCTGAGAGTAGAAATTGCCATGAAAAGCTTCTCAAAAATCTGTCGTTCGGAGTCGACTTTAAACTGTAGGTCCCGCCACTCATGTATAAAATTAACGCACACAACATAAGTGGTTGTGAGAAGCTAGGTCGTAATCCTGACTGAAGGGTTGTAATGGCCAATTATGTATGTATGTATTGTAGTCTAGAAAGTAGTGTGATGGCTTATTAGACGAGCAGCCTCGGACAATTCGAACAAATTGAAATATGAAGAAAACTTCCTCTAAGCAGATTTCGTGTAAAAACTCTGAGCGTATGTAAAAATTGGCATAAGTTTCTCAATAATATTTTGTTCGGAGGCGGCTTTAAACTGTAGGCACCGCCATTCATGTCTAATATTAACACACACAACATAACTGGTGGAGAAGCTAGGTCATAATCCTATATCGTATGTATGTATGTATGAGTTATGTATTCGGATATTATTTGTTATTATTTTCTTATGTCGAGATCTTTAAATTAAAATGCATTAATGTATGTAATTGTAAGTAAAAATGTAAGAAAATGTCAAAATTTTATTATTTCCACCACCACTATCTACCAACTGTACCGAAATTGTTTATAAAAATTTTAATTAAATCCATGCAACAAATACATGATCATATATATGTATATACATATTGTACGCTATATAAAGAAATACAATACATTTACTTCCAAAAATTAAAGTATCTTTTAACACGCACATTAAACTTATTTTTTTTTTTTACCACAGAGAAATAAATTATAAAAACAAAAAATAAAATACAATCCCAAAATCAACAAAATCAACAAAAAAAAGAATTAACAATCCCATCATAATTGACAGGAATAATAAAAAAAAGAAAGATAAAATTCAAAAAAAAAAAAATTAAATAAAATCGTATTAAAATAGTAACACACCAGAAGAAAGATACGCATTAAAATACAAAAAAAAAAAACTAAAAAAAATTGTGAATTATAAATAAAAATAGAAAATAAATTAAAATTTTTCAAAAATTAAATTGGAAATGGCAATTTGCTAAGTGAATGTAATTGAATATTATTTTGTAAACAAGTATTAACATTATTAAATATAGTATAGAGGCTAAAAATAAATTTGAAGTGATTAAAAAAAAAAGTGATATCATTTAACCTTCAGGCCATGCATGCATTTGTTATATTTGTTTCGCACGAGATACACTACATACATACTTACAAACATATGTACATGTATTTGTAAGTGTTGCGGCTAATACTATTACACATTCTTAAAGTGATTACAACAAGTCTAATCGAAATTTTTTCATCTCAAAAAAAATAAAAAGAATAAAAAAATACTTGCACATGAATAAACAAACGAACTGAACAGTCCCTGTCCTCTCAGAATTCACACCCCTTTTGAAAACCTTATCAAAAAATAATTTAATGCCTTACATTTTTATTTTGTTTTTAATAAAAAAACATTCATTCCATATACAGAATATTTTGTTTTGTAATTCATTTTTTTTTTTAATGATTTCATAATGGCGCCATTTTTAAACAGCAAATGAATTGTATATTTAAGAACAACGCAAAATAAATTTTTAATATTTATTTTAAAAATAGTTCTAATAATGCATTTGCTAATGCAATGTATGTACAATTGTTATAAATATTAGATAAAATAATTAACAGTACAATAAATGTTTACTTTATACATACAACTTATGTACAATATAGTAGCAGCACTTTGTTCCTGCGAACTACATATTAATTTATTTTGTAAAATGTTTCCTATACTTCAAAACGAATCAATCAGGTTATTTAAGTAACCTCAAATTCACTTGAGAATCATGTAAAAATAATAAAAAAACGATACCAAAATGATTGAAGACTTTAAGAAAATAGAACTTCGAAAAATAGTGATATAATTCACTATAGCCTATATTATTCCATATAGGTCTAGTGTTAAGGATTGAAGCTGTCGAGTACCATATGCTAGATACGTATGTAGGTACATTGGAGTAGTAGCTTTACCCACTTGAGCACACATAACATAGGTCGCTATACTGACCGAATTTCTAAAAGTTAATCGAAAAAGTCGCCGTCGGTTTATTAGACGTGAGGCCTCGGTTCTAACAGCAAAACGAAAATATGAAAAAAAAAATAGTTCTTCGACGATTTCCTCTCAGCAGATTTTTGGCAAAAACTTTGAGAGTAAATTTAATAGCCTTGAAAACTTTCTCAAAAATCTATCGTTCTGAATCGACTTTAAACTGTAGACTCCACCACTCATGTATCAAATTAACACACAAATGAACATAATCACACAGTGATATGAGAAGCTTGGTCGTAATCCTAAAGGGTTGTAATGACCAATTATGTATGGATGTATGTAATCGAAGAAGTTGGTCAACACAGGGGCTTCGTTTCTATATACTAACTTAGGTTAGGTTAGGTCGTAGTGGTAGCTCTGATATCACAAAGCTCACTTGAGCACGCATGGCGGCCCGTTGTAATGCCACGAGTGAAACGCAGTTCCTGTACTAACCAAGTTCCACCAAATCAGGGAAAGGAAGAAGTTGATCAGCGCAAGGGCTGCACAACAAAAGCACGACTACCCCGTACTAGAAAACCAGCCAGAAAATTTGATGATCGGAGCTATATCCTTGATATCAATAGATGATAGCTCCGTTAAGCTAACAAGGAATGGGGAACCAAATAACCTATATCTACACCTAGCAAGAGACGGGCACTGACAAAGAAAGTGAATAACACTTTCCTCTTCCTCAGTGTACATGCATCCACGGCAGAAGTCGTTAAAAGGGAGCCTCATTCTCTCGGCGTGCCTACCCATGATGCAATGACCCGTAAGCACGTCCACTACTGTCGAGATGACATCACGACCGAGACCAAGTGATCGGTTGGTACGCCTTCCATCCATCCTGGGCCAGGTAAGTCTAGCGGTGGAGCAGGACTCCTCATTGACCCAGGATAGGTTGGCGTCCCGAAAGAACCTCCGCGCAATGGTCAACTTGACCGAGGCAAGTGGCATACCCAATTCAACAGAAGAGGATTCCGGAAGAAGCGCACCAGCTCTGGCGCGCTCGTCGGCCCTAGCTCGCTATACTAACTTAGACAACATACAAAAACATCAGTACATATTCACTTCTATCGTTCAAATAAAAATGTGTTAAACGTACTACGTTCTCCATTCCTTGTAAAGATTAAGCTTTTGGGTTTTTATGTACAAAAATTAAATAAACTATTAAATCGGCGAACCTGTTTTATAACATGCCACATGTTGTACGAGAATTATATTTATTAAAAAACGAATTTGCTACGTAGAATAATTTCATAGAATTCCGTAATAATTTAACCATCAAAATATATTACCATTACTAATGTAATTGTACCTCAAATACAAGATTTAATTCAAATAAATCAGAACCAAGAGAACCTCATAAAAGAATAAACAGAAAGAAAGAAGTTTTTATTCAAATAAATATAGTATATGAACAGGGACGAAGATAAATTCAACAACAAATCTCAAAAGAAAGCCAACTTTTCAACAAAGAGTAGAACTTTATGAGCAAAAACATTCCTTACTACACTACACAGAATGGAACAATTCAATACATTTCCACAGATGATGTTGTTTTCTATTCTAGACGACCTGTTAATGTGAAAAAACTGGATTAATGAAATTGAAATAAAATACAAAAAATAATAAGAAATTGTGGGAGATGCTTTGGTACAATTATATTTTACTTAAAAGAACAACAAAACAGAAACAACATATCATCAGAATGGATTTGTACTGAGTATTAAGACCTCTCAAGGACATGCTATGCGTTTCAATATCAATTTTTGAAAAATTTTCAAAGATGTTTTAAAACGAAATAAATTTAAATGAAAGGTTTTTAATTAGTAATCAGAAATCTATATATTTTTTAAGTTTTTCAACTACATGCCAGACATTTTTTAAATAAATCTTTAACTATTTTAACTGTTTTTCACGATTAATATGAAATACAGTAGATATAATTCCTTTAAAACTCTGTTATTTTACTAGTTGCCCATTAGTTATCTTATTGTCTATCATATACTTAATGTATTAATAAAATAAAAATGAAAATTAAATAAATAATGAAATTCTCCATCTACATACTGGAAATTGTTATTAAATTGATTGTAACTCATTGTATCTAAAAGCAAATATCTACACCACTTGTAATGCTGGCCCTGTGCAAATAAAATGTTCAAGTAGCACGTTTTTTTTTTTACAGTTGAAAAAAAGTAATTTTCAATACGAATATTTTTATTTGTAGATAAAAAAGGCAAATAAAAGTAAAAAACTATAAATTTTAAAACAAGTTCGGTTCGGATTGATTGCCTACCTACATATGGATGTACACAAATGACACCTTAAAACCTTTAAAAATGAAATACGTTTTCGCAATAGACTTTTGTTATTAATGTGTAATGCAATGTCTATACTAATTAAGTAAATAAATAATCAAACTGTTAATAAATAATAAATATAACAAACAAAAAAGTAATAAAAAGAAAGCACGTTGCAGTAAAAGAAAATATAAACGTAGTGCCATAACTGATTTATGACTATGTTTCACCTTTTAAGAATATTTAGAAATAATATTGACTTACAAATGAAATACATACAATTCTACACATTTAATATATACAATCACATTTAAATATTTTAAAACATTTATTATGGTTTATTATTTTATTTCTTTTTTCTTATTATTATTATTTAAAAATTAATAAGAAATTTTGTTTTAATGTAAACCTGTTATTTCAACACTATTTACTTTCAAACTGATTTTTCAATACACTTGGCATTATATAAGAAAATGTTCAATGTAATAAAGGAAATTTTTACAAAATTCGGAGAAAATATAGTGAAAAATATTATACATAAAGGAAATGTTCAAAAGATACAAAGAAAATTATGATCGTTTATCTAAAAATGAAAGCTTTTCAAACAAAGACAGTATAACTGAGTATTGTATCTACGGCAACAAAACAAAAATTATCTTAAAATAAAAATTAAAAAAAAAAAATTGTAAATAAAAAATGATGCTGCACAAAATGCAGGAAGACAATGTTTATTTTCATTAATTGTATATAGAGGACAGATAACACAAACTGACAACAGAGTAGGCATTTACATTCATCAGACATACTTACATAAACACAAGTGTTTAAAATTTATTTATGGCACATTTTAAGATAATTATCTACTCGGTAATCTTGATGATAAAAATTTAACTTAATTTTTAAAATATGATTTTGTTGTTAAGTGGCCGATCAGAGGAGAAAGTATAAAATTTATGCATTTATTTAAATGCAAAAACAATTACAAACATTTAAAAAAAATGGCCAAAAATATAGCATCAATAATATTATAAAATATTTTCTGGAAATACTATATAAAATTAAATCAAAAAACAAAAAACGAAATACTTTTACAACAATTAGAAGTATTTTAATAATGCAAATAAATGCATTACTAAAATCCTATAAAAATTAACTCAACCTCAATTTCTTATCAACATTTTTTATTAATGGAAAATTTTTAAAAAATTAAATAAATTGAAAGAGTTGCAAGCTATTAACGGCTTTTTTGCTACTAGACTGCATAGTTATGCTTCTATTTATTTTTATATTGATAAGACGTATCTCTATAAGCGCAATGTCTGGTGAACTGAACAAAAGCAATGAAAACGAACAAAAGTAAAAAAAAATGGTTTTATTTAAATCATATTGCATTTATAAAATCATATTGCATTTATATATAATGTATAATAATGCAATCAATCAATTCATCAAGTTATTTATGAATTAAAAAAAAAAACGAATAAGCAATTTTAATAAACCACTTTCAAATAAAGCTGAGTATGAAGAAAAAATTCAGACTAAATAAGCAGAAAAAAAAAACTAAAAAATATTTTAAAAAGTTTTATGCGGAAATTAAATTATTTTTGTCATTAAAGATGTAAATCTGAATTCTTGCCTCGTTTATACCTTACTTTTAATATCGGCAAAAGGGACTTATAGAATACAGATTGGTCAATTGATCTTTAAAGTTCCTAAGCGAGTGTCTTTCCCTTTGCCTCGAAGAGCAGGAATAACAAAAGAAAGAATTTTATGACAAATGTAAGTGTTAGTATCTGCCATAGGCAGTCTATGAGCGGCTAAGACTCCATGCACCCAATATAAAACATCAAATAATGGAGTCATTAATTCATTTAAGGATGACCTGAATCGTCATTGAAAAATTCGAATGTATAATCTCTTCTGTTCTGACTGTTCATTCAATATAAAACTACAATATTTTCTCGAAATATTCAAATAATTAAACAAACAATTCAATTTACAAAACCCCCCTTTAATAAACAACAACCACGTCGTAAACAATTTGTTCAAAAATAGAATTCGCTTTTATAAAAAAAACTAAAACGTTCTAAAATTAAAAAATAAAAAACAAAGCATAAATACATAACATTCTATACTACACTATATTTCTCAACTATTGTTTATGTTTTTCAATTTAATTAAGGTCAGGGATTAATGCACTTTTACAATGTGAATTCGCTATGTGAATATGAGAACGTATTTAGAAATAAAAAAAATTAGAATATAAAAGAAAAGCTAAACAAATTTGTTTTTATATCGTAAATGTAAGAGAAGGACATACTCATTGTTGTCGTTGTAACCTTGTTTAAATAAATCAATACAAATAAAACATTTCAGAAAAATAAATGATAAAATAAAAAATAAAAATTAACCGATAATACAAAACAAAACAAACCGCAGTAAAGAATGTAAAATTGAAATTTTATTTTTCATAAACATGTTTCTCTTGAAATTTAAACTCGAAAAATATGTATGAATTTACAGAATGTTTGTAAATATTGTACCGCAGAGTTTATGTATTCTATCGGTCAGACAGTGAAAAGTATAAACAGACAAATGGAGGCGAAATAGTGAAACAGTTGGGGTGCATATCTTTTAATTCTATTATGGCAGCCAAAGTACGAATAAAGAAAATAAACAGAAAACTATATTACAAAAGATTAACACAACAAACAATCAAAACAGAAAAAAGAAACATTTAAATAAAATGTTCGAACAAAATAAACAATACATTATTAGTATGTAAAATATGTATGTTCATATTCAGATATCTAAATGTATGAATTCTTACAATTCAATGTCAATGTAAACTAATGGAAACAGCAGTACTGACAATATGTCACTCCCAAAAATTGCAATTGATTGTAATTCTTAATGATTTAAATTAAATACACACCTATTCAATATGGAAACTTGATATTGGCTCCGCAATGAATTAACTAAATTCTAAATTTGCCTCCCATCTGCAATGTCAACAGATTTTAGTAAAGACTATATTCTAATTTCATTTCAAGGAGACTGTTTTGATCATAAAGGCTAGAAAAACGACGGGACGAGTTTGGGGAAGGATTTTACCAAGTACCAGAAGTGATAATACTTAACATCATACGTCTAATTTCTAAAATTAAATGAATTCCTTTACATACATATCTGAAAACTTTCAAAGACTTTTGTTAAAAGATAATGTACTAGAGTAGGCGGTGATTATATATTATACACATTAATTTATTTACATAAAAATGCATACAAACTGTATTTGTCTGTCATTCTTCCAAGTATGACAAACTAAATAATGCATTTTACACTTCAGACTTCAGACATGTACATTCATATGTATGTATATATCGATGTAGAAATGTGTATGTATATTAATGAAAATTAATATAAAAATAGAAAATAACAAGAAATAAAATAAAAATGTATGTACATACATACATATGTATCGAGTGCATTGAACGAAGAGCAGTTTATCATGAAAATTATCATATTCTTTTATATTCCTTTTACTTTGGTTGTTATTACAACTTAAAGTAAGTGATTGTTGTGCGCATAGTGAGAATAAGTAATCACACTCGTTTACTGCATTTATCCTATTAAAAGACTCAATAGGGTATCTATTAAATTAGTTACAGGTCATATAACAGGCAACGTAATCATAAAAATAACCACTTGAAGCTTATTGACTTACTGGAAATAAAATTTACGATACTAAAAATTTATAATTTTATAAGCGAAATATCGTATTAAAGAAATTACATGATCAAGAATCAATAAAACATATAACTTTTAAAAACGATAAGATAATGGCAAATCTAAGTCTTAGTTTCAAATTTAGGAGAAACAAATGATAGTTAAACTTTAAGGATACTTAATTATATTGTAATAATAGCGTCCAACATTTTATATTTTTAATTTTTTTATTGCTTCTACAAAAAATAAAATCATTTGATATACATTTTTATCGAACAACAGACCAATAATAAAAACAAAAATGTTAATTCATAATTTAACAAGTGAATAAGAGGGGGAAATTACCCTATTTTTTATTTTATAGTATAATTTTAGGTGCAAATGTGTTAAAGTCAGTCATCTTATAATTTGGATATTTTTAAATATTTTCAAAAATCCAATGTTATCGAACATAACTAAAGCTAAAGCACCATAGCAAAATGGACTGAGGCGATTTTATAACATAGCCTATGACTTAACCTTGATAATTGAACCATAACCAAAATATTTAATATATATTTGCGTATATTTTAGGACAAACAAACTTTATTCGAATATTCTTGATACAATTCTCTTTAATTTATAATAAAATTTGAAATATTAACAGTAGCAATCAATGTTTATATCTTCAAATACGGATATTGTAAATAGAGATCCATATAGTAAAAGGTTTTATTCAGTATATTTAACAACTTGAGTAAACTTTTAATCGTTTACAGCGATTGCATAATATTTTTCAAATTTTATAAAAATAAGGAAAGAATTTGATAGAAGATTCGTTTCAAGAATTGGTATTAATTGTTCTCCTCTTGTTGAAATATATGGTTGCTGCTATTTCAAAAATTAATTCCACTTGGGCTCCCTCTGCCTTTTCGCATTAAACTGGAATTAATCGATATTTTCAAATTTCTATTAAAGCGAATTTTACATCGATAACAACTTATGCAACATTGGCTTCAAAAAATTTCTTTAAAGGACAATATTGCATTATATGACGACTTTACCAAATAAACTTAGGGCCATTATTACATCTTACCTTTAAAGTTGTCGATAGTTAAAGGTACCTTTAGCAAAAGTGAACGGCAAAGTTACCTTTAACTTATTTTGGTTATTACAACTTACCGATAAAACAAAATTAACATTTTCAAAAATATGGCAGTGCCACAACGCAGTCCAAAAGGAAAACTTCGTTTTGGTTGTTGTATATGCTAATTTTGTTTAAATTTGAAATTGCCACATCGAAAATAGTATATGATTTAGTAAGTTCAAACAGAAAGTGACCTTAACGCTCACTTCTATCTTATTGAGTACTCGTAATAATGAAAAACAATTTATCTCTCCGTTAAAATCCTCCCTTTTGTTAAAGGTAAGTTATAATAATGGCCCTTAATCGTTTGCTTATCATTGTTGTAAATGAAACAGTTTTCATCACCAATGGCTCTATTTTAATGATGTTCAGATGACGATGTTTTTTTTCTTGTTTTTTCGTTTTTAACAATATTTTTTGCAACTGAAGCGAATAGACAAAAAATTGAGTATGTTTAAGTATGAAGACCGTAAATATTAACAAGAGTGTAACATTTTCCTGACTTGCGGAATTTTTTTCTTTATATAAAGAGCAACCACGAAATTATTAAATAAAGAGGTTTTCATTCCATACATAATTGGTCATTAGAACCCATTAGTCAGGATTATTGCCCTAGTTTCTCACACCACTTATGTTGTGTGTGTGTACATGAGTAGCGGGGCCTACAGTTTTTAAGAAACTTTTCATGGCAATTTTATTTTCTCTTCGAGTTTTTGCCAGAAATCTGCTGAGAAGAAATCACCGAAAAAAATTTTTTTGTATTTTGTTTTGATGTCTGGCCTGGGACTAGAACCCTGGTTTTTACGTCTAATAAGCCAGCACCCTACCTACTAGACCACAGCGATTTCATTGAGTAAACCAAAATTTTCCCTTATAGAATCATCTAATCTGACTTACATAACCCTGTAAAATAGGTGAGTTATTAGAAAAACCTTGCAGAGTAAGCAAATGCAATTAAATTACATTAATAACCCTGTAAAAAGATTACCAAAATCGATTGTATTGATTTTATTATACTTTATGGTTGTAATTGTTAAAGAAAAAAACCAAAACAATTACGTTCTACATGGTGCATTATCGAAAATATTGAATGGCAATGAACTTTTGATATCACAACCAATACTTTCACGTTTCACATTTAAGCATTTATTATATGTATTATTAAATCAATCAATATTTCAAACCAAAAATTAATAAAGATTAATTGATTTTATACATTTTAAAATATAAAAAAACATATTAATACCTGACCTAAATAGATATATTTTTTTATAAATATAATATGTTCTTACAAACATATAAAACAATGAATCATTGATTAAACTTGTAAGTAGAAACATTGAAAACTCAAGATGTACGTGAAAATCGCCACGTATAATATTAATATTCAAGTAAGCATTGGAATCAATTCTAAAATTAAAAGTTAAACCGGACTGGTTCTCAGAAAAAAAGGCGCGTGCCAAGAGATGGCTTTGCTCTGTACACAACGTTAATATCCTTTAAAAAAATCTGATTTGCAATGAAAAATCCAGAAAAAAAGGATCAGATTGCATAGCACATGTTTAAAAAATATCAACACGTTTTTGTAGCTATTAAGAATTTGCTTATCAATTGAATTTATTATTAATTTTAAAATTTCTTATCGTTTGAATTTATTATTCAATTGAATAATATTAATGAGGTTCAATTAAATACAATTTATAAAACAAAACGTACAAAACGTATGTATGAATATATGTATATGTACACTTATTGCTTAATGAACAGGAATATATTATTGCGAGATTAAATTTTTAATTAACAACATATCAATCATTTAAATATTTATATTACTTTTTTGAAACAACATTTGAATATTCTAATTTATACATTTAAATAAAGTATCCAATTGTTTTCAAAAACCCTTTAACTAAAACGTAAAATAATCATAGTGGGCATTACAAATTAAAAAAAAAATATATATTGCGAAAGTGATTTATAAATTAAATTAAAATTATTTTTTTAGTTGACATCATATTATTAAACCAGTTTAAGACCCTTTTTGTAACCTGATTGTGAATGTTTAATGATTGTTTAACCTTACATTGTTTAGACATCTTAATACAAAAAAAATTAATTTATTTATATAAGGAAATATTTTTCTTAAATGGAAAAATTTATAAAACGTATTGCATCAAAATAATTACGTACAACATAAACTAGAATTTTCCTTTATTAGTGCCTAAAACTAGTTAACATTATTGAATTAACAAGCCATTATTGGAAGACGCCGTAGTCTAGTAGGTAGTGTGTTGGCTTATTAAACGTAAAGCCAGGTTTTGAGCCCCAGAACAGACATCAATATTTCAAAAGTATTTCTTCGACGATTTCCTCTCAGCAGATTTCTGGCAAAAACTCCGATAGTAAATAAAATTGCCATGAAAAGTTTTTCAAAAATCTGTTTTTCGAAGTCGACTTTAAACTGTAGGTCCCACCACTCATGTATAAAATTAACACACACAACATGAGCGGTGTGAGAAACTAGGTCAATAATCCTTACTGAAGGGTTCTAATGACCGATTATGTGTGTATGTAGGTATACAGTCCCCGAAATAAAGATAGGTTCATAGGTAAAATTTAAAAATAAATAAATTTTCATACTTTAAATTAAACAAAAATGTTATAAACCATACATATGTTTTTTATTTAAAATCAATGTTTGTACAAGATTAATTAAGTTACTAGATAAAACCATTATGTTAACGAAAAAAAATATAAAAAATACAAATATAGGTGCGAAATAATGATAGGTTCACCTTTAATATCGCGAAAAAAAACAAATTTTCCTTAAAATTAATAATAAATGTTTCCTCCTTTATTTTTTATCACTTCAAATATGCGATTGTTCATCGAATTTATAAGTTTTTTTAAAGTTTCCTGGGAAATATTTGCCCATTCCGTCCGAATCGCATCTTTCAGCTCATTTACGCCAGAAAATTGCTTACCATTAGCATAAACTTTGCGCGCCAGAATGCCCCATAAATTCTCTATCGGGTTTAAATCGGGACTTCTGGCTGGCCAGTCCAGAACATCAATATTTTTTGATCTGAACCACTCTTTAGTAGAACGGGATGTGTGAATGGCTGCATTATCTTGTTGAAAAATGAAGTTATTTCCCATTAAATCTTCCCCGTGTTCAATCAAAGAAATTTCCAGCAATTCACAGTAATTTTCTGAGGTCATCCTTGTAGAAATCCATGCCAAAGGGAGCTTCCCTTTGATGGAAAAACCTCCCCAAATCATTAAAGAACCCCCACCAAAATTTCTACTCATTCGAACCTCTTTCTCCTTTTGTAAATCATGCCAGTAATACTGGAAACCATCTGGACCATCTAAGTTGAATTTCTTCTCATCACTAAATAAAACTTTTTCCCACTTGTCGCCGAAATCCATATGACTTTTTGCCCATAAAAGTATTTTTTCTTTATGTTCCTTGGAAAGTGCTGGGCGCGCCATCCTTTTGGTGTATTGAAAGCGTTTTGAGTTACGCAACACTTGTTGAACTCTTCTAGTACTCACTGAGAGGTTCAGGCGCGCTTTAATTTCTGGAGCAAATAAGTTTTCCCTTGATGCCACTCGCATTATCATCGATTTTTGGCGTTGAGTTAACTTTGGTTTTGGGCCGGGACTTTTCTTTGTCCCATAATTTTCCTTTAATTTCAAAAAGTTGTTTACAACATTAAGAGATCTTCCAATCTTTTGATCTTTATAAGCCAATATTTTTCCACGTTCTTCGGCTGATAAAGATTTTGCACGACCCATTTCAAAAAAAAACGTAAAAAAGTGGAAACCTAAAGTTTTTAAACTGTTAAAAAGCTGTGTTAGAAGCTTGAAAAGCAATAAACGATGCAAAAAATGCAATTTCACCTGTACTCTAATAAAGAATCGTCTAGAATAATCACTGAACTTATATTTATTTCGCTCTAATTTTGCTTTAAAAATGGTATATTTTTATTTTTTTTAACTATTCCAAAAGACCGACCAAAAAATTATAACATAATCTATAGAGATTTGACATATAAATACACAGACCCAAAAAATGTGATAAAAATTAGTTACACTTGGGAAAAAATATGTGAACCTATCTTTATTTCGGCGACTGTATTATTAATCAACAAGACTTTAATTGTTAAGTTTGTAAAAGCATAACGTACCTCCCAGGCTTTAAAGGATTGAGTTTATGCAGTCTAATGACTTAATGACTTCCCGGGTACGAAGATGTTGCGGTACGATAGCATTTTAAATAAATGAAAAAAGAAACTAAATGAATATTATTCGATTCAGAGTGCTAGAGGTGGAAGATGGAATTTGCATTATTGCTGATACCCAGGTACGACTGCATAGTTCTGGTGGGAAGTTTTATAATGAAATTATATTTCGATCTGAAAAGAAAACTTTTCGAATCACAGTGCTTTACAGCGTAGAATTAGAATGATATTGAATCGATATTGTAACGAAAAATCTAGCGGCAAGGGATTTCTTGGGAATCTTTAAAGGTATTTCCAAATAGGGAAGAATGACAAATCATTAGGGGTATCCTAGATGGACATGCGATCTTCACAAACGGCACGAAATTAAAATCTGGCACCGGCCCAAAGTGGCTATGTAATACTAGCTTTTACGGTATATTATATCGGATTGTTAGCACCACAATGAAATATTCCCTTCTAAATTTATTATCTTCATATACGATCTTTAGATATCCAATTACACATTTTAAACCTGACTATTGCTGTGATATGGTAAAATATTTAAGAGGCTTAATTATGGTTGCTGTTTCTATTTACCGAATAAGTAAGAAAATGCACAGATCTGTGTATAAAAGAATCCTGGAAAATGTAATGGTTTGCGTATGCCGAGAAAAATATGCCACTAGGGTATTTCTGCATCGTGATGACATAAAGCACACTTCAATTGTCAGTCAGTGATTGATTGAAAGCCTATAATATACAAAATTGACCAACACAATCACTTAACCAAAACCTTAGTGAGAATCTTGGGAGCATTTGATTAAAAATAAATACAGAGAAGTAAACAAGCTTAATTAAAGCCCTATGGAGAAGCAGGCTTAAATAGAGCGTATGACATACTTATTAACATAAAACAATGAATCATATGATGGTTACTTGGGTTTATTTATATTCTAAAATAGTATTGGATCATTGTATAACTTGTACCCCTCTTGAAATCCTGCCGATGTGCCCATTTAATGTGTGAACCGGACAAAGCTTGTGGAATGATCTTCCTGCTGAAGTTTTTACCGTCAATTACGATATTGGTAAGTTTAAATCAAATGTCCACAAACACTACTCCCTCTTCCCACCTTCCTATAACCTATTTTTCTGAGTGCTTGTTTTATAAAAAAAATTAATGGCTTTTAATGCTTATTTCTACTAAACACTAAACAAATGTAGAACATATATTTTGTGGATACAATGGTAAACAGTGTATCACTTAAAGATTAATAATAATAATTAAAAATAAACATAGCCAAGCAATTATTATGAACAATAAAAAACTGAATTGATAAAAAAAAGCAATACAATATACTTTTATACAAACAATAGATTTGTATTCACTTTTGTTTTCATTTTATGATACGACATATGTACATACATATATCGCTCTTTATTAATTTACATACATATGTACATACATAGCTGTGTATTTTCCTTAATTTTCCTTTTCAGTCACATACAAATTTGTATTATAAAGGGGCAGTTTAAAAAGTTAGTATGTATGTATTTAGAATGGCAGTTAAAAAATAAACTACGCATTTATTTAATAAAATGTTAAATTACTTTTTTGCTTTTTCTTTTCGTTTGCTTTTTTATGTTCTTACAGTTTTTTTTTTTTAGAAAACTTTATCAGCAAATTTGTTTCAATAACAACATATTGTTGTAATTTGGTTTATTTCTTGATGTTGGTTTTTTTTTACGAAATTTTTTTATACCTCAAGTTATAGGCTATATATACATATACATACATACATTATATATATACATATGTATGAATAATAAATGAATGTTATAATTTTGTTATCTAGACGTCGCCTTTACATTTATTGGTTCTTTGAAAGAGGTGTGTGTTTCGTACATATACATTAAGAAGAAAAATAAAATGAAATTTCAAGCTTAATAACGAAAATGGAAGAAATGAAATGACAAAATAAACTCAATATTTAATATTATATGCTTAGATAGGTAGTACTTTTCTGAAAGCAATTGAATAAGCTTGATGAAATGTATAAAGATAATCAAAATAAAAAATATAAAGCATTCAGAAAAACTGTTGAATTTATTTAAATAACTTTATTATAGTAGAACGTAGTAAAATTAAAAACAAATTAAATATTACAGTTGCTTAATTTTAAGCTTTCTTTTTCTTTTCGGTATTTCATTTCTCTGCAGGGGATACACATAATCTAAAAATTAATTTTATTTATAATGATATTTTTAGATTGAAAATAAATAAAATCATTTATAATCAAATGCTAGAGTTTCAAAACAAAAAAAAACCTATCAAAATGTAAATATTTCTATGGAAACTAAGACAATTTAATTTCAATTCTAACAAAAATGAATAATAACTTATGAAAATAATAACATCGTATGGTATTTTGTTTTCGCCCCACTGTTATTGATATTAAAACAATAACGTTGCTCTCATACACACAAACACACTATTCTCCCTTGGGGAAAACAAAAAAAAAACTGAATTGCGTTTTACCAAAATTTCGAATCGAAAAATTTTTGTAAACAAATTAAAAGCAAAAAAAGAAAAAGGAAAAAAGAAAAAATAAAAATGTAGACATAAAAACAGAATAATGGAGTGAATATAGCAAAAAAACTAAAACAATAATCAGGTTGTTTTTATTTCTTTTTATATGTATGTATGTATGTATGTATTTAAGAGTTAAATGTTTTTCGAATTCTACATTTTTTTTAGTAAAAAAGATATGAAAACAAAAATACAGTATGTTCGAAAAATGTTATTTTTGTTTATTAAAATAAAACACGTGTTATTCACATTTCGTTTATACACAAAATGAGTAAAGACACCAAGCCAGATGGTTGTACTGCTCAATTCTATTATAAACGTAAACAATACAACATTTTCTAAATTACTATACTCATTGCGATTAATATCAATTAGCATAGATTAAAAGGTTAAGAATTTTAAAATATTAAACAAAAACTATGCATACATAAAGAAAATGTAATAAATCTTTTTAAATTTTTATTTAACAGAAATCGTTTTCTACGTATACTATTTGATTTTTAAATAAACATTGCAAAATTTAATTTTACTTGTATAGATACCTCCCACCAGATGAATATAAGAATCTATTTTCAATACCAACAAAAATTATGCAATATTTTCGCTTACTATTGTTATTGCTAGCAGACAGGCAGTTGGTACAGGTGGTGTCTTTAGATTAATTAATTCAATTTTGTTTTCAATTTCTATACTTTTCTTTTGTAATTTTTGTAAACACACACATCTCTTGTACAAGCTTGTAATTCTTTATAAAATTTTGCATTCATTTCACTTTTTTTTTGCAATTAATTGAATTTGTTTCGAGAGTAAAAAGCATTTACAAGTATCAGTCACATATATACATTCATTCATGTAAGAGGAATATAAAAATAAATGTCAAGGTCAATATTAAGATACTGTTTTATTTGATACTGAGGCCCAACAAACTACAAATTAAACTTTTGTTTTCTTCTCAAAAGCGTTTTGTTTTTTTTTTTTCTCCTCCTTATAATTAAAGAAATGACTACAAATGTTGCTTATCAGCATCATAATTTCTTTTCAAAATGCTTTAATCTAAAGGTTATTGACGTCATTTAAAAGAAATTTGCAAAAAATTAAATGTTTTTTCCACATAATTGAGAAAGAATATTTTTCTGATTATGCAAAATTTTATAATGCATTTAAATTAGTTCTGCTATTTATTAAAAAAGCACAAAAAAATTAATTTATAAAAAAATGGAATTTGTTTAAGATGAGACTTCTTAACAATTTTCGAGAAAAATTTCTGATTAAGACTTATCATTAACCAAACATGAAAGACTCTATCAATATGACTATAATAGTTATAACAAATATTATATTATTCACCTCCATATATATAAAGCTTTGGATTTGCTAATTTGGATAATTGATAGAAATTGATTGCTAAACTTATTTTATGAATGATAATAAAAATAAAGCTCAAGCCAATCTATTTTGCTTTTTCTTTCAGCAGCTAAACACCTCGTCAGCATCTGCGGAACGTATGACTTAGTTAGCTCAATCATTTCTTTCATTGCTTTTTTTCTAAGTAAAGAATAATAATTATTCCTTGATTAATAGCAGTCCAATGGAATTATAATACAACCCAAAAATGAGTACATAAAATAAAATATAAAAAGGACTCGTGATACATATGTGGCAAATCCAAAAAGGATTGGAAGAATTGGACGTAATATACGTAATTTCAACAGATGGTGCTACATGCCACATGGCCTTTTACCCAACCTACAACAGAATTCCAGTACCGAAAGTCAACTTTACAACTGTCAATGATGAGATATCGTCCGTAATGCTGGAAAACGTTTACCAAAACAAGAATTCTTAAAATATAAATATCAGTCATTCATTCATCTATCGGTATAAATACATAAAAGTTGCATTTACTTGTTCAAATTTCTTATTTTTTCTAATTTCCACAACTTAAACGGTAAAAAACACAAGCATTAAATACAATTATTTTACATTTAACATAGAGAAATGACAATCTGTATAATTTTAAATATAAAAACGATTGTAATTTGTCTATACTACAACGAAAATAATGAAAACAGAAAGGGCGGAATATCATAAATTAACAATTGTAGTATTCCACGTTGAGTACCTGTCTTATTACGAAGAATTATAATTTACATTCCTCTATGAAACAACACAAAAATAAACACCCAAAAAGCGCAACATCGCAAAACGATAGAAGTCAATGTAATTCATATAAATATGCAACTCTTATTCTGACCTGCTGCAGCAGTGATCTGGAATCGGAATTCTTTCAATTCAATTATGTTGCATCACTTGTAACAAACTAAAGTGAGGGGAAAGAGATAACAGTCATATCAGTCCATGGATAATAGCTTAGCTCAGTTAACCTGGCTGAAGCTAGGTTTCTTTCAAAGCTTGGCAATTTCTTGCCATCTCGTTAAGAGATGTCTAGAATTTATAACCAGTTTGTGTAAACAGCATCCAACGACTTCAAGGTTGCTTGGCTATCCGGATAGATTCGAATATCGATAATTCCTTTAAAATTTAACTACCTTGGGCACTTATGCAATTGAATTTTCAGCAAGATTCAGCGGCAGCCAATCAAATCCAAAATTATATATAAATAATGGCTATCGGATATAAGTCCATTTCAATCTTTCACATGGTTCATGGTCATGACCAGAGATTCAACTAAAGTTAAAGGCCTTATTACAATATAAATGTACGATTACTTTTTTTGGTGCATATACTATACGTATACATATTAATAAGTCACTGTTTTAATCGTATTTAAGATTCTAACCAAATTTATTACTTAATAGAGAATTTTCAGTTTTCAATGGTTATAAATTAGAAACTGTACTACTTAAATACATCTGGTGTATATATTTCATTACACTAATGTCCGTATCTCATCTTATCAATAATCGTTGAAAATTTTCAATTATTTATGAATAGAGGAAGAAAAATTTTTAGAATCAAAGGTTAATTGAATCAAAATTTCATAAAACATTTCTAGCAGAAATATTGCAATAGTGAATGAAGACTTTGTATTTAATAATGTTGTTTTTTTATTTTCTTTTTAGCTTTCTTTCTTTATCCTGTGAAATTACGAAATAATAAAACTGCATAGGGGCGTCCTTGGAAATAAAATTAAAATGAAGCATTTGCTTGTTTTTGTTTTGTGGATGTAAATAATACGGCAAGCTTATGACTAATTTCTGGGCGATTCACACAAATGCAAAAAAATTTTTATTTCTCTATTCTATTTTAAAAAGAGAACAATGTTGGACAGAAGACAGATAATATTAAAATATTATCAATATCTATGAGAATAGTAATAATAAAGGTGTTTTTCTTCAAATATATTTTGATAGATTACAAAATATTTTTTAAAAATCTTACTTTTAATATTTCCAAAGTAAAGTAAATAAACAAAAACATGGAATTTGTTGACCTTTTAGGGGCGTCTGCAGGCAATTGCCTTTACTGAGATTAAGAGAATACTAGAAAAACTCATCTGATACCGTGAGCCTCATAAACATAATGTTGAACAATTTGTAAATACTACGCTCAACAAAATATGGTTGTAAGCATTGTTAACAAGAATAAAACTCGAAAAGTGATTATAGGATATCAGAATGTCAACCAGGATACAATAATTTCAAAATGTTACATAATATTTTTAGAAACCTTTTAAATAAAGGTTTTAAATAAATATAAATCAAATTCAAAAGCAATAAACCTATTATTTCACAAATATAAATATTTACAGCCTATTATTTTTCTTATTTATATTCATTTTCTACATGAGTCCTATATACTCTTTAAAGTAATCGATCAATGAATACCTTGAATTAGTAGCAGTGCATACATCATCAAAAAAGAAAAAAGTTTCACTTACCTTCCAAGCGTTCACTTTTGGTGGAGGTGCAGCAACAAATTTTTTAGGTTGTGAAGGATTAGCGACAGCGCTGTTACCAGCAGCAGCACCATTTGCCGCCCCTGGGCTTTGAGCTAGAGTTTCACCATCAGCAGATTTGTTAGCTTCATTACCACTGCTATTATTTTCGGCACTGGCACTGGCACTAGGTGAGACATCTTTGCGATCCTTTTGCTGTTGCGATTTATTACCACCACCGGGTTTACGTGGACTACCGCCACGTTGACCACGTTGACGTGGTGGATATTTACGTTCGCCATCTTTATCGGTACCAGCAACTGCTGTATTATTATTGCTATTGCCACCATTGCCACGACGTTGACCGTTGCCCGATTTTTGGTTGCCAGAACCTCCTTGATTGGATGCGGATGGATGGCCATTGCCACCGTTTTTACCATTGCTTTCACGTGGTTTATCCTTGCGAGCCTTTTTACGATCACGTCGATGGTGGGATACAACCGGCACAAAATCGCCATTATCGTCAACCTCAGAAGAATTTTCTGCAGTTGTATCCGCATTGGCAGCAGCACGTTTCTCACCAGCTCCACTAACTGTTGTCATTTCTTCAGAAGCTGCGGCTACTTCATCGCTCCACGATTTCATAGTTTTTAAGCCAGATTGATTATCCTTATCAGTGTTCTCTTGCTTAGCAGTATTGTTACTTGCAGAGTTTTTAGTTTCAACCGAAGCGCTCACAGCTGCTGCCGGTACTAATTTCTTGCTCTCAAGATTTTGCAATACATTTGCATAGGAAGTGGTGCCTCCACCACCGGCAGCACTAGTAACAGCTGGTGTAGCCGCAGCAGAAGCGGCTGCATTAGAAGTTTCTTCTTTGGATGCCATAATTGAGATGGAAAGTTTCTGCCTTCCAGAGTACAATAACGTCTCAAGCGTTATTTACTCCAGAATTAAAAAAGTAGACGTACTGGAAACTCTTTGGTGCTTCCTTGCCCACTTTATGACAAATGACAAAACTTATTCACAGATGGACCTGAGTGCCTACTGTACAATAATGTTGAGCAATTCCCTGAAATGTGGCTTTCCAAACTCTTCAAGAGATTATCAAACTGTAAAAGATAACAAGAAATATAGAAATTATAATCAACAATTGTAAACAGGCAGCAATACATACTCCTATATTAACAAATAATAAACAACAGTAATCGCTCCTTGCGGCTTTTGGTTACTTTTGGATTTCCAAACTTATCCTTTTAATTTGATCCTTAACATTTTTATCTATTCGAAATATTCAATATTCCAACACATCCCTGACTTGACTTTTTATTAGACTAGATATATTTATTTAGATATTTAGATATTCAATTCATTTGGTGGCCGATTCAATATTTTCCTCTTTTAAGTTCCTCTTTCTTTTCACATCAAACCACTTTCTGTCGTCTGTAACACTTGAATTTTTCTATTGCATTTTTCGTTTTTTAAGTTGACATTTAAGAACATTTAAGAATGCGTATTAAATTTTTCAGTTTTCGTTTATTTTTCTTTTATTAAACTGTAACAAATATTAATTTTTCACTATAATTTTCATTGATTTTTTTTTTTTACGACAAGAAAATTCGTTATAATTTTTCTCTTAAGAAGAAGTTTGTCGTAATATGGTGAGTGTGATTGAGTTTTTGTTGCTTTTGCTTGAGTTTTTATTTCGTTTCCTTTTAATTCATTCGTTTTTAATACGAGTTATAGTAGCTATGATGTGATGTGAAGATAATGTGAGGTTAGAATTATTTTTTTTTTTTCGTTTTCTCTTGTATGTCCCTTATACCGAACTAAGAAAGAATAATAAATAGAAACAAAAAAAAAATAAAACAACAGCAACAACAACGTGTTACCACAGCTGTTTTCGAAAATAAAATGAGGGGAAAATACTACCATTGCCGCAGGGTTGTATTTTTTAACGGTTTTTTTTTTATAACTATAATTGGCAAAGCAGTGCAGTAAGACATGTAAATGTTACCTAAACATTTAAATCAAATTCTTTTTTATTTTTACACTGAAATTTATTAATAGAATAAATGTTTATTTATAATTGGTAGCACTCTATTGAAGGATCTGGTAGCTGCAATAAGAATGATGTACTGTGAAAAATATATCTTAATCTAAAATCGCATATATACATAGTTGGTCATTAGAACCCATCAGTCAGGATTATTGACCTAGTTTCTCACATCACTTATGTTGTGTGTGTTAATTTTATACATAAGTGGCGGTACCTACAGCTTAAAGTCGACTCCGAACGACAGATTTTATGGGAAACTTTTCATGGCTATTTTATTTACTCTCAGAATTTTTGCCAGAAATATGCTGAGAGAAAATCGCCGAAAAAACTACTTTTTGTATTTTATTTTGATGTCTGGCCTGGGACTCGAACCCTGACGGCGACTTCGATAGTATATATACTCAAATGAATTATTTTCGTGTATGCAAATAGAATTCAACACTGAGTACAACGATAATTTCAAACAATTAAAACATAAAGAAAAATTTCAAATGTAATAATTTTAAGAAAGTAAAATAAATTTATCGATTTATTAACAAGAAAAAAAAAATATCGAAAACAGACTGTATGTATGGTAATTAGTCTTATTCGGCCTGTATACGTCGTACAACCCATTTGAATAAAATATTATAAATTATTATTGTGGCATTAACATTGAAAATAGTTTTGACCTGTGGAGTTAAAATATAAACGACAAACTAAATTAAAAATAGGCCACACTCTCAGCAACTTAACCGGCGAAGTAGGGAGTCAGTTGTTAAAAATTTTGTTTTTAAATATTCAGATTTTTCTATCATACATAAATTAATTATGTTTTTAATATAAATTGTTAATATTCTTTTACTTTGAAGTTTAAAAATTTTAATAATTTATCGCAGATTATCGACAACATGTAATTTATCTCATTGTCTAAAGAATTAAACTTTATTTTAGACTCATCATTGGTTGATTATAAAACGAAAATTTTATAAAATCGCAAACTTCTTACAATCTTTGTTTTGTTCATAAGACTGATTCATTTACTGGTTCGAGTATGCTTTAATATTTATCTTGATATATTTATGAAATTGGACGTCTATTGAATTGAATAGATTTTAATTCTGATTCAATTACTTATTATTAATTAATTAAATACAATAAATCACTACTAAATCGTAATTTAGAATTATTATTATATTGAGTGTTTTTTATTTAAAAAACGCGTTTTATTTAAGCTATTGTTTTTTTTTTTTTTTTGCAAATTTTAAAGTTGACAACTCTGTTAAATGTAAAAACTGTACATAAACTTCAATTCAAGTGAAAATCTAAAGTTAAACAACACTGGCGAACAGCTGATACAAACACAACAAAACATATCGAACGGGGAAACATTAAAACCAAATTAAAAACAACAAAAATGTATATCACTTACTTATGCTTAAAGAAATTTCACAATGAACATTACTCTTTACTCATACTATCTCCTCCTACAGTATTTATAAATAAAAACAGTAATTTTAGAAGACACTGTAAGATTCAAAACAGAATGTGAAATGAAATGTACTCACCAACTACAATTCCGAAATTTAATAGGGGAAATTCGTCGAAATGAATTTAATATTTCAAATATATAAAATCAAGTTTCGTTTGTCTTTGTTATTATTATTCGTTATACCTTATCACAATTTTGTTTATTCGTAATTCTTTTTAATCTTTTGATTTAAACAAATTAAAACACAGAAAAAAAACTTCACTTCCTCAATCACTTTTTTATTACGCTGTTGCTTTAAAAACAATTCTTGTGTTTTTGTTTTCGTTTCTCAATTATTTCTCCTTTAGAGATTCTTCTCCGTTTTTCGTTCGAAACTATGAAAAAAGTTTTTTTTGTTTGTATCTTTTTCCCTTTTTTACTTTTTTGTTTTAACGCACGAATCCGTATGCAGGGGTACTTTATTTCGAACGAATTAAAATACAGAGAAAAGCAAACAATACGTAATTTGACAAATCGAAGAATGTCAAAAAAAAGGCAACTGACGATTAAAAAACGAATGATGGTAGAAAAAGAAAAAAAAATACTTTTTTTCGTCTTGCGTTTGTCACAAAAATCTTTGAAGTGATTTAATGCACTTTGTGTCACGATTTTGCACTGATCTTTTATTGGAAATTATCACTGCGCTGTTTAGATGTCACTTTTGCACACTTTCACAACACTTTTCACCATATTTCAGTGTAAATTTTCAGAAAATCTCGAGCGACCGAGAAGACATGTGGTTTTTGCCGTTGGTAGAAACTTCGAAAAGAACGATGACATTTCTGAAAACTTTGACGGAGGGGAAAACGCGAGCGGGGGGTATGGCAACCGCGTGCAAAAAGTATATTTTTCTACGATTGTTTTCTTTTCTTCATTTACCACTTTATACAATTTAATACTCCTACAAAGAAAGTTTAAATTTCCAAAAAATCTTAGTATGTTTAAAAGAAAATTTATATGAAATATAAGGAGAAAATTATAACTTTGTTGAAGAATTGCGTTGATTGTTGTTAAGAATTTTGTTTTTGTTTAAATAAAAGCCATATTAGGAAAGTTTGTAAATATTATAAAAAAATAATAATACAACTCTGTTACTTTTCGAAAATAATTTGACATTTACGCTATGAGAAGAACAACTAAAAAACGGAAATTAGAAATATTCGAAAATATTGTAACGGATCAGATTTAAAAAAAAAATTTCTTTATTTTCAATTAAGTTCTTAATACTTATTCTAGTGCATATTTTGCTCCAATAATTTGCCACTCCCTGGTCTTATAGATTTATACGTGTTGGACTGCGTGTAATTTTTTTCAATTCGTGAAATATCACTCAGAGGCACCACAAAATTGTAGTTTCCTCAGGGCTGAATTAAGATAAGTACAATTTAATCTTCAGTGAAGAGAATATATTCGTATAGCAAATATACATAAATACTACTTATTAAGTGTTTACAATGAATTTAGATGAAAGAGTAAAAATTATTATTAATTGGAAGGCATTTATAAGTTAACTATTCTTATTAAATATTTTATACATGAAATATGCTTTTCAAAAATAAATCTTAATTGTAAAAGTAATTAGTTTTTAATTGATTTTATTATTCCATCAATTTTGAATGAATTATTTATTTCTAACAGTAATTTTGCCGTTCTTAATCATTAAAGCAAAAAAATGCTAGTGTGGCAAGGCCTTTTTGCAAGAACTTTATCAATATGGCAGGTCTCAGTTTAATTCTTAATTCCATTGCAGACGTGTGTTAGTTTTCTGCGTGCCTGCATTTGTTTACATTAAATAGTAATTTATAATAAAGCTACCGTAAAAAAACATCTTGTTTAATCAATATTATTACTTGTAAAAAAATAGATTAAAAATACTGCAATAAATTAACTTTTCAAATTAAAAAAGAACGAAATTGTCCAAAGGGCCAAACCACCACCGCAATTGTTTATAAAAACGCAACAACAACAACAGCTATAACACGAACAACACAAGACAAACGGTGAAGGGTGTTATACGAGAAAAGGGTGGCATATGAATAAAATTTACAATTAAAAACTTTATCAAGAAATTTGCTTATCAAGTGCATTTTAAAAAAGAAAAAACAAAACACTTACGTGTACGTGTTCAAATAACAAAAAAAAAAATAAATCTTAAAATCTTGCGAATAGATAAAGTTGCAAAATAAAAGAGAAAATTTATTCTTAATTGAAAACAACAAGTACGAAAAATTTATCTGGAAAATGTGTGGAATTTTTGCCTATTTAAATTATTTAACGCCTAAAACACGTTCTGAGGTCTTGGATTTGCTAGTGAATGGCCTGAAACGTTTAGAATACAGAGGTTATGATTCCACCGGTGTAGCTATAGATGCCTTGGGCGATCAGCATGATATTATGATGGTTAAGCGTAGTGGCAAGGTTAAAGTGTTAGAGGATGCCATTACGGAGATTTGCACAACGGGAGACTACTCGGCACCTCTAACCACACATGTGGGTATAGCCCATACGAGATGGGCTACCCATGGTGTGCCTTCAGAAATCAATTCCCATCCCCAACGTTCCGATATTGACAATAGTTTTGTCGTAGTTCATAACGGCATTATAACGAACTATAAGGATGTTAAAACTTTGCTGGAAAAGCGAGGTTACATATTCGAATCAGATACAGATACCGAAGTCATAGCCAAGTTGGTTCACCATTTGTGGCAACAACATCCCAATTATACTTTCCGCGAACTTGTTGAACAGGCCATACAACAGCTGGAGGGAGCATTTGCTATTGCATTTAAGTCTCGCTATTTTCCAGGAGAGTGTGTGGCTTCTCGCCGTGGTTCGCCTTTGTTGGTAGGCATTAAGACGAAAACCCGTTTAGCTACCGATCACATTCCTATACTCTATGCCAAAGATCATCGTCCAATGGGACATGGTGGTCTACAGCCTGTTTTGCCTTTAGTCTCACGCACTGAAAGTCATTCAGAATTTATGCCTTTGGAAGACACGGAAGTAGAATATTTCTTTGCCTCTGATGCTTCAGCTGTGATAGAGCACACAAATCGTGTTATTTATCTGGAAGATGATGATGTGGCCGCTGTTAAAGATGGTGCCTTGAGTATACATCGCTTAAAACGGTCCCTAGATGATCCTCATGCTAGAGAAATAACCACTTTGAAGACAGAAATTCAGCAAATAATGAAAGGGAACTATGATTACTTCATGTTGAAAGAAATTTACGAACAACCTGAATCAGTTGTAAATACTATGAGAGGCCGTGTACGTTTTGATAATAACACCATTGTCTTGGGAGGTATTAAGGAATACATACCGGAGATTAAACGATGCCGTCGTTTAATGTTGATTGGTTGTGGAACTTCATATCATAGCGCTGTTGCTACACGTCAGCTTCTAGAGGAGTTAACTGAATTGCCGGTAATGGTAGAGTTGGCATCAGATTTTCTAGATCGTCATACGCCTATATTTAGGGACGATGTTTGTTTCTTTATTTCGCAATCGGGTGAGACCGCAGATACCCTAATGGCTTTAAGATATTGTAAACAGCGCGGCGCTTTAATAGTTGGCATCACAAACACTGTAGGCAGTAGCATATGCCGAGAATCCCATTGTGGTGTTCATATTAATGCTGGTCCAGAGATAGGTGTAGCATCAACCAAGGCCTATACGTCACAATTCATTTCGCTGGTAATGTTTGCCTTAGTAATGTCGGAAGATCGTTTGTCTTTACAACAAAGAAGACTGGAAATAATAAAAGGCCTCTCGAACTTGGGAGATCAAATTCGTGAGGTCCTTAAACTAGACTCGAAGATACAGGAGTTGGCCAAAGATTTGTATCAACATAAATCGCTTTTAATAATGGGTCGTGGTTACAACTTTGCTACTTGCCTGGAAGGTGCTCTAAAAGTAAAAGAACTGGCCTATATGCACAGTGAAGGCATATTGGCTGGTGAACTCAAACATGGTCCACTGGCTTTGGTCGATGATGAAATGCCTGTTCTAATGATTATTCTTAGAGATCCAGTCTACGTGAAATGCATGAACGCTCTGCAACAGGTTACTTCTCGTAAAGGACGTCCTATTCTAATATGCGAGGAAGCGGATGAAGAAACCAAATCATATTCATCACGCAGCTTAGAAATTCCTCGTACCGTTGATTGTCTTCAAGGAATTTTGACCGTTATACCTATGCAATTGTTATCATATCATATTGCTGTCTTAAGAGGTTGCGATGTCGATTGCCCGCGTAATCTCGCCAAATCTGTAACGGTGGAATAGAAAGCAATATCTTAATATTTATATTTAATAATTCCAACATTTCTTTATTGTTATTATTCCCTTCTTTGTGTTAAACTTAAAACTTATGCTTTAAAATACTGCATTTCCAATTTGTACACATATGTGTATGTACGAATATGTATAATTCTGTACTTTTTTATTTAGGTCACTAAAGTAAAAAAAAAACTTTCTAAAAAATTATAATACTTGAGATAATTAAAATATGATGATAATTTGAAACTGGTTTATAAAAGCAAAAAAGTTTATTAAAAGATATTAATTGATATTTAAGTCCCTACTAGTTGTGCCTTTAGTTGTATACTTTAATATGTGTAATCATTTATTATATTTTTTTATCGATACCTTATGATTTCTTACTTTATATTTATCGAAATTCATTGCAAACAATCTGTGCAATTTTTTGTACTGTAGGTCTAAACAAAATCTAAAACATTTTCTTATTATATTATGTGTCTGTAATCGTATTAATAAACAAAATAAAAAATATATATATATATAGCTCGTAATCTATACACTCCCAATATCTTTGCAATTCGATTAAGATCCTTTCAAAACTTGTATTGTGTTTCTAATAGATTGGTTTTACGGTATAGGTTGTACCGAACTTGAAAAGTTTCACTAAAATCTGTCTTTCGGAGTCAACTGTGGGTTCCTCCACTTATGAAGAAAATTTATTGATACACACAACATATGATGTATGTCGCCACAATGAACATGCCTAACCTAACCTAGCTAAATCCAAAAAAGCTATGTATGTCACATGACACAATTAGCAAAAATGGTTAAAAATCTATTTTTTAATTCCATTTTAAATGATTCTGTCGTTATAAATTTTTGTTGTTGTTTAAATAAGACATCTAATAAGACAACTTACATCGCACCAATCAATTTCAAAAATGTTTACATTCTGTGAAAGAAAAACTTGAACATGTAATTATTATATTTCTAATTTTTAAAATTTTTTTTGAAATAGGCAGCAGCGCATTTCGTTTACTAATGACTTAGATATAAGCGTTTTTTTTTAAACTAACATTTGGCCACATTTTCTATTATTATCATAGCAGTTGGCAATTCGTGTGTTTGACAAAACGCTGTTTTTGATAGTCATTGCGAGGCCGAAAAAAAAGAAAAACATTTTTATTGTGCGAAATTGTAATTGTTGAGCAAGTATTTTAGAGAAAAATTAAACAAAAATGCCTGATTATCTGGGAGACGATCAACGTAAAGTTAAACACGAAGAAAAAGAAGAGAAGGAAATCAAATCTTTGGATGAAGGCGATATTGAACTATTGAAAACGTATGGCCAGAGCCAGTATCACAAAGCAATAAAAATTATTGAGGAAGATATACAAAAGGCCGTCAAGCAGGTAAATGAATTGACTGGCATCAAAGAAAGTGATACAGGCTTGGCTCCACCGGCTCTATGGGATTTGGCTGCGGACAAACAAATATTGCAACATGAGCAACCACTCCAGGTGGCCAGATGCACAAAAATTATAAATGCTGACTCAGATGATCCCAAATACATAATCAATGTTAAACAGTTTGCCAAATTTGTAGTGGATTTGGCAGATTCGGTGGCTCCTACTGACATAGAAGAGGGCATGCGAGTAGGTGTAGACCGCAATAAATATCAAATACACATACCATTGCCACCTAAAATTGATCCAACTGTGACTATGATGCAAGTTGAAGAGAAACCTGATGTTACCTACAGTGATGTGGGTGGTTGCAAAGAACAGATTGAAAAACTGCGTGAGGTTGTGGAGACTCCTTTGTTGCATCCCGAAAAGTTCGTGAACTTGGGTATTGAGCCTCCTAAGGGTGTTTTATTATTTGGTCCTCCTGGTACAGGTAAAACTCTATGTGCCCGTGCTGTAGCAAATCGTACGGATGCCTGTTTCATTCGTGTTATTGGCTCCGAATTGGTTCAGAAGTATGTTGGTGAGGGTGCACGTATGGTTAGAGAACTTTTTGAAATGGCTCGCTCAAAAAAAGCTTGCTTGATATTCTTTGATGAAATTGACGCCATTGGTGGTGCACGTTTTGATGACGGTGCCGGTGGTGACAATGAGGTACAACGTACTATGTTGGAACTTATCAATCAATTGGATGGCTTTGATCCCAGGGGCAACATTAAGGTACTTATGGCCACCAACAGACCTGATACATTGGATCCCGCCCTTATGCGTCCCGGGCGTTTGGATCGTAAAGTTGAATTTGGTCTACCCGATTTGGAAGGACGTTCTCATATATTTAAGATTCACGCTCGTTCAATGTCCGTTGAACGCGACATTCGTTTCGAACTATTGGCACGTCTATGTCCCAATTCTACTGGTGCTGAAATTCGTTCCGTCTGCACGGAGGCTGGCATGTTTGCAATTCGTGCTCGCCGTAAAGTAGCCACAGAAAAAGATTTCTTGGAAGCCGTTAATAAGGTCATTAAGAGTTATGCCAAGTTCAGTGCTACTCCTCGCTACATGACCTACAACTAATTTAACATCAAAATATTTTTATTATTTAATAAAGCTCCAAATTTTTCGATAAACAAAAAATTCTAAACAAACAAATTAATATCGATTGAAAAAAGTAAAATCTAATGAGCGTAATTTTGTAAATTAATTTCTTGTTTTACAGTTATTCCTACAAAACATGGAATATCGAGATATTGGATTTTATTCAATAGACATTCATCAGGGTAAATGGCGGTACTTCCTATCTTTAATTGGTCGTTTAAATGGTCTGGTACTTCTCCTATCATCATCTTGTTTTGTTACTTTCCAAATTTTAAAAAAAAGTTTGCGAATTCGAGACACCCTTTTTCTCGGATAGGTTTACAATGGATAAGGTACTTGTTCTGGGATATTTTATGATCCAGAATGGGAGCTGTATAGACTGAACAATAACTGCAGCTGGAAATATTTGCTATTTTCAAGGCTCCTGTGGTTCTCCCTTCTTGTAATGTAAAGGCCCTTCTTTTGTGATTTGTTGACAACCAAGCGGCTATGTTGACGAATTAATAAAGCTTGAACAATTACCGAGAAGGACTCCATGGCCTTAGGACGGGATCGGGTCAGTCTCAGTCGTATTTCGCATCATAATAGTATATCCGGAAGGCTGATTTGGTTTCTATTCAATATAATATAGAATTTTTGGTTCTAATATTCCTATGGACTTATCGAAGAGATAGCGCAAATTTGCTTTCAAGACTAAATAGGCGCTTAATTGATGATAGTAAGTAGCTCAATACTGGGATTTAATGCGCCCAACGGGGGACTGGTAGGTAGGCTTTATGTGGTTACATTGGGATGTTAGGATATATGGAGGTGATTGAGCGTTTTCTATGTAGCTAAGCTCTATAGGAGAAGATTTATTAACAAACAGAGGATTTCTAGTTTAGATTAGAGGACGTGTACCTGCGGTCAAGACAAACACAGTACTCGGAGGTCGAAATTGACCCATTGTACATTGTCCTTAGTGGAGGAAGGAAATAGAGGATATAGGAATGTAGGGAAGGGAAGGCAGAGGAGAAGAGAGGATTTCTAAAGGGTTTAAACATATTGTCGGAGATCGCAACTCAGGCTCTCCTAAGACTAGAAAAGGAACTAATAGAAATTATATAAGCTCTTAAATTAATTTGTTTGGTATAGAAATTGTTTAGGGCTGACTTGGCAACCCTATCATTCTAGAATCCACTGTAGCAGGCGGAACACCTAAATTAAATCTAATAATTTTTACTGTGTTCAAAATACAATGTTAGTTAGTAGTTTTCTTTAGTAATTAATTATTAAATTTTTTCTTTACATGTACAATATTGGCAACTCAATAATTTTTCCAATAGTATGGCAGCACAAATTTACACAGCTTCATCGATATTGGCAGCATTTGCTAATTTGACAATCAAACATAGAAAAAATTATTTCATTTTGTCCGTGCGGAAATTAAATTACCAAGAAAATTTTTATTAATTTTACATTGTGAATTGAAATAATATAATTGTGTTCATCCAGCAATAAAATATTATAAATTGAATAGAAAATATTTGAATTAAAGTAGAAATATTGTAAACTGAAAGCACCATGACGGTGACAAACGGCGGCGGTAGCGGCAGTAGCAGTAATGCTATTGCAAATAGACCGCGTTGTTTCTTTGACATATCACTTGGTGGTCTACCCATTGGCCGTATAGTCTTTGAACTGTACAGCAATGTGGCACCAAAGACTGCTGAAAATTTTCGTTGTTTATGTACGGGTGAAAAAGGCACGGGCCTGGTAACGGGAAAACATTTGCACTACAAAAATGTCATATTTCATCGTGTCGTCAAAGATTTCATGATACAGTCTGGTGATTTTTCAGCTGGCAATGGTACTGGTGGCGAATCTATTTATGGTGGAACCTTTGAGGGTAAGTTGTATTGTGTATTATTGTTATTGTTTTTTTTATTTCTGTGGTTGCGTTTGCAGTTGTAGTTGAATTTATTTAATTATAAACGTTCCCTTACGTTTCTATAGCAGCCATGCTATTATTTTTATTTTATTTTGCTTCTGTTTGTAAACAAATTTCGATTTCGTGCAAATGGCTTAAATAAAGATAAACTTTGATAAGACTATGTATAGTATTTTCTTTTATCGATTTATTTATTTTCACACTTTAATTTGTTGTTATTGTTAGAGAGACCTTATTAATGATTTTTTTCTTGTCGTCACATGCAAATTTAATAAAAATTTCTATAGTTTGCTGAAACATTGAATGAATAAATAAAGATTTTGATAACCAATACTGTCCACAAATTATAATTTGTAATCAATATACAACTATAAAGCTATTATTAATGTCAGCCGTAGAAGAGTTATATAATAAATAATAATTTGCAGGCCAATGTAATAATGAAGGTGACCATTCCACATATTCTAGTCACAATCTTTAACTGTATGATGTTAATTATATTGGAAAACAAAAATCGGGGGAAAAAAACCATAATAAATATAATTATAGTCTGAGTACTGACTAGAGAATTCAAGCCATTTATAAATTTTTAATCTTATCCTCCTGCTAAGTGTTGGCTAGTAACTGAGAAGATATTCGATATTTTTCTACATACCGTACAATCGTTCGGATGGAATTCATCCTAGATCCTTGTCAGCAAATTATCATTGCTTTGTTAAAAAAAAATACTGACAACAGTATCAGGGTGGATTTATCCAATCCCAGCAGCAAGTCGGTTCAATCATCGTCCATATAATGCCTTTTTGATAAGCTTAATTCCGATCTACCGTTCTAACGCTTCTCCTCCTTCTCCCTGAATACAGAAGAAAGTAATTTTTATATAGTTTTTGGATTGAAAACTTTAAATCAGCGTGGCTTAATTTGAGTTGATTACTTTTATTTATGTTTTAGTTTTTTTTTTATTTAATATTTTATTTTAAATATCTTCCCTTTAATTTCAGATGAAAGTTTTGCTATAAAACATGATCGTCCTTTTTGCTCTCCATGGCAAATCGTGGTAAAAACACCAACGGATCGCAATTCTTTATGTAAGCTTCCATATGTATTTAACAACAAAAACAATAATTTCAATAATATTTCCCAGTCTACTTCCAGCCTTATGTTTATGTTTCAATTTATTTTTATAATCATTTTTCTATTCAATTTATTTTTACTTAAATCATTGTTATAGAAAAACTTATGTGAAAAGCAAAATATTATATGATTATATTATTATTTATTATCTAGCAATGTGGCATCCTAAGCTTAAGGGATCCATCCCAAGCATTGGGGGCCAGACTCACAAAAACTATCCTTACAACTTTTAAATGTTCATTAATGATGGCTGGCCAAATGATAAAAACCATTATGCTAACACTGGGGGATAAACAACGTTTGATGCTTAAGATAAAACGGAAGTTTATCACTTCAAACTAAGTGCTGACAGGTCCAACACCTACCTCACTTTTCACCTAGCACTAGAGCTTTTTCCATGGAATGTGCTTAACAAACGAAAATACACACTTCTAGGCATCATCCTGGTCGATGATTTGGTCACGAACGACATCAAAAATGATTGTTCTCTTCAGAAAAGTTTTTCTAATTCCCAAAGTAGAAATTATTTTGCATTCATACCCAAAATAAACAAAAAAAAAAAATCCAAAATAAACAAAAAATTTAGAAAATACTTCAACCATTTCAACACCAAAAATTAATAAAAAAAAAAAACATACAAATCAATGTAGTAAATGACAAAGTGTAAAGAATATTTTTCTCTTCTTCTGTTTTTCATTATAGTACTACACAACCTGCTCCACATTTGGACAAGTAAGTTTTAATTGCTTTTGTACAAATTCGAAATTGTTATGCAAGATTAACAAATTTTATTTTATTATTCTAGTGTACATGTTGTCTTTGGTGAAGTTATATCGGGTCAAGATTTAGTACGCCAATTAGAAGATTTGCCAGTCGATCGTAATTCTCGGCCTCTACAAGATGCTGTCATTAGTAATTGTGGTGAACTAGTCCGTCAGGTTAAAGGTAATTTATTGCTTTTCTTTTTATCAGAATCTCTTATTTAACTTTCGAATATTGTTTATAGTTAAGAAAGACAAGAAGAAGAAGAAACGTGCTGCCAATTCATCGGATGAATCTAACGCTAGTAATTCTGAGACTGAAAAGCGTAATAAACGTAAAGACAAAAAGAAGAAGAAGAAACGTTCTAAGTCAAGCGATAAAGAAAAGTAAGTTCTGTAAGGAATTGTGATAGCAGACGTACAGTATTATCATGTCTCTTATTTGTAACATTGAATTTATTTGAAAGAAAAGTGAAAACAAAAAGAAAATATTTGAAAGAATATCCTGCATTTGATGTCTTATTCACCTTTATATTCACCTTTCAATTTCTTTTATTCTTTTATAGATCTGAATCGGAAAAGGAACTTGAGGAGGGAGAAGCAACGGGCGACGAAGAGGGTGAAATTCATCCGTTAGTAACGGTTACAAAGATTGATCCAGATGAGATTCCTGAAGTAAGTCTGTGTTAAAGTTATTATTTATTTTTAATAATAAATTTTATATCGAAATTCATTCAAGGTTTCACATAAATTCCTTATGCGTGATGATCGTTCGAAGAGATCCCAAGAAAAGGACGTTACTCATGATGCTAACCGTGACAGACAAGAGAAAAATGATGGACGCAGTTCATTTGGTTGGTCGAAAAAGAAAGTGCCAACGTCACGTAGTGGTCGCATAATAAAGGGAAGAGGTGTTTTCGTAAGTTTTTTGTTTTTCTATTACAATAAACAGATGACGTAAAATCTCAATCATTTTTTTTTTTTTTTTTATTTTAGCGTTTTCGTACACCTTCTCGTTCACGATCTCGTAGTACAACACCACCTCATTGGAAGCGTGCACAAAATCGTACCATAAAAATGTCCGATTTAGAACGTATTGAGGAAGAAAAGAAAATGCGTGAAGAGGAAATAAAGCGCCGTGAAATTGAGCGTAAAAAACGGCATGAGGAAATGGCCAAAAATCCGAAAAAATCATATTTTGAATTGTCTCATGCCAGTTCTTATGGCGGTAAACATTTTGAAGAGGAATCCCCTGAAAGAAACTGACGCTAAACGTAGACGCGATGACAAATCAAATGAAAGAGACAAGATTAAAGAACGAACTAGTCGTAATGATCGTGAGCGAGAACGAGATCGCGAACGAATAAAGGATAAGGAAAGTGAAAGAAGTCGTAAGGACTCTAAAGGAGAAAAAGATAAAGAAGAAAAGCATACACGTTTTGATGAACGTAAAAAAACTCCAGAACGTAAAAAATCGGTTGACTTGAATGCCTTAGATTATGAACATCAACCGGATAGTGATACAGAATTATTTAACACTCAACCGGATAGCGAAACCGAAAAGGAAGAAGTACATCATGAAAAGGAAAAAAGTCGTAAAGAAAGTTATAACAAGGAAAAAGAACGAGAGAAGGAAAAAGCTAAAGAAAGAGAAAAGGAAAAGGAAAGAGAACGAGAGAAAGAAAGAGAACGCGAGAAGGAAAGAGAACGCGAGAGGGAAAGAGAAAAAGAACGAGAGAAAGAAAGGGAGAAAGAACGAGAGAAAGAAAGGGAAAAAGAACGAGAGAAAGAAAGAGAAAAAGAAAAGTCAACTAAACAAACAACAGACAATTCCCGCCAACGTACCAAATCACGTTCGCGATCTAGATCACGAACACGTAGTCGTACACACTCTAATTCTAGATCACCGTCACGATCAAGACGTCGTCGTTCGCCCTTTCCGCAATGATCGACGTATGCCCATGCGTCGTCAGGGGTTTAGATCGCCACTACGTCGTAATAATTTCCGCGGTCGGAGAAACAATCCATTTGGTGATCGGCCGCCGTCGTTCACGTTCAGGCGATCGTTTCCGTAATCGCTTTCCGCTTTCACCAATACGACGACGTTCTTCAGTAGATCGTAGGCGTTCACGTGATCGTCGCGATCATTCTCGTAGCCGATCTCGTTCCCGTTCTCCTGCAAAGGATCAGCGTGAACGAGGTGGAAGAACTGACAGACGTGATCGTCGCTCTAGATCGAGATCTCGTACTCCTTTACGCAATCAACGGCATGGTAATCGTTCTAAATCTCATTCACCTAAACGTTCTCGCACACCCGAACGTCGACAGAGAAAATCCAGTGAACGTCACTCTTCCCCAAAGAAATCTACCGAAAAAAATACATCTGCCTCCAGCAGCGGCAGTGCCATTAACGAAGAAAAAGCCGCACGTGAAAAACAACAAAAACGTGCAGAAGCCTTATTAATGTTCAAAGATCATATGCGCAAGGAAATCGCTAAGGAAGAGGAAAAACGGGCCGAAAAACAACGTCTTGAAGATTTGGAAAAGGAAAAAACTGCACGCGAACTGGAACAGTTGGAACGCCTTAAGCAGGAGACATTAAAGAAACTCGAAGAACATGAGAAACTAAAGAAATTGACTGTTATAGCAGCTGTTGCCGCAGCCGTTAGCTCTACTAACGATGAAAAGGACGAAAAGTCTCGCGATAAGAAAAAGAAACGCAAGAAATCCAAGAAACATGCACGATCATCGTCGAACTCAGATTCTAATTGAATTCTTCGCTATTAATCTTTTGTGGGGAGTAGTTTTTTTTCAGACATATGTGACCACCCTATTTTATTATTATTTCCTTTATTTTTTTTTTATTTTTGTAATTATAAAATAGTTATGTATTGTTGTGTGAATAAATGAAAACTAAGTATTGCATTACAATATGAATTTATTTGATTTACACTTGAATTGTAATGTTTTTAGTAATTCTTGAAATATTTTATAAATTAATAAAATAGTATTTATGCTGCTTTTTAATTACATACACTGAATTAAATACATATTTGAATTAAATAAATATTATGGAAACACTACAAAATTGTTTGTGGAGTTTAAATCTTGGAGCAAAGAATTAAAATAGGACTCGTCGCAACGACTGATGCTACGTAATGTACTACATACGTTGGTTAAACTGTTCCTTATTTACTAACGTCAACTCGGCGCTTTCTCAGAGGTAATTACTCTTTCAGGTTTGATGTCGCCAATTCTGCATAAAGTGTGAATGAATTGTGTGCCACTTGCACACTTACGTTTAACAAATGAGTAACCGATTCTTCACTGCAGCTTCACGCGGAAAGTTGCTTAGTCTCATGCAATGGAATTAGATCATATGAAAGTTCCTGGCAGGATAGGATAATCCAACATGAGCAAATTCGTCAGTTCGAATCGCTTTACCAGTTTCGAAACGGACTGAAACAGATAGGCGAACATGTCTCCAGTTGACATGCATGTTTTATCGCTTGCCATCTATAACTTACCAGTGCGGGTCAAATGAAAAAGGATCAGAAGGTTGTCCTGTAGAGGAATACTTAAAAACCAACGAAATATCCTCTTATATTGCTATCTTATAAAATAATTTTACATGTCCAATGATTAAATTGGAAACTATTGACATTGATCTAAGGTCCTTATTCTCCCAACAAGCATGTCCTGATAAGAAACTTTATTATGCTTCCCATTAAAAAAAAAAAATTATATTCCCTCTTTAGCACCTGTAAATACCCAAAAACAATGGAAAAATCCCCTACATATGTCAGCATTACTGCAAAAATTGCATTTCCTTTTGAATAAGTTTGCAAAACAACAACAAGAAATGCAAAAAAAATATTCATTCATTCATGCACATTTTTTTCCTTACGTCCATTTTACGCATTTTTATTGTAGATTTTGCTTTTGCTTACAAAAGAAAATGAAATAAAAGAAGAGCAAAATAAAAACTAAAAAATAAAAGCATTTGTTCGAGGAGCCTAAAAGAGAGACAAAATAAATTTTGAAGTTTTAAAGAGAAACAACATAAGAGAAATAAAAAATTCTCAGTGGTGTTGCCAGATAAAAATTTGATTTTGTTTTGAATTTTTTTTGGTGATGGATATTAGAAAGATACATTTGTTTAAGTGTACTGGATTTTGAAATCCAAATAAATATGTAGAGTGTGGACTTATTAGAAGTGAGACTGTGGTTCAAACCTAAGTCCAGAATATTTATTAGGCGATTTCCTCTTGGCAGATTTCTGATAAAAACTTGCAGAGTATATTAAATTGTTATTAAACTATATATTGATCATCGATAGAAAGTCTTCAGATTCCTAAATTGAAATAATATGTTTTTATATGCCTTAAAATATGCCTGGTATATGGCAACCCTTACGACAAAGCTTAAAATTACTCTCATACTCCAGTACAAAACACAGATAGTGCATGCACACACACATTGCCAACGATAAGTTTGCAAATTTTGAATTCCTATGGGAGGGCAACAACAAGCATGTTGAGCTTGCAGAAAATACAAATACAACAAAGAGAGAATATCTGCTGTTGAGAGACTCATAAATATCTCATAGAATAAGAGCATATTGCAAAGCAAGAAAAATGTACGATGGACAAAAAACAATTTTGCCGGTATAAAAAATGTAACCATACATACATACATCCATACATTTACTAGGTAACACACTAACAATACAACAGCAATAGCAATAGCAATAGCGTACAATTAATAACGAGTAATAACGCTCAAAATTGCCGGTGTACGTTTGAGAAGTTTTCAATTGTGTTCACTCTTTAGCTTAGTCAAGTTCAGTTCTTCAGTGGCGTATAAAGCGATTGCACGGAGTTTAACGGCAAACGCGTTACTGTCGTTAGAAAACGGATTTTGTATAAAGGAAATATAAAAGCAACAACAACAACAACAAAATGTTTAATAAAAAGTGAAATAAAGAAATGAAAACAAAAGAAGTAGAAAAAAAAATTGCATATTTTTATTGCTCTTATTGGGTTTCAATTCATATTGTAAAGTAAAAGCGCGTTTAAAAGGTTAAAGGAAAATAAATTATTGCTGTTGTGTGTTGTGTTTAATGTTTAATATGGAGTGGCAAAGTGGAAGTGATTAGAAATAAAATCTATTAAAAGCAAAACAAAAATCAAACAAAACAAAAAGAAAAATTATTAATGAAAATATAAAGTGTGTGTCTGTCTGTCTGCCTGCCTGCCTCTAAGAAAATTAATTTATTTAACATTTTTGTTGTATTGAAAATGTTTTATAAAATATAGAAAGAAAAAAAAAAAACAACAACACGAAAAAAAATATACAAAACAGGGTGTGTGAAGGCGTCGAAGATACAAGAAACAACAGAAAAGAAGCAAAAAAAAAACTCTTCTTGTGTGTCTATTTGTATTGAGCTCTTGTATGGGGTATGTGTGTGAAGTTGTATTGCTGCTGCTGCGTTTGTGTTGTTGTGTTGTGATGGCGCAAAGGAGAAGGTGGCATGTGTGTGGAAATTTTATATTGAAATTGCGTCAAAATCAAAGTAAAGTAAAGCTTTGCAGCAGAATCTAAATAAAATAAAGAAAACAACCATACACAGTGAGAAAAAAATGTGTTCTCTTCTAACAAAACAAAAAAATTAAATTGAAAAAATAATAGAAAACAACAAAGAATACAACAAAAATTACAACAACAAATTACAATAAATACAAGTAAGCATAATCCTTTTTCACATACATATCTACTCTAATTAAGAATGAATAATTAAAACATACTTTTAGGTGTCGTTTCTAAAAAGAACTTAATCGGTTCAGTTTTGAATGAAATCTTACTTACTTACTTTACGTTCTGGCCCCCTCAAATAATATTTGAAGAAAATGTAACGGTTTTTGTTTACCGATAACATTTACATTTCGATAACATTTAGCCGTTAATCGATACGTGCAGATGTTAAGGATTTTCTTAACGTAAAACTGATCCAATTAGCGTTTTGCTGTTCTCCTCCAATGAAGTAAAGAGTTCTGCATAGATTGAATGTTGGCGGCATCAAAACTTCCCAAACAAGGTCTCTTAAACGTACGGCGTTGGTCCACAGGAACACAATACATTTTTGTTGATCAAAGTAGGTCGCTGTAATTGAATTGCTTGCTTCAAACGCCTTAACTATTGTGAAAATAGTTCACTATTGTGAAGATTGGAATCAAGATTTGTTTCTGTCGTAGAAGCTTATCATGAATAATTCCCTTTCAATTCTACCGGACAGACAATTGTTATCATTGCTAGTGTCAATCCAAGCTTTGTTGTTGTCTGTGAATTTTCATAATCTTCCGTGATGAACTTATCTTCACCATTTTCTTTCACTCGGTAGGCAATAATTGTGCTAATTTGTGTACCTATCCAGTTTATTTAAATAGTTGACAAGTGTTAGGCAATGAATGTTTAGTATCATACCTACATACATACATAATTGGTCATTACAACCCTTCCGTGAGGATTACGAATTAGCTTCTCTTTGCTTTCATATATCATCACTATTTTTCCATAATTTAATCGACATTTTTAGTTCTTATTTGAACAGAGAGAGTTGCATCTTCAGCAAACAAATCGTTTTGCCCAATGCCGTATTCTTACTACTTCTATAGTACTAAAGCAAGATATGACGGCAATGTATTCTAATGTTGCCTGATTTAAATAATTTCATCAGAGACAACACATTTTAAAGCCATTCATCGACAATTTCTAAGTAAACTTTATGCAGAGCATGGCCCGGCATACATAATCCATAGGCTTTATATCGTTGCTGTCAGGTCGTAAAATTATTCTCTCCAGGAATTGTATTTTGTCGTATCCCACACAATTTTGTATAAGTCTTTGAAGTCAGTTTCAGATTAAATTTAGTATCTTCATCCCATCTTCAGTAGTACTGCTGCAAGTGCTACCCGATTTTAAGACATTACAGATTGTGATGTAATCATTGCTGGGCAAAGCATGGAATATCCAACTCCATTGCTTTTGCTTCTGATTCCGTAAGAATTTTCAATTGGGTCTGAGTCATTTCAAACAGTTGATGTCCATTAGATATCAAAAATGCTTGTTAAGACTAAGACGTGGTTTGCGTATGATTTTAAATGGGCGATGTATTTTTTTCAGGTGTTCCAAGTATGAATTTTAATGCTATTATTTTACTAAAGAGTTGTCTTTGTTTATCAATACGATTTTTCCAAATATGTATGTTACTCCAACAACAAAATTTAGACTACCCAAGTTATTTGGCGTTACGTCACCAGTTTAGGTATGTTTTTTAGTTTTAGAAATATTAATACGGAGATTAGCAAGCCACAACTGTTTGCTTAAAAGTTTGGGACAAGAAAAAGATATAGAAAGAAAACCCATTTCATTTGCAATCCTCCACTCATCTGCCATCTAACATTTATAAGCTGGACGAGTCAAATTTTGCGATTATCTTTTTAATTTCAGTCTCAGTTGGATGAATATAACGACAAATCGACGCCTCCATTCTATAACATTCTAAGTCGAAAGTGTGTTTTGAGTTATGAGCTCTCAAAGTTTTCACGCGCCATAAGACTATATGTGTATTCTAAGTATATTTTCCCCAATAACTTCGGAACGTATCGCCGGACCTTAACTAAATTTTGACAGTATTTAAGTTAGAGAACGTAGAATTTAAAAATGCAAGAACATTAAAGTGTACTTAGAACGTTATAGAATGGAGGCGTCGAAATAATGTCCATAGTTTTGGGAAATGTGGGTTTTTAGGACACCAGTTTAGCTGTCACTTTCTTCTAAAGAGAAAGTGAGTTAACTTTAGTAAATAGTGCCTTTTTAAGTTCAATTTCCCTAGAGAATATTGTACTCACAGTATTATTTTCTCTGGTCATAGGTTGGAGCAAAGGCCCATAATAAAGTTTGGTAAATCGATCTATATTATTGACTTCACTTTTATTTTTTTTACATACATACATACATAATTGACCATTACAATTCCGTCAAGTTAATCCATTCAGTTTCTCTAATCATATGTTCTAGGTGCTAGTATATCTCTTAAGGTTTCCAATCGATCCCGGGAGTCCTTAAATCATGGTCGGTACACGTTCATTTCTTTTTTTCCTACTGATTCGCCGATTGATAAGCGTTTTTAAGAGTATCTCGATTAGTGGCCGTGTACGGGTCATGCATCATGGTAGCAGCGAGAGAATGAGACTAGCTTCTTAACACGTTATTTTTTCCGTGTTATCCATGCGTTTCTCATGTAATCATAGACGGAAATTGTTATTACCTTTGCCATGCCGTTCTTCCCTAGGTGCTAGATATATCTCTTTGTCCCCATTCCGTTTTGCAATCGATCAGGAGTCTTAATCATGGTCGATACACGTTCATTTCTTCTCCTCTTTCGTTTTCGGCATGATAAGGGCCGCCATGACTAATGGTGCTTTGTCATATCAGAGCTACCACTACACCTAACCTAACCAGTTTATACAGTTTAGTAGCCAGTATAAATGGTTAAATGTCTGATTTGGTTTCTTCGGAATATCCTATCGTTTGACGCTGCCTGGTTTAAAATAATTAAAGTGGTCGACTACGGCAACAATTGTAAAATTATGGCGCAACACTTGGTGCCTCGAAGGGGTTTATATTATGAAGTTCAGAATGCAATTAATATTGTATTCTATCAGAATTATTATTTAAAAATAATTTTCTTCAAATACCCAATATTTAAAACATAAAAGAACCTCTTCAGTTACATTTTCGATAAAACGGCTTTTAAGTGCTCTCCTGGATACCGGACAAGTTAGTTGTCAACATTTTTCTTTCAGTGTATTTAGTGGAGTACATACAAATAATAAATGCCGGTTTCCAATGTAATCATGAGAGGAATATAAACGAAACTAAAGATTTTTACACATACAAATGCATATATGAATATACACATATACATACACATATAAAATCAAATAACAGTAAAAATTAATAAATAATTTAACAAAACAATTAAAATGTAATAAATTGGAAGATTTCCATGTCAAAAGTATTTTGAAAACTTTAATTTATTGGCCATTTTATGGTAAGAAAATTTAATTAAAAGAGAGAATGACAAAAGAGCAGAGAGATGTTTTTAATAAAAGCAACAAAAAAATTAAAATAATTCCTTTCAAAATAAAAACAAAAACAAACAAAAAATGCCAAAAAAGAAACATGTTTTAACAATTTTATCATACGCAAAAAGCAAACATCAACAATAACAACAACAACAACAACAAAAACAATTGCAACAGCGCAATATCAATAATGAAAACAAAGCAAATACAAATACAAAAACACCAGGAATGACATAATTGTGAAAAATTCCTTAAAAACAACAAAACAAAAACAACCAAAAAGAAAATAAGAAAAAAAATAAAACTCTGCCATAAAGAAGAGCAAGGAAGCAAACGCAAATAGTCATGGTAATGTGAGAGAATGTGTTTTTTTTTTTGATGGCTCTCTATGTTGATGTTGTTGTTGTTGCTCTTCAATATTGTGTGTATTCATGTATGTATATTGAGTAAATAATTTATTATTTGTTGTGTTTATTAAAGGAACATGTTGGTAAAGAAAAGTAATGCTTTTTTTTATTGTTTTTATTCAAACACAAAAACAAATAAAAAATCCAAATTTTTTTTTGTTCTTCTCTCTGCATTAGAATATTTTTATGGTCGTTAATGTTGATTTATTTCGTTTCGTTTTGTTTCGTTTAGGGGAGAAGAAGATACGAATATGTGTGTGTGCGTGCGTGTGTGTGTGTAAAAAGGACGTTATTATTATGTTTTTTGTTTGTTGTTGTTTCTAATATTTGAACTTTTTATTGTCGTTGCTGTGTTTGTGAACTTTCACAAGTTCAAGTACAAGTAGGATATACCAAAAAAAAAAACAAAACCAAAAAATGAACAAAATACAACAACTGTAAATAAAATATACGCATAAATAACGCCATTTAAAATGAAAGAGAAATGAAATACGAAAAGAGCTTTTGAAATGATACCATCTAAGAGAAAATAGTATATTTAAGCGGGGTTTGTTATTTTTGTTCTTTTCTTTTTTTTTCTAGGAATTGAGGGAAAATTATGTATAAATAAGTACATATGTATGTACATTGTTTTTTTTTTATTGAAGAATTTTCGATATCGATAACTATGATTTGATAGCTGAGATTATCAAACAGCAAGGTTTGTCAATTCAATTACGAATCGTTTTAAGCCAGCAAAACTTTTTTAAATTATGAAAATTTATTCTGATATGGTGAATAAATCTGTTTGGGAAGTCCACTATGGGACTTTGTTCATTTTGCACAGTCAACATTATCGGATTTGTGCATTTATTGAATTGTTTTCGGGATCAACAAGCAAAATTTCTGTATTGACGACGTTTTGAAATAGTATACATTGTAAACATTTTGCATAGCGGCTTTGTGAAACACTAACTTTCTGTACTTTGTTCAAACACAAAGGAACTCATATGTTGGAAGTCAGAATCGTCATCTTTCCTAATCAGGAGGCTTCCTAGACAAATTATTTAGAGGAAATATTAGCCTCTTAGTTCTGCGCCATCTCTTGACTTGTTTACATTCCTTTAAATTGTAGATACATACAGTGATGTGAAAAATAATAAGGACACTGCCCACCCAAACTACAACCGAATAAAAAATCAAAAATTATTTCTTGTTTAACGATTTATTTTTTCTTAAACAGTAGAGAAAAGATTAAAAACAAAATTTTTGGTATTCCTCCAATAGATTTTGAATTTTTTTGTGATTTTTTATGAAGTTATATACTTTAACGTGTGAAAAAAAAAATAAGGACACTTCATGAAATCTTAAAGCCATAACTAACTTAGGTAAAACTAAATAGATATTTATACTGAATATTGCTTGCATAAAGCCTTAGTGACATAACAGTACTTTCTTGCGAATCCTTTGTTATCCAGAACAGGAGGACATCTTCTAGGCATTGAGTTGACCAAAGTTTAACAAGCATGAACCGGTATTGCGTTCCACGTAACGATGAAATTTGCTGGACACTTTCCCCTGATTGCCCTTTTAACTTTGTTTTACAAATTTTCTATTGATTCATATCAGGGAACTGTGCTGGCCATTCTAAGACATTGGTTTTTCGTTCTGGAACCACTTCTTTGTGTACATTGCCGTATGCTTTGGGCCATTGTCCTGTTGGAAGACCCATTTGAGTGGGCCCAGCCGATTTCATTATGTTCTGGATACCATATAGAGAACTCATACCATAGCGAGAGAATGTCTCTCATACCATGATGATATCACCAAATGTTTAACCGCCTTTAAAGTATATTTTGGATTGAATTCTTCTTCCCCACCATGCAAGAAGACCTATCCAACAAGAATACTTTAAAGAAGGTTGTACACTCAGCCTTAGGTTGGATGACCAAGACCTTCTGGGGAGAGTGTAAATGTAAAAGCGAAGGCAAATAGATGTTAATATATTAAAAATATAAATTAAAAGAATGTCAGTGGAAGAATCTATGTTAATTAAACCATGTAAAGTTTAGTATTGATCGTATATGTGTTCATTAGAAACGTAAATAAGAAAAGTTATGGTACTGAAAAATTTCTTTGAATTTGAAATCGTCTTTAAGACATGCTTTACAATTTTCTGACCGGCTACTAAACATGGGACTAGTGCTTACAGCAAAAGGCAATCACTCATCAATTTCATTGGCCAAATTTGCTGAATCAGTAGGATTCAGAAAATAAAGATTAAAGTCTGAATTGCTTATTATTCTGTCCACTTTTAGGCAGTATTGATTTGGCATGAATGGATTTAGATTCGCTTTATTTTTAGAATTGTACAGGGTATGTTAATTAGTAACCTAATGTTTGTCTTGATGAGCATGAAAGTAAGAAAGATTGCCGCTACGGGAGTACCATAAAAGCTCACAAATTAGAACCTCCAGTCATTAGAAATTCCAGAAATTAGAATCAGTACTTGCAATACATTGTAGCCTCTAAAATTCCAATTTCTGAGCGTTTTTCTTTTTTGTTTTTGCTATTTTAACACAAGAAATTCCCAAATTTCTTTTATTCTGTAAAACTAAAAAGGGGAATCACCAAGTTATATACGTTTTTCCGAATTTGATGTTTTTTTTTTCATCGCATTTGTGAAATTTGATACGCGTGTACAAAAAAAAAACTTCCAGAAATTATAATAAATCAGAAATTAGAATTGCCTCAAAAACAAAGCGGTTCTAATTTATGAGCGACTACCATATATTGAATCCGACATGCAAGCACTATGAACTTCTAAAGTGACTGCATGTGCTGGAAAGATATTCATAAGAAATGAATACTCATTAGTATCTTATTTAACAAACGTTATTTATCCTTTAGTCAGGATTAATTATCCTAGCTTCTTACACTACTTATGTTGTGTGCGTTAATTTTATTCATGAATAGAGGGACCTATAGTTTGAAGTAGACTCAGAACGACAGATTTTTTTAGAAACTTTTCATGGTAATTTTATTTTTCTGTCAGAGTTTTTGACAGTAAACTGTGATGAAAGGAAGTCGCTTGAAAGAATATTTTTTTTATATTCCGTTTTGCAGATGCCTGGGCTAGGAAGCTGAACTACACTAACACACTACCCACTAGACTATTACATTTCTATTCCATTATTCCCATTTTTATTATTCTTTAAAAGATCACACATTAAATGAACTCTTTTTTCTGCTTTCAATATTTAAATTTTTTTTCGAAATTTCCCTTTATTTTCTCAAGAAAATCAACTTTTTATTTTAGTTTCTACAGTAACCATGAGCACAATAATTATTTTTAATTTAAATAAATCAATGAAAGTCTTTTGAGACCATAACAAAATTGTATTGATTTAATTAATTACAAATTTCCCTAAGGAAATTTAAATAGAAAATCAACGTGGCATCTCTATTATTTTCATAAACACAACCTTATACTCACACATTAAAAATTCAATTGAATTTTATATCCTGTATACTTACACACACACACATACATATGTATGTTTGTATGTATGTATATGCGTGAGTGTCATACACATACATACATATGCTCTTAAATATTTGGGTATACTTACCAAAATTTTCTTAAATTTTTGTTTTTATTGTTGTTGTATATTGAACTCACCTCTAACGTTTGAATTTTTGATTTTTTTTTTCTTGTTTTTGGAAGTTATTGTAGTGTGAGGCTTCAGCGTGTGTACTTATCATTCTGCGTCAGTGAGTAAATGTGTTTGGGTTTCCAAAGCTCCTCTAACTACTACTGTGTTGCTGTTGCTATTAAAAACATTTCAAAACATTTCCTTTTTTTTTCTATACCCTACCATTGGCATGGAAATTGACATTTGGTAGGTTTTGGTTTCAAAATGGCGTCTACTCAACCTTGAAATTTGTGGGTATTATCAACAAAGTCGGGAAGATTATTCAGTTTCCCTTGAAATTTCTGACAAAGATTGAAAGAATTGAAGAAATAAAAACATTTTGTAATCTAAAGGTCTGCTGGAATATTAGAAAAACCATAATCGAACTGGTTAGCTGTCTCCGGATTACTGTAAACAAATGTTCTCCGAGAACAATCTATACCAAATTAATGATGTCAGTCGTGGGGGGTCGGCAAAAAAAAAAAAAAATTAATGCAATCGGTATGACTTGCAAAACCATACAGCCTGTACCCTGTCGTTTGACCGGTCACAGAATGACGATCGCCTCCATCTCAACGTGTAGATTCTGAAATGATGAGAATGAATCATTAGAACACATACTTGAAATCTGTGAGTCCGGTTAGAGAATCGTAGGAGCGCAGCTCCATGATTCCATGGAGAATTAAACTCGATACATGTGATAAAGGGTCCGCCAAATAACTTTTCCTTTGAAAATGCTTTAAAAAAAAACTCAATATTTTCTCAAACTTTTTTTTATTTGAAATTACAATCCTTCCGGTTAGTAAGGAAGAATAATTTCATTCAAATAGCTGCCTCGACTGGCCATGCAGTACGGCCTACACGATCGGTCCAATTTTTAAGCACATTATCAATTGTGTGCGGCTGTGCTTCACCAATGGCTTCACGAATGTTGTCCTTTAAAGCGCCAACTGTCTCTGGCTTGTCGGCGTAACACTTATCTTTGACGGCATCTCACAAATAATAGTCCAACGGTGTCAAATCACAGCTTCGAGGTGGCCAAACGATATCAGATATCAGATCTTCAAAAACAGGGCGCTGTGTGGCACGTAGCGCCGTCCTGTTGAAATCAAATGTTGCCAATATCCTCCTCTTCAATTTTTGTGAACAAAAATTCGTTCAACATGGACCGATAACGATCGCCATTGCCTGTTACGGCCACTCCTTGCTCATTTTCGAAGACAAATTGCCCAATTATGCCTTTGGACCAAAATCCGTAGCAAACAGTGACTCGTTTTGGGTGCGTCAAATACGACAATTTTGCTTGTTTACATACCCGCCAAGATCATAATGAGCTTCATCTGAAAAGATGATTTTTTTTTTTGCCAAAATCGGCATCTTCTGTAAGTCGATCGCAGGCCCACTTAGCGTATTTAATGGTCAATATTCGTTCAGCGAAGGATAAAACTAATAATCTGTCAAATCAGACATTAACTAAGTGTTACCATTCACGAAATAAGCACTAGGTGAAAAAAAAAACGTTAGATGGCGGACCTGATATTATTGTGACATATTCTGTAAGAAAGTGATTTCTGAGACAGATTAGAACATTCTTAATTAGCAGAAAATCTATACGGCTATATGAAGGAAGTCTATTTTGATTGTTGATACTGGAGTCAACTTAGCGGAGGTTGTATAGTATTTTTCAACTCCTTAAATACATACGGTGGGCAGCAAAAGTCTTAGTACTCCAATATATTTTGATGAAAAAAAGTCCCCACAGGCTTAATACTCTTACACAAAGTCCCGATATGACTTCAAGAGAGTATTTAGGTATTTATTTGAAAGAACGGTTACATAATTGCTAAACTTCAAACAAAAGTCAACTGAAAAACTTGCTCATGGTGCCACCAGAAAACACTAAACAAAACTTGTACATTCAAATTCAAATGACTTAAATGGAGTACTTGACCTTAAGGCATGGAGACAGCTGAAACTTTTCCTTATATTTCTTTTGTTTTATGAAAAACATTAAAAGATAGTTTATTTTATAATAAAACAGAAATAAATTAATAAAATAAATATCAAAAGCTTAATTTTTTATACAAACTGTTGTCATCATGCACCAAACGAATCAGAAGACGTGTACGGCACAATGTGTGCCCTTCTGACCGACCGGACTAAAATGTTTGTATTTGTTTTCAATTTGTGATTTCCTTAATTCTGCTGAATTGGCTCGGTTTTTTTTTTGTTTTTTGTAACGTATTCTACTGAAAACAAAATTTTTTCAAATTAAAGGAGCACAGCAATAACATCAAAATAAAGGAAAGAAAAAAAAAATGAAACGAAAATGAAACTTAAACTGATGCGGAATGAATTCGTAGAAAAAAAAGCAAAAAATTGAAATTTAAATTATTTTCCAACAAAATAAAATTAAATTTACAAACAGCAGCCATTGATTTCTAATATCTATCCATACATGTGAAGATAGATTTTAAAATCTAACTCCCCAGACGCAAACCAATTAGTTAACAGAGCTCTGTTATGTTATTAACAGAACTCTGTTAGACAATTAATTTGAGGCTGGGAACGAAAAAAAAGGAAAAATTAATTAAATCCCTGGGTAAAATAAGAAAAAAAAGTATAAATTGATAAAATAAATTCTATAGTTAATCACTGTAATAAAATATTGCGTAATAAAAACTAAAATAAACATATAATCAAACATTTCCGAAAGCTATTGCAATCCGATAAATAAATCAATATTGTGGGAAAACAGGACAACATGGGCGGACAATGAAAGTTGTTTTTAAAGCATTGGACGTCCCTTTAACTAACCTAATCGCCAGAACCCTTAACAGCAGGCGATTTCATAGTAGATTTTGAAATTTTCTGAGATTTCAGATTTTAAAATCCACTGAAGGTCCTGTTGCTCGAAAACAGGACAACATGAGCGGATAATGAAAGTTGTTTTTAAAGCATTGGACGTCTCTTTAAATAACCTAATCGCCAGAACCCTTAACAGCAGGCGATTTCATAGTAGAATTTGAAATTTTCTTAGATTGCAGATTTTAAAATCCACTGAAGGTCCTGTTGCTCGAAAACAGGACAACATGGGCGGACAATGAAAGTTGTTTTTAAAGCATTGGACGTCTCTTTAAATAACCTAATCGCCAGAACCCTTAACAGCAGGCGATTTCATAGTAGAATTTGAAATTTTCTTAGATTTCAGATTTTAAAAATCCACTGAAGGTCCTGTTGCTCGAAAACAGGACAACATGAGCGGATAATGAAAGTTGTTTTTAAAGCATTGGACGTCTCTTTAAATAACCTAATCGCCAGAACCTTTAACAGCAGGCGATTTCATAGTAGATTTTGAAATTTTCTGAGATTTAAGATTTTAAAATCCACTGAAGGTCCTGTAGCTCGAAAACAGGACAACATGAGCGGATAATGAAAGTTGTTTTTAAAGCATTGGACGTCCCTTTAACTAACCTAATCGCCAGAACCCTTAACAGCAGGCGATTTCATAATAGATTTTGAAATTTTCTGAGATTTAAGATTTTAAAATCCACTGAAGGTCCTGTAGCTCGAAAACAGGACAACATGAGCGGATAATGAAAGTTGTTTTTAAAGCATTGGACGTCCCTTTAAACTAACCTCATCGCCAGAACCCTTAACAGCAGGCGATTTCATAATAGATTTTGAAATTTTCCCAGATTTCAGATTTTAAAATCCACTGAAGGTCCTGTAGCTCGAAAACAGGACAACATGGTCGGACAATGAAAGTTGTTTTTAAACCATTCGACGTCCCTTTAACTAACCTAATCGCCAGAACCCTTAACAGCAGGCGATTTCATAGTAGAATTTGAAATTTTCTTAGATTTCAGATTTTAAAATCCACTGAAGGTCCTGTTGCTCGAAAACAGGACAACATGAGGCGGATAATGAAAGTTGTTTTTAAAGCATTGGACGTCTCTTTAAATAACCTAATCGCCAGAACCTTTAACAGCAGGTGATTTCATAGTAGAATTTGAAATTTTCTTAGATTTCAGATTTAAAATCCACTGAAGGTCCTGTTGCTCGAAACAGGACAACATGAGCGGATAATGAAAGTTGTTTTTAAAGCATTGGACGTCCCTTTAAACTAACCTAATCGCCAGAACCCTTAACAGCAGGCGATTTCATAATAGATTTTGAAATTTTCCCAGATTCAGATTTTAAAATCCACTGAAGGTCCTGTTGCTCGAAAACAGGACAACATGGGCGGACAATGAAAGTTGTTTTTAAACCATTGGACGTCCCTTTAACTAACCTAATCGCCAAAATCCTTAAGCAGAGCGAGGTTTCATAGTAGATTTTGAAAATTTTCTCAGATTTCAAATTTTAAATCCACTAGTAAGTCCTTTTGTGGAAAAACAGGACTGAGTGGGGCGGATAAGTAAATTGTTTTGGAAGCATTGGATGTCCCTTTAAACTAAACCGCAATCACCAGAATCCTTAACAGAGCGAGTTTTCATAACAGATTTTGAAAATTTTCCAGATTTCTTTTAAATTTTTTTACGAATTTGGCAGATCTAGTGAATTATTTTATTTATATATTAGTTAAAACTATTGAATGCCTTTAATTTAATGTAAATCTTTATAATATTTACGGAAAAATAATTTTTGGAGCGGACCATTCTAATTATGGTTCAAACCATTTTCATTTTGGTCAATCAAAATGTCCGAACAATAATCAAAATGTTCCGAACAAAAATGAAAATGTTCCGAACAAAAATGTAAAAATGGTTCCGAACAAAAATGAAAATGTTCCGAACAAAAATGAAAATGTTCGAACAAAAATATTGGAAATGTTCCGACAAAAATGAAAAATGTTCCGAACAAAAATGAAAGATGTTCCGAACAGACGTAGACATAGACATAAACATAACATAAACATATACAATAGGCATAGACATAGACACAAAACATTAACATTAACATAAACATAAACATAAAAATAAACATTAAAATAAACATAACATAGACATAAACATAAACATAAATATAAACATAAACATAGACATAGACTAGACATAGACAAAGACATAGACATAGACATAGACATAGACATAGACATAGACATAGACATAGACATAGACATACCATAGACATAGACATAGACATAAACATAGACATAGACATAGACATAGACATAGACATAGACCATTACATATATATAAGACATAAGACATTAACATTAACATTAACATTAATATTAACATTAACATTAACATTAACATTAACATTAACATTAACATTAAACATTAACATTAACATTAACATAAACAGAAACCTAGACATAAACATAGACATAAGACCATAGACATAAACAGTAACAACATTAACATTAACATAGACATAGACATAGACATAGACATATATATAGACATAGACATAGATATGAACATAAATATTAACATAAACATATACATAGGCATAGACATAGACATAGACACAAACATTAACATTAACATAAACATAAAAATAAACATTAAAATAAACATAAACATAGACATAACATAAACATAAATATAACATAACCATAGACATAGACATAGACAAAGACATAGACATAGACATAGACATAGACATTAACATTAACATTAACATTAACAGTAACATAAACCTTAACAGCAGGCGATTTCATAGTAGAATTTGAAATTTTCTTAGATTTCAGATTTTAAAATCCACTGAAGGTCCTGTTGCTCGAAAACAGGACAACATGAGCGGATAATGAAAGTTGTTTTTAAAGCATTGGACGTCTCTTTAAATAACCTAATCGCCAGAACCTTTAACAGCAGGTGATTTCATAGTAGAATTTGAAATTTTCTTAGATTTCAGATTTTAAAATCCACTGAAGGTCCTTTTGCTCGAAAACAGGACAACATGAGCGGATAATGAAAGTTGTTTTTAAAGCATTGGACGTCCCTTTAACTAACCTAATCGCCAGAACCCTTAACAGCAGGCGATTTCATAATAGATTTTGAAATTTTCCAGATTTCAGATTTTAAAATCCACTGAAGGTCCTGTTGCTCGAAAACAGGACAACATGGGCGGACAATGAAAGTTGTTTTTAAACCATTGGACGTCCCTTTAACTAACCTAATCGCCAAAATCCTTAACAGAGCGAGGTTTCATAGTAGATTTTGAAATTTTCTCAGATTTCAAATTTTAAAATCCACTGTAAGTCCTTTTGTGAAAAACAGGACTGAGTGGGCGGATAAAGTAAATTGTTTTGGAAGCATTGGATGTCCCTTTAACTAACCTAATCACCAGAATCCTTAACAGAGCGAGTTTTCATAACAGATTTTGAAATTTTCCAGATTTCTTTTAAATTTTTTTTACGAATTTGGCAGATCTAGTGAATTATTTTATTTTATTAGTTAAACTATTTGAATGCCTTTAATTTAATGTAAATACTTTATAATATTTACGGAAAAATAATTTTTGGAGCGGACCATTCTAATTATGGTTCAAACCATTTTCATTTTGGTCAATCAAAATGTTCCGAACAAAAATCAAAATGTTCCGAACAAAAATGAAAATGTTCCGAACAAAAATGAAAATGTTCCGAACAAAAATGAAAATGTTCCGAACAAAAATGAAAATGTTCCGAACAAAAATGAAAATGTTCCGAACAAAAATAAAAATGTTCCGAACAAAAATGAAAATGTTCCGAACAAAAATGAAAATGTTCCGAACAGACGTAGACATAGACATAAACATAACATAAACATATACATAGGCATAGACATAGACACAAACATTAACATTAACATAAACATAAACATAAAAATAAACATAAAAATAAACATAAACATAGACATAAACATAAACATAATATAAACATAAACATAGACATAGACATAGACATAGACAAAGACATAGACATAACATAGACATAGACATAGACATAGACATAGACATAGACATAGACATACACATAGACATAGACATAGACATAAACATAGACATAGACATAGACATAGACATAGACATAGACATTAACATATATATAGACATAGACATTAACATTAACATTAACATAACATTAACATTACATTAACATTAACATTAACATTAACATTACATTAACATTAACATTAACATTAACATTAACATTAACATAAACATAAACCTAGACATAAACATAGACATAGACATAGACATAAACATTAACATTAACATTAACATAGACATAGACATAGACATAGACATATATATAGACATAGACATAGATATGAACATAAATATTAACATAAACATATACATAGGCATAGACATAGACATAGACACAAACATTAACATTAACATAAACATAAAAATAAACATTAAAATAAACATAAACATAGACATAAACATAAACATAAATATAAACATAAACATAGACATAGACATAGACAAAGACATAGACATAGACATAGACATAGACATTAACATTAACATTAACATTAACAGTAACATAAACATAAACATAAACATAAACATAAACATTAACATTAACATAAACATAAACATAAACATAAACATAAACATAGACATAGACATAGACATAAACATAAACATAAACATAAACATTATCATAAACATAACATTATCATAAACATTATCATAAACATAAACATAGACATTGACATAGACATATATATAGACATAGACATAGATATGAACATAAACATTAACATTAACATAAACATATACATAGGCATAGACATAGACATAGACATAAACATAAACATTAACATTAACATAAACATAAAAATAAACATTAAAATAAACATAAACATAGACATAAACATAAATATAACATAAACATAGACATAGACATAGACATAGACAAAGACATAGACATAGACATAGACATAGACATAGACATAGACATAGACATAGACATAGACATACACATAGACATAGACATAGACATAAACATAGACATAGACATAGACATAGACATAGACATAGACATTAACATATATATAGACATAGACATTAACATTAACATTAACATTAACATTACATTAACATTAACATTAACATTAACATTACATTAACATTAACATTAACATTAACATTAACATTAACATAAACATAAACCTAGACATAAACATAGACATAGACATAGACATAAACATTAACATTAACATTAACATAGACATAGACATAGACATAGACATATATATAGACATAGACATAGATATGAACATAAATATAACATAAACATATACATAGGCATAGACATAGACATAGACACAAACATTAACATAACATAAACATAAAAATAAACATTAAAATAAACATAAACATAGACATAAACATAAACATAAATATAAACATAAACATAGACATAGACATAGACAAAGACATAGACATAGACATAGACATAGACATTAACATTAACATTAACATTAACAGTAACATAAACATAAACATAAACATAAACATAAACATTAACATTAACATAACATAAACATAAACATAAACATAAACATAGACATAGACATAGACATAAACATAAACATAAACATAAACATTATCATAAACATAAACATTATCATAAACATTATCATAAACATAAACATAGACATTGACATAGACATATATATAGACATAGACATAGATATGAACATAAACATTAACATTAACATAAACATATACATAGGCATAGACATAGACATAGACATAAACATAACATTAACATTAACATAAACATAAAAATAAACATTAAAATAAACATAACATAGACATAAACATAAATATAAACATAAACATAGACATAGACATAGACAAAGACATAGACATAGACATAGACATAGACACAGACATAGACATAGACATAGACATACACATAGACATAGACATAGACATAGACATAGACATAGACATAGACATAGACATAGACATAGACATACACATAGACATACACATAGACATAGGCATAGACATAGACATAGACATAAACATAGACATAGACATAGACATAGACATTAACATATATATAGACATAGACATAGACATTAACATTAATATTAACATTAACATTAACATAAACATAAACCTAGACATAAACATAGACATAGACATAGACATAAACATAACATTAACATTAACATAGACATAGACATAGACATAGACATAGACATAGACATAGACATAGACATAGACATAGACATAGACATAGACATAGACATAGACATAGACATATATATAGACATGTTTATGTTTTATGTTTATGTTATGTTATGTTTATGTTTATGTTTATGTTTATGTTTATGTTTATGTTTATGTTTATGTTATGTTTATGTTTATGTTTATGTTTATGTTTATGTTTATGTTTATGTTTATGTTTATGTTTATGTTTATGTTTATGTTTATGTTTATGTTTATGTTTATGTTTATGTTTATGTTTATGTTTATGTTTATGTTTATGTTTATGTTTATGTTTATGTTTATGTTTATGTTTATGTTTTTATTTTTGTTCGGAACATTTTCATTCTTGTTCGGAACATTTTCATTTTTGTTCGGAACATTTTCATTCTTGTTCGGAACATTTTCATTTTTGTTCGGAACATTTTCATTTTTGTTCGGAACATTTTCATTTTTGTTCGGAACATTTTCATTTTTGTTCGGACAGTTCTCATTTTTGTTCGGAACATTTTCATTTTTGTTCGGAACATTTTCATTTTTGTTCGGAACATTTTCATTCTTGTTCGGAACATTTTGATTATTGTTCGGAACATTTTGATTGACCAAAATGAAAATGATTTGAACCATAATTAGAATGGTCCGCTCCAAAAATTATTTTTCCGTAAATATTATAAAGTATTTACATTAAATTAAAGGCATTCAAATAGTTTAACTAATAAAATAAAATAATTCACTAGATCTGCCAAATTCGTAAAAAAAATTTAAAAGAAATCTGGAAAATTTTCAAAATCTGTTATGAAAACTCGCTCTGTTAAGGATTCTGGTGATTAGGTTAGTTAAAGGGACATCCAATGCTTCCAAAACAATTTACTTTATCCGCCCACTCAGTCCTGTTTTTCCACAAAAGGACTTACAGTGGATTTAAAATTTGAAATCTGAGAAAATTTCAAAATCTACTATGAAACCTCTGTTAAGGATTTTGGCGATTAGGTTAGTTAAAAATACGTCCAATGCTTTAAAAACAACTTTCATTGTCCGCCCATGTTGTCCTGTTTTCGAGCTACAGGACTAACAGTGGATTTTAAAATCGAAAATCTGAGAAAATTTCAAAATCTACTATGAAATCGCCTGCTGTTAAGGGTTCTGCCGATTAGGTTAGTTAAAGAGACGTGCAATGCTTTAAAAACAACTTTCATTGTCCGCCCATGTTGTCCTGTTTTCGAACTACAGGACCTCCAGTGGATTTTAAAATCTGAAATCTGAGAAAATTTCAAAATCTACTATGAAATCGCCTGCTGTTAAGGGTTCTGCCGATTAGGTTAGTTAAAGAGACGTGCAATGCTTTAAAAACAACTTTCATTGTCCGCCCATGTTGGCCTGTTTTCGAGCTACAGGACTAACAGTGGATTTTAAAATCGAAAATCTGAGAAAATTTCAAAATCTACTATGAAATTGCCTGCTGTTAAGGGTTCTGCCGATTAGGTTAGTTAAAGAGACGTGCAATGCTTTAAAAACAACTTTCATTGTCCGCCCATGTTGTCCTGTTTTCGAACTACAGGACCTCCAGTGGATTTTGAAATCTGAAATCTGAGAAAATTTCAAAATCTACTATGAAATCGCCTGCTGTTAAGGGTTCTGCCGATTAGGTTAGTTAAAGAGACGTGCAATGCTTTAAAAACAACTTTCATTGTCCGCCCATGTTGTCCTGTTTTCGAGCTACAGGACCTTCAGTGGATTTTAAAATCTGAAATCTCAGAAAATTTCAAAATCTACTATGGAACCTCGCTCTGTTAAGGATTTTGGCGATTAGGTTAGTTAAAGAGACGTCCAATGCTTTAAAAACAACTTTCATTGTCCGCCCATGTTGTCCTGTTTTCGAACTACAGGACCTCCAGTGGATTTTAAAATCTTAAATCTCAGAAAATTTCAAAATCTACTATGAAATCGCCTGCTGTTAAAGGTTCTAGCGATTAGGTTATTTAAAGAGACGTCCAATGCTTTAAAAACAACTTTCATTATCCGCTCATGTTGTCCTGTTTTCGAGCAACAGGACCTTCAGTGGATTTTAAAATCTGAAATCTAAGAAAATTTCAAATTCTACTATGAAATCGCCTGCTGTTAAGGGTTCTGGCGATTAGGTTAGTTAAAGGGACGTCCAATGGTTTAAAAACAACTTTCATTGTCCGCCCATGTTGTCCTGTTTTCGAGCAACAGGACCTTCAGTGGATTTTAAAATCTGCAATCTGGAAAAATTTCAAAATCTACTATGAAATCGCCTGCTGTTAAGGGTTCTGGCGATTAGGTTAGTTAAAGGGACGTCCAATGCTTTCAAAACAACTTTCATTGTCCGCCCATGTTATCCTGTTTTCCCACAATATTGATTTATTTATCGGATTGCAATAGCTTTCGGAAATGTTTGATTATATGTTTATTTTAGTTTTTATTACGCAATATTTTGTTACAGTGATTAACTATAGAATTTATTTTATCAACTTATACTTTCTTTTCTTATTTTACCCAGGAATTTAATTAATTTTTCCTTTTTTTTCGTTCCCAGCCTCAAATTAATTGTCTAACAGAGTTCTGTTGATAACATAACAGATCTCTGTTAACTAATTGGTTTGCGTCTGGGGAGTTAGATTTTAAAATCTATCTTTACATACATTATCCATACAGGGTCTTTCTGGTTTGAAGTGCAAATTAAGTAGTCTTTTTGAATGAAAATTATTTAAACTGAGACTTACTTCAGCAGCTAGCTCCTCCTTAAAAGAACATTGCATTCGACTTAGGAAAGTAGGTTCATAATGTCGTTTAACAGAAGAACAAAGAACGTTTTTCTGGGTATATACCGAAAAGTAACTCAATGACAACGTTGAATGCCGGATGTGCACTAAAAACTTTGTTACACGACAAAAATGAAATCTATCAGAAAGTATTAAATTAGCGAACATCAGTAAGTCTGATCTCCACCTCTTATAAAACGATAGAACTCAATGATCAGAGAGTGTAGACGAATACAACATTTTCACATATTTTTATGTATGTTTACGAAGATTAATTCAAATTTAACTAGCAAAGACAAACACCAAAACATTTTAACTTACATGCATACATAATAGATCATTACAACCTTTCAGTCAGGATTACGACCTATATTCTCACACCACGTATATTATGTGCGTTAATTTTATACGTGAATGACGGGACCTACAGATTTTTTTACGAACGACAGATTTTTGAGAAGCATTTCGTGTCAATTTTATTTACTCTCAGAGTTTTTGCCAGAAATCTGGTGAAAGAGGAAGTCGCCTGAGAAATATTTTCATATTTTCGTTTTGCTGTCTGACCAGGGGTTTGAACTCGGTCCTTCATTGTAATAAGCCAACACACTAGCTAGTGAACTAGTGAATCGAATCAATCGAATAAAAAATGCACTTGGTAGTGAAATGGTTACAGTGAGCTGAATAACCATTCCAAAACAGGTATTCTTACGGTCGAGCTTTACTTGTGACAAGGAATACAGGCGGCGAAACTAATTGTTTTCTTCAAATGAGCAACAAAAGGTTTTCTATGTATATACACGTATGTATACATGTTCAACGGGCAAATTGTTGCATTGCAGTCCCTTAGCCGATGACTTTCATTTTGTGGGTGGCTTCCATTTCTTGTCTCGATGACTTGCATTTTTTTGGTCCATGACTTGTGTTTTTGATGGATGACTTGCATTTTTTTTACCGATTACTTGCATTTTTGGTTGATAACTTGCACTTTCTTGACCGATGATTTGTAGTTTTTGGACGATGACTATTGGATGTTGTCTCACATTTTTAGGTCGATTATTTGCAATTTTTTTGACGATGAATTGCACTGTTTTTTGCCGATGACTTGTAGTTTTTGGACGATGACTTCCATCTTTTGGATGATGACTTCAAATTAACAGTAACATAACATAAACACAAACATAAACATAAACATTAACATTAACATTAACATAAACATAAACATAAACATAAACATAAACATAAACATAAACATAAACATAGACATAGACATAAACATAAACATAAACATAAACATAAACATAAACATAAACATAAACATTATCATAAACATAAACATTATCATAAACATTATCATAAACATAAACATAGACATTGACATAGACGTATATATAGACATAGACATAGATATGAACATAAACATTAACATTAACATAAACATAAACATATACATAGGCATAGACATAGACATAGACACAAACATTAACATTAACATAACATAAACATAAACATAAACATTAACATAAACATAAACATAGACATAAACATAAAAATAAACATAAACATAGACATAGACATAGACAAAGACATAGACATAGACATAGACATAGACATAGACATAGACATAGACATAGACATAGACATAGACATAGACATAGACATAGACATAGACATAGACATAGACATAGACATAGACATAGACATAAACATAAACATAAACATAGACATAGACATAAACATAGACATAAACATAAATATAAACATAAACATAAACATAAACATAAACATAAACATTATCATAAACATAAACATTAACATTAACATTAACATAACATAAACATAAACATAGACATTGACATAGACGTATATATAGACATAGACATAGATATGAACATAAACATTAACATTAACATAAACATAAACATATACATAGGCATAGACATAGACATAGACACAAACATTAACATTAACATTAACATAAACATAAACATAAAAATAAACATTAAAATAAACATAAACATAGACATAGACATAAACATAAATATAAACATAAACATAGACATAGACATAGACAAAGACATAGACATAGACATAGACATAGACATAGACATAGACATAGACATAGACATAGACATAGACATAGACATAGACATAGACATAGACATAGACATAGACATAGACATAGACATAGACATAAAGATAGACATAGGCATAGACATAGACATAGACATAGACATAGACATAGACATAGACATAGACATTAACATATATATAGACATAGACATAGACATTAACATTAACATTAATATTAACATTAACATTAACATTAACATTAACATAAACATAAAAATAAACATTAAAATAAACATAAACATTATCATAAACATAAACATAAACATAACATAGACATAGACATAAACATAAACATTAACATTAACATTAACATTAACATTAACATAGACATAGACATAGACATAGACATAGACATAGACATAGACATAGACATAGACATAGACATAGACATATATATAGACATGTTTATGTCTATGTCTACGTCTGTTCGGAACATTTTCATTTTTGTTCGGAACATTTTCATTTTTGTTCGGAACATTTTCATTTTTGTTCGGAACATTTTCATTTTTGTTCGGACATTTTCATTTTTGTTCGGAACATTTTCATTTTTGTTCGGAACATTTTCATTTTTGTTCGGAACATTTTCATTTTTGTTCGGAACATTTTGATTATTGTTCGGAACATTTTGATTGACCAAAATGAAAATGGTTTGAACCATAATTAGAATGGTCCGCTCCAAAAATTATTTTTCCGTAAATATTATAAAGTATTTACATTAAATTAAAGGCATTCAAATAGTTTAACTAATAAAATAAAATAATTCACTAGATCTGCCAAATTCGTAAAAAAATTTAAAAGAAATCTGGAAAATTTTCAAAATCTGTTATGAAAACTCGCTCTGTTAAGGATTCTGGTGATTAGGTTAGTTAAAGGGACATCCAATGCTTCCAAAACAATTTACTTTATCCGCCCACTCAGTCCTGTTTTTCCACAAAAGGACTTACAGTGGATTTTAAAATTTGAAATCTGAGAAAATTTCAAAATCTACTATGAAACCTCTGTTAAGGATTTTGGCGATTAGGTTAGTTAAAAAGACGTCCAATGCTTTAAAAACAACTTTCATTGTCCGCCCATGTTGTCCTGTTTTCGAGCTACAGGACTAACAGTGGATTTTAAAATCGAAAATCTGAGAAAATTTCAAAATCTACTATGAAATCGCCTGCTGTTAAGGGTTCTGCCGATTAGGTTAGTTAAAGAGACGTGCAATGCTTTAAAAACAACTTTCATTGTCCGCCCATGTTGTCCTGTTTTCGAACTACAGGACCTCCAGTGGATTTTAAAATCTGAAATCTGAGAAAATTTCAAAATCTACTATGAAATCGCCTGCTGTTAAGGATTTTGGCGATTAGGTTAGTTAAAAAGACGTCCAATGCTTTAAAAACAACTTTCATTGTCCGCCCATGTTGTCCTGTTTTCGAGCTACAGGACTAACAGTGGATTTTAAAATCGAAAATCTGAGAAAATTTCAAAATCTACTATGAAATCGCCTGCTGTTAAGGGTTCTGCCGATTAGGTTAGTTAAAGAGACGTGCAATGCTTTAAAAACAACTTTCATTGTCCGCCCATGTTGTCCTGTTTTCGAACTACAGGACCTCCAGTGGATTTTAAAATCTGAAATCTGAGAAAATTTCAAAATCTACTATGAAATCGCCTGCTGTTAAGGGTTCTGCCGATTAGGTTAGTTAAAGAGACGTGCAATGCTTTAAAAACAACTTTCATTGTCCGCCCATGTTGGCCTGTTTTCGAGCTACAGGACTAACAGTGGATTTTAAAATCGAAAATCTGAGAAAATTTCAAAATCTACTATGAAATCGCCTGCTGTTAAGGGTTTCTGCCGATTAGGTTAGTTAAAGAGACGTGCAATGCTTTAAAAACAACTTTCATTGTCCGCCCATGTTGTCCTGTTTTCGAGCTACAGGACCTTCAGTGGATTTTAAAATCTGAAATCTCAGAAAATTTCAAAATCTACTATGGAACCTCGCTCTGTTAAGGATTTTGGCGATTAGGTTAGTTAAAGAGACGTCCAATGCTTTAAAAACAACTTTCATTGTCCGCCCATGTTGTCCTGTTTTCGAACTACAGGACCTCCAGTGGATTTTAAAATCTTAAATCTCAGAAAATTTCAAAATCTACTATGAAATCGCCTGCTGTTAAAGGTTCTAGCGATTAGGTTATTTAAAGAGACGTCCAATGCTTTAAAAACAACTTTCATTATCCGCTCATGTTGTCCTGTTTTCGAGCAACAGGACCTTCAGTGGATTTTAAAATCTGAAATCTAAGAAAATTTCAAATTCTACTATGAAATCGCCTGCTGTTAAGGGTTCTGGCGATTAGGTTAGTTAAAGGGACGTCCAATGCTTTCAAAACAACTTTCATTGTCCGCCCATGTTGTCCTGTTTTCGAGCAACAGGACCTTCAGTGGATTTTAAAATCTGCAATCTGGAAAAATTTCAAATTCTACTATGAAATCGCCTGCTGTTAAGGGTTCTGGCGATTAGGTTAGTTAAAGGGACGTCCAATGGTTTAAAAACAACTTTCATTGTCCGCCCATGTTGTCCTGTTTTCGAGCAACAGGACCTTCAGTGGATTTTAAAATCTGCAATCTGGAAAAATTTCAAAATCTACTATGAAATCGCCTGCTGTTAAGGGTTCTGGCGATTAGGTTAGTTAAAGGGACGTCCAATGCTTTCAAAACAACTTTCATTGTCCGCCCATGTTATCCTGTTTTCCCACAATATTGATTTATTTATCGGATTGCAATAGCTTTCGGAAATGTTTGATTATATGTTTATTTTAGTTTTTATTACGCAATATTTTGTTACAGTGATTAACTATAGAATTTATTTTATCAACTTATACTTTCTTTTCTTATTTTACCCAGGAATTTAATTAATTTTTCCTTTTTTTTCGTTCCCAGCCTCAAATTAATTGTCTAACAGAGTTCTGTTAATAACATAACAGATCTCTGTTAACTAATTGGTTTGCGTCTGGGGAGTTAGATTTTAAAATCTATCTTTACATACATTATCCATACAGGGTCTTTCTGGTTTGAAGTGCAAATTAAGTAGTCTTTTTGAATGAAAATTATTTAAACTGAGACTTACTTCAGCAGCTAGCTCCTCCTTAAAAGAACATTGCATTCGACTTAGGAAAGTAGGTTCATAATGTCGTTTAACAGAAGAACAAAGAACGTTTTTCTGGGTATATACCGAAAAGTAACTCAATGACAACGTTGAATGCCGGATGTGCACTAAAAACTTAGTTACACAACAAAAATGAAATCTATCAGAAAGTATAAGATTAGCGAACATCAGTAAGTCTGATCTCCTAAAACGATAGAACTCAATGATCAGAGAGTGTAGACGAATACAACATTTCCACATATTTTTATGTGTGTTTACGAAGATTAATTCGAATTTAACTAGCAAAGACAAACACCAAAACATTTTAACTTACATGCATACATAATAGATCATTACAACCTTTCAGTCAAGATTACGACCTAGATTCTCACACCATGTATATTATGTGCGTTAATTTTATACGTGAGTGACGGGACCTATAGATTTTTTTTACGAACGACAGATTTTTGAGTAGCTTTTCATGGTAATTTTATTTACTCTCAGAGTTTTTGCCAGAAATCTGGTGAAAGAGGAAGTCGCCGGAGAAATATTTTCATATTTTCGTTTTGCTGTCTGACCAGGGGTTTGAACTCGGTCCTTCATTGTAATAAGCCAACACACTAGCTAGTGAACTAGTGAATCGAATCAATCGAATAAAAAATGCACTTGGTAGTGAAATGGTTACAGTGAGCTGAATAACCATTCCAAAACAGGTATTTTTACGGTCGAGCTTTACTTGTGACAAGGAATACAGGCGGCGAAACTAATTGTTTTCTTCAAATGAGCAACAAAAGGTTTTCTATGTATATACACGTATGTATACATGTTCATCGGGCAAATTTTTGCATTGCAGTCCCTTAGCCGATGACTTTCATTTTTGTGGGTGGCTTCCATTTCTTGTCTCGATGACTTGCATTTTTTTGGTCCATGACTTGTATTTTTTGATGGATGACTTGCATTTTTTTTTTACGGATTACTTGCATTTTTTGGTTGATAACTTGCACTTTCTTGACCGATGATTTGTAGTTTTTGGACGATGACTTTTGGATGTTGTCTCACATTTTTAGGTCGATTATTTGCAATTTTTTTGACGATGAATTGCACTGTTTTTTGCCGATGACTTGTAGTTTTTGGACGATGACTTCCATCTTTTGGATGATGACTTCAAATTTTTTGGATGATGCTCGCATTTTTGCTCGATTACTTGCATATTTTTTGGACAATGACTTGCAATTTTTAGGCTAATGACTTGCATTCTTTGTTCGATTATTTGCCTTTTTTGATTTCTGTCGATGCGAATGATATTAGCTTCATCGCTTGTATTAGTTTCAATGTCGTTTCCCAAAGAAACGGTCCCGGCCGTAACGAAAACTGTTTTCGAATCCTCGATACCATGTTTCAATTACCATTTTTGTCGCAAATATTAACTGTTTTGACGTATCGTTTGTTGAGCGATCAATATTCGTAAATGGCAAAGCTTTCACTAAATAAATTAAACTTCAGATGAAAGAGCATTGCCAGACTAGCGACGGTATGGTTAAGAAGGTAAAATCATATTGTATTATAGGTATTATATAGAGACAGCAGAGAAAGGCAGCTTGTAGCTCTATTATCATATTAAATAACTGCCGTAAAATCTCAGCTACATGTTTATAAACATGTTGAGTTGAAATCTATCATCCCCCCCCCCAAAAGAAACTTTAAATTGTTGAATTTTAATGCACATATGTATGGTACTTGACAAAACTAAAGCAACAATAAATCAACATTGTACAACAAACGGAAACTTTGTGATAAACAATACAAAAAAATAACAACAATAATATAAGTTATAAACATACAAACATACATACATGTATTGAAATGTGAACATTATTAAAATGGTTGTTAACATTGAACTTGAAATATTTGTTGTTGTTTGTTTACTGCTGTTGTTATTATTATTGCTATTGTTATTGTATTATTTATTTTATTTTATTCTGTTTTATAATTCCTTTCAAAAGTTTCCTCTTTTTTTTTGAGGAACATTCTGTTGTACAGATTCATATTTATTTACGCATGTATGCGTGTGTATAAGTATGTATCCATAAACATGAGAGTATTTTCTCTGAGTACAAATTTAACTTTGTTTACTTTATACATCTCCATGTATGTATGTATTTATGTATGTATGTATGTATATATGTGTATGTATGTATGTATTTATATACGTAAAAAAATAATTTATATACTGGAAATTAAAAGAACAAAAACAAGAAAATGTTTTTGGCAATTTTGTTGTTATTATTGTTGGTTTCATTGAAGGTTTTTTTTCTGTTTGCCATACCACGAAACATATACCTATGCATACTTCTTGATTCCTTTGTATAGCAATAACAAATAATAACAATACAAACATAAGTATGTATATGTATGTACATACAACATACATACATAGGTGTAGAAACAACAGAAACAAGAGAAAAAAGGGAACATTGGCTACAGCAGCTACGCAGCTACACAAAAAAAGCTTCCATTTATTTATTCTTCTCCTTCTTATTTTTATTGTTTACACTGTGAAAAAATGGTTCTAATACAAATTAAAGACGATTTTTCCTCGAGGAATTTTTGACATTTTTTTTTTTTGATTAACAAAAATGTAAAATACAGTGAACTCACGGTAATATGAACATTCAGATCTACTAATGTAGATACTAACTTTTTATATGGGCGCTCTAATTAGTGAACAAAGCTTAATGCCTCTAATTAGTGAACAATTTCTTTTTTTAATTTTACAAGGCATTTATTTTGCAATTAGAATCACCAAACTTCATTATAGAAGTGTTCTGGTAAAAATTGTTGCAAAAGAGATGGATTTGCTTGAATCGATGAAAAAAATCACACTTAAAGAAGGAGTTTCTACTCTAAAAGCATCCTGGAACCGAGTTGGTAAAGAAACATTATCTAACTGTTGGAAAAATATTTTGAATATGATGAATGGTAATGATCCTGAATGCTGTGCATGCGCGCTAATGTGAACTAATTGAAACTGGCGTTGTTCACTTTTGCGAATTGTTCACATTTCCGAATATCATCTTTTAAACATAAATCAGAATTTATGATTTTTTTTTTATAATTTAATCTGCACAAACTTCCTTCACAGTATCTAAATAGCAAATGAAGAAAAATGATGCAAGCAGATATACTAATACATACATATGTTGTATAGATATTTACACCTAAAACGGGGATTTCCACATCTAATAAGCACTGAATTTTAACGTTTCAAATTAAAAAAAAGAAAAAAATCAGTTCAAATTATAGGGCCTTTTATTATTTTTTTCATTTTAAAGAGTAGTCAATGAAGCAAAAAAAATGTTCACATTAAGCGGTGTTCATATAATGCGGTGGTCACATTAGCGCACGTGCACTGTATAATGTTCTTTTAAGCGTTCTAAAAGAAATGTGCCAATCGGAAGTTGGATTTTTAGAAAATACTGCAACAGATCTTCTACAGACATTGTGCCCTGAGGAAGTATTTACTACTGTAAACATTAGAGATTGAATCAATAATCTTTGTTCGATGATAATACGAAAATATATTTCTTCGGAGACTTTCTTGCGGAGTATTCTGACAAAATCTCTAAGAGTTAAATAAAAAAATTTCTCAAAAAAAAAAAAAAAATCTTCCACTCATGTGTAGAATTAACATACACAACATAAGTGGTGTGAAAATTTAGGTCGTAATCCTGACTAAAGGGTTTGTAGACCGATTATCTATGTACATATATAAGTAGTGTGCAATAATTGAAAAAAGTTTAAAAATAAATTCACTTGTTGTCCTCGTTAAACACTTAACCGTGCTCTGTTAACAACAAAATTTGTTCAGCTAATACCGTAACTGACTCTGCTGAAATTATTGGTTTGGGTCTTGGATTTTTCACACTCCATAATATAATGAATGTTTTTGACCAAATAGAAGAGGAATTTTTTTGAATTCTATTTAAGATAGAATAGATGAATATTATTTGAAAATGTTAGTAGAATAAATACAAGGAATTAGAAAAAGTGGGAAAGAAACAAAGTGTTTGATTTTATAGCAAGTGTGTTGCCACTGTTTTCTTATATAATTTTTATTAATTTTTAGTTCAGATTGTTAATTAATTTCTAGGAAAAAATAAATAATGAACATTTCTTTGCTCCAAATACAATCAATCCTCCTATAACGCGGTACTCCTTGAACGCGGTTTCCATATGACGCGGGGCTGAAGTTGCGACAGCAATCCTATAACGCGGTACTCTAATTTTTTTTTTATTATTATTTAACCTGCACTCAGGAGATGACCCCTACTCATGCAGTGCATTGCGCAGGTTTTTAGGAAAGGTGGAAAGAGGGAAGATGCGAACGGTAAGGAAACGAGTTGCTGCTGGTGACTATGAAATGGCCAGTGCTATACCTTCACCAATAGACAGTCTACAGCAATCGTCCCCAAGAAGCCCACTTATGTTGTGTGTGTTAATTTTATACAGAAGTGGTGGGACCTACAGTTTAAAGGCGACTCCGAACGACGAAATCGCCGAAAAAATACTTTATGTAATTTTTTTATTTTTGATGTCTGGCCTGGGACTCGAACCCTGGCTTTACGTCTAATAAGCCAGCACACTACCTACTAGACCACGGCGACCCATAGCGGTTTGCGTTTAACTTTATCTCATAAGTTCCTTACTCATCCTATAAATGAATAGTAACTAGTTCTATTTTCGACGCAAAAGTTCAGGCGAGATACAGTACTGTGCAAAACAATAGCAGTTGGATTTTCAATTTAAATAAACAATGAATGAAGATGATCCAAGTGAGGATAAATATTAAAAAATTACATTATTTTACAAGTCTTTAAGTTTAGTTTTTATTTCATTTTTTTTATCAATATGAACTCTTCAATTCAATGAAAATAATTTATATTTTATCTAGGCTTTTGTATTTCTTGGTCTCCATATAACGCAGTACGAATGACGTGATTTGTAGTAATTCTGTGTTTCTTATAGCGCGGTTTCCAAACAACGCGGTGGTAGACGGTTTCTATAGAACGCGCTACGAATTAGTCTGGTTTGTACCTGAAATCCGACTTTCTTATAACTCGGTTTCCTTATAACGCGGTTTCCATATAACGCGGTACGCACTCACCGCGTTATAGGAGGGTTGGCTGTACATATACTTTGTGTGTCTTTATAAATTATTATTTGTCTTTTAATATTGTACTGTTTCGCATCTGTACGAAACAAAATGTGATGCACTGTATATTTCAATTGTATTTATTTTATTATTTTTTACTTTTGTAAGCAATTGTGTTAATTATTTCTTTTTTTTTGTGTTTTCTTTTCAGATTTATTAATTAAATATTGCAATTAAACAATAATGCAATCATTTCATAAAATTATTATAAAAAAAGAAACAAAACAAAAAGAAATCAAATTACTTGGCAAAAAATAACAACAAAACAAAATTCAATAAAAAAAATCTTAATGAAAAAGTGTTTTTTTTTTCTTTAATGTTTTATAATCACACAAAAAACATAAAAAAGTAACTCTAAACGTCTACCAGAATAATCTATAAAAAGAAAACGATACGAAACGAAAAAAAATGAATTTCGCAATTTATTTTGTATTGAAAGTGCAAAAAAGACATCAACAACAACAACAACCAATTATGATGACTTATAATAATAAATTCAAGCAACGAATTAAATAATCAACTTTTGCACCCTTAAATTATTGCAGTCGTCATCGACACGATTGTCATTGAAAAGAAAGCGAAAAAAGAAAAAAAAAATTAAAGGAAAATAATTAAATAAAATTAATTTCATACAAGAAACAATTAAAATAAAATTAAAATCGTGTGTAAAATCGAAATTGAGCATTAATTGAGCATTGGAAGGAACAGATCGTTTGAGACGCAGGACAAAATTCATTGGCAATGTTTGTTAGAAACAAAGTGTTGCTGATTTTGCTTCTGCATATACTGTTGCTAATTGGGGATTTTAATACGGGAATAAGAAATAAATTAACAGGTAAGCTAACTATTTATATAAATTATTACAAATATTATTATTAAAAATGTACTTACAAAATTATTATAAAAAACTAATGAAATTGAAAAGGAAATCAAAGATTTCTACACATTGCCGTGAATATTGCTTATAAACATACTTACACACACTGGTAGTAGTGGCACTTCTTGCTTCTAATAGGGTAAACTTTGCTTTTAATAAAGAATTTTTAACTGCATATAGCTAGTGTGTATGGTGCACGATTTCTTATATGTTCCCAAATGGCCACTGTTCCTCTAGAGGATTTTCATATATTTTTGATCTAAAATCGATTTTTTCAAAATTCATAATCTCTACTCTCAAAATTGTTTCAGCTATCTCACTTCCACGGTTGGAAAGGGTGGTCCATCTGGACTACCCTTTCCATATAGGTGTACTATTCTTCTATGTGCTCAAATGGCCACTGCTTTGCTTTCTTTATATGTGATTATGTTGCTGATTATATTAAGATGCCTTGGAACCTTCTTTTCCATATAGCATAAAATTAGCTCCTAAACAAGTGAATTTGTTCAGTGCTCTGTTAAGGTCAAATTTTATTCTGTTAAGAGAAATTTTGCTCTGTTAACGGCAAACGGAGCGTTACTAAAATTTATGAATTGCGTCTTGAATTTTTTAATCCGAATTTATCTTCACTCACATCTCATAATTTATAAATTAAATTCAATAGAAATTCCCCAACCTATCTTCTTGCTCAAATTTTCAATTATCTTAACTGACCCTGTAACCTTTTAACTGGCTCATAAATTCACATGAGAGCAACCATCGAATATATCGTTATTTCTTCAAGCAGTACCCGGCTTGCTTGTATAAAGTCTTAAATAGTGGATTGTCTTAGGCTTTGTAGCCATTATTTCAGTTTAAATAGTACATCCTACAGAAATCAGTTTGTACAATGGAAAATCGAAAATTCATTTGTCCCGAAAAGGTGCCTTATCAAAATTTGCCACATGATTCATCAGTGAATACTTGGATGACGGTCACTGATAGGTGTAAACCTGTGTTATAAAACGATCTGTTGGTATCTTTGTTGTTATTGGGAAACATTGTTTAGGTTAGGTTAGGTTAGAGGACGTGCACCTGTCGGTCAAGACAAGCACAGTACCCCGAGGTCGAAATTGACCCATTGTACATTGTCCTTAGGCGAGGAAGGAAATATAGGATATTGGAATGTAGGTAAGGGGAGGGAGAATGGGAAACGGAGGAATTACATAAAGAAACAGACACAAAAAAAAGAGGGTGACAGCGCGACTACACTTATGAAGCCAGCCTCTCAACCAGCCCAAGCTGCTAATGAATCTGTGGAGAGCCTTGATATCGGCTCTCGACACAGAACTCAAGCTCTCAAAGAAGGCCCTGCCAAGGGTCCTCAACCTCAACCTACCAAGGGCTGGGCAGTTGCAGAGGAGATGTTCGACAGTCTCTAACTCCTCCTCATCGCAACATACATGGTTTAAATATCATTAGTTATGGCCAACATTAACATTTAGGCATCAAATATACTCGTGCTCATTTCTTGATGTTGTGGACTAATGAAGCTAATTTTGGATACTTTGCACCGAAGGACAGCATAGTCACACGAGATAAATTCTAAACTGTAATGTTCGTGTAGCAAAACTCTCCAACTATTATTTGTTAAACAGTTTTTTTTTGTTACTAATCTTGCAACATGTGGCCTAGCGTTATCATGATTTACTCGCTTACCCCGGGTATTTTTCGTCTAATGATCGGTTACAGTTAAAATTGATTTTAGTAGCATGTTCGGTTACGAATTGTCGGTATATTATCCTAGAGTATAATATGTCTGGTAATGTTAAATGTATCAGGTAATATTAGCAACACATTATCGTTATATTTTGGTTTTCTATTACAGAAGTCAGTATGTATCGCAGGCTGCAAATAATGTGTAAAGTTTACGGAGACGGCGCAATAACTAGGAAAACTGTCGCGATAATGTTTATTCTTCTTCCATGTCATAATATAGATATTAATATACAGACCGCTATGGTTATCAAATCAGTAGAAAAATATATTAAACCATGGAAAAGCTTTAAAAAGAACCTGCACATAATCAAACAATTGTAAAATATTTGAAGAAAGTTGAATACACAAAGAATTTTAATAATTGGGTTTTGACAACTATTAAAGGAGTTTTGACAATAATTTCCAACCCCTAAATTCTTTAGTAGATCGGTTTGGAACGGTTTTCAAAGAAGACTCGTATTTCTCTCATGAGTTCATATTTAGAAATCAGCGCAGTTATTCCGATTACTTTAATAGTTTTTATTTGCTGTGACCAGACGAATAGCTAGTCTATGTTCTCTTGCTCAATCCACTGTAATTACCCGAATTAAACATCGTAATTTGACACAAATATCCATTATAATGCATTGCATAAAGTAGAGGCTATCCTTTGAGTGATAGGTGGTGGCATCAAACTGATGGATAACAATTGTTTACTTTGCAGAATTTACTTACGAGACAAAATTTTTGTTGGCTTTTATTGAATTTCGAAAAAGTTTTACGCTGCCTTGGACATGGATATTGTTAATCTGTTAACGAAACAAATCAAATCAAATTAAATCGTACCAATTCTTAAAGAGTTCAGAAACATTCATCACAATCACCATCTTAAACTCCTACAATTGTTGCTATTCCTTATCCTTGTTCTTTCGTTTTCCCGAAATCAAAAGAAAATATAGAAAAATAAGTGTGAATATCGACAAACACAATATAAACACAAAGAAAACCCATGTCAAGATTTTACATGATATTTTCCTTTTTTACTTTTCGCTTTAAGTGGGTGGGTGGGTGTCACTTTTTTTTTTGTTTTGGTTGTGTCAACGTTATTCTGGCCCAACATTCAACAATGAATGAAATTCGTGGCAACAATAAATTTCCATTAAGAAAATACTCGTTCTTCTAACGATTTTCTCCATTTCTCTCCGTCTTAACTATAAAAATGCCATTGTAATGTTGTATTTAGTTTTCATGTTGTTGTTGGTTGTTATTTTGATGTTTTGCTTTATCATTCGTTTCCCTTGTTTTCCTAATTCGTTTGTAGAAAACTTGTATTAGAGAGGATGGTTGGTTGGTGGGTTGTTGCTTTAGCTGAGAAAGAAAGAAACTTTGTCAGCTGTCGAGAGTTGTGTATTGTGTGTTGCGGGTGGCGCCAACATCGTCATGAATGGCTGCAAAAAGAATCCCACCAACGCAATTACAATTTGAAAAGTTCACTATTCACGTCACTACTCTTATCTCTGTTAGTATTGCTTGGAAGACTATGCAATATTTTTTTTAAACAACTCAGGTTACTCTTATCCATCTTATTAATGGTCAATAGACACACACACAGAGAGTAGGGCAAAATTAATTTATTGCTTAACAAACGTAAGATTACAAGAATAGATTGCCAAGTGATGGAGTACATGTTGACTAGAAACGATAGGCTAATAACGTTCAATCTTTTCATTTTCCAAGAAAAAAATTTTGTATGGATTTTAGTTTTCTTAGTATGTGTTAAAGATTTGTTACCAATTACATGTAATGAAATGTCTAAAATAGACAAATATTAGTGACATCTTGACCTGATTAAAGAGAGATTTATAATAAAAATTGTGTCAATGAACCACTCTTGCATCCGTGCTGTCATCGTGCAGACAATGTAAGAAAAAACAGCGTTCAATTCATGCTTTTTCGATTCTTAAGCAATAAATGACTGGCATAATAAATATAAAGTTAGGAAGATTGCTAGATTGCTAAAATAGGTCATCCTTTATCGCTACTGATAGAGCTTTCAGTTAAGGCGACAACATAATTTGGAGACATAGATCTATTCCGAAGGGTAAATATGTATTAAAAAATAATAAAATAAGCCACACTTTAATTTCTTTCCCTGTTTTCTTAAAACGAATTCTATTACAATGTACAGCATTTGTGGTCAGCTCCTGGGTGTGAATATTATTAATCAGCAAATTCCATCAGAAACACAGACTCTCCAACTCTCTGGCTTTCTGTTTTTTTAAGGATTCTTGCTGTTCACGTGGGTTGCATTCGTATTTATACAATATCGTAGTAAACAGCTTTATATGGCCTCAAGGCTCCAAATATTTAGAATTTATCGTAAGCAGCTGTTGTTGACATCCCTAGGTGTTAGTCTAATCGGGACTAAGGTCACACTGACAACAGCTTAACAGCCCTTTAGTTAGTTAGTTAGTTAGACAAACCGACAAAATTTCTACAGAAAATTAAATAAACCCATAAACTTCTTACAGAAAATTAGATAGACTAACAAATTTTGTGTAAAAAATTCGACAAATTTTGTGTAAATAATCGGACAAATTTTCTATAAAAAAAACGGAGAAATTTTTTATAAGAAAGATCGGAATAATTTTCAATAAAAAAATCGGAGAAATTTTCTATTAAAATGTCCGTCAAATTTTCTTTAAAAATATGGGCGAAATTTTCTAAAAAATATCGCAGAAATTTTCTATAAAAACATCGGAGAAATTTTTTATAATAAAAATCGGAATAGTTTTCTATAAATAAGTCTAAGAAATTTTTTATAAAAAAATCGGAGAAATTTTCTATAAAAAAATCGGAGAAATTTCCATTAAAAATTCGGACAAATTTTGTGTAAAAAAATCTGTTAAGTTTTATGTAAAAAATCCGATAAATTTTCTATAAAAAATCCAATAAATTTTCTATAGCAAAAATAAAAAAAATATTTTGTAAAAATGCGACAAATTTTCTGTAAAATATACGACGAATTTTCTATAAAAAATGCAACGAATTTTCTATAAACAGTCGGACAAATTTTGTGTAAAAAATACGACAAATTTTTTATAAAAATCCGAAAATTTTTTTTATAAAAATCCGAAAATTTTTTTTATAAAAATCCGAAAATTTTTTTTATAAAAATCCGAAAATTTTCTATAAAAAATGCGACAAATTTTCTATAAAAAATGCGACAAATTTTCTATAAAAAATCCGAAAAATTTTTTATAAAAAATGCGACAAATTTTCTATAAAAAACCGACAACTTTTCTTTCGTAAATTTTTTCTTTAAAAGGATATGTTACTAATTACATTACTTATTGGTAACTCTACTCACTTTAATGCTAAATTCAGGAAAGATATAATAAAGGGTAACAATTAAATACTAGGAATGAGTAAAGATAATTTGCGTGTGCCACACGCACTGTCTCAAATGTTGTACGCGAAATTCTCTGAAAAAATAAAATAATTTTCACACATTTCTTTTGGAATTCAATTAAAGATTTCTTAGAAATCTAAATGAAACCTTCTTAACGAGTACAGCTTCCAGATACAAGAATTTATGCTAAAAAACTCCTTCACTTTCTCTTTTATAGCATATATTTGAACTTGATGTTGGAAGGATAGAGAAGTTTGGATGGAATAATAAGCGTTTGTGTTAAGCAAATTAGTTTTTATTCTGGGAAGAATTAATCAATTAAATGTGGAATGTATTTTGTTAATTAAAGAAACCACCCACACACCTGTTTGAATAGTCCAAAAATAGAAATTTTATAATTTGTTGTAACTTTTGTTTAGAATATTTTTTGTGGGGAGAAAAATTGCTGTATGGTATATGGTAGACCAGAAACTCCATCTGGTTGGCTTTGGCATAAACGAAATTTAATTTATGCAAAACAAAGATCCCAAAAAAGGTATCTAAAAAATTTAAAAGAAAATGAACGTTTTCAAAGAAAATTTTCTCAATACTTTATCACTTTTCATGTAATTTTGTTAAGAGGTCTTGCAACCTTCGTTTCAATGTGGTATTGTGCACCCAGATCTAGTATATATCCTATAACTCCTAAACTCCTAACTCCTAAATAAGTGGACTTTTTAAATGGCTACTGTTAAACAGCTCTGTTAAGAGTAAATTTTGCACTGTTAATACCAAATGTGTCACTGCTACAATTTTTGGTTTGCGCCTTGGGTGCGTAAATTGAAATTTATCTGCACACATAATCATTCCTATTTTTCTTTAAGAATATAATTAATTTGGAAACTCATTGAAGGCACTTGTTGCTTAGCAAAATTATTGCCTGCGAAATAACACAGTTGATGTGCAGAATTTTTATATCGTGTCCTGTAAACATTATTTTCCACATTTGTGGTTTCCAAAGGAGTTGTAGTAACAAATTAAAGTATTTATTTGCCAAATCTGTTACTTGCTGTCTCCAGCAATTACCGTTTGTGTCACTCTTAAATGGCCATATAAAGAGTTGGATAGACATAATCCATAAGACCATGAACTATGGAGTTTAATTGTAATTGAATGCAACAAAATGCCAATTTGTGCAACTCAATTATTGAGGTCACAGCAAATGCAATGCAAAAGCAAAAGCAGAAGAAAAAACAAAAAAAATTCGATATTTTTTAATCTCTCGTTATGGCTTAAGTATCATCCGTCTGATATAATATAAACATTATGTTTTATTATCGTATTATTATTATTCTTATGGACAAAAACGTCTCATTGTTGTCACAATAAAAAATTTTAAAATTTATAAAAAAAAAATTCTTTTTTTTTTTTTGCCCGCCAACTGTGTGTCTGGTTTTCTATATTCAATGATCATCATAAAACTAATGATGATACGGCTGTTGTGGCAATGAATGAATGTTTATTGCCCCTACCCCTGAGCTCCTTAGTAGCAACATGATGTTTTTAACAAATCTATTACAAATTTTGAATTTTTTTCTTTCCATCTTCTTTAAACACAGCAATCACTGTCTGCATTGGTTTTATATTCTTTGGCAATTTATTTGAGTGTCACAAAAAGCAGACTCATACTCATTAATGGAGCCGAACAGATGTAGAAAAAATATCAAAATATAGGTCAAGTCATGTTAATTTTCATTGTATTTGAATTATTTTAATTTAAATATTCGGTGCCGAAGTCTAGTAGTCAGACATCAAAACAAAATACAAAAAGTATTTCTTCGGCGATTTCCTCTCAGCTAATTTCTAGCAAAAACTTTGAGAGTAGAAAAAACCTGCAATGAAAAGTTTCCCAAAAAAAATCTGTCGTTCGGAGTCGACTTTAAACTGTAGGTCCCGCCACATATGCATAAAATTAACACACACAACATAAGTGGTGTGTGGAACTAGGTAAATAATCCAGACTGAAGGGTTGTAAAGTCATAGGTCGAACTCCTTTTTCTTCCAGGTTTTTTAGAACACGCAAGCAACCGGAAAAGGAGCCTACATTGAATCCGATCACTTGTAAACAATGTTTCAACGCCTCTTCGATTATGTCCACTATGCTTCGGTCTAGTCTGTGGCTCTCAGAATGCTTGTTTTGAGACTGAAATTGTTTGTTTTTCAACAATCGTTTTACAATCCGATCACTTGTAAACAATGTTTCAACGCCTCTTCGATTATGTCCACTATGCTTCGGTCTAGTCTGTGGCTCTCAGAATGCTTGTTTTGAGACTGAAACCATTTATTTTTCAACGATCGTTTTACAATCCGATCATTTGTAAACAATGTTTCTACGCCTCTTCGATTATGTCCACTACGCTTCGGTCTAGTCTGTGGCTCTCAGAATGCTTGTTTTGAGACTGAAAAATAAACGACAACGTGTCAGTAATAAGTCCACATTGTTTGTCTCGCCATCTACGAATTTTAACGACAGTGAACGGCAGTTTTGGTCCAATTAGTAGATGTGTTAGTATCAATGCTTCTTTGTCATTTAGGTCTGGATACACTGTAGTCGGTACGCGTCCCTACGTAATGGGGATGAGTCCTCCGCGGTCGGGTGAGGGTGGGTTAGTGTGAGGCCGGGACGTTCGAACAATATCCGTTAAACACCGCTTCTAAATCTACCACCATTGATCCTTGACCGTTACTGGTCGTAGACTAATATTTTCCGTCAAAACCAATAAGCTTTGGGTTAGAATCCAAAGCATTTCTTTGATTTCACGATGCATACAATCTACGAGTCAGTACATTAATCCTCATTTTTGTTAGGTAAGCGGTAATATTTTATGAGAGCAGTTGTTGAATTACGCTTCATAAAATTTCACATATTAAACACACACAGAAGTATAGTGGTTATTGCATGATTTATTGTTCATTATCGTTATCGTTTATCATTTATCATCACCATAATTAATTACCCTTAATTAACAATTTAAAAAAAAAAACAATTTTTTTTTAATTGATCAAAGAACATTTCAAATTGAACATGCCTTTTGCAGACAGACCTGACAAAGAATGCTAATGCCCATAATTTGGAAAATTTTGGAAAAATTTAAAGAAAAATAAACATGATATCCAAAATAATAGGAAACAAAGAATAAAAGAAATTAAGTTATGCCCGCGATAAAAGAAAAAAGTCTTCAATTTGACTGGCATGCGATTATAATTTTATTCAGTTTGTAATTTTTGTATTTTTTTTTTATTTTGTGGTTAAGCAGTCAGTCAGTCATTTAGTCAGCCAGTCAATATGTATGAATTTTAAATTCTCCATTTTGGGTGTGTGTTATTACGAGCATAATAGTATCTACACTTACAATATGATGAAGTGCATGCGAATTGTGAGCAATAAATGATACAGTTTGGCTACCAACTTGTTTTTCGATATTCTAAGAATTTGGCTAAAAATTGCTGTCCAAAGGAATTTAAAGCCAAATGAAACCAGTTTTTAAGCGAAAAAAATATGCACAAGTAAACCCCCCCTGGTTTCTCAATAGAATCTTTGTGTTGAGGAAATGTAACGTGGTTTTGCTCTTTAAGCGGATACCACCGACTGATAAGTGAGGTAATTTTATTACTGATGTACAATAATATTAATAAATTTAATTTAATAAGAGTTGAAAAAAGCAGTAGAAGGAGGAGAAAGAGCTAAAAAAGTTATGCGTGTGAAAAAAAATAATAAAAATTCAAATTTGTAAACCAAGGACACAAAGTCACATTTTTAGCAGCGCAAAGTTTGGTTAACATGACCAAATTTGCCAAACACTGTTAATTGTTTAACAAAACCAATGTGAAAAAGTCCATTCATTTATTAGTTAATATGTAATAGGAAGTCTAGTAGGTCGTGTGTTGGCTTATTAGACTTAAAGCCAGGGTTCGAGCCCCAGGCCAGACATCAAAAACAAAATACAAGAAGTATTTCTTTGACGATTTCCTCTCAGCAGATTTCTGGCAAAAACTCTGGGATTAAAAAATCTGCCATGAAAAGTTTCTCAAAAAAAACTGTCGCTCGGAGTCGACTTTAAACTGTAGGTCCCGCTACTTATGTATAAAATTAAGACACACACAACATAGGTGGTGTAAGAAATTAGGTCAATAATCCAGACTGAAGGGTTGTAATGACCAATTAGGTATGCAATAGGTTATATACTAGTGCCAGGAGTGCCATTCTATATCTAAATAACAAATATCAAGACGAAACTATGTCCTCATCTGTAATAATCAAGATGTAAGATCAAAATTTGTTCACCAAATATATCGATCAGAAGCGGATAAAAATAGAATGATGAAGGCAACGGACCCTGTGGACTGGACAAGAATTTTAAAACAGTTTTCTTTGGGGTTGAACAATATTTGGAAATCAAATTTCTTTAGAATCGCTATGCAGCCACTAGGTTCATTCCTCCAACATTTTAATTTTTGTATTATTGTATCCGATGTAGACCGATTGCACAACCTTTTTTTGCTCATTTGGCAAAAAGTTTGTTGCGTCACATGCATATATCTCCGATTCCAAGCAATGGGAGACCATAACGAAAACTGATTTGTTATCCTTGATAACATGGCTATCCAGACCACTTTAAACTCAGAGTATACTTATTTAGAATAGAGTCCTACATGCAGATTCTGTGGCGATGAGAATACATCCTTTACAACAGGTGCTGGGCAGGAAATTGTGATTGTCAATAATGGTATATCATGTGGAATTATTTCCATTCAATCTATATCCTATTATAACTCAAATTAACAAGCAAACAAATTTTTGATTAAAAAGTGAATTCCTCCAAAGGCTTTGTATTGTAAATTTTATTTCCAGCGGGAGCCGAGGTAATTCGCTTTCGTATACAGAAATTAATTTTAAAACTTGCTGACTGTGACTCTGGGAAGAATCGAGTGAATGGTTGACTGACACGTGCATTAAAAGAATTTCTTTTTGTTTAATTTTTGGGTTTTTTGTTGTTGCTTTCTTTATTTTATTATATATATCCGAGGTATGTTTCTACAGGCGATTGTTTTTCTTTTGCGTTATCAGTTTCAACTCGATAACGTTGTGAATTTCAATCGTAATCATGGCTTTCGATTCGTAACAATATTTTCCTGACAGAAAACCTTGCTGAAAATGCAATTTGCCTCTAGAACAGAGCTTTGAACAAATATTTTATATTTGATCGGCTTTTTATTTTTTTTTTTTGGGGAACTATAAAGAAAACTCTTCAATTTTTATTGACGAAAACATGGAGATAAGTATGAATTTGCAAATCCAAGACGCAATCCATGAATTTTAGTAGCGCCACATTTAGCCTTAACAGAGCAAAAATTGTCATTAACATTAATTGTATTTAACAGAGTAGCCATCTGAACAAGCCCACTTGTCTAGGAGTTAATTATGAGTACCGTACTATATGCAAAGGAACGTTCCAAGACCTATTAATATAATCAGCAAGATAGTCACAAGTAAAGCGATATGGTATTGAGAAAATTGACTTTATCAACTTTTGTTTGAAAATTCTCTAGAACACTATATGCAAATGGTAGTCCAGAGGTTCCTCTTTTAGGTCTTTTTTTTACAAATAATAATGATCTGCAAAAAGTCTGCGATAATTGTAAAGCGGAAAACTAATCTAATATTGCCACTGTTAAATTGTTAACAGTGCTCCGTTATTAGCAGAGTTTATCCTGTTAGAGGCAAGAAGTGGCGCTGCTATAAGTATGGGTTTGTGTCTTTGGTTTTTAAATTCGAATTTATCTTTACACATAAACATTTTTAAGTGAACCTCGCATGTGCCCAATTGTTTCTAGAACGTATGGTAAGCATGAAAGAGGTAGATGACTTGATGACTTTCGCGTTCGTTTGTCTGTTGCAAATTTCACAATATCCAGGCAATGTTTGTTTCGTGTCAATTTCATTCTTGTTCTCCTTAAATTGTAATAAAATACAATTTTATATAATTTATCGTTTTTTTTTTTTAATTTCCTATTATATATTAAATACGTGTATGTATGTATTTAATTAAAAATCACATCAAATATAAAATATCAGCAAGAAAAACGAAACCATTCCATGGCAATAACATGTGCTTTAAAGCTATTGTAATGTATAGCCAGACTACATTTTAATAATAATTGGAAATCCTCGTAGTCTTAATAAAAAAAAAATAAAAAAAAGAAAAATTAAAAACTGAAAATAAGAAACAGATACTGAAACTGAAACCGAAAGAGAACAAAACTATAAAAATGTTGTTAATTTTGGTTAGTTAATTTTCTAAAATATGTTTTAAAGTCATGCAACAATTGTCATTAACATAAACATTTTATAAATTAAAGATTAAATCATATTAAATAATAAAAATAATAAGAAATAATAAGAAATAATAAAATCAACTTGCAATTCAACTCCTCCCTCACACTTAGATGACCAAACGAGACGCCCTCATTGTCGACTGCATTTTAATTCGTAATCGCAAAGAAGAATTCACAAAAAAAAAAATTAAATTAAAATCACATTATTTTAGCAATCAAAAACGTGTATATGAAATGAAAATGAAATTAACACGTAAGACAATTTTAATTGGCTACACCTGAAATGAGTTACAAATATTTCGTTTTCAAAAGGTTTCTTGTTCTAAAAAAAAAGTCTCAAAATTACCTTACGATTCGAATAATGTTACCACCTCGTGCTCAGCGAAGTTCAATGGCTTTATTAAGCTCTTCTACTGAAAACATTTTGTTTTTTAGACCAAAATTGTAAGGAACCGTGTTAGTTTGGTTCCTAATATGTGTAAGTAAGCAAACTTCCGGATCATCAAAACCTCTTATGAGTTAAAAAAATCTGAAAATATGTCAGTAGTTGGCTTATGTTGCCTCCTTATTGATTTTATCACTTTTGAATAGGAAGTTTCTAATACAGTTTGGACAGTTTTAAATTAATTAAATTTAGTCGGGACCTGACCATTTCCAATCTTTTATCGAAACCACAAAACTCTTCTATTCCTCAAGTCTACATATGACTCAAGCTGAATTTATAAACTCGATTCCGACGTGAGACAATTCCGAATTGATCGAAAGAAATGATGTTCACACAAAACAAGCTATAAAGTTTGTAAACTTTCAAAAGCTCGCATCTAAATTACGAGTGTGTACGAAAAAATTTTGGCACATCTTTGAAGTCGCCGTGGTCTGGTAGATAGTGTGTTGGCTTATTAGACGAAAGGCCCGAGTTCGAATCCCAGGTCAAGACATCAAAACGAAAAATATGAAAATATTTCTTCGGCTATTTCTCCTCAACAGATTTCTGGCAAGAAATCTGAGAGTAAAAATTGCCATGAAAAACTTCTCAAAAACTCTTTCGTTCGGGTGAATTCGACCTCCGGGTACTGTACTTGCCACAGTTGACAAGTACACGTCCTTTAACCTAACATAACCTTTTGGCTCAACAAAAGAGTTAAAGTTGCCGTAGTCTAATAGGCAGTATATTGGCAAATTAGACTAGAACTCGAGCTTCAGACCTTAGTTCAGATTTTTTGAACAAAACGACATTAAAAAAATATTTCTTTCGGCTACTTTCACTAAACAGTCTTATAGCAAAATCGACGAGAATGAAATAAAAATGCTTTGAAAAGTTTCGCAATCCTGTCGTTTGGAGTCGATGTTAAACTGTAGGTCTCGCCACTCATTGATACAATACAATTGACACAACACGGGTGGTGCTGTTAGAAGCTTGCTTGTAATCCTGTAAGTTTTTACGAAAAATGGACAACGATCAATAATCGTGTGAGGGAATTATTAAAATTTTCAATAAAATTCTGCTTCGTCTACTCGGTACCGAATATCTAGATCCCAGGATAGCAAGTAAAATAAGAAAGATTTTCTAAAACCTCCTAATAGTTCCGAAAAAGAGGGGTCCTTTGTCAGAAAAGTTAAAACAGAAGTTAGAAACACAACTTACATCGATGTTTGCATAAATTAGTGTCCACAAAATCAATTGTTATTGTTTTTTTTCTTCATTATCTAGTCAGTTGCTGATCCTGAACTTCCCAGTTATCTGGATCTTCTTTACTAACATTACGATGGTTTCCTGTATAGTCTAATTCGATATGATAGGGCCTAAAGGCACGTACCTTCAAAATCCAGAGCGATGCGTGGCAATCCATATAAGTTGTCACTTTTGAGATCTTTGATATTTGTTTCCGTGGCTTTAACAAATCGTAATATTTCCGCCAGACACGACATTTCGATAGAAGACCGTACGTTTGAGAAGGTAGTCTAGCCATCGAAAAGTTTGTCTGGCTACTCGTTCATGTTATATCGACTGATTGGGCTAGACTCAATAATGATTTTTTGTGCTACAAAGTGACTTTTCTATGATGTTCAGGTAGGGATTCGTGCATATAAAAAGCTTGTTTTTTAATACTTGAAATTGTGTTGTAACACCTAGGACTGGACCCCAAAATTTATGATTTATTGGTCGTGTACAATTGTAAAACAACTTCTTCATAATATCTATTCAATTCTGGCTTTAAAAGGCCTCAATTAAACGAACGAAAAAATTTACACACAAATGGAGTAGTGGGTGAATGGCAAAATCTATGTCTTCAAAGCAAAAAAAGAAACTCTTCTTCACTGCAAAAGTGACTGTTGTTGTACAACAGCATTCGAGTGTAGACTTTCTTGCTTACAAGTTTTGATAGTTCTTTTGATCATCTGATGATTATGTGTTAAAGTGGCGTCGTCTTCCTTATTCATGCACTTAATTCATAAACTCGCACCTATTCTTCTGCGATTTCCACTAAAAGCACACTCCAGCAAACATTGACGGCTTTTTCGCTTTGAATTACAATCTAAATGGACGATTCCTACATTTTAATGATGCCGTAAAGAATAATTAACAAAATGATAATCATGTAATTTGTATTCCACGGATTGTTTTCGCTTGTAGGTGTAGAGATGTTGTATTTTATTGCTTCTTCTGTGGCTGGTGCTGCTGTTGCTATTTTTATTGTTGCCTACTAAAAAAAAAAAAAGATTTCTCTATTCTGTCAAAGATACTATTCCAACGCATTTATGTATGTACATACGGTATGTATGTACGTAGTTGAGTCATGGATACAATGTTGATGGGGTTTTTTTTTGTACATTTAATTGCGTCAAAGGAATTTAAAATAGATTCTTTTTTTTATTTAAATTTTATTCTAAAAATATCTTGGGGAAATCTAAATATAGCGCATCCATAGATAATGCGTGTGTTTGTACACTTTATTTGATAATTTTTAAAAAAAAAATTACTTCCAGGGGTATCATTCTGCAAACAGAGATTGTTTTTTACCTAAGTGTACCAGTAGTCTAATAGGTAGTGTGTTGGTTTACTAGGCCCGAGTTCAAACCCCAGGTGAGACATCAAAAACGAAAATATGAAAATATTTCTTCGGCGACTTCCTCTCAGTAGATTTCTGGCAAAAACTCTGAGAGTAAATAAAATTGTCATGAAAAGCTTCTTAAAAAACTATCGTAGGTCTCGCCACTCATGTATAAAATTAACACACACAACGTAAGTGGTGTAAGAAGGTAGGTCGTAATCCTGACTAAAGATTTGTAATGACGAATTATGTATGTATTACTCCACCCATTCCATATTTGTGCTCCACAGCAAGTTAGCTTTAGTTTAAATGATGGCTCAAGCGGTCTTCTTCTTTGAAATCATTAAGTGTTTGCTGATTTCATAATGTCTTACGATGTGGTCGGTTACGTCAGACTCTGTATTTACAACCAACACACTCTAAACTTATTTCTTATTAAGCGTTCTCATAATTGCTTGTTATTTTTGACCCTTTCGACCACTTAATTAAACGAACTCTTTGTCCCGACAACTACCACTCACTAAACGACGATGTTGCAAAAAGAGATTTCTTTCTTGTGAGAGGTGTTAAGCCATATTACATGCCTCCAAATTAATAGCACTTTTGGGTTTGGGTCATAAGAAAAAAACAGGACACATAAACGCTGAACAAAAACCAAAAATTTTCTTTCAAAGTCTGTGTCTTCGTTTTATTCTTTTGTTTTTGTTTCGACTTTTAAATGCTGCACAATACTTTTTGTTTATTTCATCTTCTTTTGAGTTGAAGAATTATGCCACTCGTGCAACAGCTAGAGTTACCGAAAACAAACAAACAAACAACGAATAACAAACATAAAGAGTAGAAGAAGATACAAAACACAGTGGTTTTGAAAATAAAAGAGCAACAGTAACAGCAGCATCCAGCCAGCCAGCCATCCAGCCAACAGTCAGCTAGCAAGTCAGCAACTTTGCCACTGCTCACGTCGTACATTGAATCAACAAAAAGAGTTTCAGTAACAAAAAGTGACAGGAACCATGACAAATGGTGCTGACTGATGCTTCTGAATCTACTGACTCGACTGCTGTTGCCGGTGATGACGATGGACGACGATGATGGTGATGATGATGATGTTGTTGATGTTGGTTGTCGGTGGGTATAGCTTCTTGTGTAGCTGTTGTGGTTGCTGTTATTATTTTAATTTCTTTACTTCGTTTTTTAATTTATTTATTTCCATCTCTCCTATACGTTCGTCGTACTGACATTGTCGGTGGGAACATAAAAATGACTTCACCGCAAAACAACACCCAAATGCCTGTTTTGTTTAAAGGTAGCAGCCGCAGCATCAACAGCTTTTGTTCTTTCTCTTGTGCCTGTGTATAGTTATCCGTCAGAGGGACATAAAAGTCAGTTTCTATCTGTTTTGTCTTCCACTTGCCTTTGACTTTGTCTGCCTGCCACACTGTGTGTATATGCTCTTAAGAAATTAAATAATATTTGTTAGGCTTTATATGTATGTGTAACGGTACTTTTCCTAAAGGTATCAACGCTATTCGTTTGCTTACGGATATTACGATAATGAGTCCTTTTCGACTGAGGCTAACAATTTTATTAAATTTTAACTTTTTTTTTTTTCTTAAATGACAGTCTTCATTACGTTGCTTTATTGTTACCGTGTCAGTAATTTGTTTGTAATTTTATGCACTTGGGTGAAAATACAATATTTTTGGTGTTCCATTTAAACAATTAAAATTTATTCAAAGAATTGGGCATCGTTAGGTCAGGCCAAAAGAACTGCTCATTCCTTAGATCAATAAATGAATCGAAAGAATTTCGATTAGTGATGTACTGTACGAAACCAATCAGACAAGACAAGGTCTGAACTATAAGCCAAAACAATCCAACCACATAATTTGGTTTGGTCAAACCTTAGCAGCTCACAATTGATTCGAGTGGCGGCTGTTTGGCCGGGCCTATTGCATGATTAAATACAAAAATATCTCGTTATTATGGTTTTCAAACATGAAAAATCGTCCTTGATCGTCTCTAAACGTGTGCTACTTAATTTTTTGGATAAGTTCTTCTTCAATTGCTCACAATGACTTTTCAAGACTCTCATCTTACTTTACAAATTGTAGCCACCATAGTCTAGTAGATAGTGTTTTATATAATAGACGTGAGGAATCAGTTCACACCATAGTTCAGACATCGCCAACTAAACGAAATATGAAAAAATATTTCTTCGGCATTTCCTCTCAACAGAGTTCTGGCAAAAACTCTGAGAGTAAATAAAATTGCCATAAAAAGTTGAAAACCTGTCGTTCGGAGTTAAAGGCGACTCTAGGTCCCGCGACTAGAAACTAGGTGTTAAAGGGTTGTAATGACCAATTGTGTATGTATATCGAAATTCGTAATTTGCCTGAAAAACGGAATCTTCTATGCCTAAAGATTGATTTCCTTATTAACAGAATCCCGAACTAAGGGTAAGCCTATGACATCACGGAACTAAAGGACGCACCGAACAATAATACAAGAGCTACGATTATTTTTCAACGAAATGAAAGTGTTATCGATCACACTGACAGTTATTTAAAATCAATTATTGGTGCCATTGAACCTTCTTATAAAATTTATTCTGTTGTAAAATATTCCAGATGATAGTTGCAGATAGTAAATACAAATGAGGCTAACGCATCCCTATGCCTATTGACAATCATGTATAGAACTACCTTCTTTCGTGGACTATCAAAGTGCCAGTTAAAGTGACCCGATTTTTTTGAAATTTTCTAAGAGAAAAAGTGTTTCATGATTAGCTGAATCCCGCAAGAATTTGTACAGGAAAAGGTGTTATTGTTGTCTTTGAAATAGGTATAAGGCCAATCCCTTCCGTGTACTATCCTAATCCCCCATAAATAACTTTGAAGTTCTCATGTCTAAATTCCCCATAGATAGCCCTGAAGTTCTCATAGGAATCCTAATGAATCGAAATAGTTTGGTACCTTCTAGCAGGTACATCTGTGAAATTAGTTATCATGTATTCAGACTGTTTTTTGTTACATGAGATGCAAAACGTCCAATGCATCCCGAAAAAGGCACAGTTGGCACATATTTCTTTGACCAGCACTTTGGTCATCACTATCAACGGCGACCACTATAGGTCGATAACTCACTATGTCCTGAATTGAACGATATGGACACTAATAACATATAGCTTCAGTAGAACGGAGTTACGTGCCACTCAGCTCAAGACACATTAAATATTCTGCACGAGGGCAAGGTAATCTCACATAGAGGGGACTTTTGACTCCGTTAGATTTTTCTTGTGGAGTTTTCTCAAGTCCTAGGTGTATGTGAAAAAGCTACAAATCACTGCAGTTCTCGTTGCAACCATAATCAATGCCACTTATCAAATTCAGCCTTCCTCTTATGCTCTGGAGTCATTAACAATTTTGTTATGTCGTATGATCTCCACCTATAGAAGCCAGAGCGAACAATTGAAGGATGTTATATTCCACATCTAAGGACAGCAATCTTTGTTGATATTTCAGACCCACTCTGTTTTATTTAAATCTAGAGATTGTGAACTCTTAGTGAAAGACCTTAATATCAGAAATATACACGATATACCAAAAACCAGCCACCACTGATAAGGCACACTGACACAATGCTGTTGTAAAGACAAGGAAATGAGGTTTAAAAATAAAATGTGTGACTTAATGAAACTTGCGTGTAAAGTTCAAATAACTCCAATCAAATGATTTTCGGACGACTGACTGCCAGACTAGTGGCTTACATAAAAAGTGTCTGTTGTTTGGATGTCCTTTTTGGGGGTTTAAAACAAAAAGAAAAAAAAAACCGAAAAGAACTTGAAAAGAAATAAAAAGAAACTAATTGAAGAAATATGCGAGTAAATCCAATTGCTTATGCACCCCATTTTTTGTTTTTTACAAACATTGTGTTGCATGCAGCCCTGTGCTAACTGCTATTTAAACTGCTGTTGCTGCCAATTCACTTTTCTACCCAGCTTCTGTTGACTTTAAGCAACTTCTGATGTTCGTAAGGCACGATATGACAATCCTTAACCGTTTTTTTCTTTCTTTTGGTTTTTGTTTTGCCGTTGTTTTTCGTTTTCGTTCTCTTTTTGTTTATACTTTCGTTTGTCATTTTCCTTTTATGTTGCAAAGGTCTAGGAAATTCAATATTTTAATAAATTCATTAAGATGTGGGGATACACGAGTCTTATACAAACACTCTGACAAATTGGTATACAATTAAGCATTAATCTGTATCACAAGATAATGGCTCGACCTGGTTATGTGCTTAACGTGACCAAAAAGAGAAAGAAGTTTGACAAGAATTTAACAAGTTCTGTGCAATTGTGGTATGTATTTAGGGGAGAAATCATGTTTTTAAAAATGCATAGTTTGACCCAATTTATAGTAGTAGTTTAGGTCGTTTAAAGTCCGAAAAGATACGAAAGAGCCAAACAAATAAAATATCAGTTGTAGAATAAAACATCTATGCAATATGTTCAACGTTTCTTCGGCAGCATAGATTTTGGTGATGAGATGATCTTGTAGTTGGATTCCAATATCCAATCGTCAGGTTCGAAAACACGAAATAGTCCATCGGGGCTAAATGTGGACAACGACAGATTCGTGGATTTTATTCACAGAAATTGTACATGTGTTGTGTAAAATATTTATTTTCTTCTTCATGGCGATTCAATAAAGTTTCGTTCTATTTTTTAACTACTTTTCATAGACATTTCCTCGCCAAAACATCAATTTCTATTGGATTCTGAAGAGTGGGCAAGATATTTGTATGTGGAAACTTACATAGTAACCATATTCTATATGTGTAGACATAGGTGAGAAGAGAGTGCTGAGTTGTCGGCATATTTGTCAAGGTCTCATAGTCTCACAGTCGTTATGATGCTATTTAAGTTGAAGCGTCTACCTATGCTATTTCAAGGCTTACATGAAACGTGCTTAGATTATAATCCATTTGGCTGAAATCATTTATGACTCAGTTGCATATGTAACAATTATGTTTTATTGGTCCCCTTTAACTCCTATAGTCGTAGTTCCAACTTGACCGTTTTGTTTCTGTTGTAAAGATTGTGCAGAATCTGTAATCTGCAATCAAAAATTGAAATATATTTACTTTAGTTGGTCATATTAACCCATTGTAGTATGTATTAGTAGTAGAAAGATAATTTCTCCCTATTTTAACTCGAATTAGTCATTTTCATGCATGCTAAATATGCGTAATTAATTCACTGTGTTGTTTGTTTAACCAAGCGTATGATACGACGTATACAAACAAACAAATAAAAGAAAAAAATTGAACAAGAGGAATAAGAACAGAAAAACACGACGAAGAAAAACTAATCTGCTGTATTCGTATTTGTCCCCATCTAAATCAATAGAACTATATGGTTTTTGGTTCCAAGACATTTTTGACATTTTTGACAGTCAAAACAATTTTAAGTTTCCTGTTAAGGAATATTTCATATTTAATTACTAGTAAAAACCCGGTATGCTTTGACATCCCTTCTTCTATGGTTTATTTAATTTGTGTTAAACTCACATTAATACAATTTAAATATAGTTATGCATTGAATTATTATCAATTCAACCATAATCATCTGAATATAAAATTTATTTCGTGCCGTTGTTAAAAATGAAAATAGATAGTAAGGTCGTCAAGCCCTAAGTTAAATACACACCATTTTATTCGATAATTTGCACACGATATTCTATATAGGGTTCGCCAAATAACTTTTTTTTAAACCATTTTCAACTACTGAATATTTTCCTAAATTTATTTTTTTATTTGAAAGTACAATCTTTCCGGTTAATAATGGAAGATAATTTCATTCAAATAGCTACCTCAGCTGATCATGTAGTAGCCTACACAATCGTTCGAATTTTTAAGCACATTGTCGATTGTGAGCAGCTGTTTTTCACCAATAGCTTCACGAATATTGTCCTTTAAAGCGTCAATTGTCTCTGGCTTGTCGGCGTAACACTTATGTTTGATGGACAAATAATAGTCCAACGGTGTCAAATCGCAGCTCCGAGGTGGCCAAACGACATCAGTTCTGCGGCAGATAATGCGATCTTCAAAAACAAGGCACAAAACAACGAGTGTATCTTCGGCAGTTTGGCGCTGTCCTGTTGAAACCAATTGTTGCCAATATCCTCCTCTTCAATTTTTGTGAACAATCGGCATTGACTGTAACGGCCATTCCTTGCTCATTTTCGAAGAAAAATGGTCCAATTATGCCTCTGGATCAAAATCAGCGCTAAACAGCGACACGTTTAGGAGGCATCGACTTTTCAATGTATGCATGCGGGTTTTCTGTGCTCCAAATGCGACAATTTTGCTTGTTTACATAACCCGCTAAGATCGAAATGAGCTTCATTTGAAAAGATGATTTTTTTTGCCAAAATCGGCATCTTCTGTAAGTCGATCGGAGGCCCTCTTAGTGAAAACGTGGAAACACAACCATATTCGTTCAGCGGAAGGATAAAACTAATTATCTGTCAAATCAGACATGAGCTAAGTGTTACCATTCACGAAATAAGCACTCCGTTAAACTAATCAAATACAATTCTTCTGCTGATTGGATACTTTCTTCAGTTGCCCTAAATCACTTCCGAATTTCGTCTAAATTCACCTAAAAATGCTTTTTTAACCGCTGATGTCAATTATTGTCTCTGTGAAAGCTTTTGTTTGGTAGCTATATTACGGAAGTCGATCTTTACAAATCAACGTCAAATACACACATACATAATTGGTTACTAAACCCTTCAGTCAGGATTACGCCCTAGTTTCTTACATCATCCATGTTGTGTGTATTAATTTTATCCATACTGCAGGTCCCAGTTTAAAGTCGACTCCGAATGGCAGATTTTTGAGAAACTTTTCATGGCAATTTTATTTGCCCTTAGAGTTATTGCCAAAAATCTGCTGAGAGTATAATAATAAAAATAAGTGTAATATGCCTAAATAGCTACTAAACTACGACTACTTCGTTTACAACGGACTCTTAAAAGTGTACGAATGTTTTGTCTTTGTGATAACCTGTGCCTTAATATGTTTGCGTACTAAAGAATTGATTGAATCACCGATGTTATCTTTTCCACCAAATTTTACTTTAACTAAAGCCACTACAAATTTAAATGGTTTACATACATACATAATTGGTCATTACAACCCTTCAGTCAGGATTACGACCTAGCTTCTGACACCACTTATGTTGTGTGCGTTAATTTTATACATGAGTGGCGGGACCTACAGTTTAAAGTCGACTCCGAACGACAGATTTTTTGAGAAGCTTTTAATGGCAATTTATACTCTCAGAGTCTTTGCCAGAAATCTGCTGAGAGGAAGTCGCCGAAGAAATTATTTTTCGTTCTGATGTCTGACCTGGGATACGAACCCGGGCCTTTTGTCTAATAAGCCAACACACTACCCACTAGACCACGGCGACTTATATTTAAATGGTTTAGACATCTTTAATTGCTTATATTTTTTCAGAATTTCTGAAATCTTGAATTTGGGCTTTTACTTAAGGATATAAATAGTCACCAATGGATGTTTAACGTAGCATTAAAGTTGCTTGAATATCATAATTTTATTTAGTTTTATTTTTTTTTGTTTTTATGGTTGGGTTTTTGACCCAGTTATCGTTATCGATGACATAAAGCATTCAATTGAAATAAAATGGCTATTCAATGAATATCACTTCAAACTCAAGAGAAAATAAACGCTTATAAATTTGTTTGACCCAGTATTTAATCCAGAAAATTCCATTTGAAAGCACGTTTTCCAAATGAAAAGGAACCCCAGTAGAAAATAATTTTATTATAATTTTTTTTTTTTTAATTTTAAAATAATTTGCATACAATGAATACAATGTTTGAGAGACTTTTTTCGTACACACTTTCTTAAATAAAGGACGCAAAAAAGCAGCGCAATAAAGAAATGAAATACAAAAATAGCATTTTATTTTTGGTAAATTGCAAAAGAGTTCATTAACCCTGTTCGATAATAAATATGCCAAAAAATATGGCAACAAATAGAAATTCCGTCTTTCCTTTCCATTTAGGGGTTGTCTGTGCACTTTTTTCTTTTTTTTGCCCTAAAATTTATTGTGGTTGTGTTGCCCAGAGTGTACGCGAACGTGTTCAAATATTTTCGGCTGTAATGCAATATTACGGGGTTTTATTCCATCCATCACTACAGCGCATTTGTATTATATTTTGCACCCCTTTTAATTTGGTTTTCTCATTTCTTTTCTTTGCTTTTCTTTGGTATTTTTTTATAATTTCATTAATGCAAATTGTAAAATATATGAGGAAAACACATGGTTGGAGGCTACTTTCTTGCAATGGTAGTCTCGAAATATCGTCCTTTTGTGTGTCTGGCAGTCTGTTAAATTATTCTTTAAATTAAATTGTGTTGCAAAAGAAAAAAACAAAAAAATAAAAATTAAACAAAAATTGTTGAAGCAAAATGGGAAAAACAATTAACAAGTCGTATAAATAGTTAAATACTTGAATTTTGTATAAATTTCGATGCACCCTGATTTAAATTTCAATGCCTTTTATTGTATTCATTGAATGTATTCCAACCATATTAGGTATTTAAGCTTTCCTTTTGTTTCTATTGCTTTTAGTGTAAGGCGTAGAACGACTAAAAATCATAATTTGGTTGAGATCAGTAAAAAGTTCAAATTACAATTTTATTGGCTGTATTACTTAAAAAAAGATGCAATTTTTGAAATGCGTGTGAGATAAATTGGAATTTGATAGTGCAAGACACAATTAGTGTTAAAAAACAAAAACAATTCAATTTTACTGCCGTCAAAAAAATGTTTGCATGCTTGATAATATATTAAGACTTATGCAATTTTTTTAAATTTATTGTGCTAATATTTTGTGGGTTCTCTTTGAGCATCAATTACCGCTTGCCGACGCCTTCTCATGGATTGAATAAGCTTCGGAATGTCATATTCTAATGGTATTTTTTCCCACTCTTCTTTGATGAACTTTACCAAGTCGTTTTTATTTTTGGGCTATCTTTTCCCCACCTTTTTCTTTAGATGAACCCACAAATTTTCGATAGGCTTAATATAAGGACTTTGGGCAAGAGTATCAATAACTTTGGTGCAGTTGTAAAGTAACTTCGAGCTACATAAATAAGATTTATTTTAAGGTTCATTATTTTGATAGTACTTGTAATTAAATTTATTCGGATTAACCGGGTCAATAAAACCAAATTTCTTAATGCTGGCGGTCAGTTAATTTTTTAAAATATCAAGATGTACTTCCTTAGTCATTATTTCATCCAAAATCCTGATTACACTAACTCCCTTGCTGGATATATAGGCGGATACCATTATAGACAGTTTTCCAAACCTTACTGCAGGAATAAGATTTTTATTTTCTAATGCTGCCAAAGGCTTACGCTAAATTTTTTGACGTCTGTCCTAATAATAAATCATTATTTTCGTCTCATTTGAGAAAATAACTTCGCCACAGTACTCCAGAATAAGTCAAATGTATTCGGTGGCATATCTTAATCTCTTTTCGACATTTTGTGCTAAGAGCAGGAGTTTTTCCTAGTCATTCTTGAAGAATAATTGTGTTATTGAAGAACATTTCTGATGGTTTCTTGGGAAACACGTAACTCAAAATTTTTTTCCACTTGAAGAGCTAATCATCTAGTACTGGATTGCAGGCTATAATGCAGGGTTCTAATATTTTTTATCTCAACTCGCTGCGTCACCTTTTTTGGCCTGCCTATGGATCCCTTAAGTCTAGTCCTCCTTCTTTTTCAGCACGGGATATAATATTATATACAGTCCTGATGTTCAGGGAAAACAAATTGGCGATTCCTTGGCAGATTTGCCTTTGTAGTAGTTGAAATAGCCCAATTGTATAATATTTTTAGAAATTCGTTTTCCTGGCATTGTTTGTATTCAAATATAAGGACACTTGTTACATAAAAAACGATCACTTCATTACTAAAACGTTGTTTACCCCTTTCACATTTCATCTCATTTGTAAAAAACCCAAAATTAATTTTTTTTTGGAATTTTTTTATTATCTTCATTCAATATGCAAAGATTTTTTTGACACTTTTTATATTGAGTAAAGTTCTTTTGTTGTTGTTATTATTGTAATGTGTTTTACAATTAGGAAACTATTGGTGCCTTATGATCGTAAACAAGTACAGTTGGAGAATGTGTGCAAAAATAAAAAAGTATTTAAAGATTTTGTTGTTGGAATTCTTGAATGAAGATCACATTTTAAATTTTTTGGGCTGTGCAAAGATTTTTTTGACAAACTGTATGTACATATATGCAAATGTTAGCCCAGAGGGTCCTCTTTCGAACCGTGGCAGTGGGATAGCTGAAATAATTTTGAGATTTTAGAAAGTTTTTTTTGATTTTTGACCAAAAACTTATGAAAATTCTCTAGACCATCACTGGTCATTTTAGAACGTATATATACACTTAGCGCCAAAAGCGAGTAAACACCACTAAAATACTTCATTTTCTTAGGCTAGCGAGAAAAATAAATGGGAATAGTCAAATAAATTTCCAAAAATATAAACATTTAATTATTAGTTATAAAATGTTAAAACAAATACTAAAATAAAATTATTGTTGGGCTACAAGTATATTTTTTATAACATACATAATTGGTCATTAGAACCCATCAGTCAGGATTATTGACCTAGTTTCTCACACCACTTATGTTAGGTTAGGTTAGGTTAGAGGACGTGCACTTGTCGGTCAAGACAATCACAGTACCCGGAGGTCGAAATTGACCCATTGTACATTGCCCTTAGGGGAGGAAGGAAATAGAGGATATAGGAATGTAGGGAAGGGGAGGGAGAATGGGAAACGGAGAAAAACTTATGGTGTGTGTGTTAATTTTATACATGAGTAGCGGAACCTACAGTTTAAAGTCGACTCCGAACGACAGATTTTATGAGAAACTTTTCACGGCTATTTTATTTACTCTCAGAGTTTTTGCGAGAAATCTGCTGAGAGGAAATCGCCGAAAAAATACTTTTTGTATATTGTCTGGCCTGGGTCTCAAACTCTGGCTTTACGTCTAATAAGCCAACGCATCACCGACTAAACGACGGCGACTTCATTTCATTTTTTATAACAGAAAATTTAAAATTATAGTGTGTGTTGACTCACTTATGATGCTCAGTATACATAGCTGAAATAATTTTGGAATTTGAGAAAATTAATCCATCCTTCCATACCTCCCCTATATATTTAAATATTTTTATTTGCGAATAATAAATAAGAATAATTGCAAATTAGAAGTCTAATCCATTCATTGCCCCTGTTAAACAATTAACAGTGTTCGGTAGCCTGATATTTGTGTCCTGTTAAAGATAAAAAGTGGTGCTGCTAAAAGTGTAGGTTTGTGTCTTTGGTTTTTAAATTCGAATTTATCTTTATAAACATAATTTATGATGCAAAAAAAAAAATTTATTAAAATGAGAAAAAGTTTGTTTCATACCGTGTCTGCCCCTAGGAAAACACCAATGTCCATAAGCTTAAATTGTAACACAGTAAATAAGTGTTTCACATTTTATTGTCCGTCATAATACGGCGATATTAAATGACTGTATTTGTAATCAAATAATTATTTCGAAAAAAGAAAATGCGGAAGGAACAGGCGCATTTTGTTCACAAATTCGTAAAACAGCACAGCACAGCAAAACGTAACATAACACAACATAGTAACACTGGGTGCTGTGAGCTGTGAGCTTTTAATGAAATTCAAATAAGACATAATTATACATTTGATGTTGATAAAAAGAATGAAGATAAGAGCCAAACTCTAAATAGGTATATAAGTGCCTGGTTGCCTGGCATGCTAGCTAGGTAGCTGGCTGGCAGGCTGGCTGGCTGGCTACTTGCCCAGTAGAGTGTGTTCATAAATTTACCCCAATTTGTGACAGTGTATTTAGATTGTAAAATATACACACAATGTGTTGATAAAAATAAAGAAATAAAAATTAAAAAAAAACAACAAATTTAATGAATATATTTCGTTGCATTTCCTCTGTTTTCATATTATTTTTGTTTATTATTATTGTTGGTTTCCAACTAAAAAGATATAATCAAGATATAAAGAAAATATATGTGCTATACGTACATACATACCATACATACATACATACATATATGTACTCGTACATATACAATAATTTGTATACATATTAAGATAGTGAAACTTGTATTGTTTTTATAATTTAAAAACTATTAACATTGCAGCATTACAGATGTTTAGTTATTTTCGTGGTTATTAGTAGCTCTGTATTGTAAATAATTGATAAATTTTGTGATAAAATGAAAATTAACATATGAATGTAAATTTTAGTTCTTGTTGTTTGTTCTTTGTCCTTTGAAAAGGTGCAAATTGAAAATGTTAAAAATTTTATATGCATGAAGATAAATTCGAATTTAAAACCAAAGACGCAAAGCCACACTTTTAGCAGCGCCACTTCTTGCCTATTACAGGATAAACTTTGCTATTAACAGAGCACTGTTGACTGTTAATATTTGAAGCTCGATATCTCAAGTTCCAAAATTATTTGAGAGATACGACTTATTGCGCTTTATTAGGGTCACCTTAGACTACAATTTGTATATAGTGGGATATGTGCAGGAAGTCCCATTTTTCTACAATATCCATCATCCCTCATCCCACCCAGACTCAATTGACATAGGCAATATTTGAAACCCGATATCTCAAGTTCCAAAATTATTTGAGAGATACGACTTATTGCGTTTTATTAGGGTCACCTTAGGCTACAATTTGTATATGGTGGGATATGTGCAGCAAGTCCCATTTTTCCACAATACCGATCATTCTACCCAGACAATCTGATACATTTTTTGTCGATGTTTTTTAATTTTCAAAAGAATTACCGAATTACCAGAGCAGCTATTCCACTCAGGAATGTGTGGAGCACAATTTTAAAGGAATGAAATAGACGTTCCTTTCTTTGATATCGTATATTTGGGTAATTGCTTCCTTGAATATTTTCTGTTAACCACTTAATATTGCTCTGTTAACTTTAACATTACCTCTGTTAAATTTTTTGGTTTCTGTCTTTGCTAGCTAAATTTATCTTCACACACATGTTAGGAAACTTACGTTTGAAATTAACACAAACAACATTAGTGGTTCGAGAAGTTAGGTTGTAATCCTGACTGGAGGGTTATAAAGGCCAAAAAAAATCTTAATCTATGCATACAGGACAGTAAATTGTCAAATTCTTTCATGTCTTCTTGACAATACTTCTTATTTTCGTCATCGACTGTATAATATGTTCGGTTTTAAATGACAGACGCGGTATCCAGTGTATTCGATCTGGGTCTTCCGAGCCCAGGTCTAGAACATACACTAAAACATATTGTCCCTATTAAGTTTAAGTCTTAAGTCACAGTGTATACATCGTTATCGTTTCATGGTGGAACGAAGACCTTGTCTGTTTTACTTTGCTTCATGTCTTGCCCAACGTTTCAGATTCATTTTTAAATTGAATTTTCAACTTCAATGCAATGAAATTTCAAATCTATGTGTTTGTGGATCTAACCCTTCTTCTACTGTTTGAGTATTCTATTCGGTTGCTACTCCAGCTAAGTTCTCATGATTTTCTGTAGTTCTTCCCCTTAGTTCCCTGTTTGGGAAGAATTACGGAAGAGAATATTATCTATGGCCGTCTGAGTGAACGATTACAGCCTCAACGAGCAATTGTCGTATGTGAGTTTTGTTCAGAAGGCATTATCAGAGGTTACTTTTTTGAAGATGAAATCGAAATTGCAGTGACTGTAAACGGCGTTCGTTACAGGAACGTAATAATAGAGTTCTTATCGTCCAAGGAATGGTTCCGGACGACATGTGGTTACAACAAGACGGCAATAAATTCCAGAACAAATTAACTCAAAAAATGCTGTTATCAACTGGCCACCAGCTCAATTCGTTCCTTTACAGTTTTGTTGAATTTGGGTTTTTATTTTGAAATAAAAACGGGCATTTTTTCTGATATATCCTATCTTAAATTCAATGAAAAATTTAAAATTTTTTGTTCTTATTCTTTTAATACACTACTCCTCATGCATTTGTTTGCTTAACACTACGCTTCCTCCCTTCCCTTCTCGTTTTCCAAAAAGAAAATTAAAAAGTGTACGCGTTTCTTAAGCTTACAAGACAAAAGGTGTACACACGTATTGAGTTAATCCAAGAATTTACCTGAGTAATCAACTGTGTGTAATGCGTTTCAGTATTAATTTTCAATATATTTCGTCTTTATGTCTCATGTCCATTATAGTTGGTCTTCCTCCCTGTTAATAATGTTGCAACATGTAAATACAAGAACATAAGAAGGACATTAATATGGATAAGACACGCATGTGGCAAATGAAACCATGTAATAAAGTATGTTGTAAAATGGTAACATTCATTATGTCACCCTGTAATGCGATAACCATATTTACATATATGCTGCTAATGAGAGAGGATAGGATCAGAACTTTTTCTCTAACCATGGAATTATTACAAATGTGGGCTTCAACTTCAAAAAAACAAGAAAAAGAATTGTCGAGATAATAGAGAGACTGATTCCATACAAAGTTGTCTTCATTTGAAGGGACTACCAATACTTTAATCCATTTTTATCGCTTGCCAACTGTGCAGACTGTATTTTAATGTCTTTATTAAAGGCAGACTGGATCTAATTCCACTTTCAAAGACTTTCTTTACCACCATCTAACAAGAATTTAAGATTTTGATATGCTTCGTAGCACATTAGACAGGGGTGTAGATATCTTAAATTTGCAAGACTGTGTGAAGATTTTTCTCTGGGATTTTCTTCACTAGATGGTATAATTCGGTCATATCTGGACGACATTCGCGCAAGGTGGGCAGGCGAAGAGACTTCGCTTATATGGCTTCCTCAGTGGCTGTTAATCATTTGATTACTGTGTTACCCGCTTCATTTGCCAATGTCCGTCATTTGGCATATCCCTTCTTAAAAGTTGAATTGGAACTATCGTTTGCTGCCATAGGGTCCATTGTTCAACGCATTAAACTTTCTGGCTGGATTTTTTTTAGCATAACTTAGGGGAAGAAAGCTTAGGAAGATGCCCGTATTTTGGACTTGTTGATAATACCTCGGGTATTTCTTTACAGGCTATCACAAACGACTACTATTGATGGTTCGGACTTTGCAAATCTGTTTTCAATACTATTTTACGGGGATATGTTGGGAAATTTTACCAGAAAGATCAAAACGCGAGTGTTAATTTTGTATTTGAATTCGAACTTAAAAACTTGAAATGCAGTAGGTTAAACTCACCAAAAAAAAAAAAAAAAATTAATTTAAACAAACTAATCTAATCAATCTCGTTTTGAACTCGTATTCTTTATTATCCAATTCTAACCATAGTGTATACATATGGGTCGAAGGTCGGCTAAGAATGGGTGGGTGGATGTGTAAAAAATGCACTTGAAATGCTGCACACCACCACTAGTTACAATAATACAAGAGAGTTATAAAACACAGAATGCCAAGTCATATGGGGGGATAAGCCAAAAGCTGACATTGCAATGACTATCGTATCTTCCCTTTTCATTTCTTCTACTGCAGGAATATACAGTAGGCGAACGAACATATTGATGTTGCAACTACAACTGTTGCAATATAACGATGGTTAACAATGCAACTGACAAAACTGAACATATAGGCAAACATAAAAGCAGACAGACAGACAGACAGATATACTTATAAACAAACAACCACCGACTGACTGATGAATGAACAAACCAACAAACAGACAACAGACAAATAAACACACCTTTAAACGTAGATATGTATGTATGTATTGTATGTTGTATGATGTGTACGTTCCAACCAATTGTTTAAATGGAAATAAAATGAAACGAAATGAATTGAAATGAAATAAAATATTTAAAATCCTTAGAGTGTATATAATAATGCACATACATGAATACATCATGCATTACGTATGTACATACATGCATACGTCGTCCTTGCCACCGTCAGCATACAATTCCATAAACTTGTATAACAACGCAAGCTTTTTATGTAACTTTATGCATCAATGTAAAGAATATTCATGGAATCGCTGGTGTTCACAATGAAAAACGTATAGGTAATTCCATAAGCTATGTTACCGACAAACAACATAAAACAAACAAAATCAAGTTCATAATCATAACAATGACTGGATAAAATTGTCATTGTGTTAATCAATCAAATCATGTTAAAATAAAAAAAAAAAATACAAAAAAATAAGGAATCATTGTGCAACTAAATTTATTGAGAGTAAATTAAAAATAAATTCCTTCATGGAATGACCCATATCGTGTGCAAAAAAAAACGGAAAAACAAAATGCAATGTAAACATACAACAAATACGAGCATAAAGTGCAATACTCGGATTGCACTTCAACCACTGTCTTGTGTTGTAAAAATAATAATGGCAGGCAACGCGTGCAGGAGTAGACAGCTTGCAATGCACATTCATACAAACGTGCATGTGTGCGTTATTAAGCAGTAAATACAACAGTACTACACACATCACTGTACATATCATGTATGTAGATGTGTAAAAGCAAGACTGATATGTATACACAAACACATTCGCAAGCAAATATAAGCTGGGAGCATCTATAAATGCATGAGTAGTAATGACAACAACAAGAGCGCCAGCAACATAGAGAATAACAAAATAAATAACAATGCAAATATGCTGGCACAATAACGACAACAACAATGTGGATGAAAATAAAAACAGAGCAAGAAAATAAGAGGGGGAGAGAGCGAGAGAGCAAAAAATGCAAACGAAAACAACAAGAAAAAAAAAGAAAATTTGCAAAAAAAAAGAAATAATAAGAGAAACTGAAAACCAATGCCGCCGCCAGCTGTAGGAATATCCATGGGAGAATATAAGCAAATAACAGAATGAATGAATAACTAAAACCTGGTGGTTGATTTTCAGTTGTTTTGTTTTCATGTGCAACAACACCATCACCAACAACACACTAACAACAACACAACACAACAACAACATGATACATGTTTGACATTGTATTGTATTATGAACCGGTTATTGTTGTTTATTTATATGTAACAAATCAAATAACTGACATACCCCAAAGAGAGAAAGAGAGCGAAAAACAAATGTACAGACAGTCTCATGGCCTATTTGCCCATCTGACATTCAGACATTCGGTGTATATTTAGACAGACTGGATAAAGTTATACGCCATGAATGTATGAATGATTAAAAATGTTAAAGCCTTGTGTACAGATGTACATGTGTATGAAGTATTTTGTATATTTTCTCTCTCTCTCTCTCTTTTTCTTTGGCTCGTTATCTTTTTGTTTTGACTGAATGACTTATTCAGTGCTGGAAGCCTACCATAACCTACCGTAATATAAATTACATTGTACTCTTATACTCATACTCATTTACACTTACTCTTTACACGTTATCCCTCTCTCTCTCTCTTTCTCTCTCTCACAAAGTCTCTTCATTTTTTTTTCTTCTGTTGAATAATTTTGAATGGAAGGAGTTTAAATTGTGTAAAATTCTTTCAAACAGCTACTGTTACATCGTACATCTGTTTTTTTTATTTAATTTTTATTCAAGTGTGTGTGTTAGTGTGTCTGTATATACTAATTAAGGTGACCAGGAATTAAAAATTAATTTTATAGAAATGAGAAACTGGACTAGAAACTCCTGGATGCATTTAAGTCCATGAGTAATAACCGTAACATGAGCACGAGCGGCTCTTATAGAGTTGATCAAGATACCGAGATTAGGGTGTGTTGGTATATTAGAAGCAATGTATACCGGTTTCACATGACTGTGAGGCCAGAGCTTTAAATACTGTGTTTAGGATAATCGAATATGTTTAGTATTGACTTTGTCAGGAGATTTTTTAACCTAATGAACAAGTTAACTTACATACATCATACAATTGGCCGTCAACCTTCAGTCAAACGACCTAGCTTCTCACACCACTTATTTGTGTGCATTATTTATAACATATGCGGACTACGTTTAAGTCGACTCTAACGACAGATTTTTGAGAAGCTTTTCATTGCAATTTTTACACAGTCTTGGCCAGAATATGCTGAAGAAGTCGCGAGAAATATTTTCGTTTTGACGTGACCTGGGATAACCCGGCCTTTCGTCTGATAAGCCAACACACTACCCACTAGACCACGGCGACTACAAGTTAACTTAACCTTTGTAAAAAGATGAACCATTCAGCGGTATGCAGGTAGGTCGAGAGCAGATATCGCCGCCTCCGTTCTATAACATTCTAAGGCGAAAAAGTGTGTTTTGAGTTATGAGCTTTCAAAGTTTTCACGCGACATAAGACTATGTGTATCTCAGTAGATTTTCCCTATAACTTCGGAACGGATCGGCGCATCATAACCAAATTTTTGACAGTATTTAAGTTAGAGAACGTAGAATTTAAAAATGCGAGAACATTAAAGTGTACTTAGAACGTTATAGAATGAAGGCCTCGATATTACGAAAGGATCGGTAGTTTTTGGGACCAGAGTCAAAGAAAAGATAAAGAGAGTTAAAGAATCATCTCAAACTAAATGGGTTTGTGCTGAACTCAACTTTTGGCGGAAAGCAGAAGAAGATTTGAGTCATACATCAGACTATTTAGGATTAACCTGAGATTGTTAAACATCCTTTCAACGGGGCACTCACAGTACCCTAGTTTCGAATCCAATCAATAATGATGAGAATAAATAAAATAAGAGATATTAATGTACCCCAGAATGTTACACCCGTGTGCTTATTAGGTGCCGTATAGGATGTTGCCCCTTTTGAAACAGAATCCTGATGTTGGTTGGGGCCAAAGGCTTGGAGGTATTGTTATACGACCATTTCAAAATTCGCCGCGACAACAATTTTACAATTTTTTTTAAGAGACTCTCATGCATTCTTACTTATATTTGTAATTATGTGGGGCATACGATTAAATTGTTTGCGTTCAATAAGAATTCCAAAGAATTTTGCAGTTTCAATTCATTCGAAATATTTACAATTTATTGGAGCTTTTCTCTAATAATTAAATACAAATAGAACGCCAGTCTACAAAATGCGTACTCCCACTTAAAAATGCTGAAAATTTTTTTATTTTCTAATTAAATTCTATAAATTTTTTTGTTACGTTCTATTGGCAAAATGTTACACACTTGGCAGCCAGACATCAAACTAGACAGATTTAAGAGTGTGTGACAAAAATGACAAACAGACAGACAGACAAATCAACAAATAGTCTTACCACACTGTTGTTGTTGTGTCTTTTTTTTTTCTTAAATGGAATTTCTTCTTTTTTCCAGTCTTAAAATTCACAAACGAATGTGCAACTTTATGCGTGTTTTGATATGCTGCATATCGTGTTGCATTTATAGAAAAAAACAGAAGAATTAAAAATAAAACAAAGAGCAGCCTATTTTATATGTCACAGATGAGTATGATGATGATTCTTTTGCTTAAGCAACATGAAACTTATGCCTTGAATATAATGTCTGTCCGTTTGACAGACTGTCTGTTTGTCTGCTTGCTTGCTTGCTTCCATCAGTTCTGTTTAGATTAATTTCTCTTTTTCTCCTTTTTTACCTCTTTTTGAATTTTGTTTTTTGTTCAACTTTTAACGAGGCCAATAAAGCACGCGTTGTCAGCGCCCAGGTGTGAATAATAATTTGTTTATGGTATAGCGACGAAATATGTTTTGAGACAAACAAAAAAAAAAAAAAACAGAAACTCTCCACATTTGTCACATTTATACTCGTATGAAACTCCCACTCTGGACTTTTTGAATCATCACATCATACCATCACAACAGATGAGACAAATCTTCTTTCAACGTATGTTAAAAATAGATGAACAAACGATTTTTGTTTTTAAATTAAAGACTTCATTCAGCACGGTTAGAGTGATGCCAGATCGGTTAAATGCATATGTATTATTTTATACCATAACGGTATCGGTTAAAACCTATGTAATCGTAAGTTTTCATCGTAGGTCACATTGTATGTGTGTGAAGATAAATGTGAATTTTTGAAAATCCAAGACGCAATCCATAAATTTTAGCAGCGCCACATTTGACGTTAACAAAGCAAAATTTTAAATTAACAGAACAAAATATGCCCTTAACAGAGCACTGTTAGCTATTTAACAGAATCCATTTGAACAAGTCCACTTGTTTAGAAGCTAATTTTCCAAGGCCTCTTAATTTAATCAGCAACAAAGTGTGAAAATTTTCTTTGAAACAATAAATTTTTTGCTCGAAAAGTCTCTAAAAGACCAGTGGTCCTTTTTTGGAACATATAAGAAATAGTACACCATACAGACTTTATGCAAATAGTAGTGCAAAGGGTCCTTTTTCGAAGCGCGGTAGTGGAATAGCTGGAATAATTCTTCCATCCTCACTAACCATCCTCTACATTTCAACAGTTTTGTTCACTAATAATAATGCTCATAATGAGAATTGTATTTTATGTTAATTGCCTGTAATAGTTGCAAAGTAGAAGACGTAGAAGTAATCTACTATTGCCACTGTTAAGCAGTTAACAGTGATATGATAATAGCAAAGTTTACCCTGTTAGAGATAAGAAGTATCGCTGCAAAAATTGTGGGTTTGCGTCTTCGATTTTTAAATTCGAATTTATCTTTACACACATCTCATAATAGAGTACCTTGTACCTCAGTACCTTGATCTGACGTCAAAATTGTGGTCTATAAAATCGGTGAGGGTTTTATGTTCCTTAAGTTCTGAAAAGTTTCTCAAAAATCTATCGTTCAGAGTTGACTTTAAATTGAAAGTCCAGCCACCTAGGTTGTAGTTCTGACTAAAAGGTTGTAAGTAACAATAACAAATTAACCATAAGTTTCTGGAAGTTATCAGACCGAAAATATTTCCTTGGTACTATTTTTCAAGAGGATATTAGAGTAATTCTGCGTTTTAAACGAAAATCAATGATGTTTGCGATTTCAAGTATCTGATCCCGATTTAAACTACATTCTCTCCTACCACCGAATATGGTTTATCGTATTGTAATTTATCTCTGTTGTAACCCACCCAAAGAATTAACCAGTAGCCGCCTGTTTCGACACTGACAAATGTTGTGTTGCCCTCTTAATTTCCAAGATTAAGTGTTAGAGTTGACAAATACGATTTGTTTTCTATTGTCTCTTAATGTTGTATTTAAGTTCATAATTCTTTTTGTGGCTTTTGTTACTTTCGATTATTAATTTTGCCCAAATGTTGCATTGCTTGCAACCAAACAATAGTTTTAAAAGGCTGGCCATGTTTTTGTCGTAACAAAAGTGTGTCTCTACAAATGATTGTTTTTTGTTTTTGTTGTATGGTTTTCAAAGCCGTTACTCATTTTGTTTCTATGCAGCTTTACAATTAATGTTATACAATACGATCTGAGACGAGACAATAATAACAACAATAACAACAACATGTACTCTCATAGATCTAAAAGTTGCAGCAGCAAACGTAGCAGCGTTAATATGTGCCACTAGACAGTGGCACAAATACGTGCTAAATTACGCTTAAGTTTTATGAGTCTAATTTATCATTCTTATGCATGGAAAAATTTTAAAAAAAAAACAAAACAACAAAATTCCGAGTGGGCATATAATAATATGTAATGAAATAATACAACAAAAACATATTTTTTGTAGACATAGAAAAATAAAAAAAAATAAAAATTAAATTTTTTTTTCTGTGGCTTACAGCCTAAAGACTGTGCATTAGCTTTTATTGCATCTACAGTGTTAGAAATCGAAGTTATCATGATCAAAATAACACCGAGAAAAAAATAAATTGAAGATTACATTTCATAAAGGGACTTATTTAAATGCAAATTCCTAATGAGCACAGCCACTATAGAGGGTACGAGCATTTGAATTGTATTTGCTGTTAAATATGAAATATCCTTTTCAATTTCCTTATTTTTTCAGTGTAAACAAATCGTTTTTTTTTTGTACAAAAACTACACTTAGAAAAAGTTTGTTTCTTAAGTCTTTCGTTTCAATACACAGTTGGAGCATTGTGTTTGAAGATAAATTCGAATTCGAAAATCCATGACGCAAACCATGAATTTTAGTAGCGCTATATGTGGCGTTAACAGAGTAAAAATTGCCCTTAACAGAGCACTATTAGCTATTTAACAGTATCGTACTAAGCAAGCCCTATTGTTAAGAAGGTAATTTTAGGGCAAATACTAGGTCTATGAGCACCATATTATACTCAACGGAAGGTTGGTTCCAAGGCCTCTTAATATAATCAGCAACATAGTCCCATATAAAGCGATATGGTATTGAGAAAATTGTCCTTGAAAATATAAATTTTTTAATTAAAATTTTTTTAGAAGATCAGTGGCCATTTTGAACATATAGAAAAGAGTAAATTCCCTTACCAAACGTGGTAGTGGAATAGCTGGAATAATTTTGGGGCTTGAGAAAATGTATGTCCTCCAACCCGACCAACTATCCGTTATATTTCAACATTTTGATTCACAAATAATAATGATCATAATGGGAATTATAATTTATGTGAACAGTCTACAATATTTAATTGGAATGTAAAAGATTTACCTACTTATTGCCGTGGTGAAACAGTAAACAGTGAACAGTGTTCTGTTAATAGCGAAGTTTACCCTATTGGAGGCAAGAAGTGGTGATGCTAAAAGTGTGGGTTTGCGTCTTTGGTTTTTAAATTCGAATTTATTTTCACACAAATGTTGGAGGATGTAGCGATTGTTTGTAGAAGATATCGAGACCCGTTGAGTCGCAGCTTATCTCATGACATATGCACTAAATGATGTATAATAACAGATCTTACATCTTTTAAGTACTGCATCACCTTAGTCATGATGGTATTCAGGTGACAGTGACTCAAGTTTATATGTTAAAACTGAGTTCTTGCGAGATGCATTATTTTTCAGAGTGTAAATGCGTTGGCCAATATATGTTCATGCGTACATGTGTGCCTTTGCTTGTGTTTTCTTAATTATTTTTCTCTCCCTTTTTTTTGCAATTTGTTGATGTCACTTAATCTCTTCCAAGCAGACAAAATGTTTTTCACTTCCATTCTGTCACTTTTGTTTTTTTTTGTTGGTTTTAAAATTTTTGTAAACGGAAACATAAGTGAATTAGTGTATTGTAAAGGTAAACAAAAATAATACACCAAAATGAAAGTTGATATTGTATTAACGTTACGTTTGCTAACAATATGTACAATTTTGTATGATGACGAATATGACAAATCGTCTTCAACCCCGTTTCGAATGTTGAAAATGCTACTCCCTTTTTGTTCTGATAAAACTGTGATGGTTTCGAAAATACATTCAATACATGACGCTGCACCACAACAACAACAACAACCGCATTTTGAAAAGTTCAATATCCTTGTGCCTCATGTAATACGATGAGAGTAGCAACTGTAATAGTATCTTAGGCGGTGGTTGTGGCAGCAATACAACACAATGCCAGTGTATGCAATTAGAATACAATGGATAACCTATCCTAACTTAATTATACTTACGTGATCCTTTTTGTTTTCTGCTTCTTTCTGTTTCTGTTTTCTTTTCGTTTCTTTATTGGTTTTGCATGTGACGCATCCTGTGATTGCAACATATTGTCTGTTCATTATGGTCGCTACACTATCTGCGGTTATATGAGCATAATATGTTTGTAATAAAGTTTGCAACACCTCTGAGGACAGTGTCTGCTTTTCAATCGTGGTAATCTATCAATCCATATAGCTTCTATTGCGATCTTCAAAATCACAAAACTTAAGTACCAGATTGAACTCTTACGGATTATTTTCTCTTTCTAAACTGAAAAAATTCTCTGACAGTAGGATGTGGCTATGATCGATGGTCGAGCTAAAAGCATATAATATTGAGTAAATGCAGTTGAAATTGCCGAAGTAGTATAGTAGGTAGTTTGTTGGCTTCATAGACGTGAAGTTATGGCGCATAATGTGGTGTAATTAAACTTGAAGTCGCCGTAGTATAGTATGTAGTGTGTTAACTTATTAAACGTGAGGTCACGGTCCAAATCCTAGGTCAGACATTTGAAACAAAATGAAATACGAGAAAATATTCCTTCAGCGACTTCCTCTCAGCAGATTTCTGGCAAAAACTCTGAGAGTAAATAAAATTTTCATGAAGGGGTTCTCAAAAATTTGCCATTCGGAATCGACATTAGACTGTATGACCCATCGCTAATGTATAAAATCTACACACATAACGTAAGTGGTTTGAGAAGTTATGTCTCAGTCCTGACTAAAGGGGGTTATGTATGTTGTTATGTTGAGTAATAATAATAAAAATAATAGGATTTCGGGATATTGGTCCCGAATCATTTGGTGTTATAATGAATACCATTCATAAATTCTTAAACCAAAGTTTTTAATCACGTCCATAAATGATTAAAAGACTGTCAGTTAAACTGAAGCCGCGTAACTTGGCATCTCATTTGCCGGATTTGATAAAAATGGACCTATAATTAAATAGCTTATCACTCGATTGTAGCGTGTATACTAGAGTTGAGATTGTCTGCGTTGAATTCCCCTATTTGTTTTAAAGTTGTTTTGTATTGTATGCTGGTTGCACTCTCATTGCACATTATGCCTCTCTTATTAAATTCCTGTAATTTTTTTTTTGTTAGGTTTAAACATACATTGTATTTGCATTTATTTATTCTGTATAGTACGAGTATTGTATTATTTAATTAAAATTGTTTTTCAATTGAGATTGGTTTTGCAACAAAAGGGGGTTGAAAAAGTGTACAAATCAAAGGAAAAATGCTTGTGCAATAAAAACCTTTTTTCATTTTCAGAGATTCTTAAATGTTTACCATAAAAGAAAAATAAATAAATAAAAATAAATTGATGAAAATAAATTCGAATCTGAAAGTCCAAGATTTCCTCTTAACAAACGAAATTTGACCTTAACAGTGCACTGTTAGCTATCTAACAGTATCCATCTGAGCAAGTTCACTTATTTAGGATGTAATTTTAGAGCATATACTAGGTCTATGAGTATCTATCATGTCGTACTAAAAGGAAGGTTCCAAGGCCTCTTAATACAATCAGCAATGTAGTCATATACAAACTGATATGGTATTGAGAAAATTGGCTTTGAAAATATCAATTTTTTGCTTGAAAATTATCTAGAATATCAGTGGGGATTTAGGAATCAATATAAGAAATATTATATCATACAGACTATGAGCAAATGATAGTCCAGAGGGTCGCCTTAAGAACCGTGGTAGCGGAATAACTAGAATAATTCTGATAGTTTAGAAAATATATATCCTCGACTCCCACCAACTATCCTTTATGTTCAAGAATTTTTATTTATGAGTAATTAATGAGAAGTAGAAGACTAATCTACTATTGCCATTGTTAAACAGTTAACAGTACTCTGTTAATAGAAAAATTTATCCTGTTAGAAGCAAGAAATGATCCTGTTAAAAGTTTGGGTTTGCGTCTTTGGTTTTTAAATTCGAATTTATCTGCACTCACATATTGATTGAAGACTTTAATTGTAATTTCTCTTCGATTTCAAAAGTAGTTTCTGTTAAAATATTCTTAAGTATTTAGTGAAATTTTTATAACATTAAACAATTCTATACAGCTGAGTTTTACCTTATTACTGTGGTCAGCTAGATCACTGCTGATATTCGAAAGAAAAATACAATTGCTGCTTCAATCACTCAATCACTCTGATGCCGTATCAATCACCGTAAATTCATTGTCATGTTCCCAGCTGCGCAACACACACATTTTTTTTTTCATTTTTCTATCTTAACGAGTATATACTGGGTGTGTAGATTAATGAATTGCAATTGACTTAAAGTGTGAATTGGCCATTCATTTGCCAGTCATTTAGTCCTTCATGCATAAGCATATAAATGTGAATATAACGATTGCATGAATTTCATTATTTTTACATTATTAATGACTTCTACAATTAGTTGGGTCAACTGTGTGATATTTTAAAAAGTATGCATTTATTGGCAAAGTTTACAACAGGGTATATAAAAAGTATATCGATTATGAAATCTTGTTTAAAAGAAGCGCATCACATAACCAGATGATCTATGAGTGGCTTGGAACTAAAATGTTATATTAGGCTGTTACAAAATGTAAGAGGAAATACTCGAATTAACCTGGGTTATGTTTTAATCTGTAAAGAAAATGGGGATAGCAAATCGAACCACCGTTAAAAAGTAAAAAATGTCGACTAAATCTGGGTGCAGGAACCAGGTTATGCCTATAAAACACGCTCAACAAACAAGTTTTAGGCTAGCAATACAACTCATGTTAACTGTTAAACAGTTAACAGAGCTCTGTTAATAGCAAAGTTTGTCCTGTTAGAGCTAAAAAGTAGCGCTGCTAAAATTGTGGGTTTGTGTCTTTGATTTAAAAAATTCGAATTTATCTTCACACACATTCTTACTCGTCGTATGCTTTAAAACGATTTCTTTTCTTCAATCTGTAGTAGTGAGTTGTGGCTTTCAATAGAGGGTTTTAAAGTCATAAAAATAAATATTGACTGAGTGAGTTGCCATCAAAAACAATAAAGAAACAAAAAAAAAAAAAAAAATACCAGGGGACCCAGTTACATAAACAACAAGCACCTAGTGCCTGTGCTTGTTATTTAAATGAGTATATTTTTCTTTTCTGTTTTTTTTTTTTGCAATTTAAATATTTTAGTAGTTTATTTTATAGTTTTTCTTTTTGTTGTAGTTGTAGCTGTAGTTTTTACTCCCCAACTACTTATGAATAGTAAATGCGAATGTGGATGAATGAATGAATAAATGAATGAATGGATGTTAGAGGCAAGTACCCTAACTATGTTGAAGATGATGATGCCAAGATGTACTGTTTATCGTATTCTATAGTTTTACTATTAAATGTGAGCGTTTAAAGTTTTTTTGTTTGCAATATTTTCATTCATTCATTCATACACTTAGAAGAAAGAAAATAATTAATAAAGCAACGCTGCCTAAAGGTTGAGTGTTATCAAAATTGTTTAAGATATTTCTGCAAGCGATTCTTAAGATCGAAATAAAACTCTGAACAAATTTCAGTAGTTCGAGAAGGTTCCTAACCCACTGAAAAAAATGCCATAGAAAACTTAGCCTGCGTGAAAATTTAAATTCGAATTTAAAAACCAAATTCGCAAACCTATATTTTTAGCAGTGCCACTTCTTGTCTTCAACAAGATGTTTACTCTGTTATTAATAACAGAGCACTGTTAACTGTTTAACAGGCAATAGTAGATTATTATACTATTTTGAAATTATTATCATTATTATTTGTGAAAAAAAAGTGTTGAAATGTAAAGGATGGTTTGTGGGGATAGAGGACGGAATTATTCCAACTTTCCCACTACCACGGTTCGAAACAGGACCCTCTGCACTAACATTTGCATATGGTCTCTATGGTGTACTATTTCTTATATGTTTCCAAATGCCCACTGATCTTCTAGAGAATTTGCAATCAGAAAATTGATACTTTCAAAGCCAATTTTCGTAATACTCATATCGCTTTGTATGGATCTTTTTTGCTGATTATATTAAGAAGCCTTGGAGCTTGCCTTTGAGTATGATATGCTGCTCATATACTTAATATTTGTCCAAAAATTAGCTTTTAAGCAAGTGGTCTTATTCAGAAGGATACTGTTAAGCAGCTAATAGTGCTCTGTTAAGGGCAAATTTTGCTCTGTTAACGCCAAATGTGGCGCTGCTATAATTTTTGGATTGCGTCTTGGATTTTCAAATTTGAATTTATCTTCACACACATAGTGTTGGACTGCCAGATATTATTCGTTTTTAGGCTCTCAAACCAATCATACTAAGTTTTGCTTACAGAAAACTAATCTCCCGCTTGACTGGAAATAATACAGAGAAGAGGAAGTTGATTTCATACAGAAACTAGGTTTCCTAAGGACACAAGGACACAAAAAACTGTTTTAAAGAACTCCATTAATATCTAAGTGAACACCTTTTATCATGCTTTATTTTCTTTGTCTATAATTTATGATAGTTTTTACGTGTTAGTGCCACATAAATGTATGGCATGTAACAGAATAGTGTTGTTTTTGTGGCTTATATGATATCTATGGACGTAATTTTTAAGGTTTTTTTGTTGTCATTGCTGCCTGTTGTTGGTGTAAAAATACTTTTTAATTATGATTATAAAAATGTAACAACAACAAACAAAAAAAAAATGTTTTTATGTTTTTATGTATTTTTTTTTAATAAAAACAGAAACAAAAAATAACAACAAAAATTTACATAAACTATGTAAAATATTCACAGATCTTTTCCACTCGTATTCAAATAGTTTTCGTTTAAATTTTTTTCTCTTTTTGTTTTGTTGTCTTTGAATAGTTTCAACAATGTCTGGCTGTATACAGCTAGTAGAGCTACTGCCTTAAAGTTGCAGCAACTACTCTCCTTCTCTCGTTAGTCTGAAAACACTACCCCAAGTTGTTGTATGGAATTTTCTATTTTTTTTTTTAAATTGTTGGGTTGTTGTTGTTGTTCTTATGTTGAATGAAATGTCTCTGTTTTAATTTCCATATGGGACGAATAGATTTTTATGTGTTTGCGGTGGGAGGGTGTGCAGCAACAAAAAAAAAACCCTCAAATGAAAAAGAAAAGTTGACCTCAATTAGTTTTTTATGCAAATTTTTCTTTTTTTACATTTTCTTTTGTTGTTTTTATTAAGAAGATTAAAAAAGAAACAATTTTTTGAAAATTTCTTCACCATTTTATGGAAATGATTTCATTTCAATTATTTTTTTTTATTTTTATTTTTAATTTAAATTTTCTTTTCCAAGAAATTAAATCGTTCAATGAATTTAATAACCAGAGTAAGTATAATGCATTGTCAGTGGTTATTCACAGAGCTAGGGGGATAAAAGGATTGAATATCGTTTCGTTTTGTGTATGACAACACTTTTTTCTTCTCTCTTGTGATATGATTTTTGGAATTTTTTTTTAATGCGAATCCAATTTGAAAACGTTGCTGTTGCTGTGTGAAAGTTTAGAGGAACAGTTATTGTTTTATTGATTTCTTTTGCAAAAACTTTTTGAATTATTAATAATCATCCAAAAATAGACAGAAAGTTAAGAGAATAAATGCCTTAAACAACAGAATATTTAGTATGGCGGTCACTGTCGAGAAGATGTTTATATCCCTCTATGTATAGGAACGGGTTCTACTGATGATTTTCATAATTTGGAAGTCGCCGTAATGTAGTAGGTACTGTGTGGCACCATGGTTAAAACTCGAGGTTAGTTATCTCTAATGAAATGAAATAAGAGATAATATTTCTTCGGCGACAGAAATATTTCTGGAAAAAACTCTAAGAGTAAATAAAAATGTCTATGAAAAGTTTCTTAAAAATCAATCTGCCATTCGGAATCGACTTTAAGCTGTAGGTACCACCACTCATGTATAAAATTAACACACACAACATAAGTAGCATGAGAAGCTAGGTCGTAAACCTGACTGAGGGGTTGTAATGACCAATTATGTATGTAGATATTCAGTTGAAAGCTATTTGCTATTGAGCATTTGCAATTTTGCAAACGTTGTTTAAATTTTTGTTAGACATGATTAATGCTTATGCGAGAAGATTTTGTCTTCTTCATCACAATTTTTAAAGGGACTGTAGTGATATAGTCGCCGTGGTCTAGTAGGTAGTGCGTTGGCTTATTAGACGTAAAAGCTAGGGTTCGAGTCCCAGGACAAATACAAAAAGTATTTTTTCGGCGATTTCCTCTCAGTAGATTTCTGGCAAAAACTCTGAGGGTAAATAAAATAGCCATGAAATGTTTCTCATAAAATCTGTCATTCGGAGTCGACTTTAAACTATAGGTCCCGCTACTCATGTATAAAATTAACACACACACAACATAAGTAGTGTGAGAAACTAGGTCAATAATTCTGACTGATGGGTTCTAATGACCAATTATGTATGTATTATGTATGTAGTGATATAGTGGAGGATAAGAACATTAAAAACTTTCTTTTTCACTGCATCGATTTAGTAACAAACATGGAAAGGTTACTGTACAAGTTCTACGGTATGAACACATCCATCCTTACCGTGTAAGTTCAAAAATGTTTAGATCAAGAACAAAAAACAATACGCGGTATTATAATGTGTCAGCTCACATCGTATAGTAGTTGATGTACTTGATTACAAACTCGAGCAATGCAGGTTAAAATTCTGGGGATGAAAAAAAAAATTGCATACGTATGTGAAAATAAAAATTTCAAATTTGAAAACCCAAGACGCAAACCAAAAATTTTAACAGAGGCAATTTTGACGTGAACAAAGCAAAATTTAACATTAACAGAGCGCTGTTAAATGTTTAGCAGTACCCAGCTGATAAACCACATTTATTTAGTCGCTAATTATTGGATATTAGGAGCACCGCATTCAAACAAAGGTTCCAAGCTTTACTAATATTTTAGGTTTGAAAATTCGAATTTATCTTCATTACTTTCATTATTGTTTTTGATATTTTCAAATAAATCATTAAGGAAGTACGCCATGACAACATAGAGAAAATAATTTGAACAACAAATTTCATAGGAAAGTTAATCAGCATCACTCATTACGAAAGAATTCGATGCTATGTATGTTCATTTCCATAGAGACTGATGTTTTTAGGCAACGACAGACGGCAACAATATAATCCTAGGAAATTTAGTAGACTTATACACATGCACAATATATTTCTTTAAATCATGGGTATTAAAGCATTTGGTATTTTAAAATTTTCTAAATGACAAATTTTTCATTTTATTTTGCAACAAATTTTGTTATAAAAAAGATATCCTGTTACAGAAACTGATTCAAAGAGATTTTTATCGAAATTTTTGTTTGAAAATTCGTTCGTTTCATCTTTTAAAATGTCCTTATCCAAGCCATTGATGTTGTTAAGGCAGCTTTAAGGCCTTATTAAAGCGTTATAAAATTTTTATATAAAAAATTTTAAGTTCTTTTTTTTTTGTATTTTTATGTTTATCAAACCGATGCGTATCAAATAAGTAGACAATGATTAGATTAGTAGTTACACATATACTCACATACCTACTCGCATGCATACGTACATGCATACATATATGATGAGCTTAAGAGTTCATAGACATTTGAACTGGGAAATACATGAGAAATGTTAATGTAGGCAAAATGTAGAAATACGTATGTTTTTTTTTTTTTTTTTTTAGCTATGCGAGCTAAGGTTGGAAAATCTTCGAAAGACCTTGGTAGCCCGGCCTACCAAAGTGCACGATTCGCCGCAAGACTTACTCTCGGCTTGCTAAGCGCATACGTACTAAAAAACCAACCTCATCACACACTTTCAACCATTCGCCCCCCCCGGGACCACAATCAAGTATTACTTCGGGGGGGTGGTGATTCAGCGAATGCTGCCTTCAAATTCCGCTGATCTTGCTCTCTCAGCCAATCTTTGCTGCGTCAATACATTCCGTGCGAAAACACATACTGCGTTCCAATTGTCACTTGAGATTAACATCAGGTTTACTATATTCTCGGGCGTTACCTGGAATCCTATTGATCTCTCCAGGCAATTTCGTTGAGCAGAATATCGCGGGCAATTAAAGAAAACATGCTCCGCCGTCTCCCTTTCATCACGGCATTCTGGGCATGCCTCATCTACGTCGTGACCAAACTTATAGAGATAAGCCCTATAACAACCATGGCCCGTTAGCAACTGAGTCAGGTGGAAGTTCACCTGACCGTGTCTTCTTTTTGTCCATACGCCTATGCTCGGTAAGAGTCTGTGGGTCCATCTTCCCTTAGTGGAATTGGACCAATCCTGCTGCCATCTATCCATAGCATCATCCACTAACTGACCTGGGTTGGAAAGATCCAATCCCCTCCTCGTGTCATGTTTCCTCCTTTCTAAATCTACTACTAGCTTCAGGGGCATCATCCCCGCAATCACGAACGCTGCATCAGTAGACACCGTGCGGAAGGCAGAAATTACCCTGAGAGCTGATCTCCTGTAGGCTCCTTCCATTCCTGCTCTATAGGTCCTCTTATCCATGGCCCCGGCCCATATAGGGGCTGCATATATAGCGACTGATGTCACAACCTTCATCAGTAACCGCCTCCTCTCTTGTTTTGGGCCTCCTAGGTTAGGCATTATTCGAGCAAGTGCATTTGTTGTCGCCGCGCACTTTTCGCCGATGTACGTCAAGTGTTCCCTAAACGTAAGCCTGTTATCAATCATTACTCCCAGATATTTAATCGCCTGTTTTGATGTTATGCGCTGATCACCTACCGTTATTGTAATAAACTCCATCCTCTTCCTACTGCTTATAAGTAGCACATTCGTCTTGTGATCAGCAAGTTTGAGACCTATTCCCGTGATCCAGCTCCTGGCTATGCCAACCGCAGTGTTACACGTTCTCACCAATTCATCCAAATGTTTTCCTCTTATCACCAGGGCAATATCATCCGCAAAACCAATGATTTGTGTACCTCTAGGGAGTCTAAGCCTAAGTACACCATCATACATGACATTCCATAGTATTGGGCCCAGCACGGAACCTTGCGGGACCCCCGCCGATACCGTATATGACCTCCTGCCAACATCTGTGTCATATAAGAGCACTCTATCCTTAAAGTAGTCTCTAATAAGCTCCATCAAGTAATTCGGTGTATCCTTCCCATCTAGGGCTGCTAAAGTGGTATCCCAATCCGCAGAGTTGAATGCGTTTTTGACATCCAGGGTGATGATAGCGCAGTACTCTTTGTCGCCATTAAGCCAGCGCTCACCGCTGATAGCATCCTTTGCTATTGTCATAGCCATCTCTATTGCATCTATCGTGGACCGGGCTTTCCGGAAACCAAATTGGCGATCCGACAAGCCGTCTTCTCCCAAGAATGCTTCCAGTCTCCTACAAATTATCCTCTCCAAAAGTTTCCCAGCTGTGTCAATCATACAGAGCGGGCGGTATCCCGATGCATCATGCGCGTTGTTACCCTTTGGAATGAGAACCAGTCTCTGCCTTTTCCATATCCTAGGGAATGTCCTTTCCTGAATACAAGCGTCAAACACTTGTCTAAACAGCTCAGTGTTACTTTTAATGGCCTCCTTAAGCGCAATGTTTGGGATCCCGTCGATCCCCGGTGCTTTATTGAGTTTCATGTCTACACAGACTGCTTCCAATTCTTGCCTGCTAACTCGTGGGATTTCCTCAGGTGACCGCATATCTCGCACGGAGTATGTGATTTCGGCCCTGCGCGGAAAAAGCTCCGCGACAATTGATTGCAGCTTAGCCACATCTGTCGTTGCTGGTGGTCGGAAGCAGTTCAGCTTTCTCATCACCACCTTGTATCCAGTTCCCCAGGGATTCTCGTCCACATCGGCGCACATTTCCCTGTAGCACCTTCTCTTGCTATGCGCAATTGCTCCATTAAGGCTGGTCCTACATCTTCTATATCTTTCCCGTAGTTCCGCAAATTCTGCACGGCCTCTGCCTCTTTGGAACAACCGCCGTGCGCGGTTACATTCACGCCTTAAATCTGCTATATCCGCGTTCCACCAATATACGTGTTTCTTCCTAGGCAGGTGACGCCTCCTTGCCATAGATGCGTTGCAAGCCTCCGCTATGGAGCGCATTAATTCCGTCGCCTTGTCATTCGCATTCCCGGACAACCGAGTGTCCTCCAATGTGAGGACAAAAGTTTCCCTATCAAAAGTGGAGTCTTTCCAAAGAGGATTCGGCGGTGCTGGAGGAACGTTACGTTCCGTAGAGCGTTCCCGGATCTCAGTAATAATAGCCTGGTGGTCGCTATGTGTATAGGTGTCAGACACCATCCAGGTAGATAAGGTCGCCAGGGAGTCGCTGACGAATGTCAGATCAATTTTAGAGCAGCGTCCATTTCTCGAAAATGTGTCCTTGTCACCACTATTAAGTAAAACAACCTCTAACGTTGCAAATGCGTCAAGTAGGCATTCTCCTCTTGGGTTCGTATAAGCCGAGCCCCACTCCACTGCCCAAGCATTGAAGTCCCCGGCAATTACCACAGGCCTCAGGTTCCTCGCTTCATTAACGATGTCATCTATTCTGCATCTAAAGTCTTCTATTGATAGGCTAGGGGGAAGATAACAGCTGAGGAAATGTACCCCATTAACGATACATTTCACAAAGCTTTCCCACCTGTTGTCGATATTTCCCATTGGGAATTTTCCACAGGACCATATCGAGGCCCTGTTACACTTACTGACTATCCAACGTTGGTTTCCAGGCGCTCTGTAATGCTCGCTCAGTATTGTCAAGTCTATCTTCTGCTCACGCACCGTCTGATTAAGAAGCTCCTGCGCCGCTTCACAATGATTCAAGTTCAACTGCAGGATTCTCATTTACCTGCGTATGTCAACTTCCGTCGTGCTGCCAGGTAATGTGCGCACTTATGTCCACCCGTGATATGCTTCGCGTCAGCATCCGGATCGCCTCTACAGAGAAGGCAGTGAGGGTCGCGACCACAGGTCTTGGCAAAGTGACCCTGCCCTCCGCACTTGAAGCAGTGTTTGGACCAGTCGCTATTACTGCGACACTTTCCTGCCACATGCCCGAACTCCAGGCACTTGAAACATCTCTTCGGAGTTACTTTCCTCAATAAGCGGCAAACTGTCCAACCTACTCGCAGTTTACCAACCTCTTCTGCCCTGCTTGCCAGCCTCACAGGGATTGCGATTATCGCCGTTCTAGTACCCCCTGGAACGTTTCTGATCGTCTTGAGAGCCGTCGGTTGTATTTCACCGATTTGGTCCCTCCATGCGGCGATTATTTCGTCCTCGGTTGTTACTTCATCCAAGTATCTTAGTTCGAATGTGGCCTCCTCAGTTATTGTTCTGACCTCTATCTCCTCGGCCAATAAGCTCCTTAGCTTAGAACGGTGCATCTCCGTAGCCACCTCGGTTGATCTTCTAAACTCCAGGAGGATTTCGCCCCTCTGCGTCTTCTTCACCAGTTGGACATCCTCACCAACTGATTTAAGCTCTGGGGCATTCCTGACCTTTCTTAGGATGTCGGCAAAAGATAGGTTCTCGGTTGGCTTTATTATCACTGCTTCCGGTCTTGGAGGTTTCCTGCGCTTCCTAGTTTTCACGATCCAATCGTTGTGCTCCTGGGTGTCTTCTTCTGCCGCTGCAGGCACTACCATAGCCTGGTTATTAGTAGTTGCTGGTTTCGCCGTTGAGTCACTAGCCCTAGTCTCGGCGGCAGGCTTAATTTGTCCACGAGGACGGGCTGTTCTAGTCTTCTTCGGTGGTGTTCCCCTAGGTTTTTCCAATTCATCTCTCTGCCTCTTGGAAATACAGGGCGTCTGCTGTTGCAGGATCGTCTGTGTGCTTCTATCGTTGGTTTTGACCTTCTTCTCCTGCTCTGCTCCTTTATCCTTAGCGGCCTGCTGGTATAGTGACGATATAGAAGCCACTAAATCACGCATCGCTTGGTGTATGGACCTTCTTCCTCCGCCCATCATCTCTACTAGTTCCGAAATTTTATCGCCTAGCTTGGTGAAATCATCCACCTCCTTTTCAGGAGCTTTGCTCCTCTGTAACTCCGGTGGTGACGAGAGAGATCTCTCGCCATTCTGCTTCAGCGGTGGTGAGTGGAGCAACCTCGAAGCCCTCCGGAAAGGATTCAGGAAAGGGCTGTCCTGCTGAATCTCCTTTGCACCCTCGGTGCCGGCTGGAGAAGTAACGCCTATAAGTTCTTGATTTTGTTTTATTATATTAAATTCCATTCTATTGGGTCCCAACTTGAAGCCGTTGTCTTGGATCCGTTGTGTAGTTACCCTTGTTGTGGTCCCATGGTTATCTTTGCAATGCAGGGAGGCCATGCGAGGGTTGACACAAGTCCTCATGAGAGCATGTGTTCAGAGCCAGACCGGGAGCTAAACAGAAGAGATTCTTAACTGCCCCTACACCCCAACTCAACGGGACGAATCCAAGATCGTTCTCCAAGGCTTGCCAGGTTTTAACGGGACGGAGACAGATATCGTATTAGCCTGAAAGCCGTCTGGGCCAGGTTTCACCCCAGTCCATATTGGTAACAGATTACTCCATCTGCCAGCCCATGTCATCAAATCCAAATGTTGCAGTATAGTCCAGTATGCCATAATCAGAATCTTACTGGTATCAATTCTGATGCCTATACAGTTAGGCTCCGATCATTCACATCCGTAGGGAGCGCGTTCACACGCATGCTGGTCCATGGTTCCCACGGTGTCACCGTGATATCACGGTAGTTCAATACTTTGAGCGGCATTGTTTCGCTTGAAGCATCAGTGTCATCGGGTATATGCAAGACTTTTAATCCGCACCCTCTACTTCTGCCCTCCCATTTAGTCGCCTTTTACGACAAGCAGGGAAGCACTGTGGTAGTATTCTATTCCGCTACTCACACGGCGTGGAGAAATACGTATGTGTATGCGTGTGTGTGTAATTAATTTGATACATGAACGTTTAAATAAATACAAACTTTTTTTTTATTTTTTTTTCGTACAATAACATAAAATTTACCACACAGACTTAAAATTAACGCAAATGTAGGTGTACGTACGTAACGTACGTATAATAATTTCTGTTATTTTATTTCATTCTTTTCATGTGCATGTATGTAATACATATACACTGAGAGCCATAAGTGAGTCAACACCAACTATAATTTAAAATTTTCTATTATAAAAAATATACTTATGGGACAACAATAATTTTTAAGGTTTTGTTTTTAGAAATTTATTCGTCTGCTCTCATTTACTTTTCTTGCTATTCTAAGAAAATTAATTATTTCAGTGGTGTTTACTCACTTTTGGTGCTTAGTGTACGTGCACGTTCATGTTCTGTTTGGGCATATAGAAGAAAATGCGAGAGTAGTAATGCGTCTGCTATTAAATCAAAACTCTCTGGTGTATACGTAATATTCTCCAGGTTATATCGTTCATCATACGTTTCGGTTTCAAACATTATTTCTCTGCATGCAGGCATGTGCATATGCATGTGTAGGTGTTTGTGTTTGTGTGTGTGTCGATGTCTGTGCCTGTTGTAGAGAATGCGTATTTATTTGCTGTTGATTTAGCAATTCTTCTCTCCGCTCATTTTTCTAAACTCTTCATATGTTGCCAATGCCTGATGCATGGATGGTTGACTGGTTTGCTGTGTTGTTTTATATTGTATTTGTGCATGCATTATCAGTAATATTTCATGCCTGGAGAGCAAATTTGTGCGTAATTTCTGTTCTTTCCACATACCCTTTTCCTTCTGTTTGTTCTCTTTCTCATTTGCTACTCCTTTCATCAATCCGCCATAGACTTTGCTTTTTATTTTTCATCAAGTGTTACAATTCATGTTGTTTCTTCCCTTTTTCTTTTCTTTCAAAATCCTATAAAAACTCACGCACTGGCTATAGCAACAATAGCTGGAAAAAAAATGTATCCTGCTTAAATGAATGAAATAGAATGAACGACTGAATAAATGAATGAATGAATAGTAGATGCCTGAACCGACAAAAGTCTGCAAGAAAAACTTGCACCAGAACTTATTTTGAAAAAAAAGAAAAAGAAGAAGAAAAAAAAAACTGAAACAAAAACATCAGACAGAAAAACAGGAGTCTGTAAACTGTCTAAGTGCTTAAATAAGAAGAGTGAAAAAGTTTATTAAAAAAAAAACATAAAAAGAAAAAAGTTCTTTCTGTTACCCCTAAAGGCGTGTGAGTAGAAAAAAGGTTTATTCACCTGTCAAGCCTTTAGCTTCTATAGCAACCCAGCAACATGGAAACTGAGAATTTATTAGTGGAATATAATAACAGAAAAATTTTGGATTGTGCATAATATGCAAAGGCTAGTATCGTACTAAATATCGTGGAAATACGGAGAATTTCTTCTAAATAATTATACAAGCCCTGCATGGGTTTTGCAAATAAGATGACTCCAGGTGTTACCGAAAACTTTCCATCACGTCAGGCGTTGTAAATTGTAGAACTAAATACTGACGTGCTGGAACCACCGCTATTGTCAGAAATTGACAATTGATCTTTGCGCTTTCAAATCAGCCCAAAGCCAAATTGTTTGCATGCACCCGTAAAGTAGGGGGTGGGTTTACGTCAAGGGTGACAAAAAAAAAAGATACACATTACGGAGGTTCACAAAAATTAATCAGATTTACTTGAAAATTGTTACTCAAGGGTTTTTGGAGTCGCTGATTACAGATCTTCATTCAGATTTTTCAAATTCAAAATGGCGGATCCAATTTTGGCTTTGGGCTCATTTTAAAAAGCAAAGTTCAATTGTAAATTTCTGACAATAGCGTGCGTGGTTCTAGCACGTCAGTGTTTAGCTCTACAATTTTTTCAAAGCGCTATTTTTTGGGGTTTCAACCCCCTTTATCTCGAAAACCTGACGAAACACCTGGAGCTATCTTATTTGCAAGTCCAAATTTGCGGGGCTGTGTTATTTAGTAATCCAGCTTAAACTGTACTTTCTTTCTTATGTGGTGTTTGTTAGTTTTATTCACAATTGGCAGAATATACAGTTTCAAAGTCGACTCCAATTCAGATTCTTAAGCAACTTTTTCATGGCAATTTTATTTACTCTCAGAGTTTTTACCAGACATCTGCTGAAAGGAAGTCGCCGAACAAAAATATTTGTTTCCATATTTCGTTTTGTTGATGTCTGACCTGTATGTCTAATAAACCAACAAGACTACAGCGACTTCGCAATTCATTTAACCTTATTGAAAAGCAAAAGACGGAAATCACATCTGACTTTTGGACAACAATTGTTGAAATTTTCTGGTCATTACACTCATCCTGTATGTCAGTGTAACCTAACCGTCTGGTATAATAAAATAATTACAAAAAATCTTTTTGTTTAAAACTTGTAATACCATAATGTTAATAGCATGTTGAGCCTGTTTACCATAACGACACTCATAATTTTGTAATAAATTTGCGGTGTGGTCTACTGGATGGGTAAACGATGGCTAATAATAAAACTTCAGTTATAATAATTAGTTCTCAATAAGTTTTATTTTTCAGTATCATTGAAGCATAATCAGGAAAGGCAATCTAGTAGTTGGGCGGCAGCAAAATAAACGACAATGATTGCCTTTTACCTCATGTGGTGTAGAAAAGTTTGTCTTTTGGCAACCAAACTATTGAAAGCAATAAAGAATTAAAAGTTTTTATTTTCAGTTGTTCAGTTGCAGTCTGTGGTTACTGGTTTCCATTCCATCCATCCTTTTATTAAATGAATTTTTTTTTTATTACTAATCTAAAGGCATAATTAAATTAGTTTGTGAAAACATTTTTTTATGAATCATTTCATTTCGTTTTAGTTGTTCAAAATGATTATTAAACTGCGACACACAATATAGGGATTTGCAGCCACACATACACTCATTGTTACAAATTGCCTTTGCAATCGAAAACAACGTATTTTTGAAATCAAAATTTAATTAAAAATTATTACAATTTTAATGCTTAATGCTGTTTCCTTTATACTATCTTTGGTTTTGTAATTATGATAGCCAGTTTCAATTGCAGTGAGTAACTTTTGTTATCAGATTTTTAACATCATCGTTTTTATTGTACTTGGATGTTTATAGTCTATAACACCGTAGGTGGTTTGCGCTTGAAATTGATCCAAAACTTCACTTTAATAGATTGGGATCTGAAAAAGAATTTCAATTTTAGAAATTATACTCAATTAGGATAATTATAATAAGACTGGAAAATGTTGAGGAAGTGAGTTTGTAATTCACCTGTCGTTGATTTTTGCATGGGATGCTAAATACGGTCTTGTAAATTAACTTCAGATGGCATCTCTAAGTGTTTCTTACTTTAGTGGAATGCAGATGTACGTTACATGAACCAATGTCTCTAATTATTTATTACTTTCATCGTTAAAACGTTAGGAGTTTTATTACAGAACTATCGTTTTAGTATCTACACATTGTAGCAAAGTAACGACATTAGCAGTTCACTAAAAATTCGAATTATTGGTAAATTTTTTTAAAGAACATTTAGTTTTACAATTTGCAAGTCGTAAAAGATCGTTAATTCATGCACTTTAACTTCTATGCTTACCTTATCATCCACTTTTTCGCATTTTGCTTATTTTAATAATCGCTTAGGTTTAAGATGATTGCTGATTGGCCGAATACATATTCGAATCTAGTATGTACTGCCGCTACATTTGTTTCGTTTTAAAAATGGAATATTATTCCTTACGTCTGGCTACCGTGGCAGGCCTTACTCAATCGGACCAATTTTTGTGCATTTTTTGTTTTAATGTATGCAGTCGTATTTCGCCAATGGCATCATGAATGTTGGCCTTCAAATTCGCAATTGTCTCTGGTTTGTGGGCATAACACTTTTCTTTAACGGCTACTCACGGGAAATAGTCCAACGACGTTAAATTGCAACTTCTTGGCAACTAATTGACATCACCATTACGGCTAATTAAAGGGCCATCAAACGTTTGCCGTAATATATCGATTGTGGCATGAAATGTATGGAGATTTGCACCGTCCTGTTGAAACCAAACATCGTTCACATTCATACCAAGAATAGTGAATACAAAAAATTCGATTATATTGTCCTCATTTTTAGGGAGATATAGACTAATGATGCCTTCACTTCATAAGTCGCATCAAAGTGTCGATCGTAATTAGTACATTGAATTCTGTAAAACCATGTGTGCCCCAAACACGGTAATTTTGCTTACGGTGGTGTTTTGCCCACCAAGATGAAAATGAGCTTCTTTCGAAAAGATAATATTTTTTAGCAAAATCGTGCAGTTGCTTGTTGGTCCATCTGGCGACTCAAAGACGAGGCGTAAATCGATTCATTACGTTCAATGGAGATAATATACTGAATATTGTAACAGATTAGAGTGAAATAAGTAATGACAGATTTGAATTAATCGATGATTTAAATTTAAATTAATAGATAGTCCACCCGACATTACTACTGTTGAATGCAGTGAGTTAACTCTGCATTGAAATATTTTGAAATTGACGACTTAGCCAAATCTATGGCTGCAAACATTATTAAAATCGAATAGAGGCAAAATTTGTTCTCCGTCATTGTATCGGGTGATACATTTAGTGTTTTCAAAATCGCATAAAATATTTAAAAAGTTGATAAATTCGAAAAAGTTATATGATATCCCAGCAATATTAATTTTAACTACGTTTGCTTTTTCCAACATTTGTTAAGATAAGAATTTTATGACCATAAAAAAAGAAAATTAATAATAATTAAAAATAAATTTAAAAATTAAAAAGGCAATAAAAAGTACTTCAGAATTGTTCCGTTTTAATAATTTATTTGCTTCCTCTAGGGGTATGTGCGGTTGTAAGCAAATTATGCTTTAATTTATGAGCTTATTTAAATTCTTTTTTTTTTGTTTATTAATAATATATTTTAAATTTATTATATTACCTTTGCTTTACTGCTAAAAGTAATAAAATGTTTAACAATTTCAATAAATTATAAATAATTTTTAATTTTTTTTTTAAATTTATTTTGCAGGTAAGTTCGCAAATGTTTGTGAAAGTTTTGTGCTTTTGTTAAATTTTATTTTGGTAAGTGCATACTCTCCCTTTTTTTTAAATTATTTTTGGATGGCGGTCATTTGGAATGGCTAGAGCTTTTATGAAAATATTAATTAAATTCCTTTATTAAATTAAAATAAAAAGGAATTTATTTAAATAAGGAAGTAATAACTGTTGACTCCCCCCCCCCTATATCTTTGGACACAAGGAAAGACCGAGCGTAAGGAAACTTATTTCCATATTTACGTTACAATTGGTTAATTTCGTCCTTGACCATTTTTTGAATTTTCTGTTAAGGACTTAACAATGCTCTGTTACCTTTAACATTAGCTCTGTTAAAATTTTTTGTTTTTGCCACCTCCAGTTAAATTCGAATTTATCTTCACTTTTTGCCAAGTTTCATTACCTCATAGTTCAAGTACGGTTTTCATATACGACCTAAAGCATTCCCGTGGTCCGTAATAATGAATGCAGGGCAGGGAGGGAACTAATAAAGAATTTTAAGCAAGACACTATATCAAACATAACTCATAGGAGTGAGCTAAGAAGCTAAAAAAGTTTGTACAAAGTACAGGCTTCCTATGAAAAGTATGTTCTATACCCATAATGTTGAGCGCATAACAAGCCGACTTAATAGTTTCCGGCTATATGCTGATAGGCGTATACCTGATAGATATGAACCCCATGGTCTCGTCTTCTTCAACGTCGCTACGCATGATCAATTCATGACCGACTTATTATTGTAATAGGTCCGCCAAATAACTTTTTTTTTTGGAAATGTTTTAAAAAAACTATGGAATATTTTCTCAAACTTTTTTTTTATTTGAAAGTACAATCCTTCCAGTTAATAGTGGAAAATAATTTCATTCAAATGGCTGCCTCGGGTGGCCATGCAGTAGCCGATCGTGTAGGTCCAAATGACCACTGATCTTTTAGAGAATTTCCATATATTTTCGACCAAAAATCGATTTTTTTAAAATTCAATATCTTGACTCACAAAATTATTTTAGCTATCCTACTACCATTGTTGGAAAGAGGACACTCTGGAACATCATTTGCATATAGTCTGTATGGTGTACTATTTCTTATGTGTTCCCAAATGGCCGGTGATCTTCTAGAGAATTTTCATATATTTTCGACCAAAAATCAATTTTTTTAAAATTCAATATCTTGACTCACAAAATTATTTTAGCTATCCTACTACCATTGTTGGAAAGAGGACACTCTGGACTACCATTTGCATATAGTCTGTATGGTGTACTACTAACTATATGTTCCCAAATGGCCACTGATCTTCTAAAGAATTCTCATATATTTTCGACCAAAAATCGGTTTTTTTAAGATTCATTATCTCGACTCATAAAATTATTTAAGCCAGCCCACTACCACGGTTGGAAAGAGGACTCTCTGGACTACCATCTACATATAGTCTGTATGGCGTACTATTTCTTATATGTTCCCAAATGGCCATTGATCTTCTAGATTATTTTCAATTAAAAAATTGATATTTTCAAATCCAATTTTTACAATACCATATCACTTCCTATAGGACTTTTCTGCTGATTGTATTAAGAGACATTGGAACAATCCCTAGAGTATTATATGGTACTCATAGACCTACTATATGCCCTAAAATTAGCTCCTAAACAAGTGACCTTGTTCAAATGGATACTGTTAAACAGTTAACAGTGCTCTGTTAAGAGCAAATTGTGCACTGTTAACGCTTAATGTGGCGCTGCTAAAATTTATGGATTGCGTCTTGGGTTTTCAAATTCGAATTTATCTTCACACACATCTTCCATTAATCATTATAACTTTTATATCCCATTTAGTTTGCTATCGTGGAGTCAATTTCATCCTTATTTGCCATTTGTTAACCTAGAGTCTGCTTAATATGCGCCTGAAATAAATTGTTTGTTTAATACAGGCTATGTAGTTAAAGGTGTTTTAAATTATTCTTTTGTATGTGGCTGTCAGTTTTTATGAAATTTATTAAAAAAAATAAATTATTATTATTACAATTTAAATTATATTATTAAATATTATAATGCTGAATAAAGGCTCTTAACATCTGCTGTTGCTTCACCCTTTTCAATTATAATTTATTTAATATCCCCCCCCCCCTCTCATTTATAAACTGTATTTTAAAGTTTGTTTGCAGAATTTAAAGATAAACGATTACGTTATAAATTGTCTAGCATTACGCGGTTTTTATTTGTAAAAAAAAAGTAGAAGGAAAACAACATAACGTAACGTAATTTGGCATTTTGAAATGTAATATTGTTTTTACAGCTGCTCTAAATGGCTAGGGGAGAAACTTGATTATTTGGTATCCTTATGATGGGTACTGTTCTGTCATTTTTGCTGTTTTTGTTTTCTGCTTTTTTTTCTCGAATAAGGAAAAACGATAAGAAAACAAATAATTTAAATACGATTTGATTTGCAATGTAAGGTTGTTTTGATAACCAATTTACATGTAATTGACCTTCAAATTTGGCACGCGTTATTTTTTTAAAAACATTTTTTTTCTTTAGTCCCACGTATTATTTAAATAATGTGTGTGTGTGTGTTTTAATATTTAAAAGTTTTTTTCTTTTAGTACGTATGTGTATGTATTCATATGTCCATGCTTTTGCTTTATTTTTTCGTTTTTTTTTTATTCCAAGAAAATTGTCTGGAAAGTGTTGATTGTAATTCGAATATGTAAGTTCGTTCTTCTCTTTAATTGCCAGTAAAGAATTCTTATATGGAATTTAATTTTTTTTTTTTTATATTTTATTATTGACATTTTTATTTGTAGCAGTTTTTAGGAAAACTGTAATACAATACATAGATGAGTTATTCGCTTAATTCATTCGAATTTTTTGTGGCCATAATTATTTTAAAAATCATCATATATTATTTGTATCCTATACCACCGCATCAAATTTAATGAATGATATCTCATTTTAAAGCTTACATCTAACACTAATGACGAAAAATAATTAGAAATTGAAAAATTAATATTTTCATTGATAAAAATTATATTTATATATAGAACTGCATGATAATACTGTTGTCATTATGATTATATGTTCTTGTTCAAGTGTGGTAATACAGTAATACAGTTCTACATAATATAGTATGTATTAAAATCCATTCTGGCAATACCGTTATTAAGTAGTTATATATAACACAGAATGTCGTTATTGTCATGGCATTGTTTGTTTTATGAAGTGTAGTAATACGGTGTCTTTTAATATATACATACATATATAGTGTCAGCTGATATTAAGACAGTTAAAAAGGTTTTAAGAAAAATAAGAATAAAAATAACGTGCAACGTAAGAATATAAGTAACGTGCATTTGAAAAGACAAATTCAATTATAATGTTAATTAGAAATCTTAATGCTAAACAGGGGTTAATAAATAGTACCAGGCTAATCGTAACAAACTTGGGAGATCACATCGTATCAGCAAAAATTATTCATAGCGATAAAACTGTACTCATACCCCGAATCAACCTTACACCTTCTGATCAAACTGTGCCTTTCCGAATGACACGAAAACAATTCCCTGTGAAAGTTGCTTTTACTATGACGATAAGCACAAGGTCAAACCCTTCAAAAGGTAGGACTGTATTTACCAGAACCAGTCTTTTCACATGGGCGTACGTTTAAAGATATTTTTGTTTGTATTAAAGATTCGTACGGGCAAAAAGTTGACGATGATCATGTCATTACCTCTAACATTGTATTCAAAGAAGTATTATAAAAGCATTTAAACATATGTATTTTCTAATATTTTTATACTTTTAATAAAATTTCTATTAATTATTTTCATTTTATGTTACAAAAAACGGTGCAAAATAATAGCGACATACTCAATAATTATGATTAATGTTTTCCAACGTTTTTAAATCATTTTTATTGGCTGAAGTTGTCTTTTACTTTTTTTTATTGTAGTTTTCTTTATATTTTGCAATTGACTTGATTTAATTGTTAAACTTGTTAACGGTTTTATATTAACTTTTGTGTATTTTTCGATTACTCCCCCCTAATTATAAAACTTAGGATATATCAGCACTAGTTTTTTTTTTTGTAAATAAATGGTATTTGTTTCAGTGCTTTAAAAAAACTGAAATTATTCCTAACCCGAACTTATCCTAGAATATTTATTTTTTTTTTATTAACTGTCTGAACTTTACCTATCAAGAAAGTAGAATTGTTCCGGTTAGAAATGGAAATGGTAAATGGATTACTTGTATCTCCTTATACTTGACAATGTATTTCCACCTTTCGTTGCCTTCTTAATAGCATGACTTATTACCCTTGCAGTAGATTCTGTTACAGTTTCACATCTTGCACTAAGCAAGAGTAATTAGCCAATTAAGAATTGGTTCAACGTGTTTATTCTGTTTATCGTGGTTTGACACACGATTACTAGCACCCTGTCTCTATGTCTTAATTTAACAAATTACTATAAACGATTGGCCATCACTATGAAGGCATGCATTCATTAGCGCTCAACCTTAATTCAAATGTTTAAATTTATGGATTACATTCAGGCTTAGGCTTTCAGAAAAATAATTATCACTTAAGCTATATACCTTAAAGTCTCTAAGAGCCAATTAACGTTGAAATATAAAAAAAAAAAATGAAAATTAAAAAAAATAAATATTGATGAACAGTAGCTTTCACGTTAAATTGACCATCACTCCAGTGCAGGCAAAATGGAACATAATAATGGGAAAGAATTCCAAAATTCCCCACCTTGTGGATAATGAGTCTGGCAATCAGCAGAAGACATGCAGCATTTTTTTGTTTCTTTTTGTTTTGTACCATAAATAGTGTTGAAAAGAACAAATTGTGGCACTTAACAGACACCCCAATAAAATGTTACAATGTTGCAGAAAATGTAATCGCTTGTCTTACATTCCCTTTTCTCTTTAGCTATTTGCGCAATGCAACAAGTAACTCTCTAGTTGTGTAACAATTATTTAGCATAGCATGTTGCACTTGGCAGCAGCAAGAGCAAGAGCAATAGCAACAGCTGCAATTTCTTTTTTTTTGACCACCAGGGTTATTATAACGAGGATGAGGATGTTGCTGATGATGAAGACGGTGAATGGTGATGATGTTAAGCACACAACCAACAAAATAATTGAGTTTTCTTTCTTTTTTTTAAATTTTACTGGCAATGTTATCAATGCATTACACCCTACACCAATAGAATATATAATAACAATACAAACTTTGGAAATTAAAACGAATTCAAATATTTTTACAGTAAATGGGTTTTAAAATCGTAAATTAAGAACCTTTGGATAAACTACCGTGTGTTTCTTTCTGAAATATGCTCTCAAAATTCTGATAAATTCCCTTTCCCTATCGCAGCATCTGTGTATTGGATCGCAAACCTATTTATACAAATATTCTCTGACTTAGGAATCCCGTTATTACTCTCTACTTACTTCTGGATAGTCTGATGCAAGGTTAAAATCTCTTTCTATTTTAATTGCGTAGGAATAGTTCAAATTGGAAACCTATATGGCTTGAGAAGAGTATTTGCTGCCCTCTATCCTTCCAATTACCCAGTTTGCCTTTTTAAAAACAATCTAATTCATTCATACAGAAAGGCTCTGGTTCAGGTAACCCCTAAATTCCCACATAGTCTTGGATTCTGTGAAGTGTGATCTTTATTTCAGTTTGTCCAGACAGTCTCATACTAATCTCATTTCAACCTCATAAGAGCTAAGAGTTTAAAAGACGAACTGGCTATAAAATATTATTGCTAATGTTCCGTCTTCTGCACTTCTTGTCCAAGGTCGATAGCATAAACATTTGCTTGGAAACTAATACTTCCTCTGTAAATTTTGAATATTTCAGTTTGAAATCCAGCAGCCTATTCCATTATTTGTCTTTAACTCTCATCTCTCAGGAGTAAATATTCCTTAAATGTCTCCAATTTTTTTTTTTATTAGTTAGTCTCGTTATAAAGAATTTTCCAAAATTTTAGAGTTGATCGGACAACTGTCCAGTCACTAGGCTGACTCATGTGCATGGTATAAGAACTATTTCTCATTCTGTTAATCATAGCTTGGATGGTTCTGGTCTTCACTACTATATGTAATTAAATTAATTTACCAGAATGCTTACAAGCGTGTTGTGACAGGTGTTAGATTATACCAACCGACTTATACCGACTTAAAACAGACGCCTCCAATTGAGTTATTCTTAAATTGTATTCACCATCTGGTGGTATAATTTCGTTGCATCATTCTTGGCTTTCACCTTCAAAATTTACTCCCTAGCCTGCTTCATATCATTATAGTGTACTTAGCTCTTTTTGAAATGGTTCTTAAAAAAGCTTTCCATGTTATCTTACTGTGGACTACTGTTTATAGATGCAGCGCTTCCATTTTCATTGCTAAGATCTGACCCTGGTGTAGAGTATTTTTCTAATATTCCTAGAATAGGTTCCACTGTAGTGACCCGATATATGAAACCGATATACATTCTTACAGATAGTTCAATAGCTTTAGGGACTTTAGATGGCTATGGCTATTTTTAGGTTGGGTTAGGTTAGAGGACGTTCAACGGTGACAAGGAGGTCGATTGGACTTATTGTACAACGTCGTAGCTTCTCACACTACTCGTGTTGTGTGCATTAATTTTATACATAAGTGGTGGGATTTACAGTTTAAAGTCGACTCCGAACGACCGATATTTTTGAGAAGCTTTTCATGGCAATTTTTACTCTCAGAGTTATTGCCAGAAATTTGCTGAAAGGAAGTCGCCGAAAAAATATTTTCATATTTTCGTTTTGATGTCTGGCCTGGGATTCGAACTCGGGCTTTTCGTCTAATAAGCTAACACACTACCTACTTGAACACGGTGACAGATTTTTAAATAAAAATTTCTTCCGTTTTCCAAGCAACTGAGGGGTACCAATATAGTTTTTCGATGACATGTTTTTGATATTTTTGTATGTCAGAGTTAAAAGAAAGGCTTTCTATGCTTGGCCGTAAAGTATTCCGAAAATTTCCACCATAGTTAGTAGATTTTTCGTATAGTTAGTAGTTTAAGCCAATATTTTGCATATACAAACTCTAAAGAAGGAGAATCAAAATATCTCTTCGTTAGGTAGGTGATCATATAATTTTTCTTATTAACGCTTGATTTTCGCCCTTACTTTGTAAGGCAAAAATAATTAAAGTGAACAATATTAGCAGCATTAAACATCTTTTTTTCTGTGTCTTGTGTCTGCCTTTTTATGTCAATTGCCATTGCCTTTGCTGAACTATTCCCTACGGTGGTAGTGGTGGTGATGGTGATGGCGGTGGTGGTGGTTATGCCACTTGTGGCATTATTAGATGGATGGCTGACTATTTGGCTGATGGTATTGTATGTCTTGTTTGGTCTGGCCTGGCCTGGTCTGGTCTGGGCTTTTGTTGTAGTCATTACTTGCATTGTTGATCATTTAGTAAGTCAACATATATTAGCACCTTTAGCTACGGCTATCATTTCCGTTAATGTTTTATTTGTAAAGTTTTCATTTTCGTTTTTGTTTTCATTTATTTTTTATTTTTTGTTCTTCGGTTTTTTTTTGTTTTGGGGGTAAAAGTCATTTCATATTACATGTGGTATGCAAGCGTGCAATATGAAATGAAATATATTTTGAAAAATTGTTGAAAATTGATTAACAAGATCATGCAAAAGTTAACAAATTACATTTTTTATTTTGGCATGACAGACGAATAATAATTTCAAATGATTATCCAGTTTCGAAATTTCATTTAATTGCACGTTTAATTTGTTTCAATAAAATAATTCTCTTTAAAATGGTATCTTTTTCTGTTGTTAAATCCCATTGACTCTAGTTTTCTTCGATAGTGGGGTTAGGCTTACTTTTGAATAGCAAATATCAGTGCATACAATGTTATAAAAGAATGATATGTGAATTGCAAAGTTACCTAAGTGACGTAAATTGTGTAGGAGTTTTCAACAAATCTTACATTAAATTTGAGCAATTTATCAGAGTCATAGCATAAATACTTAATTTTTTATGTGGCTGAAGATAAATTCGAATTTGAAAAGCCAAGACGCATACAATAAATTTTAGTAGCGCCAGATTTGGCGTTAACAGACCAAAATTTCCTCTTAACTGAATAAAGTTTGTCCTTAACACAGTACTGTTAGCTGTTTAACATTATCCCTCAAAAAAAGTCCACTTGTTTAGAAGCCAATTTTTTGGAAATGATGCTTTAATGCTTGCTGGTGATTACTAAGATTATAAATATCAAAAATCTATTTCTGTTGTTTAGAAATAAAGAACTTTCATTAGATCTAATTTGGACAAAATTAGTCCTAATTGTTGTCTAATGTTATCCAGTCCGATATTTCTTCTAAATGATCTTTTAGAACGCTTTCATAAGTTTTGTCATAACATTTCTAGCTGTAATAGTCTATTGTTCCCAGTTCCGTTCATTTTTACTGTGCGATAAGAGTCACTAGTTAAACTTGTTTCTTATATTCAGATTCCTAAGCTTGTTCCGCAATTTTGGGATCCGTTTTTGCATTAATATTTAGGAAAAAACCCATTTGACGTAAAGGCCAAAAGCTAGATTTCTATACGAGGCTAAACTGTGACCTAGGCAACTAAGTTCTGTCCTGCTCTTACGTTTGGAATATAAAGACTGGCTTTACTGAAAAGTTTTTAAGTTTTTTTTTTTATAGTTTTCAGTGACGTTTACATATTCATTAATGAAATTCTTTTTTGTAAAAACTTCCAACTGAACGAATTTATTTTTGCACCAATCTAATGCTAGCAGAAGCAACAACAAAAATAGTTCACTTTTATTGTAAAGTGGTGTTAATTTGGCTCTAGTTTTTCATGTTTTCGTAAGTTAATGGCTATGCAATTACATTAATTTAATTGCTTTAGTTTTTTTTTATTTATTTTTAATTTTTCCGTTTTTATTCTTCATTTTCATTTAACTTTTGCGGCTAAAGACGTTAAGGAAACAAATAAAAACCAAACAAAAACAACATTTCTTCGTATCTTTACAATTTTAATTTCTTCTCTTTTTGTCTTTTTGCCATTTTTGCTATCGTTTTCGAACAAGAAAAACTTCTTTAAATTAAAATTAATGTTGACAATAAAATCGGGATTAAAAGCAAATATTATGGATATGCTTTAGAAATTGGACTGCAAACGGAAATGCCTCAGTGGCGGAAATCAAATGTGTTGTGGAGGCCTTTTAAATGGAATTTCTTTTTAATGTGATTTCTGGATTTATGATTTGTTTGTTCTTCAATTTCTTAACTTACTTGTGAATAATAAAAAATGTTAATGAATGAAGTTCATTTTTAATTGGTCCGTCATAAACTATTCACTTAATAGTGGACAGCGGTGCCTTTTACATACGTTCCGTATGTATGGGCGGAAAGAGACTTTTAGTTTTAGTTTCAATTAAAAATTAATATTTATTTCAAGACAAATCTATGCATTTTATCTTTCTTTCTAGTCTCTAGTCTGTTTTTGTTTTATTTCTAATCAAAGTAATTTTTTTTTTTTGGATTACTCGATATTTATTAAATAAGTTTTAATATCCTGTTCTAAAATAGTCTTTTTGATTTTAGACATTTTCATTTAAATGAATTATTGTCGCCATAGTCTAGTGGATAATGTGTTGGCTTATTAGACGCGAAGGCCGCGGTTCAAATCCCAGGTCAGAGATCACAAGCAAAACGAAATATGAAAGCAATTATTTCTTCGGCGGCTGCTTCCCTCCCAATAGATTTCTATCAAAAACTCTGAGAGTAAATTAAAATTGTTATGCGAAATCTGTCGTTTGGAGTCGGCTTTAAACTGTGGGTCCCGCCACACATGTATAAACTTAAAATACACCACATAAGTGATGTAAAAAGCTAGGTTGTAATCCCTAGTGGAGGGTTGTAATGACCAATTATGTATGCGTAGAACTTGTTAGTTTGTTATTGCAATAGGCGACCGAGCATTGCCACGTCTGCTACTCTTGGAACGGCGTAGTCTTTTTGTGTAACATTTACATTAATTCCAAGAACGTAAATTAAATTTAAATCCCCAAAATATTATTGTCATCGCTCTGTCATCGGTTTGAGAGCTAATCGGCATGCTTATCGCTTGGGATGACTCCTCTTTTTCAAGACCTGTACGCATTCGTTGAAATGGTCCGCACTAGACTTTTGCTATACTCTCTAACTGCAGAGTATGTTCTAAATTTTCTGAGTAGTGATGGTCTTCTTAATTCCGTTAGCATTCTTGAGTAAAGAAAACTCGACCAAAGGTATTTGCTGTTTAGTCTGTAATAAATATACAGCGGAAAGAGAGGAATAATATGTAGGGTATCTGTACCTAGTGGATATGTTTATGACCACCATGATTAAAACTAAAACAGCATTCTGTTTATGTATCGTGTAAACCATTCAAATAAATTGATTTCTTAAGCAAGAACATATAAATATTTCACCGTAATTGTTCTCTTAACCATTTACATTGGCGATATATCAAATGTACTGGTATGAAGTGAGTGTCTAGAGAAAAATCTCTCCATAGGACACATTTATTTAACACAGATATATGAACTAGGATCTGATTTAGGGAGATAAATTTATCCATATACACGCCAGAGATCAGCAATGACTACCCGAAAAGATGTAAAGATTCGAATCATACTCATAATTTCTGATACTTATACGCATTCATGCTTATTTTAATATCATGATCCAAAGTTTGAATCCATCACCATTAATAACAAGTATGATGTTGTTGTTGATTTAGACTCTCCATAACTCAACATATACAAGAATCACAAAATAAATATGAATCGAATACTAAAACAGTTAAGAGAAGATTGTGAGTTTACTCTGCTTGCTGCTGTCTTTTTTCTTATTTTTGAAAATGCCTAAGATTTATGAGTATTTTTCTAAAGTTATGAATATAAATGAGTACGCTCCTGAATCAAAAATATTTCGAATGAGTATGAGTTTGATGTTGTACGTTGTACGCATACTCATTGCAGCCTATACTTATAAATCAACGTTGTAATGAGTATGAATGAATGAATCAAAGTATGTAGATAAATTTCAATATTGTTGGCTCGCTTATATTCAAAATTTCATGAAAACGATTCATTGCTGATCTCTGATATACACACACACAAGATTGTATGGATATTATATTGATCAGGTATAAGAAATCCAAACATTTTTTTCTTTCTATTCCATCCTATAAAACATTTTTCATGAAATTTTTTCTTTTTACAATATCTACGTTGCAAATGCTGTAAAATATTGGTGCTGCTTATATTGATGATGTTGGGTAAAGATAGTGGGCTGTATTGGAATGTGGCTAGTTTTAGTTCTACTTTCAAGATGAAGAAAGTCTTCTTTATACATACATTCATATGTAAATTGCATTGTAAGTATGTATGTATGTAATATTCAACATTTATTGCTGCTGTATAGAAGTTAAGAAGCAAAGAAAGGAGCACAAAAACCACAAACATTTACTTTCTATACTTTTCTATAATACTATAGCCATACAATTAAATTAAGTTTGACCCTACATTAGAGCACATACTGTGGTTTTAAATTCTATAAAACTCTACTATACGATACTTTACATCATTATGATAACGTTTTTGAAATAGATTCTGGTGATAATAAATAAGAAGCCTGTTTTAAAAGAATCTACTTTCTTTAGTTTTCAAATATGAGTACATACATACGTATAAATCTTCTTTTCTAACATCCATACGGCAATATATTGCCGACTTTCATGGTGTAGTGTAGGACACACTGTATGTGCTTTGCAACATTGTTGCATGCTACACATTCCGGCATAGTTTTCTTTATTTTTTATTTTAATGTTGTCAAACTGCATTCATGCACGATTCTGAGAAATGATTGTGTTACTCTGTTTGTTCATTTTCTTTTTTAATCTTTTATTTATTTTTTAAGCACAATGAAATATAAGAAATGGTGCTGATACCTAGTAAAAGGAACAGGGAGGCTTTCGAATATAGTGCTGCACATATGTACATAAGTTTCAAATTTAATTTGGAGCGCAACGAGGTTTTTAAAATTTAGGAAACATACATTATTGCCCTCCCCCTTTTATTCTGCATAAAAGAGAATCATTGGCGATGTTTTTTGGAATGGAGCAAAACTTTTGGGCATCTCACTGATGCATTGGAGATGCACTTACAGACTTTTTTATTAGCAAGACATTTTGTCCAGATAGGGTAGGATAGGATAGGATAGGATAGGATAGGATAGCATTCTTGCAACTAGACTATGAAGTACAACGAAGACGTCAAGGTTGTGTATGTTAGCCTAGTACCAAAGAGAAAACTGTAATTGTGCAAAAGTTACTTCTTTAGCCATTCTAAGATATCTGAAGGCCTGAAGGCATTACTACATTTCTTCAAATATTAAGTATTGGGTTTAGTGATAAATAGCGTCTGCTTGTTGTTGGTGACATTGGCTAGGCTTACTGTTACTGGCTCATTGGAGGAGTATTAAATCCATTTACTTATAAAATATAAAATTTATAGTTCTTATTTGAAAAATAGTGAATGCAATAAGCCTATCTGTGGGTAAACCAAGCTACAGAAAACATTAGCTCTTAGGCAATGTAATTAAAGCTCAGTTAGCATTTGTAATCAAATCATAAGTAAATTTAAGTTATTTACATAAAATAGAAATCCATGAGAATATATAGAAATCATAAATCATACTTTTCTTACTTACTTCATTTCGTCATTACAACTTTTCAGTCCTGAGTGAAATCAGTTTCTCAGAACACCCATGATGTGTGTGTTTAAAGTAGACTTTAAGCGATAGATTTTTGAGAAACTTTTCATGGCAATTTAATTAATTCACAGAGTATTTGACAGAAGAAATATTTTGTCGTATTTCTCTCTGAACGAGATGGATGGGCTTCAAGCCCCAGCTCCACGTCCAATAAAACAACACTAGACTATTGCGGCTTCGTATCATATTGACTGCATTTAATTTAAACGTTTGATAATCCTTAAATGAAACAATTTAAATGTGATAAGTTAAGGAATATCCTCTATTATGACTTGTGACATGCTAGGATTTCTTTGCATCACATTTAATCTAATCCAATTCAAACCAAAGAATATAGTAATACAGTCGGTTTTGATCGATTATAGATTTTTTTACTGGCCTGTTTTATTAATGTTTGTTGTACAATAACTTCAGGTAATTGACTTGGAAATTGTTGCACGAATCTATTGGTATGTTGTTAACATGACCACTGACTCTGCATACCTCTGCTTCCTCTGTATCATCCTTTGATGGTACGAGTAGTTGGCAAAACCTTAGAATTGCTTAAGAGTCATCTGTACAAAATCTTTATTAACTCTTTTATGCTCCCCTCCCCCTTGTAGTAGTAGTAGTAGTATGAATAATAAAAGTTTCCCAATACCAATGATGATCTTTATGCGGGCTGTAAATGGTTTTTGCATACCACAATGGAATTGTAAGGCATTGTCCATGTATGTATGTATGTGGCACAAAACTAACGATACTGCAACAAATAGTATACATTGTGCATCATCGTACATTGAGTCTAAAGAATTCAATTGATTTAATGATGACTTTGTGGCTGCTCGGTAAGTGGTTATAAAATATATTCATGAATTACAATTTTGTTTTGTTTTGTTTTTTCATTTGTTCATTTGTAAAGTTCATCATGTATTTGACATTTATGACTGTCGAACTTTCTCTCATTTGAACACATTTGTTTCGTTGTTTTTCTTTTTCCGTCTTATTTTCTATTTTTGCTTTTACATGCGGCGGCCTGTCTTGTCATCCAATCCACTAGTCTTCTACCCCGTTTACAGCTTCAAACGTATTTGAGTCTCATTTAACAATAAAGATTAATTTTATGTTTTTTCTATTCTGTTGTTGTTGTTGTTGCTGTAGTTGAGCATATTATATACGTTGGGTTATGGAAAAGGTGAATTGGTTTCACATGCAATTATAGAAATCGTTTTTCAACAAATTCCCATGGAGCCTAAGCTTATTACGGCGATAAATTATTTAAAAAGTTAAAAGTTTGTAAGTGCAGAGAATTTTAAAATGTTAGGCGGCTTAAGTAGACAAGGTGACCTTCGAAAATCTGTTGTGAACAGTGGAATAAGAAATTTATGAAATTGATCTGCGTTTTGTTGAAACCATATTTGCATGGATTATTAGAAACCGAAATGTCAAATTACATACATAATTGGCCAGTTTCTCACACCACTTATGTTGTGTGTGTTAATTTTATACATGAGTAGCGGGACCTACAGTTTAAAGTCGACTCCAAACGACAGATTTTATGTGAAACTTTTCACGGCAATTTTATTTGCTCTCAGAGTTTTTGCCAGAAATCTGCTGACTTCATGTCGAATTACCTGATCTAAAATAAAACTGACGAAGAGGGAAATAATTAAATCTGCTACTGGCCCTTTTAACACTTTGGGTTCAAGGACTACATTTATTTGCCTTGTTTCATTTTCTTTTCTTTATCAAGTTTTTCTTGAAACTAAGGCTCTCGTCAATCATAGTTTCTAAATATTTTATAAATTTTAAGCAGGATATATTACTTCAAAAGGTGGCTGTAGAGTTTTCATCTGTTCCTCTTCCATATCTCGATTAATAGACTCACCTAGACTATTACGCCAGTACCATAATCTCCTTATAGCATTTAGTTCTTTATCCTAAGCCATCGTCCAAGGTTATGCAAATCACTTCATCTAGTACACTGGGTGTAGAGGTTAGTGTGGTTTGCAAAGCCATGGTTTAAAACAACTTGCTTAGATTGCGAACAGAATGAGTTTTAAAAAAATGATAATTGAGTGCGCTTTCTCCTAGCACAAAACTCTGTATAAATAAATAAAATTGCCATTACAAATTTCTCAAGATATCTCTCGTTTGGAGTAGACTTTAAACTGTAAGTATCGCCACTCATGCATAAAATAAACACACTCAACATGGGTGTTGTGAAAAGCTAGCTAGTAATCCTGACTGAAGGATTGTAATGTCCCGTTAAGTAGTTTGTTCCTGTAAAAAAGCATGAACATTCTAATAAGAGTCAAATCTGCTGGAAGCCTGAATGCCGAAGAATCTCCTCCAAAACGCGAGATGTATGTCCCGACGCATATGTTTTGAATTAACACACACAACATTAGTGGTGTGAGAAGCTAGGTCATAGTACTGACTGAATGGTTGTAATAGCCATTTCTGTATGTATGTAATCGGGTTGCACGGTTGCATCATTGTGCGTTAAGGTAAACGTTTCCACCCGTACTTAGAGCACCGTAAGGTCTACCAAACGTGGCAATGAATACACGTTTAAAAAACCGTGGACTAATGTTGATCCAGCCACTTGTGGATAAAATTAACATACTACTCAACATGGTGTGGTGTAAGAAACTAGGTCGTAACCCTGACTAAAGGGTTGTTACGACTAAATTGATGTATAAACCAACATTTTATACCTTTAGTCTCTTCGATTTTATATGTAAGATATGTATCTAAAAGCCCTGATTTATTTTATTACCAGTAAATAGCATGTGAAGAATTGTAGAATGAGGTTTCTGAACAACTTGGTATGATTTGTATAAAAGTAAATGAAAGCAATCAGTCTATAGTAACCTTTTCATCTTTTGTATTCTTGAAGCCCTTGCGTTGATTTCTTTGGATGATGATGTTGTTCTTTGGTATACGGTAAGTACAGTGAATTGATGCTTACGTATGGCATCATTACGGGCCGGCCTAAGCGTACATTGGTAATCAAAACTACCAATTGGACCTAATCTAACCTAAAGAATATCCTTGTGATTAAAGTTATATCGGGAATGTCTCTCTATTGAGTGCATTTGCTTCAATTTTGCTGATTTCTGATCTTTTATTTGTGATTATAACATGCGGCAGACTTGATAAAAATAAAATTTAAATTTAATTCCCATCTATGGTTTGTTTAATTCGATTACAATATCATTTCAGCATAGTTATAATGTTTAAAAATTTATTTGAATAAATTGAAATCCAAAATAAAATTGTCAACTTGATGAATATTCATTTAGTCCTTGACTGATTCAATTATTCATTAATTCCTTTAGTCATTATTTGTAATTGGTTTCATTTCAGTTGTCATATCCACAAAATAGCACACATACGCACCCATTAACAATTGAATACTTAATTACTGTACGAATAGAATAATAAGTACAACTACCCTATACAGTACTTCGTATTTGCAAACTAAAAGTCTTACAGTGACAAGTATTGCCCATATCCTGCCCACATACTACGAGTATTCTTAATAGAATTTACACTTTACGTCCCTCTATCTAACTGCCATGCTGTCTGTCTGTCTGTCTGTGGTGTATTTGTTTTAATAGTTACAAGTAAATTATGTGTTTCCTTTAGTTTAGGCCCTAAAGGCATTCAATATTTAAATTTTATTGTCTTTTTTCTCTTCTACTTTAACTCTCTTGTATTCAGACCATATGTTGTACTTAAATATTAAACACAAACTGTTTGTAAAAGAACAACCTAAAGATCTTGATAAGTTGGACTACTATTTTGCTTTTTTTTCCTTTTTATTTGTTGCAATATTTTAATAATGATCAATAGCCATGGCGTTGCTGTTGGCTGCCGAGTGTTGCTCCAAATAAAATTTCAAATTCTTTAAATGACTGCCACACGACATACTAGGTAAGGTATTTGAAATATTGTCGTTGGGAAAAAGTTATTTCTTATACTATGTTCAGACAGGCACTTTTATTGCGTAAATCGCAATAAACGCCATTATTGAGATCAATATTTCATATAAAATATCAAATAATTATTGCTCAATAAATACGCAAATTGTTATAATATTGAGAAAAATTCAAAATACAGCACTGAGCATATTACAGTTTTCCGAACACTTTCAATTGATATTTGACAACTCAAATGTCAACAACAACAAACAATGCATACTTTTCAGAATTACCAAATTTTTCTTCCTCATCCTTCTGAGAGAAGCCACATTGGAATCAAAATTTGGTCTTACCTAACCGAAACAGCTCAGCGTTTTGTTTATCAGCTGTTAAAAAAAAATTGCGTATGTTATGTGTCTGAACACATAAAATATTGTACACAAATAAACAAATATTAACTCAATAAAAGTGCCTGTCTGAACATAGTGATTCTTTTTGTCCTTTTTCTTTAAGAATTTCTTGACATTTAAATAACCACACATTAAGAAGAGTTTTGTAAAACTTATTTGAAGTAAGAGAAGATAGAGATAGACAATGTGTTTGATATCAATTAGAAAATTGTTTCAATTTTAATTTGACAAAAATTTATAAATTTTCTTTTTTTTATTACGCTTTTGTATACTCAAAGTTTAATTAGACAAATCCATGTCATTTTTTTACTTTTTATACAACGAAGTATAATTTGGTTCCGAGTTTACCCACTTTTGTGTGTTTTACGTTTTTCTCCTACGAGGTCAAAACTACGCAATGTAAACTTTGTTCACATGTTTCATACATTCAATTCAATTATCTCCAATTGCCTTCTGGCCGACCATTGGAGATTAAAGAAAAAGTTGGTCAGAATAGATTCCAAGAGGCAGTACATATACTTCACGCCTATGGTCCCTGAACACTTATCAAGTACGTGGCAGGGAGTTGTGCTTTCCTGGCATCAAATAGTATCTTGAGCTTTGTCAGGGCAACAGAGTTAGGGGTGACATTACAGGGGAACCCTATAAATAAACCGTAAATTAAGAGAGGGCGTTTATGAAACAATTTAAAGATTATTGACTTTTTAAAGCCTTTTTAATTGGGTGCCCTTGGAAAACTAGTGGTTTCGAGTCATACCAGAGACTTTAATCAGTTACCTTTCAGGACTGCTATTATGGTTACTTTTTACATGGATACGAGCGACTTGTCTATCTTTACACAAAATAATTTAGTGGCGCCAAATCTCTTGTTCTTGACGGCCAGTGAAATAAGCCAAGCTTGATTGCTAATACGTTGATTATAGAGCATGCCGTGTGCTAGCGTTTGATTGAAATCACATGTGAACTAAGTCCAATGTTATAACAGTTTGGCAAACTTTGTAATTATTACACGCTATCTTGTTTTACTCTGCATTGGACCACACACTTTACGAAATAGTCCTGCTCTCTTCACACTAAATTCTTCAATGCTTTATGAGGACGTAGCCATTGAGTCTAAAATAATAGAAAAACATTTATCACACCGCACGAGTTGTGATAATAAAATGCAATGATTTCAAATCCCAATGGTCTAGTATACTACGGTCCAAACCCCAGGTCAAACATCAAAAGGAGATATGAAAAAATATTTCTTCGACGACTTCCTATAAGCAGATTTCTGGTAGAAACTCTTAGACTAAATAAAAAAATGGCAATGAAAAGTTTCTCAAAATTTTGGCCTTCGGAGTAGACTTTAAACTGTAGGTCCTGCCACTCATGTAAAATTAACACATTCTCAGTGGTGTGAGAAGCTAGGCCGTAATCCTGACTGAATCCTGTTGTGTATGTATGTACGATTGCAAGCTCTGTACGATTTTCCGTAATGGAGAAAAATGTTAAATGGTATTATTCGCGGCATTGCCACATGTCATGAATCTTTTTTTTACACTTGCTTCTAACATTCTACAATCATTCAAAACTATGTTCGAGAAATGTGCTTTATTGTTCAAAATTAACTGTAATCTAAGGATCCAACCTATCCTAATCTAATTTACTAAACATAGCGTCACAGTAATCAACTCATTTATCACTGCATTAAGCTCAACGGTTGTAGTTCATTAAATAGATGTTGTAAATCTAAGAAAAAATGTTTATTTATTGGTTTTACGAAATCCATATTTCTATGAAATAACCCTTTCTCCTTAATGCTGGCCCATCATTCATTTCTTTCCGTTTCGTATGCAAGTGCATATTAAAGCATAAAATATTCCTATTGTATGAATACATATTGTAGTTTGCCTATGTTGTTGTACTTGTGTAGTGTAGTGTAGTGTAGGAACTACTACTTCATGACTCCTTAAAGGCATTGTGTTGGACAATTGCATGCATGCAGTTTACCAAACAAACGAGTACGAGTACAAGTACGAGTTTGAATAATATTTGCTTAAAACAATACACGATGCATGCCAACCAAATAGAACAATTCACCATCAGTCCACAAATAGTTTTCTACAGCGCCATATTATTTGGAGCGCCCAGAAGCAAATAATGGGAGTAACTTTTCATTATTTAGCCGCAATAGGCCCCCTCTTTCTTTTCTTTTCTTTTCCGTTCTTTTCTTTGGCTTTATTTTCTAAAGTGAATTTAATATGTGCGAAGGCGAAAATTGCATTGAGTGAATGCAGTTGGTTTGCTAACGATGCACAATGCTTACTTAAATTACAAACTTTTACAGGGTGGCTTCTTTAATTGCACAAAAAAAAAACAAAAAAAAAATAGTGGAGTTAAAGCATGTGTTTTGTAAAATTCCGTTCGACTATAGAATTACAAACACATGATAATTATTTCGTTACGTTTTGATACTCCGAATAGTTTTTTTTTTTACTATGACCCAACACGGCCAGTGTGGATGGATGGCCCTTAATCATGCAACGCATTGTATTGCAATTCGTAAAGTAGCTTGTAGTAGTTTGAGAGAATAAAGGAGTAGGTAGTGTGGGGGTTTATAAATTTAAGTAAGTAGAACAGACTAGAGCCTTTGCTAGATACATAAACTATTCATGAAAAGCTTTAGCTCTTTCAGGTTTTATCTCTTTAACTTTGGTTAATCTCCATCCTGGTTTACTACAATTTCGAGAACAAGAGAAAGTGTCATAGTTTCTGACAAGTCACGATGAGTGTGCTTAATACAGGAATTCCTTGTCGGCCCTAGGGTATTGTAAGTAAAAAATCTTGACATTAAGTTTTAAGCGATGCTGTCTTTTGTCTTGACTCGTATAGTTTCTCCAATTGATGCGATTGTAATTTCTAAGCCAAGCAAGATTTCGATATTAACTGCCAGATCTTTAAAATGTTCAGAAATATATTTCTCTCAATCCTAATTTTCGATTTTCATCCCAACGAAGAGACAAATCCTGATTTATTTAACCGTGTGTCTTGCAATCAAATCCAGTGGAACGGTATGCATGAATTGGTAAGAGAAGAAATGTCTCAAAATGTGTTGAGTAAAGCTTTATTGCATTAAAACTCAAATCCTTGTCAATTTAATACTATGTTCAGACAAGCACTTTTATTAAATCAATATTCGGTTTATTGAGAACAATATTTTTAGCGTTCAGACATATAATATACGAAAATTTATTTGACAGCTGTTAAGCAAAACAGCTGATTGCTTCAACAACATTGCTTTTAATTTAATCGCGAAAATTTTTTTTAGAAAAAATGGAAAACAATTTAACTATGGAAAAGATATTTGCTAAAGATTTACCGAAACGCCGAGCTGTTGCGACTAATAGGGACTATTTGTGACTCCAAAGTGGCTTTCCTCAGAAGGATGAGAAATAAAAATTTGATAATATTGGATAGCTAGCAGAAAAGAAAGCGTTTACATTTGAGTTGTCAAATATCAATAGAAAGTGTGCGGAAAATTCGAATATCCTCACTGAACGTACTTATGACAGTGTTGTATTTGAAGTTTTAATCAATATTATAACAATTTATGAATTTATTGACCAATAATGAATTGAAATTTTATATGAAATATTGAGATCAATAATGCCGTTTATTGCGATTTTCTCAATATAAGTGCACGTTGACTGCCGAGGCAATTTTCAGAAAACATTCCGAAAACGATAATTTGATTTTTTCACATTAGTAAGAACGAGATAACTCGTAGTTTGGCGCCCTAGAAGAGAATACAATGTACGAGTTAACTCGTAGTCGCTTGCAAACTTCCGAAATCCTGACTAAACGCTCTTGGTTAGATTCCAATGCTAAATGGGAATCATTAAGGTGTGTTTTAGGCTTAATGAAACACTATGTGAACCAATGCTAAATTGAGTAGAAAAACCCTTTGGCGGTAACCAAGTGAGTGATTGAATACTCAACTGTGATGTTAATGTTTACTACATCAGCACTTTATATTATGCCTCATCAAATTTACTCAATTTTATTTTTATTTTTCAACACCCTGTATAACTGTGTACAGCTCCTTTTACATGTGGACTTGCTCCTTTAACTTGTTTGACTTGAGTTTGCACAAAAAAAGAAAAAAAAAGGGGGAAAAATATGCTGATCATGCATAAATTCCTCAAGTATTTTTTAGATGTGACTGCAACACCAACTTAATCATCATCAATATCACTATTACCATCAGGCAACAACAGTAACAGTAACACTGTCGTTATCATTATTACTACAATCATAATCATGTTTGTTTGTTTGTTTGTTTATTTGTTTGTAATTATTGAATGTCGTGTGCTTTTGGGGCTGCATCACACATAGTACATCCAGTCGTTCTTAACTATTACGGGAAGGAGGCATTACAATGAGGAGTAAGAGAAGAAGCAAAAATAACAAGAAAAAAAAGGAAAACAAAAACCGCACATTTCTCTGGCACATCGTGGTGTATAACTTTGTGGCATACCAAGCAACAGCAACAGCAACAACAATAACAACGAACATACGGTTGCATTTTACATGCAATGATGTTGCCCCTGCATCCATGGTATACAACAGTAAACATTCATTAAAACGCATATACGATACGATACGATGCGATGCGATGCGATGTATCCCATATCCATCCATAACTGCTGCATGCATAAAATTGTGTGACTTCATCGTCATCATCATGAGCAGCAGCAAGAGCAGCATCGTTTCGCTTCCATCTCTCTATTGTGCATCGTTTTTCTAGTTGTGGTTGCTCTTTCCTTTTCTTTTTCTTCTTTTTCTTTTTTTTTTTGTGGTATTCTGGCGCTGTGTATAGTGTATGTATAGTGGTGAAGCTTGTCTGTGTAATAAAGTTACAGCGCGCGTAGAAATATTTAGGTTACCAGTTCAGTTGGGGCCCATTTTTTTTATGTTTTTTTTTTTGCTTTTTTCCTCGTTTCTTAATCGAAATTCCTACCATCGAAAAGAATGAAACAACAAATAAATAATAACAACAACAACAACAACAACATTTGCAGAAGAAAAAAAAAAAATATAAATTATGTTAATGATCGTTTGGGAAAATTGATTATTCCAACGAGTGGCGAGTATGCAAAGCTTAACTTAGCGTATGTGATGTCTGGTCTGTCCGTTTGTCTGTCTGTCTGTAAGTGAGTAGGCATAAATTTCGTATTCAAATTACGAGATCATCTGGGGGATTCTGGGAATGTGCCTGATAATAATAAAAAAAATTTTTTTTTTTAAACTGTTTTCTATTGAATGACTGCTGGCAGTATAAATATTTTTAAAAGATTTTCTTTGCATTTCTTTCTTTATCTCAGATGGGGGAAGATAATTGTTTGTTTTATGGATTCTGTGTTTGGTTTTTTAAACGAATTTCAATAGAAAAATCATTAAAAAATCGTTAATTTATTAAGGCATTATAAAATTTGTTGTTCTTGTTAATTATTCTCTTCCCCCTTTTGCAACAGAAGAACATAATGTGTGTGAAGATAAATTCGAATTTAAAAACCAAAGACGCAAACCCACACTTTTAGCAGCTTCACTTCTTGCCTTTAACAGGGTAAATTTTGCTTTTAACAGCACACTGCTAACTAGGGATACCAATCGGGAAATCCCGAAATCCCGGGATTTTTAAAAACTTGTTCCGGGATATTTCGGGATTTTCGGGATTGTGAATTCATATGTATTTGGACCCTAGAAAAGGTCCTGAAAAAAAATTCTATATCACTTGACTTCGATAATAGCATCTCAGACGAGGAAAATTTGATGGCATCGAAGAATGCAAAAGCCCTATAAAATGAATTAATAGAGTAACTGATTTAAATGCTCAACTGTCCAAAGAAATAGAGGTTTTTATACCAGGAGGTGATAGAGGTGAATATTTGTAAGCTGCATACAGCTATCTTGGAACTACTTTACCAACAAATGTTGATTGCGAGAAGTGTTTTTAAATGGCAGAGTATGTTAACAACAAAATTTGTTCAAGCCTATCAGATCACATGTTAGATGCTTTAATCGTTTTGTTGGAATTCTTATAAAAAATTCTTAAAACTTATGTATTGCATATGTATGAACAATTTTTATTTTTGTTAATTTACGCTTTTTTGTTACATTTTGTCCTGTTTTTTTTTATATTTTATTTTTAATGACATATAATTCTGATATAATTGGAATATAACTGATTTTGTTATCAAAATATATTTTTTTCATATATTAGTAAGAGAAAATCGCGATTTTTCCCGTGATTTTTTGGAATTTTTAGATCCCGAATTATCCCGAAATATTCCGGGATTTCGGGATCCGGATTTACAAAATCCCAAATCCCGGGATTTTTAAAAATCGATGCCGTTTGGCATCCCTACTGTAGATCCCTACAATCGTAGATTAGTCTTCTACTTTGGACTATTGATATACAATTTAATTGTCATTTATTATTCACAAATAAAAGTTTTGAGACATAAAGAATGGTGGGGTGGGGGTGGAGGATAGTTTCTAAACTCTCAAAATTATTCCAGTTATCCCATTCCCACTATCGCTACATTACAATTGTTGCAGACTATTGACATAAATTATAATTCTCATTATGATATTTATTATTTGTTAATGAAAGTGTTGAAATGTAAAGGATGGGAGTACATATTTTACTGATTATATTAACAGGCCTTGGAACCTTCCACAAACCTAGTATTTGTCCTAAACAAGTGGGCTTGTTCAAATGGATACTATTAAATAGATAACAATGCTCTGTTAAGGGGAAATTTTGTTCTATTAAGAGAAAATTTTGCTTTGTTAACGCCAAATGTGGCGCACTGCTAAAATTTATGGATTACGTCTTGGATTTTTAAATTCGAATTTATCTTCACACTCATAAGAACATATAGGAGTTCGATTGGTCTTTTCTGATAATCTCAAACCTAATTATTCAGGGATTATTACTTACTTATTCAATTAGTCAATATAATCCTTCAGTCAGGAGAACGTCCTAACTTCTCACACCACTTATGTGTATTCAAAGTCTATCAACGACAGATTTTTAGCACACTTTTCATGGCAATTTTTGCCAGAATACTGCTGAAAGAAAGTCGTTGAAAGAATATTATTTCATAATTCGTTTTTTTGTCTGACCTCGGGCGTGATCTTACGCCTAATAAGCCAGCACACTACTTACTTGCTTACAATGAGTTTACATTCTCAGTATCAAGTGTATATTCTCATCCATTCCTCATCAATAAATTGGTAGAATAAATCGCTATGTTGTAACACTGTTTTTACATTGTTTGATTTTTGTCCCATATGTATCCTTGTATCATTTTTTCGGCAGCATTGGAGAATAAATGAAAATGTTTGAAGAATCGTTGAACCATTATCCAAGAAGTTGGCATTGCAATTGACTTTGTTAGACGTTTGATAGCATTATGTTTGTGTTAATATTCAATTGTTAGTGAAACTGGCAGTAACATATAATATCTCATACAGCAAGACCTCTAAAATAACCCCGTATGAAGAAAGATATGTAGGTAAAGTGTTGGACTGAAAACCCTAGATATCCAGGTTCAAAGTCTGGATAAGACGCAAAAACTTTCATTACGGTTTAAAAAAAAACATCAACAACAAGCGATGATGATCAGCAGCGTCAGATTTCAAGAGAAAAAGTTAAACTATATCGGCAAATAGTTCTTTATCACTACACTACCAAAAAAGTTCACAGCGGGGGCGCTATATCTCGGCTATGACTGATGAACCAGCTCCTAGGATCTGCTATGCAGGAAAATCAGCTGGATAGCTGGAAAATATAAAACAAAAGAAATATCAACATGTTAGAGGAGATAGTTTATGATGAGAATCGATCAGAATGTATTGACTAAAGTAATAATGATACTGACTTGTTTAACAGTTCCCATTAAAAGCCACAGCAAATCGAAATTCGAAGTCTACAACCGTTTTGTAACAAATCAGAATATCTTACCACAGACCTATTCTCAGGAAAATAACGAAAGAAAATTTGCTCAAAACCATAGAATAATGTAGCTTTTGTATCTACATTACGCGCCGGCTTACATATATGCATCGGGTCCGCCATCTAACGTTTTTTTTTCAACTAGTGCTTATTTCGTGCACTATGGTAACACATAGCTCATGTCTAATTTGACAGATAATTAGTTTTATCCTTCCGCTGAACGAATATGGTTATGTATACGCTAAGCCAATTGACCATCCAATGCGTTTTCGCTTCGCTAAGTGGATCTGCGATCGACTTACAGAAGATCTTGACGGGTATGTAAACAAGCAAACATTGAAAAGCCGACGCACCCAAAGCGAGTCACTGTTTGGTCCGGATAATAATGGGGCCGGATAATAATTGTCTGTTACGCAGACAAGCCAGAAACAATTGACGCTTTAAAGGACCCTATTCGTGAAGCCATAGGTGGAATACAGTTGCACACAATCGATAATGGCAGCCATTTGAATGAAATTATTTTCCATTATTAACCGGAAGTATTTCCAGAAATTTTCTTGGTTATTCTATTTACTCTCAGAGTTTTTGCCAGAAATCTACTGAGAAGAAGTCGCCGAAGAAATATTTTTTCATATTTCGTTTAGTTGGAGGTCTCTGACCTGGAGTTTGAACCATGGCCTCACATCTAATAAGCCAACACATTACCTACTAGACTACGGCGACTTCACGTCCTTTGATTTCATTAGAATCGATTTTGTTTTTTATTAGAATCGATCGTGAATTCGTGGAAATTTACAACGCATTTGTTGAATATGAATTCCATGCCATTTGACCTTCAGTATCTAAAAGCTGTTTTCACATTGAAGGCATTACAAACGTAAATTTTTTATATAAAAAAAAAGTTTTTTCTTATACATTTGTTACCATAACGTACATACATATCTGGTTGGCATAAATTGTAGATATTTTGACTTTTCAATTAATCCATTTATCAATACATTTCAATTAAAAAAGAAAAAAAATATTCAGGAAAACCCTGCCATCTAAATTGTCAGTTGCCATTAATTCGAACAGCGTTCAACCATTAAGGCCATTCGCTATTCTAAATGACGACAATAAATGACTGAACGATTGAGTGAAAGAATGAACGAATGAATGAATGAGTGACGTCTTAAGAACAGTCAATCAACATTGAAAAAGATATTGAGGTAAAAATGGGAATATTTGACAGATTTAATTTGAAATCCATTATATATACGTTAATATGTACGTTATTCATTGCCATAAAAGTTTGAATGAATGACTGAAGCAATGAGTAAATTACTGGATGGCCACTCTAAGCAAATGCATGTGTAATTATGTGAGTTTGCGGACGTGGACGTATGCATAAACTATAATTGAAATTATTTTTTAAAGGGTATTTCATTAAAAAGTGTAATAATTATAGTGAACTTATTGAACTATGGGCCATAAACCACTGTCTTTGTCAATGCCCATCTCTTGTGAGGTGCAGATCTAGGTTATTTGACTCTCCAATCAGCTTGACGAAGCTATCATCCATTGATGTCAAGTATCAAACTTTCGGGCTGGTTTTCCAGTGTTGGGTAGTCGTGCTGGTCTTACCCAGCTTGGTAGTAATCGGCCTATACAGAGATTGCGTTTACCCGAGATATCGAAGTTGCCATAGTCTAGCAGGTAACGTGTTAGCTTTGATGTGATACAACGTTCCTAACCCTAGGACAAATATGTCCGACAAAACGAAAAATTAAAAATATTTCTTCGGCGACTGCTTATCAGTAGATATCTGGTAAAAACTGTGAGATTAAATATAAAAAAGTTTCTCAAAAAATCTGTCTTGAAATGGATTGAAATGACCAATTATATACGACAAACCTGAGCATTATTGCCATGAAAAGTTTCTCATAAAATCTGTCGTTCGGAGTCGACTTTAAACTGTAGGTCCCGCTACTCATGTATAAAATTAACACACACAACATAAGTGGTGTGAGAAACTAGGTCAATAATCCTAACTGATCGGTTCTAATGACCAATTATGTAAACCTGGGCATTGTCTCCTGTGTTAATCCGTTTTGTAAAAAATTGCTCTATCTTCACTTCCGGTAAAGTTCTCCCGATCGAATTAATGGCCCTTAATTAGGTTGAAGTTGCAGCCTTGATACCAAAAGCACACTTCAGTATGCATAGCGGGCCGTTGTGACGTAATCCTGACTGAAGGGTTGCAATTGACCAATTATGTATGTATATCATGTGGGTCGTTCTTTAACTTATTTACCTCAAACTGTGCCATGTAAATTTAATTTAAAAAACTGAAAAAAACTGTCGCCTTGGATAGTATGGCATGCTACAAACAGATCATATAACACCCACCATAATATGAACCCTATACTGTAACGTTATTTTTAATGAATACAAAATTGTTTTTCATTTTGTTTTTCTTTTTTTTTGTCTTTCTGTGGATATGTTTAGTATTTGATTTGTATTGATATTTACGCGTTAACAAAGTAGAAAAAAAAATAAAGAAACTAAGAAAAACAAAAATAAATAAATATTCATAAAATTATATTGAATAGAGACTGAAATACAAAATGAATAGCACTATGCTTTGAAATAGTTGTTGTTGTTGTTGTTATATAGAATATTGTATATTCATTTAGAAGAACTCATTCATTTGGCCAACTAAAGGCAATAACAATTATTTCTGTTGCTATTGCTATTGCTCTGTTAAACAAGGCAAACTACAAGTAGACACGTTCCTTACTCAAACTGCAACATTGTTTCATTTATTTGCTTTTTTAACCATACATACATACATACATACATACATATATTCCTTGACGATACTCCATCGTGTTAAGGAACATTAATATCCATATTTTGTTTAACAGTGGAATAGGAAGAGCTTATGTCTCTCATTTCTTACATTTCTTACTGCTCTCTGTGTATATAATTTGAAATTAAAAAAAAAGAGAAAAGTAAAGAAGTTCTGGGTCTTAATTTAGTTAAAGGATCGTAAAAAGCTTTTAAAACAATTCGCTTTATCCGCCTATGTTGTCCTGTTTTCCCAATGTTTTTCTTTCCCAACCTAAAATTTAACATAAAAGAGCTCTGTTAACTGACTCGGTTTGCGTCTAGGGAGATAGATTTTAAAATCTATTTTTCATACAATATTATTTCTTACAACCAGGGCAAGGAATTTAATGCACTAAAAAATTAAAAATATGCTCATATAATAGAGAGAAAATATGCACTAAAAATGTTAAAAATATGCAATAAAAAATTTTTCGTTTGAAATATATTTATTAAACAAATAAAAAAATAAAATTCAGGTCACATTTATTTTTTAAAGGACAATTAGATAATTTATTTACATAGCAGATCCGGGCAAACGTTGTTTTGCCTTCGAATTTTATTTTCACTGTAAGTCTGGTGCGCTAGTAGTACTGCTTTCCATCTTACTGAAAGTGGTTACATTTGGACTCATCAGACTAGATAACATGTTTCCAATCAGAAAGCAGTACTGCTAGCGCAGATCCAGGGAACGTGTTCAAAGATACCATGTGAAGCAAACTGTTAAACATAGTGGTGAAAATATTTTGGTTTGGGGATGCTTAATATGGTGGCATGTTGGCCCTCTACATTTAGTAGATGGTATCATGTGAAAAAAGACTATCTAAAGATTCTGCAAACCCATCTTCCGAATTTTATGCTTATTTAGAATAAGAAATTGTTTTCCAACAGGATGGCGATCCGAAGCACACAGCAAAAATTGGATAGATATGGAGTGGAAAACAAAATTTTCAATTGATGTAATGGCCAGAACAAAGTCCCGACCTCAATCCGATTGAAAATCTTTGGCCATTCGTTAAAATCCAGATCGGGTAGTACGAAACATCCCCAACAAACATGGACGAATTTTGAGATCGTATAAATGCGAAATGGAATCTCAAACCGCGTCAATCAAGCTATTTCTAATAAGGGTCTATGGACCAAATATTGAAATTGGCCTAGTTTCTTGAATTTTCTTGAAATGTGCAAAATTGAGTTTATGTGGGTTATTTTCGTTTTTTCATCCAAACTCATTGAATTCATTTCATTAATTATTGTTTTTTTACTGCTATTTGTTAAGAATAAAATAAAGAATTATAATTAATTTTTTTTTTGTATTTGCTTGCATGGTTTTGTTTTTGTGGATGACGAAACTCAGTATTCTGAACATGCACTCGCTTCTGCTCGTCACTGTATATAGAGATATTTATAAGTTGTTTTGCGATTTTCGACTACTATTCGATTCTACGAACATCGCATTTTACGAACAGGCAAATTTTTCCTATTGAGTACCTTAAATAGCGAACATAATTTATTTTGTGTACGCAGTTTAACGAACAAATTAAAAATATTATTTGAATGAAGGTAAAATGAGATATTTGTAAGCTTGATGTATTGACATCAAAATAATTCCAAAAGAAAATTAAATAAACAATTAAATAGTAAAATATGCTAAAAATATGCACTTATAAGAAAAATATGCATTTATTATAAAATATGCAAAAATATGCAACAACAAATCGATGCCATTTTTTTTGCAAATTCTTCGATTCGAAAAGATATATTGTCAAAAAGGATTTTGACTTACCGACTACAAACATGCATTTGCATTAAAATCCTTGCCCTGCTTATAACACTCATAAAAAATTCAATTAAAAACAATTTTTCGATTTTTCAGTTTTAAACTTAAAATCCTGGGAAAATACAGTGTGTGTTGGAAGAACTTTGAATTTGATAACACCCGTTGCAAACCATTCATTATCAATTTTGTCCTTAACATATCTAGTTTTCATGTTAACAGATCAATGTTAAATGTTTAACAGAAGCAATAGTTTGTAGTTAGTTCAGGCATATATTTTTTCTTTGATTTTCAACCACGAATTAAATACATTGAGAGTAAATTTTTGACATTCACTCACAATGAGCCTTTACAAACGCTTGCTTTTTCTCTTGGCATCGAACAAAAGATTCTTGTTTGTTGCCTTTAAACTTCAAGAATCATATCCATATACTCGTAGAAGGACTGTTTTGGTTAGATGATGGTTTAGCATACATTTTCTTTTTGTCTACCGGAGTTTTGTTCGCAAAAACTTTAGGAAGATAATAACTAAACAAATTAAGAGACTTTTTGGCACCCCCAGAACAAAAGAAAAAATTGCCCCAAGGAATAAAGTGTGGGGTATGTAAATGCGAGAACCTTAGAGCTCCTGAAAAGGTATTTGTGGTCTCATTATACTTAATTTGATAATAGTGCAGCTGGTGTGCGTCGATTAAACATCCTATCCTGATTTTATTTCAACGATGTAAGAATCACAAGTTCCATAATTGTAAACTTATGGATTCGATTACTGTTGTCAAATTGGAAAATAATCTGAAAATATAGTTCCAAAAGGTTTGCCTATATATTGCAGGTTTCCCCAAAAAACAAACAACTTGTTGGAGTCGAGAGATGTTGAATGACTGACTCAAAATCCTGGTTGAACGCCAAAAAATAAGTCTCTTCGGCATCAAAATATTACCGGTGATGGCCAGTGCAACTATTTCGAACCAATCAGAGGAATTACCGCCAAAGCTGAAGAAAATTCTAAAATCCGTACAGATAATTGCCGAGATAAAGGGCCAAGAAAAATTAGTTTTTATTAGGAGTCATGAAATTGTAATTTTATCATGAACTTTCCATCTCTGTCGTAGTGATATTTATTTTGTTCGATGCAGAACGCTTTCCCGCGGAATACACTTTACTTCAGAACCTGTGAATGCGAATGCAAACTCGATGTGATTCATAGTTATGGCGATTTCTTTTCTGGCATACATTTTTCCTTTTTTTCTGCTTTTTGCCTGTTTTTTGTTCTTTTCTGAAAAAAATGCAATTTTGTAAATTAGTAACCTGTTCTTTTCTAAAAATTTTGTCATAAAATTAAAATTATGCTGCACGTTTGACCCTCAATTTAATCAAAGGGTCGTAAGGATAGCACTTTTAAAACAGCTGTTTTTATTGCTTCTATTGTTCTTATTATTCTAATTGCATAAAGGGCAATGATTTTTGTTCTTTTAAAATCGTTTAAAATGCAACACATTATGAGGGTTTGTGCAATAAGCAATATTTTTTACCAGAAAATAAATCACCATTAGTCTCAAACAATACACTGGTCGTTTAGTAGGATGATATCCATAAGTTCTTTGAACAAATAGGGAAGGACGGTCAATACAAAAGATTTTGTAAAAATTTGTAAAATACAGTCATGTTAAGGGGTTAAAATCGTAAATGTTTTGAAACTCTTTTTTAGGTTTGTGTCTTGACTATGTTTTGTTTAAGTAAAGTTTGGTATTTGAATTGATAAAGAGACTCTGGTATTCCTTTTAAAGAAACGACAAATACTCTTGCAGTTGCTCTTGCTGTAAAGGAGTTTTGAATTATTGTTTCTATTGTAACTAAGTTTACTCTTTTTAGTCCCACTGTGAAAAGTTAGTTTGGAAATGTTGCAAATAGCAAGCAAATAGGCCATACAAAATGAAGTTTATGATGAGTTGCAATCACAAGAATAATAATAATAAAATTAGCAACAACAACTCCCAACAAAAAAAATTTTTTTTTAGCAATAGAGCATTTAGCTACAACAGCAATGACAACAAACAGCAAAACAACAACAACAACGACAGAATAACAACAGCAACAACAATATCATCATCACTAGTACGGAAATATTACAAAAACACAAACATGATGTGTTGTGGCTTTTTTTTTTTTTTGCGATGGTAGTGTTAACTACTGTTGCAACATTGTTGCACAAATGTTTCTGTTCTGTTAATCTTTTTCAGTTTGTTTTTATACAAATGGCCGTTTATTATGTGTATGGTACAGAGTATATGTATCGCAAAAGATGCTACAGCAGCTAAAAGCCTTGATGTTGCAAGTTTCTTTTAAAGTCTATTACCCCAGACAACTCTAAAACATAGTCAAAGAATAATAGACTGGCCGAACAGACAGTGTCCCTGAATGGTGTCGAGTGTCTAGCGTTTACTGTCTACAGATCTACAGATCATCTGAGAACACGTGTAGATATGCGTCTACTCAGACTCTGTTTACCATTTTCCGCCCGAGTCAGTTTTTGAGTTGCATATTAGATTTGTTGTTGTTAATTTGTTTTTTTTTTTGTTGCTGTTGTTGTTGTAAAATATGTACAACATTTTGCTGCAAGTATAAATAAATTATAAGTTGTGGCAACGTTAAACACTAATTTCAATGCGTCTGGTAATGAGTATCTCTAACTGACGACGTTTTGCTCATTAATTTATTTGTTTTTTTTTTTCATATTTTCAAACGTCTACAGTCGCGTCATACATTGTGAATACAATAAATTGTTATTTTTTCGTTTTTTTTTTTTTTTTAATTTTGATTAATGGTTGGGATTAGTTGGTATCATTTGAGTAGAAGGATTTCGTCAATCGATTTATGGCCAATGGAAATATTAAAAGACATTTGTTGTTTAGAGGAGTAGTGGAAGACAAAATAAATTAGTTGTGTGGTTATTTTTATTTTATTTTCACTAATAATTTTTATAGAAATACAAGAGAAAATATATTAGAAAGTCTTATTCTGTGACAAAAGGCCACTCATTAAGTTGAAGTTTTCTTTCTTCCATTCAATAATAATAAAACGCATAATTAACGAAGTTATCGCCACTGACGTAAGTAGAAATGAAGGTGGCAATAGACAAACTCATCTCATGAATAATAAATCAGTCGTGGCGAATAATAGTCCACTAAAAGGGCAATCCTGCCGCTAAAACACATTGATTATTAACCTGTATCCTACCATCAGTAGAATTATTCCAACTTTACCGAAACAATGTGACCTCTCGATAACATTGCAAAACACCATACAGAGTATACCAACCTCTGTAATATAATACCGCATCTCTCAAACACGCGAATGTGTGTAAATTCGAATTTGAAAATCCAAGACTCAGGTCATAAATTTTAAACCCTATAGAAGCTGTTTGAATTAAGCGAATTTACTTTGTATAATTGTTATGAAATGATCAAGATTTTCAACGATTTTATTTATATTTGATACAGTCATAATTTAGTCAGGTTTTTGGTCTTAGGTCGGAGTGGAGTTGATTACCTAAGCTCACTTGAGCTCCCATAGCGGCGCGTTGTGACACCACATGTAATCGCAACTCCTGTACTGACCGAATTCCATCCAACTAAGGAAGAAGTTGGTCAACGCAAAGGCTGCATATTAAAAGCGCGATTACCCTACGCTGGAGAACCAGCCTGAGTGTTTAACAAACGAGGCTATATCTTTGAAATCAATGGAAGGTAACTTCGTTCAGTTGACAAAAAATAGAAAGCCAAGTAACCCTTATCTGCGCATAGCAATTGGATAACAGTCTCCTCTTCTTCAGCAGATCTACATACACGGCAAAAGCCTTTAGATGGGAGTCCCATTCCTTCTGCCTGTCTTCTCAAAACGCAGTGAGCTGTAAGCAGTCAACAAGAATACAATTTGGTACTGGGAACATACCACAACCGATCATTAGTTTAATAAAACTTTTCTAATGTGATATACAATGCTGAGCTCAATTTAATTGTCGTGCTAGTTCGTTAATACTGTTTTAGTTAGTACTTGTAGTCGCCTTGGTTTTGCAGGTAGTGTTTTGGATTATTAGACGTGAGGCAGGCCCCACGGTTCAAACATCTCGAACAAAGCGAGAAATAAAAAAATATTTTTTCGGCAAATTCCTCTCTTAGCAGACTTCTGGCAAAAGCTCTGAGAGTAAATAAAAACAGTCATGAAACGTTTCTCAATTAACGGTCATAAGTGGTGTGAGAAGCTGGGCCCTAATCCTGACTGAATGGTTGTAATAACCAATTAAGTAAAGACGTAAGCACTTGATTATATAGTTTGTTCAAATAACTAAGCAAGCCTTGTGGCGTCAATGGCATCAAATCTTTGTAATTTTCTATACTATTGTTGAAAAGATGAAGACGTATCGAATTGCATAAACTGCATTCAAGTCTTTGGAAAAAATCGGTTGGCGGTCTACTTATACATCAAAAAAAGTATAGAAGAAATTTATTCTGTTATAGGTCTGAAAAATAAAGAAAATGACGGATAAATTCGTGTAAAAGCTAATGTCCTTGGTTAATAAATGGCAACATTGTATTCCTTTATTTCTCTGTGTGGGAGACAAAGCATTGTGAAATAAACCACAACATTATACTTCCTTTACAATGTAAAGGAACTTTCTTGTGATACGACACGGGCAAAGGAGATTCAGAGGATGCATACTACACGCAGCTGGTCGGAATGGTTGTCCTCTAATAGAGACTTATATATAGAGAGACAAGAAGAAATAGTTGTCCATGTAATGATGTTTTAGTAGAAATTCTGGTGATGTAGAGGATGAACAGACGAGATACCTCTGATACAGTATTAGCTCAACTAAAAGTAAAAAATCGATTTCGATTTAATTTTACTATTTGGTTGCCTATCAGAGATCAGTAGAGGTTCCATGATATTAAAATAAGTATGAATGCGTATAAGTATCAGAAATTATGAGTATGATTCGATTCTACTTATCATGTTGAATACTCATTGCTGACCTCTGTTGCCTATTAAGAACAGATACTACGCTTTGTAAAGGTCACACAATCAGCATCTTCAACATCATATTTCTTTTCATTCGAATCAAGCCAAATCGTATTGTAGTTATAACTCTCTTTCTATTCACCCATTTTTAATTTTTCCCCTTTTTTTTCGCTATCGGCAATCTTTTTTCAGCTTCACGCTTAAATGTTTTGTAATAAAAATTACATTTTATTTGCCACCAGTAGCCAACATAATTGTGATGAAATGCTTGCGTTGAAAATAATCTCCTTTTTCATTTTGCAAAAATAATATAAGAATTGTGTTTACATTGTATGTTAAACAGTTTAATGTCTTAATGTTTACGATTACAAATAATAATAAACTCACTTTCAACAACAGCAGCAAAACAGCACAAAAAAAAGAGCAACAAGAGCAACAGCAACATTTACATCAACAACAAGAGAAAAAAATCGTAATAATTTAATGCATTAATGCATGGGAAATCATAAACAATTTAAATAAAAGTGCGTGTTGCCATAAATGTTTCAATATGTTCTTCCCCTCCAGTTGGTCGGTCGGCAAGAATTTAAAATTCAATACGCCCCTTACCATTTAAGAGTTTACATGGTGCTGAGATCAACTGAATTTATTTTATTACAGCATATGAAACAAGAACAAGACTGGATCAATTTTGACAGAATGAGCGGCATGATTTATTTAAGAAATTCAAAGCAGAGGAAAAGTTACTATCGATCAAAGTCGACGACAAAAGTACAACTACAATAATAACAATCATCCTGAATAGAAGTTTTCTAGAACACAACTTAAGAAACTAATTGATTTTGGAATTAACTTGGCTTTCATAGAAGCAATTAAACTCACTTCAAGCCTATATTACCCAAATTTATTTATTTACTTATTAAATAATTACAATACAATTACAAATTATATTATAATCAGATACGAGCTGAGTAATTTCGACCATATGCCCGGTGTAGTGTCACAGACCAGAGCACACTACCCACTAGACTACCAGGGCGCTCTTTACCCAAATTGCTTTCTAAGAATGTTTAGAATGGTTTAAGATGGCGGAATTATTAGACAGTTTGGTACAGCGCCCTGACTAGATGGTGGGCGATAGTAAGATTTGCAGAAGTAGCACGCGCTGAGCAGTCATTGTTTGGATTATCTACTTTGAACAGCTTAAATAGCAAGCAAAACGATAACTAAATATGTGCATTAAATTTCTGTCTGCGAAATCTAAATCTGGAGAAATAGGATTATCCTCCGCTACGTCCCAGATCATGTGAGAATTGAATTGGCCATGAATCAGTAGACCAGCTTGTGGCAAGTAGTGCAGCTTTCGCGGAAGATAAAGGCACTTTTCAAACCAAATCTAAACTTTTGTTGGATAATTACAATAAGCGGAGATTTGAGTCGCACATCAGACTATTCAGGAATATACTGAAGTTAATAACAAGCCTTGTAAAATTACACTCTGTGGATTTAATATGAACTTGTTGAGATAGAAATCTTCTCAACCCCGATATAAAAATTCTATGGTGATGAAAATAATTCATTAAAACGCATATTTGGAATTTGTGATGCATTAATGCATCTCAGAATTAAATTCCTGAGTGTACATCAAGTGCTGGACTGCCAGTTCTGTTTGTTGACATCGAGCGGCATCCGGTAGTTTGTCAGGACAAGAGGATTGGAAGAGATATTATAGGGATATGCTTTATATATTTACTGGCAGTAAAATAGATCATATAGTTGGAGTTCTAAGACACTTCTATATCAAACAAATTGGTAAGAAAGAAGTCGAGGTAGTGTAGTAGGCAGTGTGGTGGCTCATTATACGTTCTACTTGCTCACAGCGGTCTTCTGGCAAAAACTCTGAGATTTAATAGAAATTGCCATGAAAGGTTAGTCAAAAATCTGTCATTCGATGACTCATCGCGGCGGGACTTCTTGCAAGTGCTGTAAGATGCTAGTTCGTAATCCTGATTGAAGAGTTGTAATGAATTCAAACAGTGTTTATGTAGGGGTTAAGTTCAAAAATTACGTTCGTAGATTTATTTCAGTTTGAAAAAGATTTCATCTACGATAACCATTACATATGAAGTTGCCGTAGTCCAATTTTATTAGACGTAAGGCCACGATTGAAACTCCAGGTCAGATATCAAAACGGAATATGAAAACGGTCTTTTGCGTAGCCCCACAAAAAATAGTCCAGTGGTGTCAAATCGCATGATCTTGGTGGCCAGTTGAAATTGCCTCGACGAGAAATTACGCGGCCAGGAAATGTCTCTTGCAATAAAGCCATATTCGCTCGAGTTGTGTGGCATGTGGCACCGTCTTGCTGAAACCACATATTCTTCAAGTCGTATTCTTCAATAGCAGGCAAAAAAAAGTCGGTTATCATATGACCATAACACTCCGAATGGACGGTGACAGTCGCTCCATCGTCGTTTTCGAAGAAGTAAGGCCCAATCACACCTTTGGACCAAAGAGCGCACCAAACAGTGACTTTTTCTGGATGTAATAGCCACTCTTCAATTACTTGAGGATTCTCAGAACCCCAAATATGAAAATTTTGTTTATTAACATACCCACCGAGTGTGAAATGTGCTTCATAGTTAAAGAAAATTTTGTTCGAAAAATTACCGCCCACAGCCTGTTATTCAAGCACCCGTTCCACGTATCTTCGACGTTGTGAATGGTCAGCTGGCTTCAGTTGTTGCGTGAGCTGGACTTTATATGCGTGTAGCTGTAGATCTAAATACAAAATACGCCATAATGTGCCGTAAGACAGTCCTAATTCCTGAGAACGACGAGGAATCGACACGTTCGGGTCTTCGGCAACACTCTCACTTACAATAGCGTTATTTTCAGCGGAACGAGCGAAACGATGATGAACAGGCCTTTCAATATTTGCAACCACTTCAGTCTCTTTAAATTTCTTCAGAATTTTGCCAATTGCTTGCGTAGTTGGACGATTATGTAAACCATAATCTCCTCTTAAAGCACGATACGCGGCTGTGGCAGAATCACCATTTTTGTAGTAGGTTTTGATAATTTTTATACGTTGTGTGATAGGTAAGCGATCCATTTTCGTCAAAGTCAGACTTTCAACTGGAAAGAAAACAATTGATTACACAACTTAGTTTGACAGATGTCGAATTCCAGTCCCATACTTTTGAAACCACGAAATGGATAGCCCTTTACTATGATAAATACTTTCAGAAATTTGCGATTGAAAGATGATTACGAATATAAAAATCTCCTATTTTATTTTTTTTAATACTAGTATATCGTTTACAGTGTTCTTTTTATTTTTAATGAATTTTTAATACTGTGCATAGGAATAGAAAATAAATGTTGAGAAATATTAACAACGATTGCATATTAATTTCTTAACAAATTACACATGAATATGGAAGAATAGTAGGAGGTCTATGTTGTCTATAGCACTCTGGGGCTAATTGTGATTCAAAGAATTTCAAACAGTTGATACTGGCGCCATTTAACCAACTGGAGCCGATGTTTATAAATAAATTATACATTTTCTTAATAAATAATAAATAATTTTTTTTTGCTCATTTATCTCGTTTTTTTCTGCTTTTTTTTTGAATTAAAAAAAAAACTAAATAAAACAAGGCAATAACATTAAATCAAATAATAACTATTATTATTAATAATAGAATTATTATGTTAACACCAACAATAAAATTCATATTTTATCAGGAATATTTCTATTCATCGCACGCAACACGAAACGATACGACTGGCGATCTTCGAACACTGCATGGAACACACACAGTCTGCTGTTCATGTGAAGAAAAAATTTTAAAAAAATTTCCCTTTTAAGTTTTTCTTTTTTGCAAACTTTTTCTTAAAAATAAGTAAAAAAAAAAAGAAATGAAGAATTTTTTGTTAACAGAAAGCATTTCTGTATGCATTATTTGATTTATGAAAATTAAATCAATTGGCAACAATAAATGTTTAAACAATGCGTGCTGGCTGATTTGTAGCTTTTAAGCATGAATATGCTGTGCTTTCTTCTGTAAAATCACTGAAATTTTCTCAAAAACTATTATAGTTTTCCACTTTTCTTTTTTTTAATAATTCTTTAACAAATAGAAGGTGTAGTAATAAATAATCTATTGTTTTTTTTATACAGTAAGTAGGAATGGTTCGATTAAGGTTCAGTACGAGCCAATATGTTTGAGAGCTTATTGCCATTTTGAAAGTGATTACACTTCTCTTAAAGGAGCTCTCAGGAGCAATATTTCACGACGAAAGTTATTTTCTCTAGAAAGGAAAAATACTTCAGGCAAAATACTACAATGTATGTGAGCTAAACGCTTGTAAACAAAGTTGTTTATAATACGAGAAGTAAAGTTTAGGTCGGCTTTCTTTACCCACGGACACATACATATATAATTGTGTCATTACAACCCTTTAGTTAGGATTTTGACCTAGCTTCTCACACCACTTATGTTGTGTATGTTAATTTTATACACGAATGGCGGTAGCTACATTTAATAGTCGACTCCGAACGACAGATTTTTTGAGAAGCTATTCATGGGAATTTTTCATTTACTCTCAGAGTTTTCACCAGAAATCTGCTGAGAGGCAGTCGGCGAATAAACATTTTTTCCATATTTCGCTTTCATGTCTGACCTGGCTTTTCGTTTAATAAGAATATTTATTCTAATTCAATGTGATCTTGAGGATGATCTACAGAATTTTCTCCGTTAACCAAAAGATTTTTTTATGCCGGCTAACAAAGTCTATACTGGCTGGTCCAGGATGACGGTACTTACAGTTTAAATTAAGATCTACTTTTTGCCAGAAGAAGTTTTTTTTCTTTTTATAGGGGGTTTAAACCTCGATCCCGCATGCCAGCTTTTTTAAGTCTGACAATCAATGCATTGATTATGAGCGATGAATCGATAATAGAGGTCCATTTGAAAGTAGTAAAGCACATCACAATAAAGGATTCCTTGGCAATTTTACCAAACATTAAACCATAGCTTGACATTGTCATTTGGTGCCTGATTTTTGAAAGTAGGATTCGATTTAGAAATGTATTGATTGTGTTGCAATAAAATTGGGATTCGTAGATATGTTTTTGCGTTAGCTAGTGTGGTTTCCATGCATTAAACTTTCTTTTTCATTCCTGTCGTATTCAAGTGCTAACGGCTTTGGTACAATGTTCACCGAATACATGTTCAGAGAAGACAAAATTCATTTCGTAATTTGCATTGAACTGCCAGACTCTGTGATACAGGTTTGATATTAAAATTACTAAAGTAGGCCACAAAGTCAAGTCCAGTTTGTGGGTGATTATATTATTACAGTATTTTTTTTTTTGCGGGAAGGAGGGAAAATGCTTTATACATTCATGAAGGTCGTCACCAGACATGATATGTCGGACTCACCCATTGGGTATACCGACTAAAAACCCGCCTTGTCTCCTCACCGGGGAATCATTCCACCTCGGAACCACGGTTGTATTACGTCGAGGTGGAGCCCTTTTCTGGCATGTGATCCAGTTACATCATCGTCAGCCTGCGTCCAGGCTCCGCACTATTTTTATTCTGCTGCATCTAAGTCAGATTTTTTTCTTCGTAGGACGTACTCTGCGAATTTTTTCACGGCATTCCAGCTTTCTCTACTATTTATCATTTTCGTCACGACATTTGTTGGGCTAATGACACCAATTTCAGCTTCGAGTCGTTGACGACTTTCGGCCCAGCGACGGCAGCTGAAGAATGTGTGTTCGGCATCGTCTAAAGTTTCTTTCTCCTCGTAAATACAAAATGGCGAGAGGCATTTACCCATGCGATGTAGATACTCTCTAAAGTATCCGTGGCCCGTCAGCATCTGGGTTATATAGTAGTCCACTTCTCCATGTTGCCTGTCTTTCCACAATTTCAATTCGGGGATCAGTTTGTACGTCCATCTTCCATGCTGTTCATTTTCCCAGCGAGATTGCCATCTTAGGAAAACTTCCTGCTTTATTGCTTCTATGTTTTGTGGCTGAGTCATACTGTGCTTGGCATTAAAAATCATCCTGCGCTCGATTGCTTGTAGGTCGATGGGAACTATTCCAGCTATTACTAGGACAGCTTGTGTTGACGCCGTGCGGTACGAGGATATCACTCGTAAAGCGGCTATTCTCTGCGCAGATAGAAGCTTTTTAGCTCTAGTTCGGGTTTCCAGAGTGGGAGCCCAGATTTCAGACGCATAAAGGAGTATACTGCTCCCAGCCTCCATGAGTAGCTTCCTCCGACTTGGGAGTGGGCCTCCGATGTTTGCCATCAGTCTACTTAATTGAGTTGTTATTTTAGCCGCTCTTGCCGTAGCATATTCTATTTGCTCTGAGTAGGTCAGTTTTGAGTCTAGTCTAACTCCTAGGTATTTAATCGATTTCTTCGTGGGGATAACCATTTCGCCTATGTTTATGTCAATCTCGATCGGGATATGTCGCCTTGTTAGTAAAAGCAGCTCCGTTTTGTGCATGGCCAGTTGCAGTCCGTGAGATTCTAACCAGCTCTTAGTCCGCATCATAACTTGTCGTAGTCTGCGTTGAACTTCGTCTGTGTTCCTGCCCCTAATGACTGCTGCGATGTCGTCTGCGTATCCAACGAGGAAAGTATCTTCCGGCATCTCTATTCTTAGAATTTCGTCGTAAGTCGCATTCCAGAGATCTGGTCCCAATATGGATCCCTGTGCCGCTCCGGAGCTGACCTGCATTATTACAGTATTAAGGCCATGAACATGGTGATATTCCTGAAGCATATATTTTAATATTTTCACCCGTGGTTTATAAAGAAAAAACGCTGACAATGCATACAACACGGAATTAAGCAATCAGAAATTTTTTTTGTTTTTTCTCTGATTTCATCTAGAGGAATGCGATCACTGTCTTAAGACGTTAATAAAACCAAGTAGAATTTCCAAAAAGAATTTCCTTTCACTACACCTTACACTATATTATTGCATTACCATGGCTTATTAGCAACATGACTGTGAGTATACATAATTTATGATCAATTAATTCTGATTCTCATATCTTTCATATCCAATAAAAATGTCTTTTTGAATTGTAATAAATATGTTTGAAATATTATTTCAAAAAATGCAATAAAGAATTGAATTCGAAAATTTAAAAATTAATGATTTTCGAGTAGAAATTTTAATGAGTATGAAAAGAACAATTTGGTGGATAATAATGTGGACTAGATTTAGGCTTATATACACCGTATTTTTTTTCTAATATTCCGTCCAAAGTGGCTAAATCTATTTAGGACTACAGTTTGTATGCAAATTATTGAGAAACTGTATTAATATGTTTCTGTTTTTGCTATCATTTCGCTTTTTCTGGGCTCCTTAGGAACGATAAACTTTCCTACATAATATTTCATCTCTGTATCAATGAAAGAAAGGGTTACGTGGTACATACATACATACATAATTGGCCATTACAACCCTTCAGTCAGGATTACGACCTAGCTTCTCACACCACTTATGCTGTGTGCGTTAATTTTATACATGAGTGGCGAGACCTACAGTTTAAAGTCGACTCCGTACGACAGATTTTTGAGAAACTTTTCATGGCAATTTTTCTCTCAGAGTCTATGCCAGAAAACTGCTGAGAGGATGTCGCCGAAGAATTATTTTTTCGTTTTGATGTCTGACCTGGGATACGAACTCGGGCCTTTTGTCTAATAAGCCAACACACTACCCACTAGACCACGGCGACTTCAGAGTTACGTGGTAGCCTGATAAAAATTACAATTTTAAGTTTCGTCATCATCTGTTTTGCCTTACGTTTTTGTCCTTACTGAATGAAGTTGGCTTCGGATGAAGTTTTTCACATGATATTGAATCTTAAAAATTTTTCAATGAAATGAGCTCGTAGTATATTGTCGAAGTTGGATTGTTTTTTAGGTCTTATTATAAGTAATTATTATGAGCCACTACAAGGAAGATATTATTTTCAAAGAATTAAGGATTTGGCCACCTTTTCTTAACTGATTTATTTTTTTTTGAAGATCGTAAATATTTTATTTTATTAAAGTCAAGTTTTATATGCCATTAATGCTGGTTCGGATCCAGTTTTTACATTTTTAAGAAAAATATTTTTTTTTTCTTAATTTTTTGTTTTTTTTTTTATAAAAATAAGTGGCCAAATTGCAGTACAAGTTATTATAAAATGAAATTACGTAATAAAGTGTGACAAATGCTAACAAGTTTCAAATGCTATCCATTACTTTAAATTTCAATTGAAACGTTGTTCTTTCCTTTTATTTCATTTTCCTTTTTTTTTTTGCAATTTATTAAATGTGGAAACGCATTACCCCAAACACTATCACCGCCAGATGTTTATTTTCAAAAACTCAAGGAAAAATCAAAAGAAAAAAAAAATACGAAAATGTGGTGTGGCAACTTAAAGGCGCCTGCCTATAACTTTGCAAATGTATAACATATGAGAACTCCACTTAAAGCCACCAATACCACCACTTCTTTTAGAATGCTGGTGCGTTAAAAAAATGCCTTAAAAATGTCTTAAAAATTCAAATAGACCCAGTAATTTATAAAAATTAAAAAAAAAAAATTTTACAAATTACACAGAATTCACTCAATTCGCACACTCCACCGTTGTCAGTCCACATAAGGTGAGGGAGTAACTTTTGAACTGTTGCTGCTGCTGCTTTGGTACCGACTGACATTTGCTGAATGAACGGCAGAATGGCTGGCCGCATAGACCAATAAATGGTAACATTTTTGTTGCAGCAAAGTATGCATAATACATGGCTGTTGGTTTTTTCCCAGTTTTTTCTTTCTTTTTCTTCTTTTTTTCGCTCATGTTTTAAGATAAAAATCTTTAACACACAAAACATGTTGTTGATAATGCTATCGATATATCGGATTTAGCATAAGAGAAAAAAAAAACAATAAATATTCGAATACGTTTACAGATTCGAATACAAAGTTTCCAATATTTCGATTTCTTAGTGCTAAAAATGTATTTTAAGTGGATGATTTATTATGTGTTGTATATGTTGCTTGAGAAATTTTAATTGTTATTCCCAAATGTCGCCGTAGTCTAATAGGTACTGTGTGTTGGCTTATTATAGGAGTAAAGCCCGGGTTTCTAGCTTCTCACAGCACTTATCTTGTGTGTAATAATTTTATACATGAGTGGCGGCACCTACAGTTTCAAGTCGACTCCGAACGATAGATTTTTGTGAAACTTTCCATAGTAATTTTAATTTGATGTCAGAGTTTTTGACAGAAATGTGGTAAAAGGCATTCGGTAAAGAAATTTGTATCATATTTCGTTTTCTTGGGGATGTCTGAACTGGGGTTTGAAACGTGGCCTCACGTCTTATAAGTACGTATATAATATACGAGTATATGATAAATAATCATAATAATTGGCCTATATTCCCTATATGGTGATATATATCTACCACGTTCGAATTCTCCATAATATTCTTATTCATTGTTTTAAACACAGCAAATTTGAATTGCAAAACATAATGAAACTATCTCACACTGTGTCTCCATGTAGAAGAACACACCTTCCGTTGATCAATATCTGATATTTGATTTCTATTAATCACTTGACAATATTCTATTGATGATAACATTTTTGATTTTGGTCTCTGCTATTTAAATTCAAATTTATCTGGACAGCCATTAAAAGTTAAGTAAAGCATTAATGCCTAGGTGACCAGCATACACTAACAAAATCGTATCATATTTCATCACACAATACACAATCACACATAACTTTATGATTTGCCAAAGCCACTGCGTGAGTACCATTTATACCGGTGTCTATAAGCCTATTAAGATTAGCCAAACCCAGAGCCTCTGATAATCAGTTTTTCGAAGTTCTTCACAGATGTTGTCCACAATACGATGCAATAGAACATCATCATCACGACTGCAGTCAAGTACAGGCCATTGTGATACTACAATTATTTTTTTCCTCTGGTCCCAAATTCATTCAAAGCTTCTGGTGCATTCCCTTAGTTTTCCACCATTCATCCTCGACATATTAGAAGGATCTACTGCATTGTTAAAACTCTGGTGCCTAAGACATGTAGGATGGTGATGTATCCTATAGGTGAATAACAGTTTTCCCTCTTCTCTGTCCCTGTAACTTGTAGTCATTGTCCATAAGACTAAACTATATGCCATAGTCATAGTTGAAGTTGCCGTGGTCTAGTGGGTAGTGTGGTGGCGAAGTCGACTTTAAACTGTAGGTCCCGCCACTCATGTATAAAATTAACGCACACAACATAAGTGGTGTGAAAAGCTAGGTCGTAATCCTGATTGTTGGCTTATTAGACGAGACCCCGTGGTTCAATCCCTGTCCCATCTTTAATGATTATGAAAAAAATATATCTTTCGGTGACTTTTGTGCTTTCTGTCAGCAGTCATCTGAAAAAACTCTGAGAATAAAATAAAGTTCTATGAAAAGTTTTTCAAATCTGTCGTTCGGAGTCGACATTAAACTGTAGGTAGTCCATCACTCTTGTATAGGTTAGGTTAGGTTAGAGGAGTTATTTGTCAGCAAAGACAAGTACAGTACCCGAAGGTCGAAATTGATCCATTGTACAACGTCTTTAGGGAGGGAAGGAAATAGAGGGAATAGGATGAAAGGAGGGCATCACTCGTCTATAAAACTAATTGATACTGATTCGAATCAATTATTTTACTGTATTTTTCCTATTGTGTGTATAATACGAACATATGTATGTATTTTATTATAAAATATATCATAATTATATACACGTATATGTACATACACATGTATGTGTTGTATAATACAAGTTTATATATGAATATGCATTTATTTGCATATAATTTACATTACACATGTATTGGATATACTTACGTATGGCCATACATACTTATACTGTGCCAAGTGGGCGAAATGAAAAATTGAAAATTAATAAATTTCAGATAATTTGCGTAGAAAATAAAATCAACTTAGACGACCAAGTTCATATACATTCGCATCATACTCGCACATATTCGAACATTGTGAATTAAATATTCATATGGAATTAAAATTAAAATATGCAAAATATATGTCTACATAGATATATGCATACATACATATGTATGTATGCAGATATACAATCAAATTTTTATATAGATTTGTAAGTGAAAAAACAACTCGTTTGAGATATTTGTTCAATTAAATGGAAAATTCATAATCAAATACATATCTCTCTGATGTAAATTGTTACCATAGCAGATATTTAAATATACGAAATCTTTAAACGTTTTGTTAGGTATAAAAATGCAACTTTTAGTTCGTAGTTTTGTTTCATTTTGTCTGTATGATAAGAAATAACAGGATAGACTTTCAATTAAATCAATGTGGAAGTTTCGGCAATTTATGCTGAAAATTATTGTGGGGAAAAAATGTTCTCAGGCGGAAAATCACCGTACTTTCCGATGGCCAAGCTGCCATCAGGGCATTAGATTCTAATGTAATGAACTTTAGTACGGTATATGACTGTCGCAGATGTCTTAACGAGGCGACAAATCGATATGATGTTTATATCACTTGAGTACCGGGCCATAGGGGCATTTCCGGTAACTACAGAGCGGCTGAACTATCCAGAAGGGATACATCCATGAATCCCTCTCTGATGAATTCTTTACGTTAGGGACCCCTTTGGGTACCAGCAAGCTTATAATCATCAATTCACCTGGGTGCCTACTACGTGGGTGGTCTGGGTGAACTGCCATGCATGGATATTGGCAGTCTAAGTCGCTTCTTTGAAAGCTTCAAATGGTTCCTGGACTAGGGGAGAATGTGAAAACTGTGACATCACAATTATGCGGACACACGTCCGCTCAAGACTCCATGGAGGGGACAGCTACTTCTACTTACCTACCTGCCATGCACCTTTGGTAATTGCTTCAATATTCTAAACTGTACCGTATTCATACTCACTTAATTAGTCAGAATTACAATCTAGTCTCAAATGCCACCTATGTTATTTGTGTTAATTTCATCCATTCTTCATGTGAATATCCTTGCGAACTCATATTTTTATTCCACAGAAAGGTTCTTGTCCTATAAGACAGTTTGACTGTTCATTACTGTAAGAACTCACCTTATTATCTGTATCCCATTAGGCAATCCCATGTAATACTCATATCAACTAAGTGCTGGTAACTTTTAGATGGTCTAATCCATAATCCAAATCTCTTCTTTAATCTCGTTTGGCTAGAGCAGGCTAACTGCCTTTCAGCATCTTTCCTTTTACAGAGAATGCTTATTTTTACTCTACCGAAAGGTTCTAATCCTAACAGGAGAAGCTCCACTCCTCGAAAGGTCAACTGACTGCTCGTTACCATAAATTCTCTCTTTATATGAGATGCTTCAGACTTTAATCTTATTTCCATTATCTTGAGGATACAGCTTGTCTGGATAATCTAATAAAATTCTTAAATCAATTGAGGCCTCTAATGACGGCCATGACTGCTAGAGATGATATTGGTAGTTGAGTATAACTTTTACTCTATAAAGTTTAACTTTGTCTTGAAGGTTGCTTAAAGATGACGACCTTTTTACTTTAGGACAAGTTGGACAAATTATGTATCATTACATTGGAGGCATTCAACCTAAATTTGACGATATGTCTTGCAAAGAAGTTGACACGCCCACTGCTCTAATGAATTTGGTTTTTAACTTAGATCCTAGCTTTTGAAAGAATAATTTTAATTACACTTCTTAAGAGACAACAGTGATTGAATTCATTCTTTCAAATGACTGGCAATAGTAGCATTAACAAATTATAAATGCATATTTTATGTACATTAAAAAAATACTTCTAATAGCAGATACGTTATCGACTGATTGGCAGCGGTTTGCCTAAATAACCATACAAGTATCACACCTTTTTTAAAGTTTTTTTTTTTTGTTTTCTTTGCTTTCCACTCAATTGATTTCGTCCATAATGATTTATTATTATTGAATTAAATTTATTAATTATTCTACTCTATTTTATTTTATTTTATTGTACTCTATTTTATTTGCATCTAAATTTTGAATTGAAAATTCAATTTTTCATTACAGTTACCGCCAATCGTTTAAATCAACGACCATTTTTACAAATCGAAAGTCCATCCATAACAAGACTGATTATAACGCATCCACACCGACCCCATTATCTACAGTGTAAAGCAAACATTGTTGAGTCCTTCTATCAAAGTAAGTAAAAAAAAAAACTTCATCATTGCCGCAAAGTATGTGCCGAACTATTAATATAATATTATTGATAAGTAACCCAACAAACATTTTGATAAAACTAGAAAATATTCTTTCATCAATTCTATTATTATAAAGCGATATTAAATCAAAGGATTTGTACTGTAACAGTGTCATCACGGTTCATTCATATTTGTTTTGTTTAAAATTTCCAAAAAATAAAATTTTTTTTCATTAAATTCTTTAGTTCCCATCTTACACATACATAATTGGCCATTACGACCATAGTTGCCAGATAAATATAGCATCAGAACGTCAAATATTAGCAAAAAATCGTCAAAATCGTCAAAGACGTTCATGGAAATCGTAAAAATAATCGTCACAAAATCGGCGTGACAATTCAGTGTGATGTTTGCTAGAACCGACACATATTTCAGTGTTTTAGCTTTATAATAGAGTGCAAGAAATACTTCACTTCATCGGATCTACTTACAATTTACTCCACTTATATCCGAAAGAGAATGGAATACAATTCTGCTGTAATGGCCGGTGCCTCTACGTGTATTTAGAGGTTTCTTGACTGCGTCAAGGTGAGAGCGAAGTAGCCCGTTAATGGCGAAGGGTTATCAAGCTCTATTGCTTCATTCGCATCGTTGCAATGTGGTTTGTGTTTTAGTTTTTTATCGCTATTACAATGGATTACTCGAGCGAAATAATAGAACTTGTTCGCGAGAATCATGTATTCCTACATAACACTCGTCCTTCTCGGCGAGCACACACTTATGTGATCGTTCGGTCAGTGGATCGCACACTACATTACAGACAAAAGTATTTCGTATGTCGGACTATTCGTATATAGAACTCCCTTCATGCAGAGATTGACATTTTTGGGCTTTTAAGGAATGAGAAAGACATAAGATATACAAAAATCATTACTTAAATTTACAATAGCAATAACTACAAGGTAAATACAAAGTAACTCATGTGTAAAGTTACCATACACAACACAAGTGGTGTGAGAAACTAGGTTGAAATCCTGACTAAAGGATTGTGATGGCCATTTATGTATGTATGTGGTCTCACACCAATTATATGGAGTGTTAAAAGTGTTTAAAGTCGACTCCGAATGACAGATTTCTTGAACAACTTATTACGGCAATTTTACTTACTCTCAGAGTTTTCTACAGAAATCTGCTGAGAAGAAGTTGCCGAAGAAATATTTCTTCATATTTCATTTCGATGTCAAAACTGGGGTTTGAACAGTGGTAACTTCGAAGTAACACAACGTACTATCAACTAGGCTACGGCGACTCAAAATTTCCCATCTTATTCGTTGTTTAGTTCAGTAATTTTCCAGCTATGCAGTAAGTCTTCAAATGCCATCTGTTCAATTGTCAATTAATCAATATGTTCGTTGGGTTTATCAAATGTTGAAATACATATTCAGTTTCTTTAATTTTTTTGTATCTTCTGTTTTACTTCATTACAGATGAAACAAATTATTTTTACACATGGTTTTTCAATGAAAATGTTTTAAAACTAAAGAAACAAAATTATTACGTTTTATTTCGTAACGGCACTTTGCGTCTACCACCTGATGAGAAGATTAGTGGCAGTTATCGTTGCAAAATCAATGCAAATACCACCGCTGTCATATCGGAAAGTATTACGGTAGAATATCCGGGTGAGTATAATGAAGAATTAATCTGATTATTATGCTTTTACAAAAAATCTTATGATAATTTATTGTTTTAATATTGCACAGAAAGATTTTATTTGTTTGCTTTTATAAAAAAAAATTGTGTGAAAACAATTAAAAATTTTAAAAAATGTTATGATAAAATTAAAAAACATCCATAGATTTCTCATGCTTATCCAAATAGCATAGATATATTCCAGACGACTGTTATTTAATATTCTATGAATCCATTGAGAAACTTGATATCAGTTGTCAGCGGTTGACTACGTCTATCTGGGAAATAATATTACATTCTGTTATTTTGTGATGTAAGAGTGTCAAGTACAGATTGGATAGAGTTTGAAAAATGTTCGACACCTGGAAACTGGATGTAAAATATCTGGATATATCCCACGTACATACATAAATACATAATTGGTCACTACAATCCTTCAGTCAGGATTACGACCTAGCTTCTCAGGCCACTTTTGTTGTGAATTGTTAGTTTTATACATCAGTGGTGGGGTCATCAGTTTAAAATCGCATTCGAACAATAGATTTTGGAGATACCTTTACATGGCAATTATATATGTAAATTAACTCTTTGTGAATTTTTCTCAGAAATTTGCTGAAAGATAGTCGCCGAAGAAATATTCTTTTCATATTTCTTTTTCTTGGAGATGTCTGACTTAGGGTTTGGACCGAGGCCTGATGTCTAATAAGCGAACACTCTACCTACGAAACTACGACGACTATCTGTATATATCCCTTTGTAGTAGTAAAATAGCACATGCCATAATGATATGCAGAAGTCTTGCAGGAAAATCTCGAAGGTGCATGCATATGACTTTTGGGCCATTGTTTGTATAGACAGAACAAATGTAAAACCAGCACACTAATGCGTAGTATGAGTAATGAGATCCTGGCCTACATATGCGGCCATTGTTTGGATAGGCAAAACAAATCTTAAACCTGCATACCAACGTATAATATAAGCAATGAAAACATGGCCTGCCCAGACGTTTGGGGCTATGGAGGCATTAATTTTATTGCACATGCTAGAGATGGCCACAGCTTAAAAGACTATGGTTAACAAAAGACTAGTCTAATACGACATTCAAGGGGAGACTTTGCGGCCTAAAGTCTTAATCACTAAAGTAAAGATGCTATGATCTAGAGACTATAAATTCTTTTAAAAGAAGAATCCTTCTGTGATAGATGTGCTTCCATGAAAATGTACTTATGTTTTTAATCTCTTTTGCTAACTTTTCCTTTATATCCTTCACTTTTATACTGCAAAACGGGAGGCAGTTTTTGAACTTTAAACGTCTAAAGAACAGGACTTTGCTGAAGTTTAATATTTTGTTGGTGTGGTCGCCATAGTGTAGAAGGTAATGAATTGACTAACTAGACGTGAAGCCACGGTTCGAACCCCAGTCAGACATCAAAACCAAATTTGAAAAATTATATTTTTGGCGAATTCATCTCAGCAGATTTCTAGAAAAAACTCTAGAGTAAATAAAATTTCGATGAAAAGTTTCTCAAAAGTCTGTTATTCGGAGTCGACTTTAAACTGTAGGTCCCGACAATCAGGTATAAAATTAACACACACATAAAATGAGTGGTGTGAGATAGTAGGCCGTAAACCTGACCGAATATGAAATTGTGAGTATTTTGATAGACGGATATCAATAACAGGAACCCAATGGCCGGAATTATAAACGAACATTTTTCTTTGTTTTATTTTTATTAAAACTATCACACATGCTACGAAGAAATATAACATGGAAGTTTGCTTTAATTTTTTTTCTCTTGTTTGAAATTTTATTAATAATATTAATACACGTTAATTTCCAACGTTCGGAAGACTTTAAACATTTTTTTATAATTTTTATTTGCTGTTTTATATAGTTTTTGCAATTTCAATATAATTTCAAGTGTTTCATTATCTTAATTGTTGTAATTTATGTTTTTCTCTATTGTCCTTACAGTATTGAAACGACGTCCTGCCGATATAAATTTAACTGCCCGCTCTGGTTTTCCATTTACCCTCAATTGTCCTATGCTTAGTGTGCCACCTGCCAATATAACTTGGTTCTATGGAAATGTATCGTTATCGAAAAATTTCAATGAACACAGGCGAGTAGACTGACGATCCAAGTGGCAACAATTTCAATCGAAAATGTTGAATATTTTCAATAAAGGAAAATGGGACCGGCAAACAAATTTTTATGTTTTCATGGTCGCCTTTACTTTTGAACAAAAAAAAACAGAAAAACTAAAACAACTTTTCGATTGATGTGTGTTATTACTCATGTTCTAAAGAAATTAATATAGTAATTTCGTTAAAAAAAAACCAAAAACAAAAAACGAATGAAAGAATAATAATTATTTAATTTTATTTATAATTTGTTTCCCCTTTCCAATATAAACAGTTTTTTATTTCTGAGTAATGGCAGTTTAGTGTTAAGACAAGTGAAGGAAGAAAATGCTGGCAAATACAAGTAAGTATTCTCTTGCATTATTTAATGATACCTCCCCTCCCTGTTATATTTATTATTGCTTGAGATCTCGTGCTGTTTTTGTTTTCTGTGGAAAATAGTTTCAAATTCCATATTTACACTTAATAATCATAAGTAAAGAACTCTTTTTCAGTTGGTTGGCATTTTTAATTGTGGTAATTACACAAATGTTTAACACAAACAGTTGCCGTAAAATATATAATTTCATACAACATTAATTATACAACAACTAACTATGCACAGGCATAGTTCTATACAGGAGACTATTAACAAGACTCCTATACAATATGTAGACATTAAGTCCAGAAGGAGAGAGACAAAGAGAGCGAAAGAATGCGAATAAAATAAAAATTGTAACAATAATAATAATAAACATGAAATTTATTTAGCATTAAATTATATTCAGTTTATACACTTAAAAGTTTCATTTAAATAGGCTGGGATTCCATTATAAGCAGAAACTTTTGAAATAAATACGATAATTTCATATTTAACCCGTGCTTAAGCTCAAACAGATAAAAAATCTACAAAGTATTTCATATCTGTACATCTTCTTCTATACGTACATACTTTACATATTCGTACACAGCCTTTCGTTATGATTACAACGTATCTTCTCACACCACAGTTTGAAATCGACTCCGAATAACAGATTTTTGAGAAACCTTTCATGGCAATTTGATTTACTCTCAGAGTTTTTTACCAATAATCTGCTGAAAGGAAGTTGCCGAAGAAATATTTACCCAGTGCTGCAATCTTTTTCAAAAATGCACTTCAGTTTGTCGAAGAAACAGAGAGTCCTTACCAGACTCATTTAAGGAACAGAACACAAAGGTCAATTAATTTCTCTTGGATAATTCAAGAAATCTAGTCGAACTCTAGGTTTCGAAAGATAGTATCGAGTCCGCCATCTAACGTTTTTTTTTTCAACTAGTGCTTATTTCGTGAATGGTAACACTTAGTTCATGTCTGATTCGACAGGTAATTAGTTTTATCCTTCCGCTAAACAAATATCCATCCATCCAATGCATTTTTTGCATCGCTAAGTGGGCCTGCGATCGACTTACAGAATATGCCGATTTTGGCAAAAAAAAAAATCATATTTTCTGATGAAGATCATTTTGATCTTGGCGGGTATGTAAACAAGCAAAATTATCCCATTTGGGGCACAGAAAACCTGCACGCATACATTGAAAAGCCGATGCATCCAAAACGAGTTACTGTTTGAAGCGGATTTTGGTCCAGAGGCATATTTGGATAATTTTTCTTCGAAAATGAGCAAGGAGTGGCTTATCGGGCCATTTTTGTTCACAAAAATTGAAGAGGAGGATATTGGCAACATTTGGTTTCAACAGGACGGCGCTACGTGCCACACAGCCGAAGCTACACTCAATGTTTTGCGCCCTGTTTTTGAAGATCGCATTATCAGCCGCAGAGCTGATGTCGTTTGACCACCTCGGAGCTGCGATTTGACACCGTTGGACTATTATTTGTGGGGTGTCGTCAAAGATAAGTGTTACACCGACAAGCCAAAAACAATTGATGCTTTAAAGGACAATATTCGTGAAGCCATTGGTGAAATACAGCTGCACACAATCGATAATGTGCTTAAAAATTGAACCGATCATGTAGGCTACTGCATGGCCAGCCGAGGCAGCCATTTGAATGAAATTATTTTCCATTATTAACCGGAAGGATTGTACTTTCAAATAAAAAAAGAAATTTGGGAAAATATTCAGTAGTTTTTTTTAAAGCATTTTCAAAAAAAAAAAAGTTATTTGGCGGTATAGATAGTATAGATATGAAGAAATCGATAGCTCCATTCTCCTTGTCCAGTTTCACAATAACTAGTCCGATGAGTAGATGCTATCTTTTAAATCCTTCTGGACAGTTTCTCTAATTTCCATTTAGGGTGGTTGACCTATTCTAATTGGTCATTAACAATATATTACTCGATTTGTCTTGAGAAATGCTTCTTTCACCTTTTAAGATGATCACTCACATTTTTAATGAGGTATCGCTTACCACTTCCCTGGCAAGACTAAGAAGAAGTTTTTGTCGCCAAGACACAAATAGTTGTTTTTATTCTCATTTATTGCTCTCTTAACTTATTTACCCATCTCTGAATACCCCAATTTCGATCTTCTTGTTTAATCGGCATTTCTACTTGAGTTCCTGAATTAGTTCTACTAGAAACTTCCTTACTCTTGCCAAAATATATTGTCTTAAGGCGTAGTAGTTCCCAAGTTTGGTATACAGCAGTCTTCAGCCTATTATGAACACAATTAATATTCTTATTTAATACAAATGACCATCGTCAAGATGATAGTGGGAATTAATATCTGGACTTCTAGAATCTTCCATGTTACCCGATAATTTCACATTTAAATTGTAATTCACTCATAATTTTCGTTCACTTTTTACAAAATATTTGTTTTTGATTTTTCAGATGCATCGCTCGTAATCAATTCTCCGCTAAGTCGCATCGCCAGTGCTCCATGAATTTAAATGTGGTCGAGAATAGTGAAGACGAGAAACCTCCTAATGGACAATTAATACCTCATTTACAAAATACCACATTGTATATACCAATCAATGGTGATATAAATTTAACCTGCTGCTCCTTAACCGATGAGCTGCCCATCGAATGGTGGTTCCAACAGACGAGCAACAGCCCTCTATTGAAATTATCGAACAACAGTAAAGAATATCATATACGAAGCAGTATTGAAGAATATGAGGGCTATTACACATGTGCTACTTTATACGGCAATCAGGTATATATAACGCAATGCAACAATAAAATATTTGAAAAATGATTTTGAAAGTAATTTTTGAATTTCTTTTTATTTTTTTTAGACCTTTCATGTAATTGTTACTAGACCGCCTTTGGTGGCTGAAGAGCTACCGGTTTATGAGGGTATAGTGGCTTCTACCATCAATTATCAGTGTTTAGTAACGGGCCATCCCAGGCCTGTTATAACTTGGTATCATAATGGCTTTCAATTTAATAGTTCCTTTACGCGTTATATAAACGGCAATGAATTGCTTATACCCTCTTTCGATCCTGAAGAAAGTGGCATTTATCAATGTTTTGCTCGCAATGTAGCCGGTGAGGTATATACGGCTGGTGAGATTCGTCCTCGTAGTCGGAGTGAAGATAAACCAAATCCTTTAAAGAATATCAGATGTTTTGCTCATACGTTTAGTTCAGTGAATGTAACATTCGATAACGAAGATTCTGTGGTAAGTAGAAATTACAGAAATCTCGAAATATTGCGTGTTAATTTGGCTTACTCTCTCTCTCTCTCTCTGCCTCTAGTCCCTTTTCATTGTTCATATAATACACAATAATCCGTTTCGTTGGTTGGCTCCCTATCCTTTAATGAAGCTGAATACCTCGTATATAATCATTGATAAGATTTACCCTACATAAGACCCTTTGAGCTGATTACACGTGGAGTAATGCCAACATCGGAAGTAGACATGACCAGTAATCCGACACAGCAAAGAATGTTGAGCACTTTAAGATCCCAGCCGGTAACTTGTTGTACCCAAGGACGTAAGTATTATAGATTTATCCATGCATCAGCATTCAATATAACATAAGGATATTTTTATATCTTTACAGTACCCCTGCGTGTTGTACAATTGGGCAATAATACTTTTGTGACCTGGTCCTTAATCGGTTTGAATAACAAGAAATATTTTATAATACAATTTTCCGTTAATAATACCTCACCGGATCCTCAACAATCGATAAGTCCCCCTCTTATGGGCACTACACAAATTGTCAATCTAAATCCCGAGGATATTTATCATAAATTAGTGAATATCGAAATGGTAAATGCCACAGAATCCAGAAGAATTGTTAAAAATGCCATGTCAAGCTATAGTGATAATGATACCTCAAAAGGAGAAGATAATATTTTTAATTTGGTGTTATACGCCAATGTTACCGGTTTAATGCTGAACCATTTTACGCGTTTGAAATTAAGAGTTTTACTGATAACCAGCGAAAATGAAAATTTATCACAAGATTTTCGTTACGTTGAGTGGAAATCGGTGGGTTGGATGGGACTCAATAAAATTGAGAACAAAACAAATTAAATTGTCTTTCGAATCTCTTTCAGGTTGTTAATGATACGGGGGATGTTATTGCGATACCTTATCATTTAACTACCATAGAATCGCGTATGTTGTTATTTCACTTTCAGGATGGTTTCAATGAAAGCTGTGTCCAGGTGTGCTACAGACAAATCCACTATCCCCACATAATAGAGGAGGAACGTAAATGTGAACATCGTGCTATTGAGCATACGGAATTGCAAATTACAAAATTGCGTCCAAATACCCATTATTCATTCCATTTTTCCAGTTGTGATACAACCATATTCTATGGCCAAATGAATGTGGTAACACTGCAAGATCCTCCGGGTACTATTAGTCACCATAATGTGATCAGACAAAATGGTCTAAAATTAAACTGGAAGCCACCGTTGCAGCCGAATGGAAAAATTCATCATTACAATATCATATGGACTCTGGGAAATGTCACACACGAGGCTAATGTTCTAGATTGCAAAGTCTGTTATTATAAGGCAAGTTCATGTTCAGTAATAGCTTTTCAAATTCAATTTCATATGATTTTGTCCTTTCAGTTTCCTAATATATCGGAATCAGCTAAAATTAATATTTCCGTTAGAGTAGTGGGAGAAACGGGTGTTGGAGCACCGGTATCCATTGATCTACGTAACATTAACCATCTTTCCTTGGATATTGAATCTGATACTACGTCTCAGGTGTACAGTGGCATAGCTATAGGCTCTTTGTTATCAATAGTGTGTATATTCGGATTTGCCGTTCTGATAATGTTCCAAAGGAAACGCTTCAAATCCCGGCAACAGGGTCCTACACATCTTTCAACACCCACAGATATACATTTCGGCAATCTGAGTAATACTGGCTTGCCTGGTGGCAGCGCTGGAGGCCTAAGTTCCACCACCATGCCGCCCGACTGCCATGAAATGCAAAATCTTATACCCAAATTTACAGGTCGAATAGGCGATATTAAGTCAAGCGTTGGAGCCAAATACGAAACCACTCAACTACCCAATGGTAATGGTAACGTACAACGCAAAAATTTAGACGATTTAGAAAACACAAATACATCCTCAATTTTAAGTGAATATGATATTGGCAGTGAACATAATCTATCGTCACAGCCCTTGTGTAGGACGAGTCCTCACAAGAAGGCCTCTAAAGTGGCTACCGTATCGGAAAGCAGCCATACGAATCCATTTTTTATACCCTTGAAAAATTTAACTCCCCACAGTGTGGCCATAGCGCAAAAATATAGTTCCTCAACATTTGCGGCTGGTGAGCAAATACCGCCAAATTCCATAACTTTAACTCTGCAACCGGTTGAAAGTTTGAATACAAGTTTTAGCTCACGCCGCAGTAATAGTTTAAGTAGCAGTAGTAATAGTAATGGCAGTTGTACAACAGCCAATTTGATTAAATCTAGACAGTTCCATGGTAACTTTCCTAAGCATTCCACCTCGATCGATGGCATTTGTCTGTTGGCCGAAGAGCAAACGGCTTCAACGCCAACACCAACCTCTGAATTGGATGTTACTGCAGAGGTTTTAAAAAATGGTTTTCAATACAATGGAGAGGTAATTTGTTATTTTTTTTTTTATTATTTTGTTCTTTGTAATTAATATTTTTAAATATAGAATCATAATCCAATATGTCCTACAAATCCCACAACATCGAAAACCTCACCCTCTTCTACATCGTCATCGTCGTCGAGGTTAACAATATTCAAACCGAAACATCATTTTAACAATAATAATCGAAAAGAAAAATCGAAAAAATCATCAAATATGCAAAACTCTCAAAATGCCTACACATTTCAAGCAACTAAGAAACATCAACAGCCAAAGTCATCGAAATTAAAACCACAAACAACAACTGCAACCTCAAGAAATAATCCACATCATAGTGAATTATCATATATAGTTCCTTACTCCTGAAACATTGTGTAACACAACAGCTATAGAGCCAGCAGCTGCCTCATCAGCGCCAGCAAATTCAAATATGCTACGCAATTGGTCACAATCGTCGACGTTGTCAACGACATGTTGTTTGGAAACAAAACACAACTATCCCAATATGGATCCAAACGGTTGAAATTTCTTGAGTGTAAGTAGTTGTCGATTTTTCTTTTTTCTATTACTATTTCCATATGATATGATATCCTAACTGAACCGATTACAAAACAAATTCTTTTTGGAACACAATTTTTATTCAATTTTATTTTATTTTTATTTTTTTATTTTTACACAATATGTAAGTAAAAAGATAATCTCGTAAAAACAGTGATACAATTTAAATAGAAAACCCAACATTCCATAAAAGGTAACAATAACAATAACATTTTATAAATGTTTTGTAGTACATACTAGTATAAAATACATATTTTAAGTTTTATTTATTTATTAACACATACACATACGTACGTACATATTGTAATTTAGTTATCGCAGTTATACGGAAAAGAAAAATGATAACAACTAAGCGGCAATATTTCAAATTAATAATTGAGAAATTAATTGCTGCTCGATTACAGTTAGAGTTTTTCCGGTAATTTTTGAGAAGGTATTCAGTGTAAAAATAAAAGTACAACTTATGCTTACTACCATGATAAATCAAACTACTCTCTACTAAATATTAAGACAACTCTTTCGCTATTTTGCAACAAAATTTATTTGTAACATCATTGATTGCCATAAAATAATGACACCACCCACTAGGCGAACTAATCTGGTTATTACTTTATTTTAATTAGACTTTTTGTTAACAAATGTTAAGGTTAACAATTCCTTTAAGGCCATGGGTTTTTAGATTCCTCTATTGCTACTATTCTGACTTTTTAATTTGAGTTTAAACTTCTCAATTTCCTTATCCAAAAGCAATTTCTAAGTATTCTTTTGAATGCATGGGTTTTATAGTACAAAATAGTTATGAGAAGTCCTTTGAAACCATTTTTTCTAACAGAAAAAGTAGACAGACGTACATTATTATTGACATTTTTTCTTTTTTAAGTTGAACTACTTTTTTCTCTATCCAAATACAATTTTTATAAATTTTCTTGGGTTTATGTTTTCAGGGCATAAAATAATTACTTAATTTTACTTACTTAACCGGACATTAACAATCCGATTAACGGATTTCGGCCTACCTTAACACATTCTTCCAGACGCCTCTGCTACTTGCACTTGATTGGACACCCTCGATCTGATCCTTTCAATGCAAACAAGTTCGTATTCTTCGCCGACTTTCGCAAATCTCCGCACCTATCTCGCCGGAGCATCCTCTAGCATTCGAACGACATGGCCAATAATACGCTCCATATCCATGTCTATGTCGTTGAAAAACTTATACAGTGCACTGTTGAATCGGTAATCAATAGGCAATTGAGTAATAGAGACCTCTCTTGTACGATAAAACTATGGTGCAGATGCATAGACACTATTAAGCACTGATGCAGCAGCCTTGAGAGTATTCAAGGGAAAAGTCCTACGTATGATCTTCCGGCCAGTGCGATAATTTCCGCATAAAATAATTATGTGAACTTTAAATATTTATTTTATAAACAGTAACCAGAAGAACTAAGGGCCTCAATTGTGTGTTTTTGTTTGTGTTTTCCATACAAATAGACGAATGTGTGAAATCATTCGTAGTACAAAAACAGGGTATCTTAAAAAATCGTACATAAATTTTCTTTACTCTTACAGAAAGATAAACTTTTTGTATTAATAGGATACAACGGAGTTTCAACAATTTTTATTGATTTATTTGCCAATTGAATTCAGTTTAAAAATGGCGAGCTGTAAATTAATCTTTCCTTTTTCTATTGGCATCAATGGTAGCAATGTAACACCCAGTCAGTGTCCCTTATAATGAAATTGTGTTTGGTTAACAAACCGAAACTATGTTAAAAGACAATTTCAAATTTTTTATTCACAAAAATAGAACTGAATGCCTTCTTAAAGATATACAGAAATCGAAATTTAATTTAGAATATTTGTTGCTAAAATTTATTTTGTATTTATAAAATTAATTTCATATGATTGAGGCTAATTCTATAATTATTATTATAATTTAACTATTCTATTTATAAATAATATGTATGTATAATCAATATACATACATACATATATCCATACATACATTTTACACTTCCACATATTAATTCAAATTGCAATAGCCTAAAGCAGTTCAATTAATACCATTGATTTACACTAAACATACTATACAATACAATAGAAAAACCATAAACCAATTACATACTTACATCCATACTATACATATGTATATGTATGTATGTATGTACATATGTATGTATAACGCTTCCTCCATCCATACAATTGCAATAGTCAAACCATTTTTTAATTTAAGATTTAAAATTTTATTTTTTTTATAATTTTAATACTCTTAGTTAATAGTTTTATTTTATTTTTAATTGTTTTATTTCATTAAATTATTTTGTGTTTTTTTTTTTATTACAATATTATACAATAATTGTTGCATTCCTTATTTATATATGTTTGTTTGTTTAAAATAATTATTATTTTTTATAATAATTAATTTTATTTATTATTAATTTATCTAATATAAAAATTAACTTTAAATTGAGTTCATTTAAATAAAAAAAAAAATTTATTCGACCCTATACCATACAAATCTAGAACCATAAAATATCCAAAATGTACCTGATTGAAGTTGAAGACCACTATAAAAGACCATATTTTCTATACTGCTTTTAAGTTTTTAAATATTAACAAACAAACAAATAAAATAAATAATTTTAAAACATATTTTCAATTCGTTTAAAAAAAATGGCTTTAATAAAGCATTACAAGTTAAAAAAAAGAACATTTTATTCGTTCAGCTTCAATTTATTTTTCTCATGAAAAAATACTTTCCAAGAATTGATTAATCAAGTTAACGTTTTTTTTTTTTTGTTTTTATTTGGAAATAATTTTTAATTTTAAACAATTATCGGACAAGTAAGGAACTTTTTATTTTACATAATAGTACCTCTTCCTATTCAAAAGTATAAATCTTTAACGAATACATCTGGATCAACTTCTGGATCAAATCAAGTAATACCAGTTATAACCAACCAAGAGTGGAAAACAAAACCTGTATTTTTGTACCTCTTAACATTAAATAAAAAAATATAAATTAAGCCATCAGTGTCGTAGTGAAAAGAAAACTATACAAAAGGAAACAAACAAATTTGTTTGTATTAAAACCTATATCAAGTTGTCTAACAAAATTGTTTGATTGTTAAATTACTTTTTTAAAAAGACCATTTTTGAAACTAAATAATTTCTGTTACTAAGTTCTTCATCAGCAGTTTCTGTTGCCTTTTTAGCTTATTTAGCTGTTAAAGCGTCAATACATTTCAACAAAAGTTAGTTTTTTAAATGGCAAGTTAGTCCTCCTAGGAACTGGTCTAGACCAGCTACACAACTGCATAAACTTAATTAATGAAACCAAAAAGAAAGAAAATATAAAATATAATGAAAAGAGGATGATGGCATGATGTGTAAGAATTTTACGTGCTTTAACCGTTTGAGTGCTAAGGGATTCTGGTGAGAACGTTCGAAAACTGTTCGAAAACTATAAATAATTATTATAATAAAAAAATCTACAAAATTTTATAAAGATAGAATCTATAAATCTCGTTGTTTGATTTTATTTTAGCTTTTTGACTAAATTTTTACACTGAAATTCGCAGCGTAAATGCGATTATCGTAACAAATGAACGCAGCACTTTTACGCAGCGTAGCAATCAAACAGTTAAAGTATCTAAAAGCAATAAGAAGAAGGGCGTACGATGTTCCATGCTGCCACTTTGGTCTTTTACACATCCTCATCAATTTATTACCCTAAATGTCGAGAGATTCTCCTTAAACCTAATCTTTCTATCGGAGGTTTTAACGTCCTCTTCAGCAAACCCCTTCTGAAACACTTTTAAATTTATTTCATTCAAAATTTGATCATTTCCGAAATCTACTATATAATATTAATTAAAAAAGACTCTTTAATCAGGCTTCCCACATAGGAATAACACAATTTATTTGTTGTTTTGTTAAGTTAATAGCGTAGAAAGAACACAAAATTTATGGACGTTCTGTTATGACTTAAAGGACCTGAATACGTAACGACCAGATACGTATTTTTCTCTTTTCGTTCATTATATTCATTCTATGAGTAGTGCGTTATCATTCCAAAAAAGTATCATTATAACAGACTTTAACAAAACAGCGGATAGTACAACTTAAATTTTTTTGAACCAGCACTCAGGAAAAAAGTCCTACTCATGCAGTGCAATGTATTGAAATAATAGAAATATAGTTATAGGAGAAAGGAAATAGGGGCATAGAGCTAGAAATTTTATTCTTGAAACATTGTTCTCTTCTTTCTCTACCAAAGACTTACTTTGTAATAATTCTCACTTTCTTTTTCGATTGCGGTCAATTGCATTTAATGTAAACAAACAGACAATCACAAAACATCGGAAGTTCTAATGTTAATCGAATCTATTGCTTCGGCACTTGAAGTTTAAGATACTATAAACTAGATTTTTTCGACATGAAAAAATTGAAAAACTTGTCCTAACAAAGTCAAACAATTTTGTTAGAAAAACTTATTAAAGTTTTATAATAAAAATTTAAATTTTCTACTCTAATAAACTTTTCTTTTATCACATACGATGTGTATGCACATGCATACATATTTTTAAACCTATCATATGATTGTAAAAAAATAAAAATTTTCTTTTTTTTTTAAATAGAATTTTAGTGCAATAAACTAAAACAAACAGCCATAGCCATAAATGTAGCAAACATAATAGAAAATCATGTAAAAATAATATTATTCGAACGATCTCTAAACCATAAATAAATAAATAATTTTTAACATTTTACTATAAATGAAAAGATTTGTATAAAAATATAACAAAAAAAAGAATTAAAAAATAAATAAATAAAACCAATCAACATAACTCCCAGTACCTTTTCAGACAGTCCTCAACCTAAAAAAAGAAACATAAATGATAAAAACTACACACCATATAATAAGCATTTAAATTTTAAATTAAACAATAATTGTGTTCAATAAATGTAATTTTTTTTTTTTAAATAAATAAATAAATAAAACCAATAATTAAATATTTAATAGTATTAACAATATAAACATTTTCTTTTTTACTATACAATATCATTCCATTTTTTTTTTCTAAATTTAATTCAATTCAATTCTTACGTCTTATTAAATATTCTTAAATAAAAAATAAATATTAAAAAATTTATAAACTTAAAAACTCAACAACCATAAATAAAACAAAAAAAAATGAACTCAAAATTCCTAAAAAGTTAAAAATGAAAATTTAGTTGTAGTATATTTAATAATAAATAAATAATATAAATGAAAAAAAAATTATAAAGAAAAACACAAACAACAAGAAACGAAATTATTTTATTGCGAATAAAACAAACAAAACAAAAAATTAAGGAAAAAACAAAATTGAAAATTATTGAAAATGAAAAGAAAGGAAAAATAAACTTATGACAGCAAATTTGTTCAAGTCGTTGTAAGTGGATGTGATAAATGTTTTTAATATTAAGATAACAGAAAAACAGAAAAATTATTATAAAAATATTACAAAAAAAAGTATTTATTTTAATCCTTTGTTTTAAATTTTAAAATTTTTAAATTTATTTTTTATGTCACAAAATTATCTTAATTTAGCTGTAAGCTTTACAAAAAAAAAAAAATATTTTAAAACTTAAATATCCATTATTTATAGAATTTTGTAATTATATTCAATTGTTTGCGAACATTTAAAATTTTTAGTATTTCTTACCTGACTGATAACCGTTATCTAAGCAACAAAATCTGCACCATTGCACTACTTATAAACTTTTGTTATTGTAAAGTTGAAAATACGATGTTCAGGTAACGCTAAATCCAATCTTATAACAGAATATATAAGTTAAAGCCAATTACTCTCATCAGAACTGTGCTTAAATCGCAGTGTTGGGTACAGGGGAACATCTTTTTATTATAACAAAAGTTTCTAGGAAAATGCATACCTGTTTAATGCAGGATGTTATAATCCATCCTTTATTTCAACATAGTCATATCTCAAAAAAATTTGAACTTGACAAAATGCGATTAAAGTTTTCAAGAGATAAGTCCTATGATCTAATTGCCGCAAACACTTTTTGCTATAACTTCGGTTCAGCTTGGGATATAAAACAGATTTTTTTCAACATGTACAGAAGGTCTATGAGAGCAATTTTGCTTAAGTAACTACAAAATTTTTAATTTTTTGAGATATGACTATATTGCAATAAAACAGCGATATATAATATACGCTTTAACTATGTCGAAGATAATACATTTAACATTTAATTGTATTGTCTTTCCATAAAGGTCCCAACCATTTTTCAGTTTTTAGGATTATCGTCCGTCTGAATGGTATTAAACAGTATCAAAATTTTAATTTATTGCTTGAAAAACAGGGTTATTCTTTACAATATGGTGTAGAATTATTTTCAATACAATGGAAAAAAAGGAAAAAGAAAAACAAGGATCAAAATGAATACTTTTCATATAAAATTTACTATCAAAGAAAGGAATATAATTTATATACACAATTATAGTTTGTAAGTTTGTGTTGAAAGTTAAAATATTTAATATGAACTCATTGAAAAACTAAATGGAGAAAATAAATTTTTCGAAATAACAGAAAAGAGCAAAAAAAAAAAAAAGAATTGAATTTTAATAAAGAATGTTTTAAAAAAAAAAATTGTTAATTGACTTTTCTTAACAAAAAAAGACAGCTCATAATACAAATAATTAAAAAAAAAAAATAAGTAAGTATTCATAGTAGTGCTCGTAGTTGTACTTATCTTATTAAACGTAAGGCTTCGGTTCAAACCCCCAGGTCAGAGTTAAAAACAAAAATATGAAAAAAAAAAATCTCTAAAAGTACATCTGCCAGTACAAACAATTTTAATAAAATGTAAGTATTCTCGTGGTAGTACTCGTAGTTGTAGATAGTGTGCTGCATTATTAAACATAAGGCCGCTGTTCAAATCCCAGGTCAGACTTAAAAATGAAAATATGAAAAGAATTTCTAAAAATAGATCTGATAATACAAACAATTTGAATAAAATATAAAGTATTCTCGTAGTAGTACTCGTAGGTTGTAGTAACCGCTGTAGTCTAGTAGGTAGAGTGTAAACTTAGTAAACGAAAGGTCGCAGTTTCAAATCCCAGGTCAGACTTAAAACAAAAGGCATAAAATAAAAGTTCTAATAATATTTACATCTCCGATTAATATAAATGTTAAAGTATTCTTGCAAAGTAAGTTACTCGTAGTTGTTAACCGCTGTAGTCTAGTCGGTGGAGTGTAGGCTTAATAAACGTAAAGTCCAAGGTTCAAATCCCCCAACCAGGTCAGACTTTCAACAAGAAAGTATAAAAAAGGTTCTCTCTCTCGTTCGTTTGAGAAAAAGTAGTAGTAAAGGTAGAGTTAATAGAATACGAAATTCCTCCTCCACCCTCAACAAAACAACAGCACACAAAACCACAACCCCAACATAAGTGATGTGAGAAGCGCCTAGCTCTAAGTATCGCCGTCCCCGTCGTAATCGCGATCGCCGTGATTGGATGTATGTATAAGTAAAGAGAGACGTGTGGGGGGGGGAAGTTAGAGTTCTCCGAGTCCCATGCATGATACATGATATTTTTTTAGTTGTGTTTGTGTTTATTTCAAACATTTTTTTTAACGAAATACAAAAAATTGCTTGACCCCGCCCACTGGCGACTGTAGTTAGTACTTTTTGCTCTTTCAGACGGCAATTCAACAATGCAACAGTATTATGTAAAGTTTTAAGGGTAGATTTTTCGTAAATTCGTCTGATCCTCACCAAATATTCCAAATTTTTACTGTGCAAATAGAACAGTGCACAATTAACTATGGGAAGATATAAACTCTTCCACAAATAAGATTATATTGGTCAAAAATAAGACATGTATACGAACGCCCTTATAAAAACAAACCATACGTCACCCGATGTGGTAGTCTACTAGTGCGGGCCACCACTTGTACGAGCCAACATGAACGTGTTAAATATCGATCTGTTCGAGAACCATTAATAATGGGTACAATTTTTAACATTTTTTCCCTTTATTTATTTGTAACACAAAAGTCGGCTTTACATGTAATGAAATACAATTACATTTACAAATTAAATATTTATTTTCTTTTTTATAGCAATTTCATCTTGCTTCGAACTTATTTATGTATGTATGTAGATTATAAAAATAATAACAGAATATTAGTAGGTATGTACATAAAATTAAACAGTATTTAGTATGGCAAATTACATGAATTTCTTATTTTACGAATGTAATAGTAAAAACATTTTAATAAATAATATATTTATTAGTTTCATAATAGATTTTCTGGAAAACATTTTATAGTACTTTCAAGCCAATAAATATGATTAGCAAGTAACTTTAATTTAACCATTCAAAATTGTTGCCATTACAATTGTTTTTCTTTTCTTTTCCTTACGTAAAGAGATTTAATCCTTTACTTAAATATATAATATTTACATGTTTAAATAGGGTATGGTTTCTCTTCTTTTTTTTTTGTAATAAAAAAAATAACATTGTTTTATAAACTAAACTAAATTGCTAACATTATGATTAATAATAATAATAATAATGATTAAAAAAAACGTATCATTTTAATGATTAATATATTTTAAAAATATCAATGGATCACATTTCGTTAAAATCGATCACAATTCGTACTTAGAACCATATGTATTTATGTATGTATGTTTGTCTTCGTTACTCTTTAAAGTTATTGTATTGGATTGTATTGTACAATATAAAATAATGTGTATGTGTCTGTGTGTCTGGTTAAATAACAAAATTAAAAGTTCTTAATATTAAATTTTCAAAAAATTAAATAATAATAACAGATATAAATATGAACTCGTCGTATATGGATGCATTCACCATATACTAGGTATATGTGTATGTATATAATCTATGAATATTGCAAAATACGTATGTAAATATGTATATGTATGTACTATATATGAATGCTTAAGAGTTTAACAAACTTTGTTAATCATATTAACTAATTGTTTGTACAAAATACAATCCCGACTGCGGGGTTTGCAAATTTCTCGGTGATCCAAACGAATGCCGCAAACATCGCCAATACCGGGATCTGAAAGAGAAAATATTGAAAATTTTATAGTAATATTTTGCTTTTTTATAAAACTATAAAAAATTTTGTAACACAATACATATTATAAAACTATCGTGTGATTTATTAAATATTTAAGTTAAATCGTTTTCTTACCTGCTGAATCTACGCCTACAATGCGCATATAAAGCACAGACATTAATGTCAAGGCTGTTTCTACAAAACTGAAAACCTCAATCTTTAAATGGCCCATATGATACAGTCCGGCAAAGCGGCGGTGTAGATCCAAAAGATATTTGTTATCTTTAAAATAAGAACACAAAACAGAAACAGTTTTAAAATTTTACAAAAGAAACAAGGCCTTCAGTGTAACAATACTTACTCTTTTCAATGTCGATCAACTCCACTGATCTTAGTAACAGTGGAGCTTTAATGGAAGCTAAATGTGAGCCACGATGTGGAACGGAATAGAAAAATACACCTCGGGCGGAACGCCAAAATGGTGCTGCTGCTGGCCGACCACTCTCCCAAGCATCGACAATTATTTGTTTTATAAATAGGCCACCTTTAGAATGGCCGACCCATATAATGGGATGACCATAGCCTACGCGATGCTTTATTAAAAGTTCAGTCATTTCTCTGGAACGTTGTATTAGATTTGAACGTGCTTCTTTCTTTTTCCATAGGGGACGCCATAAATGCTGGTCGGTGGTATAGTTCAAGGCAATCACGCGTACACCGGGACAGTCTATAGGCAGCCATTCCCCTGGCCAACATTTCGCATAGTTGGGATCACTTGCCGAAGGTTTTTGGTTCTTTTGTTTTTTGTTCTGTTCCTTATTGTTGTTGTTGTTGGAACTGGGACTAGTGATCGCTATCACTATTATTGTTTGACTTGTCGTTAGTTTCGGTTACTTCGGCTTGTAGAAGACGACCATTGTCGTTAAGGCGCAAACGGAAGGAGGGAAAACTATACTCGATGCCATCGCATATCTGTACAGTCTTGGGGTTCACCGCAAATATATGAAAAACTGTTGAAAAGTTTGGAAATAGGACAAATTACTACGAAAATTATTCACTCACTTACTAATACTGACCTATTTTCATCGGCTTCATCGAGAGAATCTCTCTCATGCGAATATCGATGAGAGACATCAGCATGAGCAAATCTTGCCCTCTTCTTATGGTGTGGTGGATGTGCGCTGGATGTTCGTGAATGCCGGGGACGCTTAGGCGGTCGTACTGGTGGTTTCGGTGGTCGCTCAAATACTACCGGCCTTCTCTCATTCTCCCACAAACCCTGCCTCCAAGTATTAACCAATGAACCATGTAGACCGTGTATAAATACAATATCGGCCCGTATAGGCTGACCAGGTGGCGGTTCAGCTAATATGTTTAGAGTACAACATTTTGTGGCCACTAGTTCCTCCAAGGATATCTTTTTATTGCTGGCTTGAAAATTTGGCAGAGAATAGCGAGGTTCACGTGTAATCGGTGAAAATGGCATTTGTGAAGCATTGTTGTTGTTAATAGGAAGCGTTAAAGCATCTGGACAATGGGGTGAGGTGGGTGAATCAGGCAAACTTTCTATGCCATCACGAGATTTGCGAATTTTCAATAATTTCAATATGGGTTCAATACGCTGGGATACTAAAATTGAAAAGGATTTTCATTTTCTTATAAAAAAAAGAGGGCTTTTAAAGGAAGAATGTTGGAAAGGTTCACATACCTTGCACAGAGGATAAATTCATGGAAATGGTGTTAGCAGCAAAAGCAAATAAGTTGGTTAATGCCTGGCGACTGGTAGCGATGCCTCTCAACACTTTTAGGAAACGTGCATCTCGAATACCCTTAATGCCTTGAACTACACCATTGGCTAAGGGGAATATTAAGCGCAAAATAACACCAAATGCCACCCGCATACTTTTGTTTTGTTCCCTTAAATGGAGGAGAAAAAGATTGTACTATTGTTGCGATTGTTATCATAGAGTTTATGTTACCCATGCACAACTGTATCCCTTTCGGCTGCCTTAACCATATCCGTGACTGTTTGTTCTTCTTCTTTGCTGTCGATTTCAATATCATTCAGGTACAATTTCGTTAAACCGCAATCCTCTTGTGACTTACCATCCAAATCGTCATTTTCATTTGTACTGTCATAAAATATTTCCTCTTCCCTAAGTTCAGAGTCACTCTCATCGAAATCGCCATCCCCATCTGTAGCTCCCATTTCTTCCTCATCGCTGCAACAGCTCATCATGGATGCGCTGTCACATGGAAAACTTTCAGATCTCTGTGTTCTCATTTGTCTGCGGCATTTAGTTTCATTATTCGCCTCATCCAAATCTGCTACAGAATCGTCAGTATTCACGGCATCGGCTGCTGCCATTGTTATTGTTGTACTAGAGGAACTATTGCTGTTGCTATTTTCATCACTGAAACCCATATGCTGTATGATGTCCATTGTCAGCGTCGTTACAATGCTTTTGCTGGTGATGAAATCATCACAGTTATTTTCTATTGTTGTTTCATTTGTTAGCATTTCGGCTTCCATTCCAAATAAAACTTCTGCTGACTTTTTTTTTGATTTGGTTTTACTTTTTGGTATTTTGGCTTTTTCTTGTGAGGTTCTTAGGATTCAGCACATGATTTTTGCTATTGTTTTTGATTGTTCTGGAAAAAAATATTTTTAAATAAAAGAAAAACTATTAATTTTGATGGAACTTAAAATTTTGAATGTTTGTATAAGAAAGAAATGAAAACAGTAAGAAACGAAAGTGTTCGACGCTGCCTAATTGATATGCTCTACATAATTAATGTATTTAACTCTGTGATTTCTTTTGAAAACAGAAATGAATCGGTACTGGTCTACCAATCACTAAAAAGTCTATGATATCATAGACAAAATTGAGAAATGTCCACATATAAAGAGGAAACATATTATTAGGGTACGAGACATTTATCACTAAATAATTATCAACCACTTGAATCAAGCTGAATACACAGACTGTTATTGTCATACTTTCTGAAGGATCAGAATCTAAGGTGGGTAGGTAGGCCGTACAACAAGTAATGCCCTTGGATGAAAGCCGTCGAGCAAGCGAAGAAGTACTGCCAGTACAAACGTAAAGGAAACAAATTGATGAAGAAATGTATTGTTAAACCGATGACACAAGATAGAAAGTATAAGTGTTATCCTTATAAAATCTAAGGAAATAAAATATTTACGGCTCAAAAGGTCATCCATCTTAACACTTTAATACAAGCCATACAGAGGAAAATGAAACCATAAGCATTACAGATTAATCTACTAGAAGAAACGTAACAATAACGGAGCTAGAATTGAAAATTAGAATTGACACAATGATCTGAGGATCGCTCAAGACGTCCACACAAGAAAAATGATCCTAGGATGAATAGGTTGCTTGTCATACTGGATCCAGCGATGCGAAACTCTATACATAAAGCTCTCTTCTCTTTGTAAAAAGTAGCCTGACTTTCCTATGACGTTTGTTGTCAATTTCCTTCGCTTGTCTAGAAAGGCAAAGACATTCTTGGATGTACTATTTGAAAAGAGTTGGAAGCTTCTTAATTCTTTATGTAATTCCTAAAATCTACTCAACTTTCTCCCAAATTTGAACACCAAAACTTGAACGGGCTATAAGTTTTACTACAGTTTTTTTCACAAGTTTTTTTTTTCGATTTTTTAAAGTAATCTCGAGCCATATTTTGTGCTATTAGCAGATAATATTTGCTTATGTTCCACAAACGATTTTAAAGTTTAGTAGTTTCGTTAAAAGAAATTGCTTTCAGCTTTCTCTTGACACACTATTCGCTCCTGAACTTGACCTGACTTATATGCCTAGCGAGGCTAAGAACGATATTCGTGTAAGGGAATCGGTCTTCTGTAAGCAAAGCTTGAGAGGTCGCTTATCTACTTGCCTACGGATAACTCTTTTTAACCAAACAACTGGTTATATGGTTACCATAGCCATAGTTACCTGTGAGTTAAAGATCTCAAGCTGGGGATTCTCAGCAGACTGAATTACACATAACTGCAACATTTTACAGGCGAAGATCTTTACGGTTTAAAAGCATTTCTTTTAGAATAAATGCTTACGAGATTTTTTATAGTCAAGTGGCCTTAAGAGTTAATGTTTCGGTTTGAGTTCTCATTCCAAAGATAAAGTGTTTATTATCCTCTAACTTGTTGAACTGTTCTTAGTTTTATTGTGGAACTACGCTTATATTTCTGCTTACTTTCACATTTTGATTTTCTCTTCCTATTTGTATCTTTCTCTATCTATCAATCAAGTAAAACAATTTTTCCATCGTAAAGATAATTTCATTTGATTAATCGTTTATATTATTATTATCCCATGACGCAGCCTTATGATTTTAGTCCTTATCGATTGATTTTTCTGCTTATAGGCTTACAAACCTTTACATCGCTTACACTTTTATGGATTTTTATAAAGAAAATTCGTTTAAACTAGGCATTATAGTTTAAATCATAATTAAACAAATTATACATACATTTTTTTGTGAGTGTAAGATTTTTCTTTCAACTAATTTCAAAGTAAATCATTTGATTTACTGTTTTATACTACACACGATTCACACAATTGAATTGAAATGTTTATGAAAATAAATTTTAATTTTCCTTTATGAATTATGTTTATTTAACAAAATAATTCAATTCTAAAACAAATCAATTTAATTATATTATATTTTCTTTCAAAAGTAGGCTATTTAAATATAAAAAAAAAGAATTCAATAAACAATTGAAAACAGAATAACAGACAACAACACCCACTTGAGCAATGTAATAATCTGTTAATGAACTTGTACTGTGTGGTAAATAGGGGGAAAATGGCACAAACAGATATTGAAAATAAAACCAAAAACAAAACCAGAAACAAAACAACATAATAAATGCAGAAAGATAAATAAAATAAAATTAAAAATAAAAATAAATAAGCTTTAAATTAAATGCATTCACGTACGCTTACATAGTATATACAGTCTGTCCAGAAAATGTTTTTACATAGCAAAAATAGTTTAATTTTGTGTTTTACAGCAAAAAATAAAAACTTTTTTATTGATTTTTATTTCATAGATATTAGAAAGAATAGTCAGTTTCATAAAAACAATTCGTAATCTGATTATCAGTCAAACTCGTACAATTGAAATTTATTTACACCCGAATTTATTTCGATCACGACTCCCGTAATTAGCCCTCAGGACTACATGGTCAAGAAAATGTTTTTACCTAAAAAATTATTTCACGTTAAGTATGGTTAATTTTATCTGCTCATAAATTATTTCATTTTGCTGGGGGTTTTACAGGATTCACTAAGAGAAATTTAGATTTTTTTCAACTTATTTTTTCAAAGCTTTAGTCATTAAATATCCGGTACGACTTTTTTAATACCTTTGCTCCAGGTCTTTTGCGAGATATCCGCCTCAGTCCAAAAAATTTTGTTTACATAGCAAATTGTGCTGAATTTTCATTTAACAGCTTTAGACTCCTCAAATAGTTTTATGTCCCGCTAGAGGAAATATTGAACAATCTCTGACAGGGGGAAACATTTAGGAAATATCACTTTTTCTCTTACTTTAGATCTAAATAAGTGCAAACGTCAAAATCGAAACTACATATTTTGAAAATGTTAAAACATTATCCGGACAAACTGACAAGTAGAGACGTGCGGCGTATTGATTCTCAGATTACGGCCGACAACTATACTTTTGATGCAGTCAAGGAATTTATTTATCTTGGCTCCGCTGGTACTGATGTCAGTCTGGAGATCAAACGCAGGATCACTCTTACCATCAGGTGCTACTATGGTCTCAATGGGCAATTGAGTAACAGAGACCTCTCTCGTACGACAAAACTAATACTCTACAAGACGCTCATCCTACCCGTGCTACTTTATGGCGCAGAGGCATGGACTCTCTTAAGCACTGATGCAGCAGCCTTGAGAGTATTCGAGAGAAAAGTCCTGCGTAAGATCTTCAGTCCAGTGCGAGTTGGTGATGATTTCCGCATCCGATTACAACAGTGGGTTGTATGAGCTCCTCAACGACATAGACGTTGTGCAGCGTATTAGTATCCAGCGGATGCGCTGGCTTGGCCATGTCGTTCGTATAGAGGAGGATGCTCCGGCGAGATGAGTATTTGATACGGGGATCTGTGGAAGCCGGCAAAGAGTACGACCTTGTATCCGTTGAAAGGACCAAATTGAGGAAGTCCTGTCATCGATTGATGTGACCAACTGGCGTAGGCGCACAATAAACACAGGCGCCTATAAGGATGAGTTGCGGTAGGCCGTAATTGGTTAATCGGGTTGTTATGGCCAATTAAGTAAGTAAGTAAAACATTTTCCTGGACAAACTGTACATATATATATGTATGTAAGTGTATAGAAGAAAACAATAATAACAATAGCGCAAAATACATACTCAAATAAGATGTAGAAAAAACTAGAAAACGAAATTACCACAACAACAATCGCGCAAAAAGAGGAAGAAGACTTAAAATGCTTGCGTATAAATAATTATACGATTTTGTTCTTGTTTTCGTTTTCGCTTTCCTCTTAAGAATAATCCATTTAAACCCATAGACATTCATTCATTCCTTTGGCGATCATAACAACAATAACAGCAACAACAAGCATGCATTACTATAGGCACAAGTGGTTGTAAATATTGGATGCACCTTACGACCGATATTGACAACAATAAAATTAACAATAACAACAACAACAATCACATTGACATTTAAAATTTCTTTAAACAAAATGTGTTTACAAAGCTTTTTTAAGACAGAAAATATTACAAACGGAACTTAAACAAAGAGAATCAGCAAATCTGTAAGGTGGGCACAAAAGGGGAGCAGAATAATCGGCTCCTCTTATGCAAAACAAAAAATATGAAATAAACACGCAATACTTGCGGCTGGAATTCCATAATATTTTGCAACACAAAGAGACTTAATTGAAATAAGGAAAAAAAAAACGGGATGACTTAGATAATTTATTGTAAAATGAAAAATATTTAAATAGAGAACAAAAACAAAAACAAAAAAATAAAACAAGAAAATAAAATAAAAAAATAAAGGTATTATAAAACTATTTATAGTAAATGCGCATTCTTCTTTTTTATTTACTTATGACAACAAAAACAACAAAGAAATGCAGCGAAATTGTACAGCAATAATGGCCACGGAAAAGGCTTCATATATTGAAAAAAAAAGGAATGACAACAACGACTAAAATGGCAACAGTAAAGGCTTTCTAGTCTAACTGAAGTGTGCCAGAATTTAATATATTTGTAAACATATTATACATTCTACTTTATCGTGTTGTATCATGAGGAGACAATGCGGGTTTTTAGTCGGTATACCCAGTGGGAGAGTCCGACAAACCATGTCTGGTGACGACCTTCATGAATGCATAAAGCAATTTTCCTCCTTCCCGCAAAAAAAAAATCATGTTGTCTTATAAAGGCTTATCAATTTTTCGGTTTCAAAAGTTGGGTTAAATAAAACAGGCTTATCAGCTATGATATCAATGGAGCCTTCACTTTCATTTGGATCTTGCCAACTGCTAATTGATTGCTTAAACAAGTCGATCCATTTGAAGCAGCTTCGATCACTTTTCCGCACATTTATGGCGGTATTTTAACTCTAACATGATGAAAATTGGTTTTCAAATGTGCCAGTGTTTAAATTTATCCGCACAGACGTATTTCTACGAAAAAAGTAAAGCGACTATCAAATTTGATGACTTGGGTTTCAATTAACTTCGCCAAAACCTAAAATTACTCTTTCAGAGGCCCAAAAGCGGTCGAATTATGGGGCAAATTATAGAAAAAAAAGTCTTTTATTATATGATAACAACGCTACGAATGGTTCCCTATTTTCGAAAAAGAAAAATAGTAATCAAGGACATCTGCAGGCCATAATATACCATAAACAGTCTCTATCTGCTAGCAATGAATTACCTATTCACGTCCTTTATAATCGCCGTAGCTTAATACGTAGTGGGTTGGTTTATTAGATGTAAGGCCTTGGTTAAAAACCTTCAGTCAGCTATATGGACCTAGTTACTCACACCACTTGTGTGTGCTAATTTTATACATGAGTGGCGGTACCTATAGTTTAAAGTCGACTCCGAACGACAGATTATTTTGCGAACTTTCATGGCAAATTTATTTGCTCCCAGAGTTTTTGCTAGAGGAAGTCACCGAAATTTTTTTTTCATATTTTCGATTAGATGTGTGGCCTGGGGGGCCGACACACTACCTATTAGACTACGGCGACCTCAACAACACAATGTAATACAAAAAACCGACTACCACTCAGTAGATTTTTGGCAAAAAAATTTCAAATTGCCATGAAAAGTTTCTCAAAAATCTGTCGTTCGGAATCGACTTCTAACTTTAGGTGCTGGCACTCATGTATAACACACACAACGTAAGTGGTGAGGGAAATTATGTCGTAATCCTGACTGAAAGATTGTTATGATCAACTATCTAAGAGACTATAAGAAAATTATTCGAATTGAAGTATCCACCAATTGAAAATTGAAGAAAATTCGACACTAAAAGCCTGATGTTCTACCAACCAATCATGATCAGTTGGATTTTATAAGAAAGGAGATGCAAAACCAAACATAAAATGCACCATAATTCGCTATAAAATAGGCCAAAATTAAGAGAATGCCGTGTAATCGAAAAAATTTTAATAATAATTTTCTGAAAATGGCATAAAAACCATTTGATGTTTGGAATAAACGTTTTGACTGTTGCATTTTTTTTTTGGAGGTAGACGATTTTTATTGAAAATTGCAATTATTCTGTAACCTAATTTTAGTTCGATGAACATTTTCAAAAAAAAAACTAATTTTTGAATTAAAATTTACATGTGTTGTTTACTAAGATAATGACAAAAATAAATTTTTCCTGTGCACTTCTCAGTTCAATTCCTTTCATATTATTTAATAAACATTTCTTTCGAATAACATCAGTTATGAACTCAATGACTGAACTGATTAAATTCATGTTGACCTCTTCTTTACGTCAAACCGAGTCAAACAGTCTGTCCTTAACAGCGATTTTATAAAGAAAATTTAAAAAAAAAATTTACATAAAATTTAATCAATTGAAGAATAAATTACTCCATTTATTTATTTAATAAGAACATTGTCGTCAGCACTTGTAGTATAGTGTTGTGGTAATTGTAAGCAATCAAAACTGATAAAAATCAATTCAAAAAATTTTATCAAATTTACATGTGTAAACTGCACTCACTCACTTACTTACTTACTCACTCTAGGAAAGTCACTTGCTATTTAAACTCAATTTAAAAACTAACAATTTATTTTTAAATTATTAACTAAAAAGGAAAAAAAAACAAAACGCAAAATCGGTTAATTTCTTTTATTATTGATAACTATTTCCAATTGAAATTGTTGTGATGCATGTTATTGGTAAATCAAGATACTTATGCGGCAACTGGTACGAAAATATCAGATTGAACATTGATTGACAATTGAGACACTATAACCAATATATACATATATAGATACATATGTATGTATGTACATGTTTATATATTGTAAAATATAATAAAAATTTATTTAAAATAATAATCAAATAAATTTACACAATTGACTTGAATTACTTTCATTTGTAAATTGTACACTGAAGGTTCCCAATAACGTCTATTTCGTTAACTTTTTTGCTTTTTTTTGTTTGTTTTTTAATAAGAATAATTTTTTTTCTCTATTTGTTTATTTATTTTCTTTATTTTATTCTCTTAAATTTATTAAATTTCATACAAAAAAACAAGACAATATTTATGCCAATAACAATAGGAACAACATGTGTTGTTGTAGAAATTCGCGACCGAACTAAAAAAATTCAAACTTGTTGGCTGTACAAAATGTTAAACGTTCAGCTGAGTATAGGTTCAGCTGCTAATAGGTAGTACAGTCGCTGATAAAATTAGACATACATAAACAAAACAAAATAAATAAAAAGAAAACTGAGGGGTAACCAATTATGAATTTTTTTATTGATTTTTTTTTAGCATATTTTTGACCAGCATATTTAACTTACATAAGACTATTGACTATTGAGAAGAAGCTAGGCCGTAATCCTGACTGAAGGGTTGTAATGGCCAATTATGTATTTATGTATGTAAAACAATTGACGTTAAAAACAAATCTATAATTTTTGCATGTATCTTTTCATTGCTCCATCATTTTTATTGTTCCTTTAAGCACAAATAAACTCCTATATGCCATGGAATATCGTAATGGGTTCTATAATGATAGGGTTACCATCTATCCTTGCCTAGAAACAATGTCTTCTTTAATGTATTGGTTTTTCGTATTGAATTTAGTGCTGAGTAAGTTTAGTCATTGAATCCTTACTTTTCTTCTTTCTGAACTTCCTCTGAGAGCAACCTCACTGGGTGGCCAAGAAGATGGAAGACTCACAATTTGCTGTTCAAGAGCTGTTAATGCTCCATGGAAAATAGTACCGTTTGTGGGCGAGCAATGATGTGCAATGTTGAGAAAGTTTTTTTCCTGCATAAATTCCCATAAAGCTCGTTGTTAATGTTATTCTTTGTAAAGGGCAGGGGTTTCCTACATGGGCTATTCGATGGGAAAAACGATGTATTTCTTAAAACTCTACAACCATCATTCACGTAGCAATTCAACGAAGTTTTGCACAGCCTATGATTAAGGATTATTTTCCGCTGTATTGGATTGGATCGTTACATTACGTTACGGAACATTACAGCTACTATAATGGAAAATGTAGGCCATAACTTTACTTACTTTAGTTGATCCTGTCTGGACCATCATTCCTATTATTTTATTCTTGGAGCTTGGACGGAAGGAATAGTGGAGACAACTAGAAGTCTCCTCAACCTTCAATACGCAGTCCGGACGCGGATGTGAGCATGAAGGCGGCCAAAGGACAAAAAGGACTCCACTCCGAAGTAATATTACCGTAGTTCCGGAGTGGGTACGAGGGGGGGATTTAGTGGGTGAGGGCCCCACACACGGAGGACGTGACGACTTCCTCTATGGTGCGGTTAGGTACATTTGCCCCTCCTCGGCGTAGAAAAAAAAATTGTTCTATTCTATCCGTAAGAGTTTGGAAAATGCAAACCCAAACCAGAACCGTCAACTCAGTTGAACCTGCTTGGACTATTATTTACACAAACCCCCCGCAAATGACTGCAAACCTTTTCGATGGCATTGATCCATTTTTCATTGCCATACGCCATCCGCTGTAGAATCGGGACTATTTTGAGTTTCGGTTGAGCTTCAGATTTCAAAAATCATTGCATGGAATGTTCTTTTCATATAAATTTTTCCTCTTAATGGTCTATCGTCCTATAAAACTGAATAAGCATTTGCGCTCCTGTATCCAATATTTTCATTTGAACTGTAATTAGATACCCCCTTGGAAAATATCGCTTTAAGCGTATGAGTAACAAAAAAATAAAATAAACATTTCATAATTGTTATCGATTTTTTTTATTCTGTCTGTTAATTAACAATTTTTCTTTAAGTGTGTGGAAACATTACGAACAATAGAATGAAGGAAAAATAAAACAAAAAACAAAACCATCGGTTGGTCATTAACAGTAGCAAACAAAATTGTTTAAATCATTGACTAAAATGATTGAAAGGAAATGATTCTTAACAGAACAAAATTTGCCCTTAGTACTGTTAGCTATTTAACAGTATTCATCTGAACAAGTCCAATTTTTTAGGAGCTAATTTTGTGAAGTATTCTAGGTCTATGAGTACCATACTACAGGTAAAGGAAGGTTCCAAGGCCTCTTAATATAATCAGCAATATAATCACATATAAAGTCATAATGATGTTGAGAAAATTGGCTTTGAAACTGTCAATTTTTTGCTTGAAAAATCTCAAGATGATCAGTAACGATTTTGGAACATTTAAGTACACCATACAGACTATATGCAAATGTTAGTGCAGAGGATTCTCTTTCGAACTGTGGTAGTGGAATAGCTGGAATAATCTTTATTCTTACCACCCCATTTCAACATTTTTGTTCACAAATAATAAGGATCATAATGAGAATTGTATTTGCAATAATTGTAAGAAGACTAATCTACTATTGCCACTGTTAAACATTTAACAGTACTCTGTTAACAGGAAAGTTTACCCAGTTAGAGGCAAAAAGTGGCGATGCTAAAAGTGCTTCACACAGTTAATTTTCAGGCATATGTGCCAGCAATTTTGTTTGGCACTGTACCATATATATAGGCTAGATATGACGCTTTAACTTGTCATTTTACAATGCAGTTAAACTATACTCTATTGCTACATTAGAGATATGTATATACAGATTTAAGGACATTTATAGATTTTTTTTATAAATTAATTAATAACGCTAAATGATAACACATGGTGAAATACATACGTACGTACGAATAATAATTTATTGATTATTTAAATTTTCTTTTCAAAGTAATACAACCAATAAATTAGACATTTCAATATTCATTTTATTGAACACATTGTGTAAGTCTTTCAATTTATTTTACTTAACAGTTATAACTAAAGGCTAAGGCTTTAACTTGTTCATATATTTTCAGTTACTTTTCATTGACGTATAGGTATGGACATACATATGTGCGTAACGTACATATGTACAGTAAGACCCCGCTTAACGCGGGGGTTACGTTCCAATAAGTTCCAGCGCTAAACGAAACAGCGTTAAACGATGCAACTTAGCACGACGACGGAAATCACATTTGGAATTATTATTCTGGACAGACTTACAAAAGAGCGTAGAAAGAGAACATAATATACACCGTCGCTAAATAGTGCACCGGTTTTGGTTGATGCATGGCCGTTTCATTTGCATACGTATCAACAAGTATCAATACAGTGTGCGATTAAGGAAATCCCAATACTACAGCATAATACTGAAATAGCGTTAAGCGGGGTATTACTGTACATACTATGCAATCCAATTGGACTTTGTAACGTGTGGCAATTGCTTGGTAAACTAACCAGTTTAAACTGCATTCGGTTAATAAAATGAAAAATTTATTTGGCATTCAACAACAACTGTTTGCAACTACCACTAAGTAAAAGAGCAGAAATATTAAACGAAAAAAAAATAATATAGAAGATAAGGAAAATGCTGTTGAGCAATTGAAATGTTCAGTAAAACAAACAGTGATTAATTATTTAATTGAACAAGGAAAACTTATGGTAGAGCTAAGATACAATTGGATTTTGTATTAAAAGCTCAACAAAATGAAAACTTAAGCAGCTGATTTGATAATAAAAAAAAAGGTTTCGAATAAATATTGCGGATGATTCAAGTTATTACAATTCGTTTGTAGAGTATTAATGAAGTAATATGATCAAAGAATTTAATGAATTTTTAAGTGATTAACCAACTGCTCGTTGCGAAATAATTGAATTTCAAAACAGTGTTAAAGCAATTTTTTAGTGAAATCTCTGGTATTTTTCTTTGTTTTTGCAATAATAATAATGTTAATTTTTAATGTGTATGAAGATAAATTCGAATTTGAAAATTCAAGACGCAATTTATAAATTTTAGCAGCGCCACATTTAGCAATAACAGTCCAAAATGTTGCCTTAACAGAGTAAAATTTTCCTTAACAGAGCACTATTCTCTGCTTAACAGTATCCATCAGAACAAGATCACTTTTTTAATAACTAATTTCATGGTATATAATAGGTTTATGAGTACCATGTCATACTCAAATGCAATGGTAGTCCTCTTTCGAACCGTTGTAGCGGAATAGCTGGAATAATTTTAAGAGTTGAGAAAATTTCCGTTCTCCAAATAATAATGATCATTATGCCAATTATATATTATTGTAAATACATACATACATAATTGGCCATTACAACCCTTCAGTCAGGATTACGACCTAGCTTCTCACACCACTTATGTTGAGTGCGTTAATTTTATAAATGAGTGGCGCGACCTACAGTTTAAAATCGACTCCGAACGACAGATTTTTGAGAAGCTTTTTATGGCAATTTTTACTCTCAGAGTCTTTGCCAGAAATCTGCTGAGAGGAAGTCGCAGAAGAAATATTTTTCGTTTTGATGTCTGACCTGGGATTGTAAATAGTCTGAAATAATTGCAGTAGTAGTTTCATCTACTTATTGCCACACTGAAACAGTTAACAGTGTTCTGTTAATAGCAAAGTCTACCCTGTTAAAAGGCAAGAAGTATGGGCGCTGCTAAAAATTGTGGGTTTGCGTCTTTGGTTTTTAAATTCGAATTTATCTTCACACACATTCGTTTTTAAGCAGATTATTAAGTTTATTTTGTATATTCTGTAAAAATGATTTTTAAATTTGTTTAATAAAATTTAATTGAGAATCACATGTCGTTGACACGTGATCAGAATGATAAATTATTGCATTTGAAATGGAGGAATGATGATGATATGTGTGTGTGTGTATAAGTGTCGCATGATACAATTTTCTACTTTTTTTTAAATACAATAAATTTCTACTTCTATTGAAATGAACAGAAAATTATATAAAAGAAATTCATTGTAATTGAATAAACGAATAAAGAACGCCATTATGGCATGCAAACCTCACAGTAGCTTCTCTGACAAACATTTATAGAAAAATGCAAAATATTGTAGGTGATAGACACAATACCAACTCACAAGGTGATTGAGAATTTTCCATAATTTTTTATTGCACTGTTTTATTTCGCCTTAAGAAATTTAACACTTCTTTTAAAGCACAGTTTCTACTTTTCTTAATATATTTCCGACATGTCACAAATTAAAAAAAGGATATAGAAGATTGATGAAAAATGAATCCAAGTTTTTCAGTCCAACTGTTACATGTTTTCAGCAAAGGGAATGTTCAAAATGCTTAAAGTCAAGTCCTAATTAATATGGTCCGACGAAACGAAGAATAATTTGTTTGGATAAAATCCACCAGGAAAGCTACACAAAAAAAGACAATTGAGTTCGGTGGTGGTTTGTTGATAATTTGAAGTATCTTCTCCTTATCTGGCATTGATCTAAACATCTGGACTCTGACACTAATCATCGTTATTTTATTTATTTGAATATTCTAAACAGCATTATGCTTCACTCTTCCTAAGAGAAATTGGAACGAAGTACTATCATGAAGGACTTACTAACTTGATCATTACAACCCTTCGGTCCGGAAACGAATTTCTCACAGTACCCATGTTGTATGCGTTAATTTTATCCATGAGTGGCGGAAAATGCAGTTTAAAGCCGTCTCCAAACGACAGAATTTTTGAAAAACTTTTAGTGGGATTTTTATTTACTCTGAGAGTTTTTGCCAGAAATCTGCTAAGAAAAAGTCCCAAAATGGGTTTTCGTATTTCATTTTGTTCGACATGTTTGAATCACGGCCCCAACACACTACTTACTAGACTATGGCAACTTCTACATGCAAAACAGCGATTATAAATATTCAACTACAACTGGGGTCTTCTTAAATACATACATACATACATAATTGGTCATTAGAACCCATCAATCAGGATTATTGACCTAGTTTCTCACACCACTTATGTTGGGTGTGTTAATTTTATACATAAATGGCGGGACCTACAGTTTAAAGTCGACTCCGAGCGACAAATTTAATGAGAAACTTTTCATGGCAATTTTATTTACTCTCAGAGTTTTTGCTAGAAACCTCCTGAGAGGAATCGCCGAAAAAATATTTTTTGTATTTTGTTTTGATGTCTGGCCTGGGACTCGAACCCTGGCTTTTACGTCGAATAAGCCAACACACTACCTACTAGACCACGGCGACTTCTTAATTACATACATGGAAATAAAATTTATTTTGTTTCTCTAGAGAGTTTTCAAGAGTAAAACATCGCCTTTTCAGCCTAAAATAATACAAATGTCTTTAAATTAAAACGCATTTTATCTATCCAATGAGAAATAAAATGTAAAAAAACTTTGACAATTCAGTGTCTCCCTATTATTTCTGCCACCAGTGTAAATAAATCCATTAGCAATAATTTTAAATTTCATTCTTTGCATGTTTCTTGCTTCATTTTCAAAGGTCATCTTCCGGTTATAAAATTTATTTAACCTGGCAAATTATAGTGTTTTTTTATTAGTCAAACAGAAGGAAAAAAATCAATAACTTTAAACACGTTATATTGCAAATCAGTAGTCGTCACATTATTATCAGTAAAATGAAGAAAAAAAAAAATATTATTCACACGTTTATTATTCTTTCTTTTTAGTCTTGCTTTCAACCATAATTCGTTTGGTATAAATCATCATCATTGGGTTATAAAAAGTTTTAATTGACCTGTTGGCATACTAAACAACATGAACCAGAATACTTTGAAGTATAAAATACTATCACGTGATATGAAATATCTGATTAGGCAAAGAGTCTGTCAATGTGATGGTCTACATTATTAGATATTTATTAAATGTTTTGTACAGGAGGCAACTGTTGTTATTATTTGTTATCGTAGTTCTTGAAAGGAGTTTGTCTAATGCCAATAATGTCATGTTTTATACCAACTTTTTCCTAGACATATCACTTTAATTACAATCCGACTAACCCAGACGTGGAATGGTTTGTCTCTTTTGTCACCATATTGTGGATTCTATTATATTCTATATTCAGGCCTGATTATGTCTTTGAAGCCTATCCTGTCCAACGCCAAATGTGTATTTCGGCAAATGGTACAATAGGAGCACCTACGACAACATCATTTTATTCTCTTTTCCGTATTCTCCTCAAATCCAGCTGTTCTTGATTGCTCAAACACAAACTTTAATGACTCAGATTCTATAAATTTTGACAATTTACAGATGCCTACTAATAAGCACTGTGTTGGAAACACTTCCCTGCTTTTAATCGTTCGTCTATGTCAAAAAATGATGCTACAGTTAAGGCCTGCTTATGGCTTACGATATATCAGAAAGATATTAACATTTATAGGCCAACTCTGATATTTAAGCATTGTCAGCACCGATTGCTAAGCTTTTTAAAAATTGCACTGCACTTCAAGAAGTATATTAGTTAAATAAGTTCATGAAAGATCTCATTAGGTAATCAGACATTAGATCCCGAGTGATCGATACCGATAGGTATTTTAAAAAAGTAAAAAGTTCTGGATAAAACTAAAACATGAGTCCAAACAACTTCCAATTTCTCCAACTAGTTAATCAATGTATAATAAAGTGAATGCAATTTTTTATAATTTTTTGTCGAGAAAACTTATTTCCACTTCAATGATTGCTGGGACATTTGCACGCGATGCATGATAACACAAATAAATCCGGAACGAGCAACTTGCTAGTATATGATTTAGGATACACTATGGCGACAATGAGGACCTTGCATTTGTGGTTAATGGCAGAAGCATGCCAATAGAATTTGTGTGTTGTCAACTGAAAAACATTCTATTACAGCAAATTTCAACAATAATTTCCAAACCAAAATGATAATGATGTTATGGCACATGTACAATATTATCATATCGTATGATTAAACTACATTCAATTTAGATTGGAAAATATTTCTAACAAGTAGACATTACATATTCTATTATTATAATCCAGCAAATCCATTGAAGCACAACCGTTTACAAGTATTTTATGGGGAAAATTTACCATAAAATTCCATTCGATAATAACTATTAAGGTGTCATATGCATATGTATGTGATTATCGAAAACAATAATTAAAGAAAATTAAATTAAATACAGTTATTAAACGGTAATATCTATACAATAGCGTTATTTGAAAATTAATCCACATAGTCATGAACAATAAAATGAAAACGTTTTTAAATGAAATAGAACCTGGTGTAATAAAATTAGAAACAAGTTTATGAAACAATAGAATTAAAAATCATTTAAATAACAATAAAACAGAATACCAAAATGAAAGTCTGTAATTAAAAATAGTAATAAAACGTTTAATAATGTTGTTAAACTATTTAACATACAGAGCTACGGTGTTAAAATGTAATGCGTTAAATTAAACCGATTAGCTTAGATGAGTTAGCGAGTTTTCTTGGAGGATGTTAGACGTACTGTGGCACACCGAAAAAAAATGCAAAGGAAGTACTCTTCTCTCCGCACGCGTAAAGCAAATTATCGTGGTACTAGAGACTATCCAAGACCAACTCTGGTATTGAGATCTGGGGTATACGGCATAGTATCATCCACGTTTTTGTCAAGACTGCTACTGCACATATTCAGAAATGCTTCCCATGTAATGCTTAAAGTTTTTCTGATTTTTTGTGATAATTTCCCTGCGTTTAATGTGTAGGGATTTCATATGTGTGCTTCAAGACAATGAGTACAAATTTCATTATACTGGAATTAGGATTGCCATCATACTTAGGTAAGAGGACGTGTAGTTGTCATTGAGACAAGTACAGACGAGTAGACAAGCACCCGGAGGTCAAGCTGACCCACTGTATAACTTACATTATACTTACTTGAATAATTCATAAATAATTGAATCATTTACTGTCGGTCTCGCACTAAAAATCGAATCAAATTAATAAAAAAATTATCTTCAGCCTGATATTTCCATTAAAATTTCTCTTTTGCTAGGAAGTACGTTTTTAAAATACGTTGTTGAAGCATCTTTTCGTCAAAGCACTAACTCTTATGTGGTGAAGACGTTATGATCTATTCCCCCCATTGTAATGAAAAGTTATGTCCACTTAAGCCGGTGCTCCAATTACTTGCGATAATTATCGAATAGTTATAAACGAGTACGTAAGACCGCTTAATTATGTTTTAAATTGACTAAGGACCACCGTTCCAAAGTTACATTACATTTCTAACATTCCATCGAATGGTTAGGTAAAGATAGACTATCCCGTAGTAGTACCATTATACCTATATTACCATTTTTGTCATCCTGACAAACAAGTTCTGCCTATAAATTCTATCTGGCCATATATTTTTTATAGAAGGTTCTCAAATGAGGAGGAGTTGGAGACTGTCGAACATCTCCTCTGCAACTGCCCAGCCCTTGGTAGGTTGAGGTTGAGGACCCTTGACAGGGGCTTCTTTGAAAACTTGAGTTCTGTGTCGAGAGCCGATATCAAGACTCTCCACAGATTCATTAGCAGCTTGGGCTGGTTGAAAGGTGCTAGGGCTTCATAAGTGTAGTCGCACTCTCAACCTCTATTTGTTTTGTGTTTGTTTCTTTTCATTTCTCCGTTTCCCATTCTCCCTCCCCTTCCCTACATTCCTATATCCTCCATTTCCTTCCTCCCCTAAGGACAATGTACAATGGGCCAATTTCGACCTCCGGGTACTGTGCTTGTCTTGACCGACAGGTGCACGTCCTCTAACCTAACCTAACCTTCTCAAATGTGGATGATATTTTGTGGTATTCACTTCTTTATTGTCATTACAACTTCTGCTGAATATGCCTAAGGACCAGAGTACTGATTGAAGGCATGGTGTTGAAATATCGAAGTCGTCGTAGTCTAGTAGATAGTGTGTTGACTTATTAGACGTAAAGCCAGGGTTCGAGCCCCAGGCCAGACATCAAAACAAAAACTCTGAGAGTAAAAAAAAACTTGCCATGAAAAGTTTCTCAAAAAAAAATCTGTCGTTCGAAGTCGACTTTAAACTGTAGGTCCCGCCACTTATGTATAAAATAAACACACACAACATAAGTGGTGTGAGAAACTAGGTCAATAATCGTGATTGAATTAAGAGTTGTAATGACCAAATATCAAGCGTGCAAAGAATTTGATTTATGTTATACGGTGCTCAAATATGCATGTTTACTGCAGTAAATCGCATGCGTAAATCGCAATAAATGCCATTATTGAGCTCAATATTTCATATAAAGTCTCAATTAATTATTACGCAATAAATAAGCAAATTGTTATAATATTGAAAAAAAATTTGAATTAGTTAGTTATTAGCTTTTAAATGAACATTGAGTAAGCTGAATTGAGTATATTATTATGTTTGAACACTTAAAATATTGTACTTGTTAACCTAATTTTGATTTAATAAAAGTACATATCTGAACATAGTATTAAGGATTTCTATACATAATACTTTCACATGCTTAAGCTCAAACGAATTTAAGCTGAAAGTATCAATTATATCTGCGGGTTCTTCTCAATAGTTAAATTCACTTTGTGACTTACTGTAGCCACACATATTTTAAATTATTGTCAGAACTTTCATTATAAAATTTCCATTGATAAATGGATAGAAGAATTTTATTTGATAACAAAACAAAACAAAAAATATAATCAAACTCATAATAATTTAATTTTCATTCACTTACAACGAATTCAAATAGTTTTCTTCTATTGTGGCCAAACTTTAAAGAACTTACATTTTTGAATTTTTATTACAAATAGAATATGGACAGATATCAAGTGTTTTCATAATTAAATTATCTTTATACGACAGACAATATTTATAAAAGATAATAACTTATCAAGAAACTGTTTGTGCTTTTCCATTATTACCGATAAAGTTAAAACAAAGGATTTCTAGAATGAATGTGTTTGTTAGTAAATATTTTTTTTTATGAATATGAATAAAATTTTGATAGAAAATTAAGTGCAATCTTAATTCCTTAGATATTGTCGCTGTGATTGTGACTTCTAATAGTAAAATGCTTAAAGCGTCGTTTAATTAATGACTGTGAAGATCAATTCGAATAGAACTGGTAAAGACAAAAACCAAAAATTTTAACATAGCCAATGTTAAAGTTAACAGAGCAATGTTAAGCGTTTAACAGTAGATTCAAAGTGGGCATAGATGAAATCACCCAAGTGTTGGTTACCGGAGAATGGACTATGACTGTGAAGATCAATTCGAATATAACTGGCAAAGAGAAACACAAAAAATTTTAACATAGCTAATGTTAAAGTTAACAGAGCAATGTTAAGCGTTTACCGGTAGATTCAAAAAGTGGGCATAGATGAAATCACCCAAGTGTTGGTTACCGGAGAATGGAATACCAACTCAATTACTTAAAAGTTATACCCCAAACTTGAAACAGGTTCACTGATAATTTGAAAATTCTTTTGAAAATTAAATACTTTTGACAAAAAAATTATTTGTTTTAACAATATCTGCAAAGGATTAGCGATATTGTGGAAAAATGGAACTTGCAGAACGGTATCCCACTATATATCCACGTTATCAAACTACTCATTCTTCAAATGAGCAAAAAATGCTCTGTACAATGCACCTAGTAAACTAAGTAGCCATGGTATAAAGAATTCCAAAACAGATTTCCTTACGATCGAGCGTTACTTGGGGCCGGAGATACAAGTAATGAAGATAATTCTTTACTTCAAATGAGCAAAAAAAAGCGGTCTATATAAATGGGACTAATCAAGGATTTCAAAACAGTTTTTGCTACGTTCGGGCGTTAGTTGTGACCGGAGATATAGGCGACGAAACTACTTGTTGTTTTTAAATGAGCAACGAATGGAGCTAAATCGGATAAAAATGGACTTGTAGGGAAAAAGTTATAGTGGGCTGTAGTATCGAGGATTCCAAAACAGGTTTCCTTACGGTCGTGCGTTACTTCGGATTGGAAATATTGGGTGATTTTTTCACTTAACCTTCTTCTGTTATCTTTAACATAAGCTCTGTTAAAATTCTTGATTTTTGTCTTCGGTAGTTAAATTCGAATTTATTAAGTGAGAGTAATAATACAGACACAAAAAATTCAAAAATATTTTTTTTTTCTTCTCTTATTTCAAATCAATTCACTGATTTTTGTCTTCGGTAGTTAAATTCGAATTTATTTTTACACACATTAAGTGAGAGTAATAATACAGACACAAAAAATTCAAAAATATTTTTTTTTTCTTCTCTTATTTCAAATCAATTCACTAAACCCTCTTGCCGTTAACATTTATTTGTTTGAATAAAAAAGACTAGAGCGATTAAATAACCTTTAGATTATAAACAAACAGTAGTAAAAGCAAGTACAAGTATTGATGAAATGTTTGTTGTCCCCAGTTAATCATAATAATTTTGTTCACGTTTCTATTGGTTGACCAAAAAAAAAATATTTTTTAAACGTTTTAATATTAACGCTTGTGCAAACACGTTTAATTGTGTTGCCATCCATTTCTAATTTCTATTTAATTAGCAATTGTTTAATTAGTAAATATTTAAGCATTTTGTGGCTCTAGTTTTGTGTTTGTTATTGTGTCAAATACAATTTATTTCAAGGTTACTTTCATCAAAAAGAATTAAGAAATTGGAGCTGAAAACTATTTATATTTAGAATTTGATCAGTGAGTGATATGTGAGTGCGCTGGCAATGTATTAGAGCCTGATGTGTGTGCAGATAAATTTAAAAACCCAAAAAACCAAAAATTTTAACAAAGCTAATGTTAAAGTTAACAGAGCTATGTTAAGTAGTTAACAGAAAATAGTCAAGGAAGAAATCACCCAAATATACGATATCAGAGAATGGAACACATATTCCATTCCTTTAAAATTGTGCTCCACACATTCCTGAGTAGAACAGCTACTCTGGTAATTCGGTAATTCTTTTGAAAATTAAAAAACATCGACAAAAATTTATTAGATTGTCGGGGTAGGATGATGGATCTTGTGGAAAAATGGGACTTGTTGCACATATCCCACTATATACAAATTGTAGCCTAAGGTATTCCTAATAAAACCCTATAAGTCGTATCTCCCAAATAATTTTAGAACTTGAGATATCGGGCTTCAAATATTGCCTATGTTAACAGTGTCTGGGTGGGATGAGGGATGATGGATATTGTGGAAAAATGAGACTTGCTGCACATATCCCACTATATGCAAATTGTACCATTAGGTATCCCTAATAAAACCCGGACAATCTAATAAATTTTTTTCGATATTTTTTACTTTTCAAAAGAGCTACCAGAGCAGCTGTTCCACTCAGGAGTGTGTGGAGCACAATTTTAAAGGAGTGGAATAGGTGTTCCATTCTCTGATATCGTATATTTGGGTGATTTCTTCCTTGACTATTTTCTGTGAACCACTTAACATTGCTTTGTTAACTTTAACATTAGCTCTGTTAAAATTTTTGGTTTTTGTCTTTGCTAGTTAAATTTAACTTTATCTTCACACACATTTAGAGCCTGTCAGTGTGATGATTGTGGATTCAATTCACACCAGAGACACTTGTGTGTTATTGATTGTCAAAATTAGTAAATTAAAGTTTGAAATGCTTCTGATCCCAACTTTTTTAGTAAAATGAATATTTTTAAAATCTTGCATCTTATCTACTAGATTTAACAGCCGTCGATTATTTTCTATTTTCAAATCCTGTTCGATGGTAAAAACTTGCGAGAAATGTAGAGAAAGTGCTTGTTTTTCCTAGTTAGATGGGCTTTCTTAAAAGCCTTGATAACATTCCAGATTAACCAAGACATTCAACGTTTCTAACGAAAACTTCTTGAACTATTGCGAGTCTAGATCCAGCGGCATACATTTCCTAGTAAACTCTTATCAGTAAACTCTTTCCAAGCATTTGGAATACTAAACGAGGATGAATACATTGGATTTTTACCCATATTTTCGATTTTATGTTTTCGCTTTTATAAGATCTTGGTAGATATTAACTAAGTGCGCATGCATATGTTTCCACAATACAATATGGTGTTGACTGTTGTTGTTCGCAAACCAAACAACGTGGCGCCAAATTGAGTAGAGTGTGGCCGAAGAGTTACTTCATGTACTAGTTTATAAAAGCCAGTTTCGAAAAACGTAATTCATACGTCGTATAAACTGCTTTTGATTATAAAATTTAACTGATTTGAACTGAAGTAAAATGATATAAAAAAGTTAAAGAAATAATATTTCTTTTATCAAGGCAACCCAGTCACAAGAATGGCACATAATAATATTAAAAAAATAATTTTTCTTATGCTATGAATAATAAATACTAGAACTAGTAGATTGTTTCTATACAATATTTTTACTTAACAGCTTATGAGGTGTGGAAGAAATCTGCGGCCATATTTTTTGAAAACAATTCCCCTATAAATGTAAATGCTTATGTGCAATACAATAAAATAAAGACAAAATAAAATCTTTTATTCTATTATTATCGTAAATTAAAAAAAAAAAAATAAGTCAATAAACAAATTAAAAAAATTTTAAAGACCGAAACGTTTGTTTTTGATAAACAAATGAAAAGAAACGTGCTCGATGACGTTGTTTTTATTATCAATACGGTTTACCCTGCACTTAAAGAAACAGTCATGTTTAGTTTATTATGTATTAAGGCAACGTATAATAAAATGTTTTAATATTAAAAAAAAATAAATATTAAGGTATGTATTTTAAATTAATTTTAATTTAATTTTATTTTTTATGTGAAGGTAAATTCGAATTTGAAAATTAAAGACGCATTTTATAAATGAAAGTACATATTTTAGCAACGCCACATTTGGCGTTAACAGAGCAAAATTAAGTCTTAACAGAACACTGTTAGCTGTTTAACAGTATCCATCTGAACAAGCCTACTTGTTTAGATGCTAATTTTAGGACAATACATAATCAAAAGGAGGTTCCATCTCTTAATAATGATATGGTATTGTGAAAATTGTCTTGGAAATTCTATTGACATTCACTAGAAGATCAGTGGCCATTTTAGAACATATAAGAAATAGTACACCGTACAGACTATATGCCAAAGGATCCTCTTTCGTACCGTGGTAATGGGATAGCTGGAATAATTTTCGAGAGTTGGAATTTTCAATAGTGAAAAAATTGATTTTTGGCCAAAAATATATGAACATTTTTGACGTGTCTAAACTAAACTTAAAAGTGGTAGTAATCTAGTAGGTAGTGTGTTGGCTTATTAGACGTAAAGTCCGGGTTAGTATTCCAGGTCAGGCACCAAAACGAAATATGAACAAGAAATATTTCATCGGTGATTTTCTCTTAGCAGATTTGTAGCAAAAACTCTCAGAGAGTAAATAAACCTACTTGGAAAAAGTTTTTCATAAATTTGCCGTTCGGAGTCGACGTAAAGCTGTAGGTCTCTCCACTCATGTATAAAATTAACGCACACAACATGAGTGGTGTGAGAAGCTAGGTCGTAATCCTATCTAACCGGTTGTAATGACCAATTATGTATGTAACCTAAGCTGAATTGAACTATCAGGATGGCTGACATACGTCCATAAAAAAGTACCCTGGACATATCAGCAGAATTTTACACTATTCAATTTAACCTAACTCACAGTTTCTTTTTGGACAACCGAAAACGATTCAAGAGGTCTCAATGTTATCTGACACATGTATTGCTTACTGTAGTTTAAATGGAAGAACTGGATTCTCACATCTCATGCGGCATGCGATTGAGAGGAACGTTCCCATTAGCTGTCAATATCATGTGATTTAACCTCACTAAGCATTTTTTATGGAGGTATATAAAGTCTTATCATATAAAAAGCTAAACAATTCCGGCCCTGGAAGGCAATGCTACAGTTACCGAATCTACAACTCTTACATAAAATAATCTTTCAAATCACCGTAGTCTAGTAGGTAGTTTGCTGACGTATTAGAGAAGAAAAAATCTTGGTTCTAGAACACAATCAAATTTGAAAATTATTTCCTTCAACATTTTCCTCTCAGCAGTGTCTGGCAAAAACGTTGAGAGCTTTCTTGAAAATTTTCTCAAAAATCTGGGCAGTGGTGTTGTGCTGTTCACGGTTCGGAAAATCAAAGCCGGTTCGAGTTCGGTTCAAACCCTTGTTTATAAAAATTCGCCAAAAATTAGAAAAAAAATTAGCAATTGTTTTTAATTTTTTTTTTTTTTCAAAACGTCAGCCATTTCCCGTTGTCAGAAATCATTTTTAGTTCCAGAACGTGTTCCTGCCTAAAAAGGAAGTACCGGAGTGTTTCGGATCGACAACACCACTGCTTATGGGTAAAAATAACACGCTCACCATGAGCGTTGTGAGAAAAAGGGTTGAAATGACCCAATGTGAGGAATTCACATATTTCTTTAACAATTTTAAAAGATCACACGTCAGGTATTGTAAAATCCATGCAGTCGTTAAATGATTATTTTATTTTAGAATGTATTTTTTAAACAATATCTACAATAGGATTTGGTGTCCTTAAGTTTAAAAATTTTCCATGTTTACTGCATAGGGTGTATCTATTACTAGTACTACTACCTCTACTTTTTATAATACAATTTTGGCACTCTTGCCATAAGGAAGAATTTCTTTTGTTCCGTATTTTTATAATTTATTTTTCATAAACAAAACAATTAGAAAACAACAACAAAATAAAGCCAAACAAAATAAACAGAGAGAGAGAGAGAGAGAGAGAGAGAGAGCTCTTGCTGTTGCTCTGCCTAGATTAGCAACAGCTGCTCTGTTTTTGTGTTTCTTCTCTTGTCTGTTTCGTTTTGTTTATAAATATAACTCATACCAGGGATGGGATAGTCAATTTTTTATTTGGTTGCAAGCTAAGTTTTAAATCGAGAAGATAGATATTAAAAGTTTAATGTTTTACTGAAAGAATTTAATTTACTAAAACGTAAGGATAAAATAGTAACCCTTGATCAGTCAGTTGAGAACAGAAATTGTTAATCATTAGTACACTGTCTGGTTATATACATACACATTAATAATGAATCCACTTAAATTTCTCCTTTATAGCCTTCATCTTATACTAAGTGATTATCACCTGTTGATACTAATATTGAATCATATTGTTAGTAAAAAAAAAATCGTCCCAATAAGGCTAGCTTTCGACAGTAGGACAATAGAATTCTTTTCACTACACATCCAATGTAATATGTACTACAAAGACAAAAATGTCCAACAATCAATCAATTTCTATCATAACTTCCATGCCTGTTGCATAGATGATGAAACTATGTTCGTTTGCATGTGTATGTTGTTATGCTCATTTGAAAGTAGTAAGAGCGGATTGACAGTGTGCGATTATGTAAATTAATATGGTATTCTCGTTTCAGATATTTCACTTTATGTTGTTATTGTTCTTGGTTCTCTTGCTCGTTATGTTCTTTAATAATAATCACACAGCACTATAAAATAATCATTGTTCGCACACACACACGCAATTAAATCGCTTTTTTTTTATTCGTTCATTTAATTGTAAAAAAAAGAAAATCAAAACAACAACAATAACAACGCAGTTGAATCAAAAGTAAAATACAATTTTAAACTGCTTGTAATTAAATAGAATCTTTGTAAGTTTTATTTGTTTTTTGTTATTTATTTTTATTTTATATGATGTGTATTAATTATGTAGGATTTTTTATTGTTGTTTTTGTTTTGTTTTGTTTACGCTGTACTTTAAACCCTTTTCTTTTTAAATCCCTTGGCTATTGCGTGGGGTACACAAATTATTTTAAAGTTTTGTTCTCCCTTGGCTGTTAAGTGAGTTACACAAACATTTTTAATAATACTTTGTTGTTGTTGTTATTAAGTATAAAATAAAAGCATTTTTTGGTACCAAAAATAATCCTTAAGATGCAAAAATAAAAAGAAATTAAAACTATAAAATTGTGAACAACACGAAAACACACGTCTTTAATTCACGTCCGACTTGTTTGATTTCTCACGCACAACTAAAAAGACTGGCGCGAGTACAACGGCTACAATGAGCAGTGTTGCCGTTTTCAGTTATTACTAAACGAAATTCGTTATTTTTTTTTGTTCAAAGTGGAGTAGATGAGTAATTTTTTTTTCGGTTTTTTGGTTTTAATAAATTATTTTTTTGTTGTCAAATAATGAAATTTAATTATTGTAAATTAATAATAAGCATAATTTAGTTTTAGAAAAATCGAAAGTAAGTATGAACTCATATTTGGTCGTTATATTTTTCCTATTTTGATGATTTCTTTTGCAAATGTTGGTTACAAAAATTTTTCTGCACTGGCAACACTGATGGTGGTTGGAAAAATTCGTTCGTTCATTCAAAAAACCAAAAAAAAAACTACAAACAAAAAACAAAAACAAACGTTTGTAATTAATTCGCGCATTCTTTTTGTATGTTCGGTTTGCATAAATGAAAATTAAGCTCCTCTTTTCGCTTACTTGTGACGTTATAACTGGCGCGCAAGTTTTTTTTTTGGTTTCGTGGTGGGGGAGTTGGATTCTGTATGTCTAGTGCTGGTGGTGGGGGGAGGAAGAGGAAGAAAAAAAGAAGGTGAGTTTTTTGTTGTGTGTAAAAACTATGTATGTATTGTTTAATATCGTGTGTTGCGAAGATGGACAAAAGGAAGGACGTTAGTAGTTCAAACCGGTGTCAAGGATTGCTCTGTTATGGTGGGTTTTTCCGGCGTGTTAGTTTCTTTTCCGGTGCTATGAATAATAACGAATCTTCATCACTATACCGTTAGCCTAAAAAATTTACGGTATTACCGAGTGCATGCTCTCTAGGCTAGTGATAATTTTAGTCTCTTTCACTGAATTGCATTTGATTTTTTTGTCACCAAAGGACCACTGTCCGGCGTTAGACTTTTTTAGAGCTACATTAAAAAACGTCTCTACACGAAAATTCATTGCCACTGGATTTTGCTCAAAATAATGCTGTTCGCTCTATTGGATTTAAAAGCCCCTTTTCAGGTGATAGTGAGGATCAAAGTCACAGGATAGAAGCTAAATATTCGGCACCAACGTGAAATGTTCAGGGTCCGTGGGTAAGTTTGTGAGTTGTGAAAGTTTACACCAGGATGAAAGAGAGCAGGAAATAGCAAAGCTATCTAACAGCCTGATTGTCTTTCGAACTCTCAGCTCCTATGAAGACGACTCGATGTTATTAGAAAGATGAATTTCCTATACAGGACAGGTTAAGGCAGATCAACCTACGAGGAGGGTAGCCCTCAAGACTTTAATTAGACCAGAACCTTTGTATACTCCGCAAAAGGGAAGATGAAATCAGATGGATTTAATTTTAGAATGGAACGAGGTACCGAATTTAAAAACAATTTTTTTAAAACAGGCATCGCTTCAAGCCTGATATGTAAACTATGCGGTAGGGATACTACTCCTTCCCCTGTACAGTTATAAAATCCTTCAAAAAACAGAGTTGCCATTATGAATTTATTTTATTTTTTTTTTTTTTTGTTACTTCATCGAATACAATATAATTCCTATAAATGTTAATGTTTAGTGTGTAAATTTCAATTTAATATCGTATAAAATGATCATTTATCGTCGTTAATCGTTTCTTATTTAATAAAAATACAAAATAATGTCAATATTTACTATTCTAATTACAATACCAAATTACAACTTATAACGCCAAAGTGCGTTTTTTACCAAGTTTTTTTTTTGTTTTCTATTTTTGAATTTTCTATACAAAAATCAGTTTAAACCGTTAGCGAATACGAGAGATATGTAACGGTTATAAGACAAATTTAAATCTCTTATACTAAAAGAGATTTCTACCAATAAAAAAGTCCTTTTTGACTAGGAGAGTTTCTTTAGAAACAGCAAAACAAAATTGTTTTTTTTTTTTGTTTTGTTTAATTTATGATTCCGAAGAGGAAGTATCGGAAGAACCTGTAGTTGAGGATGAGGAACTTGGATTGCGTTTATGACGTTTGGATTTTGATTTCTTCTCATTGATAACCTCATAGCTAGGAAGTGTTGAATTACTAGATTCGGAAGAACTGCCCGTTGTGCTGGATTCTTCGATAACAGCATCAATCTTTTTCGATTTCCTATTGAAATTTGAAAATTGAACACAAAAAATATTTAAAAATTGTTTGAAAGAAATGGAAAATTTACTTTTTATCTGATTTCTCAGATTTTTTGGCATGTTTGGATTTGCGTGCCTCTACAACGTCACTGCTACAAGGCGATTTACTACGATCCCGTTTACTTTTCTTTCCTTTTTTATCCTTTCGTCTGGCACCCTTCTCTTCACTTTTGGTGGAGTAAATATTTTGGGAACTGGCGGTGGAATATCCCGTATCCTTACGTTTGCGTTTTTTACTCCTGTAGTTTTTTTTTTATTATTTATTTATAAAAAAGGAAAAAATTTTAAAAATATTGTTATTGTCACTTACTTATCTTTTTTGGCTTTCTTGCGATAGACAACTTCATCATCTGAATATTCTTTAGCCCTGTAAAAGTTTGAAATTAAAGAAAAAGGAAGAAGTTTAAAAATGTCATTCGAATTAAAATCGTGAGTTAAAAATTTACATTAAAATGCTTGAATATCTAGAACATAAGTACAGAGTTTGTTTTCCAGCTTGATTCCAGTCGACTTCTGGAGGAATAAGCTGCGTCTCAAGTCTCAAATTTTATCCGCAAGCGCAATTTTATACGCAAGCGCAACAGGTATAGAGACTTGTACAGAATTCTAAATCAGAATTCTAGAATCGATCGTAAATCCGTAAATCCGTCATAAAGACAATCTGCTTCGTACACCGAAGAACCGTAAAACACCAAAATTATACAACATCAACCCTGAAGTGTATGACTCTCGTCAAAATAATAGAAGCTTATGGTCATTCTGTTTATAATTAAAATGTCTCCGTGTAAATATTTCATACAATACAGAAACAGGGCAGATATAGTACAGCTAACTCTGGTCAATGTCGTGTTTTTTCTATGAAACATCTTCACAAGACAGTTTCTGTTTCTGCTAAATTGTGAACAAACTTGCTACAAATCTTGAGTACAGTATTCTCATCACTAGGTCATGTTATTTCAGTGTACAATCAACCAATAAAATTGATCGAAGACTACGAACTTTAATCTGCCAGTGCCCTAATCCTTGCTTAAACTCGGCTATCCAATATTTTGTAAACATATTAGAGAGTAAAATCTGGTGCGGCTCTAATGGTAGCAATAAAGGATTGCTATTCTTGTTTAGGAAATATGGTCGGACACCAGAAGCCAATATCATTAGAAATCCGTTGCCGCTCCCTTAGGGAGGCCCAGGATGATAATGCACTTTTAGGCCTGGTCTGAAATCCACTGGTTAGCCGAACAAGAGAGAGACCATCTTATATAGAGATTTGATTGCTAGACGCAGAACCTAGCTTTAGAATAGCCAAAATGGAAATGTACGACTTATCCAACCAATCAGTATTTTTTATTAGTTTTTCCAATAAATCGGATAGTATAGCGTCAATGTTGGCTTAAATATTAGGCTCCAATGCTCTAAGAGTTGCCGGTTGCGATAATAAGCTGATAGAAAGGAAACTTTACTGAAATATAATAATCACTGGGTTGAGCCTAATAGGCAATATCAGTAAAGTCAGTTGGTCTGTCAGTCAGCTACCCTTTTAAAGAGATTTGTGTTAAAGCGAATCTGTTTTGTGAGTACCATATAAAATTCACTCACCTTTTTATTTTTCGTCTCATTTCAGTGCCACGATCGGATGAGATCGTATAAATGCCATTTGGATCATCTGTATTGCGACGTTTCGATTTGTATTGACGTTGCTTGGCAGCTGCCTTCTGTTCTCGACGATTTTTCCAAAATTCTGCATTAACAACATACAGACGATACAGTTGCAGGACAATAACCAACGAATTTTTACCTGAAACAAAAGGCAATTAAGCAAACAAGAATACTTCACGTATGTACATTAATTCATCAATTACTTACAAGTAAAGAAAACGTTCATATAGCTGATGATATCATATTGAAAAATGATGAGCAAACGAAAAGTTAAAAATGGTGCATCTTGTAAAATGACATTGAGTACAATGCCCCAGACATCAATGCCGCAGCAGCAATTATTACAACAATCGGTGGGTGGTCTAAAAACAAACAAAAAAAAAACAATTTCCTTTCAAATGTTGGCATTTGCTTGCATTATGATACCATAACACTTACTCATCTTTACGATTTGAACTACCGCCGCGTGGTCTACGCGCTCTAGTCGCTGAAAGTACTATTGTGAACTGTAATAGACTCCACGACCATATGCCCAAAGTCAAATATACCAAGAGACGTATTTTTGCTATGGACTCGTCTTTGTAGGAATCAAAGAATTCTATAATATCAGCAGCAGTACCTTTAAATTTACGAAAAAACAATAACAAATGTATAGGAAATTAAATCCTGATATTATGGGATGGCGCTCTCACCTATGTATACTAACAACAGTTGACTTAATTGATCTCTGGTCAGATCACCCTTTGGCAACATCCATCTGCCCACTATGAGTATCAACATTAAGAACTGCTCAATTAATGTTATCCAAGTGTCTTTATTGATTTTTGGCACACCAAGCACATCCGTTATGGGCGAATCGGCCGTGTCATTGGCTTCGGAACTTCTCAGACCATGCAGTCGTCTGTCGACTTTATCGAACTCCAACAGCCATATTGCCGGCACTATGCTCGCTAAATACAGGAAAACGGAAGGGCAAAACCTTCTCAAAAAGAACAGCAAAAATTAAGAGAAAAGTGAAATTTCATCTAGTTTAGATTTTTTAAGGTCCAATATTATCTTTCCAAATTATTTCGATCAACTGACAATTAAGTTTGTTTACCCAAGACAAAGGCGAAGAAGGAATTTATTTTACAAGAGAAGATGGGATAATTGTAATGACTGAAGAATGAGGAAAGGTGTGGTGTAATAGGCCTGAACATCTTCTCATACAGAAAACTAACCACACAAATACACCGAAAATAATAACGCGCTCTCGGTAATTTATAAACTTTGGAATCAAAAATTAGTTGTTGATGCAAAGGACAATTTCTTAAATATCGTCTAACACAATAGCGAAGATTCTAGAGAGCTAATGAAAATGTAAAAAAGGATTCTTTAAAAAATCTTTTTCTGTGCATACATTTCAAGATTAAGACCTATTCAGTTCCTATCCATAAACAAATTCCCATATGATGAAATTACCATTTACAACGACAACAAAAAAAATAACGAATCTGGAATAGACAATGACTTTTCGAAATCAAAATTATTTACAAACAATGAAATCAAACCATCATTATCGTCAATATTAACGACATGGGAATAAACAAAATTAATTTTGAGTGAATTGACCGCAATTGGAAGGAATATATGTACGTACGAGCGATTAAAGGTGGTGGTTAGAAAATTAATATGATTTGAACGCTTAATTGAAAATCAAAGAAATAGTAATGAACCCCCAGTAAAATGAAAAACGAAAGAACTAAAACTAAAACATGACGTCAACCAATTGTTGTTTACTTTGGAAAACGATAAAAAAAAGTTGTCTACACAAAAAGTTTCTTAATTGTTTTAGGAAAGTCTGTCATGGAACCATAATTACCATCTCCATTCTTGGGTTTTCTTAATGAATATCGTAAATATGCCCTCGAATAGCAGGAGCAAAAGTGGTGCTGTCAATGACCAATAGATAATATCATTTTTATTATCGACCACTTGATATATCGCTATGATGCTGTGAGCCCCAAAAATAATACGCGTTAATGTTGCCTTAATTGTTGATATAATTTTCGCCATTTTACTCTTAATCGCATTTCACTTTTAAAATAATCACGGAAAAACTTAACTTAACTCTTCTACTCTTAAGATTAAAACATGTTTCAAAAATTTATTATTTATTCCCTGGTATCACTATCACTCTCACTTTATTTGGCCATAGTTTTCTAAACAAAATTTTTTTTTCTTCTTATGACGAACTGTTCTGAAGGAATCACAAACCGCAACTGAATGCCAAGATTATTTGTAAAATTAATTTTTAGCACAGGATTTAACTTGGAAGGTTCATTATAAAATGAAATTAAAAGTGTTAGTGCTGCAGAGAAGTTACTTTAGAGAAATTCGAATATGAACTTCAGAAAATGAATTCGTAAAAATAAATCTATGTTCGACTGATAGGACGTTTCGTTTTTCTAACGAGATGAACAAGAATGTTTTATTTGAGACAACAGATATGACAGCTGTTACTTATTGTCCATGAAGTTAAGTTTGTGGTTACACATGCGGAAATAGCCACTTTTTGGTGAGGTCGATAAAGTGGTTGAAACCAGAAAATTACAATCAACTGTGGCAAGTACTCCCACACCCACAGTGTTGTTATCAGCCACATGGTCCAAATCTTAAAGTTTCTATTGAATGTAAAGCAGTCATCCTCTTCGCCACCTTCCACAGATTCTCACATTAAATACACATCTCACCGGAGCATCCTTCTCCATTTAAACCACATAGCCGAGCCAGACGCAGCTGTTGGATATTAATATGCTGTACAACGTTTATGAGGAGCTCATACAGCTCACTGTTGGATCGGATCGGAAATCATCGCCAACTCGCACTGGACAGCAAAATTTTACGTATACTTTTCTCTCGAATACTTTCAAGGCTACTGCATCAGTGTCCATGCATCAAAAAGAAGCACGGGTATGATGAGCGTTTTGTAAAGTATTAGTCTCTACTACTCAATTGCCTACTGAGACCATAGTATATATATAATAAAAGTATAGTTACCGACCGTAATCTGAGAATCAATACGCCTCACGTCTCTACTTGTCGATAACATATACTTTGTTTTGCCCACATTTACTGCCAGATCCATCTTAGTAGACTCCCGTTCAATAGTTCTGAAGGTAACATTTAAATGTCACTTGGTACGCCCTATGATATTTTTGGTTTTGCCAATTTATTATTTGGAAATAGACAAGCTCTCAGAAAGTGATAGCAGCACAAATTCCCTCAACTTGATACTATACCGGATCCATTTTGTTATAATATCGCAAGAATGTTAAAATATCTGTTCTATTTAAGTGGAATAGAAATGATGCTAAGAATGTTAGCCACCCTTTGCTAACGACTTGATAACCATCTTTCTCGAACATTAATCAACATTCGAAGCAGTTGGTCAACATGGACGACCATTGCATACACACATACAACCCTTCAGACAGGATTACAACGTATTTTCTCAAACCACTTATGTTGTGTGTGTTAATTGTATATAGCTATGAGTGGCTGGACCTATAGTTTAAAGTCGACTCCGAACGACAAAATTTTGAGTAATTTTTCATGACAATTTTATTTACTCACAGAGTTTTTGCTAGAAATCTGCTGTAACTCAATTCAGTAAATTATAATCCTTCTGCTTCCTATTATTACACAGGAAGGTGGTCTACTATGGCTACTTTTACTCGTTCTAATTATTTAACGATCTATCTATCAAGGATATTTCATTTATTCGATAAACCGCATTCTTATATTCGATTAATTTCATACACTGCTAACAGAACATATCATACAGGTAGGGCATTAAATAGCTCAATAATAATAAAAAAATTTGTAAAAAAACTACGAAAATCATACTTTCCAATGAATGTGTTTTAAGTTCATTTTTAAACGGTTTTTTGTTACAAGAAGTCAGCCAAATTGTATCTCCCCTCCTTGAACGTTTTCAATTTTTTTTTTCCTACAAGTTCCGTTTTTTTCATTTCCACGTTTTCGTGTATGTGTGTGGAAATCATAAATTTACTAGCCAAGCGATGACAGACTGGACTGCGTTTAGCCATAATGAAGACAAAATGTGGTTAATGGATAAACACTCTTACAGTGTGATACAACGTATGATGGGGTCATATTAAATGTTCATTTAACGCCAAGCAATTATGAGCAACCATCAAGAAATTAGAACAGAAAAGTTGTTAAAAACAAAAAAAAAAAAAAGGACACTACATGTCTGTAGGATTCAAAAGTGTTTGTAAAAACGTGTGTATGCCTGTGTACATATGTGTGAGTGATAGAAAATGTGTATTGTTGTGTGAAACCTTGGCCGCCAAAATAGTAAATTAATGTACGTGAATGATGAATGCATATGTAATTTTATTGCTTAAAATTTTTGTATCACTCTCCTACACAAGCTATACTTTTTTAACAGTATTCGTGCAATGTATAGTAGAGCTGTTTATACGCGCTTGTGTATAGTAATTACAAGCCACAAAAGACTAAGTCTTAATTAAACCGACATATACGTCAATCCGTCAGTCCGTCATATACGTCAATCCGTTAATCCATACTATAACGCATTAAACGCATAGAACTGCACAAAACGCATTCAAGGTATGGAAAGCATAGAACGCACGAAGCGCATGGCACGCAGAAACGTAGATATGGCACGGAAAGTACAGAACGCATGAGATGCGTGGAACGTGTGTAAAAACATAGACCGCTTGAAATTCATAGAACCCAGAAGGCATGAAACAAACAGAACGCATAGAACGCACATAACACATATAATGCATAAAATGGATTGACGTACATGGCTACGCATATAACGTATAGAACGCATATAATGCATAAAACGGATTGATGTACATGACGGATTGACAGATAGACGGATGTGACTTCTTGAGTACTGGCGTATTGACGATATAGCGATGAAATCCGTCAACGCGTTGATTTGTTCATATTAAATTGATGAGAAACAACTTAAGGAATGGGGCCTAAATATAACCAACAATTTCGCCGTAAGTGACTAAATCACAAACAATTGCAAAGTTGCCCACCAAGTTGCATGCCTTGCACGCAATTTGGCAGGCAACTTGGCAAGCAACATGGCAGGCAACTTGGAGGCAACTTGGCAGGCAACTTGACAGGCAACTTGACAGGCAACTTGGTAAGCAACTTGGCGGGCAACTTGGTAAGCAACTTCACAGGCAACTTGACAGGCAGCTTGACAGGCAACTTCATAGGCAACTTGACAAGTAACTTTTCCTTCGTTTTAAACTTGAAGAAATTGTTTGGTTGAAACAAATTTGACCCAAATGATATCCTTATTCTATGATGCTAGCTATAAAGCTATCTAAATTTGAAAATTCGTTATGGTTTCTACGCTAAAAGTATTTTCGACAGCATGGATTTCGTTTAATACTTTTTTTTTCTTTTCATTTAATAAAATAATTTAAAAATATATATTATGTAAATACAAAACAATTTGATTTAATTAAATAATTTTTTCAAATAGTTTATTTAAATTTAAAAATAACTGGAAACAAATAGTATTCAGTTTGGTACTAAATTTACTACTACACAAAATTCCATCTCTGCCTGGCACACATGTTGATGAGAATGCTTATGACCAAAACAAAATATGCAAAATACTAACAGAGTTGTACTAACTTATAATATAAATTATTAAAATAAATTAAATTAAACTGTTGCTTAAATAAATAATTAACAAATGACTCTAGTGATTCTATTTAATAACATTTTATAACTTTTTTATTAATTTTCAGTACATTTTATTTGAATTTTAATTACAATTTAGTACATTTCTATCAACTCTGTGTATGTGTGGCGAAGAGCATGTTTATGTGGTAGAAATGACATGGTTAAAACAAAATGTCAAAATTGCGACATTCAATAAGAATATTATTTGTAAAGCAAAACGCAAACTGAAACATCAGAACTACTCGTAAAGAAGAACCTTTTTTGTCATTTTACTATTGGAATTTAAAGAAACTTTTTACCAAGTTTAGCCATTTACTGAAAGTGTTTAATAAATCTTAACCGCAAGAGAATCTAACCAAATATTCAGCACTCATTTGGACAAAGGCCTATACAGTGGTTTGCCATTTGAAACACAAGCAGAGTCTTGCAAACTCCCCCAATACAACTCACATAGTAAGCGGTGGACAGACGGAGAGCCACAAAAACACACTCAAAATAGTTTCAAACACTCGGACACACACGTAAAGCATACAATCGAAAACAATAAGGAACTCATTAATAAGAAGAAAAATAAAACCAGTGGAGTCTAGTTCAAACAGAATTAAAGGATTCCAAAAAAAAATAGAAAAAACTCGGAGACTTAAAAATAAGCTACAAAAGGACAACGTTTTCTATTACAAATCATCAATTTGCGGCAAACGAATTATAAAAATAAGAATAAATTAAAAATAACAACTTGTTAATAGAAATGGAGAAACAACCAGCAAAACAGTACGAAACGTAAGTGGGACGACATGCATTATGTTGGCTGCCTGGCTTACCAATTGCCGGACAGACGACACTATTTGTTTTTATTGCTACGATTACGATCTGCAGCGCTGTTGTTCGAAGGCACAAGGAATCGTAACAAAATAACAAAAACAAGAACTGATCACTATTTGTGCAAGTTTTTCTATTTATCGCTTGTTATTATGTTGGCCGTGTTATCATGGTAGTAGTAGTGATAGTGTTTGTTCAATCGTTGCATCTCTCTAATACTATTATTATTATGTTAGGTTATGTTATCGTTGTGCTCTGCTCTTGTGTTTTGATATGAATGAAAATTTGGGTCTACGTTGACTGAGAAGACCCAACATGCATAATAAACATGCGAAACAGAGTATATTGTGGCCAATAATGACTGAAAAAAATATTTTTTTTTTTTTTTTGTTAAATTCTAAAGTTTTTTTACTTGAACTTTGAAAAGTAAAATCTATCATATTGTTATTTTATGTAAATTTGTAAAGTTCTTGTTTATATAAAAAAAAAATGAAATGTTATAATATTTTGTAAAAGTAATTTTTCATTAACAATCACCTTTTTCTCGTTCATTTTTAGTTCGAATTCTTCTGCAGCGAAACCAACGCAACAACAATCACATAAAACTATGCCCGGTAAAAGAATTGGTCAATCGCCTCAATCTGAAACACCACCGAGAAATGAAATGATTTATGATCCACCCAGCATGGAAACTAAAATGCCCAGGCCAAGGTATGTACATACATACATATACAGTTCAGTTATATATTAAAATAACTGTTGTATTCATTAACCGCTCTGCATGATTTCAACACCGGCAGAAATTAGTTATTAGTAGTCCTTCCATGATTTGTATAAAATCCGTTGTGAACACTAACAGCATTTGATCTAACCCGCATTATTGGCTAAAATATCGCTTTAATGAAGATTACGACCAAGCTTACTGTTCTGTTTTTTACATTTATTAGAGTTTTTTTTTTTTTGAAAAAGTATTTTTCTTTCGCTTTCGCAAAATATCAGAGAATTTATGTTCGAACTTACGTGCCGTCATGTAGATGCGCAGATGCTACAAATCTTGAGAACATATACTGTCATGATGGCAAATACATTTGTACTTGATGGTTATTGAACCCATTGTGATCGTCCTGGAGACAAGATAGAAAATTTAGGGAAGAAATTAAACCGTTGTAAACTTCAAGTGAGCTCGAATCTCAGCCCTCGACAGAGAGTTCCCTCTAGCAAACAGTATTAATCCCAGGGGTTTCAACTTCTTCCCTTGATAAAATAAAATAATTTATCTGAAACTATGCAAATTATTATTAGCGAATTAAATTAACAAACTAGGAAAGCGTAACTTTACACAACGGAGTTGGACTTCATTTATATTAGTTTTGCTTAACGTTTTACTATTCCTAGATCCCTAAAAAATATATAACGTCGATTACTTACCTTATCATTTTCTATGTGCCTGATATTGTAAAAGTATAGTAAGGAAAGGAATACTAAAGAAGCACTAGATAACTTTCTGATATGCACACCAAATGGTAAATATTTTGGGATCGTAATCTATAGGTCACAGATATTGGATTTTCCCTGTTCTATTGTCTACTTTGTTGTTTTCTTCGACTGTTGTAGAAAATTAAGCATGAAATAGAATTTCTTAATAATACATTTGCATCTATTCGATTATATTGCTTCTACATGAGAATATTGATTTTATTTGCTTCTTATTTTCCAACAAGGGTTCTATGATTAAGATTGAGCCACGAGACCGCTTTAACTCTTCCTTTAAATAGTCTTTTCTTCCAACTTGGTTTTACAGTTAACTAAGCTGATCGAAGACTCTGCCTTTACAAGAAAGGCATTTTGTTCAAGTATCCATATGTTTAATTTGAGAGCTTTATTTAGGTTAAACCGTTAATTTTGGTTTTGTAATGGCTTTAAGAATTGTTTTAAATTTTAAATTATTAAGCATTTTTATACTACGAGAGATTATGTTTTGAAAATATGAATTGAATCACTTGAAGAACTTTTTTATTTCTTTAAAAATATTACAAAATATAAAGAAAAGTTTAACATTCAATTTCCTTCCAGCTACTACAATATGAATAAAACAATGTGGCCAGATCTAAATGATAGCGACGAAAGTGATATGGAAACTAATATTGATGTTGAAAAGTTGCCACCTTTGGAAGTTGGTCCCCATGAGAATCGTTTACAGCACACATATTGGTTGTGGTTCTCACGTAAAGGGGCACATCGCGCAACGGATTATAGTAAAGCATTGCGTGTAGTGGGTCGCTGTGCTAGTGTCCAACAGTGGTGGTCACTGTATTCGCATCTGAAACGTCCCACAGCCTTAACAATGTACCGTGAATTGAGTCTATTCAAACAGGGCATAAAACCAATGTGGGAAGACCCAGCCAATTCAAAAGGTGGCCAATGGGTTATACGTTTGCGTAAAAATCAAATTGATCGTGCGTGGGAAAACGTCTGTATGGCCATGTTGGGTGAACAATTTCTGGTTGGTGACGAGATATGCGGTGTGGTGTTAACAACAAAGACTCCGGTAAGTCCGTTTTATTCTAATTACTTTTTATAAAACCCAAAAGGAGTTGAAATGAAAGTGTTAAAAAACAATGTAAAAAAAAAATTTTATTTAAAATTTTTGCGAATAAAAAGTGAGAAAATGAATTGAATTCAAATAAGTAATATCACATAAGTGAAAAAGTGAATATGAATCTAAAACACGACAAAGAAAGCTAAAAAATAAAATCGCGGACTTAAAATCTATAATTAAAACAAATGAATATTAACGAATATTAATTAGCTGCTATTTTGTATATTTTTATTGAAAATAATTGCATTTTTTTATATTTAATAATCAAAATGTATTTTATCTGATTTTATTTGATTTATTAGTGAACAAAAATTGAATATTGATTTATTTTTTAATTTATGATATTAAGTTAACCGTTAATGAACATTTTTATTATAAGTATTACATATTATAAAATATGTATTACATATTATTTAAGAGTTCCTCGATCGAAACAAAATTGCTAAACCCTTTTCTCTTGTATGTGTTAACTGTTGTATGATTTTTTTCACTCTCCGTTCCTCTTTGAAAATCAAATTCTTAAAGGTTATGTACTATTTCATTGAACTATATTTAGATTATTTTTGTTTTATGCTTTTGAAAGAAGTTCAATGACCCGCTGTTTTTCTAAGATCAACTATTTCATGCGATAAAATTTTGTATTATTTTAATTGAGTGGTTTTCGTATGATCGGCTAAAAATACTTGAGTTACCAAAAAGTGGTTTTATAACATTTTTAATGCCTGTTAATATTAAATCATTACCTTTTTTATTTTTTCCTATTTATTTTTTTTTCCTTTTATGACAATTCATTTTCTATCTTAATAAGGAATCGGTCCTAAAAAGGTTTTGTTGAATGGGGTTTAATTCCATGAGAAACCAAAGATTTTGTTTCAAAGGCATTGGTTGTTGTGTATGGGCCTGTAATGTATTGGTTTCCAAAGTAGCGTTCATCCTTACTATTATCTATTAAATTTCTTCTGGTGATAGGTCTATAAAGCCTATTAAAATTTTGTGGTTTTTAATATTCAAAAAGATAAAAAGTGTAATAAGGATCTTAAACAATCTGTGTTAGCTATGTGTTATGTTATATATTAATAGATTTATATTCTAACGACCTGCAATTGGATTGGGTTATGTTAAGAAGATTGGTGCCCAAAAATATCCATGCGAAAACTTGATCCACTGTGTTTAGGAAGAAAAAAAATATTTAATGAGATGTAACACACTGAGGATAGTTGATCTAGGAATTATGAAGGTAGGATAATGGAAGTTAAACAGAAACAAACAAGAAATTTGTAGGAACAATTTTAAATTTTTACACATAAAAATATAAAAAAACAGCAACCTCTGTCTCTCTCTCTCTCTCACTCACTCACTCACTCTCAGATTGTTCTTTTGTTTAGATGATGAAAAATATTTCTAAAGTTTTATTTTAATTTGTTTGAACTAGATTTTCAAATTCTCTAATTAAATCTTTAATAAATATTTGCTATAATTTAAATTGCTACTCTTTATTACAACTGTGCGAAAACTACCAAAATATACAACGTTTTGTTTACTTTGTCGCCTAAGAAATGTCAATGCATTTACGGTGGATGTAAATAAAATAAAAGATAGAAGACAGAAAAATGTCAAACAAAAATGGAAACAACTACAACATGCATTCCAATACTAAAAACAAAATTGGTATTATTATTTGTTGTTGGTGTTAAGGTGGTAGACGACAAATAGACAAAAACATTTAAAGAGAAACACAAGAATATGACACGAAAAAGAACAAAAAATGTTAAACATTTTGACGTAATGACTGGCAAGCAAGTGGCAAGTGGTTGTGGCTACTAAAAATACTGTGTCAAATCTATAGTATTTTATCAAATGTTATTTACATAAATATCGTATATGTAAATATGTGTATTAAAAGTTAATCGTGTGTGTGTGGTAATAATCCTTATAAACCGGAATTCTTTTATTTGTGTTATCCTTGATAAAAAAGTTGTACAAAGAAAGGCATAAAATGTGAAGTTGAAAAAAAATTGCAGAAAAAAGTACAAATAAGGAAAACAAACACTCCCTCACTTTTTAAGAGCGTATTGTCATGTCATTTAAGAGAGTATTATTTGTAAAACGCATACTCTTCTAAAACACGTTCCACTTATAAAGATTTTCATGTGGACCTCTTATTACGGCCACAAGAGCTGTACAATTCAGTCGTGAGAAAGCCTTTACAACGAGAGCAACGTTGCTAAATATAGTAACGAAGTGACATAAAGTAACACAATTCTAAATGCAAACGGGTGTAGAGGAAAAAACCAAAAAAATTTAGCAAAAAGATTGATTAATACAATATATATATAAAAAAAAAGAATTCTAGCCAGAAGAATTGGTTACGTTTTGTTTTGTTGTTGTTTGGTAATAATAATAATCAACTTAAATAAATGAAACAGCAGTAGCAGTGGTGCAAATTAATCTTAAAACAAATTTTGTGATTATTAAAAGTTTATTTTTGGAATACATATATTTATCATTAATTAAAATAGAAAGAAATTTTAAACACCCACCGTTGTATTGAATTATAGAAAGAAAAAAAAAATCGAAATTTCATACGATTTGTACGACGCGCGTGAATCAGAAAAAGGAAGACCATCATAATCTCCCTCCCCTTTTTGATTAAAGAAAAAAATAAAATAAAAGGAATATAATATAAAAAAAACGGCCGCCTGAAAATAACAATTTTTGTTTTTTTCTTTTAAAGTTTTGTGAACGAAGGCTGCTTCTTTGCGCAGAAAATCGATTTTTTTACCATTGATTAAAAAAAAAGCAAAAAAAAAATTCTCACAAATATACACTTACTTATACACTCATAAGCTTTAGCTGAATGCCATTAGAATATAAAAGTAAGCCAAGCCAGAAAAACGTGTTAAATTTAGTGTTTTCTACATAAAATTTGTATAAAAATAAAGTGTTATTCTAAATAAAAATTAATAATTCTATTAAAAAATAATGTTAAAAGAGAAAAATTTACTACTATTGTGCTAAAAATATAATATCCTACCCATTATATACAACTCTGGGTGTTTGTTAAAAATACAAGTAAAACAACTAAAATAATATAAAAGCCATAAGAGAAACAATTGGATTTCAACGGGTTTTTTTTTATTGTTAGTTAATGGCCAAGGTTATATTAAAAAATTATATCAACTTCTTAATCTAGCAAAAGAAAACAAAAAAAAACATAAATTTAAAGATATAAAATGAAATAAATTAATAAAAATTCATAAAACATTTTATAATACAGAAGAATAAAGTGGAAAGAAAAAAGCGAAAGAAACAACAAATCAACACACGGATATTAAATGCTTCTTGCTTGCTCCTCTCTCTTATTAAATGAGTGTGTGTTAAAAAAGAGAATCAAAAAGCGTTAGAGTACATCAGAAATGTTAAGAGTAAAATTTATATACGAAAGAGAGCAAGATTATACATAAAATAAATAAATAAATAAATCATAAAACAAAGAAAAATTTAACAAAAATATTTTTAAAATAAATTAAAATTTGTTATATTTCAACAGAATACAAAAGAAATTTGTATATAAATCTATAGAAATAAATAAAAATAAAAAGAAGAATCAAATAAGAAAAAGTGAAAATATCAAGTGCAGAGAAGAAGGCTAAACAAAAAGTGAGTCACGTTTTTCAACAGCCTCACAAAAAAAAACTCTCTATACCTGTTTGCCCGGCTATTGGCAAATCGAAGCACAATCTTATATCAACAGCAGCAGTACGAGCAACACTATAACCACCTGCAAAATTCTACCCTCCCCTCTTCCAACGTTACAAACGCATTGTTGCCCGGTTGTCATTGTCCCATTAACAACTGGCACTGGCACCATAATAGACTAGAAGTAAAATTGCAAGTGCTTTTAATATCGCTTTTGAGTTGATAGTATTTAATCACAGCCGGAAATAGATAAACAAACGAAAAATAATAACATCCCCGACACAACGACAGTCTTAAATAATTTGTTAAAAGTGTAGAATTTAACCCCCTCAATTTCTAACACCACCACCACCAATACTGCAATAAACTTAGCAACATGACGAAAGACAGATTAGCTGCTTTACATGCAGCCCAATCGGACGATGAAGAGGCCGAAGAGGTTGCCGTTAATGTCGATACCACCCATGATTCGTATATGGATGATTTCTTTGCCCAGGTCGAGGAAATACGGAATATGATCGATAAAGTCCAAGAAAATGTCGAAGAAGTTAAGAAAAAACATTCAGCCATTCTATCGGCTCCCCAGTCCGATGAAAAAACCAAACAAGAACTAGAGGATCTTATGGCCGACATTAAAAAGAATGCCAATCGCGTTAGAGGCAAACTAAAAGGCATCGAACAGAATATTGAACAGGAAGAACAACAGAATAAGTCATCAGCTGATTTGCGTATACGTAAAACGCAACATTCAACGCTGTCGCGCAAATTCGTAGAGGTCATGACCGAATACAATCGTACACAAACCGATTATCGTGAACGCTGCAAGGGTAGAATACAACGTCAATTGGAAATTACCGGTCGTGCCACTACAAATGAAGAACTGGAGGATATGTTGGAGCAGGGCAATCCAGCTGTATTTACACAAGGCATCATAATGGAAACGCAACAGGCCAAACAAACATTGGCCGATATTGAGGCTCGCCATGCAGATATTATGAAATTGGAGACATCGATTAAGGAATTGCATGATATGTTCATGGATATGGCTATGTTGGTGGAGTCACAGGGTGAAATGATCGATCGCATTGAGTATCATGTGGAGCACGCTATGGACTATGTGCAGACTGCAACTCAGGATACAAAGAAAGCTTTGAAATACCAAAGCAAAGCACGGCGAAAGAAGATTATGATTTTGATATGCTTGACTGTGTTGGGTATCATAGCTGCTTCATATGTAAGCAGTTATTTCATGTAATTGCCATCTTTTTTTATTTCTGTTATTATTATTATAATTTCTTTTTAACATCATTATCACTATTATTTTTTATTAATTAAATAATTAGTTATACGCTTAGTTATATGCTTATTAATTATTAATTTTTTATTTATACGTAATTTTTTTTTTTTATTATTATTATTAAAAAGTCGTTTTAATTAGTTAAATCTTTTTAAAGAAAAAAGTCAATAAACAACAACAAACATTTAATGATAATGGTTAAAAGAAATTGTTTAAACATAACAAAACAAAGAAAAAAAAACATAAATTAAATTATTCTTATATATTATATACCTTATATATACATACATATATATAAATATTTATCTTATTATCAAAACAAACAAAAAAAAAAATAACAATAAAAAAAAAATTACATATTAAAACTTCTTTAAAAAGCTAAAACTAATAAGACAAATATAATAAAAAAATATTAAACTTAATAAAAACGTAAATAAAATAAAACTAATGTCTAGAACAATTTCTTAAACCATAACATTAAAGAAATTATATTCAAAATAAATCTTTATATAACTAAAAATCATTAAATTAAAACAAGAAAAAAGAAAACAAATTAGCTACTATTAAAACAAACAAAACAAAAGAAAAATTTACGAAACAAAAATACAGAAAACAAAAAAAAAATTAAAAAATAATGTTAAACTTCTGATTGAATTAAAAAAAAGTAAAAAAAAAAACTTTGTTTAGTTTGTTATTATAAAACACAAAAGAAGAAAATAAATTAAAAGAATTTTTTGCAAATTATTATTGATAAAAAGAAATGCATAGAAAAATGATTAAAAACAAAAAACAAAAAAAAAAAATTAACCTGCCATAAAAGGCCTTAAAAATTCTAATTAAACTCATTGTCTCTCAAGCTCCCCTATCTAAATTAAAAGCTACACTTAACATTTTTAAGGCCTTTTTCTCATTATTCTCTTATTGTACTAAGTAGTAAAATATAAAACTTCAAATGAAATGTTTTTTTTTTTGTTGTTAAATATTTTAATTCAAACAAAAACATTATTACTATGTTTTTGCTTATAAAACTTCTACGGCAAACAAAGTTTTTCACTAATCTGTTTATAGATGTGTTTTATAAAAAGTTTTATTGTTTTGTTTAAATTTTCGTTTCGTTTTGTTTTTTCGAATTCTTTAATCATCAAACGTTTGTTTGGGTTTCTGTTTTTAAAACATTAAATTAAACATTTAAGTATTTAAAAAAATAAAGGTTTTTTTTTCCTATTTATTGTTATAAAATAAAGTAGAATCTCTTACAATCTTAAAACCTTTAAACCCCCTATGATCGTAATTAATACCTACTCTATCCCCTCATTCTTTTTTTTTTCGTTTTGTTTTTCTTTGTGCTATGGTTTCATTTTGGTTTAAAAATACAAAACAGTGTGTCATTGTAATTCTAGGCACCTACAAATTTTGAAAACCTAATGAAAATGCAACAGAAAACCATTACTGAACACATACTATGTTATGTACACTTTTCAAATTCGAAAATTTAGTAAAAAAAAAAATCTGTTCACGTTTTTCTTTTGCTTTTCATTCATGAATGTATAAAAACTGCCAACAAATAGAGTTTCAAATGAACCATACAATAAGACACTGCTTTAATTACTAATCCTAAACCCTTACCAAATATAAATTTTTGGAAGTATAAAGTTTTCAGTTTAAAGTTCAAATGAGTTTTTTAATTTAAATTCCTTTAGAGTTCTTTAATGTTTATTAACACATTTAACAGATGGTTTTGTAATTTGTAAGCCCTAGCCGAATTTAAATTTTGTACTTCACATAACGACTTCAACATTTGAAAATATATTCACTATCTTTTCCAAAATGTCTACTTCACTAATAATGTAAATAAATCAAAGCTATTTCAATACTTTTTATTTGCCTCTTTTTTTTAAGGCTGATAGCGTAAATCTGATTAATTATAAAACAATTCGTTGCTAGTGTAAATAATTTAATGGTTCTCGATATGTGATAACCAACAACCGAACCTCAATTGCTGGAAAAGTTTTTACAAATCATAACTAGAAGTTAATAATTGTGGATAATGGAAAAATATTTGAATATTGCTTTAATATTTCTATTAACCCTTTAATTGTTAATATTGTTTATTATCGCTATAATGAAAGGTTATTGTGCTCGCCTTTTAAAATATAAAATTTAATCGTTTTTGAATAAAAGCAGGCAGCTTTTAGGGCTATTCCTCTCCGATATTATTATTATTATTATTTTAATTTTTTTACAAACTGCAAAAAATTTAATATGAACTCTTTATGCGGTCTAAATGTAAAGGATTTATGCTATAAATTATCAACTTCAATGACGTCGTTGTTTTACATATTTTTGTATTTCGTTTTTATAAATTTATTTTGTTTTAATAATTTGCACTTTAATTAATTTGCACTTTAATTTATAAACTACACACTACACTCTTATCTGCTGTAACTACTTTGAAGAAAGCAAAAAAAAAAAAACGAATAAAGCGGAACTTGGAAAAAAGGAATGAAAAACAGAAGTCATGATTTTTTTGCTTGCTTACACCTCACCGCCAAACATAATTAGATGTCACAAAAGTCATCGTGTAAATCGGATGTAATAAAAAACCGTCGCCTGAAATTAACAATTTTTTTCCTTCCTGGATTCCAAAGGGTTTTCTTTATATCAACGTCTTAATCTGGCAAATAAAAAATTTAAATTATATGAAATGAAACAAATTCATTCACAATTTTATAGTCACCCCTATCCTGTGTTTCGATTCGAATCGAAATTAACTCTGCTCTGTTTGGCAATTTTGGTAATCTACATTAAGATCGTAGTTACGTTCTTCTTAAAACAAAATTTTAAATAAAATCCGTTACTAAAACGCCATCTTATCGAAAGAAATAAAACGGAATTGAAACCTACTAGAATACCAAAATTGCCAAACGAAGAAAATTTCGATTCTAAGCGAAACATAAAATAAGGGTGAATAAAAAGTGTAGACTAAATAATTCATAAAATAAAAAATTTTAATCAAAATATCATAAAAAAAGAAAGCAAAACAAAAGTGAGTCACGTTTTTCAAACTGCCTCAAAAAGACTCTCTCTATACCTGTTATTTGGCTAGAATCAAATTCATTTGAAGTGTTCATAACGCTTTTGAACTGATATTATTTAATCACTCACAGCCGGTTATAGATAAACCAAAGAAAAATAAAATTATCCCCACAACGGCTGTCCTAAAATATTTGTTAAAATTATAGAATTTCGACCATCTTAATACCTAACACCGCCACCCCACTACTGCAATTAAACTTAACATCATGACAAAAGACAGATTAACTGCTTTACATGCAGCCCAATCGAACGATGATGAGGCTGAAGAGATTCCTGTTAATGTCGATACCAGCCATGATTCGTTTATGGATGATTTCTTTGCCCAGGTCGGGGAGATATGGGCTATGATTGAACAAGTCGAAAAAAATGTCAAAGAGGTTAAGAAAAAACATTCAGACATTCTTTCGGCTCCCCAGACCGATGAGATAACCAAACATGAACTAGAGGATCTTATAGCCGACATTAAGAAGAATGCCAATCGCATTAGAGGCAAACTAAAAGACATTGAACAGATTATTAAAGAGGAAGAACAACAGAATAAGTCATCAGCTGATTTTCGTATACGTAAAACGCAATATTTAACGCTGTCGTGCAAATTCGTCGAGGTCATGGCCGAATACAATCGCACACAAACCGATTATCGTGAACGATGCAAGAGCAGAATACAACGTCAATTGGAAATTACCGGTCGTACCACCACAAATGAAGAACTGGAGGATATGTTGGAGCACGACAATCCAGCAATATTTACACAAGGCATCATAACGGAAACGGAACAGGCCAAACAAACATTGGCCGATATTGAGGCACGCCATGCAGATATTATGAAATTGGAGACATCGATTAAGGAATTGCATGATATGTTCACGGATATGGCAGTGTTAGTGGAGGCACAGGGTGAAATGGTCGATCGCATTGAGTATCATGTGGAACAATCAAAAGATTATGTGCAGACTGCAACGCGGGAAACAAAGTTGGCTTCGATATACCAAAGCAAAGCACGGCGAAAGAAGATTATGATTCTGATATGCTTGACTGTGTTGATTATCATAGTTGTTTCATATGTAAGCAGTTATTTCATACAATTGCCATTTGTTTTATTTCTGTTATTATTATAATTTCCTTTCAACATTATTATTATTTTTTAATAGCTGCCTGCAATTTGTAAGCCTCGCCAACTTTAAATTTTCTACATCACATAACGATTTAAACATTTGAATGTATATTCACTATCTTTTCCAAAATGTCTACTTTACCAATAATGTTAGTAATTCAAAAAACTTTTAAAATTTTTTTTATTTTCCTTGTTGTAAAATGCTGATAGCAAAATACAAATCTGATTAATTATAAAACATTTCGTTGCTAGTGTAAATAATTCAATGGTTCGATATGTTGGTTATCAACCGAACCTCGATTGCTGGAAAAGTTTATTACAAATCGTAACTAGAAGTTATTAATTGTGGTTAATATTAGGGGAATAATGTTTAATATTTTCCAGCAATTAATTTCACTTATTTGCATTTGTAATATCGTAGGCGAATTTCAGCAATTTTATATTGCATTGAACGGGGTTCATGTTTTTTCTGTCTGTGATCTATGCTAAAAGTGTTGCAATTCCTCCAAATAAATTTCTATAAAACATGTTATTCTGTTTACAAGGCTGAAAAAAATGTAGTAAATGTCTATCGCAATAATATAAAGCGGCTAAAGGGTTAATTATTTAACAATAAATAATGGAATTTACTATATTAAACAATTAATAGTTAAATGAATACTTTCCCCCTAACGTTACTAAAGCGTTTAAGTACTCGCATGATAAAAAAAAGGTATTGAATGATATGCAAATTTTAAAGGTTTTTAAAATTTTTTATATAAAAACGCGAAAGAACTTTGACTGAAAACTGAATTCTGTAAAAAATATTTGAAAAAATGGTTTAGATTATAATAAAAATAAAATTCCTTATTTTTCCAAGTAACTTCTATTGTAATTTGGTTGTGTAGTATCAATTTCTTTTTAAATTTTTACTAAAATTTTCTGTATTTTTTTTCTTCTTCTTTTTTTCAAGTATACAAATAAAGTTTATTAAGAGCGCATTTACTTTTGTATTATAGTCAATTAATTAATCAAATAAATTAAATTAAAAAAAAAACATTAAATTAAATTAAACAACAAAATAATTAAATAAATTTTCTTCTTTTGTTTTTTGAAAACTTCTTTAAATATCTATTAAATATAAATATTATATAGAAATTAAATACATACACATTTTGCAATTTAGACAACTAAATACGATATTTAATATTTATTAAAATTATACATAAAAAAAAGAAAATACAAAATTAAGAACAAAAAAAAAATTAATAAAAAAGTAAACATAAATCACAAAATTTATTTAATTAGTATGTATATTTCCATATAATAAATAATACGATAATAATAATAAAAATAATAAATAAATACACAAATAAAATAACTTCTCTACTTAAACAAAAAAAAAAAAAGAAAGTAACTATCAATATATAAAATTTTAATTTAATTTAGTTTTCAATCATTTTTTCTGAATCTCAAAAATATTTGATTCTATTTGTATTTTATTTTATTTATTTTCGTATGTTCTTAATCTCAAACAATAGTGCAATTTTAAAAAGAGTCTCCTTTATTTTTTCTTGTTATTACTTACTTATTAAAATGTATTTATTTTTTGTTTGTTTATAATTTAAAAAGTGCTAATGACTTCTATATACAATACTTACGTTTATTTAATTTTTTTTTTATATTCTTGCAATACAACAACTCGTATTTCAATATTTTCCTGTAAATTTTTTAACTTTATTGTAATTGTTTTTTTTTTAATTTTAATTAACAATTATTAAAATTGTTAAGAGAAAAAAATACTGTAAATGGCTATTCAATTTTTTTTTTCTAAAGCAACAATTAAAAGCACTTTAATGAAAATAATTTTTTGAGACAGAGTTTTGATTTCTTAAATTACCCTGCCAATGGCTTTCCATTATTCTTACATTTATATTTCAATTATAAATGTACTCTCATGTTTGCATTAGTTCACTGTATAAATCGTTTCTTTGTTCCAATGTATGAGCTTTATTCCAGTTAATTGTGACGCCTATTACGTTCAGGGATTTCAAAAAATAATGCCAAGGAGTAAAACTCTTGAGGCCTTAAGCAAATGATTAGTTAGTTGATTGCATACTAGCCTGCTGATGAGGCTCCCATCTGTGTCATCAGCTCGCATCTGCTTGCAATGTCTCTCTTTATATTTAAAGCTCAATCACTATCCATAAGAGAAAATAAGATTACAAGAAACAGAAAATGAAAAAGAATGGATTGGAAAATAATAAGAGACAATTGACATTTCTTCTGTCACTCGTGTCTGATTATACACCATTTTGGCGTAAAAGAACAAAAAAAAAGGTAGTTTTCCACTGGAATATATTCCATTGTAATAATTATTAGAGGCTAAAGAACAGGATTTATATTACTATGGTGCTTTTTTTTATTCATAAAAAACTTATTGATCACTTACAAAGCTCTCGTATAGATAACTAAAGCCAGTTGTAAACAATTTTCTTTGACTTTAAAGCAAGGCCAGTTGTATTGACTTTAAATCTTGAAATTGAAAATATAAAACGTTAATAAATTTGTAATTAAAAAACAAATTGTTTATTTTAAAACACTTTTTAATGCCACTTTACAGTGCTTTTCAGAGTATTTTTCTCTCTCTCTACATATTGTTTGTGTTTGTTTTTATTTATTTATTTCTTTTTTATTATAAGTTTTATTTTTTAATCTTTTATGTTAAATATGTAAGTATGTGTGATTAGATTGTGTGTTAAATTGTGGTTATCGCAATTAATTTATAACTAAAAACAAAAAAGAAAAAAAGCAAAAAAAAAACAAATATTTATAAAGAAAACAACATCAAAACTTAAAAATTTAATATTAAAAAAAAAAAAAAAATTAAAATTATTAAGATTTTGAAAACAAAAACAACTCTAATGCTTCCTTTTGACAAGCATTAAATATAAATACAATTTTGCTAATGCAAAATATATATAAAATTAAATTTAAAAAAGAAAATTAATCTTATATTATTAATTATGTATTGTAAACTAGTTTTCTTTAGTAGTTACTTTAAAATTCATAGAATTTGATCATTTTTTTAATCTTTTTATATGAGTTTTTCTTGAGTTTTTTTTTTCTTTCTTTCTCGAACTTATATTAAAGATATATACTCAAAATTAAAATAGTTAAAACAAAAACAACATAATCAGTTTAAAAATTTAAAAAAAAAACAAAAACAAAATAATAATAATTGAACAAATACAATATATATCATATACATTAATTCTTGATATTTCAATAAAGTTTTAAAACTGATGGTTTTTTTTATTGTTAAAATAAAACATGAATTGGTTTTATTATTTATTTATGTATCGTACATATGTCCAGCATTTCAAAACGCCAGACGTATAACTATTGGTATTTTGTTTTCGAATCTCTTGCATTTGAATTCATAATCAATCATAAAAGCAGGTAAAAAAAAAAATAAACAAATATTGCATAATATTTTTACGATTCTTTTTTTTGTTTTGTTTTGTTTTCTATTTTCTTTTGATTATTTATGCATAGTTTTTATATGTTTTAAAACTAAACCCTCAACAATATTAAATAACTCTTATTACACTCTTCTATTTAACCGGAATTTTTAAAATCTTTTTTTTTTTCATATGGATTTTTGCATTGTTTCTCTTTAGAAACAAAAGATAATTAATTGCTTTTTTGTTTTGTGAACTATTTTTAAGATTTAAAGAAATTTCGTTGAGCTGGGCATTATATTTTTCAAAATATCTTGCAAGTTCCAATACAGAATTTGTAAATCTCTTGGCTTTATGGGCAAAATTGTTTATGGAGTTCAAATATTTATAAGTAGCATTATTAAGGTGCTATAATCTTTAGAAAATCGCAATTCATAAGCTTTTTTCATGTACTTCAAATATTTTCTTTGGCATTTGAATTAAATTTTGTTTTTCTTAAGAAAATATTTCGAATCAGTTTGATTCTTGTATTTGAAAATAAATGTTTTGAACAGAAATCTCTTGTCAAATAGTGTTTCTACTTTTACGAACTCATTTGCTAACGTTAGATTACATATGATTTTTGATCAATTTCGATTATTATAAAGCAACATAAGCTTACTAGCTCAAATAAATTTTAATTTCAAAATTACTAGACCCCCAAATCTCAAATATCTTAAATATTCATATCACTAACTTTCATTTTCATTCTAACGAAAAGCATTAAAAATATTAAATGAAAATCTTTTTTCAAAGTTTAAAAACAGTAAAAATAAAATTTTATAATTATTTTTTATACACAATAATTATTTTTTTTTATTATTAATATTTCCTTTTTATTTAAACAATTGAAAATGATAACTAAATTGTAAATAAACATTACATTACATTACATTACATTACATACATACATATGAACACTTGTAATAATAAAATAAATAACTTTAATTAATCCTAAATATCATTATTATTAAATAACTGTTCAAACTAGTAAACTAACTACAAATTAACACACAATTTATAAAATATAATTAAAATACTAAATTCATAAATACGAGTTTAAATTAAATTTTATTTAAGAACATTTTTCGCTAACTAAACAACTAACTCTGTTATTCTGATTAACATAACTTGTGGTAGTTACTTTTTTTTTTTTAATTATTTTCTATATATTTTATGCTTCTTTCTATTGTAATTAGTTTTATTTCTTTTATATTACATTTATTTAATTGTATGCTTTTATTCTTTATTACTATTTAAATAGTTTTAATTTACATTCCATTAACCCTTCATTATTTTTTAAATTAACATTTATTTAATTTTAAAAGAAATCATGTCCATTTTTTTTTTTTTTTTGCAAAAAGATGAAAACATTAGAATTTTATAATGTATTAAAATACGGTATTTGTAAACTTTATAGCGAATGAAATAGATTTCATAAATCTTATTAGAAAGATAATCTATTGAACTGTATTGTAATCTATTGATTGTATAGCTTTTCGCATAATTCTTTTTAATCGCCTGATTGATTGTCTTTGAAATGGTTAAATTATTGACCTAACTTTTAAAAATTAAAAAAAAGCTTTTAAATTTTAATTTTATTTTGTTGTTGTTGCTTTGAAATTTTAACTTATGTTTAACAAATTCCAATTTATTAGGTAAGGCCCTTAAAGTATTCAAAATACTGATAGTTTTTACGAACTCTTCTCTTTTTTTTCTCATTTTCTTTAAGAAACAAATATTTTTGATTTTGAAATAATTTTTGATTATCAATTTTCTTTTGTAATGATATAACAATAGTTAGTTTCCTATATGTGAGAAGCTTTTTATTCAATGGAATATACCGATCTACAGTCCTTAATCAGCCAGGTTGAACCGAATAGATCATCATGTCTTTTCTTCTTGTTGTACACTGGCCAAATAATAAATTCCAATCACTTGCGTTAGAAAGATGTTTTGTGGTAATGGTCTCCTCTTCATCCTTATTATTACAGCTACTGCCTCTCTATGTGTATACCTATAGCCTAGTCTTTCGTTATAACTGCTAATGTGGATCCTAAAATAGATCCTATTTACGTTTAAAGCAAATTTTGTTCTGCATATCATAATAGCGAACGAGATTTGTCACGTCTCTAAGAAATAGTTTAATTTTTCTATCTTTTCAATGCAAATAACTAAAGTTTGTGGCAGATGTTTAGATTGCCATTCTGCACAGAAATTACAATTTGATGTATTAGATTGTGTGAATTATTTTTTGTACCAGCCTTTTCAAGAGATTCAGTAATGTTGTTATTTGCAATGATCGAACCCCACACTATCCTCTAAAGACACTCGGCATTCTTCGACAATCTTAAACGTAATGTACACTTAGCCGAGTGCCCTAATTGTCGCTTTTCTGTTAGTAAACCCTTATACATATGTTGCTCTCATTAATTCGGCCTGAATAATTACTACAGCAATCGGAAAATCCAAAGAACAATTTTAAGATTTAATTGTAAGGAAATGTATTCGTTTTTTCTTCGTATTTAATCCTATTGTGTCGTTAGTCCATAAAGTTCTATGGGAGTATCCTCATATCTTATAGGGTATAACTATAATATCTTCTCTAACACTATTCCACTGACAAATTTTGGGATGCTCTATGGTGTCAATAATGCCAGTTCTCTCAAATATTATTTTCTGATCTGCAATACACTTGATAGATTCCAAGGATGTATTTCAATGCTACATTCCCATCCTCAAAGAATAATATTATATTATATATGTCTGTTGGACTCGAGACAACGAAATTGTTTAATTACTTATTTACTCAATATCTCAAAACTTGAGTGACATTTTCTTGGATAAAGTAAACAAAGAGTGCCTCCAAATAGGAGTATTTTTTAGTATCTGTTTGTAATTTATATGCTGTAGCTTTCTGATTACAATTAAAAGTAAAATTTCAATGAAATTGTATTAGAACGACCTTTCATATCGTCTATTTCTATGAATTTATTTAAAACATGTCTACCTACGTTCATTTTTCATAGGCTCTGATCTAGTAAGTAACATTCGTAAAGAAAGGCCTAGACTTCGAATACATGGTAAACAATTTTCTTTTTTTTTTTTAATTTTTAAAATTTCATAGCAAATCTTAGAAAACAAAATAAAATTGAAATTTATAACGAAAGTTATTTCCTTTCTGACTTAATTTGAACGTAAAACATTGAATCAAAACAAATTTAATAAATGTTAAAATTAATTCGGAATATTTTTTGTAATTTTTTTAATTTGTAATTTAAATATAAATATGTATGTACATACATACATAGATACAATATTCGTTGTAAAGTTTCCAAATGCTGTGCAACAAAATGGACATGAACCATTTCTTTTAAAGTGTTTGAAAACATTTTAATAACTTTTTTTTATTTTTTTTTCTACTGTTTTCCTTTTCTTTTCTTTTTTTTCATTTCTTTTTGGGATTCCAAATATTTTCTGGTTTTAATTTGCATGCTGTCTGTTTGGTTGGTTTTGCTTTTGTTATGCCCATATAATGCTTTGGTTTAAATTTTGTATACGAAAAACAAAAACAAAAAAAAAAATCCAAATTCTGTTTGCTGCCAAATTACAAAATATTAAAACCAAATATATTATACTACTACTACTACTACTACTACAATTGCTGGCTAAAATTAAACTTTAAATAGCATGAAAAAGTAGGCCTACAACGTAATCATAAAATCCAAAGAGTAACCCACCATCCTCCTCGTAAGGCTAAACAAATGAAGTATGAATTAAAAATTTTCTATTTTACTGCGACTAAGGCTAATAAAATGCTATTTAAGAACCTAAAGTATGTGTTTTATTTTGAATTTCTTTTGAATTAAGCTTGTGTTTGTTATGTTTTCCACAAAATTTTTTTTATAAATTTTTTATTTTTTTTCAAATTCAACTTACTTTTTTTTAATAATCACTCACACATTCAATATATTGTATAACATTATCAATCAACATATCGAATTGGCTCCTAAATTGTTGACATCTTTTTATTTTTTTAGTTACTTTTCTAGGTGAAAAGAAACACAATTTGGCAAAAACAAAAAAACAAAAAAACAAAGAAAAATAAACACACACACAAAAAAAACATAAATTGCAATTATGTATTAAGCATAATTATGTACCTTTCACAATCTACCATATTATAATAATCGTGTCATTAACTACTCGTTAACGTAATGCATATTAAAAAATAACGATAAAAAAAACTCGCTGAAAGATATGCTCGCTCGTATTCATATTATTTTTTTCTTTTTTTTTGGAAATCAAACTGCAAGAGGAATGCAACAAAAAAATTTTTTTTTTGGAAAATTGTAAACCTAAATCTGAATTGATTTTCATAAAATGCACGCAAGTCTTTATTTTTAACAAACAAATTGCTAACAACTTACTAATACAATAACTACTACAAAAACAAGAACAATACACAACCACCTTAACAAACACCACCACCATCACCACCACGTTTAACACTATCACCATACAACAACTCCCAAAGGACAAGGTCCATATTTTATTTACATCCACCTTAAAAAAAAATATATACTGTATGGTATTGTATTGTATTGTATTGTATGATTGCACATGTGAATGAGAATTTTGTCAACCCAAAAAAAAAAAATATACGAAATGCGCTCCAATTGAATGTTTTACTATACATCTCTGCGCTTGCCTGCCGCCACGTCCTTTTTCGTTAAGCGTTTTTGGAGACCGAAAATGATTACATCATTACACTTTCGCTTAAAGTACATAACAATCGTCTACCTAAATAAGAGCGAGAGTCAGTCAGTCTCCAAAAAAAAAATTTATTGCACTTTGTCTGTCTTATAACAATAAATTGTTTTATTCAACAAACATTACGCAATCGATCGTTAAAATAATATTTAATACGAATAATAATGCTGCAATGCGATTTGATTAACAAAAACAACGCGTTACGTCTAAACCGAATGCCACGCCCACCAACACGTATTTCCATAGCCAATCTTCAAACCTACAGTTTTGTATCTCGTTATCAAACGTTCGTTTCAATGATTTGCAATCTGTTTTCCATGGGATTGGGATTTTACGTTAACAATAAAGTAGTGTACCAAAAAGGTAAGTAAAAGTGCTTAAGTAAATATTTTTAAGTGAAATTTTTGTAACCCAAAAAAAAAAATTATAATTTCAAATGAATTGTTGTGTGAGTGTGTGAAATTTTAACAAACCATTTCGTAAACAAACAAAGAAAACCAAAAAAAAAAACCCATAATAATTAAATATCATAATGGAAAACAAATCTTGAAACATTTTTAATCACACGTTATTTTTTTCCCATTGAAATTTACGATTGACTTTTAAACAATGCAATGAAAATTTGAGGTACGTTTTTAAAGTAACCAATTAACTTAATACACCAAACAAACAATAGAAATTCATTTAATTGTTAGGATTTTTTGCTTTTCTTTTATTATTAAAATTATTAATAAATTTAGAAAAGAAGAACTTTTTATCTTTATTTATAACAATCGAAATCATGTGATTTTAATTGGTTCACTATACAACCTTATTTCTAGCGATTTCAAATCGCATGTTTTTTTTATAAACATTTTTAATAAAACCATGTACTGAATACGTAATCATACGATCTATTATTCTGTTCTCATCTATATATCCACTTTTATTGTGCTAACAAACTTTAGGATGCCGTTTGATATCAACCAAAAAATCCTTATCCAAGAGCTGATATGTATCCAGGTTCCATGTGTATGCGTTCTAGTCAATCATTCTCGTCTTTATAGAATCTATATATGGGGTTCGAGACGAAACGCAATCTGAATAAGGCCTCTAGCCTGGCTTAAACCTCTTCCTATTGCGATTATCCAATAAAAATTTAGACTGTCTCAAAGTCTTTCGGCTTGAGAAGAATCTTCGCTGCTCTTCATCTTCCCTTTTGTCGAGTATACTGCCGTAAACATTTCTTCACACTTCACCCCTTCCTATTGTGATTATCCAATAAAAATTTAGACTGTCTCAAACTCTTTCGGCTTGAGAAGAATCTTCGCTTCTCTTCATCTTCCCTTTAGACGAGTATACTGCCGTAAACATTTCTTCACACTTCACAGAAAGCTTTTAGCCCTATAAGCAGGTCATCTGCCTGCTTATTATCGTAAATTTGTAATAGATCTAGAATCCACCTCTTCCCTACTTAGCTGATCCAATTTCCCAGCTAGTTATATGCTTTTTCTGTATTTACTTAATGACAGCCGAGTGCTCGGATAGACGCCTGATAGTTTTCCTTCCTTCATATGTAGTCAAGTTGATTTGAGCACTAATTTCGATGGTGTGAACTTCCATTTGGAAAATATTGTATTTCATCAGTACTAGAGGAATTTTCTCACCGTAATTATTTCGATAACTTTATAGATAAATTGCCTGAAAATACTGTTGAGACGTTTCTTCTATTTTCATATAAAACAATCAATCTGACATCATCTCCATGTTTAGACTCCAAAACAATTGCAAAGAAATTTTTATGAATTACAAAGAAATTCACAAATAAAATTTTCATCATTACAAATGTAAAGTAAATCTTTCAAATTTGTCTCATTGCAACCAATGATTCAATGCTTTACAATTTCTTTTATTTTCAGTTTTAATTACTATTTCTATATTGTAATATTACTCGTATTATAATAAAAAATAATAGAGGTTCTCATTATTAGCTGTTAGTCATTATTTTTGTCTAGAAAACTTTGTTAAAGGGCGGGCAGTTCTCTTTTTATATTGAACACCACTGTGTGTACGTATGTATAATTAATTTATTTTAATTGCATGAGTTTAGAAAAAACCCCAACACTTTTATCAACTAATCACTTAATTCCCAAGTAATGTGAAAACAATTTAAAATAATTAATCGAATAACAAAAAAATGTGGGGAAAAAAACGAAAAATCAACTTGAAAACATATTCATATTTTCGTACAAAAATAATAATACTTGAGAGAGTAAATAATAACACAATAATGTGATGAATCACCATAGAAATCAACTGTTTAGAGTAAAAAAAAAAAAGAAGTGAAACCGGCAATGTTTTCATCAGACACCCAAATACAGACCGAGCATCGTCATCAGCTCGTTAAGTGCGATGATGATGGCAGCGCTGATGAAGTGATTGCTTTCAAGACACATGAACTCATATAAATTTGTTTTACGTCTCTCGGTTTGCTTGTCAATTAAATTTTTAACAACAAAAAAAAAATTAAATTATTTAGCAAATAAAAATGACAAATTGAAGAAATATTTCCGCGAATTCAAATATAAAAAAAAAATCTTTAATTTAAAAAAGAACTCAACTGCAATTCCTAATAAAATTGTAATAATGAAGTCTGTTATTGGATTTAATTTAATTTTATTTTTAATATTGGGTTACCAATATAGCGGTGGCAAAAGGGTCTCTGGCAGCTGTCAAATATGTGCATATATTCCTCTCAATATTTATTTACAAATATGAATCGTTTAATCGATTTAAATGTGACCACTTTCATCCTATGGCCGAAAATATTGCTTCAGTTAGAGAAATTTTGGAGGATAATCAAAATTTGTCGATTCCATGACGTTTTCAGTTTGGCGGCTCAAGTTTTACATTTGGATTAACATCATACATACATACATACATACATAATTGGCCACTACAGTCCTTCAGTCAGGATTTCGATATAGCTTCTCACACCACTTATGTTGTGTGCGTTAATTTTTTACATGAGTAGAGGGACCGGGACCTACAGTTTAAAGTCGACTCCCAACGACAGATTTTTGAGAAAATTTTTCATGGTAATTTTTATTTACTCTCAGAGTTTTACCAGAAATCTGTTCAGAGGCAGTCGGCGAAGAAATATTTTTTTTTTTCATATTTCGTTTCGATGCCCGACCTGGGATTCGAACCCGGGCAACACACTACCTACTAGACTACAGGGACTACTACTACTGGATTAACACCTCCATTCATATATAGTCCAATTAGCGTAATTATAAAAACCGTTTTAACTGATTGAGTGCTAATACTACAAACTTTCAATACTGATTTTTCGAACACAGTTCACAAGCAATATTTTCCCACATGGGATACCGAAAACTTAGAAATGATTGCAGAAAAGCTATTACTTAGGGGAATTAGAGACTGTTTGGTGCACATTATTGTCCGATGTTGTCTTTGGGTAGTATTTTTTCAAAATAATCCTGAAATAACTGTAACTGTTGAATTAGAGCGCTTTTGTCGTGTGATGATAGATTTTTTAGCGTACTGTTGAATAGGTGAACTGGTCGATAGTATATTGTTTCAACAAGAAGATGCTACAACCCGCATAACATGACCGATTTTGTTGGTACATATTTCCTGAGAAGGTTCCAGAAAGTTTAATTTATTGTTGTTTGCCGATATTAGACTTTTTCTGCGTTCTGCTGTACATCAAAGACCGCGTCTACCGGAGAAATATTTCATTGGTCTGATGTAGAAAGGACCTAACTCATACTTTTTTCAAAATCGTTTTTTTTTTGTGGTTCCAATGAATTTAACAAAAATTTTAGGCGATTTTATCAAAATGCGAGTTAGGGCTTTTTATATGAGACCAGCAATATTTTGCAAGTTGTCGGCAAAATGTTATTGAATTTTGAAAATGATGGTAAAATTCAAGAAGGAAATCAATGCTTTCTTGACCTTTAGTTTTAAAATCATTTATTGGATAACCCTTTTTCAATACTAAAACTGCTGATAACATTTTCATGGCTTTTTATTTGTTTAACATTTATTTTCTATAAATAAAAATAACAATCAACTGGTAACTATGGCTAAACACGATTATTGCAAATCGTAACCAAGTCTGATTATAGCTGCTGCTGCAAATGGCTATTTTTATTTGAAAATATATTGGAGAGTTGCGAGAATAAAAATTAATATAAAGAGACACCCACTCATTGACATTTACTACGCAAATATCAGTTGAGTGTGACGTTTTCATTTACTCCCACTTTTATTTAATATGCATACATACATACCTGCATACACATACAGAGTATTGATTTACAACTTTAAATAGATGAAAATGTCTGTAAAAAAAATGAAATGAAATGCAATTTTTTATTTTTGACAAATATGTATGGGAATATTTTTTGTTTAACATTGAAATAAAAAATTAATTATTTTTATTAATTAATAGCAAAAGCATACATACATACAAATATGTATGTACACACTTAAACAATTTCCCGTATAAATAAGCATTCCATTTAAGTTTATACATTCAGCGAATCTGAATGATACTTTTTGATTGACAACACAACAAACCTTTTTGTGCAATGATTGTTAAATACTGTATTAATGATGCACAATTTTAAATTGTTTTTGTTTGGGTTTCTGTTTCTGTTATTTTCACATCAAATTTCCATATCAAAAAAAAATTTTTTATATCTATTTAAAAATAGAAAAAAATCTATTAATTGCATTAGATTTTTGCGTTCACTTAACCGATTCAATGATGTCAAGTATGACAGGCTTTTTTCAACCAGAAATAAAAAAAGAAGCAAATAAATCATCAACAGTCTTGACTGTTTCTGCTGTGCTCTATTGTTGATGTTGTTTGCGCCTTTAGCAGCCATTGTTGTGTGTTCATTGAGCTGAAAGCTTTTCAGCAAGAAAAAATAAAATTAAAAAAAAGACAACAACAACAACAACATCAACATCTACACAAGGTTAATTGTATGGGCCATAGTTTTTCTATTTTCTTTTTTTTTCTGTTGTTTTCTTGATGGAAAAAGCTAAAGATGAAATAAAAGTCATGGCGGCACCAACAACAACAATAACGTTGTAATTGTTATAATTTAAATGTTTTTTTCCATTTTTTTTTTTTTGTTTTATGTGAATACTTTCTTTATTTTTAATTTATTTTACGAAACTAATTTAAAGACTGGAAAATTTTCCCATATAAAAGGGTTTTTAATGAAAATCTGGTATTTCATAGAAGAAAGAAGAACGGAAAAGAAACATGCAAAACGCTTTTAAGCGTTACTTTTTCCAAACAATTGACATTCAAATTACAAACTAATTTGCAATGTTACATTAGAGAAACAGAGAGAGAGAGAGAAGACTGCGTACATAATTAAAAAGTTATGCTAATTTAAGAGTCTCGCTCTTTTTAGTTCTTGCAATAAAAAAAAAATGCATTTAACCATGATTTAAGCATAATTGCATAAAAAAATCTCTTTCCACTACAACTATTTGGTGTATTTATTTGTTTAAAAACATTTTATTCTCATAAACAATTGCTTGTTATTTGTTTAACAAAATATTTAAATTCTCAACAAAACTTTTAACATGTTTATGACGAATTGAAAAAAAAAACAAAATAAACGTTTTAAACATGACAACAACTGTCTAACAAATAACTTGTTTTAAAGATGACTTCATTCTTTTTTTTCTTACAAAATAAACAAGAAACTTGTAAATTTTTTTTTTATAACAACAATACATAAAAACAAAATATTGTATTTTTAACACTTGTTCTCAATATTTTTCTTTTCTTTATTATTGCAAGTACAATAAATATTAACAAATAAATAAAAAAATAAAAAATAAAACTTAAGTCAATAAATCACAAATAAAAAATATTTATTTTAATTCCAAACACATACTTGTTCAATTGTTTATACAATTTTTTTTACCAGCATTGCCAATAACAATTTACCAAAAAAAAACCAAACCAACCGACGTAATCATAATAATATTGTATGAGTCATCCATACACACATATACACCTTAAAGATAAAAATACGCATAGAAAAAATAAAAATAAAATAAAAAAAAATAAAAGCAGTAAATAACACAATCAAGAGGGCATACAGACTTTAAAAAAAACCCCAACAATTAACAATACAGGTAGACGTAGACGTTTGAAAAATTAACAAAAAAATAAAAGAAAATCATTGAAAACAAAAATCTAAACAAATTAAATAACAGACAACCGAGTGAGAGAGAAGAAGAAAGAAAGATAGATAAAAAAAGTTTTAGAGCAGGGCATCAAAAAAAGTATTTCAAAACAACAAAACAAAACCAAACCATATAACCATAAAGACTAAAAAAAAAATACAAAATCAACTACAATAAGACAATAACGAACTTAATTGTTATGTGCATATGTGTATTGCATGAACATGAATAATAATGATAACGATCAATGATGCATAATAGTAAGAGGGTTACCAGTCAACTTTATTTAATAACTACTGTTTAGTAATTTGTTTAAAGAAAATGAAACAATTGCATTTGAGGCCGTATTCAATTGCAATGCAAATTCCGACAATATCTCTAGATCTTGGAGCTCGTGTTTAATATTATTCTGATCCAATTTTAGCTGCAAAATTCGCTATAGGTTAGGTGATGTATCCATCTCAGTTCTCTTTCTGCGGTCCTCCTCTCCTGACATCCATTCCTATCGATGCAAAATTATTGTTTCGGTCGCACTATGTACTTGTACATACTTCGTTAAATATTTCGAAAACATCATTGTTTGACATTTTAGCTCCGAGAAATTATATTGTAGAATATCTCCAGGATTTACAACATAAGCAAAAGCATATCACAAGGTCCCACTTAGATCAGCGTTTAGTGCCTGTGCTAATTCCAGATAATTACCATTACATAGGTCAAACATTACTTTAGGAAAACTGACCTAACTCCCTAATGCATTTTAGTATTGTAGCAATCTTTATATAGGAGAGATTAGTCAAGAATATCTCCGCCGAGATAGAAGATAGGAATCCTCTCCTTTTGCAGACCCACAGCTTTTGCACAAGTCATTTGAGAGAACATCATCGTCATGCCTTCCATTACAACATGAGCTTGTGACAATCGCAATAGACAATAGTTTAAAGGACAGACATGAATTTTTCCTAATGAATTTGTAGAGTGTAGCAATGTTAAACTTCATACATACATAATTGGCCATTACAACCCTTCAGTCAGGATTTCGACCTATCTTCTCACACCACTTATGTTGTGTGCGTTAATTTTTATACATGAGTGGCGGGACCTACAGTTTAATGTCGACTCCGAACGACAGATTTTTGAGAAGCTTTTCATGGCAATTTTTACTCTCAGAGTCTTTGCCAGAAATCTGATGAGAGGATGTCGCCGAAGAAATATTTTTTCGTTTTGATGTCTGACCTGGGATACGAACCCGGGCCTTTCGTCTAATAAGCCAACACACTACCTACTAGACCACGGCGACTGTAATGTTAAACTTATATTCCAATAAAGTTACGGGTTCCTGCAACACTAGTAGAGAATACCTAGACCAACTAAAGCATTTCGGAATATCTATGATCTATAAAATGTCGAAGATTAAGAGCTTTGTACTGGTCGTATTCAATTGCTAACTGTAAGTCCTGGAGCTCCTATAAATGTTTAGTATTATTCTGATCGAATTTTAGCTGTAAAATGATAGGGTTTGATTCAGATTTTATATTTAAAGATATTCTCCATTTTTATAGTAATTTAGGCAAACTGAATTTTTTAAAATTTGGCAACTCTAACATAGTGATAAATTATAAACATTATAATGTGAATTTTAACGTTACAACATAAAAACACACTTAAGTGCTACACAATAAATAACACAATCGAACGAATTTTAAGCAGCTTTTTTATTACATACTTTTTTATTATATACATACATACATATGCATGTATATAAGCAGTACAAATATACATACATATATATATATGATGCATATAAATGAATGGTAATTATTTTCATTTTAACTACCTATTTTACTTTTATTTGGTTTTATTTTTGCGTAAATCGTAACAAACAAAGCGAATTGGTTGCTTTTTTTTTGTAATTTTTTACTATTATGGTGCTACATATTCATCATCAACTCTCTCTCTTACACGCACACTTAGGCATGTATATGGTATACATACATACTTACCTAAATATATCTATTAAACTTTAACCTATTTTTGGTTTATTTTGGGAGAAAATGTGAAAGAGATTGTGAGAAAAGAAAGAAATGTTGCCAATAAAAAATATTTCCATATCCATACATACATACTTACATGTATTTATGTATACAAAACAAAGCAAGGTAATCGTTTTGTTTATTATATAAAGGGTCCGCCAAATAACTTTTTTTTGTTTTTTTGAAAATGTTTTAAAAAAACTACTCAATATTTTCTCAAATTTCTTTTTTTATTTGAAAGTACAATCCTTCCGGTTAATAATGGAAAATAATTTCATTCAAATGGCTGCCTCCTCGGCTGGCCACACAGTAGCCTACATGATCGGTCCAATTTTTAAGCATATTATCGATTGTGTGCAGCTGTATGTCACCACTGGCTTCACGAATATTGTCCTTTAAAGCGTCAATTGTCTCTGGCTTGCCGGCGTAACACTTATCTTTGACGGCACCCCACAAATAATAGTCCAACGGTGTCAAATCGCAGCTTCGAGGTGGCCAAACGACATCAGCTCTACGGCTGATAATGCAATCTTCAAAACCAGGGCGCAAAACATCGAGTGTACCTTTGGTTGTGTGGCATGTAGCGCTGTCCTGTTAAAACCAAATATTGCCAACGTCCTCCTCTTCAATTGTTCTGAAAAAAAATTCTTTCAACATGGATCGATAACGATAGCCATTAACTGTAACGACCACTCCTTGTTCAGTTTCGAAAAAAAATGGCCCAATTATGCCTCTAGGCCAAAATACGCACCAAAGAGTGACTCGTTTTGGGTGCGTCGGCTTTTAAATGTATGCGTGCAGGTTTTTTGTGTCCCAAATGCGACAATTTTGCTTGTTTACATACCCGCCAAGATCAAAATGAGCTTCATATGAAAAGCTGACTTTTTTTTTTTTTGCCAAAATCGGTATCTTCTGTACATATCTGTCAAATCAGACATGAGCTAAGTGTTACCATTCACGAAATAAGCACTAGTTGAAAAAAACAAAACGTTAGATGGCGGACCCGATATATTTATAGAAGCTTTTCCTCATAAATAGCCGACTACATTAAAAATTACAATAACATTATAGTTAGATTATAACCAAAAACAATAGTTTTATGGCTTTTAATATTATTACTAAAACTATAATATCGAAAAGAATATGTATGTATTTAAATGAAATTTTGTACGTAACTTATGCTAAATTTATTGTAAAGTACGTAAAACAATTTTAAAACTTCTCATCAAACTAATAATGGGACAATTATTAACTGAATTTTAATGAGAGATTGATTGTTGAAACAGAATTTTGAGTGTTTAAACATTAATTTATTGGATATGCCGCCTCGTGGTGTGCAAACATCGTTAGATATAATAGAATAAATATTACAAGAAAAAATACCTACGTCTACAATATGTAATGCTATTCGATGAAAATGTAAAAAAAAATTATAAAAATATTTCAAAACCAAGCAACCAAAGAAAAATAAACTCATTATATTACGCAATTGTTGCCAAGAACTTGTTGGATCAATGCCAAATGGGGTAAAGGCTCTCTCAACCAAATGTTAAATTGATTGATTTGTTTGTTTGTTCCCTGACCTTATTATTCCATTCTTAGCTTGATGTTATGTTTATGTGATATTTTAAACTTCTTTGCCGAAGTAGCAGATTGACTTGTATGTCTCATAATTACGCCTTTCCCAGGTTACTGTCTTATAAAACGGAATGTTGATATACTTGACATTCCATCGTTTAACTTCTGCAGGCGTTGTAAGTCTGAGGAGAAAACTATCCTTCACGGAGGCGGAGTATCTTATTTACTTACTTAATTGACCGTTAAAAACTCCGGTCGCTCTTATCACAACCTTCTAGGTACCTCTGTTTCTTGCGTGCCTACGCCAGTTGGTCACAACAATCGGTGATAGTTTACTCGATTTGGTTCTTCCAACGCAGACTAAGTCATCCTCTACGCCGATTTTCGGTAATCACCGCATCAAACACCCTTGTTATCTGAGTAAAGTCTTCCATCCAAATGACATGACCGAGACAGCACAGCCACTGCAACTTAATGCACTCCATAGCGTCTTGGATAGAATGTGAAAAGTCATCGTAAATTCGCACTGTACTGAAGATCTTACGTAGGCCTATCCTCTTGAATACTCGTAAGGCTGTTAAAGGCTAGTAAAAATTGAAACTTGTCCTTCACAGGGAGTCTAATATAATTTAGGTTAGAGGAAGCGCACCTGTCGGTCAAGACAAGAACAGTACCCGGAGGTCGAAATTGACCCATTGTACTAACATAATCTAACTATGATCTTTTTTCAACCGCTTTCCATTTTAAATTAAACCAAACAATGTGTGTCTTAAATAACATTGAAAGATCTATTGGTGCCATTATGTATCCGCCACTACTAGTGCTCTGGTATTTTTAGTTAAAAATTAAAATTCCTTAATTTATACGCCAAAACCAAATTGTGTATGAGTTGTACAGTCTGTGTGCCTTAAAATGTTGAAAACTGTAAGGGAAAGAAGTCAAACGTAAAATTTGCTTTCCCTTGGGTATTATTTCGTATTTTCAGCAATTTCAAAAAAAAAAAAAATGTTTTTTCTATGGTATTCCCTTGTTGAGCCTTTCACTTCCTTTTGCTTCCTTTCGATTAACCCACTCTCTTTGTAACGGTTTTTATGATTTCAAGCTGTAAATGTAAATTAAGTGTTGTCATATTGTATATAACTTTTAAGCGGTTTTTTTTGTAATATTTTGCTTCATTTTTATAGAAAGAAAGGAAATAAAATTAATTCATAAACAGAATATTTTTGTATTAATTTCTTACAAATTTTCCCACCATCCTAACAGATTTTTATTTTATTTTCTCTTCAATTATGTATTAAATATTATTATAATTTTAGCAACACTTCTAAAATCCTAAAAATAAAATAAAATCCAACTCTTTCAACATAATTTAGTTACAAGAACACTTTTCGCCTTTACAAATACAACAAAATGATGTGAAAAAGATCAAGAAGACCTGGGGAAAAATGTGTAAACATGTGCGTGTGTGTGTGTGAGAATTTGTATTGTATGTCAAACATTAATGGGGCAAATGTAATTGTACGTTCTCATTTTTCTTCTTTTTTTTGTTATTGTCTTCTAAAGAGATGTACAAAAAAAAAGTGTTGTTTCATGTAAATACAACTAAAAACGGGTCAAGTAGTAGTTGTAAAAAATGTAACTCATACTCTTACATATGCACATACATACATATGTATGTAGTAAAAGTAGTACATGCCATTGTAATTTCAATGTGTACCAAGTGTATACACACGTGTACTAATAACAAAAGCCGTTGGCACAATTTTTGAATGCTGTATTCCTTTTCTATTTTTCCTCTCCCTCTCTCTCTCTCTCTCTCTTCCTCTAGGAGATGCTTATAAGATGTTTCTTTAGTAGCTTAAGCTTTTTTTGTTCATACTCTTTCTGTGTGTGTATCATATGTGTTAGTGTGTATTGAACAGCATTCTGTTTACAATTAAAAAAACTGTATTTGTGCAGTGTTGTCAATAACAAAAAAAAGTAATATAATGTCCTGAATTTGTTATAGAAAAATAAAATAACAAAAGTTTTTGACATTTAGCACACGTTTTTGTTATGTATAAAGATAATAAACAATTACTTTAATTCGATAAAAACTTAATGTTAATAAACGCTAAAATGTTTCGTAGTTAAAAGGAACAAAATATTCTCTTATAAGGTAATCAACTTACTTTGCAATAGTGGTAAAGGGTGACTATGTGACAAAATAGAAAAAAATTTAATACAGCCGGCTAATGACGTAGTGTAGGTTGTAAGTTTTGTTGAGTAGTCCCAAAAATATTTTTTTTTTTATTTCTCGAACCCTTCAAACTTTTTTCATTTGACACAAACTGTTTTCTGGACTTTAAGGCCTCATTAGTCTTTACTTTCTGTGGCTGTTCTGTTCTGTTCTGTTACGTTCTGTTCTGTTACGTTCAGTTACGTTTGCCAGTTAGTTATTCTGTGACAATTTGTCAGCTGTTTACGGTTATCAAAAAAATAAAAATAAAAATAAACGTTAGTAAAACCAAAAAATTTATAGACCAAATTTCGAATAATTTTTTGATTCAGATGTTGAGGATGTGTCCTGAGTCATAAGTTAGGGAAAAGTACCATACGCAACATTATTTTGGAGACGTATGATGTGTTGTGGCGTTTATTGTATATAATTTATGTTACCACTGCTCAATATACCGATATTGAAGCAGATTTTAAAATTATAAATAAATTTATAAATTTAACACGTTCCCTGCCACGTGTACCGTTTTCGGTGCACGCTAAACCTCATTTCTTCGCCAAGCTGAACTTTTTAATTTAAAATGTTAATATCGAAAATTTAATTATTAGTAGGACTATTTTATGTAACGTAATGATGTTTAGAGCAATTTTAGAGCGATGTACCGATAACCGTACACGTGGCGTGGTCATTAGTTATCGGATCACTTTTGAACTTTTGTTGAATACAACAGTTTTAAATGCATCGATTTTATATAATACAAGAAACAATAGATTAATTTCACCTTTTAAATATAGAAACTTACTGATTTCATATTTATGTAAGATAAATAAGAATGTATTTTCTGAAGAAGATGACCATGTCCTACCTTCTAGAAGTACACCATGAGTTACAAAACTGTAATGGTAGACCAGTAAACAGGATGCAACTATTCCAAGGTATGCAGCAAGTATGAAAAATTATAATAGTGTAATCAAACATGAGTAAAATATGCATTATTTTTTGTACATTACCCTTATTTCCCTTATTCTATGTGAAATAAATTTAATTTTATGTTGTTATTTTGTGCATTTTGTCCTTTGAATAGTAATAATTTTGAAAATAACAAACATTTTTCCAAAAATATAAAAACATGTATTTTTATAGATTTCTGAAAGTAGTTATCGTGTACCGAACCTAGAAATTACACCTTCTCAAAAACAGCTTGGCAGGGAACGTGTTAATAAAATTTCCTATTCTATTCAGTTTTTCACATATAACTGTCAGCTGTTTGCCGCTGTCACTTACAATTACTTAACAAATTTTATTTTTCACAGGTTCGTCCGAAACAGAACGGAACGAAACAAAAAACTAACTACTTATATATATTTTTTATTAACAAAATAAAATCAGCTGTTTCGTAACGGAACAGAAAGTAAAGACTAATTCTGCCTTTATGCACAAATTTCTGGATTACTCAAACATTTCTGAACCGATTTCCTATATTTAAATCTTCTTGGAAAGGGGAGAAATGGAGCGTTAAAACGGTATACATATATATTTTATTTGGTTTAATATGCTATGAGATTTAACGAAGTAAACCAAATTTGTCTGTTAACAAAAGCAAAATTTACTTAAAAAGGCGTGAAATAAATGATGAAATTTTGAAAGCGCATTATCTTATGAAGATATTAACACTTCGAACAAAAATTGTATTAGTTATTATTTAACAGTCGAGTTATATTTTTCACATACAGTGGGTGATAAAACAATGGACAATTTTTCAAAATTGCACTAAAAATTAAAAATATTCTTAAGAAATTCGCAAAATATTTGTGCTGTTTATTAATAAAAAACGATTTCAATGCTAAATTTCCCAAAAAAATGTGATAAATATGGACTTAACAAACTAAAAGCTTTCAAAAATTATTAGAACATTTTTTGAGACAAGAACTGAAAATGCTTCAACACTTCAATAATATTGCTTTTTTATATCTTTATGCATACTAATGAAGTGCAATTTCCAATTTTTTTCCAATTTCCAATTTTGTCTGATTAGAACTTACAAAAAAATTTTGAAAAAGTTTCCATTGTTTTGTCACCCACTGTATATAAATATTTTCAAATGAACTTTTAGTTTAAAAATTTACGGAATTTTTAATGGATCTGGATTGTTTATCGAGAAATGTGTTCATTTCCAGTCCAGTTTGAGCGACCACAGGAAGTTGGCTAATGTCTGCGCAAAGAGTAATAATAATATTTGCATAAAACACAAATATTAGCCGACTTCTGAAAGTCTTGCAAGCGTGAAATTGAATCAGTATGTGATAAACAATCATGATCCATCAAAAATTCTGAAAATTTTTGAACAATAAATTCATTTCATGAGATGACTGTTATACTATTTAAATAATAACTACGGTAATTTTGATCAAATTTTATCACTTCACAAGAGAACAGACTTTAAGTATATTATAACTTATCCTATATTTGTTTTTTATTAAAGCTTGTACTATGAATGGATAAACTTGAAAAAAAATTCAAATTTACAAATTTACCTCATCAAATTTCATAGCATATTAAGTCGAATAATAGATATATGTATACCGTTTTAACGCTCCATTTCATCCCTTTCCAACAAGATTCAAATATAGGAAATCGAGTTAGAAACGTTTGAGTAATTCAGAAATATGTGCGTAAAATCCAAAAACACAGTCTTTGTCAAATAAAACTACTTTTGAGGGTTCGAGAAATATAAAAAATTTATTTTTGAGTTCTACTCAACTAACTAAACAACGTGGACCATGTAGATACTCGGGTGTATTTTCACCATAAAATCCGATACATTTTTTTCATGTTTTTAAAAGTTGTATTGGTTGTTTGGTGTAATCAAATAGTGTAAATGAAAAAAATGTATTTAAGTTTTCATATGTTTTTCAAAACTTGTGTTGGTTTCGTGATATCAAATTGTTTAAATGCCAAAAAAAAAAATACATTTGGACCCCGAAATACACAACACAACATAGCATTGAACGTACACAAACAGCCAATTGTATTAAATACAACATATACGATACAAAGTTGTGTGAATTGCCCAAATGTTTTTAGAGCCTTACTTATTAATTTCAGAACAAAGTTGATTCTTTTGTATTGAATCGAAAAACGTGAATTGTTTTAGATCTGATCTACAGGAAATCTCATACTCTTGATCTCTTCATGTAAGATTAAAGTTTTATTTTTCTGTTTTGGTTTGTTTTCATTTCTATTTCTTAAGTTCCTTTAAGGATCATAGGATTATTTCGTTTGCATTGTTTTTATATTTATTAAACAAGTTTTCTCAGTCACACGACTGGCGGGTAAAATCTAGCAGGTTCTAGAATATTATAGTGGCCAACTGTTGCTGCCTGAAAACAACGCCATAGGAGATAGCTGTAGTGGGTATAGTGCAGAGAAATTTTGATCAATATAGCCAAGCTTTTTCTTAAGCAGTGGTGAATTTAAAAGGCTTCTGGATGGTTTAATTGGAGGAGCAATAAACATTTTTCATTTTAAAATGGTTTTTTTTTTAGTATAATAATGTGTTTATTCACACTGTTTTTATTTGAATTTCACTTGAGGAGAATTTATTTTTAGGTGTGCCCCCAAGTCTTTATTATTTCAATAGCTGGGGGAAGCTTTGTAATATAAATTACACTTGCTTGTTATTTTAACATTTTCATACAAATAGCCAGCGCCCAAGAAATATTCCCTTTTATTCTCTTTTTAACAGTCATCCCTTTGTCCTCTTAAGTATTTCAATATTTCTCCAGTTCAGCAAATATGTATAATCGATTATTAGTAGTATAAAATGTAAATGTTTACAGTCAATTAAATACAAATTTTATACTCCTTTTTATAATAAAAAAAAAAAAAAAATTATATAAAAAATATACAAAAATACTTGAGCTTTTGCTATATATGTACGTGAAGATAAATTTGAAATAATTCTTTTTATTGATTTAAGTACACTTGCAGGTGTTTCAAACGGCATTAATAATTTTAAAAAGAATTTTTAATATTATAAATTTATCTCAGGATAAGTTTATCTTGATATTCTTAAGTGCTTTTCTTTTCTTTTCTTTGGCTGCTAACAAAAGCTAACTCGAACAATAAGTATTTCTAGGAAAAAATCTTATTTATTTTATAAAATCTTTCGGTCTTTCGTTTTCTTTTTTCCTCTTCTAAAAATAGAAAATAATAATTTGTAAAAATGATTTTTTTTCCTCTTTTTTTTCATAAGAAACTATAAGGATGGGTAAATAGTGCGTAGTTACTTGAGTGTATACTCCTACTTAAGCAGCCTCAATATTGTTTGCATACAGTGGTGGAAGATATAATAGATACACATTAAAATTGCAATTGTTTCGTTAATTTTAATTACCATTACTATTGCATTCTGAAAGTTATACAAAAGAAATCGTATCAATATGTTCCCACTTTTTCAACTCACTGTACTTATTTATATACGTCTTGTATAGCAATATTTTTAGTATTAAGGTTGCAACACGATTTCGTTGTATCGGCAAGGATTCTCAATTTTTTTTTGTAATTTTTCAAATTATTTCTGTAGCCATAATGCATAAGAAACGTAGCCATTCATCTTTGGAAGTTAGAAATTTACAACGTTTAAAAATTGAAATAATTTTCCTTTCTTTTACCCTTAAAAATATTCGAACATGATTTTCAATTTCCTATGGTTATACGGTTGAAATGCTTTTGAGGTTGGTTTGTCTGGTTTTGAAAAAAAAAGCTGCACAAGAAGTCTATTTTATGTTTTATTTTCGTAGTCTTTGTTAACTTTTGTGATTTTTTGTGCAATATTTGTTAGCATTGAGTAGGAGTAAGTAGTTTAGTTGTAAATGCCAAAACCATATCGGATGCACTAAGGCAACATTGGCAATTATGTGTGGGTGTGCTTAATATTGCCACAAAGTGCGTTACACTGAGTGACAGTTTTGCAATCATGGTAGAGAAGAAGCAGAAAGAAAACAAAACAAAAATATAAAAAAAAACAAACACCAGAACCCAATTGAAATAGCAATAAATGCTTTGGGTAAATATATGTTAAAGCATATACTACATGTTTTCACAACCAACAGAACAAGAAGAAAAAAAAATACGGTTTATACCCCTTATGTTATGCTACAATTATTGCAATTGGTACACAGCTTTACTCAAAATTGTCAAATACCATCTAGAAATGATTGTCAGTCATATGTTGCAATATTTTCGATAAAAATAAATAGAAATGGATGTCCTTCAGCTCTTTATGTCACTTCTAAAAGCAGAAAAAAACAAAAAATGATTCCCTTTTTAAATGAAATTTAAGGTCAAGGTATTCTATTAGATTTAAGCAATTTTTTTTTTGTTTTCTTTAACAACCAAATAATCTATAATGAGGATTTTTCTTTTCCCTTTTCTTGCTTTTTCCTATACTTTTTTATCTTACTGGCTTTTATGGCAAATTAAACATTTTTACTCTGTCACATGGACTCTTCTCTTTTACTCCTTAAATGCTGCAACACTGTTTTATTATTGTGTTGCAGTAGAAATTGTCAAAATAAAAAAAAACTATTTTTCCTAAGGACTGATCATTTATTTTTTCACCTGAAAAGTTTACAATAGTTTATAGAGTGATTACTTAAATGGCTTTGAGAGCTGAAATTATTTTCGATATCAAGCAGAGCATATCGAAAGGCAAAGCAGACACACCGATATTATGAAATATAGTAAGAGAGAGAGAGAGAGAGAGAGTGGCATTTTAATTGATCCTTAAAGATTATCTAAAATAGTATAATTAAGAAGCAGGATGTTTAAAGTGAAGACGATTTTTGTTTAATTGCAAACAAACTGAAAGTAGAGATGAGGTTATGAATAGGTATCATAGATCTTAAGACGAGTGCTTGGATAACTCTGGCATAATGGCCTCGCGTTTCAAAATTTCGTAATCATAAACTAGAACCGAATTGACGTTTCAATTCTTTCGCGTATGTGCTGAAATTTAACTCCTTTACGAGTTTGAATAAATAAATCGTCTGCAATTCAAAGCCTAGCATATTATGTCGCCGATATTAAGGATGACAAGTAAATGGCCCGACAAATATATTTTTTTTTTTTGAAAATGCTTTAAAAAAACTGCTCAAATTTCTTTTTTATATGAAAGTACAATCCTTCCGGTTAATAAGGGAAAATAATTTCATTCAAATGGCTGCCCCGACTGGCCATGCAGTAGCCTACACGATTGGTTCAATTTTTAAGCACATTATCGATTGTGTTCAACTGTATTTCACCAATGGCTTTAGGAATATTGTCCTTTAAAGCGTCAATCGTCCCTGGCTTGTCGGCGTAACACTTATATTTGACGGTACGCCACAAATAATAGTCCAACGGTGTTAAATTGCAGCTCCGAGGTGGCCAAACGACTTCAGCTCTGCGGCTGATAATGCGATCTTCAAAAACAGGGCACAAAACATTGACTGTAGTTTCGGCTGTGAGGCGCTAAGCACGGTCCAGTTGAAACCAAATGTTGTTCAATTTTTCTGAACAAAAATTCTTTCAACATGGCCCGATAACGATCGCCATTGACTGTAACGGCCACTCCTTGCTCATTTTTGAAGAAAAACGGCCCAATTATGTCTTTGGACCAAAATCCTCACCAAACAGTGACTCGTTTTGGATGCGTCGGCTTTTTAATGTATGCGTGCGGGTTTTCTGTGCCTCAAATGCTACAATTTTGCTTGCTTACATACCCGCCAAGATCAAAATGAGCTTCATCTGAATTTTTTTTTGCCAAAATCGGCATCTTCTGGAAATCGATCGCAGGCCCATTTAGCGAAGCGAAAAAGCGTTGGATGCTCAATATTCGTTCAGCGAAAGGATAAAACTAATTATATGTCAAATCAGACATAAGCTAAGTGTTACTATTCACAAAATAAGCACTAGTTAAAAAAAACGTTGAATTGAGGACCCAGAAGTATCAGCAATAATATCTGTGCTTGCCATACATCGCAGTTTAGGACATTAGAAATGCGAGTACATGGAACGTATGAAATTGTGAATGTTCTGTGTCTTTCCAGAACGCGCTACAGACACAATATTAGCCTGCTAAAATTTTCTAATTTGCTACATTCAAGTTTCTTATGATTTTCTGGAGCCTAAGCCTCGATACCGATTTGAATGTACTTATTGTCCCCTCGGTAATTACTTTCAAACTGCCTTAAGTATTGAATGCTTTTGCTACATCAGTGGCAGCTGGGTTAGGTTAGAGGACGTGTACCTGTCAAACAAGACAAGTACAGTACCCGGATATCGAACTGACCCATTGTACAACGTCATAAGGGAGGGTTGGATTGGCAGGTAAGGCCAGTCAAATTTTAGTAGACCAACTGAAACATGTACAGTCTAGCTTAGTTATAATAGATTATAGCACTGTTCCATTTGGATAATTCTTTTTTTTTTTCTTCTTTTTATTATATTCAAATGATCGATTTATAAGCAGTTGAGGTCAGAGATCAGGATTATAGCAAGTGATAAGCATTATTCACTTTCTATTCCATACACAAATACATACACCGCAAAACAAAATTGGTCCTTATAACTGTTCAATTAGGATTACAACCTAGCTTTTAAAACCACTTATGCTGGGTGTATTAATTTTATACACGAATGCCTGTAGCTACATTTTATAGTCTACTCCGAACGACAGATTTTTTTGTGAACTTTTCTAATCGCTTTGCTTTAGCAATATCCTGATGCGAGTTGTGTTATAAAATTGTGTTCAAAAATTGTTTTTCTTCTTCGCTATTAGAAAAATTAGTACAAAACGAAAATACCACTTGTATTGAGAAATAAATCAAAGCAATAAAAATTTTAATTAGAATAATTGAAATTGACATTTCAAATGTCACGTGCCATATCAGCCAATGCATTTTACTCCATTGCTCTTTTGTAGTCAAACACAACCCAATCTACATTTTAGGAAAAAAAAATACAAACAAAAAAAATACAAACAAATGTTCAATGAAAACAATTGAACAATAGTTTTCTAAAGTAAATATTGAAAGAAAAAAAAAAGATGATTTCAACTAATAAATGTTAATTTCAATTGAAGAAAATATTGTTTACTGGGTTATAAAATCACATTTAAAATTTCTATGTTTGTATTCACGAGTATTATTATAAATGTGTGTATGTATGTGTGTGTGTGCTTCCCTTAATAGCATTGTTTGCTGTCAATGTTTTAGATGTGAGTGTCACAATCTTAAAGGGGTGGTTTTCTTTCCTACTTGTCATTTCTTACTTTATTTCTCCGTCTTCTAGTTTGGGTTTTCCTTTTCTTTTTTTCTTGTTGTTATTATAAATTGTCAGACATTGTGGGAGACAGCTCACAACAAAAAACCAACAGCATTGACATGCAATAACTAAAGAAAAACATACCGTTTTACACACACACACACAGTTCTATGTACATTGATTGTATTAATCATTGAAGCAGTCACCCACTCACTCAAACATATTTTTCTGCTTTTCCCCTTTCCCTCTCTCTCTCTCTCTCAGTTTCCCTTGCACTCTTTACTTTATTTAAATTTATTACAATGGTTGCGTTGCAGTATGTATTGCATATCCTTGCTTTAAAATTTTTTAGAAATCACTTGATGTTTACACTCGCTCTCGTTCTCCTTCTCTCTCTATATATACTCTTTGTTCTCTCTTTACAATTTGTAAGTGCTCCCCTTCTAGTTGTTGTCATTTACAGTATATTTTTATAGGTTTTCTGGTTAATTCTTCTATATTTTTTTTTTTTTTGTATTCCCTTGTGTGTTTGGAGAGAAATTTTATTTAATTTTGTTTTGTTTTGCCGTTGTCTTGGTATTAGTTAGTTGGTTAATATTGCAGGAAATTTAAAAATGTTACTCAATCTATTTTGTTCATATAAATATTTTCCTTATTTGCTTACATACAACAGGATTTTCTTTATCCCTTTCTCTTTCTTTCTGGTTTTTATTATAGGCAAAAGTTTTGTACACGTAGACACGCATGCATACCTAACGTAGTTATGTAAATGGAAATTTAAATTTAAAATGAGAATGGATTTCTACTGAGTACGTGTCTCTCTTAACAGTTATGCAATGGAAAGATCAATTTATTGCATAAGTATGTGTGTTATTTAAACTAAAAAGGCTTACCATAGTGCTTATAAGAAATTTAAAAGTTCCATTATTTCATGAATTTCATTCTTTTTTTTTTTGAAACAAAAAAGAAATCCTTAAGGAAAGTTTATAACAATAATTGTAGACCATAAAACCTTAAGGCCATGCTCCTTCTTTCTCTTCCTCCCTTTCCCCCCTCTTTACCTATTCCATTTATTTTCTTGTCTGCTACTTCAATTTATGCGTTAATAAAACTTTCCAATGGCTCTGTTAATTAGGTCGTCCTTGTTGGTTATTCCTTTCCGGCCATGTCCACCAGTTGTGTGTGTGTGTTTTTTTTTTTTTTTGTTGTCATCTACTTGCTTTGCCTTTCAGCCTGGCAATGGTTTTTAATTTTATTTGCTTCTTCGTTTATGAAATATAAAAAGAACAAAAAATAAAGAAAGAAAATTTCTTCTAAAATACAAAAACGAATTACAAGTAGAATGAAAAAAAAATTAATAAAAAATAAAATCAAAATGAACAACCAACAGCCAATTCAGCTGCAGGCTTTTATCATTGCTCCCGAGCTTCCTTAAGACTCTAGTCTTGTTAAAAGAGCACAATTTATGTCATAAGCACAGCATTTCAGAATTTCTTTCTTTTTTTTTTTTTTGTGTTCTGCTATCCTCTTTCGCCTTTGCCAGCATTATTGCTTTGATTTTCTTGTTAATTTTTTCCATTATAGCGCCTTTTGTACACATTTTCAGTTGTTGGCATAATGTCTTTAGAAGGAAAATAATTAAATGGAAGAGAAGAAAATTTAAGACAAAATTCGTAATGTTTTCTTTAAAACAAAATTTCTAATCAGAATCATTTTTATTAAGCATAAAGCCTTAGTTTTTTGGAAAAGTTTTTTAATATTTTTTCAAAATCAAGAATTTTTCTATTCTTTAAAAACTAAATTTAATAAATACTTTGATTGGAATAGAGAGAATACTTTTACTAATGGATTTGTATTACAATAACAAAACTGTATAGAAGACTATGAAAGATGGAAATGCAAACATTAAGTTCTAGAAGTTGTCACAACGAAAATTAATGAAGTATACATGCACACATAGAAACAAGGGCCTATTAGATGAATATAAACAATTTAAAAGTTAAAAGCATAACAATACAATTAGAATGAATGTTAAAAAGAATAGAAACACCTTGTATGTATTATATTCACCCCCTATCGCAAATAACTATTCCCAAAAAAAATTCCCAAAATTCGTCATTTCCTATTGTGAATCGTTCCCAAAAAATTTTTTGGGAGTGAATTCACAAACATAAAAAAATTTGGTATCCCAAGAATTATTTTGTAGAATTAATTCCCAACACCTGCCAATGGGAACAAGAAGGGAACATGGAACTTATAAATTGTTTTGATGTTGATTTTTTGTTTCATTTAAGGAATGCAAATGTAAATAAGACGCAGATTAATTGTATGTTGGAAGCGATGGTAGCAATGAATTATAAAATATAAAAAGGAATTTATTAAACATGTATAAATCATATGCTTACAATCGCAACATTAAGACTGTTGTAACCTTTCCGATGCGAATCGTCGTACTTGTATGCCGTCTATACAACCCACAACACCTGGAATTTTGTATTTTGTTTAAAACCATTTTACAATCTCTTGCATTTTCTCAGAAGACGGCCACACAATCTACTGAGGACATAAAACTCTTTCAAATGTTGTTAATACTTCTAAAACCACTTCGCTGAATGAAGACTGCGCCAAACCGACATTAATTTGCCTACCTACTAACTTTTGGTAGCTACCTTCCTGTGGGGCAGGTTTTCCATCGACACATTCAGTAGGTATTTGTTCGCCCTGTAATATTCCTCAAATCTGTAAAGGATATAATATTTTAGTATGTTTAATTCTTACTTCAGCTCAGAGAGCGATTGTGGATTCGATTCATTTCTAATAGCCCTTCTCTACTACTTTTCCATAGATTGTTTCTCCTCTTCCAGCACCAAAAAACGAAGATAAACGCTATTCGTTTTTAAATATTTATATTTTTCTTTCATAAATTGTTGAAAGGTAATACACAATAAAAAAATTTTGTCTTCACTAATTCACAATAAAAACTTTTACTCCCAATATATTCGCAATACCGATTTTTTGGGATGGGAATAAAAGTTTACTCCCAAATAATTTATTCCCATAATATTCACGATAGGGGTGATTATGTCCTCTATAGTGATAATTTTTAAAAATCTTTTAAAGTTTACTGCTACAAAAAATCGTATTTAATTTATTTATAACCATTCCATGTCATTTTTTCCTGTATTTACGTAAATAGGGTTAAGTGTTCACTTTCCCTCCCTTCCTTCTTTCTTTCTTTCTTGTTTTTTTAACATAAATTGTTTAGGTCAGAAGGTTAATTTTGTTTTTGTTTGACTAAATCACACATGTGTATATACATACATATGTATAACCAAGCGTACATATGTAGTCTTTATGATATTGTACAATAATAAAATGAATAAAAGAATAAAAGATAAGAAGATGTTTTTCTATCTGTATTTGTATCTTTATTATCGTTTCGTATAAATAAAATGCAATAAAAACCATTGAAGCTCAACAATAAATTACAAAAGAAAAGATTTACGCACAACAACCATATATGAAAAGCAAATCAAACCAAAACGAAAAAAACGACGTAAACAGGGAAAAAAAAGTTTTTTATTCTCCTTTTATTTCTTCCCAAATATTGTTTCCTTTCTGCTCTTTATTGTTGTTGTTGTTGTTGCTGTTATCATTCAAATAGAAAGACGAAAAGCACAGAAAGGAAATCGATATAGACAAGCACAACAATAAAAAAATTTGTCATAATCAAATGAAAAATCGAAATCACAACAAAACACTGTGATAACTTTTGAATTGATTTTCTAATTTTATTATTAGTGCAACCTAAGTGTCTGTGATGAATTTTTCTAATGATCAGTATGACCTTTTGACATTTTGTTTTTTTTTTTGGGTTTTTATTTATATTTCTAGACTTATTTGAGAACTCTACATGATTATTTTCTCTAATCTTTCGGTGACCTTTGACCTTGGTGGATGATGAAAGATGAAAAAATTTTCATAAAAATTTAGGAATTCACCTCAAAGATCATAACATCAGCAAATAAAAACAAAAAAAGATCAGGCAGTGGCCCTATGACACAAAAAAAAGTATGTGATGCTGATGAAAAATGTTCCTCACTAGCGAACAGTGCAATACAATGAAAGTTGGCAACCCTTTTATCCTAGGACCTGCTACGGTAGATCGCTATTGTGTTTAGCAGTAAAGGCTTGATTAATGAAACTGAAAGTAAAAAAATGAAAATCGTTAGAACATGAGTAGCAATTTTACGTTCCTTAGATTAGGTGAGTTGAGCTGCATGCACACAGAAAAAGTAAATGACAAGAAATAAAAAATATGTTGATATTAGCCCTCGTTATCACACCTAAAGCAGTGCTCAGTTTCTGACGTCTATAATGAGCCAAAGGGTAATAAAATTAATAAATTTCTGGCTTTTTGGCCAATGCAGTATATTGAAAACATTACAGTGTTTGAAGGGTGATGAGATTTTATCTAAAATTCGCTTAAATTCTAGAGATAAGTTTCGAAAAGGACGCTTACAATTCGACATCCATTCTCTTTCATGAACGAATTGGCATATTGTCAGAAAATGTTCTGCTCTGGTATAAAGCTTACAATTTCAGATATTTTTCAGGGCATATTTGTTTGTTTTCAATTGTCTTAGTTAGGTTCCCATGCGTTAACAACAAGTTTACTTGGACTATCTCAATGATAACACGCGAAATATTTACCTGCTAAATACAAAATGGTCTTAAATCACCAAATTTTCTTGTTTTGGGTTTTTAAATTCCATTTTTTTTTTAATTAAAAAAAAAAAAATTCCTTTAACATTTGAATGCCTTTGCACAATTAAATTTAAAGTTAGAAAATAATGAAGACCTTTTCGTTTTTTAAATTTTTTTTTTTCAGAGTTTTCTCTTTTGTATTCTACTTTCACCTGATATTTATTATCTTCTCTTATTTAGTTTTACTATATAATAATAGAGCAACTAAAAAAGTATTGTTTTATTATTCCAAAAAGATAAGATAAAACAAATTATTACGAATCATTTCTACGAGTATAGATAATTGCAAACAAATTATTTAAATTAAAATATGATTCATGTATGCAAAAAACTGAAGCATTTCCTATTCTTTTTTTTTTTTTGTAATACGAGGTGTAATCCGAAAGTTAGGCAATCAGAGCAACAATTAGTTAAAAGGTAAAACTATCCTGTATTGTATTTGAAAGTTTTTTTTTTATAATTTTTGTTAATATTTTATTCTCTTCTGTCATTATTTATTTTACGAAAATGTATCTCTTTAGGCCTTTACATTTTAACACCTCCTTTTCATCTCTTTTTCGTTTTTCTTTTGCCAATTATCTCAATATTTCAATTCCCATTGGTTTGTGTCCTTTTTTTCAGAAAGAAAAGTTTCATGTTCTGCATGTACGATTTTAAAACAAAAACAAACAGAAAATAGAAAGAAAAAAACTTCGGAATTAAGCAGAAATTCATTCGAAACGAAGAGAAAATTTAATTTCGAATTCAACAAAATAAAAACAAAACAGCGGGTTTCTGTTGTTTTGCCTGTATACGTACGTATACGTGTTGACACACTGGCAAACAAAGCAAAAAAAAAAGAAACACGAAATGAAAACTTGTTTATATTATTTTAACCCACATTTGTTTTTGGGCAATAGTTACACATACATGCACACATACACACATTTACCCCTAAAAATAAGCAACATTTGATGTATTTGCCAAAGAGAAAATCCATACATATACATACGCACACTGCAAAATTAAAAAAAAATGAAAAGAATGTTGTGTAAGGACACACACACATGCCCTCTTACGCCGCTCACCATATACAAACACTCAATATCTTTACGTAGTGTTATTGTTATTTTTATCTACTCATACATACCTATTAGGTGTGCACTCTTACTTACCCGAAACCAAACAAGCAACATGCATGCGCACAACTAACACATAATCACCAGTCAGTTCAATAATATAAGAAATACTCAAATACCCTAACACATACACACACACACACACGCATATACATTTCTATTCTCTGCCAAGTTATAAAAAGAATTCTACCGTTCTTCTCACACTTGAAAAATTTTACTGGGAGACAGATAGCCCAGAATGGATTGAGGATTGTGTGGTACTGTTAGGTTGATAACAGGGTGTTTCGTATTGTGTTTTTGTTTCGTTTTTAATTCAATTGTTTTGTGTTTTCGTTCATTCATTTGTAGGTTTTGTGTGTGTTTTTTTTTAAATTTTAATTTTTTTTTTCCTTTTAAAAAAAAAAGCATTTCATTGTGCTGCTGTTGTTAATTTTAAGGAAATTTTTTTTCCATTCCTTCCATTTCGTTTCGTGTCATTTCGTTTTTAAAACGTGTCACCGTTTTCATAAACTAAACTCTTTTTGAAGCCATAAATCCGTAAAACTTTTTATCTCCTGCACGTGTCAGATTTGTTGTATATTAGTTGGCCGTATGTATACATACATAGATAGGTAAATAGGTATGTGGTTGGCTTAACATTAGATGTGATACGACATGTACGTATGTAAGTATGCATCTCTTTTAATAGTTTTCGAGTTTTGGGATTATAAACATTGTTGAAGAGAGTGAAAAGAGATTACAAAAGAAAAAAAAAATTTGTTTTACTTAAAGAACAAAATTAGCATTTCAATCAGGAAGAATTTTAATCATTTTGAATGTGAAAAAAGTTAAATTTAAAAAGTCTTAACTAAGATATGTTTAAAGCGACATTTAAAAGAAAAAAAAAATCAAATTTTCTTTGGAAGCATATAACATCGAATGACGTGTTTTGTTATCTAGGGAGATAAAGACTCTCTTGGCTGTATACAAAGAAAATTTTCGTAAAAAAAATGTGGCCAGCTTCCATTTTAAGAACCCCAGAATAGTAATAACAAGGCAATAAGCTCTTGATGAATTCATCCAAAAGCTGGGAGTACCTTACAGCGACTACTACCTCTGTAGGTATTCGTCCAGAAGCGGGGAGTATATCACAACGACTAATGCAGAAGCAGTAGATAAAGAGGCCCTCTTTTCCGACATTATCCAATGCTTAGGTATCTAAAACGAAGATTTTCTGGTTACCCAAATTTATGAATTTATTTGTCTAGCCAATGGTGATGCGAATAGAATTTCCAGCCTTCAAAAAGTTCACGGAATGAATGAAAAACTTGTAATTTTGTGACGTAATAATTAATGTCGGTGTGCCAAACGGGACATTATGGAACCCAAATAAGCCATTGCCTTTGAATCTACTGCCAATTCAATGTAAGCGAACTTATTCCAACGGACTTGTTGACTCGTCCTCCCTTTAATTTTTGAACTATTCTTGTGGAATCCATAGTTCTGTCACAGAGCATTTTCCCCCTGTTTTGTTTCAGTTCCATTAATAATTATAATAATTTCTTCCATCATTTGTTCGTTTAATATGGCCGGCTCTTTAAATCATAAAATTAAAAAATTGTGGACTTAATTTCTCTTTTTGGCGTTGGCCAATCGCTTTGGCCATCTTTACTTTTATTTCTGTAATAAAACCAACTAAACGCAATGTTGTCCTTCGCATGTACTTTTAAATACTTTAACAATTTACAATTTTTGATAATAAAACTTTAAAAGAAATATTTTTTTTAAAGCTTTTTATGGTATTTCAACAACAGCAGACATAAAAAAAATATAAAATTTAATTTCATTTCTACTTAATTAACGCATTTAAATTTGTTGTAACAATACTTGTGTTTCATAAACATTATAATAATTTTAATTAAATTTTGTGGATTTCCCCCTCTATCTCTCTCGCTCTCTCTTTCTCTGTCTTTCTGTCCTTCTCTGTTTCTGTGGTCGTGTTTAGATCATAAATTTTAATGACATGATTAAATAAAGCAGCAAACAAGAGTATTAGAGTAGAATGATATAAATAAAATAAAATTTACTGAAGAATATTTAATTTTAATTGCGGTTTATTATACTCAATGAATAATAATTTATATTCTATTTTAATATTAAATAGAATTGTTTATTGAAGTATACATAAATGGTTAAATTATTATTGGTTTTTTACACTCTAATTTTATTAAATAAACTCATATCTGTTGTGCTTTGTTACCCGCAATGTATAACTGTTTAAGTTACGGTCACATTAGGCATATATTTGACGAATTAGAATGTAACCAGCTTAGACTCAAAGAGAAGCAATTTATATTGCAGCATAAATTACCAAAAATTCTTATGAATTCTTATAACCACAAGCCAATGTTTGCTTAAAATATTCGTAGTCTCTATTGGTTACATATTTTTCGTTAAATATTTATTAAACTGACCGTGTGCTTAAAATTCACTGAAGTCGTCGCCTTAGTCTAGTAGGCAAGGTTATGGCTTATTAGAATCGGGGCTCGCTGGTTTAGCTCCAGTTTGCTTGGTTAATCTCCAGTTAAGACAAAACGCAATATGAACGAATATTTCTTTTGGTGACTTCGCAAGTTTCGCTGCTCATTGATAAAATTAACACACACGCAACATAAATAAATAATGGAAGGGTCCGCCAAATAACTTTTTTTTTTTTTAAAATGCTTTAAAAAAAATTAATCAATATTTTCTCAAATTTCTTTTTTTATTTGAGAGTACAATCCTTCCGGTTAATAAGGGAAAATAATTTCATTCAAATGGGTGCCTCGGCTGGCCATGCAGTAGCCTACACGATCGGTCTAATTTTTGAGCACATTATCGATTGTGTGGAGCTGTATTTCACCAATGGGTTTACGAATATTGTCCTTTAAAGCGTCCATTGTCCCTGGCTTGTTGGCATAACACTTATCTTGGACGGCACCCCACAAATAATAGTCCAACGCTGCTCAAATCGCAGCTCCGAGGTGGCCTATTGAGATTAGCTTTGCGGCTGGTAATGTAATTTTCAAAAACAGAGCTGTGTGGCACGTAGCGCCGTCCTGTTGAAACCAAATGTTGCCAATATCCTCCTCTTCAATTTTTGTGAACCACCATTGACTGTAACGGCCACTCCTTGCTCATTTTCGTCGGCTTTTCAATGTATGCGTGCGGCATTTGTTTGCGACAATTTGTTTGTTTACATACCCGCCAAGATCAAAATGAGCTTCATCTGAAAAAATAATTTTTTTTTTTGCCAAAATCGGCATTTTCTCTAAGTCGTTCGTAGGCTTACTTATCGAAGCGAAAACGCATTGGATGATCAATATTCGTTCAGCGGAAGGATAAAACTAATTATCTGTCAAATCAGACATGAACTAAGGTTACCATTCACGAAATAAGCACTAGTTAAAAAAAACACGTTAGATGGCAGATTCGATATAACAGAATAACAATAATTTGCGAATCTTGAAGAAGCACCAATATACATAGATCCGCTTTAGACTTGGAAGGTATTTATAGAATTTATGGAATAAATATTTAATTTCGAAATTCCTTCTATGGCCCTTTCGAATGCTTGTTGCATTCCAACATTTTTTACCAGCATTTGAAGTCTTTCATAGCGATATATCGCACATGTATATTTAAAATTCCTCATTTATTATTATAATATTTAATAATTCATTATGACACTATGAATAAGGTTTTCTTTTCCAATTAGAATGAAGAATATTTGAATTGCAATGCTCTCTTATAAAATACAATAACAAACCAAAAGTGCTTTATACAACCATAATGGTCATCATAATATTCATCAGTCGTCTGTATAAAGAATACTCAACGAATAATAATTCAAAAGAAAACCGCAATTGAATTGCATCATGTCACATTTTCATTTCATTTTTTAAAGGAAAAGCCAACAGAAAAATAAAAATTCACCGACAAGAATTCATAATGATGTCACCATAAATGTTGTGTCCATAATATTATTGTTATTGTAATTGTTGTTGTTGTTGGTGTTTTCATCATTTGTTACATTAAATGTCAAATATTACTGCTTTAGTCTACATAATAATAACCGAATAGCGTGCATACTATATGCAACATCGACAGAAAATAAAATCTCAAGACTGTAGGACATTGAGTTTATTTTGTAACCTTTATTGAACCCTGTAGGAAAAAGTTCTACGATTTCTTTTTTTTTTCTATTTCAAAACTTTGCCAGCTTTTCGATAAAGTAACGAAATTTTTCCTCTTTACGTTGGTGTAATATCACCATCACCACTGTTGTAAATGAAATTCTGTCCCCAAACACATCAGACATCCAACATCTTTTTTATTCGGTGTTCATTGTTTCTTTGCTTTTATTTTTAGCAGTTCTAGAATAATAGGGTTGCCATTTGACGTTGTTTAGAAACAACAACGCATTGAAGGAAATCATTGTACTGGTTTTTCCTAAAAAAAAGAATTTAAACTGCCTGGCCTGCCTCTCATGTTCACTATTGATGTTATCTGCTTTGGAGGAGCTAAACTGCAACCAGTACATTGTTTCTAGGATCTACGGGTCATACTTAAGAATGAAGAGTGTAAGGATACATCCCTCACTTACTCGCTGAATGTAATCTCTGTTGCTGTATGTTGCATCATAAGGAAAAAATATAATTTTTTTAGATTATTATTATAACGGTACAGTGATGAAAAAGTTTTTTTTTACAATCAAAAAATGATCCTCGTGATTTTGCTTTGAATTCGAATAATAAAGATTGGATTTAGAAATTAAAATCATTTTTTTTTCCTTGTATAATTTAAGTTTTCCTAAATTTCTCTTTAGAATCTTTATTTTTTCCAGATTGGATTTTCCTTTAGAAAAAAAAAAAAAAAAATAATCAACTGTCAATGGGGGATTAAAGTGTTGGGAAAAAAAGAAAAATATTTTATATTCATCATCCTGCCTTTAATAAAATATTTCCTTAAATGCTGAATGCTTTTGATAAGTTGAAGCATTATAATGAAGGCGATTACGATAAACACTTGTAAATGACTTTTCCAGCTATTCACTGTAGGCCAAAAGAGAGAGAGAGAGAGAGAAGCAGAGAAAGCTTAAAAATTATAGCATACTTAAAGGCTTTCATCATTCAAGTGTTTCACAGCATAGAGTAACAAAAATTTAACGTACAGAAAACTTAGAACTTTTTTTTAAATGTTTTTTGCTTTATTAAACCTGACATACATACATATTAATAGCAGTACTCGCATACAATTATGATTATTTTTCATTTTACTTATCCATTTAATTCAATTGTAGCTTCTGTGATATTATATCCTTGAATTTTTTTTTTTTTTGTTTTTTCTTATCAAATGACAAAATTTTTTCTCATTAACTGACAACAAATCAACAAACAAACAAACAAGTAAACAAAGAAAGGAAAAGAAAAGAACACGTTATAAATTACACAACATTTATTATATTTGTTGCCTGTTTCTTTCTTTTCGTTTTTTTCATTCAATGATGAGTCATCGCTGATTAAATTAATTCTATTAATGCGGATGATTGGTAAAAACAAACACATTATTTCTCCGTGTGTATTTTTACGTTACGCAACATACTAAAAAAGTCAAGAATAATAAAATGAAGAAGAAGAATAAGCGTAAGAATAAGAAAAAAAATAACAGTGACATAAATTTATAAACATTATATCGGTATTAATACGGCATTAGCTTATTTAATATATACAAACTCATACTCTCCCTCTCTATCACTGTAATGGTTAAACACACACGAAAAAACATTGAAACTCTCACGCATTATAAAGGTTTTGATGAAATTGTTTTCTTCTTCTTTTTTTTTCAAGCAACAAGAAGAAGAAGGTGTGCGAAAAGGGAGAACATGCATGTAAAACATAATGTCCATGTCATTAACAAACAACAAACAGTGTATGCATAAAATTCTTACCATATACACATACATCCACACATACACTTTCAGCCATATTTATAATCAAGGACAAAAAAACTGGTTTCTCTGTGTCTCTCTCTCTCTCTCTCTTTTGCTGACTCTCTTGCTCTTCACTTTCATATAATGCATTGCATTTAAGCACACACACACACAACATAACCTCACAAAATAATAATGTTCCTGTGATACAATATGATACAATTTTTCATGTGTTGTTTTTTCTTCTTCTTCTTATTTTTCTTTTATTATCTGTGTTTGTGTGTTTACGTATGTGAAAACATCTTTTTTTGTTTTCTTTTTATTTTTTTCATGTCTTTTCTTATATTGTTTAATAGAAAAAGCAAACAAGTAAAACAAAAACCAAAAAAAAAAAAGAAAAACATCAACAACGACAACAATAACAACATTAATGATAAACAAACATGAGTTATTTTCGCATACCCACACACTTCCACACACACATTTTAATAGGTGAAGAGACTAAAATAAAACTGATTTAAGAGTAAGAGATTGAGTGGCAGCATTATGAGCAACTGTAAAAAAAAAACAAAATCAGAAATATGGAATGAAATAAAAACAAAATAATAATAAAAGCAACAGTCTTTATAAGAGAGTTGCCATTGGCTTTGTTCTTTTTGTATCCTCCAATAAAAGTTTTAATGATATCTTAATGGAAATCATTCGTAAAAATTTAATACGTTCATATTTTCCTAGCGTTAAATGCTGAATTTGGAGAATGCTTATTAAAATTCCATATTTTTTTTTATTTGTTGCTTAAATAGAACAATTAAAACATTTTAAATAAAAAAATTTTAGGTATCTGGATACTTTTTAAACATTATTTTTAAACGATTTGTTTTTTTTATTGTACTTCTAAAGCTTACTTTAATCCTTAAACAATTTCTGTGCTATAAGGCTTTAATAAGAAAATGCTTATTCATAAATAATAAATTACCACAGACCCATTATTTTATTGAATGTTATTTGGTTTGAGGTTTTATCATTTGTTATTTTAATGCCAATGATTAATTACAACAGAAATCAATTGCCACATTCACAAGTTGTTGTTACTAATTTTAAAATAATAAGGTTAGGTTAGGTTAGAGGACGTGTAGTTGTCAACTGTGACAAGTGGCAATGAATTGACCCATTGTACAACGTCCTAGCTTCTCACACCACTAGTGTTGTGTGCGTTAATTTTATGCATTAGTGGTTCTGTTTAAAGTAGTAGATCCTGTTTAAAGTCGATTCCGAACGACAGATTTTTGAGAAGCCTTTCTTGGCAATTTTTACTCTCAGATTTTTTGCCAGAAATCTACATTTTCGTTTTTAAGTCTGACCTGGGATTTGAACTCGGGCTTTTCGTCTAATAAGCCAACACATTATCTATTAGACTACAGCGACTTCTAACCATTAACTTAGAATCGAAGCAAAACAATCCCAAGTCACATATGTTTATCCATAGTAACAAGCCTCATACTTTTACAACTTGATTGAAAATTACTCATCTAAATACATTATTGAAGTTACAAACCTTTAGTATGGATTGTGTATGTTATTTTAACTACACATTTGAGAATATATTTTTTTTTTTTTACAATTTATAACTCTAAGAGATTTTTTCAGAAGTTATCGAATCTGACGTTAGATCTTGAAACTACCAAAGAACAACCAGTCCTTTTGATAGAGAGATTCAGACTGGGAAAAAAATTTTAAATGAGCCAAATAAATAGCAGTAAGTACCTTGTCTCGAATCTTTGTCATGATTTTCAGCAACTGTGTAACCAGCGAATACCTGTACTAAAGCTTTATCAGTATGTAAATAACACTATCAAATAATAGAAACAGTAAATGATAATCTCTTTATCCTTTAAAGGAAGCAGTGATCCCTGCACACACCAACCACTACGCGTAGGGGACATTTCTGGTCAAAGCAAAAAATCTTTTACTATTAGAGAGTGGTTAAATCTGCCGTGTTAAAACGTTAAAAGATTATTTAAACTATGCCAACTTTCATATAATCGATCCTCATGATTTCTATCCCATATTATTTAATATTTGCAAATGAAAAAATTTTTAATTCGACGATTAACGATATATTCCTTCCTTATTTTAAAAACATTTAAGAATCTCTGACTTGTAAAGTCTTTTATTTTATGTTTAATCTCTTTTTTTTTTCTTTTTCGCATTTGCATACATATTTCTTACCACTCATCACATTTCATTTTATGACTATCGCTATTTTATCTCTCCGTAAAGGAAGAGTAAAGGATTCTCCGATTCCAGGAATTAAAACAGTTTCTGTGTACTTTCATTTTAAATGTTTGTGTAAACGTGTAGGTGTATATAGGCAAACACCACACATACATATACAAATATGCGTATTTCGCTTTACATTCATTGACCCTTTAACGACCGCAATACAATGTGAACATAAGCATGGATATCGAAGAAGTACTAAAGAATCCCATGTCATATGTAAGTAAATATTTCAAAAACTGATTTTTTAAAATTATCATATACACACATACATACGTATGAGGTGAGGGAATACAAAGAGAAATTGAAAAATTTATTAATTTTTTTCCTGTGAAACTGTAATTTCCAATAGGTTAGTGTTAGTTAGGATGTGTAATGTAAATTTTTCCATTATTATTTATAAATTATGGTAACCTTGGCCTTAGCTATTGAAAAATTTAATTTAATTATTTGCACTTGGCTTACTAAACCTTCATTATTTACTTGAATGGGTTACTTTTAATCGTTTTCTAACACCATTGTTGACGTCTTGTATGATCGCTAATTGAATTCCTTAAGGGGTTAATCGAACTCTGCTTAGAGCATTTTCTACGTAATACAACGCTGTTATTTTTATCATGACCATGACGTTGTTGTAGTTAATGTTTACGTTCATGTTACATTGCTTGCATAAATTGTGGCCTTAATACCTTCTTCCTCTACTTTCTCATTTGCCTACTACTAGTACTATTACGCTATATGAATTTACTAACACTACTATAGTATACGAGTATGTATGTATGTATTACAAATGACAACACACATGCGTATGTGTATAGGTATTGTTGGTAAAAAAAGAAGAATAATTTCGTGGAATATATTTTCTCTTTGAATGTTTCTGGTTTAGCTCTCGCTCTCTCTCTCTCTCTCTCTCTTTACTTTTTACAGTTTGTTGCAAACTCTTAAAACTTGTGCTTGTGCTCTTTGTTAATGCCATTAATAAACTTTAATTCTCTTAATAAAAGGATTTCTATAGTATATGTAGAAAGCAAATCATAAAGTAAGAAACAAGAAAAAGGAAATGAAAAACAATTTTTCTTTCTCTTTCTCTTTATGTATGTATGTATGTATGTTTGTTGTAAATATGTTTGTATGTACGTTAATATTTCCATATAAATCGTATTTCTTTTTTTAGTTTGATTTCTTTTCTTTTTTTCATATCCTAATTGGCTTTTTATATACTCTCTATCTCTCTCGCTCTGTCTCTCTTTCTCTCTTTGATTGGGATTTTGCTCTTTTTGCCCTTTTGTTTAAGAACGAGATTTGCTTGCTGCAGGCTTTCGTCATTTATTGTATGTTTTAACAGAAGTAAAGAAAAAGCGCGTGTGTATATGCAAATAAGCACTGTGGGCTGTTAAGATTCTTTAGAATGTAATAATTTCATGCAAAAAAGAATATCTTAAAAGGTCACTGAAAATTTGAATTAATTATTCCTACGAATGAATCAAGCTTTTTCTAGATTATCCCAAACTGGCCTTGATTTTGTTTGACCATCTGCAACTTCTTTGTCAATAACGCCGATAATTCAATCTGTTAAGGTGACATAAGCCCGCTTAGCAGCCTTTGACGCTCCCGGCCAGATGGTACCTAAAAGTATGTCCCCTTTGAAACCTTCAGAGTTGTCTGATTAGTTGCATAAATCTTTTGGAGTGATTTTCGAAAAAATACTAGCTAGTTACACCTTCAGACCATAATGCAAACAAAACAATCAATTTTAACGGGTACATGGCTTTTTCATAAACAAGTGATAATTTTTTTATTGTCGTAAACAACGAGCGGAAACTGAACTTCAAAGATAAAGAAGTAATGAGTATTAAGACCCTTTGTTTGTAGCACCCAATCAGCAAATCTAAGTCGCTGTGAATATTCAGTTCAGAATATTATGAACTCAACATAATTAAAGAAATAAAATTTACTGTTTCTTACTAACAATGTTTAAATTTAAAGAGAAATATTGTGTGAGCAATTTTGTTAGAAATATTCACCCCTATCGTGAATAAAATGTGAAATTTTTATTCCCATAAAATTTTCATTTCTCAGGTTGGGAAATTTGTTATCGTGAGTATCAAGGGAACGTATGTTTTGCTATCAATATGTAGTGAGTGTACAATAGGGAAGAAGAAAATATAAATATACATAGATATGCTCCAACTCTTTTATATTTTTCAATTTTAAATCGTTGCTCGTTTCTAAGGAGCAATAAGCCCTTTTCATAACTTTTACTACTTTGATGTGGTACTTAAGTGACTCACACATTTCAACTATTGTGGAGCATAAGTTTTCCTGGGTATTCAACTCTTTCTCAATATGCTCAGAAGTTGTTAATTTTTGCTGTGGCTCATTTCATCTTCTCTTATTGGAGGAAACGTTTTTACTACTGGACTCTCCTTCTATTGTAGTAGCTAATGGCCATGGTGTTAAACGTTTTGAACAGTTGGGTACATCCGAGCTTATATCATTTTCAAGAGCACTTAAAGATTTTTTGGTTTTTATCGCATTCGTTTTTATCTTTTGGTAAACCAAAGCTGAAGGAGTTTTCTAAGCCCTCTACCGACTCTTTCATTCCTAGCAGTTCATAAATGCATCGCTCACTGGCTGACAAACTTTTGGTTCGGTTTGGTCCACTTCCCGTTTCACGTTGGTTTTTTATATTAGCGGCTGCTTTTGACCGCACATACCTCTTTTGATCTATTCACACTTATTGTAAGTTATATATGTACATATGTATGTAGTATAAGTATCCATGTTTAAAAATGTAAAATACTTAAAACATGAACTTCATGAACTTTTTAACAGGAGGATTTTTCAATTCTTCTGTATGGGAATTTCAAAATTCGATCAAAACATCTTTAGAAAATTTCACAAAACCACATGCAATCTGTCGGTTATTTTGCATCCTATTAAAAAGCATATCATGTTGCACATTATTTATTGATTTAGACCTAAAAATAGATTTAGTTAATTTCTGTATCGCTTAAAAAGTAACAAGTACTAACATTTTGTTCTAGTTCCCCAAAGAAAATAAAATGAACAAATTTGCACAAAAAATGGGAAAAATGTTTTTGAAAAATTCATTCACGATAAGGCGAAATTTTAAATGGGAACATTTTTTTTTTTGCATGTCATTCACCGCTGAATTACATATAAGAAAATGGCAACACATTCTATGGGAAAAATTATTCATGATCGCACTTTTGGGAAATGGGAAAAAATTTTAGGGAAAAAATTATTCATAATAGGGGTGATTGTGTAAAAATTTCGTTGCTGCCATCCTCATCCATTATTGTACTGCTTTATGATATAAAATCGTTACCGTTAACGGTTTGTGGGTTAAAGAAAAAAATTTTAAATGAATGCCTACACATAAATGAAGTAATCCTCTCCTCTCTTTCACTTGCTTAATATCCGTTATGTAACACATATTCTCTCTCTCTCTCTCTCTTTATCCTTTCCCGCTTTTTTGTGTGTTTTCTCAAAGAATTTAGTTCAGTTAGGCTGCCGTTGTATTTTGTGCTGTAAAATTTCTTAAGGACCAAAGAATTCAAATTTTGTTTTACGCTCTTCTTCTCTTCTATTTGGGATTTTTTATTTTCTTTTTTTTTAATTTCTGTTATTTGTAACCTGTTTTACTACTGCATGTAAAACTGTGTCCGTATATGTTACTTGGTGTGGTTTAAAGTGTTCTTCTCTCAGATTCCATATCATTACTGAGTTTGTTGTTTTAAGTCTTGATTTGTTTTTGTAACAAAAGTGTAGGTTTTGGTATTTGTAATTCTTTGTAGGTGTGTGTGTGTACTTTTTTTTTGCTTCTTTAGTTTCCTTTTGTTGTTAATTTTGTTTTTTTTTTGTATTTCATTTGAATTCAAATTCCATTGTTCCTTGCTGTTGCTGTGTTAGTTTTATAATTTCAAAATTTAAATATTTGTTTATACATATACACTAACCGCCATAAGTGAGTCAACACCCAATATTATTTTAAATTTTCTATTATAAAAAATATACTTGCAGCACAATAATAATTTTGTTTCTTGTTTTTGTTTTAAAATTTCATAAGTCATAAATTAACGTTTTTATTTCTTTAAATTTGTTCGACTTTTCTCATTTACTTTCCTTGCTTTCCTAAGAAAATGAATTATTTTCAGTGGTGTTTACTCATTTTTGGCGCTCAGTGTATATGTAGGTGTGTGTAGGTTATTGGGCCTGGGTTTAGAAATTGTCTTATTTAGGAACACTGAAAATTTTTAAAAGAGAAAGATAGTAAGAGAGGGAGAGTATTTTAATTTTCATGTATTTAATAGCGAAAATAAACAATCGGTTCTGTTATTTTCATTAAATCCCTTTACGAATTAATTTTATATTGAAACTAGGCTTTAGGGCTATGTAGAGTTGTTTTATTCGACTTTTTTCAAATAAAAAAAAACTCAGTCAATACGATTTGCAGGCTATTATAGAATTTTGAAAATTATATCATTAAGAAAGTGAGTTCCACAGTGGGGGAATTGATAATCGGAGAGTGTGAGGTTAAAGCTATTTGGTGAATGCATTAAAACTTTCCAGTCAAGCTATCTCAAAGTCGTTAAAGTCATGTATGGCCTTGTTATAATGGCAGACAATTGCTTGCTTTAATCATGTTAATTGTAAACGACAGAGGTCGTCAAAAATGATCGTTTGATTAGATTGTAGGAGCTTAGAATGACCTATTCCCTTCCAATCTAAACAGACTTGGTAGGATGTCTAACATTCTTGGTGTTAATCCTGGCTTTGCCGTTGCTTCATCCATGGTCTTTTCTCATATCGACGTCTCCATTCTATAATCATGTTATCTTGATGAGAAAACAATTGCCTACGAAAATCACTTCTCATTAGGTTCGCGATATCATGGGCAGAGAGCAATATGCTATCATCTTGTAAACATCACATCGACCTTTACGTTCTCTAACGTTCTTACATTTTTAAATTCTATGTTCTCTAACTTAAATTCTGTCAAAATTTGGTTAACATGTGCCAATCCGTTCCGAAGTTATAGGGAAAAATCTACTTAGAATACACATTCAGTTTTATGGCCCATGAAAACTTTGAGAGCTCATAACTCAAAACATAATTTTTCGACTTAGAATGTTATAGAACGGAGGCGTCGATATGTCGTTCGTGATCCATTTTTCATTGTCAGTTATTTCATGTTGCATCATATTATCAAGTTTCTCTGTGTCCTCATTCCTTTAAATAATTAACAATTTTGTGGTAATGAAAGTCTAGTGCATTTAGCATAGTCCACGCTGCTTATGTATCGATTTATCACGACTATTACTAATTAACTTATGGGTCAATATAGACCCAGAGTGTTTCAAAGTCGACACTCTATGCCAGACTCCATACGTCCGTTGCCTGAAGATCAGATAAAAGCATGTCATTCAGGGTATTCGCCTCAGTTTCTAAATGTCTTTGCCCAAGGCAAAGGCAGAATATCCTTAACGAATATATGGAATTTCGCTGGCGATGAAAGAGAAAACCTTTTAATGCTAAAATGGGGAGAGTGTTCTTTAAATATTTTTGTGTGTCTATTTAAAGAAAAAACCAACAAAAACGTTGATTGTTGTTATTCTTGTTGTTTTCCTATTAAATCCATAAGATTTAACTATTGTGACAATAAATATGAGAAAATACCTCAAGGTTAGCTATTTACGTGTGTGCTTTATGATGTAATAGAAGGGTTTTTAATTAAAGGAAACTATAACACACACATATATACCTTCAAAGGATATACTACGTAATATATGTACATTTGAATATACATACATATGTATGCATGTGTTATAAATTTAAATGGTATTTAACCGTTTAATTAAAACGTAAAGAAAAGTAATGTGTGTATGTATGTATGTATATGGGATTGTGTGTTCTCTTATTTATTAATTTATTGCTTAAATGTTGTATGAAAGCTTAAATGATTAATAAATAATCAAATATTTATTGAATGAATAGGAATTTGTTGAAAAGACTCACCATTTTGTTTGATTAACCAAGCAAAGAAGCCTATTAAAGCAATTATGCCATCGCTACAATGATGTAAACCTCTACGGAACTTAAATTTATGAAGAGTTATGAAGTATGAAGAGAGTTCTGCAAAGATCGCAACAAATGATAATCTGAAGGTGTCATGTCAGGGCTTTTCAGCGAAGCTCTTTCAACACAAGAGTGTCATGATAAAACACAACATATTTTCTATTGATCAATTCTCATTTTAAATAAATTGCGTGCTTCAATCTCGAACAATCGTTTGACACAGGACTTAGAAGGATACTCATGGTAAATTTTTTTTGGCCTCAGCGCCCAAAGGCATTAATGAGGCAAGTTGGCTAAATATTTTAAACTAAGTTCATATATACATATTTACATAATAATCATATTTACATATTTACGTATTAATAATTCTTATTAATTTTATAGTAAAAGCTCGTCTCTGTGCTCTAAGATATGTTCCTTTAGTAACTTTTTAAACCTAGAAATTCTATTTTCATTTTTAAGATTTTGTGGCAAGGTATTAAACTTAAGGGTACCCATAAACTCTACACTTTGTTTAGTCGATTCCAATCTACACCGTCTTATTCTTAAATTTCCATTATTTCTGGTATTGTACATATTTTGATTTGTTGCAAATGAAATATTATGATGGCCAATATTATTCAAACATTTGGTAAATACCATGTATTGGTAAAATGGTTTGACATATGTCTGTAAACGTTGTTATAGTTGGATATAATATTGGTAAATTGTAGACTGCATTTAAAGCTTTATTCTGCATGCGTTGTAACGATTTTAATTCAGTAGTTTTTTTATATCCATAGATGATGGCTAAATATTTAAAATGACTGTGGATTAAAGCATTATAAATGGTTAATTTTACTTCTGTATCAAATTTATTCTTAAATTTATATAATACACCAACAACTTGAGCAGCTTTCATTCTAAGAGATTGTATGTGTTTTTTCTCAAGCAAGGTTGCTCTGAATATTAATTCCCAGTTACTTAATGGTCGTAACTTCTGTCACCTCTTTTCCATCAACAATTATCGAAAAATATATATTATTAACAGTTGCCTTAAATCGTATGAGCTGAGTTTTATTAGCATTTGATATAAGTTTATTTATTCTGGCAAACTCACATATTAGTTCAGCATCCCTTTCCAACTATTTCATGCTTGTATGGATAAAATAGGCAAACATCGTCTGCATACATGAATATTTTCCCAGTAGGAGTAAGATTATGTAAATCATTAATGAAAATAGAAAATAATAATGGCCCAAGTACACTACCTTGTGGCACTCCATTTGAAATTCTTCTTGAACTACTCTTATTAGCACCAATCTGAACGAACTTCCAACGATCTGTTAGGTAGCTCCTTAACAATTGACGACTTTTTTCTTGAAAACCATAAAATTTCAGTTTGTCAATCAAAATATCATGATCTATGAGATCAAAGGCTTTACTAAAATCATAAAAAATCCCAGCTACTCCACTATATCCTTCATCCAAACTCTTACAGGTGTAGTTAACGACGTTAACAACTGCTTCTTCCGTTCCACATCCTTTTCTGAAACCATACTGAAAATCATTAAGTAAATTGTTGTTTAAATACAATGTCATTTGATTGTATAAAATTCTTTCGAAGATGTTGTTAATAACCGATAAAACAGCAACAGGTTTGTATTTTCCAACTACAGATGCGTTATTTTCCTTAGGAAGTGGAGTTATTTTATGAATTTTAAAAATATTAGGGCATGTTCCAGTGCTAATCATAATTAGCATAATTGTCTTACATTCTTACCGAACACACGGAAATACATTCCTTTGTCAATTCCTTGGAGTCAATTATGACTTTGTTACCATTTGCAAAGCTTCACGTTTATGATCTTTCTGTCAAAGTTTTTGCCGTAAGTTTTTCACTTTTAGTCGTTCATAGTTATTGCCTACAGAAATGCTTCGATTTCATTCCGTTGTAGGAATGTGTCCTTAGAATCTTTCACTTGAATTCAAATGACACTCAAGCAGCTAGTTTCTTTGTGTCTCTTGTTTTCTTCCAGTGGTTAACAATTACTTGGATATGAATGGCTAACAGATTCTCTGAATTTTTACGAGGTTTTCAATAACTTTAAAATTATTAGTACACTAGTGCGAGGGGCAAATTAACCGTGGAAATAATCAATATTTTGTGACCAAACTACAACGCATTCTAATCCTTTCGGTAATATTGTGTTTTTTATTTTTTGTATTTTTTTTTTATGTTTTTTTTTTTATTTTTTCGCTGTGAGTCCACTGTACACACTGCCCCTGTAAAAATTGCTTTAGAAAGTATGAGCGTATGATATGGAATTAATAATAATTATCATAATAATCATACGCCATGGGGAGGTTAATTGCAAAACACAATAAAATTATTGCTTCACTCTCTATCACTCTCTAACTCTCACTTGAAATACTCCTAATAAAACCCCCAATAGATTTCTTTGTTGCTGTAAAAGTAATTTTTAATTAAACGTGGTGTGCATGTATGTGTGAACAATTAATTTTAGTATCACGTCTAAAATTGTTTCAAATAATAGGTATCAATTATTGATGGAGGGACGATAATTTGTAATTATTATTAATTAGAATAATTGAACATTTGAACTCTTTGCTAACTTTCTTTTCTTTTTTATTTTGTTTTGTTTTTCCTGCAAACATATGAAGACACTCTCATGCACAGTCACAGTGTTTATATTTGCAATATAATGTAGCACTTTTAATATGTAATGATAATTAAATGATAACAATGTTAATGAGAGCAATAATAATAAACCGCAATGATTTTTTTCTTTTTTTTTTGTGCAAATAAGGTAGACGTTTAATGTAAAGGAATTGTTTTATAAATACTTGAAAATACGTGAACTCGCGATAACAGGAACTAATTTTTATCAAGGCAATCCACATTTTCGAGTTTGTTCACGTTATCGAGTACCCTAATTTAAACAAAAAATTACTATTTAATATGAAAATAAATGCAATATACAGATATAATTCACTTTACACTCGATAAATACAAAAAAAAAAAGAATTAAATGCATCCGTACTGACCAACACTCAGGGGATGGCCCCTATTCATGCAGTACATTGTGCAGGTTTAGGAAAATAGGTTATAGGAAGGAGGAAAGAGGGAGTAGTGTTTATGAACATTCGATTTAAACTCATTAATATCGTAATTGACGGGGAAAACTCTCTCAGGAAGCGAGCAGTGCGGGCAAAAAATGAATTCTCCCTGTAATGCTTTGTGCGGTTCACTGGAGAATCAACCACAAAAGTATGTGCTCTGTGGGAAGCTCGAGTACCACGTAAAAATATGTGGTTATCGGGAACCAAGCCCCTTATCTTTCGTGAACACCTCCCATTATTGTACCGATATAACAATGAAACTTGAAAATAGACTTTGGAACACCGGCCCATACATGAGAGTTGTACTCCATCCGGGGTCGTATAAAGGTCCTGTAAATAGTAAGAAGGTCGGATGAAGTGAAGTATTTCCTGCACCGTTTCAAAAAACCAAGGCACTTGAATGCTTCCTTCGGCACTCGAAAAATGTGATCGTTCCAACGAGCATCACAACTAATTCTCATGCCCAGAACATCAAGAGCCTCCGCCTCCTCAATATTTACATTACCCATAAATACAGATGACAGAACACCAGAGTCAGCATCATGCCGGTGTGTCAAAAAAGAGGAGAAAGTGTTTGACACTTCGTGGATTTAAAGATTTTCCAATTACCAGTAAATTAAGTTTAAACAGCCCACGAGAGTTAATCTTTGTTTCTCCATCTTTGCGCCGAGAGCACATATGTTTTATCTGGCAACTGCTTTTAATATAACCCGAATTCATCAGCATTGTTTTGTGATCTTCACAAAAAAAGAGAAAATTATTCCATTTTTGCTTTTAACTTTTCCTTAAATGGGCCAGAAAGCTTTTCTCTGGAAATTTTAAGAAGACGAACACCAAAGCTTTGTTTAAATTTTTTTTTTATTTATTTTAAAACCACGATTATTTTCTTTATCGATCGATCGAGAATTTCTAAACCTATGGCTTTTAACATTAGTCCACTTATAGGCTTTTTTGTAGTTTCGCATGTGAATGAACCACATATAAAGACTTTTTTTCATTCTTGGAAATTCGGATTCATGTAATGTTTTACACTTTCCAGTGCCATAAAGTGTATTATTTAAACGATGAAAGAAATTTTCACAAATTAACTTTTTTTTGATTCACTTATAACACCTTCATAGCAATCAATGCCAAAGAACAACTAACAAGTCAATGCATACTTAAGCGAGTACCATGAAAAAGAACTTCTAACATAAATAAACTGTAGTTCAGGAATTTTCCAATTTAAAAACTGATTAAAAAATAAGAAAAAATATATAAAGTGTTCAGATTTTGTTCAGTTTTTGAGAGGTTCACACTTTCGAGTGTTCACGTTTTCGCGAGTTCACTGTAACATGACATATTTCGATAAGTGTTCTGCCGATCACTCTGGTTGTCTGTTGCCTCCTGTCAATCGCTATATTATATACAGTGGCTCCCAGCTTATTTCAAGCAGCACCTTTGAAAAAATGGAGGTTCTTACAATTTCGAAACGAAACAAGATATTACAAAAAATTTGAGAACGGATTTATAGAATATGTTTAAAAATTAAGAAACAAAAACAAAAGTTTTATTCAATGTCAAACTAAAAACCAAAAATATAGGAACCCAAAATTAGTCACAATTTATTTCAACCACTTACTATAAATAAAACAATTAAATGATTAATTAAAACTAATAGTTTTAATTTGAAAATTTAATATGAGCTCCTTTTTGCTTAATAACAGCTTTCAGTCTTTTTGCATTGATTGCACTGTCTAGTGGTTTGGAGAGTTACTTTACTCCATTCCTCTTTCAGAGCTGCTATAAGGTCATTCTTGTTTGTTTGCCCATAAATTTGAGACTGAAGAAAACTTTTTTATTTGATTTTTAAACATATTCCATAAATTCTTTTCAGTTTTTTTTAAAGGTACTGATTTAAATAAGCTGTGAGCCACTGTACATAAGTTTTTTTTTACTTTTTTTGTTTTGCAAAAATCGAGACAAACATAAACAACATTTTATGTGTGTTTGTATGTTTAGTTGATTTCTTTTCTTATGTTTTTTTATTTAATAAGAAATTCGTCATATATTTTCTAATATCAATAACAACAACAAAGCACACAGTCTAGAATCTAGAGGTTAAAGGAGAGTTTATTCGGAAGCAAAAAAAAAAATAAGAACAATGCGCCAACAGCATGTAGGTCAGGGTAAATATTGTGTTGTTGCCTGTGCATTAATGTTACATAAGTTTACAAATATGTATTGTGTGTGAGTGTAGCCCCTTTTTTATATTTTTTTACATTTCAAATGACATGACAAAATGACATTTGACAGCAAATATGCAACAGAATATACGTACAATATACGATATAATGATTGCAGATATAAGAAGTATTTATTTAAATTGAGAATTGTAGGTCAATTGAAATATTTCATAAATTTTTTAAAATTATTTAAAAAAAATTTTTATACTATTTATTTTTTCTTGAATTGAATTGAATTTATAAGTATAAAAAAAGTGGTATGAGTTCATTTCTAAAGTCCCTAATATCGGCATTATCGAGAAGGTGAAGTTAAATACAAAACACATGTTAAGAAGGAGCCTTCGCAACTGTTACACAGTGATATACGTAAACGGTAAAACTATTTGTTATAGTGTTATAATATTGTTATGTTTCTAATTTTTTGAGAACATGTATTTCCCATGGATCCAAGGATTGCAATTTTCGAATAAAAAAAAATTCTTTACTTATTATTTTTTATTTTCTTTTTATCATTCGTTTGGTTCTTGTGCACCTATTGTAGTTGGTCACCCCAATCGATGAAAAAGTGTCCTCGATTTGGTCCATTTAACGCAAACAGAACTGGGCTGCTTTGCCAACTACCGCATCCCAGCATCAAATCCCCTTCTGGCCGGAGCATCCACTTCCATTCGAATGACATGGCCGAGCTAGCGCAGCTGCTGGATGTTAATACGCTACACAACGTTGAGGAGCTTATACAGCTCGCTGTTGGGTCGGAAGCGGAAATAATCGTCAATTTGCACTGGACTTGCACTTTGCCTAAGCCTAGTTTTATTACAGAATCCTTTTACTCCAGTGTTTGTACGTTGATATACACCTTTGTTTTACGTTTAAACCTATTTTGACTACTTTATCGTTTTCGCAGATTTTTTTTTTGGGAAAATGGCTATACCCTGTTAAAATATATTCGTCGGCCCCAGAACAATAAACAACATTCTGTACCATCAGAGCCAAAAAAGTTAAACTTTAATTCTTCGCTCCACAAAACTTCGCCTCTGCTCATTTGACCAATGGCCAATGACCGTCTAGCAATGTCAAGCCGTTTTTTCTTATTAACCTTTACTTATAAGTGGGTTCTTGGTTGATCTTCTAGCTATAAAATGTTGCCTCTCTTAATCGGTTACTGACCCCTAATTAGTAATAGTAATAATTAGTAATATCGACTACCGGTTTCCGATGGTCAACTTTTACCATTTTTAATATTTGATGGTCTTGGCGGGCGGTAAATTTACTAGGTCGGCCACTTCCTCTTTCTTTTCACGTTTATTGTTTGACGATGTCGCTATGAAATCCGACAAACCGTTGAAATGATGAGCAACTTCAGTCATTGCTTTGCCTTCTTCTAAAGCCCTTAAAATGGTAAATTTCCTATCTGCTGACAGATGTTTGTATTTAAAATTTTTCATTAAACTTTTATTTTAATTACTGTAGTATTTTTTTTATTAATTTAAAAAATTAAATAGAAAGAGAAGCAAACAATGCTTACTGATGCTTTTTATTAAAATTTAAAAATCATCGAATGAAACAAAAGTGGAGTGAATTTAGATAACTTTATAAGATTCGAGCCTCGATTGATATATCATATGACATTGCATTGCATTTTTTTCTCGCTATTGTAGTTAGTAAGACTCCATTTGTATCTTAGCTTTAGCTTTCAGACAGTCCTAAAAATACGGTCCTTAGATTTTGAGATGAACTTTTTCAGGCTATTGTCCGGACTTCACCATAATTGTAAAACAAAAAAAAAAAATTTATAAACAATCAAACGTCCTCTTTAACATGCAAGAAAATTCATTAGTTTAAATAAATTTATCTTAAAAAAAAAAACAAATTCAAAAAGCGCTTTAAATTGTTGCAAACTCTAATCGCTTAATACAAACGCAAATTTAAAAAAGAAAATTCTGTAAATTATTGTAAGACGTTTTAGCATTTCACCATCATTTGTTAAAGTCTCAGTGTAAAAACAGTAAAGAAGGGTCTGAAAATGACTTCATTTAAACAATACTCAGTCTACCATATCGATCGTTGTAGTTTTCCTACTTAAAATTCAAACTTCAACTGTCAGCAAACAAATCCTTTTGTCTTAAATTATTTTTTCTTTTTTTGCTTTTTGCCTTCTTTTGTCGTTGTTGTTGGTTTATTTTTAGAAATTCTTTAATTTCGAGTCAATAACATTGCAACACGTTTTAAAAGGAACATAAAATAGCAACAGCAACAGCAATAGAGAATAAAATAAATGGTTTTCTTTATTTGCTTTCTCATCCTCTTCTTTTTTCTTTCAAGTTTTTCTTTTCTTTTTCTTTTTTGGTTCGAGTTTCCCTACTGGTTTCTGTTGCTAAAGTTAATGACGAGCTTTGTTTGTTATTTGTTTGTCCTGTTGTTGTCTATGACACCCCAGTGAAATGTATTCTCCTTACCCTGGCATTTCTTGATAATTTCATTGACGTTGCCTAAAGCTTTCCATATAAAGAGGTTTGTGTGGGTGAAGGAAAACCAAAAGAAAAGGAAAAAGGAAAAAAAATCAAATAAAATTAATGAATTTTCGAAATTCTATAAATACACCGATGACTCGTTTTCAAATTAAATTTTAATTTTCGTTTTAAGTTTAAACATTTAAATGCAGGGTAGGACGGACTTGTCATTAATCGTGTTAATATAACTGGCAAATCAAGGCCTTAATGTTAATGTTATATATCGTGTGTTAGATTCTCTTTGGTTAACAATTATTATTTACGATAAAAAAAAGGAAAGATAGACGCCTTTATTAAAAGCTTAATAAATTGGTCATCGATATTTTTAGTACCACAAATAAAAACGTATGCCAAGGAATTAAAAGAAATAATGAAAACGAGAAAGAAATGCCTTTCTCTATTGGTTAAGTTTACTTACACCAAACAGATATTCTTTTTGAGAATTTAAAAATTATTGACATAGACTCGTGACTTTATAAAAACCCTGTAAAGAAACGAGAATTTATTGTGTAAAATTGTAAATCCCTTAATGTCGTGTATAACCATGCCTTGCAATCACATTGTTTTCTTTCCAGCGACAATACATTCGGTTGGGTTATGGGAAATTTATTAAGCATGGCTCTTTGGTGCTAACCTGAATCGATGCCGCCTTTAACAATGTTCAATAGCTCTTCAAGTGTTAAAAAGTGTTCACGTCTTCACTGCATTGAAAATTAGTTGCGTCGCAAATTTTGATTTTTAATTACAAATTTTTATTCTTGTGATTAGGGATGCCAAACGGGATCGATTTTTAAAAATCCCGGGATTCGGGATAATTCGGAATCCAAAAATCCCGAAAAATCATGGGAAAAATCGCAATTTTCTCTTAATAAAAAAAATATTTTGTTAAAAAAAATAATTTATATTCCAATTATCTCAGAATTATATACCATTAAAAATAAAATTTAGAAAAGCAATAAAAAAATAACAAAAAAGTAGTAAATGCAGTAGTTTTAAGAAAATTATTTGGATTCCAACAAACAGATTAAAGCATCTAATATGTGATCTGATAGGCTTGAACGAATTTTTTTTTTGTCAATATACGCTGCCGTTGAAAAACACTTCTCGCAATCAACATTTGTTGGTAAAATAGTTCCAAGATAGCCGTATGCAGCTTGTAAATATTCACCTCTACCACCTCCTGATGTAAATAAATCTACTTCTTTGGACAGTTGAGTATCTAAATCAGTTACCCTATTAATTCGTTTTATAGGGCTTTTGCATTCAAATAATTTTTTATCAATAGAAGTAGGGTTTTCCTCATCTGAGAAGCTATTGTCGAAGTCAAATTGTTCAGCACCTTTTGTGGGGTCAAAATACATATGAATTCACAATCCCGAAAAATACCGGGACAAGTTTTTAAAAATCCCGGGATTCGGGATTTGGTGTATCCCGAAAATCCCGGGATTTCGAGATTGGGGATTTCCCGATTGGCATCCCTACTTGTGATAGATAAACACACGCATTTAGCCAACAACGGCTAACGACTGATATCTGTACTTTGCTCGATATCATCTTCAAGTTGTTCATCAAAACTTTCTCTTAAGATCGTCGACTAATGTAAAATTACTTATGATATGTCATGACATGGTAGGTATTCTGAAATTTCTTCAATTTGCTCAATCATAAACATATAATTCTCAATAGAACGGCTTCATAATGCTGTAGCTTCGTATGTTGTGTCTGGCAATCAGGAAATTTTCGTCTAAATTTATATTGTAACAACGTCAAGGAATATTACGCTAAAAAAATCAAAACAATTATACCATGTTTTAAGAAAGTATAATCGGTTCATAGTTTATTGTTGCATCTCCTCATTATGTTTGCTTTCCAAATATCAAAACAAAATTACAATTTATTGCCAAAAGTTATGGTTATTTCCGTACCATCTATTTTGTAGCAAAATATAAAGCACTGGCCATTTTATAGTAACCAGTAGCAACTCGTTTCCTTATAGTTCGCATCTTCCCTCTTTCCACCTTTCCTAAACCTGCACAATGCACTGCATGAGTAGGGGTCATCCCCTGAGTGCTGGTTTAATAAAAAAATAAATAAAATATAAGCTTGTCTTTAGTGTACTGAACAACGTAACCCGATGTAACGCCGTACAATAACTCGTTGCTAGTTGGTGATTTTGTTGAATTTTCTGTCATTTAGCAGACAAAACAGCAGTGCTTCTGTCAAAAGGCAATTGGCCGTTGACTCCTATTAATATTTGTAGAAACAATGTGATTACGTTAGTGTTTGACAGTCATTAATCCTATTTGGTAGGAGTTTTCTGAGTTTTTCTAAACCATAATATGGTCAAGATTTTTTTCGAAAAAATCTCTTTTCTAACGTTTTTTGTAATTGTTTGCCTTGTTGTCTCTCTTTCATAATTAATATTTTTCCTATTTTATTAGGGGTATAACCGTAATTTCTTTATTGCTAACGGATTATTGCAATTTATTCAGAAATTTTTATAAAATTTTTAAACCTACGTAAAGTATTGTAGTCGCCGTAGTCTAGTAGGTAGTGTGTTGGCTTATTAGACGAAAGGCCCGGGTTCGTATCACAGGTCAGACATCAAAACGAAAAAATATTTCTTCGGCGACTTCCTTTCAGCAGATTTCTGGCAAAGACTCTGAGAGTAAAAATTGCCATGAAAAGGTTCTCAAAAATCTGTCGTTCGGAGTCGACTTTAAACTGTAGGTCCCGGTCCCGCCACTCATGTATAAAATTAACGCACACAACATAAGTGGTGTGAGAAGCTATGTCGTAATCCTGACTGAATGGTTGTAATGGTTGAATGTATATGTAAAGTATTATGAGGTATAATACTAGTGTGTGTGTGAACATATTGCCAATAAGACCACTATAGCGTATGAGCATTATTTAATTCAGCATTCATACGCCACCATCATACGTGTTGATTATTTTCTTTTTAATAAAACATCTTGCCATTAACGAAGGGCGTTTGTATGTATGTATGTTTGTATAATTATCAATTAAACTTATAATTAATGTGTTAAAAAGAAGAGAGTTTAAGAAAGAAAGAAACAGGAAGAGAATGAGAGATAAAATACAAGAGAACAAAATAAAACTACTGACATGTGTAAGACGAGTACACCAAATATCTGTGTCTAGAGACTACAACGAAATGTCTTGTATGTGTGTGCAGAACACAGAGAGAGAGAGAAGGAGAGAGAGAGAGAGAGAGAGGAACAATAAGAAAATGAGTGAAATGTTTGCATTTTTTTTGTGGTGTTAAATTAAGAGTGTTTTGTACGAAGGGAATTTTTTTTTTTGGAAATTTTTCTTATTTTTTTTTGCTTTAGACTGCGTACATTTAATACACCGACTAAATGACTAATAATAATGTTGCATGCAACACGTGATTGTTGCTACATGACTGAACAAATAAAGAAAAAATAATTTGTTCAGTTTCTTATTTGTTTTCTGCTTTTTTTTTCTCATTCATTTTCTATTTTTAAGTTCAAAGAGTTGAACTTTTGTATCGTATTTGTTGCTTCTATTCAGGAAACTAATGATGATGATGATGACGTTGACGACACTGTGAATAGCACTCTAAAAGAGAATTCGTTTATAAATTGCAAACTATTCTTATGTTTTTTTTTTTTTGCTTTTTGTCACTTTTAGTTGACATTTAAATAAAACTTTTTAAGACCTTCAGTGCTCTCACAGACAACTCCTGCTGGTGAGTATAATTTTCTTTTTCAACTGCTGTGCAAATAAATGAGTATATCATAATAAATCCTCTACGACACTGATGATGATCTGAATTAATGTGGCTTTTTTTAAGTCATTGATTACAATTTTTTTCCTCATATGTTTTAACATTTTTCTAAATAGTGTTAAAAAACTGTAAAGAAAATGATTCGACTCTTCACAGAGGTAGATATAAAGAACAATAGTGGTAATCCTATTATTCTAGAACTTGCTGCAATATTCTAAGCATTTGCTCAGCCAAAAAAAAAGCATGAGCTATAGCACTGTAATAAAAATGAAGAAATAAAAAAATATGGGAGAAGATAATAAGCAAAAGCCTTTCTTCCATAGAAAGGAAACGAAAAAAAAGAGTAAGAAAACTTTATTCAAATCATAAAGTTCCTAAACAGACAAATTCTAAAGGAAATTCTAATAAAACATGAATCGTGCATTCAGCAATGAGAGAAACCAGTAAATATGCATGACACCTGCAGGCAAAATTGGAAACAAAAAAAAAAAACACGCACATACATAAATTCTCGGCGTTTTCCATCACCATGGCAGCTACTCTTTTATATCTTTCGGTTTACAGCACTCCCTTCCCCCCAAAATTGCATATGAAAGAGAAATTTTTGGGGAAAATAAGAAAATACCGGCAGCTTATGTGAACAGGTACAGAAGTGAAAAATTTATTTCAAAAGGAAACACAATATAAAATTGATGCTGTTACAGTGCAAGCAAAAACTTAAGGAACACTGATATTGATGTATAAAATTGTTGTTTTACTTTTATCAAGCACTGTCTATGATTTTAAACTTGATTGCCAAAGGCTAAATTTATATTTTTTACAAACCAACCAAACAACACAATGCATTTTTTTCATTTGCCTGATGGCTTAAGGAAACAAATTTTACTGTGTAGCCAACAAAAAAAAAAAAAGAAAAAACATTACGAAACCATGTAAAGGTATAAAAAATAGAGGAAGTGAAAAATATATGCAAATAATATTATTTCTGTATGACGAAAAGAAAAATGTCATCACTTCCGATTTAACAGCAGCTTAATGTTGACTAAAGTTTTCATTTTAAAAATTTTTCTGAGTCAGTGGCAACTAAATGTATCTGGAATTGAAGTTTTATAAATTAACTCAGAAACAGTAAACGATTATGTCTACAGCACGTAAAAATCGCAAAAGAAGGATAAGTTTAGGTGGATCTAATCACGATTGTTTTCGCTTCAAAATGGCAATTTTGCATATTAATGTAGCGAATTAAACGGAACAAAGCTTCGTTATTCAACAAAATTTCATGGATTATAGTAGTCCTCTTCGGCCCGTTCTAAATAAAACCAATCAAATACGAACTGTATTTTGGTAGCTAATACGCCAAGTTATGAACTCCCCTTAGTCTAGTAGGTAGTATGCTAGCTTATTAGACTGAAGGCCCGGGTTCAAACCTCAGATCAGACATCAAAACGAAAATATTGCTTCGACGTATTCCTATCAGCAGTTTTCTGACAAAAACTCAAAGTAAATAAAATTGCCATGAAAAGCTACTCAAAAAAATCTGTCGTTCGGAGTCGACTATAAACTGTAGGTCCCTCCAGTCATGTATAAAATTAACGCACACAAGGTCGTAACACAATGTCGTAATCCTGACTGAAGGATTGTAATAACCAATTATGTATGTAAGCCAAGATTCTTACGTAAATCAAGATATTCTGGTATCTTCTTCTAAACTTTATCACAAAAGTATTCATATTCCATCGCCGTGGTCGTCGTGTGTTGGCTTATCAGACAAAAGGCCCGGGTTCGAATCCCAGGTCAGACATCAAAACGAAAAATATTCCATCGGCGAATTCCTCTCAGCAGATTTCTGGCAAAGACTCTGAGAGTAAAAATTGCAATGAAAAGCTTCTCAAAAATCTGTCGTTCGGAGTCGACTTTAAACTGTGGGTCCCGCCACTTCTATATAAAATTAACGCACACAACATAAGTGGTGTGAGAAGCTAGGTCGTAATCCTGACTGAAGGATTGTAATGGCCAATTATGTATGTATTCATATTCCGTTAATTTATTAATTACAATAACGCAGTATAATAGAGCAGAGTCTCTGGTGGAAATCGAACCCACGACTCTCATGATGCTAATACCCACTAGACTATCCAGGCCATCCATATAAGTATTCATATTTGTTCCTTTTCTTTATGAAAAATGTTTCCAAAATTAAATGCCTGGCATTCAAAGAAATATTTCATGGCTGTTTTATTTTTCTGTTTTGAAACGGTTTCACAAAAAATAGGTTTTTTTGTCTCTTAAACAAACATTTTCCATAATTTCTTGCAGTGTATTACAGTAGTTTATTGTTACTAATTAATACAATATCAAGTTTTATTTTTATATTTTTGTATTGTTTTGTTTTTCTTTTTAATAAATCATAAATTGTCTTTAAAATGTCAAATGGACACATGACGTATGAGCAATATTTAATATGAAACGAAGAAATAATAATACGTATACGCCTACACATGCACGCGCTTACTTGCTGTATTTCTAGCAAAAAAAAAAAAAATAGAAGAAAGAAAAACAAATTAAAAAATTCCTAGAACTTTAGTTATTTATTTCGTTGTATGCTTATTAAAATTGCCCGGGTCGTGCTTGCTGTTACAAAACTACCTTCAGCTGCACTAGCGTAAAACTTCATAACAACCGTGGTTGTTATAAAGTTATTAAAAGCAACAAAAAATCATTGAAGAGTTTTAAAGTGCAATTAATATTACAAAACCACGCTTATTTTCCCACTTCCTGTGTTCTCCATAACGCCTTTAATTTGCCTTAATTTTGCTCTCTCCTTTCAGTTTCTTTTCCAATTAAAGTTTAGATAGCTAGCAACAGCCAAATATCAGTTATTTTCCTTCTTTTCTCTTTTTATCCACATTTTGTACTCTAATATCGTATATATGTATGTATGTGTATGTATTTTCTCGTCTCATCTTTTCTGTGGCTCTGTGTTTATATTTCTTCCTGGTGTTACTTGTTTAAAGTGGGTGTGGGTGTGTATGTGTTTGTTTGTGTATGTAAAACAATTAACCAAGAGTGTAAAATTTTAAAATTTTTTTTCTCTCTCACTTCTTCTTTTGCTTTTGTTATTTCAAAACAATTTGATTAAATGTACACATGACAACCTACACAACAACACTAATATTAAGAATTAAAACAACAAAGATTGTTAAAAGAGGAGAGTTGCTAACAAAAGTTTGTTTTCTTTACCCAGTAGCTGGCAAATTTAGTGGAGGCAATCAAATAAGGATACTTAACACTGAAAGGGTTTGGAAAAAATGTGAAGAGAAAATATTCGTTTTAGATAAACTTGGATAGGCCATAGAATGCTGGAAAAATTTGTAGAATTGAACGAAGAAGCTGCTGTTACTAGGAAAAGAACTGTGTGATCTGATAATTTTCTTGTTTTTGAAGAACTCAGAGAAAAGAATTGAAAAAGACCAGGATTTAAGCAGAGTAAATCTTTATTGCAGTCGCCCCAGTGTAGTAGGTAGTGTGTTGGCTTATTAGACGTAAAGCCTAAGTCAGCCTAAGCCCAAGTCAGACATCGAAACGAATTATGAATAAAAAAAATATTTCTTCGACAAGAGTAAGGTATGACGAAATTATAATAGTCGCAGTACTGTAGTATCTCTTTCCTGATTTACAGAATTACAGCCTAGCTACTCACACCACGCATGTTGTGTGTGTTAACTTTATACGTGAGTAGCGGGGGGACCTACACTTTAAAGTCGATTTATGAGAAACCGAACGACAGATTTATGAGAAACTTCTTCATGGTGGGTTTATTTACTCTCAGAGTTTTTGTCAGAAATTTGCTGAGAGAAATTCGCCGAAAAAATATTTTTTTTCATATTTCAGTTTGGTGCTTTATCTGGGATACAAACCTGGGCTTTACGACTAATAAGCCAACACACTACCTACTAGACTACGACGATTTCGATACATTAATGTCCCTTGACATCATCTACCCCCATTCCGAATAGGTCTACTGTACAGTTGCTTGTGAAAAAATCAGACATCAACGTCCGGTTATTTCTTATTAGTCTTTTATTATTGTAATTCCGCAATAAAAGTTTTGATTGCCTCAGAAATACACTTGATTTGAGAACAATCTCTGTATTTTCTAACATTCGCCCATATAACACAGAAAAGTTATCATGGATGTAACTATGGAACTAGAAACGGAGTTCGAAAATATAACGCAACGTATTTCGTATAATTTCAAGCCCTGAAAAGTGAATGCACTCATGGCAAGATAGCACATCGCAGTTGTTGGAAAAGTTAGGATTGACAGCAAGAAACGTAATAGTGCTAAGTAGCTAGTGGGATTGGAAGTTAATTGTCCATTATGACCCTTAACATTCCGGTTAAACAATTGATTCTTGTCTCAACGAAGCAAGAAATGTATCAACTGAAAAGATGCCGGGCTCCATTATGTTAGACAACTTCGATTGAATCAGCCAGAAACGATGAGAAGTTTGATTTTGAATGTTGGACCATATTTTACTGGTTCATCTGATTAAAGACTTGTTTTCAAAAAAAAAAAAAAACAAATTCACCCTTCAACCCTTTCAAACTGTTCTAAGCAATTGTTTCCTTTTTTTTTCATTTTAACTTTTATTTAATTAATCTTTACATTTCTATTAATTGCTACAATTCACTTGAGTGTAGAGAAAAGAAAAGCTTGCAATTTTATCTTTATCTTTTCTCTGGTTTATTTCTTCGGAATTAATTTCCATGCATAAAGAGTAACAATAAATCATTTGTTATACGAAGAAAGTTCTTTGCCACTAACTCTCCTACTGACATGCAAACTGTAAATTGAACAGATTTCACATGAAAAATGTCTTTGACATTTCGCTTTCTTAATAAATTTTTCCAACTCTGGCTACAAGTTGCTGTTGTCTTTCATAAGAACATGTTGATATGCTTTCGGAATGGAATTGATGTCTTGTGCACTACAGTTATGGCACAAAATATGATGACAAATAATCAAAAATTCACATCATAGTCAGTCTAAATGAATTACAATTTAACGGGTTTTTAAAACAATAAAGTTTTCAATAGAGAATTTAAAAATCATAAACTCTAATGTAAAAATCTTGTATTTCATATTGTACTTATTAGGTTGGCTAAACACTGTCTTTTTTTCTTTTTGCATAACATCAGCAAAGAAGAAAAATGTTAAGAAAAACAAGAAAGAACAGAAAATAGAGCAAGATTTTTAGCTCAGAGTTGTTGCATCTTGCTGTGTTTATTTAATTAAAATAAAACAATAACAATAAAGTGTCAGATTTGCTGTTGTATGAGTAATGAAACGGGAAAAGAAAATATGTGTCTGTATGTGTGTGACTGTGTATGTGTATTTTGAGTAAAAGTTTGTTTGTTTTGCAAAGTCTTGTTAAAAAGTCATAAAAATTATAAACTGTTGCCAATTAAAAAGAAAAAAAAACGAAATAAATGATGACAAGAAAAACAATTAAAAAATGCGTAAAGTTTCCTATGCAAGAAATAAAGTTTTCTAAACTCTTAACGCTCAAAGAGTTATCAATTAAAAAGTGTGATGTTATCTCCTTCAATATACAAATTGGCAATTATTTCGTATGATAATTTTTTTGAGGCAAGTCGTCATTATAACGATTATTATACTTAGGTTGCCTTTTATATTTCGGGACTTGGCAACCCTAGTGTTTCAATCTGCCAACTGACAGCTTTATTGTAAAGTTTGACATTTTTGAGGTTATTCGTACTCAGAACGTTTTGACATACGAGCGCTATTTGTGTTGTTTACAGTAACTTAAAAGATTCATCTCAAATCGTGAACATTTTCGTGCGATTATTTTTTACGACTTTCGACGTGGATTACCTCAACAACAATGCATCGATGAACTTAATTCAATTTTCTCACATGCGGTGTGTATCCCACGTTGGGGATATGAATTTCATTGCCAATATCCGAATAACACTTAAATAAAATCCAAATGCAAAATGTGCCATAATGAGCCGGAAGATAAACTCAATTGCTGATAGCGTCTTGACTTTGACGAATTATTTGTCATAGTCTCTTGGTTTGGATGATTTTGGCAGTTGGCAGGATTGCTGCCAGTCTCTTCAAATTCTTTTTATTTTATAAACTTTTTATTTCCTTGCAAAGCGATCATGTTTGTGTCCCCACTTTTATAATAAGTCTTGACTTTTCTTACGGTTTTTTTTTTAGTTTTTAAACGATCCATGTTCGTTAATAGCAAACCTTTCACTCAATAAATAACATTTCAACTGACAGATGTTTGTAGTAGCAGACTGTCGAAACCATTAAACTGATAATCCCATACAACGTATCCATCTGAAATAAATGAGAACCCAAGCCTGCTGCAATTGATACAAAATAAATGATTTTGTAAGAATCACTCAATCTGTTCGTTAGTTATGGAATCCTTTTTTTATGGGGTATCCTCTGAATCTCATTAATAAAGTCAGGTGCAGACTTTGCGTACATAAGCCTGCTTTTCGTGTGTTTATTCGGATTCCATTTGTATTTCTTATCTCTATCACATATGAGGATGTACAAAGCCGTCGACAAATTGACTATGACTTGTCTGAACTTAAGCTTCTATCATTACCAGGTTCATCTTTCCTAAATTGAGTAAGAGGCGTACCAATTCTAAATATTCTCATTGCCTAATGGTTAGACATGGGTACAGACTTTGCTTACTTGCTAACGACGTCTGGCTTAATGCATACTTCTTTTATTTGGCAAACTCTTACCCGTTACAACTTAAGGGAGCTATTGCTATCTGATGACACCTAATAGACCACAGGATTCAGTTTGTTTTTGAAGCTGATGTCAGCCCTGGTATCACAATATGCCTCTATACCTTTCTAAGACCATCCGTATCCACCTTATACATGACCTTACATAATTCAGTCATAATTAATTTCGACCTAGATTCTTACATGACCTTTTAAACAAGCGTAATTTATAGTTTATTATATAGGTAGAGAGAGGGAGAGAAGGATGGTGAAAATAGTGGAGGGGTGGTAAAAGAAAATATATTCAATTATAATAAAAAAATATAAACCCACCATGACGTTTGAATAAAAATAATGCTGCTGTGAATACATCACTTATATGCCATAGAGAAAACACCAACAATAAATTCCTTCTATGGCTCCATGAAGAGCCAAAATGCTTGTAGATAACAAAAACTTGAGACAAAAAAATTTAAAGCAGAGTTGTGGCTCATAGGCACAGAATGAAAGCGCTAAATATTAATTTGTAATGCTGACCCTATTATTATATTATTTTTTCCCAACACAATATTGAAAACTAGACGTGCCAAAATTTGCACTACGCAGCATATATGTATATACGTGTATAGTATGTGTATGTGTGAGAGAGTGTTCTTAAGACAAAAAATTGTGCTTTGGTTGTTAAATAAAACAGCACATGTGTTTCATTATTGTGTTAAACATTGTGTGTTATTGTTGTTGTTGTTGCTGCTGCTACTGTCGAATATATTTTCGGATTGTTACTCAAACACAAAAGGCAACTAACAATCCCATAAACGCTCTCTATAACTCTTACCTTCTCTCTCTCTCTCTCTCACACACACACACACAGGATTCTCTCAACTGCTGTATAACAGTGTTGAACACATAAACACACATTTCTTATGTACGTGCAGAACGCTCTTTCCATGTTTGCACACAATGTACGCGTACGAGTGTGACCAAACGAACCGTTATAATATTAACAAAGAAAACATGCAACATGGTTTCCTAGAAAACAACAACAACAGTTGTGTTGTAGTTTTTGGTTTTTCTTTCTTTTTTTTTTATTACTTCCTTTAGCTGGAAGGCATGTTTTTTTTTTTTGATTTCTCGTTTGTTTCTGTTTTACTTGAAACAATACAATATTATAAGGTGTAATAAAAAGAAATCTCTAATAGATTTTGTTATTGAAAGTTAAAAAATGTTTTGGTTGGAATTTTTATTTTTAGAGTCACTAAGGAAACTTAACAGGGGTATACACTGCCTTAAGAACATTTGCTAGACATTATGTTGGCCTGAGGCTAATTTCAATCTATCGGTAGTACTTAACAAGGCTCTTGGACAGGTGGCCAATGAGATTTAACATAAGCTGATAGTGCTTAGTGTGGCTAAGTTAATAAAGCGATCGGACATTGAGTATAACGGAATATAGCGTCGTGATTGCAGAACGTCCCGGAATGGTTATTGAAACTCTTTGGGTGTTGATGAAACATAAGTTTTGATGTGTTTTGGCTCAAATACTTTCGCTATAAAACTCTTCGCAGAAATCTTTGTTTTAACGCCCCTTAGCATCTATGGAGTATTTAAAAGATTTCTTTTTATACATTCTACGTAGGGATGCCAATCGGGAAATCCCGAAATCTCGAGATTTTCGGGATTCATAAAATCCCGAATGCCGGGATTTTTAAAAACTGGTCCCGGGATTTTCGGGATTGTGAATTCATACCCTACAAAAGGTCCTAAAAAAAAATTCTATATCACTTGGCTGCGATAATAGCATCTCAGATGAGGAAAACCCTACTTCCATTGATAAAAAATTATTTGAATGCAAAAGCTCTATAAAACGAATTAAAAGGGTAACTAATTTAGATACTCAACTGTCCAAAGAAATAGATCTATTTACATCAGGAGGTGGTATTTACAAGCTGCTTACAGCTATCTTGGAACTATTTTACCAACAAATGTTGATTGCGAGAAGTGTTTTATAACGGCAGTGTATGTTGACAACAAAATCCGTTCAAGCCTATCAGATCACATGTTAGATCTTTTAATCTTTTTGTTGAAATTCAAATAGTTTTCTTAAAACTAATGCATTTGCGTATTTATGAATAATTTTTATTTTTGTTAATTTACGCTTCTTTGTTACATTTTGTCTTGCTGTTTGTATATTTTATTTTTAATGACAAATAATTCTGAAATACATAATTGGAATACAAATGATTTTGTTAACAAAATATTTTTTTATCGCAATTTTTTCCGTGATTTTTCGGGATTTTTGGATCCCGAATTATCCCGAAACATCATTTACAAAATTTTTAAAAATCGATCCCGCTTGGCATCCGTAATTCTACGTAAAGAAAAAACAAAAACGTAGCATTTACAGAAAATATCCAGAAAAAAAAACTTCCATTAGAATACTACAAGCATTGAAGAAAAGAAATAAACAAAAAGTAAAACATTACATTTATACTAAGCAAAAACAACATACAAAACCTTGACTCTTAATGAAAAAAACAAAAAAAAAAAAGGATAAAACACAAACTTCTTCCTCCCTTTCAATCTGCCGATCTTACTCTGCCTGTATACCCCCCAAGAGATAATAAATGGCTTTGGAAATCTAAGCTGATGTAAACGAATAATACAAAAAAAATAAAATAAAACAACAACAATAAATAAATTCCTAAATGTATCCATACATACCTACATACATATCCATACATTCTATATTTCTATTTTTTTGGCTTTTTCTTCTCTTGCTGTTGAGAGAACCTTTTTGGCAGAGAGTTCTTTATCATGTAAACAAATCCTGATATTTTTATTACTTCAATATTGATTAGCAGTTCTCTAGTTGTTATGGATGGTAATTTTTTTTTCTATGTACTATGTATTTGTGTGTGTGTATATATTTGTGGGGCAGTGTATTTAATTGTATTCATATTTCAATTGTGTTTTGTTACAACAACAACAACAAGTTGAAATAAAGAAATTAAAGATTTTCTAATCTATAGACAGTGATGTTCAAAATTAATTCGTGTTTTACTGTTAGTGTAACATTTTTCTGGATAAATATGGTCTACCCATAATTTGGTTCAGGTAAACATTTGTATCCTCTTACAAGAAAAATTTAAAAAATATTAAACATTTTTGATTATTCCTTTTTAATTCTGGATATAATAAACATAGCAGACTCTACAAAAATTCCTAGTTGATCTGTTTGTCGAACTACGCTATTCCGAGATAACGGAAGGGACTTTATAAACTTCAAAACATTTATTTAAAATATTTTTAATAAACATTCCACCAGAAAATGGTCTACCATATTTAACAATATTTAAACTTATAAGACCTAAGAGCTCTTTTTGAAACTTTTATCATCTGAAATTTTTTCGCTGGTTTCCGTATCAGATAACCAATTCTTCAGTTTTTCAAAAAAAATAATTTTATATTTTAAATAAAAATTTGCTTTTTCCCTATCACTAAATTATAGTGCCTTTTTAAAACATATACCTGATTACCTTAAATGTTTCATAACATAATACACATTGAGTATTGCCATACGCGTTCATAATCGTAAAATATTTTTCGCATGCCATATTAATTACTTTCAGTGCTCTAAACAAAAAATGTTAAAGACAATCGTACAGCCGCAGCAGTGACGACTAAACAAAAGAGAATAAGAATATGTGTGTGTTTCAGTCAGCACAATTATGCTATGAAATGGACATCATTGGTTTAAATTTAATTTTCTGATTTTTTCATTCTTATTCTATTTTTTTTTTAAATATTTTCCTTTTTTTTTACTCAAAAATAAAAGCAAAAACTTTAAAAACATCATTTAGGCATCGTTTTTATACGATCATCATGCAATAAAAATTTCTCTTTTGCATTTTTCTCTCTTTTTATTGCACCTAAAAGAAGAATGTTAAAGCAAAACCCTTTAAGCATTATAATTTCGTACAGCCCTGCTCTTTATTTTCCCATACTCACCATAATGTCCTTGTGTATGTACACACACGCGTATACAGTGATGAGTATACATTTATTTCTCTTTTATTCTTTCACTCTTTAACTCTGTGTGCGAGTGTGTGTACGTGTGTGTAAAATAAAAGCCTATTGTTTAATATGTTTTGTATAAACACGCGCGCGTGTGTGTGTGTGTGTATTGTTTTTGTAATATGCATGTATTTTATTGCTTCTCTCTTATTACCTCTCCAAGTGTTATTGTGTTGCCATTGTTTTCGATTTTCCACTTTGCCTATGGCAAATTTGATTATTTTATGCGTAACGTTTACCCATAAATATGTTTTTATTGTTGTTTTGTTTGTTGTTTACGTTTCCTAATTTATTTCTTAGAGTGTGGCCAATGTAATGCGTATGGGGTACAGGGTTTTCATTGGCTTGGTTTATATACACACGTTAAAATACGTTTTTGTATTTTTGCTGACTAGAGAGTTTATAAATAAAAATATGACGTTGCTTGTCTTCATGTTGATACCTTTTTGTTCTTTCGTTTTAATGCCATAAAACGCAAAAGATATTATTTTCTTAACCTTACCTTGTGATGATTCGAAATTTTCTTTTTCATTTTTTTTGTTTTATTTGTTTTTCTTGGCCCAATTAAAGACTATTAAGGGTGTGGTTATCGAAAGAAAGGAGAAAAAAAAAGGTTGTAATAAATTATAACATTTTGGGTAAAGACTGTTAAAAGGTCTTGTAATGTTTAATAAACTAAATGCTAGTGTAGCTGTTATCTTTTGTTTTTCGCTTTAATTTATGCAAAGTTTTAAACCAGCTTTAAATAAAACTCATTTGAATATTTTATTTTTTTTAACAAGTATGTGTGTAATGCAACAGTTTTTCCTGTTAACCTTGGCCATAAGCAACAATGACATTTAAATTTTATTTTATTTTTAAAACCACATTTCCTCCTCCTCCCACATTGCCTTAGTTTAACTTTTAAATGCAGTCTTCCATTATAATAGGGTTTATAGATAAAAATAAAGACAAAGTTTTATTGTTGGTATTTTAAATTTCCATAATAGAAAGAGGGTTAGAGAGAGAGTGAGAGAGAGAGAGAATACAGTATAGTATACATATATATTTAATTACAATGAAATTTTATAGATAACCCCTTAAGATAAAGTATTTATAGGTGTGGAAAGGAAAATATTTGAAAAACTTTTTTAATATGTGTCAGGTTTTCCTGTTCCCTGTTCCCTATTCTCTAGTTAATATTAGCAAAATACAGGATAACAGTTTCCGACTGGCATTTCTCAATCTAAATTACGGAAAATATGAAAAGAACAAAAAATAAAACGAAAATAAATTATCGTAATTCGAAATTTTAGAAAGTGTTACAAGACATACCAAACATGGAAGCCATATTTCAGAGAGAACTCAAAGTACTTTTTAATTTTAATATTTAAATTTAATATTTTTGCAAAATTTTTAATATTTATTCTCTTTTCAAAAGCTGGAAGAAGTTTTCAAGCATGAAAGCTGTTAAATAAAATAGAAAATCCTGTTTAAAAAACAAATAATCCAGCGTTAGGCTTTCTGATTGAATTTTATTTTATTGTACAAGCAATGCGTTTAGTTTAAAATGTTGGAAATTAGAATATAAAAATTAAATTAAGTTTTTAAATCAAAATTTTTTTTTTTTTTTTTTATTTAGAAATATTTTATTTACAAGTTTTCAGTTTAATATACAGTTGCCTCAGCGTCTTACGACATTGTTGAGGCGAGTTGGCATTCATTTAAGCTCTTTTTTTTTTTTTTTTTTTTTTTTAAATTAAAAAATATTAGAAATATTTATTGATAAAATATAAAGTATGTAATTAAAGTGTTTGATACATATACATTTATAAATTCAAAATGAAAAATTATCCTAGAAGCATTTCTAAATTGTTTAATAAAAATTTCTTTAAATTTGTCTTAAAAGCTGATATGGTATTTAGATTTTTTATATATTGAGGTAAATTATTATATTCAGAACAACCGATATATTCAATTTTTGCTTTGTCGTTTCAAGTCTACATCTTGTTGTCCTTATATTTGAACTGTTTCTCGTATTGCGGGTTGTTTGATTTTTTGAAAATGATATCGTGTTATGACCAATGTTATTAATTGATTTGAAAACAAAAGTTAGTAGTCTTAGCTTATAGGTTCCATTTATAGGCAAGATATTTCTACTAACTTCTTTATATAATGTAATTGTATGGTAAGATATTGGCAGGTTATATATGGTTTTCAGGGCTTTGTTTTGTACTCTTTGGAGAGACTGTAGTTCTGTACTATTTTTGCAGCCATAAATCATTATTAAATAGTTCAAATGGCTATGGATCAATGCCTGATAGAGCATCAATTTTGTGATTTCATTGAATTTGTATTTGAATTTATATAGCACTCCTATTACTGGATATATTTTTGACTTAATGCTATCAATATGGAGATTCCACCTCAGGTTGTTTTGCAGTATAATTCCTAAATATTTTATATATTCACACTCAAAAACTTCTTCTCCGTGTACAACGATGCTAAATGTTTCAGCATTAATACATGAATATGGTTTAAATCGGATGATTTTAGTTTTTGACGTATTAATAACTAACTTATTTATCCTTGCGTATTCAAATATCATGTCTGCATCTTTTTGCATGTATGCTTTTAACGTTCTCATGTTTATAGGGGTAAAAATAGAAATATCATCGGCATAGAGGTACATTTTTCCATTAAGCTCCAGGTTTACAATGTCATTTATATAAACAATAAATAGCAGTGGACCTAAAACGCTGCCTTGTGGAACACCGTGTTGAATATCACCAATAAAACTTCGACTGTTATTTAATTCAACATATTGTTTGCGATTAGTCAAATAACTTCTTAATAACCTTAGAGCTGCATTTCTAATTCCATAATATTCAAGCTTTTTAAACAGGATCTCATGATCAACTAGGTCAAATGCTTTTGAGAAGTCATAGAAAATTCCATCAACACCATTATAACCATTATCTAGCCCGTGGCATATGTAATTGAGAACATTAACTACAGCATTATCAGTACCACTACCTTTCCTGAACCCGTATTGACAGTCGTACAACAGGTTGTTGTTTTCAAAATAGTTTGAAAGTTGTTGATGTAATATTTTTTCAAAAATTTTGTCAATTACAGGTAACAGCGCTATAGGTCTATACATCTCCACTCTTTTAGCATTTACAATTTTTGGTATTGGCACGATTTTTGTTATTTTCAATACATCGGGATACTGCGAGGTTAAAATTATCCTATTAAAAATGTTTAACAAAAAAGGCGATATTTCCAAACTACATTTAGCAAATATTTTAGGCGATAAACCATCATGTCCAGGAGCTTTATTCGTAGCGAGATTTGTTGTAACCCAATATATTTCCTCTAACGTTGAATTAGTGAAACTAAATTTGTTGTAGCAATGTCGTAATGTTCTAAGTCCATTAAAAGAATCATTAGCGGAGTACTGAATTTGTTCCTTCATTAAATTTGGTATTTCTAAAAAGTATTTATTAAGAAGTTCACATTTAGTTTTATCATCTGCTATCAGTTCTTCATTTGAGTTGTTTAGATTTACTTGTGTTTTTAAGTTCCTTCCTAGACTTTCATTTAAAAACCTCCAACTTTTTTTGGGGTCTTGTTGATAACTGTCAATATCGTTAGGATTACTGTTAGAATTTAAAAACCTATGGCTTCAGCTAGACAGCAGCGATTAGTTTTCGTTGTGGCCAATATACATAGATCTGTTGCTAGCAATACCGATTGATAGTGTTGGCTTAAGTTATAAACGGATTTTTCAGCAAGAGAGTGCTTATTTGCGACTAGCCCCTAAGTAGTAGCCCGAGGCAGTTTATTACACCCCACCAGTCCCCATCAATAGATTAATCGACTATATTAATGCAAAAATCTGACATAATGCGCAGTGAATCTAGAAACTAATAAAAAAATCGATTATTTTAATAAAAAATATTAACTACTGCCTATGTTTGGGATATATTCGTTTGAAATAAAAGATTTTGAACGATTGAATTAGCCACAGTTCATGTGGCGAAAGATATAAAAGAATAATAACAACAATAACAAATCAACAATAAAAATTTCTAGAAGTTGACAGACCGTAAAGTCATTCGGAGTCGACTGTAAACTGTAGGTCCCCCAAGTTATCTATAAAATTAACATACAACATACACCACTTATGTAAGAAGCTCGATCGTAATCCTAACTGAAAGGTAATGACCAATTATGTTTTATGTACATAACATTAGTTAATGTCCTTGACGTTTGTTAAGCCTTGAAATAGATTTCAATATGTTTTCCAAATTTCGAAACATTTACAGATTTTGGTTGTTCTTTTTGAGAATACTTTTTAAATATCGTGTGAATAGTTTCCTAGATCTTCCTAAACGTTGTTTGTCTTCAAGATTATCGATATTATTGCAAATTATTAATTACTGTTTGTACTGTAGAGTAACTTGATTTAACAATTTTTGCGATTTCATCGTAAGATTATTTCTAGAAGTTGACAGATTGTAAAATAAAGTATTTACAAAGTAAGAGATAACGCTAGCAGTCAATTTCTGTTTAGTTGGATGTTATGTTTGAAGATTTTCTCCAACTGGGTCCATACTTTTGCAAAAGGAGGTGCTAGATGTTGCTGTTATCAATTGAATAGTCCGGGGATCTTCTGAATTTTAATTTTAAAATACGAATATTATTGCCTGAACTTTTCATACCTTCATCTAGATTAACATATAAACTATTCGTATTTATAGTTAAACTTTAAATTAAATTTTTGAAATCCTGTTTAATGTGCGAATAATATGGCATCACATCCATCTGTTTGCTAAAACGAAATCGTTGAAAGAATTTGTTGCTGTATTCTAATCTCTTAAATATAATTCAATAAGAGACTTCAACAAAATGGAAAAATTAATTTTGTTTTCATTGTTTTTATCCTTCATTTTTATCTTTTAATTATTTCACTTCAAGTGCTTGTCTAGTATGGTTTGTTGCAGTTGCAGAACAGAACCATTGAAAACAAATCACTTCTTCAGCAATTGCAATTGAACATTAAAATCAATAATTTACAAATAAAATGTTCGACATCAGTTTTGGTACTTTGCCAACTTTAGAGTTTATTTCTCTGAAGGTTTTTTTTCTTTTTGATTCTAGAAAAGCTTTATAGATTTTGACTTAATGCAGAAGAAAAGAAGTGGATTGGTATTAAAAACAAAAATACTGCAAAATACTGTATAAGGAGTGCTTCTTTGCATACAAACTTTCTAGGTAATTGTAATACTGTAATCTGCTGAGATGGAAAACTATTTTTCTATTCCAAATGGTTGACAATAGAGGCAAGAATCAACTGTTGGTATTAGGATTGTAAAGCTTGTGTTGAATATTCTTCTTTTAATTCCATGCAGGCTTATTAACCTGCCTTGTATTTATCATATATGATTGAAGTTGCCGTGGTATAGTGGGTAGTTTGTTGGCTTATTAGACAAAAGGCCCGGGTTCGAATCCCACGTCAGACATCAAACCGAAAAATATTTCTTCGGCGACTTCCTCTCTGCAGATTTCTGGCAAAGACTCTGAGAGTAAAAATCTGTCGTTCGGAGTCGACTTTAAACTATAGGTCCCGCCACTTAAGTCTAAAATTAACGCACACAACATAAATGGTGTGAGAAGCTAGGTCGTAATCCTGACTGAAGGATTGTAATGCCCAATTATGTATGTATGTATCTTATATGATCCTTACTTACTTAATTGAAAAACTAGCATTAAAATATCATTTATGTACGCCAATTTATGTTAACGAGTGTACATTTTCTTTAGATCAGCTTTGATTTTGATTAAATTTGCTTGTCAAAAATTCTTAAAAATAAAATTCTTTTATTGGCTTTTTTAAATTAATCTTGAGAACAATAAACAATTCTTCGTTTTCATTTTATTGTTGGAACTCCATGCTAAAATAACTTTTCAAAAACCTCAAAAAAAAAAAGGAAGAAGAAAATAAACTCGAAAATCTTTTGAAGCATAACTAACTAATGCTAAGAAAAATTTCCTTTTAAAAAAAAAACTCTTACAAGACCCTTATGTTTCTTATTTATTTCTTAGATGAGTATAACAGGATTTTCTTTTTTTTTTCAAATTTTTTTGCCTAAGATTTGTTTGTTAAAAAAATAAAAAATAAGAAAAAGAAATGAAGAATAAAATGAACTTCTTATTTGACTTAAAATCCTGTGATTTATTACGCAAACAAGTTGTCATTCGTTATCGTTATCGAATATTAATATCGTATTTCTTTTTACACTCACGTTCTCTCTCTTCTACTCTTTTGACACAGACAGACAGACTTATTTATGTTTCTTTTATAAAGTTTTTTAACATTTCAAATTGACAGCCGTTTTATTTCTAAAATTAATCAATTTTTTTTTTTTGTATTTTTTATTGTTTGTGGTTTAAGTTTAAAAGCAAAATAATTTTCTGTTTTATTCTCTTTTTTTAGTTGTTGAGATTTATTATTTCTTTCCCTTATTGTGGCTGATACGGTTGACTGAGCCATTTTTATTTACTTTTGCTAGACATTAAGTGAGAGTGAGCGTGAGACTGCGACAGAGACAGAGAATAGCCTGATTATTATATTTTGAAAAAAAAAAGAAAAAAACATTGAAATACGTACAGTCATGGCCAAACGTTTTATTACACTTAATAGAGTTGCTCTTAATTTTTTTCTTTTTAATTAAAAAAGTATTTACTATCGGGTTCGCCATCTACACATACATAATTGGCCATCACAACCCTTCAGTCAGGATTACGACCTAGCTTCTCACACCCCTTATGTTGTGTGCGTTAATTTTTATAGAAGTGGCGGGACCTACAGTTTAAAGTCGACTCCGAACGACAGATTTTTGAGAAGCTTTTCGTGGCAATTTTTACTCTCAGAGTCTTTGCCAGAAATTTGCTGAGAGGAAGAGTTGCCAAAGAAATATTTTTCGTTTTGATGTCTGACCTGGGATTCGAACCCGGGCCTTTTGTCTAATAAGCCAACACACTACCCACTAGACCACGGCGACTTCACGGTTCGCTATCTAACGTTTTTTTTTTCAACTAGTGGTTATTTACTGAATGGTAAGACTTAACTCATGTCAGATTTGACAGATAATTAGTTTTATCCTTCCGCTGAACGAATATTGACCATCCATATGTTTTCGCTTCGCTAAATGGGCCTGCGATCGATTTACAGAAGATGCCGATTTTGGCAAAAAAAAATCATCTTTTCAAATGAAGCTCACTTTTCATCCCTGGCGGGTATGTAAACAAGCAAAATATCGCATTCGGCACAGAAAACCCACACGCATACATTGAGAAAGCCGACGCGCGCAAAACTAGTCACTGTTTAGTGCGGATTTTGGTCCAGAGGCATAATTAGGCAATTTTTCTTCCAAAACTGAGTAAGGGGTGGCCGCTTACAGTCAATGGCGATCGTTATCTGGCCATGTTGAACGAATTTTTGTTCACAAAAATTAAAGAGGATTTGGAAATTGGCAGGATTTGGTTTCAACAGGACGGCTCTACGTGCCACACAGCCGACGCTACTCTCGATGTTGTTTTTGAAGATCGCATTATCAGCCGCAAAGCTGATATCGTTTGGCCACTTCGGAGCTGAGTTTTGACTCCGTTGTGGGGTGCCGTCAAAGATAAGTTTTACGCCAGAAATACAACTACACACAATCGATAATGCGCTTAAAAATTGAACCCATCGGGAAGGCTACTGCATGTCCAGCCGTGGCAGCCATTTGTATGAAATTATTTTCCATTATTAACCGGAAGGATTGTACTTTTAAATAAAAAAAGAAATTTGAGAAAATTTTCAGTATTTGGCGGACCCTTTAATAGAAAAAATATCTGGCTATTATGCTATGAAATCCCAAATACTTTGGAATTAAGACTTCAACAAAAAGAAATTTTCTATAAAAAGAAAGCGACATAGAGAGTAGATACAACATGAGGCTATTAGGAAACACGTTTAGCATATTACATGAAATCAAGTTCAACTCAAGACTGACACATTAAGAAGAAACGTCAGGGAGTTTTCGAAAATTCATATGCCACGGACCAATAAATATTATGTTCAAACGAATGTTCTCTAATGTTACTATTTTTATAATTAACGAAATATCGATATATCGATGATATTTTTATACTCAATTACTGCTTTCAAAAGAACATCTAGGACTGTTATAACAAGCTGCGTTTTTTGTTTAAATTTGTGATTTTTTTTTTCTAACGTTCTCGGCTACAAACGTTTGCTTATGTTCTAATAGAACTTGCAGCTGATAAGTTTCTTTTTTTTGTCTTGCAAATTTTAACGACATTAAATACACTGAAAATAATCATTAAACAGCATTAAGCAGTTTCAAATAAAATGCTTTTTATTGTACACATTTGTATAAAAAAACGTGTCAGGAAACAATTTTCATTGTTAAAGAGAGAAAGAAAGCAAAAAAAAAAGAAACGAAAGCCATAAAAACCTCAGACCACTCACTACTACTGTACATTGGATTTCCGTTTCCCGTTCAATAAATTTCTCATAAGAGAGTATTTCTTTATTATACTTTTATCCGTTATTATTCTTTCACAAATTGATTTAAATTGCACAAAAGCGAGAAAAGAATATCGTACGTATGCGTACGTATGCACATAAGACCATAAATATTAAAAAAAAAACGAAAATATTGCACATTTCAATTGAAATCACTGCTGAACCATAAATGTAAACGGGTTAATAATGTCTGTATTTTTATGGAAATTTGTATACAATATGGATTTTGTACATCTTATGGAAAATGGAATATTTTATTTCAAATTCTGTATAAAGTTTAAATTAAAGATTTAAAAAAATATTTCAACATAAAGATGCTCATAAATAAACATTGAATTTTTTTCCTTCACCCAAAAATAAGTTAAGATTTTTGGCAAAAAACTGCTTTGTTTTACTCACACATATTTATAAATATTCATGAAAATTTTATATATTTTAGACTTATTTAGGGTGTCTTATAAGATTTTATAAGATTAAGGTTGACTTTATGTATTTGAGATCAAATAAGTCGTGCTTTTGTTGTGCAGCCCTTCCTTTTCCCTGATTTTGGTGGAACTTGATTAGTACAGGAACTGCGTGCATCCGTGGCATCACAGCGGGGCGCTATGTGTGCTACCACTCCGATCTAACCTAACCTAAGAACACTTATCATATCCCACATTATATAACTCGAAAGTATTTATACATCATAACATTTACTGCAATTTAATACTCATTTGTTTTCTGTTTGGCAACTTCTAGAACCCTACTATTGATTTGTTATTGTTTTTGATTTTTCCTATCTTTTCCCATTTTTACAAGCAATTTTATTATTAAAATTTGATCCAACCTACATTGGATTGTTGAGAATAAAAGTTAACTAGATGACCTGTGCGAATATTTCGCACCGTTAGTTGTCATTTTGGTAACATAAAATGAAAATAAAGAAAAAAGTCACGTATAACTGCCCATACCGGTTCTGGTAAATACAATCCTACCTTTTGAAGGTTTTGACTTTGTGCTTTGTTTATCGTCAAAGCAAAAGCGACTTTCATAGGGAATTGTTTTCGTGTCATTCGGAAAGGCACAGTTGGATCAAAAGGTGTAATTTTTGCCGATATGATATGCTCTCCCAAGTTAGTCACGATTAGCCTGGTACCATTTATTAACCCGTATTACTACACTTCATAAAACAAACAATGCCATGACAATAACGACATTACTAAAATGGCTTTTACAACTTTATATATTATTATGTGGAATAGCATTACAATTAAGCGACCCTGTTTATCGCACTTGATCTAACAACTACTGCAAAGTATTACCAAAATGGCTTTTTAGAACTTAATATGCATATTATATATCACTGACTTAGTAATAAACGACATTATAGTAAATAGCGGTATTGCCAGAATGGATTTTAATACATACTACATTATGTAGACCCTGTATTACCACACTTGAACAAAAACATATAATCATAATGACAACAGTATTATTATGCAGTTCTATATAAAATATAATTTTTATCAATGAAAATATTAATTTTTCAATTTCTAATTATTTTTCGCCATTAGTGTTAGATATAAGCTTTAAAATGAGATATCATTCATTAAATTTGATGCGGTGGTATGGGAGATATTTGCAACCGACAAAAATTTAATTTTTTTTTTAATTTAAAGAAATTTCAAGAAAAATCTTAATTTCCTAAGTTATTCAATAAACCTTTGGTAGCCCTAAAAATTAACACACCCAAATGTATAATGCTTGCAAATAAACAATAATTTCATATTGGTGTGTATGGGTGTGTGTGTGTGTGTATTTGTAAGAGAGTATAAATACAAATATTCTCTCTCTCGCTCTCATTCTCTCTAAACCATATTGTTTTGACTAAACTGCAGTATTTCTTATATAACTGCATGTTCTTGTATGTGTATGTATTGTGTACTCACACATACATACATATGTATAGCAACAGCAACAGCAACTTAGTATTGAAACCATTAGTCGGGATAAATCAACGAATGAATACAAGACGGATGGCATGATTGAATGAAAAGCAATGGCTGTGTTGCAAAAGTCAAACAATCAAAACACATTAACAATCAAATCAAAACCAAAGAACCACATTTTGCCTCTCTTATATTCTCTTTCAACCTTTTTTCTTTCTAATTTCCTTTTATTCTCATTGTTTACAGCTAAAACCCCCAAAACAAAAACAATTACAGAGAGTAGCAGTCATGTAGTATATGACACCAATAAACAATGTTGGCAGTTCTATCTTTTTTTTTCTATTTTTCCGTTTTTTTTCCCCTTATTCCATAATTGTTGTTGTTTTCTTTTTTTGTTTTTGTTTTTTCCATAATTCAATAACAGCTGGCTTGGCTATCAGTGCAAAAGCTGAAAAAAGAAAACTAAGTTTAATAACGAGAGATATTAACAGTGTTAACAACTGGTTGTTAAAATAATGATTTCATACGTTTTTTTTCTTTTGCTTTCTCTTTTCTTTTAGTTTTTTTGCTTTATTATTTCCATTTTATTTGTATTATTAATTAAAATATTAGAAGAAAATTCTACAATTTATTGAAATTCATTTATTTTCAATAGATTTCAAAGCTTAAACCCTTTTTTTTCTAATTTCCCTTACTTTATTCATTGCAAATAGACAACAAATGAGTGAAAACTTAAACAAAATATAAGCAAAACACTGCTATTCTAATTGCACAATAGTTGTCAGGTAGCAAATAATAATTTCCGGTAATTATTTCGACTTGTATGAGAGGGGAGGAAGTGTTTGTACAAAATAATAATTTCATGTGAAACCGCATTTAGTCATTTAACAATTTTATATTAAGCACGCTATTCTTTAAAATAAAACGCTTTCTTTCCCTGCCACAAAACAAATAAAATATTGTTTAAACCGGACTAAACAAAAAATTATAAATGAAATGTTTGTTTGAAACCTAAAATTAGTTTTACACGCTACAAGTTTCTCTTGCCAGCTCGAATTTCATTTCTGAATACAAATAATACTGCACTGCACTACACTACCCCAATTGCTAAATAGTACGTGTTTAGGTTTTTAAAGGAGACTCCTCCTTAGACCCATTGCTCAGTTTAGTAGTCATTTGCCAAACTGGCAAGTCCTTCCTATCCATGCCTATCAATATTTTTCGATAGTAGGCTGTGCGATTTAAAGACAGAGGTGAGTCGTTTAATAAACTGTAATGTGTCAGCAATATTGCATCCTTTTACTGCCAATGAGATTAAGACTTCCTGTAAAACGAGTGGATAACATCCATTTTAACTCAGTTAATAGAAACAACACCTATGCCTTGTAACATATCGGATATTACGAGTTCCAACTAATTTGGAATTAACCGAATGGAAGTCATGGACGAAACTCCGTTCAAGGAAAATTTCTTTACCTTACAAGCATTACGCCGTTTTCAAAAGTGCGGTGGCCCCTGGTCGGCATATTAAAACATTCGCCGACAAGGACGAGTATACTCGTCTTTGACAGGGTATTCCGCACTGCCAAGACGAGTATATTCGTCCTCTTTTAAATAACTGCGTGATTTGTTATTTGTTTTTCTACTAAAACATACGCAAATACGAAAATGGATATCGAGTCCTTCTGCCTTCCTATTGCCAACGACGAGTATACTCGTCTTTGGTTTTCTGGATTGTAAATGATTATGTATGATAATATGTATATGTGCTCTTACCAAGAAATAACAGGGTTTTTGGGTAAAAAATAACTCTCATCATATAAATGGCAATGGGAATGACTTCATATAATTTAGGCTTGGCAGCGAATGTGTTAGTGTAGTGCTCAGGTAGCCAGAATCCTTAATCTCTTAATCCTTATCTCTGAACCATTAATATAAACATCAAGGGAATATCCGCCCTCCAGATTTTCAGGCAGATTGATCAATTCTATCTATTTTAATTGAATTGCTTGTTTAAATCTCTTTAAATCCCGAGAGTAGAAACCATCAATCAAACGTTTTACTTTTCAATCCCACTAAAGTCACAGTCACACACAAGCCTTCTTAGTACAATGCCGACTTTACAACCATCTGCAAAGCTTTACTTTCTCGTACGTGAGCCACTTTTCATTGCCAGTAGTAGTTTGCTTCAGAAATGCTTCGTTTTTCATTAGCAAATGCATTCTAAGACGTGAAAAACACAAATATATTCCTTCTTTATATTTTTCACACTTTTATTGAATCTTAAACACTCTTTGTTTATTTGCTTTTCCTTATTTCCCTCCCTCCTTTCCATTTTATACCTTCATCCAATATTTATGTTAAATATTTTTTAAAATAACGGCAATAAAAGCGGTCTTAAAAATTCTTTCACTTTTTTTTATCTACTTTCTTTATCTTTTGTAAAATTAAATGTTTTTATGCATTAACTATTGCATTTAATATTCTCTTTTATCATGTAATAAACAATAACAATACCTACGTATGTATGTACCTACCTCAACACATACATATAAAACAAATAACAGTAATACACAACAAAAAAAAAACAAAAAACAATATGGAGTGTAAAGATAGTTGACAGCAAGCAGCATAGCAAACGAACGAACAGGTGGTGTTGATGGCATGTTAAAAATAAATATTACATGGAAAATAAATAATAAAAAAAACAACAACAGCAACAACAATACGAGTCCATAAGTAACTATAAGAACAATGACTGCCGGCATGCAGGCATGCATGCATGATATAAAGTGTGGGAGTAAAACTCTTTTTGCTTCACTTACCACACATACAAGTAGAGGTGGGTTACATCTGTATGTACATGTTCTGGCATGTTTTTTTTTTTGTTTTTGGTTTGTATAAAGAGCAGCACACTGTTGAATAAATTCCGTGGTAAAAACCGGAGGAAAATGGTGCTTTTAATTTTTAAAGAGTTAAAGGGATTGCAAGGCATTAAAAAATTTTGTAAGATTTCACTTGCGAGCCAAATATTTTCGTAAATTTCTTTTTTTATTTGAAAATACAATCCTTCCGCTTAATAATGGAAAATAATTTCATTCAAATGGCTGTCTCGGATGGCCCACACGATCGGTTCAATTTTTAAGCATCTTATCAATTGTGTGCAGCTTTATTTCACCAATGGTTTCAGGAATATTGTCCTTTAAAGCGTCAATTGTCTCTGGCTTGTCGGCGTAACACTTATCTTTGACGGCACCCCACAAATAATAGTCCAACAGTGTCAAAACGCAGCACCGAGGTGGCCAAACGATATCAGATATGCGATCTTCAATTGACTCTAGGTTGTCGGCGTAACACTTATCTTTGACGGCACCCCACAAATAATAGTCTAACGGCTGGCCATCCAGTAGCCTACACGATCGGTCCAATTTTTAAGCGCATTTTCGATTGTGTGTAGTTGTATTTCTGGCGTAACACTTATCTTTGACGGCACAACACAAATAATAGTCCAACGGTGTCAAATCGCAGCTCCGAGGTGGACAAACGACATCAGCTCTGCGGCTGATAATGCGATCTTCAAAAACAGGGCGTAAAACATCGAGTGTAGCTTCGGCTGTGTGGCAAGTAGCGCCGTCCTTTTGAAACCAAATGTTACCAATATCCTCCTCTTCAATTTTTGTGAACAAAAATTAGTTTAACATGGCTGGATAAAAATCGCCATTGACTGTGACGGCCACTTCTTGCCCAAATTCGAAGCAAAATGGGCCAATTATGCCTTTGGACCAAAATCAGCACTAAACAGTGGCTCGTTTTGGGTGCTTCGGCTTTTCAATGTATGCTTGCGGATTTTCTGTGCCCCAAATGCGACAATTTTGCTTGTTTACATACCCGCCAAGATCCAAAGGAGTTTCATCTGAAAAGATGACTTTTTTTTTGCCAAAATCGGCATCTTCTGTAAGTCGATCGCAGGCCCACTTAGCGAAGCGAAAACACATTGGATGGATGGATATTCGTTCAGCGGAAGGATGAAACTAATTATCTGTCAAATCAGACATGAGCTAAGTGTTACCATTCACGAAATAAGAACAAGTTGAAAAAAAAACATTAGACAATGGACACGATAGTACAATTACGAATTTCAATGATTTTAATAACGTTTTGAAAAAAACGCTTTAAAATTCAATAATGAATGAAAATAATCTGCCATTTGCATTGTAATAAATTCTGTATGTTAAATAATCAGTGAATAAATAAATCATTTTATAATTAAATTGTAAATTTATCAGTCACTACAAATAAATATTGCAAACAGCGGAAGTCCATAGATAAATATAATAAATAATTCTTAATTAATAATGAAAAAAAAACAAAATAAAATGGAATTAATTATTTTAGATTTCCATACGAATCAAATAACAATCAAATTTGAATGCAAGAACACAATATTTATAGCGACAAGTGTCAATTTAAACAAAACATAAATACGTACGTATAAATATTTAAATATTGAATTGCGCCTCATCTCTTGCCCATTAGCATACTGCCTATTGCGGCATTTCAGGGCTGTAAAGGGAAAATGACGTTGACGCGGGCATGATAGTGTGTGATGATGATAATAATTCTTCCAATGCTTTTATTTGCAATTTAATTTTAAATAATCCATCCATTGGATGGTTGGAAAAGCCATATGAAACCGAATCAAATTGAATTGCAGTCAAATGAAACCAAATAATGTACTCCAAAGAGATTTACAGTCTTTTTTGCTTTTTCTTTTTTTTGTCTCTCATTTGCTAGACTCTATTAAAAATTTATTTAAAACGGCTTTTAAAATAAAAACACCAGATATCCGTATATAAAGCCAGAGACAGAAAGATACAGAGAGAAAGAGCGGGAAAAAGGGCGAGAACTTGTAATAAAATCAATTGTAAATTTAATATATACTCTCTTTATTTTCATTATTATTTTTTCTTCTTTTTTTTGCCATTTACACTTTAATCGTTAAAGCTTTTTACTGAGAACGTTGATGTGCTTTGCAGCGGATACACTAAGAAAAATAAAAACAAGTTTGGAAATCAATTCTTATGTCAGGTTACAGTTAAGGTTCAATTAGTCCTGACTTTACGATAACGCCGTAGTCGTAACATAATCCATAACAGTAAATTTACTATTAGCAGTAATCAGTGCTGCCATAGCCATAAACAGCTTTTTACGTTAACTGCACATAAGTATTTTTCAAAAGTACAAAAGTAAGCAAAAAAAAATGTGTCTACATGTAAGTAAATTCAGCAAACAGCTGTTTATGGTTATGGCAAAAAACCAAAAGGCAATTGGTACATATGGTTATCGTTATGACTATGGCATTATGGTAAGTCACCTATAATCGAAAACAGTGATGTCCATAAAGTTGGTTAAAACAGCTGATTTATATGGTTATGGTTAAGTCAGGACTAATTGAACCTTTATACTCTGCACCATAATATTTGGTTTCTCAAATCTATTGTTGGGACTTGGCTTTAAAATATAGATCTCACCATTTATGGAAAAATTAACACTCACAATTCGAGTAAATTGATTCGATTTGTTCGCTTATAATTGAAAAATGTTTTTTTTTTTATTTTTTTTATTAAAATAGCTAATGCGGTGACCTTCGTCCTGCCCAAAATTGATTTTTTTTATTCCTCAAAAACAGTTCACATTATTTACTTACTGTAATACGCTGCATAAAGGTGTGATGCAATCGTAATTGTTGTAATCTTTCCAAAACAAAAACTAACAGACAGACAAATACATATTATGACCTAATTGGTAACTACAACCCTTCAGTCAAAATTATTGACCTAGTTTCTCCCATCACTTATATTGTGTGTTTTAATTTTGTACATAAGTGGCCGGACCTAGAGTTTAAAGTCGATAGATTTTTTTCTAAGAAGCTTTCCATGGCAATTTTTTATTTACTCTCAGAGTTTTTACCAAAAATCTGCTGAGAGGAAATCGCCGAAGAAATACTTTTTGTATTTTATTTTAATGTCTGGCCTGGGGCTTTAAACCCTGCCTTTACATCTAATAAGCCAAAACACTACCTACTAGACTACGGCGACTTCACTAACAGATATACATGTTATATATGTACATATGCAGTTAGAAACCACCGAATTAGCCGACTTTTAGGTATTTTTTAAAGGGGACGGATTGCCACACCCAATTTTGGTGAGTTTGTCGATATCGATTCTACGAACTTACCCACCAAATTGCATTCCTAAATGTTAAATATGTTCCTAATTATTAAATTTTAAAGTTTCGCCACGCCCACTTTTTTCTATATCGAATTTTTTTTTTAAACCATCTAAGCTTTCGAACAAAAAAAAAACGGTTCAGTAGTTTAAGAGTTATAGATATCACTTGAAAGGGGAGAGTTGTCACGCCCATGTTTCGAGGCATTGTCGATACCGACTCTACGAACTTACCCAATAAATTTTATTCGTCTACGATCAATATGTATCTAAATTTGCAATTTTAACGCTTTACCAAGCCCTCTTTAACATAATTGGTCATTACAACCCTTCACTTGGGATTATTGACATAGTTTCTCACACCACTTATGTGGTGTTTGTTAATTTTATACATAAGTGGGGGGAATTAGAGTTTAAAATCGACTCTGAACTACTGATTTTTTTTTTTTTTTGAAAAACTTTTCATGGCTTTTTTTTACTCTTTGTTTTTGCCAAATATCTGCTGGGAGGAAATCGCCGAAGAAATACTGTTTTTGTATTTTGTTTTAATGTCTGGCCTGGGGCTCGAACCCTGGCTTTACGTCTAATAAGCCAACACACTACCTACTAGACTACGACGACTTCTCTTAACATTTAAGGATTTAAAGGTTTTCTCCGTTTCTCAGACCTACACGATAAATACACAAGATTTCATGAAAATCGGTCGATCCATTTCGGAGCAGTTTAACCACTAACACCGTGGCACGAGAATTTTATATATTAGATTTATGTAAAATCCTGCAAGCTTTAGAAAAACACGCTATGCCATCCATACATGTATGTATGTACTAGGGATGCCAATCGGGAAATCCCGAATCTCGAAATCCCGGGATTTTCGGGAGTCACAAAATCCCGAATCCCGGGATTTTTAAAAACTTGTCCCGGGATTTTTCCGGATTGTGAATTCATATGTATTTTGATCCTACTAAAGGTCCTGAAAAAAATTCTATATCACTTGACTTCGATAATAGCTTCTAATTTTTCATTCTGTTAATTTAAGCTTTTTAATACTTTTTGTCTTGCTGTTTTTATATTTTATTTTTAATGACAAATAATTCTGATATACATAATTGTAATACAAATGATTTTGTTAACAAAATATTTTTATTATTAAGAGAAAATCGCGATTTTCCCCGTGATTTTTCGGGATTTTTGGTTCCCGAATTATCCCGAAATATCCCGGGATTTCGGGATCGGGAGTTTTAAAAATCGATCCCGTTTGGCATCCCTAGTATGTACATACATTTAGGAAACTAGAAAAATTTTTATCCATTTTTTTTTTAATAAAAGTTCAAATTTTTTTTGATATTTTTTACATTTTCTTTCTTTTTATTTTTTTTTTTTTAATTTATGTATAGCGTGACTTTATTTTTCGATTTCTTACAAACAATTATTTTCTAAATAGAACTGGCACATTGATAAATTCATTAAATTGTTTTCAAATTAAGTTTTTTTCTTTCTCTCTCTTTCATTCTTAATAATTAAGATGTCTTTTGAAATAATGAACTTAAAAACAAAAACAAAAATCTATTTAATAAAAATGTTTATGCCACATTGAATCGGTTTTTTGCATTTTTATTGTATTTCAAATAACTATGAAAAGCGCTACAAATAAGAAAACGGCAAATAAAGAAAGACCCCATTTAAAAAAAAATATGATATTGATTACACTGATTAAATAGTCTGCATGGCAATACATTATTACAAGCACACATAAACCCACAAACACTTATGCACATGCAGACAAGATTAAAAATGTAAAAAGAGAGTAAAAATATAGAGAAACAACACAGGGCACACATACATAGTGTATAAATAAAAATACAGAGAATGGTAATCTGTATTTATTATTTACACACATGCAAACAAATGCACACAATGATAATTCGTTGATAAAGTCACGTTTACCAATCCAATTCAAAGGTGTATTCTTCCACAAACTTTGTAACCCGATAAACGAAGAGAATGCAATTAAAATCAGCAGAGAAAGCAGGATTACAAAAAGGCCACAATATTACAACATCATTAAAAACAAAAGAGAGAGAACTCGAACAAAACAAAAACTACAGCAAAGCATGCAGAAACACACACAAATTAATTAATCGGGCAAGCATTTATTCACAAATACAAACACTGAAAGAAATTATTGTATTAGCAATGGCAACCAGTGTTGAAATGCAAACAAATTGTGTTAATAAGTAGCAAAAAGGACTGTGATTATGACCAACTGTAGATTAGGTTAGGTTAGAGGACGTATACTTGTCAACTTTGACAAGTTTAGTACCCGGAGGTCGAATTGACCCATTGTAAAACGTCCTAGCTTCTTAAACCACTTGTGTTGTGTGTGTATGTGTTAATTTTATACATGAGTGGCTGGGCCTACAGTTTAAACTCGACTCCGAACGACAGATTTTTGAGAAACTTTTATATACTCTCAGAGTTTTTGCCAGAAATCTGCTGAGAGGAAATCACCGAAGAAATATTTTCATATTTTCGTTTTGATGTCGTCTAATAAGCCAACACTCTACCTACTAGACTACGCTGACTTCTAACTATAATTATTTCCTTTATACTCATGTCTAATGCAAGTTGATTGGCCTTATAATCGTCTATTTTGATCTACATCTTAATACATGATTGCTGAATGAATTAAACCTTTCCAAAGAAGAAGTTTCATCGATCTCTCTCGTGCTTCCACTTTATCTGCACCTACCATCAGGTACCTAGAATAATTCAAATCAATAATTTATCACAAGATTGGTTGGATGCTTTCTACACTCTCATATAACAGATGTGATTTAAAAGTCTTCAGTTTTTACTGATTGTTCAATGATTTGCAAGCATTGTTCGTTTGTAAGACGATTCATGGTTAAATTATAGACCAAACTGAAGATGTTTGACAGTGAAACAAAACACGAAACGTGAGTGAGCTGTTTAAACCAGTGTTGCCAAAAAGCTAAATAGCTAAACAATCACCCTTTATTACATTTCAAAGCCATTTACTGAGAATTTGTAAAGAAAATTTTCCTTTATCCAATATTTTCTTTAATTTTGTCTCTTTTTTATTTACAAAAATATACCGTAATAAATTGCTTCTTTTTTTCTTTTATCACATTTTCATTTTTATTATAATAAATATCCGTATTAATCAAAATTGTAATAATTTCCGTTATAAATTCAAAAATTATTCAGTGTGTGTTTATGCAGTACATATGCTTGCTCTCAATATACTTTGTATTGTTATTGTTTTAACCTTATTTTTTACAGCTCTAAACATTTTGTTCATTTATTTGCTCTTTTTTTTCTGTATGTATTTGTATTTTGGTTTTTTTCGTTTTTTTGTTCTCTCGTCGTTAAATTACCTTTAATAACTGCTGTTGCTTAATGCTCTCTAAAACTACTACTACTATAAGCACTACAGTAACAACAACATAAACATTAATAATGTCCTCAGCACAAATAACCACTTTGCATATAAATGCTGCTTATGCACATTTTCCTTTTTGAAATTCATACGGTTTTTTTCTATTACTCACTCTCTCAGTTTGTCTTTCTCTCTCTCTCTCTCTCTCTTTGTTTTGTATTCAATATTTAAATGGGGTACCTTATGTTTCTACACCTTGCTATAGTATGTAGTTATATTTGCTGTTTCATGCAGGTTAACGGTAACATTCACATATGTTGTGTAAAACTCTGTGTGTGTGTGCATACATGGTAATATAGATTAATGTCTGTATTATACTGTGGTTGAATATCATCTATTCGCGACATCATTAAACCATATAATCAAGTGGTGAATAAAAAAGGAAAAATAATACAGAAAGGGCGCGAATGACTAAGAGAATTGCAAGAGAAGACTGTATTTCTTACTTTACAGTGTTTGCATTGCATTTTTAATTTGTGCATGCTTTTGCTAGGTTTTAGTAGTATAACAGAGAAAAAAAAAAGGAAAAGAGGTTGATAGGATTAGTTTATAGGGGAAAAAAGTACTCAGCACAAGTATTTAAGACTATTATTGAAGATTTAATGCTTAGTAGACATCTTTTAGCAGCATATTGTATTACTAAAGTACTTATTACATGGAAACCAATATATTGATTAATTTTGAAATAAAATGAAATTTACAATTTTAAATTTAAAATCATTATTATACCTAAAAAATGTAGTTTTTAATCCCATGTTAACAATATTAATTTTCCAAAATTAAATTTCCTAAAAAATTTAAATTAAAATGCTTTCGTCTTAAACTTAACTCCTAGCATAATTACCTAAATGACCTTGAATTAAAAAAATTTTTATGCTTGTGGTTTTACAAAACATCACCAATTAAATTTAATCTAAAATGAAAATTATCATACAATAAAAATAAAACGAAACAGAAAAAAACTCCTTATAATCTGATGGCATCAGTTAAATATTTACAAAATGTTATTGACTTCCTTTTGGCCTGTTTAAATTGCTCTTTCGTTGGTTGTCAATTGCCAGTCGGTTGAAAATTGTCGTCAGTTTTTATGGGAGTTTTTTTTTTCTTTATGATTTCAGCAATTTGTGGCACGCGTAAGTGCGTGTTTGGCGCCAGTGTCAATGGCAACACAAATAAAATATCCGCTGTTTTCATGGCTAGCTTTTTGCAATTCTAATTCTAATCCACAAAAAACACAAGATAAAAAATTTAATTGGCATTATTTGGTTACAGTGGTAAGGAAAAATTAAAAAAATGAAATGAAAATTTTTTTTTAAATATTAAATTTTTTTATTAATAGTTTAATTAAATTTATTTAAAAAATTATTTGATTTATTTTAATTTCTGAAGAAATACAATTTATTGAAAAAAAAAATATCTACTGTCCATGAATTTTTTCTGCTCACTGTAATTGAATGTCTTAGAATGTCTATTAAAAAATCAAATAACTAAACGTCAGACTAAACTTATACTCAAGTATTAAAAATCCTTAAACAAAAAATGAAAAAAAAATAAGAGAGACGGTAGTCAATGTCACTACATTTTACTACAACCAATACTATTTCTACTAATAATACACATACAACACTCCTCTCTCTCTCTCTCTCTCTCTCTTTCACTCTCGCAGAATTTTAAACAACAATAATAATAATAACGGCAAAATGAAAACAAATACAACAAATATTTCTTTTCTAAAGAAACCAAAAAGAGAGGAGAATGCACGATAAAACTAAATGCTGTAAATGTTAAAAAATAAAATAAGAAAAAAAGCAAAAAAAAACTTTGTCCCTGATAAAGTTCTTCCTCTTTCTGTCCTTCAATTGTTCTCGTTCGTCCTCTCTCTCGCTCAATTTCTTTGCACGTTTACTGTTTAAAAGTATGTATGTATGTGCGTACGTATGGTACGTATAGTATTTTGATGTAGCCATGTTGTCAATGTTATTTTTTTTTCCTCTTTTGCGGGTAATAGCTGCTGTGTGTGATATAAATCTTGAAGAAAACAAAAAAAGAAAAATATTGTTGCCAAGTCGCAGGAATATATAAATGTTTGTATGTATGTATGTAAATGAAATGAAAAAAAAAAATGTACTAAGAGTGTGAGAAGCGCTACATCATGATTGTTGCACGACATTGTGTATATAAACGAATAAAAAAAAATAAAAAAAAGTTTAAATAAGTTTTCCATTAAAAGATACAAGAATTTGTAGGAAAAATTTTATTGTATGTATTTATAGTCTTGTTTTGATATTTTTTTTCATAGAGTTAAAGTGTTATTTTAACCTTAGGTTTGTTTCCTAAATAAATTTTTAATTTAATATAAAATACAAAAAAAATATATTTTACACGAAAAACGTCTAAAACTACAATCCTTTTGCACGTAATATAATTTTCAACAGGCGAGTATTTTTGTGTAAAAGCTTAGGCTTCTTGTGTTTTTTTATATTTCAAAAGAACTTAAAAATGTGTTTGAAACTACGTTAGCGTGCATCTACTAGGCTACTTCGAAACGAACAAAAACAAATTAAACTCAAATTCGTAAATAACAACAAAGTACACATATCAAACGGTACACAGGAATACACAAACAGATATGTACTTAGGAATATATGAAAAGAGAACAAAACAAGGATTATAGATCAAACAAGAACTATTCATAAAGAGATTGTGATATTGTCAGACAAAATAAAGAAGTATAAATAGAGCCAAGAAACATGCTGGCAGTCAGTCCGAAATGAAATATAAGTCAGGATTGCTCTTAAGTTTTCCATGTATCCAGTTTTGTGATAAGAATATCTGCTAGATGTTCCAAATATTGAATTGAATTCCCTCTGGCGGTAATAAACAGCAAGAAGGGAGCTTATTGTAATAAAATTGTGCTCAATATAGCATAAAGCTTTCTCCTCATCAAAATGCGATAGATCTAGTAATATTTGAAAAATCACGTACGTACGTAGTGGACGTAATTGGCCATTACAACTCTTCAGTGGTCTAGTAGGTAGTGTGTTGGCTTATTAGACGAAAGATCCGAGTTCGAATCCCAGGTCAGACATCAAACGAAAATTTTAAAATAATTTTTTGATGACTTCCTCTCAGCAGATTTCTGGCAAAAACTCTGAGAGTAAAAAATTGCCATGGAATGCTTCTCAAAAAATGTGTCGTTCGGAGTCGACTTTAAATTGTAGGTCCCGCCAAAATTTTAACGCACACAACATAAGTGGTGTGAGAAGCTAGGACGTAGTACAATGGGTCAATTCGACCACCGAGTACTGTATTTGTCAGAATTGACGAGTACACGTCCTCTAACCTAACCTAACCCTTCAGTCAAGATTACGACCTAGCTTCTCACACCATTCATGTTGTATGCGTTAATTTTATACGTGGGTAGCGAGGCCTACAGTTTAACATAGACTCCGAGCGATAGATTTATGCGAAATTTTTTCAATGCAGATTTATTTACTCTTAGAGTTTTTGCCAGAAATTTGCTGAGAGGAAATCGCCGGATTACGGCCACTTCACAATTGAAAATAAAAGAAAATCTAGTTTTTTTATTTCTCGATTTGAAAACCGATATTTTATTTTGAAATTTCCTTTTTTTTTGAGGCTTTAACTCCATAGTTTCTGTCAATAAATTATCACACTTTTAGAATGCATCCATATTCCAGCAGTTATTAGATACTTCTAACCTTTATGGCCAATAGAAATTGTTTGTCTTGTCTGTGTTTGTTACCTTACAAATACTGAAGGACGGAATATATCGAAAAAAGTTATTTTAAACGTTTTATCGTTAACAGTCGCCCATGGTTGCTAAATAACAATTTTTAACATTCCATTGAATTATAGATCCAATAAGTAGGCGTATACGCAATAAAATAATTCAATAATAAATCATACGCCCTCGGTAAAAATATTTGAAATAAATCTTTAATAAATTTTTGTTATAATATAGCAACCCTCGTATAAAATGTTATAGAATAAAAACTAACAAACAAAAAATTAGAAAATTTTATTTGTTTACCTCCGCCTCAAGTGCCATAAAAATGTATACAAGAGATCATGCAATAAATTTATTACTGACTGAAGTTGTTTTATAAATAATAAATATTTAACAGGTCTCGTCTTTGTTAAAACAAATAAACACAGACAGACAGACACACTGACAAAACAACACATGCAATTGACATTTAAACACCTACTACTGGAAATAAAATGAATTGACAACAGCAGCAACACTGACTGGCATTTTCAAAAAAAAAAAAAGTCACAATACAACACGCCAATAAACATAAAAGAGGGCACTCCATAAAATAAAAGTCAACCAACATCAAAATTGCATATCGAGTGATTAAGTAGTAACAACTTTACTCTCACCACCACCTCTCTTCAAATGAAATCAATAAGGCAACAACAAAAATGTTTAACATTATAAATAAATAAATATTCCTCAGAACATATTTATAAAGAGGTGGAGGTGGACATCACGATATCGTCATCGTTATCATCGTAGTCGTAGTCGTGGTCGTGGTCGTGGTCGTGATATATGAAGTCGTTGATGATGTTGCTACGTTAGTGTTGTTTTCATTTCAATACGAATTAAGTTGTCCTTAACAGCCACATATACATTCATATTTGATTATGATGGTGATGATGATGATGATGATGTGTTTTTTTGTGTAGGTTTTATTTTAATGACAACCTTTTTCTATACGGTTTCCGTGTTCAAGTTTGTTCAAGTTTCTTATGAAGTTTTCTTTTTAACATGAAATATTGCATTTAAAATACTTATTTTTATAACTCTATATGGATTTTATTATTCTCATACAATCGTTAAATATTTATAAATAAAATTAAATATTAAAAAAAAATTTTTTTTTTTGTTAAGATTTTTTAATAAAAAGTTTTGTTTTAATTAATGTCTTAAGGTTTAATAGTTAATGAAAATGTTTAATAAAATTCTTTTTTTATTTAAAATATCAATTCCTGTTATGTAGGGGAAGACAGGCCTTTTTGGTAGATAGTCTTTTAAAAACTTAATTAAAAAATTAATAATTTATAATGAAAATATTATCGAAATCGTAGTTTTCCTATGTAAGCAGAATTGTTTTTAAAATACTAAAATTTTTCCCCTTATACCCACTCTCTTCTCTAGTTGAAATATTTATAACTGTCCCATAGATTAAGAATTTATAACATTAAATGCACCCACACATACACATTCAAATGTTATTTCTCATTTCGTAGGCCTCATACATATACAGTGTTGCCTTAGTGTGTTATAAAATTTGTATTGGAAATAATTCATAAATTAGCGTAGGATTTTATAAAATAAATTTCCATTAAATAAAATACAGTGCACACGCGATAATATGAACACCGCTTAATGTGAACACTTTTTTTGCTGCATTGATTACTCTAAAAGATGAAAAAAAGTAAAAAGCACTATAATTTGCACTGATTTTTTTTTTTAAATTCAAACGTTAAAATTCTGTGTTTATTGGGATTAGGATTCCCGATCGTTTTAGGTAGACATATACTTATATTTATATATAAATTTGCTATTTAAATATTGTAAAGTAAGTTTGTGAAGATTAAATTTAAAAAAAAAAGTTCATAAATAATGATTTTTGTTTAAAAGATATTATAATTCTGTTATAAAATTTTCAGTATTCGCTAAAATGAACAACGCCAGTTTCAATTAGTTCGCATTAGCCGCAAGCACTGTAAATGAAAATCTACTGAAAAACCATAAATTAATAAATTTTTTTAGCGACAATTACAATACAAGCTGAAATAAAATATGTTAATTTTAACCGAGTTTTAATAATAAACTTTACGCCAACATAAAACCTAAATTGTTATATCGGAAGCAGCCGTAGTCTAGTAGGTAGCGTGTTGGCTTATTAGGCGTAAGGCCCGAGCTTAAATCCCAGATCCAACATCAAAACGAAAATATTTCTTCGGCGACTTCTCAGCGGATTTCTGGCAAAAACTCTGAAAATAAATAAAATTGGCTTGCAGAAGTTTCTCATTCGGATTCGGCTTTAAATTGTAGGTCCCGCAACTCATGCATAAAATTAACACACACAATATAAGTGGTGTGAGAAGCTAGGCCGTAATCCTGACTGAAGCGTTGTAATGATATATCGAACAATCGTTACCCTAGCTATTTGCATTATTGTTATTGCTATTGGTAAAAGCGATTTTAAAATTATTTTCTTTTAATATGTTCGATTGTTTTCTAGATATTTACGGCAAAGCGAAATCAAGTACCGCGTGACCTGATCCCACGACAAGTACGCTGATATTACAGTCGGACGCCTTTTAACAAATGTTTTTTATCTATTTGCAAAATGTATAACCTTCATTTCCTTCAGTCCAGGTTTTCGCTTCGAAGGGTGGTTGTCCAGAATGTGAAACAGATAATGCATACATTTTTATTTAACAACTAGCAGAGTGTACCCGGCGTTGCGCGGGTTATAAAAATAACAATAAATAAAAATCCGGTTTCGAACCGGCTTCTTAAAAAAATGCAATTTTTCAAATTATTCGGAAACCGGTTTATCCAACAACTCAGTTTTTTGAATACTCTAAGTCCTAAATATAATCGTTTTTCGCCCCCTTCCCCCTTTTTGGATCCCTTGGTCCAACTTTTTAAACAGAACACCTCCAATAGCTATTTGGGAAACTTAACCAATCTAAATCGTAAAAAAATACCTTTAAAACCCATAATTACTAACTAATTTTTGCCCTTTTTTTCTCCCTTTTCCCCATTTTTTTCCATTTGATCCAAAATTTTTAAAAGATTTATAGCCCATAACCTGTTCCGACAAAAGCTTGAGCAATATCCCAAATTTCAAGAAAATCGGTTCAAGCGTTCAGGCGTGATTGGTTATGCTCTTAATATTCCCGTTTTTCCCCCCTTTAGGGACCCCTTTTTCAACTTTAGATACGGAACACCTCTAATAGCTATTTGGGAAACTTAACCAAGCTAAATCGTAAAATGCACCTATTACCATTTTCCCCCATTTGTCCTATTTTTTCTCCCCTTTTGATCAAAATTTTGAAAAGATTTATAGCCTATAACCTGTACCGACAAAAGTTCAATTTATATGCTATGCACAAAATTTTCCTGTTTTGGGCCCCTTTCCCCCTTTTTGGACCCCTTTTGGCCCAACTTTAGAAACGGAATACCTAAAATAGCTATTTGGGAGACTTAACCAATCTAAATCGCAAAAAATTACCTATTACCATTCTTTCCCCATTTCTCCCATTTTTTTTCAATAAAAAAAAATTTGCCTCGATGGTAACACTGCTTATGCTTATATGATAGCCCTAATTTGTTGCTAAATAATTCATTTGTATTTCATGCTCTTAAATGCAATTTATTTTACAATACATTCTCTCACACACACACACACACATTCCTACATCACTACATACCCATATAAAAACATTGTTACACTACATGCTTATTTTATGGGATTTTTTTCATTCTTTTCTTTCCGCTTGGTTTAGTTTTTCTCTATTTTGCATGAATATGTATAGTTTTTGCATGAGAAAAATGAGTGGGTATGTGTGTGTACTTGTGTGTGCGTAAGGATATTTTGTGTGAATGTGTAAAATTTTCGAACAGAATAGAGACCATTTGTTTGATTGTATGTGATAAGAGATTTCTTTCAAGTTGTTATTATTGTAAAGCTAATGGGATGTTTGGATGCTTTATTTTGGCTTTAAATGTCAAAGATAGCACTGTATGTATGTATGCATATGTATTTTTTAAATTTAAATTATTATGTATTGTTGCTGCAGTCAGTGTTTTAAAGCCTTTAAAAATCCTTGTAATTCTAATCGTCAGAAAGTTAATCTTTTTTGAAGAGAAAAGATTTTATTCTTAAAATTAATTCGAAATTCATTTCCATTGGGCAGAACAATGTGATTCCAGTAATGGCTTCTAACACAGCTGCGTTATCAAACAATTAATAGTTTTGCCTGATGTAGTTCCATATTACCAGAGTTTACAGCCATCTAAAGACAACTTTCCCGAGAATCCATTAGTAGTAAATACAATATATTTTTACTACACCTTATATCGCCATATAAAAGTGAACTATGGAGTACAAGAGAGTGCCTAGCAACAGAGTTATAAATTTAAAAGAAATACATATAAACGTCATCGCTTTAATAATTATTATGCCAAAAATCTTAAAGAAAAATATACGTCATCATGGCAAATTTTTTTTTTTTTTTGTATTTTATTTTAGTCATGTCACGCAATTTTTTGTTATTTATGGCCAAGAAGTTTTATAAAAAGAATACGCTCTACTGTTCTGACGCCTAAAAGTATGCACAAGAGTATTTAATAAAACAGCTAGCAACTAAAAGTATGCACTGTTATGAACATACTTTAATTTATGATGTTTCAAATATAAAAAAGCGAAAGAGAGAGAGAGAGAGCGAGAGCAAACTAAAATGCCAATTACAATTATACACACGCACACATAAAATCAAAAAAATAACGCAATATTCACTTATTATAACATAACACATACTTTCACATATACGAGTATTTATACAACAACAACAACAACAGTAATACTTAAATTGTACATGACATTGCTTTGTATATGTATGACACGCGACATTATAGTACATACATTACAGTATTGTTCGAAACCTAAGCAACTTTTTCTAGTAAGTAATCATGGTATTCTATATTTCTTTTTGAAATTGATTTATGAAAATATTTATTTTATTTACTATTACACTATGTGTCTATATTCTAAAAATAACAACAAAACATAAATTCTATTTCCTTAGAAAAAATAAAAAATTTTTTTAATCTGTTTTAAAATGAAGAAAGATAAGGTGTAGTAAAAAGAAAATCAGTAGACTTTGTTTGTCATATCGAAAACTAAATATTCATGTTGCTGCTTTTTGGCTAGTTACAGCGTTGTTTCTGTACACTCTGCAAGCTTTTTCAGCAGGCTGTATACCATTCTTAAATTAATTCGAAGTATTTGTTCATTTCCATTGGACAGAATAATGTGATTCCAGTAATGGCTTCTAACACAGCTACGTTATCAAATAAACAGCAGTATTGTCTGCTGTAGTTCCATATTACCAGAGTTTACAGCCATCTAAAGACAACTTTCCCGAGAATCCATTAGTAGTAAATACAATATATTTTTACTACACCTTATATTGCCATATAAAAGTGAACTATGGAGTACAAGAGAGTGCCTAGCAACAGAGTTATAAATTTAAAAGAAATACGTATAAACGTCATCGCTTTAATAATTATTATGCCAAAAATCTTAAAGAAAAATATACGTCATCATGGCAAACTTTTTTTTTTTTTTGTATTTTATTTTAGTCATGTCACGCAATTTTTTGTTATTTATGGCCAAGAAGTTTTATAAAAAGAATACGCTCTACTGTTCTGACGCCTAAAAGTATGCACAAGAGTATTTAATAAAACAGCTAGCAACTAAAAGTATGCACTGTTATGAACATACTTTAATTTATGATGTTTCAAATATAAAAAAGGGAAAGAGAAAGAGAGAGAGAGAGCAAACTAAAATGTCAATTACAATTATACACACGCACACATAAAATCAAAAAAATAACGCAATATTCACTTATTATAACATAACACATACTTTCACATATTCGAGTATTTATACAACAACAACAACAGTAATACTTAAATTGTACATGACATTGCTTTGTATATGTATGTCACGCGACATTATAGTACATACATATGTATGCATGTATGTGTGTATTGTAGCACATTTATTTATTATTTTATTATTATTTTCATTTTGTTTTGTTTATACTTTCTTCGATTTATTCTCTTCTGTCTAACTCCCATACTGCATTAGTTTGTTTTTAAAGCATTGTATGGCTTATGACACTCTTGGTAACTGGTTTTTTGAATTATTCTACTCAACAGCCTATACCGTTATTAATGATGGCCGATTTTTTGTTTCGTTTTTGCTCAGTTGTGCTGTATCAGCCAATTATTAACAGTTTTGTTTCTATTATTACCGCATATAACAACAGTGTTAAATGAGAATGTTTATGGCTATGTGATTTAAAATATATTGTATATACAGAGATGGTTAAAATAATAGTTTTATGTACTTATAGATGTGCTTATGTACATATGTACAGTATTAAAGAGATGCTATTATGTAATGCTCATATGTTTCATCACTTAATTTTTGTTTTTTCTTTTCCTTTACTATTACCAACCTTAAAACTGTCGTAAAGTTTTATTTGAAACACGCGTAAAACTCATTTTTCTCTTTCAGTTTCGTTTTTATAGAAATTTGTTAATGATAAATTTGTTATTTTCTATCAATGGATCTATACTACTTTAATCTATAACACAAATAGAATATGTACTCATAAAAATAATTTTACGTGCTTCCTGGTCATTTTCTAATAACGAACAATAAAGATTAAAACTCAAAATGAAAAAGAAAACAAAAATTACAGCAACGTGGCAACAAACGTAATTGTTTTAGTAAGAAAATCATACATTGAATTGAAAATTAAGAACGATTGAGTCATGAACATCCACGAAAATGTCATCATCGTATGGCCATTATTAGAAAATTTCGAAAAAAAAAACTGTAATCATCTGAGATTTCTTTGTCTTTACAAACAATCAATATTACTTTGTACAACGTAGCATTACTTCTTTTTTAGATTAAAAACTATTTAAAGAATTCAGAAGGGGTTTCTTTCGACTTGCAAATAACCGTATTTGGTTGCACAGTTACATAAATATCATAAGAAAAATCAAATATTTTGTATTTTAAAGCAAGCTTAATTTAGGCTGAATTGATAGTCTGGATTAGTCCAACCAGTGGAAGACAATGTATAGCCATTACAGTCAACCTTACCTAAAGAAATCAAAGCTTTGTGTACTCCCTACTCTACGTACATCTATAATTGGTCATTACAACCCTTCAGTTGGGATTACGACCTAGCTCTAAAAGACATATTTATGGCAAATTCTGCATGACAATTTTATATCACAATTCTTGCCAGAAATCTGCTAAGATTTCTTTCTCCGAAGAATTTCGTTTTGTGGGTGATGTCTGGATTGGGGTTTGATCCTAGCCAACACACTAGACTACGGCGATTTCAACTTTCTACAGATTCTGCAAACCCATCTTCTGAATTTTATGGACAAATGTGCTTATCCCGAATAAGAAATTATTTTCCAACAGGACGGTGATCCAAAGCACACAGCAAAAATTCTAAAGATATGGGGTGGGAAATAAAATTTTCCATTGATGGAATGGCCGACACAAAGTCTCGACCTCAATCCGATTGAAAATTTTTTGTCATTCGTGAAAATCCGGCTCGGACAGTACGAAACAGCCCCAACAAGTATGGTCAAACTTTGGGATCGTATAAATGCGAAATGGAATCGAATTCCGCAAGATGTTATTGATCATTTGGTAGAAAGCATCTCAAACCGCGTAAATCAAGCTATTTCTAATAAGGGTCTATGGACAAAATATTGAAATTGGGTTAGTTTCTTGAATTTTCTTGAAACGTGCAAAATTGAGTTTATGTGGGTTATTTTCGTTTTTTTCATTCAAACTCACTGAATTCATTTCATTAATTACTGTTTGTTATTGCTATTGTTAAGAATAAAGAATTAAAATTAATTTTTTTTTTATTTGCTTGTATGGTTTTGTTTTTGTGGATGACGAAACTCAGTATTGTGAACATGCACTCACTTCTGTTCGTCACTGTATATGCGTAAAGTAAAAAAAAACAATTTTTGTCAAATAAAACAAGTTTAGATAGTTCCAATAACATAAAAAAGGTATTTTTGAGTTCTACTCAACTAACTGAACAATTTGGACTATTAGTTACTCGGATATATTTTCACTGTGGCACCGTGTCAATATGAATAACGGTACGCATGCTCAATATGTGTTTAATTTACATTATATATTACGTATACGTCATGTTTTCTTTATAAAGAGTAGAGTAATGCACTACATCTGCTAGATTTTTTTTTACTTCCCATCCAATAAGGATACCACCAGCTGGTCAATGCTAGCTAGCACAGTGAGCAAGTGTTTAGGCTTGACGTAGTGTACTAGACCAAAGCCTCCGTGCAGATATAAAAGCCTTTAAATAACACAGCTAAAGCCTGAAGCACTTTATACGATAAATATTTCCGTTACAGACCATCACCTGTTTCCTATGTACTGCAGTTCCCATATTTTTAAACTCTTTAACACAATTTCGTTTTATTTTTATAAATAATAAATCATTTGCTCTGCTTCATATATACACTCGTATATACATACATATGTACATGCACGTATTGTGCATAAAATTCTATAAAAACTTCTATTTGTATGTGTTTAGGTATGTGTTTGGATTTGAAATATTTTTTCGTTTCTGTTTTTTTTTAATTTCTAAAACTAGACTATTGTACCATAAAACATTGTCCAAGGCTAACTTCGGTTTATGAAGGCATTTTGCAACAGTTGCTTATGGTCTGATGGTGATGGTGATGTAGATGCTGATGAATTTCACAAAGTGTTGTACTATATGAAAATGGAAAAAAGCAAACGAGCAAATGATTTTTGGTTTTTCTATGCACATATTTGAGTAGGTATCGTATACAGGTGGTGTTTTTTTTTTTCTACTGTTGATTAATTTAGAGATTTTTTTCGAAGCTTTACTAAAATAGAAAAATAATTTTAAATTTAAAAATGCTTTAAAGTATTGTGAAATACAGTAGAAATTATTTGGTTTTAGGCAACTAATTGGGAAAAATATAAACAAAATTCATTTTCTATTTATATATTTATGCTATGCTTCCTCCTAAGAAAACAAGCTTCGTTTATGAAAGTCATTTCAACCCTAGGTCAGACATTTTCAATGAGACTGCCTCTCATCAGATTTCTGGCAAAATCTCTGAGAGTAAATAAAAATGCCATGAAAAAGTTTCTCAAGAATCTGTCATTCGAAGTCTACTTTAAAAATGCAAGTCTCGTCACGCATGCATAAAATTAATACGTACAACATAAGGGGTGTGAGACCGTAGGTTGTAATCCGGACTGAAGGGCAATAATTTTTTATAATACTTTTTAGCCTTCCATTTTCTTTTTCTGGCAATAATACACGAAATACTGCACTTTTAGGCCCCTTTTATTTACTTCACCCACGTTTCCTTCCAATAATTTCAAGATTTTTATATTGCTTCATAACCTGCAAACTTACGGCCTTAATTGCTTATTACAACTCCTTAGGCATAACTGCTACCTACACCTTTACACAATCGATAATGTGCTTAAAAATTGGACCGCTCGCGTGTTGTTTCAAAAAATACTTCCCGGCTTAAAAGTTGCATAAGCAAGCAAATTGAAAAAGCAAAAAGTTTATAACAATCAATTAAGCACTTTAGATAATATTTTAATTTTGATAATTAGTTTCAAATGCTTCATAATATATAGTTTTATAAATTAAAATAAAAAAGATACAAAATTTATGCTACACAAACCTAGAAGTATACTTTACGAGAGCTCTAACTTGTGTTAAAATTTTTAACAGCCTAAAATCATGCTATGAACTAGTGAATATTTTATAAATAAAAAATCAAGTGTACTTAAATTAGTTTGAGTATTTTTCTAAAAAAAAAACCGAATAATATCGATAATCCAATAAAAAACTTAAATATCAAAACTACAAACTTCAAAAATTAAGGCAAAAGCTCTTAAACAGGCTATGTATGCGCCTAAAGTTATGTAACATTTTGGGTGTGTTGCTGTACACATAAAATTGCATATTGATTAAACTCTAGTTTTCTCAAACTCCTAGAAATTAATTAATTATGTTTTTGTGTAGTTTTTTCAATTTAATTTGGTAACGCAAAATTTTTAATTTTTTGTTTTAATAAAAAATTATGTAAACCTGCAAATAAACCCGTTTAATATTTTTAAATATTGTTTAATAACTCCTAAAAGTATGTAATTTTTAGATAAATTATAATATTTCTAACTTAAACTTTACAAGTGAAATTAAAGTAACAATCCCTAAAAGTATACTACAAATTTCTTTGTAACCCTTAAATAGATACACAAATAAATCTGTTTCTCAGAAGCACACGTTACTAGTCTACTAGCCTATACAAGAATAATTTTTACGTTTTATACTCCTGCTGTCACTTACGAAACCAGCATAATTTTAATGTCATTACAAGACCATAATGGCGCAAAACCATTTATAATCTAACTTCTATTACACTTTATAGAGATTTGTAATTGGAATTTGTGGTTTTATTACGTTTGAATAATATGAATAGTAAGAAAACCCAACCCTCAAGCCAAAGGTAACAACATAAGTTACAAGTACACGTTGGCAAATACATACCGGTAACTGAATGTGCAACAGACATTACTGAAAGAAACGTAAGCAGAAGTAGGTCTATAAAATTGATCATTTAACCTTGATAAGGAAAAAAACTAAAAATCAAACGTTCGCAAATGCAATCTTAATACGTTTGCCAATATAATAAAAAAAAAAATGTTGATAAAACAAAATGATAAGCAAAGCAAAAGCAACTACAAAAGAAAAAAATTAATACTTGTTACGACCCTAAAAGTAGGCCATGATATTTTTTATTTATATTGTACCTATAAGTAGGCCACTTGGAAACTATTTGGAAGGCTATAAAGGTATTTGAAAATAATAGACATACAACACATACAAAGTCGTTTAAATTGCTTTAAATTTGTAATGCATGTCCACAATTGTTGAGTGTGTTTTCTCTACTCTAAACCCCACTGAATTATTGCAACATGTGTTTTTGGTCAACAGTTTTGGCCAGAATGACATGAACTATTTCATTCTACGCCATTTAGTTGTCATTGTTGTCATTTGTAACAAAAAGTAGTGCTACAAATAATTGTTTTATAAATAATTTTGCAGGCAATTCTAACAAATTACAATTAAGCACATGGCTTAAGGGGTGTCTATCTATTTTTGGCCGTACCTTTAATTTAATACCAGATATTTTTCTACAGTTAGTTGTTGAAAATTTATTATACATAAAATTTAATTATAAACAAAAACAGAAAGGAAAATACTGTACTCATTTATAAAAATCTACAATTTCATGGCAAATTAAACCAAACAAAAAAAAAAAAAAAAGAATTATATAAGGATTATATGCAAATTTTCTATATAACTTAATTGTGTATAATATAACGTTTTGTAACTATAACGTACACCATGTACATATAGTATTATATTGTATATTGTATGTATATACACATACACACACCCAAAATGTTGCATAATTTTAGGCGAAAGCCAACAAATTTTATTTATATGATATATAGTATAATGATTCTTAATTATCAGCCAGGCGTTAAACATTTTAAGCTGCTTATTTTCATTAAAGGCAGTGACAATTTTTTCTCTCCCTCTCTCTCTCTCTCACACACTCTTATATTTGGTTTAAATAACAAATTTTGGTGTATGCTTTTAGGAGTTGCTGTTGCTTCTTCCAGTAAATGCCTTTATGTCATAGTTTAAATTAGAAGGAATTTTATAAAGCCACGTTTTAATGACGATAAGAAAATGTTTAGGAATTATTTTGATTAATCGTTTTCATATAATATCATATACATTATATTTACATCTCGTACATGCAAATGTACGTACTTAGATATATAGTAGTAATGTATAATTTTAGGCAAAAAAGAAAGCAATAGCATTTCTAGAAGCATAGCACAAACTGTATATGATATTTAAAACTTAGAGTATATGTCTGCACATATTAAATGAATATAAATTTCTTTCCATTAGACATGTAATGTAACATTTTAAGCTTCTTATTTTAATTTAAATAATCACATTTTCTTTTTAAGTTAATAAAAATAAATCGGTGTATACTTTTAGGAGCTTTTCTACTATACGAAATATTATTTTTAGTATGAAGATGCAAAATGGTGTATACTTTAAGGAGGTTTTTTTTAAATAGTACAACATTTGTTCTTATAATTGAAAGAGAGCTTTATTTATGTAGAACCCAGTCAGGTTTTCCGTGGGAAAACACGATATAATTGCTTTTCGCAGGCCTGTATGTAATACTATAGGGCTCAGGCTATATGGTGAATGCATTATTATTTACCAGCTAAGCTTCTTTAGTTTGATGATAAGGTTGAACATTTTTGACCATTTTAAGTAAATTACTTGCTTCAAGCGTACTAACTGTAGACTGTAGAGATCAGTTTCAATCGTTTAATCCATTTACAGAACCTTACAATATTCCATTTTAAGTTTTGCCACCGGCTGCGAAGCTTAACCTTGTTTCATTAACAATATTTACCGCCAATAATTGTTTGATTTAAGAATCTTTCCATTTTCTTTCATTTTCTCTGTGAATTAGAAATGGAACTTGGCGTATTCCGCATTATCAAATATTTATTAACTGTTAATTAATGAATATCTAATCCCTTATTACCGATCTTTATTAATGTTTTTCTAAGATTTCATAAACATTTTTTCATGATTTGTCGACCTAAGTAACTTAAATCTTCAATATTCGCTGGTGTTTGTTTCCATAAACTTAAAACCCTTTTCCAGCACCCTATAACATGTTTTCATACTATCTTTTCTAATAGGAAATCAAAATTTTTTACAGTATAATGTGATTACAACCGTTTACCAACAATTTGTAGCCGAACTTTCACGATAGCTGTCTTGTAAAAGAATTTTGTGCTTGAATCCCAACGAAAACAATATCATGTTTAATCCAATAAAAAGCTCTCCGCGAAAAATCAAATGAACTCCTGATAGTAAGCAACTTTTTAATTTCTTGTTCTCGGTTTTTGCAAAACCATCTTTAATACTAATTTTTGGATAACAAGGGAATAGAAAATATCTTAAAAGAAAACAAAACAACATAATAATGCCAGCAGAAATAAACACTGCTGATTAAAATAAGGCAACGGCATCAGCAACAACTAATCAAAAAAAGCAAAGAAAAGAAAGAAAGAGAAAAAATCGAAAACAGCAAAACTCTCATTTTATTTGCGGGCAACTGGGGAATAATTGCATGAAAACATCCAATCATTTATTAAACACACTCACACACACAACTACAAAACCTCTGCGAAGAACACAAATTAATACTCGTATGTATGCATGTGTGTATGTTCGATTGTTTAGTAAAATATCCTTATAACGCAGCTGATACATTTTTATCATTAAAAGTTTAGAGTGTAGATGATGGGGGTGGAGAGGGTCAATAAGGTAAAAAAAGAAGGCAGTGTAAATAGACAAGTCATTAAGGAAGGAAGAAAGGAAGGACATATGATGTCCGTAATGAAAAGGCCAAATGGTGCCACAATTAGTGGCAGTAGTAGTGGCTGCATTAGAGATTATTTCTCTTTTTCTTTTCTTCCCTCCTTTTTTTTCTGTTGTTAAACATGTATTGTGAGAAGATGCGTTATTTTAAACAATGAGTTTTTTTATTCAGAATTCGAATGCAGATTTTGGAAAAATGAAATGCAATAAAAGAAAAGTTTAATAAACAACTAAGTGTGGTTTTAAGAAACAATAATTGTCTCGTATTAGGAAATCGTTATCACCTCAAAACTCATAGTACACTGCAAGAAAAAAAATGGCTTTTATCGAAGCAGATACCTAATGGAAGAGGTCTTTCTATTTTCATTTTTTTCTTTTTAAGTAAAGAGTTTTAGTTTTTAATTTTCTATTAACGAAAGGCCGGGTTTCGATCCAGTTGATCATCAAACAACACTTTTCAGAATCTGAAACTAGAGTAAAATTGCCATGAAAAAGCTCTCAAAATCGTCGTTCGATCTGACTTAAAAGTTTAGGGCCGCACTCATGTTAATTAACGCCACAATATGTGTAAAGCTAGGTCGATACTGACTGAGTGTAAGCCAATAGTATGTAAGTATGTGCTCTCAATTTTTCTAAAATTTACCAGGTACTGCTATCTGTACAGTTTATGGTTGTGCTATTGTAAAAATCCACAAGCAAATATATTGCTTATATAAATATATACATAATTGACCATTACAACCCTTCAGCCAGATTACAACCCAGCTTCTCACAGCACTTATGTTGTGTTACTACAGTCAAAGTCGGACAAATTTTTGAGCAACTCATGGCAATTTCATTTACTTAGCTGGCCTTTAACCCGATTACCGGATTTCGGCCTGCCTTAACACCTGCTTAAGGCATATCTGCTACTTGGCAACTGCCAATTGATCACACCAATCGCTGACAGGCTTGCTCGTTCTGGTCCTTCAACGAAAACAGGTAGTCTCAAATCTCCGCATCAATACCGTCTTGTCGATATCCTCCCCATTCGAACGATACGGTCAGCCACCGCAGCGCTGGATGTCTACGCTGCACAAAGTCTATTTCTTGAGACTCATACAGCTCACTGTTTCGGCACTGACTCGAAACCTTACTAGACTTTTCTCTCGAATGCTCTCAAGACAGCGCATCAGTGCTTAATAGTGTCCATTCCTCCGTGCCAAAAAGCAGCGCGGGGGATGGATGAGCGTCTTGGTGCGTATTAGTTATGTCGTACGAGAGAGGTGTCTATTACTCAAGAGGCAAGAGTGATCCTGCTCTTGATCTCCAGAATGACATCATTTTTAGTGGTAACGGAGGAGCCAAGATATGTAAATTCCTTGACTATCGAAAGTATAGTTATATATGATAAGAAATAGCCTTGTTTGAAACCTTGAATGGTATCAAATGGTTCGGAGAGTTCCATTGCTACCTTGGCGGAGCTACAGGAATTGTTAAACGTCATTCTGCATAGTCTTATCAGCTTCTTAGATATACCGAGCTCAGACATTGCGGCATAAACACGATCCCTAATGGGGCTATCAAAGGTTGCCTTATAGTCTAGTAGGTAGTTTGCTGGCTTATTACACGTTAAGCCAGGGTTCGAGTCCCAGGCCAGACATCAAAAATAAAAAAAAATACATAAAGTATTTTTTCGGCGATTTCTTCTCTTTCTCTTCTTGAAAATTTTCTCAAAAAACTGGCATTCGGAGTCGACTTTAAACTGCAGGTCCCGCCACTCCTGTATAAAATTAACACACGCTACATAAGTGGTGTGAGAAACTGCGGACTTCTTGTGGACGATTGCTGTAGACTGTCTTTATTTTCACAATAATGTTAACTTATTTAATTTAAAAAAGTTATTAGTAACCGTTTTGAGTAAGAGCTCTTTTTTAAACTTTCTTAGAAATTTATTCTAACGCAATAAATAAATTTTCATAACCTTTAGACCACCGGAAGCTTTTAAAACATCCTGTCTTGGCAATAAGAATCATTTGGCTTTAATACATTATATGATAAAATAAAATGGCTTTAAATAAGTAAATGCTGACAATAATATATTTTATAGGAAATGCAATGGTTAGTGCTATTCCCTTTAGCACAAGAACCAGAGATTCTTAAATTTTATTAAAATAATATCATTTGTATTTATCAAATATAGAAATAATTACGTTTTTAGCACATAGAAAAATTAAAAAGCTTGTAAAAATATTGTATTTAAATAAGATTTTGGAACAAAGCAAAAGATGTTTAGAAATTCTGGAAATTTTAATTCAATGTGTTGGCAGCGGTGGTGTAGCAAATATGCTTTCCCGTTTCTTTAAAACCCAACACAGACACTCATGGTACACACACACACCCACAAATATTTTAATAGAAGTAAGCGTTAGCACAATAACGGAAACGAAATTATATCCGGTCAATTTTGTACATTCCTTTTGTATGGTTTTCATATCAGGACTACATTTAACTGTTGTTGCCTTTTACTAACACTCTTCCTCCCTTTTCTTTCATTTCTATTCCCAAAGATACCCTTAAACACTGCTGACTGGTTTCCTTTTCTTTCTTCTTGTCTTTTTTTTTTTTTTTGTTCTCTTTTTTTACATCTCAATGGATTTATACAAAGATTTTCTTTTTGTTTTTTAATGGAAAAAATCATTTATTGTATTGCCTTACATTGTATTCGTAAAGTGTGCCACGGAATGGCTGGCAATGGTAATGGCGAAAGGGAAAAGGGGGGAGGGGGCATATATTTAAAACATATAACTGGTATAACTACCAGATTATTGAGTTAGACATTTAATATTAGTTTATAAAAAAAAATAGCAACAGTAACAACAACAACAACAATAGCATAATCATATCAGAAGAAGAAGAAAAAAAAAATAGCAGAATAACATTACAACAGCAGAAAAGTAAATGCGAGAGAAAAAAAAACAGAAAAGAAAACAAATTCTTGTTGCTGCTGCCAACCAACCAACGAACCATAATGGAAAATAAAATCTTTTGAAAACAAAAATAAAAAAACAAGTTGAATGAAATGAACATTCGTTATGTTAGAATTGCAACAAAAAAAATAAAAAAAAGAAACAAGAAAACAGGAAAAGAAAATAATAAAACTAAAGCATACTTTTAGTTGTTGAAATTGCATAATTTTTATGGTTTGCTTTAAGGTGTTGCAAACAAATTAAAATGAATAATTTTCCTACGCAAATTAATTGTAATTTTAATTGATAGTGTCATCAAATACAATAAAGTTGCTAAATTATCAAGGCCAAAAGTTGTATAGAAATTTTATTAAAAATTAATTTAAAACAGCATCGGACACGCTTTTTCCAGGGTTATCCATTTATGAACTGAAATTTTTTGTATATTTTTTTCTAGCATTTTCCCAGATTTCTCATGAATGGAAGATAAAATTTTGTCAGTTGTCAATGGTGTATGCGAAATACATACATATATTATGTAGGTACACGTAAAAAAGGAAATCGCGTGATCTTAATGTAAAAATAATTGCCTACGAAACTCATTTCTCAATAGGTTCAACCAAGTCCCAATTTACAAAAGTCATTTATAAGAAAAAATACTGGAATTATTTTTACTACACCTTGTAAAATTTCATTTTGTTTCATTTGCATGTTTTTGTTTTTTTTTCAATTTTATTCTTTTTTATTTTATTTTTCAATTAAATTTCTTGTAAAGAAAAGAGTGTATAAAACTATTTTCTACACAAAGTTGCCATAAAACATATCATAGGGGAATAAACTCTAAAACGAGACAAGAAACTTCAAAACAATTCAATTGAACAAACAACTTTTTTTTTGGTTTTCTCTATACATTCTTCTTCGTATGTTATTCAATTTTTGTTTTCTTTCTTTTTCTGTTTGCTTGTTTTACAATTTAAATTTATTTAGTTTCTGCTGTAAACCATTCCATAACCATTCTAGTCTCCAATGGGAAAAAATTGTTGAACTTGTAAAAACAAAAACTGGAAAAAAAACGTTAAACTTTTAATCAAAATACTCAAATGAAGAGAAAAAACAAACAAAGGAAATGGGCAAAAAAAAACATCATGAATGTTATTTAACTCTTATTCTTCTGTTTGGTTTTTCTTTTTCTTTTTTCCAGAAGCGTATGTTAAAAAATAATGGCCTTCATATAGCGGTTATTATTTTAATGTGATTTTTTTACAACCAGCTCGTATGGAAATTGCAGTAATTTGTCTGTACACTTGTTAAGGCCTTTTTTTCTCTAGAGTGTAAGCTTTTATTTATTTAAAGTTTCAAAAAAAAAAAAAAGTTTTTATGCCAAAATAAACCTTGAACTGAGAAATCGGGTCAAGTGGTGTTATTTTTTTATTTGGTTGGTTAACGATTTTTGTTTCGCTACACTCAATATGAGTACAGTAAGACGTTCTAAAAAATTGCAGCGCTAAACGAAACTGTGTTAAACGAGGCAGTTTAACACGTACATACTAGGGATGCCAAACGGGATCGATTTTTAAAAATCCCGGCATTCGGGATTTTGTAAATCCCGATCCCGAAATCCCGGGATATTTCGGGATAATTCGGAATCCAAAAATCATGGGAAAAACAGCGATTTTCTCTTAGTAATAAAAATATTTTGTTAACAAAATCATTTGTATTCCAATTATGTATATCAGAATTATATATCATTAAAAATAAAATATAAAAACTGCATTAGTTTTAAGAAAATTATTTGAATTCGAAAAAAAACTTCTGGTCTGAAAGGCTTGAACGAATTTTGTTATTAAGATACGCTGCCGTTGAAAAACACTACTCGCAATCAACATTTGTTGGTAAAATAGTTCCAAAATAGCTGTATTCAGCTTGTAAATATTCACCTCTACCACCTCCTGATGTAAATAAATCTATTCCTTTGGACGGTCGAGTATCTAAATCAGTTACTTTATTAATTCGTTTTATAGGGTTGTTTTTGCATTCTTCGATGGCATCAAATAACTTTTTATCAATGGAGATAGGGTTTTCCTCATCTGAGATCTATTATCGAAGTCAAGTGATATAGAATTTTTTTTCAGGACCTTTTGTATGACCAAAATACATGTGAATTCACAATCCCGAAAATCCTGAAAAATCCCGGGACAAGTTTTTAAAAATCCCGGGATTCGAGATTTTGTGAATCCCGAAAATCCCGGGATTTCGGAATTCGGGATTTCCCGATTGGCATCCCAAATACATACATATGCAAACACATTGCAACTTCAGGAAATACAGTTGGAATCTTTATTCTGGACAGGATAACAAAAGAGCGTTGAAAAAAACACAGTATAAGCCGTCACTATATGGTCGCCTAAGCGTTAAGCGGCGTCTTACTGTACTTTTATTGTAAAATATTTTGTTATATACGCGAACATAAAAAATATAAGACTGGAATTTCTTTGGGCTTCAATTATTACTGATACTACAACTACACGAAATTATTTGTACTTTTTGAAATATTTTACAATAGAAAGACAGACGGCATCCCTCGCCGTAGTCTAGTAGGTAATGTGTTGGCTTTTTAGACGTAAAGTCCGGGTTCATATTCCAGGTCAGACACAAAACGAAATAACTCACCAGATTTCTGGCAAAAGCTCTGAGAGTAAATAAATCTGCCAAGAAAAAGGTTCTCAAAAGTCTGCCATTCGAAGTCGACGTTAAACTGTAGGTCACGCTACTCCCATATAAATTTAACGGACACAACGTGAGTGGTGTGAAAAGCTAGGTCGTAATCCTGACTAAAGGGTTGTAATCAAATTAATCACAACAATAGTAGTTTTAATATCTAAGGCCTACATCGAACTTTGCCTACAGACACTACCTAATGAGAGAGAGAGAGTGCTTCAAAATTCTAAATTCCAAATTTAAATATAGGTTAGGTTAGAGGACGTATACTTGTCAATTCAAGTACAGTACTCGGTGGTCGAATTGACCCATTATACATCGTCCTAGCATCTCACACCACTTATGTTGTGTGCGTTAATTTTATACATGAGTGGCGGGACCTGCAGTTTAAAGTCGACTCCGAACGACACATTTTTTGAGAAGCATTTCATGACAACTTTTTTACTCTTAGAGTTTTTGCCAGAAATCTGCTGAGAGGAAGTCGCCGAAAAAGTATTTTCATATTTTCGTTTTGATGTCTGAACTGGGATTCGAACTCGGGCCTTTCGTCTAATAAGCCAACACACTACCTACTAGACCACGGCGACTTCTAAAAAAAAATATCATTTCAATTAATTTTTTATTTATAACACGGTTTTATGAATTTTCTTCTGTTTAAAATAATTATTTTGTTTTTGGACTTGTAAGACTCTGTTATATTTATAATACATAGTTTAATGTACGAGGGTTTTTTTTTTTTTATTTTCATTGTCATACCAAAACTTATCGTTGTTCTTAACGTTGTATTATTTGAAGTTTGTCTGAAACAACAACAAATAAGAAAAATTAAATAAAAAAAAAAGAAATTTTATAAACGTCAAAAGCAGCATTTTTCATTCAATTCGACTCGTATCGGAAGTGTTATGTCATACAACATGGCAATTATGTGACTTGAGTACACAACTATAATCGTTAATATGAAGTTCAAATTAATATTACCAGAATAATAATAAGAAATTTTAATTAAATTTTCAACACGAATGCCAGTGGCATACATACAAATCGTATTAAAGTTAATCGTGTTAATGAACTTTTAAAAATAACAACAATAAAACTAATTCAACGATAATAAATAAATTTAAATAGGTTATTTATCGTTGGATGGGCTTAAGGCGAACTTTTGTAAAAACAAAAGTAATTTCATTAAACTGCTTCAAATTCTTAAGATTACAATTTATAAAAATTTTATTTTGGGTATTGTTTTCATGGCTAAATAAAACATTTTACTTCTAGACATATTTGATGATATAAATTTAACCTTAAAGCTTTATGGACAAATAAATTGTACAAAGCCAACTTATATTAAAAACGTTGATGGGAAATATTAGAATTTTATTTTTTTAAATTTATAACACATTTCATAATCTATCTGAGTATTTAATACGCTTTTGAAAACCATATTAAAAATTACACTTAATGAGTGTACATTTTATAAAATAACATGTGTTCATAGTTTGTTTTTAAATAATCGTGGTTAAATCCCCAAGAAAACCACAATTTATTTCTTTGTAGCGGCAACAACGAATGACTAAAAGTAGGCCAGTATAAAAATGTAATATAAACATAAAACGTTAAAATAAAAAAACAATAATTGTGTTTGCAAGTTTTCAACTCTTTAAAGATAATTTTAAATTATTAAGGCGTGTCCACATTAAATAAAACCTATAGTATGTATAATAGTGACAATAAATATCATTTAAATCAAATACACCACAGAGTATTCGATAATTAGTCAATAATTGTACATCACCGAGTACTTATTCCACGAAATATCAATTTTTTGAAAACCCTTCTGTGTGTTGGTAAAAAAAACTCGCATAATAGACTTCAACAACTTCCCTATCGAATGAATTTCTTACAGGAAATAAAATTTGGTGAATGAAAGGAACAAGAAATATCAGACTTATCAGATTTTGAGGCTAATTGCAATCGTTGTATAGCATGTAGATTTCTGTTGCGCTGATCTGTATTTAGTTCCTTCGACCAAAGCCCGCCTTTTGTGGACTATTGCTTCTTTAAGACAGTTGTTGGCAGTATAGTTTCGAATTAAGAGAATTGGTTGTAAGAGCGGAATGATTAGTAGATAGGGCATTAACATCCTAAACAAGCACACTGTGAATCCTATCCGAATATCAATTTAGTTTGGCCACCAATTGCATCCACTCAGTGAAATTCGATCGCAAAGTTTTTGGAGAAATTGTTGATTTGATTTACTAATTTTATTGCAATTTACCAGATCTGTATGGCACCTGTACTGTATATATTCAGTTCTATACAAAAGTTAGAAAATAGTTTAGCCTAGCATACATGAGTATTTTTTCTTTATTTAAATAATTGTTTGACAAATAGGCGGCACATTGTAAGGATCCTATGCCTTACTTAGTTTTCCCCTTGATCAAAGAAAAACTGTACAGAGATTGAATACTTTCTCTTTGCTGATATCCATATTTGACAAGTTACCAAAGTGAGCAGAAGCAACGACAACAAAATGTTAATTAATTTATTTACTATGAAATCATATATTTCGCATTCCAATCGGACACGAGTCAAGGTACTGTTGTCAGTCCTTTATTTAAACAATAATTAAATTTTTTTTACCAAATTAAAGCCTACATTTTAAAATTTTAAATTTTTTCTACATACAAAAAGACTATACATATTCACAAATTCAGTGATAAAATGTTTCTATCAAAAAAAGAAAAATTATTTTAACAATCAATTCTTTAAACTAAATGCAATTATGTATTTTAACAACATACATGTAAACAAATAAATAATTAAGTTATTATCAAAAATAAAATGTAACCTTAAATAAATTATAACAATTAAAATTTATTACAAAAATATAAATAATTAAAAATAAAAAAAAATTGCAAACAATAAATGAATGCCTAAAGCTCCATCCATCACATTGCTTCGAAATGGTTTGTTAAAATACGGAAAAAAATACGAGAGAGAGAAAGTAAAAAACACAATTCAACATTATTTTCATGTTGAATGAAAAAAAACATAGTTTTTATTAAAAATGTTTTTCTTTTCTTTCTTTGACTACTTTTTTTAATGTAGAATGTTAAATTAAAAGCGCCTAAAAGCGAGCACTGATTTGCAGTTTCCTACAGCAGCGTTGGATATGCAACACATACAGCTACAGATGCAAATGAAACGAAATTGCCAAAGCAATACAATGCTTACAAATATTGAAATATGTATGGCAATTAAATCTGAAAGGAGATCGTTTTTTTTTTTTTTTAATTTAAAATTTAATTTTAAAATTGCAATAATTTTATACTTATTTACATCATTTTTGTTATAGTATACATACAAAGGTAGTTATAAAATAAACAATATACACTGTATTAATTAATTAATTTATTTATTTCAAAAATTATTTCTTTTTAATTAATTAATTCAACTAATTCATTTAAACGTAAAATTAATCCAATTAGAATATTAAATAAATAAATTTATTTAAGGATGTTATCAATTGAGTTGTGGAATTATATAATTTCATAATAAAAACAGCTGTCGTAATTAATTTCATTTTTGTTTTTAACAAAAATAATTAATTCAATGAAAATATTTACTTGATTTTAATATAAATTTAATGGTCTCAATTAAACTTATTTTGTAATTCAATTTTCAATATAAATGTTCCAATAAATATTTAATAATAATTATTTTAAAGCCGAAAGGAATTAATTCGTTTAAAAAGCTTTAATTAAAATAATTTTTAATTAAATTTTCAAAGAGAATGTTTCAATTAATGTGATTTATTTTTTCAATATTTAAAAATAATTGTGTTAATTAATTCGATTGTAAGCATTTATAAATTTATTAGTATAATTAAATTATCATATTGATACTGCATTCAATTATCCTAATATACTATTTATTCGAATCAAATATTAAAGAATTTAAATTATTAATTTAGTAACGAAAATTTTTCGATTGAAAATTTTTTAATTCAATTTCTTGTATCTCTAATTTCAATATTAAATATTCATAATAATATTCATAACTAATATTTATTTCAATTGAATATTTTAAATTCAAAAGTAATAAATTCCATTTAAATATTAAATAAATATAAATATGTTATTATTATTCTTTCAATTTGTTGTTAATTTAATTATGATTTGCATTGAATTATTGATTGCATAAATTTCAAAAATTTTAAAATGCATTAAATATTTTAAATTTAAAAATAATTCAAAGAATTTAAATTTTAGCTACTTTAATTAATCAAAAAATAGAATTAAAAATACAATTCGAAATTATATTTGATAATAAAATGATGGTTTAATTGATACTTTATAACTGTGAATGCAATTTAAATTTTTAAATTCAACGTAAATTATATTTTAGTTTTTAATGAACTAACAATAAATATTTAATAAAAAAAATTCTAAGATGTAAAAAATGATCTTATTTCAATGCTTAAGCTAGTCAAAACAAAAGATATTTTTTGTTGGGACTCAGATTAATTTTCTAAGATATTTTATATCCTATCAAAGTATGAGTATATGTTATACAACAAAAATGTCTATTGTAATTCAGTATTTTTTCAATATTTTATATAATTGTGTAAGCGATTCAATATCAATAACATTTTAATTTTTTTTTTTTAATTCAAAAAAGTATTTTACATTATAAATGATAAAGAAACTAATATTTTTATCCAAATTTTAAACATTTAAATGAAAACCTGTATTATTATTGCAAAGAAAAAATGATATTTTATTTTTTCATAACTAATATTAGGGTTTTTTTTTAGTTTTTATTTAATTTTAATATTAATTATTAAATTGTTATTGTTGGTAAAAAATAATTTTTCCTTTAAAACTTCAATACTTTTAAAATTTGTGTAGTTCATACCTTTGGAAACATCATAGCCAAAGTGTAAACAAAACTTTAAATATTAAAATAATTTCATATAAATATGTACATATGTACATATGTATATAGCAATATATTGTGTATACATATATATTTTTTATTCCCAAATATTTAAGTACGCACAAAAAACTTTGTATTCACAACCTTTACATCATTTTCTTTTTTTTTCTATTTAATCAAACCACATGCTAATTCTAATTGACAATTGATAAAAGTAAATCTTGTTAAAATATTCACTGCTAATCCCATAACAAAAGCTAAAATGCATTCACAATGATTCCAACATTATATAAACCAAAATAGTAGTTGTCACAATCAACATTCATTAAATACAATATTCAAAGGGAAAAAAACCTAAATTAAAATGTGATGTTAGAAATTACAATAAAAAATTTAATTCACAAGTAAAAATAAAAATAAATTGTATGCAAATTATTATTAAAACAAAAATAAAAGATACTTTATTTTTGATTACTAAACTAATGTTAATGTAATATTTTTATTTAAATTAATTCAAAATATTCTTTACAGGCAATTCAAATGATTTTATTTTATTCTAAAACACTTTTTCTTTAAACTAGTGAAAAAAAATATATTTTTATTAATAAAAATTCTAGTATTTAAATCTTATGTAAATGCTGTGTGAAATAGTTAATTTTTTGTTTAAATACAAAGAATTTTTATAAAGCATTTTGATTGAGAAATTATGTAAATAAATTATAGGGAAAGTCTAATATTGTATAAATAAAAGGTGTTCTTCCCTATTAAAACAAAAAAAAAACGAATACAAAAATATTTAAATTAAATAAGAAAAATTATCAAGTATTGAAATTTATTATTTTAAGTTTAGTTTTGAGCTCCCAATGGTACACAACAGCCGTGAACAACCAAAAGGAACTTTCAGTTACCAGGTTATACATTTTAAATTGACTGACCATATTAGGCGTAATATCCAATAGCAACAACCAGATTCAAATTTATAAAAATTACGAATATTTAATCTCTATCGTGCAAGATCTGATTAAAATTTTATGGGAATATCCTTACCGGTCTTGCTTCCTGATTACATATCTTGAATATAGATCTTTTGCAGTAAATATTATAAACAATATAATGGCAACGTTCTAAGGCAATTCTAAAGCAAATTGACAAACATTTTAGAGTTTGAAAGCAAATGCTTTTAATGGCTCTTCGCTAGTATGGGTCTAACCCATGATAGCTGCTTTGGAATCATAACGAATCTTTTCTTTTTCGTCCTATTATAAAGAAAATACAACAGATTCTCTTTGATTACCATAATCAAATTCTTTACGTTTATATAGGATAATTATTACGAAGTGTTGTTTGTGAACGTGCAAATGCTTGGAAATAACAAAAAAAAAAAAGAGCAGAATATAACTCATTTATCGGTACAAGAAAACTGTCGATTATAAGCAATATTTGAGTTTATATAGTAACTCCATCTTTTGATCTTAATAACTGATAATGCTGTTATATAGATCACCTTTTCCTTTTTATAATACTTGATAATTTATCTACTCAAAAGATCAATTAATAAATTTAGATTAATTAATAAACCTTTATATATACACACAATATCTAATGAATAAAAAGAAAATATAATTATTAAATCAATAATACTTATAAACAAAACTAAACTAACAAGCACAATAATTAATTTCAATTGAACACAACAAAGAAAAAATAGACAAAATATCATAATTAAAAAGTTTCATTGCATTGTAAGAATTATTAACTTTTTTATAATTTAAGTAAACAAAACGAAAATTTCAGAAACCAGTATTCGCGAAGCTTAATGTTCAATAATATCTAAAGAGAAGTGTTAAATTATTACGAGAAAATGTTGCTTAAATGAATGTTTTTTAATTTTAAAAGTTGAATTAACGCTAAAAAAAATATTTTATGTTTAAAAACGTACTTTTCTAACATCTGCATACTTTTTTATTCTCTTCCGTAAATGGACAGCAATTTGATTAATTTATTTAAGTTTTGTTAATGAGTTTTCGATTCTTTTGAAAGAGAAAAGCAATCATTTCGAAACTCAAATAGTTCAAACTTTTATGGGAAAAATTCACGATATTGATGGTTTTTAACTTCAATAACGATTTAAATATATATATACAGCACATTTAAGCACTAAGAAAGCGTTTATAAGCAAAAAGTCCAAAAATTGATTTTTGTGAAATACTAACGTTTTTAAGCCCTAGTTGACAGGCATTTATTAATAACAATGATTGTCGTACAACGACTTTATTCTCTATATGCATTCAATTATTTCTATTCCTAGATTAGATAAAACGGCTAAAGGAAAACAATCATTCCATCGTTGTCGTACGAAAACATTTGACGTGGCACCCTACATTGTACTGCATGTCGTGCGAAAACGTACTGATTAGTGCTCAATGTATTTAAATGATTTCCCTAAAGTACTCAATGGTATATCAATGACCATTAAGTTCGAAAAAAATAATTTTTTCTCGCATAACAAACGTGGTTTTAAACTTGACTTCTCATTTAATAAAGATTTATACACTTTTGTATTTAATATACAATATTTATTGCTCTTGTTACTGTTTATATTAAAAACGATTAGTTTAACAGTGAGCAATATTTTTAGAAACACTAGTTTTTTTCCCCCTTTTTAAAGGATTCAAGGATATCTTACAAATACTGGTTTTAAATACTATTGAAATATGTTGACTCCTAAAAAGTTCTACATATTTTTTTTTACTTTCCCAATAGAACGTTGTTTATTTTATTATTATTCATTCGATTTTACATTGAAATGTAAAGAAGCAAGATTTGTTAAGTGTAATGCCAATATAATATATGCAATAACCATATCAAAATTTTTAAGCTCCAATCCAAAAGGCAATACTAAAAAAATGTTGAGATGATAACTAAAGAAAACTCAAAGCGTTTCTTTAGTTGTATATGGTTTCTTTACAACATTATCGTATTTACAATATACATATATCTATGTATGTATGTATGTATATACTATACATACATGCATATGTATGTATATTTGAATTGTAAGTGTTCATACATGAATATAATTTTCCTTTTAAACAAAATCAAAAATTCAGCAATAAAAAATAAGAAAATCCCACAGATAAATGATAAAGAAAAGAATACAAATAAATTCAATAAATACAAAATATACATACATACATAGTTACGAAAAAATATTTACATATACAATACATACAAACATGTATAAAGAAATACAAATAATATGCAAGAAAAAAAAAACAAAACAAAAAATAACATACAACGTTTATATATCTGAAGAAAAAGCAATAATAGTATTTCAAAATGAAAGCGAGATGAAGAAAAAATTGAATAAAAAAAAATGAAAAAGAAAAATAAATAAATTATAAAAATAATAAGGACAAAAAACATTTTTATTATATATATTTTAAATATATTAAAAATAAAACAAAAGAAAAAACATACAAAGAAATTAGCCCGTATTTAGCATTATTTATATTAAAAAAAATATTTAAAGAATCTTTCGTAATAAATTGTTAATAAAAAAAAAAAAAACAAACAAACAACATAAACGATTAAGTTAAATCAATAAAAAAAAAAAAAAACAAACAAACAACATAAACGATTAAGTTAAATCAATAAAAAAAAATTAAAAATTAGCAAAAATAAATACAAAAACATTTAAAATTTAATATTTAACGAAAATGAAAATGAAAAAAAGATAAATTTATATCAATGTGCAATTTAAATTGTTTACCTTTATAAAGCAAACAAAAAAAAAAAAAACAAAGGAAAACAATCATTCCATCGTTGTCGTACGAAAACATTTGACGTGGCACCCTACATTGTACTGCATGTCGTGCGAAAACGTACTGATTAGTGCTCAATGTATTTAAATGATTTCCCTAAAGTACTCAATGGTATATCAATGACCATTAAGTTCGAAAAAAATATTTTATGTTTAAAAACGTACTTTTCTAACATCTGCATACTTTTTTATTCTCTTCCGTAAATGGACAGCAATTTGATTTATTTAAGTTTTGTTAATGAGTTTTCGATTCTTTTGAAAGAGAAAAGCAATCATTTCGAAACTCAAATAGTTCAAACTTTTATGGGAAAAATTCACGATATTGATGGTTTTTAACTTCAATAACGATATATATATACAGCACATTTAAGCACTAAGAAAGCGTTTATAATGTAAGACCTTAGCAAAAAGTCCAAAAATTGATTTTTTTTAAGCCCTAGTTGACAGGCATTTATTAATAACAATGATTGTCGTACAACGACTTTATTCTCTATATGCATTCAATTATTTCTATTCCTAGATTAGATAAAACGGCTAAAGGAAAACAATCATTCCATCGTTGTCGTACGAAAACATTTGACGTGGCACCCTACATTGTACTGCATGTCGTGCGAAAACGTACTGATTAGTGCTCAATGTATTTAAATGATTTCCCTAAAGTACTCAATGGTATATCAATGACCATTAAGTTCGAAAAAAATATTTTATGTTTAAAAACGTACTTTTCTAACATCTGCTTACTTTTTTATTCTCTTCCGTAAATGGACAGCAATTTGATTAATTTATTTAAGTTTTGTTTTAATGAGTTTTCGATTCTTTTGAAAGAGAAAAGCAATCATTTCGGAACTCAAATAGTTCAAACTTTTATCGGAAAAATTCACGATATTGATGGTTTTTAACTTCAACAACGATATACATATACAGCACATTTAAGCACTAAGAAAGCGTTTATAAGCAAAAAGTCCAAAAATTGATTTTTTTTAAGCCCTAGTTGACAGGCATTTATTAATAACAATGATTGTCGTACAACGACTTTATTCTCTATATGCATTCAATTATTTCTATTCCTAGATTAGATAAAACGGCTAAAGGAAAACAATCATTCCATCGTTGTCGTACGAAAACATTTGACGTGGCACCCTACATTGTACTAAATGTCGTGCGAAAACGTACTGATTAGTGCTCAATGTATTTAAATGATTTCCCTAAAGTACTCAATGGTATATCAATGACCATTAAGTTCGAAAAAAATATTTTATGTTTAAAAACGTACTTTTCTAACATCTGCTTACTTTTTTATTCTCTTCCGTAAATGGACAGCAATTTGATTAATTTATTTAAGTTTTGTTTTAATGAGTTTTCGATTCTTTTGAAAGAGAAAAGCAATCATTTCGGAACTCAAATAGTTCAAACTTTTATCGGAAAAATTCACGATATTGATGGTTTTTAACTTCAACAACGATATACATATACAGCACATTTAAGCACTAAGAAAGCGTTTATAAGCAAAAAGTCCAAAAATTGATTTTTTTTAAGCCCTAGTTGACAGGCATTTATTAATAACAATGATTGTCGTACAACGACTTTATTCTCTATATGCATTCAATTATTTCTATTCCTAGATTAGATAAAACGGCTAAAGGAAAACAATCATTCCATCGTTGTCGTACGAAAACATTTGACGTGGCACCCTACATTGTACTGCATGTCGTGCGAAAACGTACTGAATAGTGCTCAATGTATTTAAATGATTTCCCTAAAGTACTCAATGGTATATCAATGACCGTTAAGTTCGAAAAAATTATTTTTTTCTCGCATAACAAACGTGGTTTTAAACTTGACTTCTCATTTAATAAAGATTTATACACTTTTGTATTTAATATACAATATTTATTGCTCTTGTTACTGTTTATATTAAAAACGATTAGTTTAACAGTGAGCAATATTTTTAGAAACACTAGTTTTTTTCCCCCTTTTTAAAGGATTCAAGGATATCTTACAAATACTGGTTTTAAATACTATTGAAATATGTTGACTCCTAAAAAGTTCTACATATTTTTTATTACTTTCCCAATAGAACGTTGTTTATTTTATTATTATTCATTCGATTTTACATTGAAATGTAAAGAAGCAAGATTTGTTAAGTGTAATGCCAATATAATATATGCAATAACCATATCAAAATTTTTAAGCTCCAATCCAAAAGGCAATACTAAAAAAAATGTTGAGATGATAACTAAAGAAAACTCAAAGCGTTTCTTTAGTTGTATATGGTTTCTTTACAACATTATCGTATTTACAATATACATATATCTATGTATGTATGTATGTATATACTATACATACATGCATATGCATGTATATTTGAATTGTAAGTGTTCATACATGAATATAATTTTCCTTTTAAACAAAATCAAAAATTCAGCAATAAAAAATAAGAAAATCCCACAGATAAATGATAAAGAAAAGAATACAAATAAATTCAATAAATACAAAATATACATACATACATAGTTACGAAAAAATATTTACATATACAATACATACAAACATGTATAAAGAAATACAAATAATATGCAAGAAAAAAAAACAAAACAAAAAATAACATACAACGTTTATATATCTGAAGAAAAAGCAATAATAGTATTTCAAAATGAAAGCGAGATGAAGAAAAAATTGAATAAAAAAAATGAAAAAGAAAAATAAATAAATTATAAAAATAATAAGGACAAAAAACATTTTTATTATATATATTTTAAATATATTAAAAATAAAACAAAAGAAAAAACATACAAAGAAATTAGCCCGTATTTAGCATTATTTATATTAAAAAAAATATTTAAAGAATCTTTCGTAATAAATTGTTAATAAAAAAAAAACAAACAAACAACATAAACGATTAAGTTAAATCAATAAAAAAAAATTAAAAATTAGCAAAAATAAATACAAAAACATTTAAAATTTAATATTTAACGAAAATGAAAATGAAAAAAAGATAAATTTATATCAATGTGCAATTTAAATTGTTTACCTTTATAAAGCAAACAAAAAAAAGGAAAATAACAACAAATTATCACTTACAATATTACACCAATGAAAACTTACTAAACTAACAATGAAACGAAAAGAAAAAAGAAAAATAATTCGAACATACATATTAATGCAATATTTAAAACTTTATCTACAAATAAAACTTAAATATAAAAATATTTATGAAGCAAATAATTGATTATACATAGTAAAATAATGAAATAACATGTAATAAAGTGCAGCACATACAATATTTAAACTTTTAACAAGGAAATAAATAAATACATAACTGTCTTGTACTTCTGCCCACAAATCATACCACACTCCTCTTAAAATACAAAACAAAAAACGTAAAACAATAAAAAAATAAAGAAAACAATCACATACCGCAGTAACAAGAACTAAAAATCAAAAGACGTAAAACAAATTTAAAAGAAGATTTTGCATTCAAAGAAAATCAATTTTTAATCAGCTCTCTCTGGATAACAATAGATTTCAGGCGATCGCAGATATGCAATTGATAAATCTTTAATTTTTAAATCCAAAATAATTCCAATATTTTGCAAAATTCAAGCCACTCGATGGCTAACCTAAACAATTTCTTTTTCAAAATAATATAAATTAACAATTACTTTTCGCATCCGATCGATCTATACATCACTTGAATATAAAAATGCCCAATTTTCTTTGAATGTAAAAAATTTATAAAAAAAAAAAAATAAATAAAAAATTATTTAATAAAAAGAAAACAAATAAAAATACTCATTAATTGTTAAACATTTAAAATTAATTATCTAAAATATATGAATATAAAAAACAAATAAATTTAAAGAAAATTATAATAAAAACCAAAAATTATAAAAAATATGTTAAACTATATATGTATATTATAAAAATTATTAAAAATAATAACAAAAAAAAATCTTATATATTTTCTCTTTCCTTAGCAAAAGTTATTAAAATATTAAAAATAACAAAAAAAAAATTAAATATTAAATATTATAAATAAAAAAAAAAATAAAAACAGTACATTAGTTATTTATTAAATTACAAAGTTAAGTGTTAGAATTACAAAACATTAAAAAAAAAAATTTTGAAAAACCAAAAAAAAAATGCGTAAAAATTAAAAAATAATAAGAATAATAAAAATAACAATTTATATTAATTACATTAGTATTTCCTTTTTTATTTGGATTGATTAAATATATACATATATATATACATAATTAATAATTGGTCTAAAAAATAAAAAATAATTTCAAAATACTTAATTGATAATGAAATAAAAATTATTAAATAAAAAAAGGAAAAAAAAAAACAAAATCAAATTTTAGTAGTTTTCATTACAAATTTAATTAAAAACAATCATATATTTATTATATACAGCACAACGTAATGGAAATAAAATCCCAAAGGTAAATAAATAAGGATAAAAATAGAATAGATGAGACAAAACACTTTCATTTTCAACTTTCGGGTTATACTCGTAATACATATTTAAATGTAATATTTCTCTATTTAAAGATTTCTAATAAGTTTATAAATTTTTTCCTTTCTATATTAGGAAGGTACATTATCAGTCTGGAATCGCGATGCCTCTGATTTCTCCAGTACGACACGTATCCGAGATACACTACGTAGGATATTAAATTTACCTATGAACGTGCCAATGGAGTATAAGATACACTGTGATAGCCTTAAATATGTAGCAATGTAAGTATATTTATTACAATTAATTTTCATTTCTTTGAAATAAACCGTGATAGGTAAATAACTAACTTTTCTTTAAAAATATTAGTATGAGAAAAAGAATCTATTTAATATTTTTTTGTAAAGAAATTGACGGTTTGATTAGTGTCATTAGCATTTAATTTAAGGTTTTAGATTAATGTTTAGGAAACAATGAGACTAGATTATGATTAGTTCACTAATTGTGTGTTTCGATAACGAATTCACTTGACGTTGTCATAGGTACCTTGCTTTTTATCAGTTGTTATCATATGGTTTAGGAATAGTTCGATTTTGTTGATATAGCAAAGCCTTTCCGAGAGCTATTAACTCCTCGTGTAGAACTTTAAATGAAACATCTTTATTTACATTACTATTCATGACATTTCACCCACTATTTGCATTTTGTAAAATGCATAAATACCTTGTTGCCATCAAAAATAGTTTAATTTGCACTCCCCATACTAGATTCGAATATATGTATGTGTACACATAAGAATCTATGAACAATTATTGTATCAGAATCATAAACTCTGCTCACATTTTATGTCTACTACATAGGATTACATACATAATTGGTCATTAGAACCCATCAGTCGGGATTATTGACCTAGTTTCTCACACCACTTATGTTGTGTGTGTTAATTTTATACATGAGTAACGGGACCTACAGTTTAAAGTCGACTCCGAACGACAGATTTTATGAGAAACTTTTCATGGCAATCTTATTTACGCTCAGAGTAAATACTGGCCTGGGACTCGAACTCTGGCTTTTACGTCTAACAAGCCAACACACTACCTACTAGAGCACGGCGACTTCACATAGGATTTCTGCGTTTATTAAAGATTAATGTATTTCCTATTTTCGCATTTTAATCTTAAAACAACTTCGTAATAAGCAATCTCAAAATTATCAGAGCTAGATTTTTAGTTTATGATTTTAACGTTGCCTATTGTGATTCAATCGCAATCATGCCTAAACACTCTCATTCTCACTTTTGCCTTAAAGTAATTGTCATTAAGTAGACAAAAGATCAAGAATATTTCCAGAAAACCAAGAACTTTAATTTATTTTCGACATTTTTGTGAATACTTCGAAAATAAATGAAATAGACATTACGTGTGTAAAAGCATAGACAAAGAACCGACGTTTACTTCAATTTAAATAAGGGATATACAGTGAGCGTCAAAAGAAAGTGTACATAAAAAAACTATTCATTATTAAATTATCGTTATTTGTATTTTAAAATTGTTACATTGCCAGTTCGTAATACTGTGAAATTTATTCGCGCACTCTCCTTACAAGTGGTAAAAGTTGAATTTGTTGATTGTTAGAATTTTATCCATATTAGACACTTTCTTTTGATACTCTCTGTATGTATGACAACAGTTTGTTTAAGGCACATCAACTCTATACATTACCAAGAAAAACTATCTATTTTAAAAATGTAGTTTTATTTATAAAGAATTTTATGTTATGCGCTCTTTTTTAATAAACATTTGTTTTTTTTTCATTTTCTCTTTCCAGTAATAAAGGTCCTGCCACAAAAAGCTGAAACTCAGTGAATTTGTGTCAAAGCAATGCAAAACAAACAAATAAAACAGAAACTACAAAACAATATCAACCGATATAATAAAAAAAAATATGATATTTATCCCAAAAACAAATAAAAAAAAATCAAATTTGTAAAAAAAAAAACAACACAAAGTTACAATAACAAACAATAAAACAAATACAAAAAAAAATAAAGAAATACACCAACAGTTCTTTAAATAAACAGAAACAAAACTTAATTACAAAAAAAAAAACAATTCTCTTTTTATTTATAAATAAAGAAAAGGAAAACAAATGAAATTCTGAAAGGTAATATTTAGAGTCGTTTTTGTGAAAAAGTCTGCCAGCGTAAGAGATCTTACCTTAAATAGAAATACTTTAGAAAAATTTCCAATTTATTTTTTTGCTTTTTTTTTAATAAATGAACACTTTCAAATAATAACTATATTTTAGACAGAAAGATATTGTCTTACAAGATTCAATTCAGTTAGGAAAGTTTTAAAGGACCCACTGTTTGGATCAAAATTAATTCCCCATTTTGCGAATGAAAAACACACTTGATTTATTAAAGTTATACCGCTTTAAATAATTTTAATTTTTTATTTATAGTCCAAAAAATGTACAATATATTGTATATATATACGACTTTTTCTCTTTTGTTCTAATTGTTCAATGTAAAATTAATAATAAAACGTATTTATAAATATAAACACCAGATTTTGTTTAATGAGCTTTTTTTTTTCTTAATTCTATATATTAAAAGTAATCTAGTGCTACTTTACAAAAAACAACAATGACAAACAAAATGACGGACTTAGTAATTACAACTATTGATAGCTTATTGTTTTCAGAAGAGACACTAAATGAATAATTGTATTTAGAATATAATTTTAAAAATTTGTTTTCACTTATATTGTACGTTCAGATTAATAATACGGAAAATATATAAATTAAAAAAAAGGGAGACGGAAATGATGATCTATTTATCCTGAAATAAAGTTAAATCAAAGAGATAAACGTTTGAGACCAAACAGTCGCCCTCCTACAATACAAAAGTTATGGTTAAAAAAAAAGAAATGAACGAAAAAAGAAAATGGATCACAACACTTACACCGGGAGTTATGCCGACTAAGGCATCAGCATGTCCATAAAATTCTTCTTTTAAGGAAATAACAATAGTTTGTAGATTTGTTGTATGGTCGCGTATATAGGAAGCTACTTTACCAATATTTGTGTTGTCAAGAGCGGCATCAATTTCATCAAGAACGAAGAAAGGAGCAGGTTGAAAACTTTCCGTAGTAGAAAAAAGGAAGGTAGGATTTATTGTTATGGAGATATTTAAAAACACAAACTGCATTTGCCATAAGAATAACAAACTTAAATCCCCCAATCAAATAGTTTCTAACACTGCTTAAGAAATATTAATCAAAATATTTGGAACGTGATTCACTTAGTGGTCAATAGTTGTTCTTTCTTTTTATATGAAATGCATTCCTAATCATTGCATTTTTTAGTTCAAATACATACGTTCATTCAGTTGTAAAAATAATCAAAAGGACTAGTTCCTATTTGTTATTTAAAAAAATTTTATGGAAATTCAACAATTAAATTATGGGGCGCTACCAAGTACCCCAAGTTTATTAGACCGCAATGCAAAAAACTTGTATTGCGAATTCATTTACACAATAAAAACACAGTAGTAAAGTTTTGAAAAATTGGAAAACTATCTGAGCTAATAGATCTCACAGTTCTACGTTAACCTTAAAACGGTACAAGGACCATTTTAATATTTCTCTACTACGTTGGCTAGCTTAATCAGTTAAAATTAACCAATCAAATCAATCTTAACAATAAATTTACTTTGCAAGAGCTCATCCCCTACTTTTTTTAATAAGCTTAAGATTGCAAATATGTACTACATTCCAGTTTCAGTTTAGTACCAATACTATAAAAAAAATTATTCTGAAAATTTTCTACACCTTGCTTAGGAAAACAGTTTGCTAAACCAAATTATGCAATAAATATGTAATAAAATAATTTGATTTATCTACTCACCTGTGTATAGAGAATAATAAGGCTAAGGCAGCAATAGTCTTTTCACCGCCACTTAAATTACTCATCGGCTGGAAACGTTTGCCCGGCGCTACACAATTATAATTAATACCATCCAAATAAGGTTCTTCTGGGTTATCAGGACCCAAATAAGCCTGAGCAGCTTCGTTGCGAGCCAATTTTTTATAAATTGCATCAATAGCATCCGAAATGTGAGTACTGCACTGAATAAACTTTTCAGCACGTTCGTTTTTGACACGTTCAAAAGCTGCTTTAGCTTTTTTCGCCTTACGGCGAGCCAATTCGAATTCTTCGTTAGTCGATTGCACTTTTTCCGTAACACGATCTAATTTTTGCATGGCTTTAAGATTCGGTGTCTGTATACGTTCTATAACATCCAATTTTGCCTGTAAATCTTTCTGTAAGTGGTCGTTCATTTTCTTAAAAGCACTATCATCTTTAAGTTTACACAAATCGCGTGGTAAACTGGAATAATCCACTTCGATTCTGAAATAAGCGTAATCCTTTAAGAATAAAGTATTAAATAAGAATTTTAAAATCTTAGACTTACAAATTTTCCTTTTCTAAAATTAAGGAAGTTGAAGATGCACTTGCTGCTGCCGTGTCTGAATCGCCTTGACTCACACAGTCGTCTAATGATCCTTTAAGCAAAGGTATTGCTATGCAATCCATCTATTTTGTTGAAAGTCAGATATAAAAATATATTTTAAGTCGTTATACACTAAAGTCGTTTTGGTAACTTACTTTGGCTTGTAGTAAAATATTGTGACGTTCATTTTTCTTAGTTTCAATTTTGGCTTCAATCGACGATAGCTGCGAACCAAGATTGTGTATTTCTTTAGCCACATTGGCAACTTCTTTGCGTGCTTTCGATATATCTTCTTCCATTTCATCGACTAATTGTTTTTTCGCTTGTTTTTCTTGTTTAAACTTTTCCATTTTTTCTTTGTCCTCATCAATTTCCTTTAAATATCGTTTTTCTGCTGCCCTTAAGCCTTCCAAAGCATCTTCTTCATCCTGTACACAGCGTTCCCATCGTTCAAGATTCTCTTTAAAAATAAGTCGAAAGAAAAATTTAAAATTATTTATTTGTTGTTTTTTTTTTTAATTAGACTCACTTTTGGTATCCTTTTGTTTCTCAAAATCCAACTGTGTGTTAATGGCGTCAATTTGCTGTTCAAACTCGGCTCGTTTACGTGCTCTCTCTTGTTGCATAACTAATTCTCGTTCCTCATACTGACGTATATTTTTGCAATTTAGGCGACGACAGAAAGCAGCGAAAACCTTATCCTCGACATTGTTCATGTTTTCTTTAATTTCTTGTATGTATTCATCACGTTTCTCCATACGAGCTTCAATTTTGGAAATTTTAGGCTGAAGAAAAAAACCGGTCAATTGATTTAACGTCATTGGAAAAACATTACCAAGCTTACCCCGAATTCATCCAATTGCTCTTGTACCTGTCGGAGTTGGGAATCGAATTGTTGTATTGATTTTTTCGACGATTCCAAATCTACCATACTGTATTTTAAACGATTTTCTAATCCCTTAATTTGTGATTCCACAGTTGCCAATTCACTTTGTTTTCTCGACTTTTTCACAAGTTCCTTAAGCTCTTCACTTAAACGATCTTTTTGGGATTTAAGTTGTGCCATGTGTTTTTCGTCCCACCGTTTGGCTTTGCGAGCCAAATCGTGACTACCGCCAGATATGAGACCTGATTTCTGGTAAAATGTACCATCGAGTGCCAAAGCATCATAACGGGAACGGTCCAATTCATATGCCACTTTCATAGCATCTTCAGGAGTCTCGCAAACTAATGCATTACCAGTAGCAAAGAGAACAGCACGTTCGATTTCTTTTGGCTCAAATTTAAGGACGTCAAACACCAACTTCACATTTCGCGGTTCGCTTATATTTCTGAAAATTCAATTAAAATAAAGTTATTGCAAAACCTCTAAAGCATTAAGTTTACCTTAAACGTTCTTTTAACGGTTTGACTTGTAAGTAATCCAAGGGCAAAAATGTTTCTACTTCCAACATTTGTTCTTTCAATATCTGAAAAATAAGCACATTTTTGTCATAAAATTCAATACGTTTCTTGACACCTTTCTCCAAAAGAAATACAGAAACGAACTCAAATGCCACATATGTATGTACATTACAATTTTGTAGTCAATTGGATATCAAACATAAAGAAATAAAGAAATTTTTCTGTGTACCTGAATGCATTGTCGGGCTGTTTTTTCCGTATCTACAATAATGGCCTCCATAAATTTACCCAAGACTTTAGTAACAGCCACATTATAACGTTTATGTGTGGGTTGACACATGTTAATCATCCGATCGTACTAAAACAAAATTAAAACAAGTTTTAATTATTAAAAATCTTATTAGGCAAATTCTAAAATTATAAAACTTACCACACCCGGCACTTGTTTTTTAAATAATTCTACAACTTCTTGTTTCTTTTTTCGTCTGGCATCTTCATGTTTATCACTACGTGCATCACCTAGCTGATCCCGGACGTTTTCTAATTCCCTTTGTATTTCGGCAATTTTCTCTTTAGAACATCCAACATCACGTTTGAGCTCATCCTTTATTCGATTCTGTTCTTCTAAGGCAGCTTGTGAAGATTTGATATGATCCATTAGTTTATCGCGACGTTTAACGGCTTCCTCACGTTGTAAGGTGAGTTTTTTGAAAGCCTCTTCTACCGAAGCTCTGCGATTTGTTTCACCGTCCAATAAATCTTGATCAGATTTTTGTTCTCGATTTACCGAATCCAATTGTGAGCGATATTGTGTGGCAGTAGATTCCGCTTCTTGTTTTAAACGGTCGTATTCTTGTACCAGGCCCTCTTCCATGTGCACACTTTTTCCTCTTTTTTGCGATTCATTTTCGATCTCATCTTCAAAACGTTTTTTCATTTGTTCCACTTCGCTTAATTGTTTTTCTAGCTTGCGAATGTCCTGTTGATGGGCGTTGTCGGCCTCCCGTGCTGTTTCTAATGTTTTGGCCAACGATTTGAGTTTTTTCTGACAGTGAGCCACCTTTTCTTTAGCCTTTATATAGAGAGGATGCTTTTTATTCATTTGTGTTTCGAATTCTCGGGTTTCTTGATCAATTTTAGCCATTTCACGATTAAGTTTGCCAGCCTCCTTTTTCTTTTCTTTGAGAATTTCATCGGCTTCTTCCTTGCGTTTTTCGACTTCTTTTATTTCATTTTGTTTCGTTTCTAGATCGTCACTAAGTTTTTGTATATCCTTTTCAACGTGATACAAACGAAATATTTGATATTCAACTTGTTTTTCATTCTGTAAAAAGAATATGAAATTATTTCTTATTTTATATCTTTTCTAAATATAGACTTACATATTCCTTTTTAAGTCTGGCATAACGATCAGCTTCCATTTTTTCATGTTTAGCTTCCTTACGTTCGGCAGCAATTCCTTTTTTCTTTTGATACGTAAATTGAGTTTCCTCCTCGGCCAGTATCATTTCATGTTTCAGGCGGTTATATTCTTCTTTTAAAGCTCCCGAACTGAAATGTATTTAATTTATAATTATTGACGTCACAATTGTGTTTTTTTTTTAATCATTTCATTCAACAGTAAGTGTGCCCAATAAGAGTTTTGAACTTGCTTACAATTACCTTCAGGGTCAACGTCCCAACTATTTTTTTTTTAACGCAAATCATTTTTAGTTGTATGTGTCTTCATTGGCTAGCTACCCATATATGCTTAACAATCAACCAACAACCCAACGTAAATACGACACAACTAACCAAAAAGCATAAAATGGCAAACAAACTTACCCGCTAATTTCTTCAAATAAAGCTGTACGTTCTTTGGGTGTTTTCATGGCAATGTTTTCCACTGCTCCTTGGAATACCAAAAAATTCTTAGCCTTAACATTGATGCCCAATTTCTCCAATTTACCCAAATAGGTATTACTGGAAACCACATCTCCGTTAATGCGGTACTCCGAGGAGCCGCCAATAACGGCACGCTGAAAATCCATTTGTTTTGTGCCAATTAAAAATTTTGCAGTGACATAACAGCTACGAGATACTGGTTTACCAATCGAGGAGCCATGAATCAAATCATTCAAACGTTTCACACGTAAACTGGTGGTCTTTTCGCCCATTACAAAACTGATAGCATCCATGAAATTGGATTTTCCTGTAATTAGAAGTGAAATATTAAAATCTCCTTTATTGTTCTCTAAACAACCGAAAATTAAACTTACCTGACCCATTGGGCCCGATAACAGCAGTAAACTGCTTTAATGGTCCCACCACGACATGCCCCCGATAGGACTTGAAATTTTCCATTTCAATGAACTGCAAAAAAGCCACTTCATTTTCTGCTGTTATTTGATCATCGGGCGTTAAAGTTTTATCGGCGTTTTCTTCGTCTGTCATTGCTTTCCAATAATTTCTGTGTGATTTTAAGACGTTTTATTATTCTCTACAGAAAATTAATCACAAAAAAAAATAACAATTTGTAAATATTTTGGCTCTACACACAAAAAAATACAAGCAAAACGACGCGCTTTTTGGAGATGACAACAATAACAAAAGAAATATCGTTATAACTATCATCACTAAAAAATTGCTGCCATATGAAAAATTGATGGAAAAAATTCATTAAATTTACACAATACTTGTCTCAGAATTGAAAAAATAAACCAATAAAAATTATACGAAAAATAATACGCAGAAATTAAACTCTTAATATTTTATTTAAAGCTTTTTTCAGTATTTTCGGTTTAAATCGCCTTACACTTTCTTAAAAAGGCAGTAGTGTGGCAACACTATAGTTCTGTTTGCCTCAATATTTATTTGCAATGCTCATGTGGATTGACAACATCAAATCAGACACAGCAGCTGTAGCTCCCGCCTATTTGTAAAGAATTTCTGAGTGGAATAAAAGCAAATAAATATGTAGATTAAAAAAAATTTAAATAAGAATGAAATGTATTCAGCGGAATTAATTAAAATTGAAATTATTCATGTGTCTATTGTGCTAAGTGAAACCCAAGTATTAATTTTTTTTGTTAACTACCTATATTATTTTTTTAAACTAAATGTTTATTGGAAACCATTTTTATTAAATGCTGTAGAGATCAACTTTTTTAATTCAAAATAATAAGTATTGTAAGTAATATTAATTATTTAATTTTAATAGCATTTGTTGTACACTTGCATGAGTTAAATAGCATTGAAAAAAAAAAAACAAATCACATTAATTCTCTACATAATTTTAAAAGATTTATAAACGTCATATATAACCTATAATGCTTTCACTAGTGTAGTGCACTGAAGAAAAATCAAAATAAAGTAAACAAAACAAACAGAATTATTGGCACACTTTCCAAACAGCTGACTGTGTATATATAAGTATTGTTGGGGCTACTTAAAACAGCCGGCCAAAATAGAATCACAACTACACAAAAATACAAACAAATAACAATATTACGTATTTATAATAATGTGGGGTTTCCTCAAGAGCAAAATCACTAACTAACTAACACCACAACGTAAGCAAGTAAGTGAGCTCTCATACGTTAAATATATTTATTTATTGTTATGGCTAGTGTTTTTGTATTTGGAAATTAGTGCATATGCGCAAAAAATTGGCAAAACAAAAAAAAACACAAACTCGCACGACCACAAGAAAATAAAATAAAAACGAGAGATCACTAACAAAAACAACAACAAATGGCATCAAAGCGCACTACTGAAATCAAGAAATGACTGACTAAAGTGTAGACAACATAAGAGAACAAAAACTTATGTGCATACATGCATACATACTATGTACATACATTGGCTTGGATGAGACGAGATAAACGGTATTCCAAAGTTGTCTTTTGTCACAAAACCCAGTACAATTTAAGACAGTGTCAGGGAACAAGCAAAAGTTTTAGTATAGCAGTCTGAGAGATTAAGAATAAAAAATCAAAATATAAAAATTATTTAAACAAATTGTTTTCTGCAAACAAATTTCAAAAACAAAACAAAAAAAAAATATTAAAATTTCTTTTACAAAAATTAGTAATTGTTGTTAATAAATTAAAAGATCAACATGGATAATGCAAAAATAAATGATTACGAGTGTCCATTAAAAAATCAACGTGACCGAATTGGTATGTGCACAAGTGGCGACAGTGACATTCCCGGCAATGTATCTGGCCTGCAAAGATTGCATCATAAAAAATTTAACAAGGTAAGTCGTCCATCAAAACGAAGTGAAATTAATTTTATCATTTCTGGGAATTATTTTACTTTTGCTTTTTTTTTTAATAGAGAGAGATCTTGTAATGGAAAGTTTCCAAAAAAAAGCAAAAAACGACGATAATTTCGTACAACGATATAAGGGTTGATTGCTTTATGCATTAGTATTGTGTTTTAGCTTTTCTTAAATCCTTTTGTTTTCATTTCCTTACCATTATGTTGGACCTAAAGTTTAAAAAAAAAAAACAATTGAATGGAAGCAACAACTACATTTGAATGGAAGGAATACTAATGCACAGTGGTTTTTAGTATGAAAAATTATTGCTATATATTCTTGCTTTTTATTCTGAATTAGATGTGTTTACGAGCGAACTTCTTATTGAGACAAAAAACTGTATAACTTGGTTTAGGTATGATGATAACCCATTGTAAGTTCCTCCTAAAAAGAGTGATTAGTAGGGGAGAGGAGGGAAAGGATATCGAAGAGATAGGAATTATTAAACTTGATCTGTTATTGCATCCTAATAAAACATTATGCCACCCACACTAATAACTTTAGATTTTAAATATTTAAAGTGTGTAGAAAATTGCCAAGTCATGAAAAACAAGCGATTATATATAGAAATATTTATTCTTCAGTTTTTGATAAGAAATTTAGAACTTTGTACGGTACTTTTATACCATGGTCCAGTTGTACTAAGCAGACCATAAAGCATGCACAGAAATCTGTGGTATAGGCATTGATTATTCTTATGTGATTAACACGTGATGTTATTTTTATTTAGCAGCTCCCACAACTACTATTACAGTTTTTCGAACCTAGACTGTTTAAAAAGCCTTAACTAAATCTCATTGTGATTTAATGCTTTCAGCTTATTAGTGTATATATACATACATATGTACATACATACATACTACATAAATGAAGGAAAAATATAAAAAAAATAACCACAAACCTTTATAAACATTTGAAAATCATACGATAAATCCAAAGTGTAAAATGACTATTAAAATATGATTAAATATTAATGTTAAATGCGCAATATTAAAATTTCAGAATTCACAGATGGGAATGGCTCATTATGTTTGTCTCTTGTTTTAGACATTGTCGAACATTGTATACATAGCGTAGCTGACCTTACGCCTATGGACGTTGGAAGTCCACAGAAGCTCAAAATGGCTTGAGCATTCCATTCTTCTTGAATTTTTCGTGGCCACTACAGTCTTAAAGATCATAATCATTCTTTACACGTTTGCTCGTTGAAATGTCTTCTAAATATCTAATATTACTCTGCTCGTTGCCCAATTAATTCTTTTTGGTCTTCAAATGGTGCTTTTGTGATACTTCAATCAGCAAATCGATTTTCTGGAAAACTATAGTAGTCTATATGAAAGCAAGCGTTTAGTTATTCTAATGCGGCGATATATTTAAAAATTTTTAATAGATTTTTAAAATATTTTTAATAAAAAAGAATAACTATCTTTACCAGAATAGCTGGTTTAAAACCACAATTGCATAATGGTTGTTAAAGACATTAAATTTTGGCATATTTTTTTTTCACTTTCAGGGTCTAGCTTTTACTTTGGAAGAACGTCAATTGTTAGGTATCCATGGATTATTGCCCGCTGTTGTTAAAAGCATGGAAGAACAAGTTAAACACTGTTTATTACTGCTCGATCGTTTAGAGAACGATTTAGACAAATACATGTACTTGAGTACTTTGGCCGAACGAAATGAACGACTTTTTTATAAAGTTTTATCCACAGATGTAGCAAAAATGATGCCAATAGTGTATACACCCACAGTTGGTTTAGCTTGTCAAAAGTTCAGTTTAATTTTTGAAAATCCAAAAGGTCTATACATAACTATCAAGGATAAGGGTCATGTCTATGATATATTAAAGGTGAGTTTATTTTAAAATTACGAATAAAATTGAGTGATTATTACATACATACATACATACATATTTATTATGTTTCAGAACTGGCCTGAAATAGAAGTTCGTGCTATAGTGGTTACAGATGGAGAACGTATTTTAGGTTTGGGTGATTTAGGAGCTAATGGTATGGGTATTCCTGTTGGAAAATTGTCTTTATATACCGCTTTGGCTGGTTTTAAACCAAGCCAGTGTTTACCCATTACTTTGGATGTTGGAACTAACACTGAGTCCATACTTAATGATCCGCTTTATATTGGTATACGTGAGAAACGTGTTACCGGTCCTGCTTACGATGAATTTATTGATGAATTTATGAATGCCGTTGTGCGCCGTTTTGGTCAGAACTGCTTGATACAATTCGAAGATTTTGGCAATGCCAACGCATTCCGTTTATTGGCCAAATACCGTAATGATTATTGCACTTTTAATGATGATATACAAGGTACTGCTTCGGTAGCAGTTGCTGGTCTGCTGGCTTCACTGAAAATCAAAAAATCGAAATTAAAGGAGAATATAATTTTATTTTTTGGCGCTGGCGAAGCTGCATTAGGCATTGCTAATTTATGTTTGATGGCTTTAATAAAGGAAGGGCTCGATGAGACTGAAGCAAAAAAACTTATTTGGATGTTTGATAGCAAAGGCCTAATTGTTCAAAATCGTCCCACTGGCGGCCTAACCGAGCATAAATTGCGATTTGCTCAAGATCACAAACCTGTCGATAGTTTGGCAGATGTTGTACGTATTGTACGTCCTACTGTTTTAATAGGTGCCTCTGCTATTGGCGGTGCCTTTACATCCGAAATTCTCGAATCGATGGCTGAGTTTAATGATATGCCCATTATTTTTGCCCTATCAAATCCGACCAGCAAAGCTGAATGTACTGCTCACCAGGCTTATACTCTCACTAAGGGTAAATGTATCTTTGCATCGGGCTCTCCTTTCGCGCCAGTCGAATATAATGGTAAAAAATTTTATCCCGGTCAGGGTAATAATTCTTACATATTTCCGGGCCTTGCGTTGGGTCTCATATGTGCCGGTATGTTGACTGTACCCGAAGAAATTTTCTTATTGTCAGCGGAACGCTTAGCAGCTTTGTGTTCCGACGAAGATTTAGCCAAAGGTTCACTTTATCCACCATTGAACAAAATAACTGACTGTTCTCTTGAAATCGCAACCTCTATTATGAAATACGCCTTTGCTAATGGTAAGTCTGTAGATATTTGTTTAGATGTTAACACATTATATTTCTGTTTAATATATTTTTAGGTTTGGCTACCTTACGCCCTGAACCACACGACAAGCTCGATTTTATCAAGTCTCAAACGTATGATTTGTCATATCCTCCAGCTGTGCCAAAAACGTATAAATGGAACGAACAGTAAAGGTTTCATAAATATGAAGGTAAACGATTTTTTTATGTAATTGATCCACAAATTAATGTAATATGTATGTACATATGTACTTAGACGTCATTGAATCATTTAAATTTTTTCATCGTATATCTGAAAGATTTTAATTAGTAATAAAAAGTAAAAAAAAAAGAAAGAAAACAAAGTATTAAAGCGACTTTAAATGTTGTTTTTTTATCCTTAATGAGTGTTATACAATCACTGTACAAATGGTTAGAAGAATTTAAATGTGAAAAAGTAGATTTTAAATTATGATTTAATTTCAAATATTGTTCCTTAAGAGTTTCATAACGTTTTATTATTGCCTTTTTAATCACATTTAGAATTTCCTTTGACGTGCTTACCTATTATACAATTATAAAGAATTTACAAAAATCATTTCTTTTTATAAATAATTGTGTAACAAAATCCCCTCTCGCTTCTAAACAATGACAATGATCCTAATAATATTATTATTTTTTTTTTTTGTTATTACAACAATTTTGGTTTTGTCTATTTGTTTTCCAATTACTAATTCGTACGACAGTTCATAATGCAAATGGTTTGCACACAATAAAAACTAACCGCGATTCAGATTTTGTTGCGATTCATTTGCAATTCTCAGATGGGACTTCCTATGACGTTATATTACGATATCTCGTATATGATTTATATTGGAAAGCACCGTGGATATCGTGATTTTGTTTTTCACAGGTATTTGGATATAAATATAGAACGGGACGGAGTAGACGTCGAGGAGTCCCTAATTGGAAATTCAAATCGAATTTTTCTATGAATTAAGAAAGTTATAAGTTAAAGGAATAGCTATATGCCCACAGTTCAGGTTAGGCCAGAATTTAACTACATTCCGTCATACTGCCACCACCTCAGTTCTTCTGGTTCAGTAAAAGGTCGGAGGGAATTCAAATGAGCATAACATATAAAGCTTCAATTTTCCTATAGCTCTTAAAAAATCACCCATTATAATAGATACAAGCATATCTCCTAACAAAACATATCGAACAAAGAGCAGTCGTGTGATATATTCCAATTACCTTTCTCTATAAATTCCTTAAGTACCATTCTCTATGAATGTGGGCTCGCCAGATTGATTCAAATTCCATAGGAAATCGACTTACTTTTTCCATTATCATCCGAACTGCTTCACATTCAGACCAACATTTCTCTTAGTTTGACCTTCACCATTGCATGAATTAAATAACCATCAGTTGAGATAAAGCCTTCACACGGTAGTATAATAAAAATCCAGTGAGGTTTACTCCTATATCAATTGAAAAAGACCGCAACAAGGAATGGAGTAAATAATACCACAATAGGAATTACAAATCCTATTCAAACGAAACTCTATTTAACTTGGCGTACTTTTTTCTTTGCCGATATCCATTTTTGAAGAGCACTTAAACAATGCTTTTAAAGAAGTTTCCTTAGCACAAAAACTTATCTCTCTAAGGCCAGCTGATGAAGTTCAATCTCATATATACAAGGGGCGATAAAAGTTTTTAAAAATAAAATTCTACAGAAATGTATTAAAATACAAGTAGAAAGCTATTTATTATTTAATAATAGATACATGTGTAGTGAATGAATGGCAAGGAATTGAATTGAAATAAAATAAGACACAAGCTTCATATAAATCATTCAATAAATTCTAAAAGACAATTAGTAACCATACAGAGTGTCTAACCAACGGTTGGTAGACAGTTTTACAAAATACTACGTTAATAAAGATAAATTAATTAATAAAATTCTAAGGAACATAAGAATATAATAATTATAATCAATATGAATTGCTTATATTCGGAAGAGCTAAGGATACATAAAAAGGCAGAGCGTAAATTAGAATCATATAAACGAAGGTACAACCAACGAATTAAATTATTACTCTTGGGAACACATGGTTCGGGAAAATCAACATTTGTACGCCAAATGCGTTTAGTCTACGACAGAACATATACGACCTACGATAGAAAAAGATATATTCAAACAATTTATCATAACATATTCGCCGCTATGAAAATTTTGATTTCGGCCATGCAGAGACTGCAGATATTATTTGAAACTCAACAGAATGCGTTAACCAATTCGATGTTGATTAAATATGTGGACTTGAATAATACATTAAAACTGAATGATGTATATGTGACAGCACTAAAGGAGTTGTGGGCTGATTCTGGCATTCAAGAGTGCTATTTACGACGTCGCGAATATGCTCTGCTAGATTCAACGAAATACTTCTTTACTCATCTCGATCGTATCGCTGCCGCTTATTATGTACCCAACGATGAGGATCTCCTGAGAGTACGCGAGCCATCAAGGGCTATTGAAGATTATTCATTTAAATACCGGAAAGTTGAATTTCTTTTAACCGATGTTAGTTGTAAAATTTCAGAACGCAAAAAATGGTTACACTATTTCGATAACGTTACGGCAATTATATTTTTGGTTGCCATATCTGAATACGATCAGTTTTCTTATGGCGACGACTGTCGCAATTGCCTAAGAGAATCATTAGAACTTTTAAAAACAATAACCCAATACGATTATTTCGATGATGTATCAATTATTTTTGTATTCAACAAAAACGACTTGTTCGAGGAGAAAATAATGCAGTCACATTTAAGAGACTATTTTCCAGAATATAAAGGACCACATTATGATCCTTTAGCAGGCGCGCAGTTTCATATTAGACATGTTTTTGAAGATTATATCACCACAAAGGCGTGTCTATCATTACTTTACTAACTCTACCGATTTGAAAAGTGAGAATATTGTTTATGTTTTTACAGCCGTAAGGGATACGATATTAAATTTAAATTTGCATAACTTTAATTTAGTATAAACACATACATACATGTGTATGTGTGTGTGTGTTTGTATGTACATACATATGTATGTATAATATGTAAATGACAGAAGACAAAGCAAATTAGTCATATCCTCAAGAATAGTATTTATTATTATTTTCTCGTAACCGCAAATATGTATACGATATAAATCATCATATAGTTTGTATATCAGCTAAATAAGAAATTGTATTGAATGTACTATTGCGGAAGATATTGTAATGTAAGAACAAAAAAAAATATTGTTATTTTTATTATTACAATAAGTATTAAATCAATTTGAAACAGAACGTTCAAAGATATCGAATTCTTTGTAATTAAATAAATACATTTTTTTAATTTCAAATATGTAAATACGGTATGTTGTTTATTTACTTTTGTTAGTAACTTTGTTTATACAGCTAAACAGAATAATTTTAAGGAAATTTCATGCAAAAAGTTCCGTAGCAAGCAAAACATCAGAGTGTAATAGAATTCGAAATGAAATCATTACGAATAAATTAAAATTATTATTGTCTTCTCTTTACAATATAATAATAATAATAAAAATATTATCATCTTCAAATCTATTTTCTTTCCTTTTAATTTCCAACCAAATCATCAAATATACAGCGAAACCAAACAACAATTCGATTTAGTTCAGATTCATACACGATTCGCAAGCAGTGTTTGTGGAACGCAGTGTGGAAACCATTATAGGCAATGATTTTCTTTATTCATCAAGAATTAACCATATATGTAGATAGGAACAGAATAAATGAAGCGCCCACAAACAATACACACTCAAAGAAGTTTTCTTTAGCATAAAATCTTAGCTTTCCAATGCCAGCTAAAGCGAAATACAAAATTCAAAAAACTCAATTCTTCAGAAATGTACTTACAAGCAGACAATGTTTACAGTGTTATAGCTAAAATAATATGCTAATTATTTAATAATAGATATACAGCTAGTGAATGAAGGGTAACCAACTAAAACCAGCTGTCATATAAATCATTCAATAAATTCTAAAAAAAAACTAGTAACCACATACAGTCTCTAACCAGCGGTTGGTAAATAGTTGGACAAAACAAGAATAAATATATACAATGAAACATTTTGAAACTCAGCAGAATGGATGATCAAAGATGTCATCAGCAAGCTAAAAGACCGATTAAGTGTCTTCGTTGCCGGATGACAGAGGTGATTCGTCACCATAACTTATATAGATTTCAGTTTTAGTGTACTATTCAGAGCATGGGGCCTGTTTCTGTCGTTACCTTTGTGAACCTGAGTTCAGTAAAGCACCGTTAAAACTTCACTGTTTAGCACATGACAAAACTTGCCAGTACTGTGTAAAGCTATATTAAGTGACAGTCGTTTAGGCTGACCAATCTCCTAACAGCAGTGGAGAAAGCAATTACATTTTTGGCTCTCTGAGCTTTTTCAAATATACTCAGGCTGTGTTACTCATTACGACCAAATTGGGATTTTATTCCTATCAGTAGACTTTTAACCCCAACACATGCTAACAAACAGAAGAGGAAGTGCTTAGTTTTGTGATCAACTTGGGCGACACTAGACATCCTAAAAGCAACTTGAACTTTAAAGACTCTGTATAATTGTCATACAACAAACACGAGCACGATTACTGTACTCTAAATGCCATTTAATAAGAAACGAAAGGGCCTAAAATTATGTGTTGCTATATTGAATGCTTTCACCAAACCATAATATACAATTTATTTTATTAATATACATCTTCGGTTTATTTAAAAGCTTAAATAAAATAATAAATGCTATTATTCATTTGTTTGCAATCAAATCAGTATAGTACATGTAACGCAACAGAACACTTAAGAATTTAAAGAAAGTAAAGAAGCCGGTTTGTACGTTAAAATGTTTTGCCCATTGGAATGTTGTGGGGATGAGAACGCGAAGAGACATAGAGACATTGAGAAAAGGCTACGAGATCTAAATAAACAATACAAGAAAGAGATTAAATTGCTACTACTGGGAACCGGTGAATCGGGCAAATCGACTTTTGTTCGTCAAATGCGTATACTATACGATAAAGGCTACACAGAAAAGGAACGTAAGGATTTTATTTCTTTAATACACCAGCATATTTATTATTCTATGCAGAGTATGGTGCATGCTATGGACGCTTTAGAAATCAAATATGAATTGGAAAAGAATGCCACTACAAATGCATCGCTCTTTAAGTTGAATGAGTCGCAAGTCAATTTCAAATTGGATGGTGTTTATTCTACGGCCATTAAAGAGTTGTGGAAAGATTCGGGCATACAAGAATGCTATAGGCGACGTAGAGAATACCAACTAAGTGATTCAACCTTCTACTATATAAGTCGACTTGATAGTTTAACACAACCTGATTATTTGCCGAATAATCAGGATATTTTAAGAGTTCGTATACGAACCGTTGGCATCACTGAGCACAAATTCGAAGCATTTAAAGTTGTTTTTCATATAACCGATGTTGGCGGTCAACGAAACTTTCGTAAAAAATGGAAATATTGTTTTGACGATATTAAGGCCATTATCTTTCTAGTGGCAATATCTGAATATGATCAGGTCTTGATGGAGGATGGGCAGAGTAATCGTTTAATTGAATCTTTTAGAGTATTTAAAGAAATCTTATCTGATTTTCGCGATCAAGAAGTTATATTGTTCCTGAATAAAATCGATATTTTCCATGAAAAAATTAAACGTTGTCACTTGGATGAATATTTTCCAGATTTTAAAGGACCCCGCGGTAATGCCGATGCAGCAAAAAAATTTATAGCAGACATGTTTAGGAGACATCGACCCGGAATCTATTCTCACTTCACTTGTGCTACTGATACCGAAAACATTCAGGTGGTCTTTACCGCTGTGAAAGATATTATTTTAAATAAACGTTTAAACGAATTTGGACTATCTGAATAGCGACATTAAATATATACATATTAAACAATATTTTAAGTGTATGTGTAACATACATACATATATGCATGTATATACATACATATGTAAAAAACAAATATCCTTTATAAAAATACTTCATTTATTAATAAATTGACCACAAGAAGAAATTCTTATAAATGTATGATTAAGTTGTAAACAATTAATATTGCTCTCGATATTCTTTATATTTATTGCTATGTACATGTATATGGAATGTTTGCCAATACATATGTAAAAGGAGCGTTTATAGTCTTATATTTGTAATAAAAAAATGTTTTTATTAAAAATAAATGCGAGATTTTTTTGCTGATAATAAAATAAACAATATTTGATCGTTTTGAAAGAAAGAATAATATCATTCTCTGAGATTTTAGGAGAAATAAGATCCGGAAGAGGAATATTTTTTTTAGATTCATTTTAGCTTTTACTAATATATAAAAATCAATCAAGATCTGTATACAAGGAATACACATAATAGAAGTGGTGTAAGAATCTAGGTTATAATCCTTACTGATGGGTTGTAATGACTATTTACATATGTATGTTCACACTGTTAACCTTGTATGTTGTATGTTTTCCGTCTCGTCTTGATATATCATAAACTACACATAAAACAAACAAAAAATAAGCTTTCTTTAAATTTGTAGACTAAGAGCTTTAGAATTTCCATTATATCGCGTTGCATAGAATAGAAAAATTTAATTGATTTGTTTTAAAATAAGATCATGAAAAAAAGATTTTTTTGCACAAAAAAACTAAAATCTGTTTTGAATAGAATATTAAGCATATTTTGGAGTTATCTGTTTTTTTGTAATTTCACAAATGAAACTTGAATTTGAAGGATTCTGTTCAATATACCATTTATCAATTAATATCCTTCAACGAATACCACGATTATGTACTTTACACAAAGGGCGATTTGATTAAAAACAAAATCCCGCCTAAAATTATGCCACATTATCCATATGCATTAACATTTATATTTAATTAAGATCTACGAATACTTTTACTGAATAATAATATAAAATTTGCTTTATTAATAGCCATAGTACATCTTCGGTTTATTTAAAAGCTTAACAATAAATGCTATTATTCATTAGTTAGCAATCAAATCAGTGTACTACATGTAACGCAACAGAACACTTGACATTTTAAGGGACGTAAAGAAGCCAGTTTATTTGTTAAAATGTTTGACGCATTGGACTGTTGTCCAGACGAGAATAAGAAGCAACATAGAGAAGTTGAGAAAAAGTTACGAGATTTGAATAAACAGTACAAGAAAGAGATTAAATTGCTGTTATTGGGAACCGGTGAATCGGGCAAATCAACTTTTGTACGTCAAATGCGTATACTGTACGATAAAGGCTACACAGATGTGGAACGTAAGAATTACATTAAGTTAATACACGAAAATGTTTATAATTCTATGCAGAGCATGATCGAAGCTATGGACGCTTTACAAATTGAATATGAAAAGGAAAAGAATGCTACTATAAACGCAGCGCTCTTTAAGTTGAAGAATTACCATGACGATATAATTTTGAATGATATTTATTCTACGGCCATTAAAGAGTTGTGGAAAGATTCGGGTATACAAGAATGCTATAAGAGACGTAGGGAATACCAACTAAACGATTCAACCTTCTATTATATAAGTCGCCTTGATAGTTTAACACAACCTAACTATTTGCCGAATAATCAGGATATTTTAAGAGTTCGTATACGGACCGTTGGACTCATTGAGCACAAATTTGAGGCAAATAAAGTTATTTTTCATATAACCGATGTAGGTGGTCAACGTTCCCAACGTAGAAAATGGAAATATTGTTTTGAGGATGTTCGGGCAATTATTTTTCTAGTGGCGATATCTGAATACGACCAAGTCTTGATGGAGGATGGGCAAAGTAATCGTTTAAAAGAATCTTTCAAAGTACTTAAAGAAATCCTGTCCGATTTTCGCGATCAGCCAGTTATATTGTTTCTGAACAAAACCGATATTTTACATGACAAAATTAAAAATTCTCACTTGGATGAATATTTTCCAGAATTTAAAGGACCACGTCGTGATGCCGAAGCAGCAAAAGAATTTATAGCAGACATGTTTCAGAGACTTCGACCTGGAATGTATTATCACTTCACCTGTGCTACTGACACCGAAAATATACAGGTAGTTTTTACCGCTGTCAAAGACATTATTTTGAATAAGCGTTTGGAAAACGTAGGACTAGATTGAAAAACATTTACAAATATATACACACATATAATTGATCTATTATTAATTATATTTATTTACAGTTATAGTTTATAACTTCGGTTGAAGAAACAATCGCTTTATTTATTTCTAAATTAACCACAAGAATTTTTTTTACTTGTATGATTAAGTTGTAGAGAATAAATATTGGTTTTGATATTCTTATATTAATTGTTATATATTGAGTGTTTACATAGGAGAAAGATTTGTTTTCTTATATTTTGAATAAAGTTTGAAGATATGAAAGAGTTAAAAACTGGCTCTAGAAATAATCCTAAATTTGTATGTAGTTTGGAATGTATCCATATGAATACAAATATACAGTGGATGACAAAACAAGTAAAACTTTTTCAAAATTGGACTAAAAATTAAAAGTATTCATAAAAAAACATTATGTGATAAATATGGACTTAACAAATCAGAACTTTCAAAAATGATTAAAAAAATTTTTGAGTCAAGAACTGTAAACACTCATCATTTTGGAGAAGGCTTCAACACTTCAATAATATGGCCTTTTTATATTTTTATGTATATTAATGAACTGCAATTTTTAATTTTTTGCTTTCCAATATAAAATTTTGTCTTATTAGACACATAAATAAATTTTTGATTTTGATTAATCTAAATTTTGTCGCCCACTGTATATGATTTGTGGTAGAGAAAAGAATCTTATTTTTAGAATCATTCATTTTTGCGTTTTTTTTTTATTGCAATTTTGTAGTTTTTAGCATAAATATAAACATACATACAAATAAAAAAAAGTAAAATCTATGGAAAATTATTAATCTAGATGAGATTACAATAACGTAAGTATAACTTAAACTTAACCTACAAATAATTTTTACCTCTACATATAAAGAAAGACAGTAAAGCACATTCCAGATCCATTGGAAATATTTAGAACAGCACACTTTGTACATTTGATTACTATCTGCCTTCCTTTGAGTGCCGGCCAATGTTACCGACCAGGAAGCAGCACAGAACTTTTGAAATATCACTATTTGAGGAAGATGTTGGTCATTCTCATTTATGGGAGCAATTATTTCTAATTAGAAAGCTCTGTAAGACCATTTAGTTTTTTACTTTGTTGAACATTTTATATTCTAACCATGAATTTCAATTAATCACATCAATCTACTCATTTTAAATATTTATAATATTAAGCCACGATTTCGGTTCAGTTATTTCAATACTTTTAATTGGAAACCAGTTGTGCACATCTTTTTTTTTAATAGTTTTTTGGTGAAAAATAAAATGCCATTGCAACACGCAAATAAAACAAATTAAGGTAATAATCAAATAAATTAATAATTAAAAAAAATTTCATCCTATTTATGTTTTGTATTTAATTTCGTAAACAGCTTTAACAGAATTGCGGTATTTGTTTAGTGATGAAACATGGTTGTATTTTTTAGCATTCTTTTTGCCTTTACTCTTCTACTGCACATTCTTTACAACCCAGATGTTATGATTTCAGTAAAGAGAGAGATTAGATTCTTATTATTATTTGCCGTGCAGAAATTAAGTCAAAAGCATTATACAGGTGAAGAAAAAAAAACTTTGGTTCAATGTAAACGAATTAAAAAAAGTATAATTTAAAATAAAACAATAAAAATGAAGGTGCGTAAATAAATGTGTGCGTTTACATAACAAATAGTATTATTAAGTTTTTATTTATATTTTTTTTTTTGTTATTGTTCTAATTAGTTGCAACTCAGTCGTCAAATAACGGACGAACTCAAACAGAAACAAGTAAGTAGAAAACAAAAAAGAAAGTGAGAAAGATTAATATTTTAATTGATATTTTCTATTTAAAAAAAAACACGAAACGAACAAAACAGGCTGTAACAAATAGTCTTATAAATAAAATATTATATTCAAAACGGCTACTGGTCGATCATGTAGAAGCCTTAGAACAATGCATGAATTTTATGCAGGAAACGCCGAAAGCACTTACCACAACAGCAGACACTTCTGCTACTTCTACTACTCGTAGCCAAGATAATTGTGATGGCAAACAAATGCAAAAGATTATACAGAATATATCGTGGCCAGAAATATTTACAGCCCGTAATGCATGTATTTTATTGGGCACGACAATTTTGGAACATCTAATAACACCACGTGCTTTACGTTTGACACTTTTACCCTCTCTTGTGGTTACGGGCGGCTTTAGTACGCTTTATGTGGTCAAGAATGTGTTTGGTTTTCGCAACAAATACGTTGAACGAGAACTGGAGAATCTCATACATACTATAGATGAATTTGGCAATTGTATACGTCGTAATATGACCTATTTTAATGAGATCATCATTATGAAGCAGCATGAATTAATTGAGTATGTATTTAATTTTCTATTATCCTTTCATGTTTATTAATTTTAAAATATTTCTGTCCATAAATAAATTAGATCACGTCAAATAGAACGTGCCTGGGATTGTATTACAGCTGCCAAAGAGGTTACTGAGATTTTGTTTGAAGCTACACGCAAACTAGAATCACAGTATCCCATACCAGAACGTTTTTCACAGTATTATGCTCCTATGGAGGACTTGAAAGAATGTGAATATTTTAAGAAAAATGTCACTGACTATAGCCCTAAGCACATCAAAGTAAGTACATTGCAATAACATTCTATCTTAAATTTAAACTGCATATTCGCATTTATAAATTTCTTCAAAATTGTGCTATCAATACTGTTATGACTACTTTAAAGAAAAATTCATATAAAATACACTCATATTGGGGTGTGTTTATTTACCTTTATTTTGAAACAATTTCCAAGTAATGCTTTATTTCCATCTATGTGCATATTACTGAATAATATTGTTCACTTTGTTGACTATCACAATAAAAATTTACTTCTTTTTTAGGATTTTCATAACATCTTCGCCTACGTTCAGTCTCAGTTCCTTTTACGTTTAGCTTTAGCCATATCAACGAAACCATCCTTAAGTCATCTTCACCCTGTATTGGAAAAAATTGATTGCCTTATAAGACAGCTAGTGCTCGAGGAAGAACATCATTTTAAAAATCTTGCCATCGAGTTGAACAAAAAGAAATCTTTAGAATTGGAAGCTCTAAATGAAAGTAGAATAGTTAAAACCCGCAATGATCCCATAGGTGTATTACAGGATTCTTCCCTTAAGTTAAGTGCTTGTATGGTAGCAGTGGCCGGCGAATGTCAGGCCTTAGATATTACCTTGCAGCGACTCACAGAAACGGAGAATGAAAAAAGAGATAACACCAAGCAGTTGGTCGAAGTAGCCAATAATATGCGTTGCATTGAAAATGCTTTATCAGTGTGTTTCGATGATTTTCAGCGTCTGATGTTAGTTTATAATAAATTTCTCAACAGTAAATTAAACTTGAAGGAAACGCCCAGTGAAAAAAGTGATAATAAATCTCAAACAACGGATGATGAATTTCCAGAAAGCTTTCTACGTGTCGAAATCTCTCAGAATCCTAATGATGAAGAAAAAAGAGATGACTTCTATGCCTATATGTTTGATGAAAAACAAGCTAAAGCCGAAAGGGAACAACTAGAAAAGGAGCAACGCGAAAGACACAATGAAGAATTGGAGATTCTAAATTTTGAGAAGCGTATTACAAAGGGAAAATTTAGGCCTGTACTTAAGCAGCTTAAGGATCGCATTGATCCTATACGGCAAGTAATGTTGGAAAAAGAACGAGAAGTTTTAGCTTCTAAGGGTATAAACGTTGATGAATTATTTGCCAAAGAAGAAAATGAGGAAGACTCGGATGAAGACAAGGAACATGATAGCTCTGTTGTATTTAAAGAAGCCTTTAACGACAGCGAAGATAGTGAAGGAAGTGCCGATTTAGAATTTGAAAAAAGATCCAAAAAACTAAAAGAGCGTGATAACTTTGCGGAAATGCGTAACTTTTTAGCACAAAAACAAAATATAAATCTATTTAAATTGGAGGCACCAACGACAGCATCAAATGCATTAGGAGAAGAGGATATTTTAGAAAGTGAATGTTAAATGACTTATATGTTAGTTTTTTTTTTACAATTTTAATACAAATATTTTCATATTTTTTTTTTGTTTTCGTTTGTGGAATTTATTATTTTTGTAAAAAAGGTATTTTTGTTTTTAAAGAGATTGTATAATAAAGTGATAAATTATAGAAACGTAAATCATGTTTAAGGAAAAAGAAATACTTGCGCAATACTTGATTACAAAAAAAAAACCTAAATTTTTATTACGGACACTAGCGAAAAAATTTTATTTAAAATAGATTTATTTAACTCACACTTTGCCTTATTTATTATTACTTAAAGCATTTTTTAACTCGTTTTGTTTATATTAATAAATGTTAATTTTTGCTAAAAACAAAAATAACGATAAAGTTTTATTTTTTTTAACTTTAGTTTAATATTTAATTATGAAAAGAAAAAAACATTTAAAATGAAAAAGTTACCTAAATTCATTTGAATTATATTAAGCAGAATTTGAATTTTATATTTAGTTTCCAGAAATACATTCTTGTTTACAGAAGGGCCCACCCATCTGTATTTTTTTTATATCATGAAGTATGATAAGATAAAATATTTTTTTTTTATTATTATCTTTAATTGTATGGATAAATTAAAACTTGATTAAATACCTCTGCGTGTTATATAAAATATATTTTATATAGTATAACAAGCACTAAAACGTTTAAGTAGACAAATTTAGAAAATATACGTAATAGGTGTCAAGGCCGTAGGAACTTTGAAGCTTTGGCCAAGTTTCTGTACGTTTTTGTGAAAATCGTTTGCGATGCCTATTAAGTTTGTGCAAAAAATTTTAGTATATCATATGTATTGTGTTTTTTTTTTTATTAATTATAAATAATTGTTGTTTTATTTACAAAACAAAAATAAATTAATTTTTAAAAATAAAAAAATATTTAAATTATATAAAACTTAAAAACAGTTAATACATTACAAAAAAAAAAAAAAAATGGCATAATAATTAATTAATCATTTTAATGCGGCAGGTGTAAAAATTGTTTCAATCTTTTTATACAAAAGCATTATTAAGACAAATGTTCTAAAGTCATATAGTAAAAGGATTCAAAAAGTTAAAAACACATTACACAATAATTATTAACAATCTTTGGTTAAAAATTCGTAATTTTTTTTTTTATCTTATGAAATTACTAACTTAAAAGTAAATCTATAGTACAGTCGTATTTATAATATAAAACAGAAATCATCCATCCCATTCATCGTCAGGCTTAAACTACTAAGTAAGGAATTGTTTTTATGCAGGAATTTACAAATTAATATTTAAATACATAGTTTATGAAAAGGCATCAATCAATCAAACTCCTCCATTTGTGGCAGCACCATTTGTATGACCCTGTGAAAATGCTGATAAATTACTGCTACGTACACTTGTATAACGAATGGGTTCCACACCGAAATCAGTCCCGTTTCAAACGTCTGCGTATGCACACAACTATAAAACCAATCACTAGGCCCAATACCACAACTACAGAAGCCGTTATCACGGTTAAAACAATATAACGTTTACGACGAAAACGTGGGGGATCTTCGTATATGATCGTAAACTTCTTGGGAATTTTCATGTAACATACTTGCGTCGCAGTTAAATTTGCTAAACGTGCTCCGGCAAATAAGTAGGGACTATCGCAACGTATTGGTTCATCGGACTCGAGATGATGGGAACCGGTATATTCTAATACTTCAAATAATTGACAATCACACATCCATAAATTACCCACAGTTTTGAAAGTTCTTAGACGAGGCCAAGGTTGTGGCAAAGTTACATTGGTGTTATTATTATTTGCCATTGATATAAATGAGAGATTCATATTGAGCGTTAAGGTTGTAAGACTACAATATGAAATATCCAACTATATAAATAAATAGAAAATAGTGATTGCTTTATTTATACTTTTTCTTAAAATTAAAATTTTTAATGGCTCGTTGCCAGTTCCTCTAACCCCTTTTGTCGTCTATTGTTATACTTACATAAGTCAAATTTTCACAGTGCATTAAACTGTCCAAATCGAACGTTTCCAACTGGGGATTTTTGGAGCAATCTAAATGCGTTAAATGTTCCAAACGAGAAAATGTATTATTTCGTACAATCTTTAAAGAAGGCATAGCACTGATGTTGAGATTTGTTAAAGCTTTCAAACCCAGAAAACTGCTCTCATCAAAGTCGCTAAATTTATTACCGGCTAAATTTAAATTTTTCAAACTTTGTCCAATCAATTGAAAATTATCCGGCAGGTGCACGAATTTATTTCCCGCCAAATTTAAAGTTTTCAATGAAGTAAGTTTTTCGAAAATTATAGAAGCCATAGATTTAATACCAGTATGTGAGAGATCGAGCTTCTGCAAAAAATACGAAATTTCATTCATAGGTACTACTATCGTGCATAAAATTTTTCCCCTGATGAGGACAAACTAACTTACCTGTAATAGTGTCGCCGAAGCTATAGCCATTGTAGTGGGATTATCAAGTACATTGAAATTGTTCCAACTTAAGTTTAATTTTGTTATATTTGGTGTGTGTTCGAAAACTCGTCGATCCAGAGAATGTAATTTATTATGGCTTAAATCAAGTTCTATTAGAGCAATTGGCTCGTAGCTGGTCATTCGATAGGGTCCTCTAAAAACATCTGGCGTTAATTCATCTGTAGTTATATCATTATAAGCCAAATCTAATGCTACAATATTGGGAACATCCATAAAAGTGGGCGCTTGTAAATCTTTTATACCACAATGGCGGCACGAAAAACTCAGTGTTGCATTTGTTGATGGCAATTGTTGTAAAATTTCAATAGAATTACCCGAAAAGCTGGCCACTATAACGTTATCTGTTTAAAAATTAAATTAAAATAAAAAAAATATGTAGGTTTAATTAAAGTTTCGCAGTTTGAAATTGATTCGAAATTACCTTTTTTATTATCCCTATTAAACTCCTCTGGCCACCTTGCCAATATGTGTTTGAAACCTTTCATCACACAACTTAACATATGATTGGTTTGATTTTTGTTGCCAACATCTTGAGCTCCTATACATACACATGTTTCACAAATGTTGGCAACATTTTCGTAGGGTATGTTCTCGTGTTGCGCTGTGGTCTGCTGTATCAAACATGTTGTGCCCAAGGTGAATATCAATAACTGTAAGTAAAAAAAAGGAAATTCAAAAAATAAAACAGTGTTGCAAAATTGTAATTTAAAATAGTACTGAACTGAAAGAATACTTTTTTCCAACAAAAGGTAGTTTTATAAAATTATTCTTATTTCTTTATACTTTACGTACGGAATGGAATAGAAAAACAAAAACAGTTGATTCGAAACGTAAGGTTCAAAAATATGAACGCAACGGGTTTTTTTTCGTAATCTAAAAAAAAGCGAACACATACGTTAGTTACCAGGCTAATCGGGGCTTAAAAGACCTTTTTACCATCATAGCCTAACCCCATTTATAGTTGACAAGTGCAAACCATAAAAAATTGTAAAATAAAAGTATCGAAATATTTTGAAATTGCCAAGAACCAAATCTGTATAACCATACCAACTTCTGAGAAAACGAATGAACTTTAATAATTTTTAATGATGTTAAATTTAAATCCGATACCAAAAAAATTATGTAAAAAAAACAAAAGGTAGATCGAAGAACAAAGCACGAAATGTTTCGACAAAGATTTTCAATTTGCAAAAAGCATTTTGGAAATAAAACAAAAAAGGAAATAAATTATTCAAAAATTCATTTATAAAATATTTAAATTTATTTATTATTTTTTGTATTATTGAGTTTTCTAATTTTAATTTTTAGAATGACACAATGGCAACATTGTTTTAATGTAGTAGCGAGACTTATCGGTGAATGCCTGCACTAACAGATGTGAAAATTACTTATTCTAGACATGCACCGTCTAAATCACAATATACAGTACATGTATTTATGGTAATACAGTACTCATTTGGAATAACGGCACTTTGGTGAATTTCGATTTTATTCACCACACCTGGTAAATTCACCACATTAAAACTCACCATACTTCGATTTTATTCACCACATTTTGTAAAAACTCACCACTCTAGAAACTCACCACAACAAAAATTCAACACACTCAAAAAAATTAAATTTTTTTAGGGAACCGGGCGCCCCCCCCCTCCCTCCTTTTTGGTGAACACCTTTTTTCAACACAGAGGAGGAGGGAGGTGCAGGTACACGAGAACACCTCTCACGCGACCATCCCCAACCCACTCTTCCTTTTCTTCTCTCCTCGTCTGACGATACTACTCACACACACACCCACACACCACAAGAGGCCCCGAATGAATATTTTTAACACAACAACAAACACGCACACACACATCTTCTCTCTCTCACACACGGCACAAATTCGCCTTGAACACGTTGAGCTTAATTTTTCATTTATAGAAATCGGATACGGAAAAAGAACTTGCGAATTAAATTCAACGTTTATTTTTTCAACGAACAACAAACGAACTTTTCCAACCGCCAGTGTTGCCAAGAAAAATTAAAAAATAATCACGAAAATAGGAAATTAATAAATATTTTTTTTTTCTTTTTGCATATTTATTTTTTTTTTTATAATTATTTATTATATATTTATTTTTATTATTTATTTAGCTTTTTTTACAAAAAGACCAGAAAAATTTACAAATAACCACCACATTGTACAAAAAATACCAGTTTTTTTTAATTAGAACAGCATTTTTTTGGTATGTTTGGTATATATGTGTGTTAGTGTTAGTTAGTTGGATGGATAATAAATAATGTAAAAATTATTTTTTGGTGGGTGGTTGTTGTGTCTTTTTGTTATTGTTATGTGTGTGTGTGTTGCGTATGTACGTATATGTGTTGTAACGAACGTACACATGCAAAAAATGCGTTTTGTTTTTTTAATTGCATGTGTGTGTATGACTTTTTTACATCTGAAAAAGCAGTGTGTAAAAAAAAAGTAGTATGAGTGAAAATAAAAGTGGCGTTGGGTGGCGGCAGTAAAATTGTGTGTAAAAAATGATTAATTTCTAAAATAAAATAATGTTTTTAATAAAAAGAATCAAAGATCTCATATATAAAATCAATCAAATTTATTAAAAAATGTAAAATTCTCATTAAAATCCGTCAAATTTGTTAAAAAATTAAGCTTTAAAAAAAATATGTGATCATGGTGTGCGTGTGTGAGTGAAATAAAAATAAAGTGGCGGCGTTGGGTGGCGGCAGTAAAAAAATTGTGTGTAAAAAAATGTTCCACTAAAATAAAAATGATTTGAATAAAAAATCTCTTAAAAATTTGTTAAAATACAAAAAAATCCCATATAAAAAATCAAATATAAGAAAAAAAATTAAATGATCGTCATGGTGTATGTGAGAGTGAACGCGCGGACAAAAAACTTATTACAGAAGAAGAATAAAGAAGACCAAACTAAACAACAAACACCCCTTTCCACTTCCAATGAGAAGGTGCTTTTGAGGAGGGGTGGCAGGCAAAAAAGTAAGTGATTGGTTTATTAGGGTGTAGTAAGTAGGAAAATGTTTTTATTTATACATATATTTATTTTATTTATATATAATTTATTTATTTTATTTATATGTTATTTTAAATAAATTAAAAAAAAGAAGGAGAAAAAATTCCAAAATGTAGTTTGCCAAAAAACAACAACAAACACTGTTTAAATAAATAAAACACCAACAAAATAACAACCACCTGTCTGTGAAGTTAAAAATAGAACCGCACGAAGAAGATGGGATGTTCGTTGATGACTCATCTTAACTGCCAAAAGTAATGTGTGTGAAGTAGTGGTACATGTGCAAAAAGTAAAATACGTTTTAATAGTGTGTGTGTGAATTGTATTGAAGTACTATTTTTGGCAGACGGCGCGTTACATGGGGATGTAGCTCAGTGGTAGAGCGCTCGCTTCGCATGTGAGAAGTCCCGGGTTCAAACCCCGGCATCTCCACAAGATGTGTTTGAATTTTTTTTTCTTTTTTTTTTTTTTATTAATATCTTACAAGGAGAGAGAACTTTATTCCTTCTTTCTGAAAAATAAAATGAGAAATTTATTTCTATTTATGTGTGTGGCTTATCAAATATTCTTATTTTGTGGAGTACCAAAAGGCCCTGTTGACAAAAAATCATTTAATAAGAAGCAAAACAAACTTGCACACATCAATAAGAAAAAGGAAGGAGACTTTTTATGAGGCGTCGAATGATCGTCTCAGTAACTAACTACAATATAAGTGCTCAAAAAGTCGAATTTATAATATGTCCACCAATCAATTAGATGGTACACAGATGATCTGCAATTGGCGAATCGCTTATAAAGGCAATTAATCAAAATAAAGAAGTTGAAGTCAATTAAGAATGAATAAAATTAAATGCCGTGAAGAAAAATTATGGTGTACGAGTATTATTATCATCCATTATTGATAGTGTCCTTCTGTTTTTATTGAACATATTGAGAATCGATCGAGTATATCATTTTATCAAGTCAACCAACAGGGCCTGTGCCTTCTTAAACAACATCTATCAAATTAGTTCCTTTTTATTCAGTCTGTTCTACTAAATCACTGGATTAATATACAGGATCCAACAGCACGTGCAAGTAATAAAATTGAATGGGCTCTAAAGCAGTTGGCAAGTGATCCTAATCTTCATCGGATAATCCTCTTCAGCAATGATTTCCATTTTTCGATACGTGAGCAAACAAAATTGTTAAATTTGGACGCCACCAAAAACGTCCGCCGAATCTCGAATAGGTCACTGTTCACTGTGAATTTTGGGAAAATAATACGCCAGGTTAGATGTAATAAAATGGAAACTTTAAACGAAGTGGCAGCTGAAAACTGTCTAAGACTATAGGAAAAATACGAAGGTTAGAGGACGAGTACTTGTCGGTTAAGATAAGTATAGTACCCGGAGGACGAAATTGACCCATTGTACAATACAAAACTTTATAAAAATATTTGTTACCTCATAACACACTATTAGCTATGATGAGCAAGGTAAAATGCTTATAGAAGGATACTGTTACGGTGCAAGAGTGGCCGTTTTGAGAACAATTTTTACGCCAAACAATTGGAATATATAGTTTAATATTTAAATCCCAATTTGATTCAAAAAATAAAACCCCGCATGTCTAAGCCCCCCGAGAAGTTTAAAAACTTATTCCAAAAAATAGTCGATGTATTTACAACTTTTAAATGTAAAATGGAGCAATTTGGTATATCGAACGACTAAGCTGGTGATGTTCTTTTTAGCTCGTCACGACAAGATATACATTTCTGGACAAAGCGAAGCAATTTACAAAATATCTAAGAAAGCTTTATCCTTGGGCGGGATGTTGGACTCTAAGTCCTCGTTAAAACCGGATGGAGATGACACTTGTCTTAAATCTCATATTATGCACGTACGTCCACTGCAGTCATAAGATTATAATCGGATCTTTATAGTGCACCCCTAAAACCAGTCTGAGGAAAATACTAGGCCTAATACTATCCCTGAATGGCTACAAAATGCACCTTTACTTAGTCCCGGACAGGGTAGCAGACAGTAAAAGAATATATCGGAGGTCGCTCGATATCTACGTGAATAAGTACGCAAAATATAAAAGGAATTGTAATTCAAGTTGTACTTTTAATTTCTCTTTATGTTATTCAAATTTACTAATACTGTATTTGGATGAAAATTAAATTCATAACAAATAATTTCTATTAAAATTATTACTAATCAAAGTACCGCAAATTCAACTAAATTTGGCCGTCCTAACTATAGACGTGATTTACAATTAATTTCAATTGTTTTAATTAGTTTTATTATTATTATTTTTGATGACGAAAATCATTATCAAATTCATAAAAGTTTTTATTTTTATTGCCAACATTAGCCATTGAATTAAATAAATTGCTATTTTGGCCCGTGTTATAGGATTTAATCACATAACGATATACAGAAGACGCAATACAATTTATGGTACACTCATTGGAAATCAAATATGGAGTCAAAGTTCATTTACTTAATCTTTTTTTTACTGGTTATTAAGTAATATTTTTTAAACCGGGTGAAGGAAGAATAACAATTGAAATTCTGATCATATCTTCCCTATAAAACATAATGTCACAGATCTTTTAATGTACGTTAATATCACCGAATGTAGAGAGATCTGTAACTCCATCTTGAACAAAGTTAACAAATGTTTACACGGAAATGGGGCTGAATGAAGCAAACTGATAGTTAGATCTTGCCCGGAATCCACAAGAAATCCATCGATATCACGGCAGGCCAAAAAATATACAAAAGTTTCATAACCATTCTTAACGAATCAGTGAAAAATAAATAATTTGAATTGTTGGATTATTTTGGAATCTTTTCGTAGAATGCACATGATACCAAGTGAAATAAAAAGGGGATTAACGAACATACTATGCATAAGTTCCTGTTCATGCAGGTGCCTTATGAATATATTACTCCAAGAATTCAACAACAAACAACCTCATACATTTTTGTTTCCATTACTGGCTTCTTTTTCTTTGGTTAGATTAGAAAAATTATGCTTGCTTGACAATTGCTTGGTTTCGTGAATACAAGTCCAATCACTTTAATAAATTGTTGATCTTCCATTTTAATTTTTCAAATCCAAACCTTTGTAAAATCAGCCGTTAAGTATTTTTATTGATTGATTATTGAACTATTGATACACTTACCAATAACAAACTGTTTATATCCATGTTGTACGTAGAAAACTATTTGATTCCAATCGTATACTTCAATTGTTTTAATTTATTATTTATTTCGATGTATTAAGCATTATAAAGGCACTTTTCTTATTTTAAAATTTAATAATGATGGCACTATTTTTTGTGTATAAAATAATTTTTAAAATATTTTTCATAAAAAAACACGTCATTTAATATTACTTGTTTGAAAAATACTGACTTCACACATTTTCTTTAATTTCTTTTCTGTGTTGTTCTTTTAAACAATAGTTTATATTTTTTTGTTTTTGTTGTTGTTGTTATTTTACTTAGGTAGACAGATATGTTATCGATAATGTAGTTGTTGTATTGAATGAAACTGATAAAGAAAGTACGATACTTTTTTAATTATTACGTTTGATTCATTTGTAATTATTATTATTATTTTAACAAAATTTTGTTGTTAAATTAATTAGGTTTAGAACATCTGTTTGGGACCAATGGCAAGCTATATATGTATATCGATCAAATAAAAAATTAGACGACAGTATGTATATTTGTATATATAATTTTGAATAACGCACTGTATAAATATTAAATTGTTACTGAATTGAGAAAATCCGAAAGCTTTCCTTCTAAACCCCAATGTGGTTGGTTTTCTTCATTCAAATGCACCCCTATTCATAATGTTTTCATATCTTGGTTTAACTGATTAGATTAGAAAGTTAGTAGAAGCTTTACGGCAAATGTTATTATATTTTCTAAAGCTATATAGTTGGATAGACAATTCATTTTATCATGTCGTTTGCAACTCACATACATATCGCTCCTTTATTGTAACATAGTCATATCTCAAAAAATTAAAAATGTGTAGTTACTTAAGCAAAACTGCTCTTTTAGACCTTCTGTACATGTTGAAAAAAAAAATCAGTTTTATATCCCAAGCTGAACCGAAGTTATGCCAAAAAGTGTTTGTGGCAATTAGATCATAGGAATTATGTCGTGAAAACTTAAATCGCATTTTGCCAAGTTCAAGTTTTTTGAGATATAACTATGTTGCAATAAAGGAGCGATATGTAGGTATATAAAAGGTTTTTATTAAGTATCTCGTCTTCTTTAAAGAATATTGAAGCAGTTGGACAAAGGTTTTCAAAAAAAAAACTGAACTCTTAAAGGGTTAAGGATATAGAATGTTGATTTTTTTATATTTTATATTTTTTAGGCCAGACATCAAAAATAAAAAAAAATACAGAAAGTATTTCGATTTCTTCTCTTTCTCTCCTTTTTTCGCAAAAACCTGTCGTTCGGAGTCGACTTTAAACTGTAGATCCCGCCACTTATACATATTAACACTGCGGGGACGATTGCTGTAGACTGTCTAATGATGAAGAAATAGCACTGGCCATTTTATAGTCACCAGCAGCAACTCGTTTCCTTACCGTTCGCATCTTCCCTTTCTCTTTCCACCTTTCCCAAAAAACCTGCACAATGCACTGCATGAGTAGGGGTCAGGGGTAGGCTGGTTCAATAAAAAAAGGTTCTTACAAGTCTGATGTCCTCAAAATCATAAGAACACTGATAATCGTTACAACAATGTTATGTTTTATATCCTCAAAATAAAACATGGACCTCGATACCACCGTTTTTATTTCCTACCATAATTCCATAGCATATGGATGGTATCGTTCACATAGGATTCCTTTTCATCGTTTATGCCACTTAATTATTTTTTGTTTACGTGAACGCATAAAGAAGGAATTGCCTTTGTTTACTCATGTATATACGTTATCTATTCTTAAAAATAAAGATAAGATAAGAATAAAAATTCTTTAAATACAAGTTTTTTTTTTTGTTTAACAATAATGAAGCTTTTACAAAAAAAAAAATGAAATGAAAGTTAAGAAAAACCAGTTTAACATAAGAAAACCTTACAAAAAAATAAATGTACATGAATGCCTCAGAGCTCTTCTTTTTTTGTTTTTGGGTCAACATTTTTATGATAAATATTTTCTATTTTAACAGTTTTCCCACTAATTCGATGCCAATTAGTGTTTCAAATTGATTCAAAAACTGAAATGGAGAAGCATTTGTATTCTATTGTATTAAGTTACCAAGTCTAACCGGTGGCCAATAAAAACAATATGTTCTTTGAAAACGAAAAAGGTTTACTTTTAGAGAGAAGTAAAGAATAAAAGAAACTCCTTTTGTTTTGTGTACAAAATAGCTTGAGCATGAATCATGAAATTCGATCTAATTTTGAGTCATATCCATACATACGTATGGTACGTCCAATATCATAAATATTCAGATGACTGTTTTTCTTGTTTGTTCCACAAATTCGAATTAAGATTATAAACGTTTTTCAATATGTTGTTTTGTGTAAGTAAATATGCTTGTTAAAATAAATATATTGTTGCAGCTAAACTTAATTAAACTTTTTCCAGGTAGATATTGGCAAACGAAAAATATTTGTTTTTTTTTTTAACGCAAATTTGGAAGAGATGGAAGAAGGAAGGCTTTTCATATAAGGAATGTTTTTTATGTTAACTCTTTCTGATGTCTTTACATTTTTGCTAATAGAGTCTATCACAATTAAAAATAATACATAACATCGTAATATTACACTAAGCAACAAAAAAAATAACCAACGATATGCTGTTGATGCAAAGAATTCAAAAATTATTTCATTGCTAATTTTTGAATCCTTCAGATTGTTGTTTATTTAAGTTATATAAACTTAAAATAACAAACTTTATTACAGTTTCCCAATTTTTGTCCTTTATTTTTAAAATTTGTATTAAAATTAACACACACAACATAAGTGGTTTGAGAAACTGCAGGCTGTAGACTGTCTAATGGTGAAGGTATAGCACTGGCCATTTTATAGTCACCAGCAGCAACTTGTTTCCTTACCATTCGCATCTTCCCTCTTTCCACCTTTCCTAAAAGTACACAATGCACTGCATGAGTAGGGGTCTTCCCCTGAGTGCAGGTTTAATAAAAAAAAAATAAAATAGAAATTTACCCTGTGAAAAAATAGGGCCACCTCACATTCTTTTCAATACAAACATATTTGCACTAATTTAAGGTTCTAATATTGTTCTAGAGTGGTCAATATTTTGTAGACATCGTCTAAGCATATGGTTCTACAAGATTTCGACGTAACGAATGCAGTATATCATCATACACTCAGTCTGAACGAGGTTCAAAAACTTCTATGCTTATACTACATATATTCCATAAAGTTCTCGATCATATTTGGATCTAAAGATAGTACTGATCAGTATAATACATTGATTTTACTGTGTTCGAAATATTTCTTATTGTCCTTTACATCATGAAATTTCGAAGGAATACAAAACACCGCCGTTGTGAACTGAAGATTGTACACTGTATTTATTTGTCTCCTCATAGTATAAAGACCTGAATAGAAATTAAGGAAATTAATTCCACTTTTAACATGGTTAAGTTTGGGGGCGATAATGTTGTTGTTTGGTTTTACATATTAAATTATAAATTATTAGCATTTGTAATAGGGAATATATACCAAAGCATCACACTTAAAATATTCGTATTGAGTGGAGCTACTAACTTGGTCACTTGCCATACTTATGACCACAGCTGGTACCCTGTGAGAATCAATAATCCTAAATCTGCGAATAATCATATTTGAAAGACATTTAATAAAATTACAACAGCTGCAAAACACATGGTTTGTTGAAATAAAAACAGAATTGGAACAGCGTCCGATGTTCCCAATGGCAAATGTAAGTAATTATTTATACAGATACAGATTTACAATGTACCTAGAAAACTACAGGATCAAACAACTTGAATTATGGTGTACAATTTATTCTCTTTATTTTTAAACATTTTGAAATTAATTTTTCTATTAACTTTTCCAAGGAGCAATCGAAAAAAAAACTGACAACAAATCCACATTTGGTAAATTAAAACCATGAATATTCCTAGAAAACTAGGATATATTATCTAAATATTCAATTCAATATCAAAAGTATTGTTTATAGAAAAAATAAATTAATAAATCGACAAATAGTGATTTTGTTTTCTACTTTTGATCTGTTGTTATGTAAGTCACATATATATATATACATTCAGCCACAAAAGTATACATACGGTTAACAAATATTAGAAATTTTTTAATCAATCCGTTTTCGTTGAAAATCTTTATAATTGTCTGACAACTTTCCTCGACTTTAAGATCGTCTTTTGCATTGGTTTAGTATTTATGAAATTTAGAATTTATGAAAACCCTAATCCACAATATATAATGTATGTATGTTCTTCGAACCTTAACATTTGTTTCAGAAAAGAACTTGAGGTTGAATTTAAGGTCGACGTTAACAAAAGTACGGGCAATTAAATTTCAATAAAAGTTTATTTTACTTTTCGTGATTTGAATATTTATCAAGTAATTCCACCGTAAATCGAATTTTACTATACATCATGTAATACAGTCAAACTTCTATAATTTGAACTTCTAGTACTTGAATTTTCTATAAATTGAATCACAGCAACAGCACTTTGGAGAGAAATTCTATCAGGTTTTGCTTCTTTAACTTGAAGTTTCTATAAGTGGAAGTTTTTTTTCTGGATAATGGAAGATTTTAGAAGTTCTACTGTAAGTGTAACTGTTCACTTAATTTAGACTCGTCAGGATTATGTTTTCCTTAAAGATAAATTATCTTGATTTCAATACTACAATTATTGTACACTGACACTGTGTACGCTATACGTACATACATATGTATATAACGATTCCATCAATCCTACGCTTTATAGTTTTTCAGTAATGCTTACATTTATTTATGCGCATACATATTTACTTTGAAATCTGATCAATAATAATAACTTATAAACATTTAAAATAAATTAAATTTTTCGAACGAAATAAAAATTAAACATAAATTTTTTGTTTTATCGGAAGTGATCTTTCCTTGCCGGTTCAACATTGCCTGCATGAGTGAGTAATCCGAAAAAAAATAAAATAAAATAAATTGTGTTGTACACAATTTTATTATTTTTATTTACTCCTCTGTATGTCTGTCTACTGAATAAAGTGATAAACAAAAGTTGATTATAATGAACTTTGTCGTACTTACTACAGATACCGTGTATTGTATATTTTTTTCTTTTCACAATTCCATTGAACTTCTTCGATTTGTTTGTTTTTCTTTTTGTTTTTTTTTTTTTTTGATTTTATTATGTCTTAAATTTAAATTGATTCATTTGCACATTTACGCTAAAAAACATGACAAATAATGTCTGTCTATACATATGTATGGTATGTATCTGACGATTTACTCGTCTGTCAGTCTGTCTGTCTGTCTAACTATAAATTATTGATTGATAAGCTATTCGTTCCTTAAGAATTTCTTGTCATGATTCAGCAATGGACCAAAAGTGTAAAAAAATGTTATTACACTTACTACATATGCTGAAAATTTGAATTAAAATGAAAATACCTAGACAAAAACAGTGGTTAGAAGCAATTAAATCATATTTATTCCTTACTTAAGAATTATTAGTAGTTTTTTCAATAAGTTGAAGAAATAAACCATGAATGTTAAGTTAACAGGGGCTGTTAAGTAAACATAATTAAAAACCACAAGCAGTGATAAAAAAAATTAAATAAAGGACGAAGGGATACAAACAAATAACAAAAAATCTTTTTACTGATCAAAGATAACCAATTCTGGAGGATCAGAATTTTTTCACCAAATATACATACACACATACATATACATAATTGGTCATTACAATCCTTCAGTTAGGATTACGACTTAGTTTCTCACACCACTTATGTTGTGTGCGTTTGTTTTATACATGAGTTGAGGAACCTACAGTTTAAAGTCGACTCCGAACAATAGATTTTTAAGAAACTTTTCATGGCAATTTTTTTATTTACTCTCAGAATTTTTGATAGAAATCTTCTTAGAGGAAGTCGCCGAAGAAATATTTTCATTTTGTTGTCTGACCTGGGCTTTGAACTCGGGGCTTACGTCTAATAAGCCAACACACAACCTACTAGGCTACGGTGACTTCTCAATCTAAATCGTGCAAAACAGAAAAAACTTGATTTGTGGGAGAAAGTTGGAAAGCCCTGGTAGCAAAGTTTCCAAAACAGTTTTCCTTACGATCGCCCTTTACTTGGCGTTAGTTGTGAGCTGAAATATAGGCGATGAACCCAACTGGTTTTTCAAATGAGCAAATAAAGTTGTTCTATATAAATAGGTGTCGATGGCCTATTTTTTTTTTTTTTTTTTTTTGTCGATGGCTTGCATTTCTTTGTCGATGACTTGCATTTTTTTTGTCAACGAGTTGCAGTTTTTAGCCAATAACTTGCACTTTTCACCGATGACTTGCATTTTGTGTCGAAAATTTTTTTTGGCACACTGTTAGCTTCGTGATCTATATTTTCAGACCCAAGTAACGCTCGACCACAAGAAATCTTGTTTTGGTATACTTGAGACGGCGGCTTTACAGTCCATTAAGTCCATTTTTTATTTGATTTTTCCCGATTTATCTATGCAGTGTACTTAATTTTTCTCATATAAAAAATATGGTTAGATTCTTCACCTTCATTTCCGATCCCAAATAACGTCCGACCGTAAAGAAGTCCTGTTTGGAAATCCTTTAGAGCAGTTCTTGTTCTCACTAGGCCCGTAAACTGTACTTTTTAAATTTTAAAGAGTTTGCTCGTATTATAAAAAATGTGATCCTCAAAAATACTGTTTTAAACAAATCTGATTGTTTTTTAAAAGTTATTTTTTATTGTTTCTTTATTTCTCCTGCTGTGCCATTAATCCGTATTTAATGTTTAATCATCTCTTATAATACAAATGATTCCATACAAAAGAATTTAAACGTTTTAATTAAATTTTAATTATATTGTGTAATATTTACAAGTGTGTATGTATGTATTTAAAATTAATTACTTTTCTTATGCAAATAGTTTTTTTTTACAAAACTTAATGTGATTTTGTTTTACATTATGAAAAGCCTTAGGCGATCACTGAAGGGTTAACTCTGTAATTTTACACCATATTTAACGGTCATTTTATTATTATTATTTTATAAATAAATTTTTAATTAATTCACACTTAATTAATGTGATAATAGAGCTTTATTAAGGCGTTCAACCGGTTTGTGATTGAATTTAATCTGATGCACTTTGAAGTGTTGGTTGATTTTACGCACTGTGGCTTTAACTGACCGACGACAGACAAATTATACACTCACGGTCCCGCTACAATAACTATAAAGTTATCTTATTTACATAAGTAACACCAACAACAATAGCACAACGTAATGCCACATTCGCGATATGAGTACGAATTGCTGTGAGCCGTTCAACATTATGCCACATAGATTGGTGGATTGATAAACAGAAATTTTATTTATTAAAGCAACTTTGGACAGACAACAAAAACAATATCGAACAAATGCGAAGGCTTTAATTGTTTGTTTTCAATCAAACATTTATCGGTAATAAATAAATTCTTGTTGTTGTTGTGGATATTATTATTATTCAAGAAAAACTTGATTAAACAAGTAAACAGACAGAGGAAAAGATTTCAAATGTGATGAGAAGTAAATGAAAACGAACGTTTCCAGTTGCACTAGTGTTTGTTTAACCGTTTTTTACTGCTGTTGTTGTTGTTGTTGTTTGCAACACGCAACATTAAAGTTGAGCTTAAAAAAAAAAATAACCGAACGAACGTATAACAAAGCGATTCAACCAACCGTCTTGGATTTCAAAAACCGTCCGATGCTCTTTAAGTCACAAATTGTACTGAAATTTTGAGGAAAAAAATTTAAACTGGAAGTGGCAGTAAACAAAAGCAACAACTACTACAATAACATTAACTAAACTGGAGAACACAGTGAAACTGAACGTCGTTAAAAAAATATAAAATTTTACAATCAAAATCTGTGAAGAGTCCTTCTTTGGGCAAATGATCCTTTATTAGAACGATTGAAATGTTACAGATAGCACGAGTATGTAAGTTGAAAACATGCTACAAAGTTGATAGTGATAGATATCGACTTGCGATACATTCTGGCATTTATAAAAATAAGATGGCAATGAGTTACAATTTAAATGTTTGTGACAAGTCACAAATAAAGGAAGACTGAATTTGTGCAGAATTATTTATGGTTCCTCCCAGCTCAACCAGAATGCTGAATTTGTCTTTTCTAAACACGGCCCAATAATTACATCCATTCAAGCATAATTGACTTTCTCCCAAAAGACAAGAAAGGCTTTTCATCGTTTTACAAGTCTTCTTCAATGCTCAACCATTCGTCGAATTGACAGCACTACTAAAGGAGGATGTATGTACCGCTGCATACGAGCCGCACCCAGGAATAATCCCAAATTATTATTCTTTTGACTTAATGTATGCATTTACTCCCTAACTTAGGGAATGTGGAGTTGTTTTAAAATCCTGCATGGACAGTTTTATTAGGAAAATTTGGGAAAGAGAAACACGGCGCAGCCCAGGCCAGAGGCTGATATAACATTAACGACATCCAACCAGCAATTCGTGAGATTAACAAAATACATATGCACACTAAAAAGGATTGAGCTCCTAATGTGATAGCATTTTATGCCTTGAACTAATTTTGTTAAGTGAATTAGTGGCCGTCTCGAACACATACCTAATCCTGCTAATTTGATTCATGAGGTATAATTTTATAATGGCAAGCTTAGAAGCTTAACAACTTGCAATGAGTATAGTTATTCATTTGCGGGTTCTGACAGGGCATTGTCCTATCTAGCAGGTTTGACGGATAGAGGAGAAAAGGACGGGAGGAAGAGACTGCTCAAAGCTCACTTGAAACTGGAAAAAACTGGATTAATAGAGAAACATATAAATGCCGAAAGTCTAGTAGGTAGTCGCCGTGAAGTGAAAGTCGCCGTAGTCTAGTAGGTAATGAATTGGCTTATTAGGCTGAAGGCACGAGTTTAAATCTCAGGTCAGACATCAAAACGAAAATATGAAAATATTTCCTCGGCGACTTCCTCTCTGCAGATTTTTGGCAAACATTCTGAAAGTAAAAGCTTCTCAAAAATCTGTCGTTCGGACTCGATTTAAACTGTAGATCCCGCCAATCGTGTATTAAATTAACGCACACTACATAAGTGGTGTGAGAAGTTAGGTTGTAATCCTTATTAATCATTATTTTTACTTTAATTATTTGTTATTATAATTTTAAACTGTATATTGTTTGTAGACTAGGCTTTCGTAAAATGGGTCCAACTATCAAACAAACTAATCAAAAACATCAAGCAAGTTCTACTCTCTAAAGTGATTTTTTGAACGAAATTCGGTTTTATTACAGAGATTATTCGACCTTTTTCAGCAACTATCACATCAATGACTGTGAATTTCAAGGAACTTAAATTCGAATATAAAATTAATTTTCCTAGTATGACGATTAAGAATGTACAACTGCAACTTTATCTATCTTCCATTAGTTTCAAGGAAGTGAAATTAAATTTTATTAGTCCTTCGGAACTGGACAATTTTGTTCCTTACTTTTTTGCGTTTGATAACACTGTAGGTTGTTGTAGTGGCAGCAGCAGCAGCAACTAAAAACATTTTTTCTCTCTGGTAGTTTAAACTTTTAAGCAGCACAACAATAACAACAACAATTACTTTAAATGCCCACGAAAATACGAACAAAAGAAAATTTAAACCGATTTAATTGTTTGAGCGGAACGACGACTTAAACTTTTCAATGTAAAAAATAAAATAAAAAAAAAAATTTTTTTGAAAAATTAAAAAAAAATAAAATAAGAAAGAGAGTAAAAACAATAGAGCTTTTTTATTAGTATTGGTTTTATCGGTTGTTAGGTTGTTGCTTGTTATTGTGGTTAATACTACTCGGTTTATGGTAATTTCATCAAGATGTAAACCAAACATTTTAACATCTCCAAGCTCACATGCACACTTAACCTCATACCCCCATTTTTCCCCTTTAAGCCAAAAATTATATTGGCATGGAAAAGGAAAAAAAAATTGTTCAAACAATATGAGTAATGTTCGCAGGGACGTTATTTCATTTGTCTGTTTCGCTCTTTTTATTTTTTTGTTTTTTTGGCGGTAACTAAAGACTGGATCACTTGCGCTCACGCGATTTAAATTCCCACAATTCTCACTACATGTTGAGTTACATATAATCTGCTACACTCTGGCTGCATTCAACTTTAGAGCCATGCGTCGATTTAATCCCCCATTGAATAAAGGAACATAGCCGAGGAAAAAGCATGCTTAAACCAAAACAACAACAAAAAAAAAAAGAAATAAAAGTTAACATCAACAATTTTACCAAAAATAGTAGGCTAAACCGGTCTTAGTCTCTGGTTTGTTTTTATTCTTTTTGTGGTTTGGATAAACAGACAGAGGCGCTAATAAAATGTGCAGTATATATGGGAGAAAAATACGGGGATAGTATAAATAAAGTTTACTTTGAAACTTGTGGTAAAATCACATTCAGCATGTGGCTCGTTTCAATTATTTAACCGTTTGACTGCTACGCGGCGCAAAAGCGCTGCGTTCATTGTTACGAAAATCGCATTTACACTGCGAATTTCGGTGTAAAAATTTAGTCAAAAAGCTAAAATAAAGTCAAAAGACGAGATTCATAGGGTCTATCTTTATAAACAGATTATTAGAATTTTGTAGATTTTTTTATTATCATAATTAATTCTAGTTTTCGAGCAGTCTTCGCACGTTCGCACCAGAATAGCTTAGCAGCCAAACGGTTAACAACTTAAAGACATAAAAAGGCAAGAATTCAATGAAAACGCTTACGTCTTCATAACGTCTTCTTCTTCTATATTATGCTCTTTAATCGTTTCGGCTTTTCCAGATTCGTTTCTTCCTTCTTTCAGAGTTCTGTAAATCGTTTCTTGTTAACTAGGATTACTATTTGTGTGCCTCTACCTCTTTAAGCTTAGTATTATCCTGTCGAAACTCTTAATCATGCGAAAACTATTCTAGAAACATCTCTGAACCAGCTTAATATATTGTCCCTTGATTTCTTCGAACCATTAACAGACTTGCTCATTCCGTATTCCGTTACTTTGTCCATTATGACGTGATTTTTCTGCTATGTATTGTAAGAATTTCATTTCTGACACTGAATTCAGTTTTTATTACCACAATTCATTCTCGTATGTAGTCGTATAGTACATTAATGGAATTATATACCAATAGTCGCGGATTCTTTTCAAGCAGAGTTTTTTCAGCAAATATTGATTCTTGTTGAAAACTCTTGACTTCATAATATCAAAAAAAGTTAAGAGTGCTTCAGAACCCTTCTGCTACCATAAGAAAGAGAAAGAAATGTTGTGAAAACTTCTCAATTTCTTGTTTAATTTAAACGAAATTTATTTAAAGACGTCCCTGTTAAAAGTTGTTTGTTTGGTTTGAACGAAAACTGCATCGTCGTAACAAATGCTTTCAAACCAGAGAATCTTGTGGCTTTCATTCGAACACTTTGCAGATGTATTTGTTGCAATGGCATGTGCATTTTGTTGCTATTGCTGTTTAAGGTGCTGTTAGTTTTATCTAAATAAATGTGTGAATATAAAGGGTCTCTTTTAAAGCGTTTTCCTATCTTAAAATATAAATATAAAACAAAATATTTCCGAAATTTATGTTTGGTTTCGTTTAATTTTCTATAAATCTGGCGCCAATATCAAGCTGACTGATGGCATGGATTATGTTGATGGCTTTGATGGCCGTTCTGGTTTGGGACTTATTCACATATAACTGCGACTTAAGGATATCCCACAAGGAAATGTCTAAAGTGGTCAACTTGCCAGACCTTGGGGAGGTAGGTATGTTTATACCACCCCTATGTGAGATGTTCAATACCTCAAACCACTCATGCATAATATCCAGTATGGTACATTAGGACTCTCAGTTAAAACCACATTTGAATTTATTCCAAATGAAGTAATCATTAATATAATCATCGATCTATGCCGCTAGCCGTTAACAGTGATAGCTTGGACAACGTCATTCTCCAAAAAATGTTTGCCGACTAGGTTCCAGCCTAAAATCCTCACCAAATAGACTTTTCGGCATATTTTGGATGCTTTTTTTTAAAACCAACTCTCAGGAGATGGCCCCTATTCATGCAGTGCATTGTGCAGGTTTAGGAAAATTTGCTATAGGAAGGTGGAAAGAGGGAGTAGTGTTTGTGGACATTTGATTTAAACTCACCAATATCGTAATTGAAAAACATTCGCAAGAAGATCATTCCACAAGCGAGCAGTGCGGGCAAAAAATGAATTCTCCCTGTAATGCATTGTGCGGTTCACTGGACAATCAACCACAAAAGGATGTGCTCTGCGAGAAAAAATATGTGATTATCGGGAACCAAGCCCCTTATCTCTCGAGAACACCTCCTATTATAGTACCGATAGAACAATGAAACACACGCCGCATTGCGACGATTTCCCAAGGAATCAGTAGAGTTGGATACCCTACTGTCATTAATAAGCACCTTCGCCCTCTCCTGTACGCGGTCGAGAAGCTTCAAAATAGACTTTGAAGCACCGGCCCATACATGAGAGTTGTACTCCATTCGGGGTCGAATAAAGGTCCTGTAAATAATAAGAAGGTCGGATGGAGTGAAGTATTTTCTACACCGTTTCAAAAAACCAAGGCACTAGAATGCTTCCTTCGACACTCGAAAAATGTGATCGTTCCAACGAGCATCACAACTAATTCTCATGCCCAGAACATTAAGAGCATCCGCCTCCTCAATATTTACATTACCCATAGATACAGATGACAGAACACCAGCGCCAGCATCACGCCGGTGTGTCAAAAAACAACATTGGGTCTTGCGCGCATTGAAATCGACTCTGTTCGCGCGGCCCCACTCAGAGATTGCTATCAGGTCACCTGTGAGTGCGTTATTCATGTTCGATCTGCTTGCCCCAATCTCCAAAAGGCTCGGCCTCCGATCAAATGAATATGAATGACAAATGTTGCTGTCATCCGCAAAAGAGTAAATAGAATTCGAAGTAATAGATAGAAGATCATTGAGAAAAATAAGAAAAAGAGTAGGAAAAAGAACAGAGCCATGCGGTACTCCTGAATTTATGCTGAACTCGTCAGAAAAGACGCCATCTATAACTATTCTAATAGTGCGATCTTTGAGAAAGCTCGATATAAATCGAGAGAAGTGACTACCGACACCAAAAGCAATTAACTTCGATACCAGAGCCTCATGTCAGTCCCTATCAAACGCCTTTGAGATATCTAGAGCTACAACCTTGGCCTCACCAAAGCGGTGAATGGAACCACTCCACCTTTCGGAGAGTAAAGCCAAAAGGTCACCAGTAGAGCGCCCTTTACGGAAACCGTACTGACGATCATTCAGCAAACCGTTGGACTCCAAATACCTCACAAGGTGGTGATTAATCATGCTCTCCATCACCTTCGAAAGAGCAGAACAAACAGCTATTGGGCGGTATTTATACAGAAATTAATCTCAGCGCCAACTGTCAATTCAACGACGACGTGTCGTTGCCTATGGTAGTCCATGGTGATTTGGCAAAACAGACTCGATAAATGACAACTAATTTGACAGATGTAGCTTTAAAAAAATGACTATTAGCAACTGTCAATTTTTTGAAATCCCTGTTAGAAGTCCCTATATTATACATTCGTACATTTTGTATATACTCACATTCATATGCAGTGTAATAGTGTATGTTTAAAAGAGTTTTCAGGTAAAATTGTATCTTTTCGATTTTTTTTTTTTTTGTGCGCGGCACAAATAAAAATAATCGTTTTGTATAAAATTGTTCATTATTATTTATTTTTAGATGTTGTTTGGCTGTTTAGTTTCGTTTCCCATCGAAATGCTGCTCCCAGAACGGATGCTGGGCTTTCGAGGCAATAACAGTGTGTTACTTTTTTCTTCTGCTTCGTTTTTGGGTTTGTTTGATGAAGTTTTTTTTGTTCTTATTTTTATATTTTTTTAGCATAAAAGGATGATATGCAGGTGCTTTTTTGACAACAGGGCAGGTGTGTTATGGTAATATTAAATAGAATTAATCTGAAAATAAATATATTGCAAAACGACTTAGATTAATATCGCTCAATTTGAATGAAAGCTAATAGCCTATTGTAAACAAATCTTAGCGTTATGTCTAGAAATCCAGTTGTTTAGGAACGAATTGTATATATTTATATATAGAAATAGTGATAGAGGAACATTTTGTTGATTGACTTCTTACTCTTGCTCAAGCGATGCTGCCTGACACCTTGTTGATACTATCCTTTTTGGGGTGAATATTGGTTATGAAGGCCTGCAGTATGTATTATTTGGTAAGGAATACAACTGCCTCTATATAAAATCGGAGACCATAATGGTAACATTTTTATACTTGAACGGATACTATATTTAATCAGTTGTACATCGATTTAATCAAGCCATCCATCACAATCAAGGCTTTAGTACCGTTACGATAGTATCTTGAATATTAATTCCAATCTATTAATCCATTTCACTCTTCAACTCCTAAATAATAAGCATCAATCAAATAAACTGTGGCGGAATTTATGATTTATGAAGGCATGCAATTTGTATTAAAATAGAAGACCATGATGGCAACATTTTTATACTTGACCGGATAATATATTTAATCAGTTGTACATCGATTCAATCAAGCCATTTATCACAAACAAGGCTTTAGTACCGTTATGGTAGAATCTTGAATATTATTTCCGATCTATTAATCCATTCCACTCTTCAACTCCTAACACCAACTGTGGCGGAATTTATCTGACAATGTATGGCTACTGATTTGAAAACACAGAATATCGATTTTCTCCATACAGAACGGTTAACACTTTTTCATTTCTAGTTTTGGAATACAGAAAAGAAAGAACACATATTATATTCTTATATTTTATTATTATAGAAATGAAAAAAGTTTCTTATATTCCTGAAATTAAACTTGTTTTAAAGTACGGTTATATTTAAAAGGAAATAATGTTTGAGTCAGCTGCTTAAAGGAACTTATTAATCAGATTAAGTATAAAATCCTTTCATTTGCAATTTCTAAAATTATAAATTATTAACTAACCGTTATTAAACATTTCTAAAATTTTTATACAACTTTTTTAATAAATTCATATTATTTCAGTAAAGCAATTCCTTTTTATGTCTGTCATAGTCTCTAAGGCTGGGATGAAGTTGCATCAATCTTTACATTTATGCCAAAGTAGTTTGTTTTCTTTTATTCTATTTTTCTATAAATTATTGAATGTACGTTTAAAACGTGATTGTGTCAAGTTTTTTTTCGTTTAAATTTATGTTTTTTTATTATCGAGAGTTTTTTTTTCCTTATACAACAATTGAACTTTGCCGTTTAATGAGTCTCTACCTAAAGCAGTAGTTAAAACGTGAAGAGACTTTAGGCTATAAAAAAAACCATTACGAAAGTTGTGTATAGACTGCACAGATTAGTAATTCATAGTTTTATATATAAAAAAAAAACGTACACACATTCCATTATAAAATGCAATTATTATCCTCTATTCTATGCATTTTTAAAGAAATTAAAGAGTGTGACCTAATTTTTTTTTTTACCGACAATTACGCACTAAAAAATATTTTTTTTATTAAACCATTTCTTCTAAAAGTCTGCAAATTTAGTTAAGTATTAATTAAGGAATAGAAAATTAATTTGAACGTTTCTTTGCCTTTTAAACATTATGTAAAACGTTATTGTATTCCGTACTTACTAGGAGAACAATCGTCAAGTAATTACATCGTGCTCAATGTAATACCCATTTTTTAAACATTATTTTAACATTCATTCACTGACTATCCATTTTATGTCGTGGGGTAAAAAAATAAAATTCTATAGGTACGGAATACAACAAATTTATTAGTTTCATTAACTTAAGTTAAAATATGCTGAGCACGTTGTTATACCCTACACTAAGGCTACCTCAATACCTCACAAAAGAGAAATGTTTTGTATCAGAAAGAATTGAAATAAAATTGTTTCATGAAAATTTTAAAGTTCGATTTCAAACCAATACATTGAAATGTACGGCATAAAATAGCCAACTCTAACCATCAGCGATTCATTCTTGTTTTTAAAAACAATCATAATCAAGTTTATTTCTTTTGTGTTGTGATGAGTTGTAAATTTTACTACAATTATGTACGTCTGTCTGATCAAACGTTTACCGCTGCCGTAATGAGAATGACTTAAGGAATTCACTACTATAAGTTGGTCAAATCAAAGTACGTCTTAAATGTTCTTGTTGGTGAACGAATAAGTGAAATAAAAACCAAAAGACCACATGAAATCAACTGACAGGAAGTAACATAAAGAATATTGTTTTTTGTTTTTACAAAATTCGGCTCTTGAAAAGTGTTTCGAATAGAACTTTTAATACAATTAAAAAAAAAAATAAAAAACGTTTCAATACAATTTAATTCCGATTTTATCGAATTTGTTTAAGTGTTTTTCTTTAGTAAACTCTTAAATATCGCAACTAATACGTGAACAAATTAAATAAAATACTATATATTAAATGGCTATCTAAACGCAAAACATTTTATACAAAATCTTAAAAAAGCTTTAGTTTGACTTTGACTTTGTTTTAAAAAATTATTTAAAAATGATTTCAACTATCTCTTTAGTTATGTTCTATAGAATTTATAATTAAATTTCATTAAAATATAGAAATTTCTATTATTTTATAACCATAATTTACTCTCAATTTGCTGAATAAAGCTTACATCTTTTGATTTATTATTCCATTAGCTGTATTAACAAAAACATATTTATTTTTAAATCTATTAAAACATAATTTCAACAATTATAACTTTTATCTGCTGCGCATATAATAATCAATAACCGTTGAGAAAGCAGCAAAACCAGCTGCACCAATAATGCCAGCTTTAAGACCAGCTCTTAAGCCAATTAAACCACCGGTCACAGCACCAGCATACGTGCCATTTCGCCAATCGGTGACACCACGTTCCTATAATTAATATTAAAGGAAATAATTACAACAAATATTATTTATAATGTGGTTAATTGTTTATTTAACTTACGCTTTCAATGGCACATTCAACAGCCGAAAATACACAGCCAATTAAGGCGAAATTCTTTGCATAACCGTGTGTTGTAGAGCGCATTTCACGGAAAATTTCACGAGCAGTTTGTTTCTTTTCATTGGCTAAGGGATCAGACATATTGGGATTAACGGAAGCACTGAATAAACCAATTGCAGCACCAAGACCATAACCTGGAAAATGCATATAAAAAGATTTAGTTTGTCCATTACATCTGGAGCCGATATGACATAACTAGCATTAGCACAACCATTTAAGGATTCCAAAAGCGTTACCTAATTGGAATTCATGTTAAAAGAATGGGCCTTTCTAATGCTATTGTCCAGGACTACGAGAAGGTCCTTTAGAACAATAAAAAATATCAGTGTACTTATATATGTGGTATTAATTTATCCTGCCTTATAAATAATAGATAAATCGTAAATCGAGAAGTAAACCTCAGAGACTATCTGTTTATTACAATGTAAATTCGGCACAATTTTAACTAATCTAACAAGTGACTGACATATCACTGAAGGACATTGTAACGATATTGAGTTGGACATTCCCCTGATGTAAAAGCTATTTCTACCTACAAGCTTTGGAATTAGATCCATCCATATAGATCTTTTATCTGCTCTAGTTGAAAAACAACAGAGGAAGAAGGAAAAGAAATATCAAATTTAGTTTTGGAGAGGATTTGAGAACGCTGTCTAAAATTATATGTTAAAAACGATTTCTTACAGTCTTTTAAACTGCTAATTATCCAATAATACATACATACATAATTGGTCATTACAACCTTTCAGTCAGGATTACGACCTAGCTTCTCACACCACTTACGTTGTGTGCTTTAATTTTTTTATACATGAGTGGCGGGACCTACAGTTTAAAGTCGACTCCGAACGACAGAATTTTTTTAGAAGCCTTTCATGGCAATTTTTACTCTCGAGAGTTTTTGCCAGAAATCTGCTGAGAGGAAGTCGCCGAAGAAATATTTTCATATTTTCGTTTTGATGTCTAACCTGGGAGACGAACCCGGGCCAATAATGTTATATTTATAATTGGATAATGCGTTCCATGGATAATTCGTTTCTAAATGTAGCCTACAATTTATCACATAACAGCAAGTCAAATTTTCCACTCACCCATTACACAGGCTGTAATTGATTTAAAACCGCAGCTTTCCACTGCTCTTTCGATCATTTTCTCTTCGTCTGTTTTGATTTGTATGGGACCATTACTCTTTGGTATCACTATGTTCTCACGATATCTATGAAAATTAAAACATTTTATTCATAAATTTTTCATTTAAATTCAATGAATGAAAGCTTAGAAAGTTACCTGTTCAAATTTCCTACAAAATGTTGCGCCATATAATCCATATCTGGATTTTCGAAAAATACTGGCTTATTACCGCCAGCATTGGTTGAGGGAGGTTTAAGTTCCATTATTGTAATTTATCGGTCTATTAATGTAAATTTTAATTTATAATTTACAAACTTTTATATTAAAATTAAATAAGATTTTTTCCTCCAGTTTTCCATATGGTATGAACAGCTGTGTTTACAAAATTCAATGAGAAGTGCTGCCACATATGTGGTAAAATACTTGTTAACCTTTAAGCAGTACGTCAATTTGTCGTTTTATTTTTTTATTGCAAATGTTACTCTGCTACTCACTGTGAGGGAACAAAAACAAGTTTGATGAAAAAAGTGCTGCAAAAAAATACAAAAATATTGCATTTTACAACAAATAAATAGTGAATAATTATTGTGAGCAAGGAAATGATAAAACTTTAATTTCATAATTTAACGATATTAATATTCAAATTGCAAATTGTTCAAAAGAGTTGGCAACGCTATCCGTTTAAAGCATAAAATTATTGACACTTAACAATTTCACGCCGTTCAGCTTTTGCTTAATCAATCTGATATTTACCAGCAGATTGAGTGTTTTTCTTTCGTCTACAATTTGTTGTTGTATTTCTTCATTGCAAGTAAGAGTGAATAATTGTGTTTTTCTTTTTTTAATAAACAATGGTAGTGTCAAACTATGATGGTAATTATACAAATATTTTCACAAAAATATTAGAATTCACATTAAATTCGTAAATATTTAATAATAGCGCTGCGAAAACAGGCGCGACTACTGGAAAATGAAATTGACCTGAAATTGGTAGCGTTTAGTAAAATTGGAGCTGGTAGCGGTTCATCGTCTTCAATGGGTCACAGTTCAAATGCTGACACATCACCCTTATTAGGGGAGCATGTCTTTGATTCCCTATCAGAGGAAATTGCTCAAATGTTAGATAAGGTTAGTAGTACTTTTTCTTACCACAGTATTCAATTGCTATAAGAAAGAAGTCTGTTTTACGTTACATGTACGTGTTCAGCTTTCTTCTATAAATGAAACAATGGCTGATCTTCCAACAACAGGTGCTGCTGCAATGCATACACTGCAGCGTCATCGAGAAATTTTGCAAGGTTATCGACAGGAGTTTAATAAAATCTCTGCCAATCATACAATGCGTTTGGAACGCGAGGAGTTATTAAGAGGATCGGGCTTATCAACAAATAGTCCCTCAATATCGGGCTTAAGTCGGCGTGATATGTATTTGAAGGAGAGCGGCCACATAAATAGGTAAGATAGTTTATAAATTAATGGAAATGGTTGGGTCACCGTTTAGAGATAGAATAGACCAGCTTTTAAAGTTTTCTTCGACAAAAACGAGATGCAACATGCTATGTAAGGTAAGTTGTGGAATTGCGTCGAGATACTAAAGGATAATGATTATACCTTAGCACTGAGCATTACACAAAAGCCGCACCTATCCAAAAATCTAGAAGTATAGAGGAAGCGCACCTGTCGATCAAGACAAGCACAGTACCCGGAGTTCGAAATTGACCCATTGTACATTATCTAGAAGTATAAGTAAACTAGATTATATGTTGAGAATAGTAATAGTGGTACAATCAACAATAGGACCGTCATAGTGGCGACGTGAAATAAGTTTAATATAAGAATCTGTTTTAAATAAAAATTGTATTCTTTCAGTTCCAGCAGTATGGTAAATGATCAGATTAATATTGCAATTGAAACAAGAGAACATCTGCTTTCACAGCGTCAGGCTTTTAAGCGCATACAAACGCGTTTAAATGATATGTCTAATAGGTTTCCCCTAATATCAAGGTGAAGTTTTTAAATTTATATTTCTTTCTCAAATGTATCCTTAATTTTTAACTATATTTTCAGTTTGATTCAACGCATTAATATCAAAAAGAAACGGGATGCTTTAATATTGGGCGCAGTTATTGGATTTTGTGTTATTCTGTTATTATTATACGCATTTAATTAACCGGTAATAAATATTTGTTTTTAATTAAAAAAAAAAAATTATAAAAAACGAAAACAAATTGTTAACGAATATAATTTATAACCTTTTAGAAAGCGATTATTAAAGAAAATTAAAATGATTTTAGTTATAACATACTGAAAAGAAAAAAATACCTTAAAACAAATTTAATTAAGTATACAATAACAATATCAATATAATTTTGTGATAAAACAAAAGTTTATATAAATAAAACAAACTAATTAATATGCATAAAGAACAATATTTTTAATTAAAAAAGTGAACATCAGGCAATCTACCATCTGGTCTACAAATTGTTTAAGATTTTCCTAAAATTAGCATTCTCAAGTATTGTGGTATATCGTCTAACTCAATTTAAATTGAAATAATATTGTTTTTTAACGTCAATAGAAATAATGAAAAAACTGAGCTTTGGAAAGTTTAGGAGTCAAATTCTTAAGTAAAACCCACATAATTATAGGTTTATTCAATTACTGTAATAAATTCCCATGAAAAGTTTCTCAGAAATCTGTCGTTCGGAGTTGACTTTAAACTGTAAGTCCAGCCACCCACGTATAAAAATGAAAACACACAACATAAATGGTGTTAGAAGCTAGACTGTAAACCTGACTAAAGGGTTGTAATGACCAATTATATATCGCTCTTTTATTGCAACATAGTCATATCTCAAAAAATTAAAAATTTGTAGTTACTTAAGCAAAACTGTTCTTTTAGACCTTCTGTATATGTTGAAAAAAAATCAGTTTTATATCCCAAGCTGAAACGAAGTTATAGCAAAAAGTGTTTGCGGCAATTAGATCAAATGTCTTATGTCTTGAAAACTTAAATCGCATTTTGCCAAGTTCAAGTTTTTTTTGGGATAGGATATGACTATGTTGCAATAAAGGAGGTGTTTATAAATCCGCCGGCTTTGTAGAGAATAAACTAGTTCTTTACAGTTCTCGAATAAATTTTAATTTATTTTAGTAAATTAATTACTTCCCAACTGACATTTACAGAAAATGACCCGTGTTGTACGATCCTGTAAGGGTATAGAAAATCTGTGAATAAACGAACATTTTCCTAAACATATAATATGAATCCACACGGAGTGATATTTTGTACATTTTTCAGCAAATATATTTCTGTCATAATGCAGATTCTTTTCATTTCTCAAGGCTTGTTAAAGAAGGTATTTTTTTTTTTTGTCTAAATTGTTTTTGAATTTCTGTTCAATTCTTTAACTAAACAAAGATTTTTCTAAATATTTGTTGTTGTTTCTTTTATTTTTTTATTGATACTTAAATGTTTGTTGTTTTTCTTTAAGGAAACATGTTTACATCAATAGAAAAATTAATTTTATATATAAATCGCATTTGATTTTAATATATATTTTTATTTTTAAGTATAATTTCTGTTTGAATTTGATTTCAATATATTTTTTTTTTGTTTTTACGAAAAACTAAAAAATTAACACACAAATTATGTATGTATATGCATGTATGTGTATATAAATTATAAATCCTATAATTAAAACTGAAAATATTAAAAATTAAAATATTTCGTTAAAAATAATGATAATAATAATAAGCTTTAAGCCTAAATAATTATTGTATTTATTATAGTTTCATTAAAATTCTAAAACTTAAGACTTATTATTAAAGTTAAAGAAATAAAAATTCAAATTAAATAATAACTTAATTTTTATTGTTTCTTCTTCTGTTTAACTTAAAAACTTTAAAATTAGAAAATCCTAATTTCTAAGAGAAAAAAAACTTATAATAACGTAGTCTAAAATTATTGTATGAAACAAAGAGCAAAAAGAAAAAAAAAACTTAAGTAACGTTTTAGGGTTTATATGCATGTGTTGTTGTGGTTATTGTTGTTGTGGTATTATTTATAACATGTAATAAGTGAACCTAGTTTCTAGGTTCACTCTTGTATTATTGTCGATTATTGACACCCTCAATGGTAGTATGCATGGTGTGTTCCATATTCTTAACAATTATGTAGTTTGTTATGTGATTGATGGCCTCATCTTGTAAGCGATCCGGCCAGCGTTTTATGTAGGATTTTATAAAATCGCCAAAAGTGTCGACTTTATCCGGGGTGTTTTTATGTGAATCTACAATATTTTTGACAATATCCACAAACTTATCATAATCATCGGGTGATTTTTTGATTTTATTATAATTTAAGACACCACCATTAGTGGCATTGTTGGAGGAGGCTGCTGTAGCCGCATTTAATTGATCCATTTGATTTGATTCATTTAGACGTGAGGCGGCCGCAACAGCTGCTGCCGCGGCCGCTGTATTGGCCATGAAATTAACATCGGCACCACTGCCAGCCGCACCGCCGGCACCATTGGCTTGAGCCTGTGCCTGCGTATGATCTATGAAATGGCGGTGCATTCCATATTCCGATCTGTAATGAAAGAATAAAAACAAAAATTAAAATTAAATTATCGTCTCCTATTAATTTTAAATTTAATTTTCTAATGTGCTGATCCAAATAGACAGACAGACAGACAGTCTTAAAACAAGCGATATAAGAAAACTAATAATTAAAATAAATTGTGTGCAGATTTTATTTTTCTCCATGGCAATACACTTTACGCAATCTATCCTAACTCGACATTTTAATTTAAGCCATTAGTTGGTTTATTTTTTTTTTTTTTTCTTATATTTCAATATATTTCCTGTATAGCCTTAAATTCCTTAACTTAAATAAATCAAGTTGAAAATTATATTCCATTTATTAGTGATAAAATTGACTTACTTGTAAAATCCCTCGGAATTATTACTGTTAAACTCTTGTTGAGACATTTGATTTTTCCACACGGGTGACTCGGCTGAAGACGGTAAACTGCTTGCATTAGATGCTGGGGTCATAATACGTTTATCTCTATGCAAATAGAAATTTATTACAAACAATACAATATTTAATATAAATATCTCTTTTACATACTTAGTATAGCCTGTTTGTCCCAAGCTTTTAAAGACATCATCCACTTGATTATAAAATTTCCATGTACTTATTATGCCGGTAGCTTCAAAGGTTTTCTGTTCTTGTCTGTAGCGTTGTGTTAAATTATTCACTTTAAAATGTACTTCTAATGCTGTTACTGGTACTCCAAGACCGGTTAATTGTTTTGCCATAGCCACATAGAGATGGCCATTGCGTTTAATAGTGCGCAATTCATAGGCACAAACTTTCCATAATTTAATTAACTCTAGAACACCATTATCCTCCCATTGTCTACGCTTTTTATTGAATTTTTCATACTATCCAATAGATTAATTAGATCAATTCAGGTTAGTTTACAATAGATTTTACGAAAAGAAAACAAAAATTGTTAACAATCTTTAAACTATTGATAGAGTATATAAAATATATTAAAAAATAAATTATATTTATAAATTAAAATAAATAACATACAGGCATTTCACATGGGTATCACGATGTTCAAGTTAAGTCTCTGAAGACACTTCCTTTTTATTCGGAGGCGCTACTCTAAATACATGAATATTGTATGTATTAGAGCCATACGGTTAATTTAATTAGTATTCATTCATCATTCTGTAATAAAATAAAATAAAAGGAAAATTAATTTACAATTTAATTAAAACAAAACTTTATATTTTTATGATAAAGTTAAGTCATGACGAAGTTCCGAAAATAAACTTTATGGAAAAGTTTATTGTCATGTCGGCATAGGTATTTGGGTCCGTATCTTGCAAATTTTATATCGAATTGTGTCTTTTAGAATTGAAAATATATCCCGCTTATAGGTATAAACAGATTTTAGAACTCCAAAACAATCTCTAGACTTCAAATCTTGTGACCTTGGCAGAAAACTTTTAGAAAACTTTTTCAAATCACATTATTGGCAGAAATTTCGAGAACTTTGTAGCATAACGCACCGTATTTTTGAAACTCAAAGTCAATAAAAATTATTTAACTGTTTGGCGGATGTGAATTTTATAGCATTCACTTTCAGAGTGACACAAAATTTTAAATTCAATTCTTATTCATTTAATTTTCGTTTCGGTTTCAAAATATTAAAATCGTACGTACCAAAGGTGGTACACCATTATCGACGAGGTAGTCTAGTAGGCTGCGTTAAAAAAAAACACAAATTAAAAATCTTACTGCAGGATTACTTCTACATAGTTTCTATTTTAGGTTAGGTTAGGTTAGAGGATGTGTACTTGTCGGTTAAGACAAGTACAGTACCCGGAGGTCGAAATTGACCCATTGTACATTCGCCTTAGGGGAGGAAGGAAATAGAGGATATAGGAATGTAGGAGAATGGGAAAACGGAGGAATTACATATAAAGAAACAGACACAAAACAAAAGAGGTTGAGAGTGCGACTACACAAGCTACTAATGAATCTGTGGAGAGCCTTGATTGTCGGCTCTCGACACAGAACTCAAGCTCTCAAAGAAAGCCCTGCCAAGGGTCCTCAACCTACCAAGGGCTGGGCAGTTGCAGAGGAGATGTTCGACAGTCTCCAACTCCTCCTCATTCCAACTTGTAAATCCCTATCTAGAAATAACTTCAAAGATAAGTGGTGTTTTTACTTTTAAGCTTTATCGTCTTAATTATTTTCAATAAATTAAAACAAATATGCTTATACTTAAAACCAGATTCTATTTTTTTGCATCTTATCTTAATGATTTAAGTAATTACATTTTTTTTAACAATTAAAAAAAATTGCCGGAAATCGAATAGCATTCATTATGTCACTCATAACAAAACAAACAACCAACTCGTCGTTGCCGCATAGGAAAGATTTTTGAAGACCAAAACAAAACACGAAAAACTGCGTAATTATCATTATGTTTATTATGGTTTTTTTTTTATATTCTATAACTGTAATTATCATTACAAAAAAAAAGCGATTTTTCATAATGATCCGATACTGATAATGATGATGTACGTACGTTTCTTTCAAATTAATGAAGAAACACAACAAGTTGATTGAAATTGTGTAATTATCGAAAGAAAGAGCAAAAGAGAAAACAAACAGGTAAAGTAGAATTAAAAAAAGAAAAAAAAAACAATAACAGAGAGTAGAATTGTGAGAAGGCAGCAAGAAACCCGGAAAGGTATTAATAAATAGTTATAATCGTTATACTGTAATTAAAACTTTCAGTTTGATTTGTGTATATAAAACTTAAAAAAAATTTTAAAAGCAAAAATAAAACATATTTTAAAAATATTCTGAATAGAAATCAAAAGCGCTCAAAGTAAAAAAGAAAATTTGTCCTCTAGTGTTGCTAATTTAGCTCTTTTCAATACAGTATTCATATCGCTCCTTTATTGCAACATAGTCATATCTTAAAAAAAAACTTGTACTTGGCAAAATGCGTTTTAAGTTTTCACGACATACGTCCTATGATCTAATTGCCGCATACACTTTTCGCTATAACTTAGGTTCAGCTTGGGATATAAAACTGATTTGTTTTTCAACATGTACAGAACGTCTAAAAGAGCAGTTTTGCTTAAGTAACTAAAAATTTTTAATTTTTTGTGATATGACTATTTTGCAATAAAGGAGCGATATGCCTTTAACTAACAAAAGCTATATAAACCACCCTTTAGAATCTATGGAAATTAATATATTTTTTCTTATATTTTTAAACAAGAGAATTTTTAATTCCTCGAGTTTGTAGAAGAGAAATATTATAAACGTGAAGGAGGATATAAACGCTACTTATTTTCCTATTCGTAAATAAAACAATCTAGACTTTCTGAAAAAATGTTTGCCTAGCTTGCGGCAAAAGCAAGGGCAAATTAAAATAATGGAAGAATATAACATAAATGTCACACTTTCTGTATTATCGATGATTTTAAAAATCTTTATAACAACATAATTACGTTGAAATTGTATTTAAATCATTTTATCGTTGAGTTATTTTCGATAAATATGTATGAAAATTAACACGAATAAAATAAAAAAGCGTCAACAATTTTGTCAATAAGAAAAACACATACATCCCTATTCAAATATCCAGGGTTTTCATATATTAATTTCATATAATTAATAACATTTATTATTAATTCATAAAAAACTTTTTTTTTTTAATGAAATTTTAGAGTTTTTTTGTTTTCTCAAGTTGACAACTTGTAATTTTAACATTACACTTTTGAGCTCGTTGTTTGAGAGAGCGTAAATATGCTCTCTCTCACTCTCTCGGTTTCTCTTATATACATACACACGAAAAGAAAAAAATGCCAACGCTATGTTAGAGACACAATAATTACTTAAATCGTTTTGCGATAATTATAGATTTTTTTTCGATGATCATTATCAAATATAATAATCATTATATGTACATTTTAACTCTCCTCATGCTAATGTTATTATTGCTTTATAAAAATACGACCCGGTGCATTATTATAAACACAACAAACGGCAAAAAAATATTTTCACATTTTAGCCAATTTCTAAAAATGTTCAAAATTTTTATAATTTCTTCCATCTGAGACACTAAAAGCGATGAAAAATACAAAATTTTACTTTTTTAGTAGGTATACTTGCTTGGAATACACAACGAGAACGACAATTCAAGAAAACAACAAAAACAACACTGAAGATGATACACAAAAAGAAGAGCAGGAAAAGAAGACGATTCAAGTCAAGCAATACGTTGTTGTTGTTTTTTTGTTTCTGTTTTTGTTGTTCGTTTTGTAGTGTTTTATTATTATAAGGCGCGTACACTTGCCAGGGATTTTATTCTTCTGTGTGTTTTTTGTTATAGTTGGGTGCAACAAAATATTATACAAAGAAAACGAGTAAAGAAGAAGACACCCTTTTTTTTCAATACATACACATGCATAAATACATTTGATTCCAACTGTATACATATATTATATGTAATTTATATAAAAGGCAATATTTTTTTAATTGACTGCATACTTAATTAAATATGAATTTCTGTTTTCGATTTGATTATAATTATTACTTTTTTTAATATTTCCCCGGCCATCTGATAAGAATATTCACCATCATCATCACTTTCTTTCGCAACACATTCACTCACAAATATTTCATATTTTATTAAATTTCATTTGTTGTTGTTTCTTCGTTTTTTTTTTCTTTTCTTTTCAATAATTATTGTTATTTAATTTTGTTCTTCGTTCTTTAGGCTGTTTTTAATGAAAATTATATAAATGATGTAATTAACTAACAGTGTTAGTTGTTGTAGTAGTATTTTTCTCTCTCAATATAATTATTATAATTTAAATGTGTTTGTGTATATATATATATGTATAACGTTTATGTTTACACTCATGAAAAAGATTATACCGTAAAAGCAAACAACTCCGTCGAACATCAAACCAAGACTGAGAAATTTTCATCATGTCTACCCAACACGAACTTCGTTAATATTATTTTGTTGTTTTTTCTTGCCGTCAATAATGAATATCATTATATTCTTATAGCTAGTCGTACATCATGTTTTCTCTTTTACTCTCATGCTAATGACTGTTCTACTCAAACCTGTAATGATGATGATGTAGACACAAAACAAATGAAATAAATAAAATCATAACAGAGCAGAAGAAAACACACAAAATCACATACAACAAATTTAAGTGTTGTTAACTAACTAAAATGTGTAGCGTGGCCTTCTATTTAGTGCGGTTTGTGTGATATTAGAATGCGAATGTTTTGTTAACGATTTACTTGCATGGTGAGGTAAATCTCAAAGAATTACATTTTACCACGCATAAGGAATAAGTCGGCTCACTTAAATCAGAATATAATTCGTAATAGAATTACAATTCAATAATAAATAATTCTACTGGACTGAATGTTTAAAACCGACATACAACTCAAATAAATTTCTAAATTTTAGCTTTATAAGTCTCTAAATTAGATTCGATTCAAAAAACATATCACATTATCAGATCCGAGTACAAATATGTTACAATTAAATGAAATTTTCGATACTAACATTTACCATTATTAAACAAATCCGTGTTTTAAAGAAATTATCGCATTTTCAAAATTGAAAAGTTGACAAGATTGTTTGGTGAATCTTCAGGGATTAAACGAATGAAATGAGACACGTATACAGAATCTTTGAATGTGTGAGCATGAGAAAAAAGCCAAAGCAGAAAACTTCATTAGTAGCTGTTTTGCTTTCCGACATTGCTATCGTTATTACTTTCGCAGTAGCAGAGCTCATCATCATTAAATGTTGATGACTGTTGGTTGGATGTGTGTAGGAAATTGCTAGTCATTTGTATGTGAGCTTCATTAATGGTATTGCCAGATGAAAAATTTTGTTAAAAAGGACAATTTCTTTATTTAACAGTAAATAATGAAATAATTTTAATATTGTTCACAAGAAATTCAAATTTGAAGAGAAAATGTATTCCAAAATAAAGAAAATTATTATTTTCATTAATTAATAATGAAATTAACATGAAATTAAATAAAAATATAAATTAAAATAAATAAATTAATAAATAAATAGTAAATAAATTAAAATAAAAAGACAAAACATAATTGCGTTAACCATGTTTGAACAACTGTGCAGAACATAAATAATTGCAGAATATTCACTTGCGATGGCTCTATTGATAAACCTAAATTAAGCAGATTAAGCAATCGTTCCAAATCGATAAGACGGTAGAACAATTTAACCTGGATAAGGTTAATAAGATCTGATTAAAGATATCTTGCTCTTATCCATTTCAAAGTTTATGTACGATTAGCATCTGTTCACTTAGGTCCTACAATAGTGTATTTCCTCTTTTGGTTATTGACTGAATTTAGTTTTTATAATTTAATACAGCTAAGCTCTAGACGCTAAATACAAATAACCTTACTGAAATAATTTTTTACTCTATTAATACGAAACAAATTCATCTCTTCTGAAATAATCATTTAACTTTTTTGATGCGTTTGTTTAGCTCATTAGAAAATACTTCATTTATTTCCTTTTTCTTGAAATTATGTTCGAGTTATTTGCATAGTCACCTAAAGTATCGATAATTTCCTATGTTGTTAAGATTCATTAAATATTGTATGCAATATACGCGAATAAGTACATATTTATGATAAAAATATCTTTCCTCTTTATGCATAAGCACAATTTGTACTTGGTTTCATAATTACTTATCATCATGACTTTTCCTTCTTGAAACCGTGGTAATTTTTTTTTTCTATTTATTCATTCATTCTGCTGTAAATGTTAAACAGTGAAAGAAATTAAATACAAATATTCCATAGAAATCACACAAACTATTTATTTTCTGCAAACTACAGCCCATCAATTTAACGGCAGGACGACAATAAGCCCTGAAGTAGTTCTAGCCATCTAAGACTTTGAGTTATAATTGTATGACGGAATAAGTAATATCAGTGCTACAATGGAACCGTACAGAATCCAAGTAAGCTACTCATTGAACAATTTGGCTGTCAATTTAACATAACCTAACCGAATTTGACTTTATACTGTCAACAGTTCAAACATATAAAGTATTCAGAAGGAACTAGCTAGGGCAAGAGAGAAAATATGTTCCATCAATACAAAGCCATTGTACACTGATCGATAGCAACATGTCTAGCATTCTAATAGCTTCTTATGGGTTCCCTGTTACAGATCGGTACTGGCATTATCATTATCCAGTTCCAATTTAAGGTCAATAGCTTTGTTGTTTAAAATTTAGTAAATTTTAAATGTAACGTTAAAATCATTTTTAATTATTTATTATAAACTAACCAAAGCGCTTCCCTATACTCTCAGTGTATAGTACAATTTGTAACCATTCGTGGCTTTTGATGAAGTATATTTGAAGCAACTTAACTTGTTTCATTCAAATCGAGAGTGCAAGTAAGAATGAATATTACGGCGTCACTGAATTTTGATGTTCCACACATAAATTTATACAAACTAAGGATAATTACACTCTTTTAATAACACACACAACCAACAAACTACGTTAACAATTTGATGCCATCATACGTCAGCTAGTCAGTCAGTCATAATCATACAACTTGTAGGTCGTTAAGGTAAAGTACCAAGCATTTGATAGAACAGTAGAGACATCCATTAAATAAAAAATCATAAAATTATTGTTGTTCTCGCATACAACAAGAGAAAAAAAAAATGAAAAAAGAAAACAATAACAATAGCACAAATGTATTGAAAGGAATAAAAACATTACAGGTCATCATCATTATGTCGACAGAATTGCTCGTTTTTATTTTGGTTGGCCGAAATGTTGTTGTTTTCCTTTGCTCTCTTTATTATGTAAGTGTGTGTGTTTTCTTTCTGTTGATTTTTCTTTTATTGCTCACGAAAATAATAACAAAACCAACTCGACTCAGCAAAAAAAAAAAAATACACTTGAAATGAACATTAGAGTAAATGATTTTTGCGGCAAAAGAAAAAACGATAATGTCTACGGTAATCATCATTAAAATGTAAGCATAAAGAATGATGAAAAATAAAATATGCATTACAAAAGCAATAAAAACAACAACAGCAGCAACTACTATCACAGCGATAATAATAAATGGTAAAAAAAAATTTTTGAGCGGGAATTGTTAAGTCATTTAAAAAGAAATGAAAATGTACATGAAAACAAATATATTAATGACGTAGTGTAGTGTCATATATACATACATACACACATATGTTATGTGCATAGGTACGTGCTGTTAATACAATGTTATCAGCAGTGTAGCTGCTGTTATACACCGCTGTTAGTGATATTTTTAAGTCATTGCGATTATGGTCAGAATATGACTAAATTCAGACGAATATACATCAATAAAAGGCGCCTAAAATACAAAAAAATTAACACAGGATTAAAATGCAATATGAACTATGGAAATAAGTTGTGGAAATTGGAGTGCAATGCCTATGGAAATTAGTTATGTAAGCGACCGGAAAACCTATTGCAGGAGACATATTGCTGTATTGTAAAATGTTAAACGATGTGAGATAACTTGAATAATTTGTAAAATTGTATAGCGTCGAGATATCTGAATCTTTCATTCGACTTTTGATTCTGGTTTTTGCTAAAGAGTAGATTGGGTTAGAACATAAAGAGAGCAAGATAACGCTTTGTGTTGCTGAATGCAGTCTTTATGGCACCGTCTAAACTTAATTGTACCTTACACAATGTACTTGAGGAAGTTCCAATAAATCTAGAGAATTAATTACGCCCAACAAAAGCCAAGGCTAACAACATTAGATCCAGATTTGAAGCATATATTTTGAAACTGCTATTAAACGTTGAGCTTATCACAACAGTCACTAAAATAACGATTAAATAATGGAAAAATTTGAAATAAATGGCTCATATAAAAAAGGGAACTGCTTATTCATCATCCACTGTTAGCCACTACTCAAAATATGAAGAATACACAAAGTATTCCGATGTTTGGGTGCCTCATTATTAGTATTATCATTAATAGTAAATCTTTTCCTTTCAAATAATAAAATTTGAAATTCAAATGTTTCGAAATCCCAATATTAATATCCTCTTTGAAGGCAAAGTAGTGATTGGAATTAAAAAACCTCTGGACACATTTTTAAGCCACATACTAACACGTACATATGTATGATCACGATTCTTTTTCCTATAGAAAATTGTATATATTTGGCGTTTATTTACTACAACTAAATTGGTATTTAAACTACTAAAGTATATTAATAATATTTTTCATTAAAAAAAAGAAAAAAAAAAACAAATTACATTGTGGTTAGAGAAAACGGAGAGCCTGGTATATGTTCATCGCCCCATTTTGCAGCCAAAAGATAATCTCCAGGATCTTCAACTTGATATGTTACTTTATACACATTATTGCCAACATGCTTGATAACCACTTCATCACATTGACCTTTAGGTCCGAATATGCCCACAAAAAGTATATTATTACCAGCCTCGGAACCGTCTATGGTAAATTCATTTCTTTCATTTAAAAAAATTTGACTAAGGCCAAGACCACGATATATAACCTTAGAGGCATCCGATTTGAAGAGAGGTACTGAAAAATAAATTTATTAATAGAGGCTTTTTTAACAGTATTTAAATATTACACTTACACTCCATTTTATTATTATCACTATCCCTATCATTGCCACTTACGGCCACTATAATATAAGGAGACTTGGGCAACAAAACTGAATTACATTTGATGTGTACTTTGTAGAGCCCAGCTTCGACCAATTGGAAACTAACTTGGAATCTCTCTGGATCAACGATTTTTAAAGGAATATACATTATATGGCCGGAAGGATTCTCCAGCTAAAATTTCATTGGAAATATGTTTATAAATTATAAATAAAATACACTTATGGCAAGTATAGACCTTAACTTCAAAATTTCCCTTAACACCGTTCCTTTTAATGATGAAATTTACTTCGGTATTAATAATTAAAGCTCCACTGGGAAAATGTAAAAGTTGTACTTTACTTGGATCGGTTAGTTCGGGAGATACAAAAACTTGTGGTGGCTGAGAAGAATATTTATCTGAAAATTATTTAATTTGTTTTTTTTTTTTTTTTAAATATTCGATTACTTTGATACACAAAAAAAGAAATATGTACCAGCGTCTGGTGTTTTTAGGTATTTTCCAAAAACACAAACATTTTCACTATCATTGTGATTCGTTGATGGTGATGCGTTTGACGTATTCAAACGTATTTCTTGTGATGATTTAAACATTTTGTTTTGATTTTCAAAATATTAGATATTGAAAGGTTTGTAAATTGTTTTTATTTTATTTTTCTTATTATCTACGATATTTAAAAGATATTAACATTTAACACTTGTATGCCGTTCAAATATTTGTCTTATGCCCATGAGTTTAAATGTTCTACTAAATTGAGAATATTAAATGAAAAATTATTTTCCATCTGCTGCTTATTCATAATTTCAACTCTCCATCATTGAAAGAAAGCAAAAAAATAAACGAAAAACTATATTTTTTTTTTGAATGTTTTGTTTTCAAAAGAGATCGCTTTTTTATATAGAAGTTCTTCGAGTGCCTTCAGTCGATATACATACATACATATAGCACAGATCATATGGTTGAGATTCATTTCCTCTGTGAGTGCAAACGAAAGCATAAATGAAAATTGAAATAAAAGAGGAGAAATATTCAAAACAATGTGTAATTAATTCTGAAATAAAATAATAAATTTTGCTACACATTTTAATTGAAAAATATGATCGTTGTTTTGATCCTGTGTTTGTCAATTAAAATTTTTATTTTTTTTAATTATTATTACAACTTGTATGTTTCTACATGTATGTACATGTAGTATGTATTACAATTTAATATTAAATTCAACAAGAACAATATTTTTAAATTATATTGTTAAAAAAGTATGCATTCTATTTAAATTCTAATGCTATATAGAGCTTTATACCCACATACCAACATATGTATCTATGTCTTTAAATCACAAATTTAGTTTTAAAATTATTTTTAAATAATTACAAGGACTTTTTTTTAACAATCGATAGTTTTTGAATTTTTCAAGAGTTGGCCCTAAACTTTCCCTTACCCACTGCAGGGTATTCAATATTCGATATAAAGAATTATCACTTTGGCTGGATGTTTATTTCTTTTAAATTTTATTTTTGACTAAATAAAATTATGATGATGATCTTATAAATTTTCTCTGTCGTGCATACAATATTTTTTGTTATTGTAATCATTGATCATAAGTACATACACAAACTAAAGTATTACTCATAATTGTTAAAAGAAAAAAACAAAAAACACATACACACGTTCTGTTTGCCTCCTCATATACAAACAAAACTTAAGACTGGGCACTATGCCAGAAGATTGCTTGTATTCCTTTCTTTAATTTAAAAAAGAAAAACTAAAAAGACACAATCTGGCAAATTGATGATTTAGTAGCGCGTATGTGTTCTCCTTCAAAGTCTTCAAATGTTATCTTCTGTTGTGCGGGTGATTTTTTTAATTTTTTTTTTGGTTTTAGAAATGCACATGTACATATGTATGTACATATGTATAAAAGGCTAAGTAGTGCAGTCATAGTACAAGCACTCAGTATGTGTTATTTAATGAAAGAATGTTAAGACAGCATATGAGTTGTATAGTCTCAAGGGGCATTAGCCTCTATGGCGACATATGAACAGTGGTCCGCAAGGATAGATATGCAAGAATAACATTTTCTCTACAAATAAATATAAAGACGATTACAAATTTGATATAAATACGCACTTATTTGTCTATACAAAATGTCCAAAACTCACAATCATATGAAAAGCGGCTTTTCCCTATTGTTCCTATTCAATTCTGGTTTTAACAAACTTTCCCACCACACAATTAGTTTCTATTTCAACTGCTAATAGTGAAGCCATCATGTGTCTTGCGAACTACAGTGTATTATCCATAAGCAAAAATGACAATATAAAAATGAATATGCTTTCATAATAAACAGAGGCTGTGAAATAAAAAATAAACAAGAAAAATATTGTGTGCACAGAGATAAATATACAATATGAATAAGAAGTTCACACTAAAACTTTCGATAAGCAAATACAATTTCAGTGTCAATGACAAATTAATTATTATTATTGCTGTTTTGAGAGCAGTTTTTCCTTTATTTTCAATATAATTTTTGTATATTAACTTATAAATACTAAATAAAATGCTTAATTTATAAAACATTAAATGATATTCTAAAGGAAAACTCAAAATAAATTGAAATTTTTGACAATATAAAGTATAATTAAGTGAATGTTTAAGAGTTCTCTTGTTTTTTTTTTTTAATTTTTGAAAGGAAAATACTTGAATCGAATTACATACATTGACAATTTTAATGGGTTTAAGCTTAAAGACTTGTTGTATGTTATTAAAGAGTTTTTTTTTTTCAATTTTAAACTCTTTCTTTTTATATAAAAACTTTATAAGATTTATAATAAATCATATATTTATTGTGTGTAGTATTTGTATAGTTTAAGGTTAAAACGAAAAACTTTAAAGTTTTTCATAGAATTTAATTTTATCCAATTGCTGCAGTAACTAATTCAGCCACATCTGGTTCTGTAGTACGCACAGTTAATTGCATTGTAACACCATCTGCTAATGCAAGCTTAGAGCGTACTAATATTTCAGCACCTCCCCTAAATGTGCCTGTAAATTATTCAGAAGTAGTTTTAATACAATTTTTAAATTTCTTAATATATAACAAACAAAATCCTACCAGAACACAGTAAAGTGTGTGTAGCAACGCCCTCGGGTACTTTTTCTGATAAATTGGCGGGTGCTAAACCTAAGAATTTTATAATTGTATTAACCGCTTCCTGTAAAGTATTAACAGCTGATAATGAGTAGGTATCCTCGGCTTCAACCCATTCTGCAAGCGAATTAAGACAAATTAAATTTATAAAACGAATCTCCAAAATAAACTGAATTTTTTTCAAACCTTCTGTGTCGGCTGCATCCCATACGGCTTGGAAGTTACTCTTTTTATTCTTCTGTATTTGATCGGCAACGGTAATTTCTAAATCTTCTAACATGTATTCGTCATCATAACCCTCTTCCGAATCCGGTTCACCGGTATTAGGATCACAATCTTTAACAACAAAACGTAGCGTGGCTCCAAAGGTTGCTGAAATTGTGTTACATATTTACAAAATTAAATCCCGCTTTCAATTATTGCGTAAACGAAACTTACCAGCTGAACTGCCAACATCTTGTGGGAATTCTACAATTACGAATGTAGTTTGCAAATCATTGTACGGCAATTTTGGACAAGGTATAACAGCACGAGTTATAAAGCCTTCGGGTATTGTTAATTCTACGCGTACATTTTCCAAAATTTGGTCTGATAATGTGTTGAGACAATCGAACTGCAAATTTGATTAAAACATAAAAACGTAAATTATTAAATAAAAATTCTAAATATATTTTGTGATCAGACATATTACCTGGAATACCACGTGATTGGGGAATATATGCTTGATGCAAGATACTGTGTATTCAGTTTCACTTTCGGTAAGTTGTATAGCAGGTGTGGTGCGATGTATGGGACCCAAGGCTTGTATACCAGGCAATTGAGATAATCTAGCAGCGCTTTCTTCTTCTCTTGTTATCTTTGGAGCACGGGGAGCTGGACGACATAATAAAAATAATTGAATTACATTAAAAAATCACCTACGATAAGTCAAATTACCACTTGAAACCAACATGGCTTCATCCTTGATTTCCTCCTTAACAATGGTAGCCTTTGGCACAATTGATAAATCAAAAGCAGTATTGCATTCACCATTCAAGTGCTCCAAGAGAGCTTTCTCCAACAAAGCCAAAGAACAAGTTTCGCGTTCAATAATATAATGTTTATATAATTCTGGTTTTCCGGTTTGCAAAATGTGCAGGTAGTAGGTGGCACGGTCGCGTACTTCATCATCTGGATCCATTTGACAACGTCCTAAAAGTACTAAAATATTGCCCAAAAGAGCAGGACAAGAAGCTCCGAATTGGGCTAAAGCTGTTACTGCAGCGGCTCTCACTATAGGGCTCTCCAAAATTACTCGATTGTATATAAATCGTATATACTTTGAAGGTTGATTGGCAAATGGACCTTCTTTGCCCAAAAGATGTAAAATTCGTACGGCCAATGAGACATGCTCACAATCTTCAATAAACTCACATAAATGAGACAAACCAGACTCCTTGGCTTCAGCATTTTCTTCAATAATTGTGATAATAGTATCCACAATTGAAGTTTTATATTCCAAACCCCCTTCTTCCCGGAGCATGCCACTTAGGAAATTCATTAGAACACTATGCTTACGTGGATATTTTGTGCACAAAGAGCAAATGGCTTGAACTACCACCACTTTGAATTCATCAGAGATTTCGGCTACAAAAGATGAAATTTGTTTCATTAAACGTTCTACTGAAGACTCAGCACCAGTTTTCAACAAAGTGGTAATGGCAAGAGTAGCCACCGAACGATTAGAATCAGCAATTAATCCTTCCAGATCCAAATTGCATGTAGTAACAGCAGCAGGATGAGTCATTGCTACCTTATTGAGAGTACGTACAGCGGCAAAACGTAAAGTAGCCTTAGGAGAACTGCAGAACAATTGTAAAATTGAAAATGCTGGCGATAAAACACGAGCATTGGTGTTCTTCAAGTTAACAATGGCATGGGCAGCTTCATAGATTACCATTTCACTTTTGTGGCGTAAACAAGATTCGATAAAAGTGAACATTGGAGATTCGGACATTTCGTCAGCTGAAATATCTTCTTCTTCGATTAATTTGCAAGCAATGCGGATCTAAAATCAAATTAAAACATTTAATTAAAATAATATTCTGAGGCATTTACTTACGTACAAATATATGATGTGAATCAATATAAAAATAAACATGAAACCGCTAAAAGCAACTACTTGTCGATTAAGTATTCAATAGAATTACTGCAATATTGATTTGTAGTTGCAAAACAATTTATGAATGCTTTTATGACGAATATACATGCACCAGTGAGTGATATTTTAAGCTAAAGACGAACTTTTTATTCCATATATTACAAACGAGCTTTATTAACACATAGAATGGCCACTTTAATCGATAACATCTTCAATTTTTTAGTCATTATTCTATTGTAGTGTAGAAATTCTTGGTGTCTGAACGGAAAAACTAATGCAATTGAGTTTCGCACATGGAATTTAAATTTACACCATTAAGAAAGTTCTGTAAGATGTAAGGTTCGTATCATAAGGTTAAAACTTGTTAAGCAGATGTGTGTGGTCTGGGGTCATAGATTAGGTGACCAGAAACCTTTTCTGTTGACCAATTCTGATCATTTTAATTGATTAAATTCAATATATTGACCAGGTTGTACAAGTTCAACCTAAACAAATTTCGCTAAATTTTGAACGTGGATAATTTTTTACAGAATAGTGGGAATTTAAGTACGATTTCAAATAAAGTGGAGCTTTAAATGTATGAATGTTATTATATTACGTTTTATAGCCATCCACAACAATGACAATTTCTGAATTAAAAGCTTTCGAGTGGGTTGGTCTTTTCCAAGTCCGCCAGTTTTAACAACTTAAATTTAAATTTTTAAACAAAGGAAAAGACAAATCTATTCTAACCAATGGGCAAAATATTAAAATCATAAATATTAGGGTATTTTAAAAATGAATAAAAACACTTACCAACATGCAAACAGCATAAGGGCTTTTCATAGAATTGCGAGTCAGTTTATTGACCAACTTCGTAACAGCCAAGCGATCTGATTTACGTATATGGTACAAAAGACCCAAAGCATGATATTGAACCATAATATTATCGCTATTTAAAGCTTCTTGGGCCTCGTTAGCCCATCTCTTTACCACATCACCGGCGGTGCTGGCCAATCTCAGAGAGCTTACTAAAGCGGCACAAGATACGGCAGCATTCTTATCTACTATGCATTGCTTCATATAACGTTCCACTGCCTGGAGCATGGTGTTATCCGTAATACTGCAAAGAGCTCTTATGGCAGCGGCTCTATACAAATCTTCCTTGCCGGTCATGTCCTTCGTTAAAGAACTTGTAACAATAATGACATCCTCTGCAATAGAAGACAATTCCTTGATGCCCAAATAGACCATGCGACGTAAGACCACATCTTTGGATTGAAACAATTTCGTCATGGCAAAGAAACAATCGGTAGCCTCACGTGTACCCAGTTGCTCGCCTTGATTTATCAAATATAAGATTTTCGTCAAAATATGAATACATTTGCGTGGATTGACGGGTGTGTCATTGAAGGCTCGAGTCTCTTGTAAAACCGAAGTTTTTTCCAAATTTTGATAGATGTTATTTGGACCTGAAAATGATTTAAAATTTCTTAGCAAATGCATGTCTTAATAATCTTTTACTTTATATAAAATGACTTTTTAAACTAAGTCTACTATAAAGGTAACATAGTTCTTTTTGTGAACGAAGTAATGCAGTCATCAAATTTTTATCTTTTTCTAATCGGCTATTATTGATAGCATTTATGGCTATTTATGTTGTGCATGTAGTTTAATCTATAACTTACCCTCGTCTTCATCTTCTTTCTCACGACGGAAGGAACCCATTTTTTTTACTGAAATAACTTTTCACTTAAAAGAATTAACAATTGAAAAAAATTCTGTTGTATTTTAAATAAAGTTTATAAGAATTTTCTTTTAACAATCCAAAAATTTTACACGTCACACAGATTTAATGAAAAAAATGTCAAATTTACAGAAAAAGTGTTGCCAACAAAAAGTTGACCGAAAAATAAATAACAAATATCATAAAGGATGCCATGTTGAACAATTTTGTAAGGACTTGAAAAAACATCTAATCAAATTTCAAAATCCATTTAACGTTCCAATTAGAATTAAAAAGATTGTTGATGCTTTATTAAATCTTCCTACTAAATTTAAAGAATTATATTTTATTAATTATAAGTTTATCATGGTTCTAAAAATAAATGGCAATGCGTTCCTTTCAAGTAATACGGCATCTTTGTTTTTAAAAATGCGAATGTCGTCCAAAGTGTAATAAACAACAGCTGATTACACACAAAAACGTTTACACATTATTTTTCGTCCGCATAAAAATAATTAAAAATAAATATCAATAAACATATAAATATCAATTAATTTGTATAAACAACAAATCAGAAATAAATTTTATTTAAATATGAGGTCTCCTACTAGATCCAGAAGTAGGCACAGATCTCTAGACGACCGAAGTAGGCGGAACAGACGTTCAAGAAGTCGCTCAACTTCAAGGCATAGAAAGAAAAGTCCCAGTAGAAGAGAATATCATCGAAGGAAGTCTCGTAGTAGATCACCCTCCGAGAAGAAAAACAGAAATGACTATAGACAAAGCCCGAATAGGAGCGAAAAACGACGTTCACGTAGTAAGGAGAGACGTAGAAGCACTTCCAGCAGTTCAGCAACAGACCGTAGTCGTAGTAACCACAAGAAACCGATAGAACGATGGCCAAATGATAAATTTTATGAAAGTAACCACCGAGAACGGTCCAATAATCCATTTCGTGGACAGCCTTCAGCCAATTACCCGCAAGAGGAAAGGAAACCTCATGGTTTCGGTTACCGCCAGAATGGACGTTCAGATAAATACAATAAGTTGGATGCAAAATATTTAAAACAAAGACGTGAAGAGCGTGAAATGATAGGTTTGCAGGGAGCCGAAGATGTATGGGGAAAAAGTCCTGTTCATCCTGAAAAGTATTCCGATGATGAAGATGATGATGATGTTAAACTTTTGGAGCATACCTATCAAGGTCCTAAAAAGAAGAAATCAAAGAAAGGCAAAAAGAAATCCAGTAAAAAATCAAAGAAAAAGAAAACTAAGAAAAGAAAAAAATCAAAAGGCAAGAAGAAAAGGAAACACGAATCCTCAGAATCGTCATCTGACGATTCCGATGAAACGTCATCATCTTCGTCCACTGAGAGCTCAAGTGATTCTTCTACAGACTCTGATTCCTCAGCCAGTGATGCAGAAGAGGTATGGGTTGAAAAAACTGCTGATAATCTAAAAAAATTAAAGAAAACTAAAAAGTCCAAGAAATTAAAGAAAAAACAAAAAACGAAAAAATCACGGGAGTCCGATGGTGAACATCAAGCTAAGGCTTCTAGTTCAAAGCAGTTCAAACAGCAAAATCACGAGGAAGAAGACGAGTTTGGTCCAACATTACGCCAAACCGGTAGTCTCAATCAAAAAGACTTTGGACGCGCTTTGTTGCCCGGTGAAGGTGCTGCTATGGCTGCTTATATAGCCGAAGGCAAGCGTATTCCACGTCGTGGTGAGATTGGTTTAACTTCTGAAGAAATTGCTACCTTCGAATCTGTTGGTTATGTCATGAGCGGTAGCAGACATCGTCGTATGGAAGCCGTACGTATACGTAAAGAAAATCAAATATATTCGGCGGATGAAAAGCGTGCTCTTGCCATGTTTAGCAAAGAAGAGCGACAGAAACGTGAAAATAAGATTTTATCACAGTTTAAGGAAATGATCAATTCAAAGTTACATGCAAAGGAAAAGAAATAAGTTTTTAAATAAAGTAATATTTTCTACACGAAGGAAATAATGTGTTTTAATACAATTAGAAGTAAATTTGGTAGAACGTCCATTAAAACACTAAAATTGTGAATTATGATTGTTTTTTGGTACAAAACTAAAGTTTACTAGGAAATATGTGAATAATTTGCTTCGTTCCTGAAGGAATATTATAAGTTTATACATTTTTACAACACTGATTTGACCGTTATTATAAAATTGTGAACGTTTAACAACACTTGATAATGCGTTTGAACAACTCTGTCTTCAATATTCTCTTTCTCATAAAAAAGTTACGGTGATAGTGGTTGCACGCGTGTTTACATTTTCTTATCACAAATTGCAAAAAAGGGTAGAGATATAACAAAAAATCATTATAAATATAAACAAACAAAAAATTAAATATTTGTATTTGAAATAAAGTGCAAAGCTTATGAATTTAATTGAAATTAATACAAATATTTGCGAACTTTGTTCTAACTAACCTAAAAGTCTTCAGAACAGAAATGTGTGTTGAATAGAAGTACAAAAAAAGTTGACACACATTTTTAGTCATCACCCATAAAAGGGGGTTGAATATCGGAATACGAGAGAAAGAAATTGCAGCTGTTCTATTGCATTCATTGTAAAATACAATATTAACGAAAGAGCATAGCAAAACAAAAAGAGCAAAATAAATTTATTAAAGTGATTACACACAACACAAACAAAAGAAAATAAATAAACGTTAAAGTGGCCAGCATTGTAAAAAGTCCCATTTAACATTAAGAATAAACCGGCATTTGTAAAAAGATCGCTTTTAAAATAAACAAACAATAGTCCACTATTAAATATGTATTTATTCATTCATTCTTAAATTCAATTCATTTATTAAGTTTATATTTTTTTTTTCTCACGAATGTGCATATGATAGCTGCTTGTAGTAATCAATTATTATTATTTGCTTTTTATAGTTGTTTAACGTAAATTTAGTTGAGTTTCAAACGTGGAGCAAGCAGAACGTTTGCTGACGTACACAAAATGAATACGCAACCATTACAATCACCCACCAGTGAAATGGTGTTGCTCACACCCAACACAGAAAATCCACCTAATTTTGCGGCGGCACACTCGTCATCAAATGAAAACAATCACAACAAAAATGGTGCGTCTGAGGAGTCTGGTAGCAGCCGAGTACAAATGAAAAAACAATTGGGTCTTCTAGAGGGAGTCGCTATTATTCTGGGCATTATTTTTGGTTCTGGTATTTTTATTTCACCCAAAGGTGTTATTCATGAAGTTGAAGCGGTTGGTACATCTCTAATAATATGGGTGCTCTGTGGTTTGCTATCTATGATTGGTGCTCTTTGCTATGCTGAATTAGGCACCGCTATACCCAAGTCAGGGGGCGATTATGCCTATATATTAGAAGCTTACGGTCCATTGCCTGCATTTCTTTATCTCTGGGATGCAATGATGATTTTTGTGTAAGTATTTAATCCGTATTAAAATTATTTGTATTTTTTTTATCGGAATATACAATGGTTCGAAGGCTTTATCGCTTTCAGTGGGTATACATATGTATGTGCAAATCTAAATGACACTTATCATGTCTATTAAATGGCCTTGAATATGTGTACAATATTAATTAATTAATAAATTGTAGTACCAGGCATTTGTTATGCTGTCTACTTGTCCATTTGACTTTTTTTCTTTTAATCTTCCACTTTTTATAGTTTTAATTCTCGTTATTTTTATTTAAATTGCAACAGATTGTTGTAGTTTTTTTCAAACAACTTGTTTTCATACATACATGCATGTATGTATGTACATACGTGTATCTATTGTTTGCGAAAAATAATTAAAATAGTATGTTGGTGTAGCAAAACTTTGTTTTAAACATTAAAGGTTTTTATTGATACATATTAGGTTTGTTCGAGGGGCCAAGTCTGAATAAAATGTGAATAAAAAAGTCGATAAGACGATGAATTGCATTTCGAACAAGAGATTTAACAGTCAAAGAAAGTTTTTTTGTGTGTTTATTTTTTAATTTTTAGTCGAAAAAGATCAATAAATTAAATGCAAGAAGATCACTATCCTGTAGTAAACCGGAAATTGATTTAAATAAAATTTCAATTGAAAATTATTTATTTTGACAAGTTTTTGTTATAGCTAGGGATTACCATAAGTGCTAGAATCATAAATTACCTTCAATAATGATAAAACTTGATTTTGTCAGCTGTTCCCATTCCATCAAAAGAGAAATTAGCACGACAATCGATATATTATTGGAATAGAAATACAGCTGCAGTCTCCTGTGGTTTTCAGGACAATAAAAAAATATGAATTTACTTTACTTTGCTATACAACGTGGTATTGGAGTTTAAAACATATTAGAAATAAATATTTTAAATTCTAAATTACTCTATGTATGTATAATCTATATGAAATGGTTGACAATACCTGTTTTTTATTGCAGTAGGTCAACATACATATGCTTTCAATGATATTTCCACCTTATTACAAATTTATAGTTTAAAATTATAAATTGTATACATATTCGAATGACATAAGTTTTGAATAAAGCTTTAAAGCTAAATTAATTAAAAATTGATTATAAGAATCGCGTTTATGTGGGTGAGTTTAGCTATTACAATACATAGTCTAGACATTTTCAAAATTTTCTTATAGTTTGAGCGGTTCGGGATCAATCTAATTCTTTTAATTTGAAACCTACATAACTATAAATGATGATTGCTACGTTTATAGGCTTTTATTAATTTAAATTTTCTCAATTGCTTTCAATTAATTTAAAGAAGAACATGAAATCAGTTCCTTTGAAATGAGCATTAACATGAAACTATTAATCTTGGTATTAATTTTTAAAAATATTCTATTTAACGCAAGAATTGTTGAGAGGTTAATGAAAATATATGGTATAAATAATATTTTATTTATTAATCTCAATTTTCTTTCGTAAATATTTATGTTTTAGTATTTATGTTACTTGTAGTATAGATTAGAACTGACACTGGATTTAAAATTGTGCTGTCGGAATGCTGATAAGAAAAATCTAATTGATTTCATCCATAATTTGACAAATTGTTTAACTAATTGTTAATGGTAATTGTTTTGCCCTTTGATATAATGATTAAATTATTATTACTTTACTTGTAAAAAAAAGATTAGCATTCATATTGAAACTTATAAAAAAATGAAATTGTTTCGTCTTTCTAAAAAGTTATATGCATACATAAACAATTGAAAAATTGTGTTGTTTAATCAGCTTTAGGGCCTTAATTCATTATTTTCTAAAGTAAAATATTTAATTTAGAAACATATCTTTTTAAAGTAATTTCTATATCAAGATAACTAAATTAAGCTTCAGTTAAACATTCGTACGTACCTTAGCTCTGACATATTGAAAAATGGTCCAGGTTTTTCTTTTTTTGCTCATAATGTTGACCAATCCAAATACATCTCACATAAGTACTCCAAAAATGACGTTATGTGTTCCATGTGTTCCTTTAGGGTTTAAGCAGACCCCTCTACCTAATATCGATTAGAAATTTTTGCACTATCTATCCCGTACTCTATGTTGTCCAGGCGGCGTTAACAGAATCTAATATCGTCGTACCCCAAACTATAAGCACTATAACACACATTGAAATGCCCTTTGTGACCGAATTGAAAGGGATGTCCAATATGATATTTTTTTTCTAGAAATCTTATATTTCAATAGTACAAATTGATTATTTAATAAACATAATTATTATTGATTTTAATTACTTTTCAGGACCTACAACAAATGCCTATCATGGGTTTAACATTTGCTTCATACGTTCTACAACCGTTTTTCGAAGGCGATTGTGATATACCAACCGCTGCTAAACAATTGTTGGCCGCGGTAACGATATGTTTTCTAACGTATTTGAATTCATTTTACATGAAAATAACAACAAAAATGCAAAATATTATTATGTTTTCAAAAATTGCAGCCTTAGTTATGATAATTCTCGTAGGTTTAATGTGGATGTTTACGGGTAAGTGCAATTATCTTACAAGACACTGTTTAAGAAAATAAATTGTTTAATAAATTGACTATGTAATGTTGTGTTGCAGGTCATGTTGAGAACTTTGAAAATGCATTTGCCAATACAGAGACTGATCCTGGCAAACTATCCGTGGCCTTTTATTCGGGTATATTTTCATATGCCGGCTGGAATTATTTAAATTTTATGACAGAAGAATTAAGAGATCCATATCGCAATTTACCTAGAGCGATTTATATATCCTTACCTTTGGTTACAATAATATACGTTTTAGCGAATATGGCATATTTGGCTGTACTAACTGCTGCTGAAATGGATGCCTCTGATGCTATAGCAGTCGTATGTTGACATTATATTCTTGAAATATATATTCCTTTTCTTGTTCAACTAATTTGGGATAAAAATTTGTTTTCAGACTTTTGGTAATAAACTTCTGGGTAATTGGTCTCTTATAATACCAATTATGGTGGCGATATCAGCATTTGGTGGCCTCTCTGTACATATAATGACTTCTTCTCGCATGTGTTTCGTAGGTGCTCGCAATGGTCACATGCCGGCTATATTGTCTCATATCAGTCTTCAGCATTTTACTCCCCTGCCATCTTTAGTATTTTTGGTAAGTATTATTTTATTTACGTATTTTATTCATAATACCATTTGTATACATTTCGTATAAATATTTACTTTGAAATTAATTTAAACTTTAATTTTTTTAGTGTGCGCTATCAATTATTATGTTGGTATGTAGTGATGTTTATGTGCTCATCACCTACAGCAGTATAGTGGAGTCATTTTTCATTATGTTGTCAGTTTCGGCCGTATTGTATTTCCGCTATACAAGACCTAATATGGACAGACCCATTAAAGTAAACATCTTTATACAAATTTATTTATTAATGTGTTAATTGAAATACTTTTCTTATTATTTATTTGTAAGGTTTCTATGTGGATACCGGTAGTGTTTGTTATTGTTTGTGCCTTTTTAATAATTGTGCCAATTTATGTGGCACCCTATGAAGTGGGTATGGGCGTGTTGATAACAGTTATTGGTATACCCTTCTACTATGTCGGTGTGGTGTGGAAATCTAAGCCACAATGGCTACAGAACCTTATAAGTAAGTATTTATTTTATTTTTAGCACTTTGTGTAGTAAATGTTTATATAATATAATATGAAAAGTACTGTGCTTAAATCACAGTTACTTGCATTGCCATTTCAAAATATCACTACCAAAGGCAAATTCTGATTAAAATTTTATGCTCGTAAAATTTTAAAAATTTCTGTTGCTTCGTCATACTGACTTGAAAACAATGTCAGGAAAGAAGTAAAACTTATGTAGTCGTAATGCTCTATTATCTGTTATTAAAATTGTTATATTTTCTTTTTCAGGTCATGTAACGTTTACATGCCAAAAATTATTCATGTCTGCCAAAGAAGAGAAAGAGGACTAAACATTGATTTCTTAAGTTGTTGACCAATTAAGGCGTCCATATTCTTGTTTTTTTTTATTTTATTTGTCGTAAAATTTTTATATTTTATTTTTGATAGGGTTAAAAGGTATTTTTTGTTTTTGTATATTTTTGTTATTTGAATGTCCTTTTGTATATGTATAGACTTGTATAATATTTATATGATTTTCTTTTGTAGTAATTAATTAAATTTATAATTTAAATGTATAAATTACATTTCAAATACGAATGTTAAAGGCGGACATAATAAACGGGTATTACCACATAATTTTTTATTCATAAATGTAATTTGTTTCCATGCGATTTCGAAACTATCTAAAATCGTGGAAATAAGCGGTTATCTCCCTAAAAAAAAAAAATCTCTTATAAAAAATATAAATTTTTATTTTAATTTTCTTTTTTATATTTTATTTATTATTACATACTTTATTATTATTTTTCCTTTTTGTTTTCGTGTAAAAGAATGCCAGTAAATTTTTCAAGAACTTACATTTTAAAAAGAATATTAATCTTAGTTTTCTATTTATTATTATTATTAATTTATTGTATAAAGGAAAGTCAGTCAATTGGTCAAGATATTGAAGTGATTATTTTATATAAAAGCATTTGTTGTAGTTTTTTTTTGTATGTACACATAAATTATTTATTATATAAGACAATTTTTATATTGAATTAAATTATTTCAAAGTTTTTTCTTGTTTAAATAATTCAATATGTTTTGTTTTATTGAATATTTTAAGAATAAAACGTAATAAATTAACGAAATTTTTATATGTCACAAAAATTAAATGGTAACAGTTTTATTTCATAAAATTAAAAACTAAATTTAAAGATTAAGACTAAATGTTAAAAGGATATAAGGTCTTATCATCCTTAAATTTCGAATATATGTACCTTAATAATACAATTTGTACAATAATACAGTCACAATTATTTATTATATGTATTTAAGAAAACGTATATAAAATTTTAATATAAAATTAAATATAATCTGCAACTTTGAAGGAATTATTTGTAATAGAAAAACCATCAATTGAGGAAAAGTATTATATTATGCGGGTTTAACCAGCAGAGTCTAAACTATATGAAAAACTAATGGGTAAAATGACTTCAATATTAAATGTGAGCAGAAATACAAATTGAAATACTGAACAAATCTACAGATTGGTTTAAGTCAGAAGAAATCCAATTGAAAGCAAAATATGCGATGATATTTAAAATCTATATTATCGGCCAAAAGGTGGTCGTTAATGAAGCTGATAATACTTTCCAGTGGGTGGCAGCCGGTGTATAACAGGTAGCATATTGAGATATACCTCGCGATACGAAATTAAGCAGTAATACAGCCATTTTTAATTTTCTAATGGTATTTATAATTTTCTTTATATGTATGACAGTCCTTACGAATCATGACTGTATCTTCTAGTATACACTTTCGAACTGAGAAATGATTTTCTCTATAATAATGTTACTCGTGTTAATAACAAGATAATAGCTACGGAACAATTGGCTGATGGTGATCATCCTTGTATTTCACATTCATGTCATATGAAATGTAGTTCGTTGCAAAGCAATAACAAAGAGGGTCATACATCTTACATAGGCGAAGTATACGAACGCAATGTGTCGCTTAAAATTCTTATTATGTCGAATGTTGTCATTGACGAGATCAGGACGAAAGTAGCATCAACACTAAGAGGCAACGTATGGCATCTGAGTGGCTTTCTCGGAGATATAGATTATACGAATGCATACACATATGCTGAAGCAGTAATATATGATCCAAAACTACGGCAATGAAAATTCATACAACAAATGCAACAAATTTACCACTAAATATAGCAAGAAATCGAAGAAGTTCACATGTTTTATAACCTGCAACGTTTGATAATATCATTTAGACGTTGTAAAGTGACTATTACGAATTGTATACATAAATTTGGACAAGTGTATGGTTATTTAAACAAATTCTCAGACTTTCGAGGCGAATTAAGTTTAATAGATGCGTGAAGCAAGTTGTGCTATATAGTGAATCGCGGAATTGGGACCTAAGAATCATTCTTATATTCATTAATGGATGCGTTCCTCGAATCCTAAAAATCTTTCATCAAAAATGTCTCATTTTGGGTCACAAATTGTTCAAAGAACAGTCGCAACTGAGGTCCAGGAATGAAAATGTAGATGGATTGGAAATATCTTTGGCATACCATCTTCAGCTGGATATGGAAACAATAAAATAGAACAAATTTTTAAAGTCTTATATAAAATAGCGACTTCGGCGACTTCCTCTCAGCAGATTTCTGGCAAAGACTCTGAGAGTAAAAATTGCCATGAAAAGTTTCTCAAAAATCTGTCATTCGGAGTCGACTTTAAACTGTAGGTCCCGCCACTCATGTATAAAATTAACGCACACAACATAAGTGGTGTGAGAAGCTAGGTCGTAATACTGACTGAAGGGTTGTAATGGCCAATTATGTTATGTATGTATATAAAATAGACATCATCAGATATAATATAATGAAGTTTGCGTAAATCAATATATAAAATATAGGTATGTATACATGTAATTGTAATAAAAAAATTAAAAATAAAAAAATTTACAAAATGTATGTACGCGTTTCCAAAACACCTTTTATCGCAATTTCGATGATCTAATAATTGTGTGTATGTAATTTTATGTTTACTAATGTTAAAGCCATATTCGGTGTTGATTATTTGATTCTTTTTGCTATTCTAATGTCGTAGATTAATTTTATTGTTTTTGGCCATATACATGCTGTTGTCTACAAGTACGACACTCTTTAGCCAAATTGTTGTACAATATTTAATTTATATCTTCTGTTTTATAGCTTAACAATTACTTTAAAAGAATTTAAATGAGATGAAATGTTTGCGAAAAAATATTTTCGAATATTTTGTTTACAGTAACATAAAATAAAAAGGAAACACGTTCTCTAAAAACTATTCACACTTTGTGAATTTGTTTATAAAAATATTAAATTTTGTTTAGAAATATTATCAATAGTTATGATCAGTGTTGGACATTATTGTCATGCTTTACTAAATAATTGAAAAATCTTTCTCGTCGAAAATATTTTGTGATTGTTATCATTCAATATTCGAATTTATATGTCAGATACTTGCTACGGGAAATCATGTTTTGAATACTTACTTCTTATTTTTGTTTGTTTCATCATTAAGTTTCATATATTTAGGGTGAAGAGTTAGCGATAATGTTTAGTTACATATATTTTACTATTATAGACGATTTGTATTCTTTATTTCCTATAAGATATTTATAAATTAAATAAAAAAAGAAAAGAAAACTCTATGTTACTCAATACCCTTCATTACCTATACTACTATACTGTACCTTCATTTGAGGTTATTAAACCAATCCACTATTTGTCCAAAAATTTTTATTCCCTTTATGCCACTACTTAAGTATTTGATTTGGTAGAAACTTTTTATTCACTTGAGAGACTTATGGATGCCATTATGTGTGGAATACAACATTATTCAAATGTTCGTCACGGCTTCTCTTGTTGAAAAGCATGCGAAATGTAAAATTTTTCGTGAATCTGACATATGACTTGGGTTATGTTGATATGTTGAGAATCGCTATGGTTTATTGTATATTCGCATACATCTGCGATTTAAGAAAATCCCACAAAAAAGTCTAGTAGGATCAAATTCCATGTTCTAAGGTCCCAATTTTCACCACTTCTACTTGAAATGACTATTCCCTCTAAACAGAATATCTAAAGTGACATAAGCTCTGTGTGTCATACTGTTGAAATTATATGTCGTGGTGTTTAGTTCATCCAATCTAGCCCAAAAGTAGTTGGTAATTACCGACCTATATTGCTCGTCGTTGACAGTGGTGGCTTAGCCAACATTGTTCACAAAGAAATGTAAACGCTCTTGATTTGAGAAAGGATGAAAATATTTTAAAGAAAATCATTTTATTTAAAAGGTGTTGTATTGATATGTTACCCACTGTATTTATTAATTAATATTTTGGCCTGATAGTAATTTTTATGACTTTTTAATAGTTGCCCGCTTAATATTTTTTTATTCAAATTAAAATTGCCATATTTGAACATTCCATTGTGAAAATAACGTTTAAAATTTTAAGTACAATCATAGAATATGTACATAAATGAAGCGCCTGTTGCCTTTTGAAAACTTTTTTGGCACCAAAATTTTTCAAAAGAAATTATTATTTTTTTTTTATTAAAATTGGGTAAATTTTAGAATTTTTAATTAAGAAATTATTTTTGAAATGTTAAGTGGCTTGGACACAAAATTATTAATGTCAAAGGCTTAATATATACACCAGTACTATATATTATACACTGTAAGTATGTAAATAGCGCCTAAAGCCTCGAAAAGGCTCCTTCTTTTACAATACTTTTACGGCCAGTTCATTAATATTCTATTACATCTACAGCATGTGCCACGTGCTCTTTTCCAATGATATTTACCAATGTCTGTGTCAATGGGAGCTTTGCCTTCTACTTGACGATTCGAAAGATATCAATTCTGATTTAACTGAGGCTTTTAGGAGTTTAGACATCAAAGTTTTGGTTCTATTTGAATCAAATTTTTTTAGCAAAGTATCTGGAATGTGCGTTTACCACAATCAATTTTATGTGAGGAATTGTGTTAGCTATTTAGGGAATGTATTCAAATTGATTATGGTACCCCGATCTGTAACATCTGTTGTCCTTTGTGGTCATGCTTAAATGGTGTAACAAAATTGGACGCGTGTAACTAAGGTAATTAATAAAATATTTAGTGAGAGTGGGGTAGAGAGCAGTACAAAACTTATTAGTTCTCGAAACTAAACTTTCCTTTTGTTTCAGGGCTCGATCGAAAGTATATCAAATAATAAATGGTTGTTCATTGAAATTAAATTTCTAGAGCTCTATAACAAGATTTATCCGGCAACATCGAGGCCTAACGAATCAAATGGCTAACGGTAATCTCTTTAATTTTATGGTCCCAAACAATAACAGTCTAAGTCGACTTACTTAGTAAACTTTTTAATCCTTTCACCGGAAATATCGCTAAATATTATTCTTATTTAGTTTGAGTTGTAAACAAATATTTGGTACGACAGCAAGAAGATAAAAATAAGATTTTCTTAAACACGTCTCGTATATAAGAAATCAACGAGCTAATAGAACTACAGTAAGACCCCGCTTAGCGCGGAGATGTGTTCCAGTAAGTTGCAGCGCTAAACGAAATAGCGTTAAATGAGGCAGCTTAATTTATTCTGGACAGGGTAACAAAAGAGCGTTAAAAATAGTATACAGCGTCGCTATATAGTGCACCATAAGTATCAATACAATGTGTGATTTAGGGGAATCGCAATACTACCGCGTAATACTGAAACAGCGTTAAGCTGGGTCTTACTGTACAATGACACAATTTGATTTCGAATAAAATACGTTAGGTTTCATAGAAATCTCAATATATGAGTACAAGTACATATGAATTTACAACTAAATGAAATTGTTTACTTAATACGCGAAATATTTTTTGCGTTAATTATAAGTAAATATTTGTCATAAAAAAAAAAATACTAAATTCACACATTTGTTTCGCTAGTGCTAATGAATTAAAATGTTAGCAGTTGTTAGTTGTTGCCTCCTAATAAAATTCATTTGAATTTTCCTATATAACCACAATAATCATTTAAATATTATCAATTGATAGGTGTATCGAATTTTTCTTCACAGTTTTTATTACTTTAAAGCTTTATACTAACCCCCTTAAACAACTTGAAGTAGTTCGCTTTCACCGCATCACAGTGTTGTTTTCATTATTCCATTTTTCCCAATGTGAAAAGTAATAAAATTAAAAATGTTGAAAGATTTTTTATAGATTTTTGTTCAATGAATATTCATTGACGGATTAATCAAATTATTTTATTTCTTTCTTTTTATTGATGTCTTATGCGAATTATTTAGAATAAAACCTACCACCCTTTTAGAGGGCGAACAATTTTTAAGAAACAAACGCAAAATTGCATTTTGCATTAATAAAATGCACATTTTTTTGGTAGAAAAGAAAACACCATTAATATTCATTATCAGCACTAATCGAAGTCATTCTAGTTGCAATGATTATATCGTTTCAACTAATCATATAAAACTATATACTAATTACGATAGCGTTGATAACAAGTATTGTTAAGAAATAATTTTTTTCTCTCAGTTACTGATTACGTATGAAGTGTTAAAATGAAAAAAAAAAAAATCTTTCCAGTTTTTTTTGTTTTTGTTTTAGAAACCTAAGAGTTTATTTACATTTGCTTTTTGCATGAAAAAATTACTAATTTGTTGTATTATCACAAATACATTACATTTCTAGTGTGAACTACAGGTGTACTATACAATGTTCGTCTATGCGATATACGATATTGTAAGCCTCTTCTAAACCACATACATACATACATATGTACGTATGTATTATTATTCTATAAATTTTTGCATTTAAGTTCCCTTAGCAAAACATTGTTTCTCTTCAATTAAAGAGAAAATTTATTAAAAAAAAAATATTAAAATAAAAAAACATGGTTAGAATAGAAAAATTCCCTTTTGACTAATATTTCGGAGAATTATAAAGTAAGAAAGAAAGACAGAAAAAAAATTACATTTCCCTCGATTTAGTTATGTTATCGATAGAAGTTTATAAGTTTATAACTGAAGCATTTTTTGTTTTCATTTCACCTGCTAATAATGATCAGCGTTTAGTGTGTGTCGACACCCTGTCGAGAGGTGATGGTCTGAAACGTTAAGAACGGTTAAAGCGGTCGTGTGGTGTGCGGGAAATTTTTAAATGTACAAACATTAATTGCAATTGAAATCGAATCCTTTTGAAATATTATCCTTAAAGCAATTTAAAGTGTTCATATTTAAAGTACTCTAGTCATTTAAATATAATTAATATACAAGGAAAATAAACAAAACAAAACAAAATAAATAAAAAATAATGTTACCAAAGGCTTTATTTATTTGTGCCACAATTTTAATTATTGGCCAAGGTAATAATTGTGTTTCATATTAAAAAAAAAATTTAAATTAAAAAATAAAACTTAAAAAATTAAATAAAATTACAATACAAGTGAATGAGCAAAAAAAAAAAAAATGTTTATTAACAATTTAATCAATCATTACAAGAATAGTTTTAATTTAATTGCCATGTTTTTGGAGCTAATACATCTATACCTGATATATAATGAATTATTCAAATTGCTTTCCATTCCAAAAATTGCTTATGCAACTTAATTTCCAATACCTTGGCAATTTGTATGCTTTCCTCTTTCTTAAAAAATTTATGAAATTATACAATCAATCATGCATAATAATGATATCAATCTTGATATCATATAGTTTCTAGTTTAAAAGATTTTAAGAGTGTACCTCACATAACAGCCTCCTTTTACAGGATAAACCTGTACATGTACGCACATTTTTTAATAAATTTCTTTACCTAAAACATTAAGCGATTGCATGCACCAGATCGTATACCCTTCCACGTACTATTATAATGCTGTGTGTCCATTTTAATTACTGTATACTTACTTTAAAGGATTGAGTATTCAGTTTCACTATCATCTCTAATACGTTTAGTACGCAATCCCTCGTTATGAATTGGATTTAAGTCCTTAGGAATAGTTTCAAATTGTTTGTTGAAGTTATTATTATTCGGTATGTATGTAGTAGACAATGGATCATCTTTCAAACTAGACAATATTGTCCTTCTGGCTAGAGTAAAGTTTATAGTGCCTGACAAAGGATTGTATTATGAGGTATTTAAATTTTAACTTCCCGTCAAGTGACTATGATGCTTTGGCCTACGTACGCCGATCATATCCATTTAGAATATTTCATTCTGTCTATAAGACCACTCATCCATCAAAAGTATTCTCATTGCTAATGGTTGGCAGTCTCTATAGGACAGAGGTGGTTAGTGATGACATTGCTATGCATGCAAATTTAAATTTACATCCATTGTAGGCAACTAATTAAGAATATTTGGAACTCTAGTAACAGGGATGGGCTTCTGTATAGTAATTTATACGGAGGTTATAATAATGTAAAGGAATGTGATACTCTTGTTTATATTCCAAGGTCTTAAATGATGCTTTGAAAACCTTAGGTTCTATTCTAAAAGTACAGGACTTATTGATAGTGCTCAAGGAAACAAACGCAGTTTCTTCGCTGCCTTTTCAATTGATTTTGCCTTCTATACAAATTGTTACAAATATAAATAAAGTTCAGTTTTCTGTCTACTTTACAAATTCTTTAAGCGTACCACTCGAGTGATGTTCAGCTTATATTGTCAAGCGATAGTCTAAGTGGCTGAACGATATTTTTTAATAATCGCTGTATAGAAAACTTAGGTAGTTGTTATGGTTAAAGTGCTCGTGAACAAACCCAATCATCCCAAGCTTGAATATAGGAGGAAGTAAAACAAGTAATCATATTCAGAAATTCGAACCAGAAGTCTTTATTTTTTTAATCTCTTTCTTAGTGACACTTTAAAACATTTGTAATTCATAAAATTTGCGATTTTTAAAGGTACTAATACTATTACATAGTTTTTATAAGGTTTTAATTTTTCTGGGTACTGTATATATTGTATATCGATATTTTTCATGCATAATAATGATATAAGACAATCAGAAATTTTCATCTAACACAAATCATTTATTGATTTTGTTTTTGGTTGAGAATTGATTTTATTTAACTTTACCATAAATTAATAATTGACAACTTTAATCACTCAATTCGTTATGTCACCTTGCTTTTCATTAAATCTAACATAATAAAAATAAATAAATAGTAATAATAATAATAAAAGAAGAAGCATTTTTTGATAACACATAAATCCATTAAGCAGTGAAAAAATATAAATTAAATAGAGAACGCAAACGAATTGGCGTTGCTAAAAGAAATGTTATATTCAAAAGTAATAATATTTTAACATCACATGACAAAATTTAATTTAAAACATTCACCACCGTGCCTGAGACTTTAAAGACTTTCGATCACACCTTGTATGACAGTTTTATTCGTAAAGTAAATAAAGAAAATATTTTTGTATAAAATATGAATATTAAAGCGAATAAAAAAAAATAACAACAAAAATATATACATACAATAAGTTTATTAATTTTTTATTTTATAACAATGTTGACAATAAATAATATTTCTATTAAATTGAAAAGAAATAAATTTATTAAATATCAGTAGACATTCGCACACAGTTCGGTTTGTTTCGCGAAAAAGTTTGATTGAAAATTAGAAAACAAAATATAAAACGATATTTAAATAAATATGAATCGCTTTTATCGAGATTAAGTAAGCAAATAATTGAAACAAATGATAATTCGAAACAGTGTAGTGTTTGGACTATAGGGTGGTTGTATCAAAATTTTCCTGATAAGCCTAACTAACTTTTCTAATGGACTACCAAAAATGTTTTTAGTTAGGCGCCCAATTCTAACCTTTTTATTCGAATTTCTTGTTTCAAACTCTGCAGTTGTTAATAGGAAACGTAAGAATCAATCATTCGACTAGATGGTAGAATCTTTCTTACCTATTTAATTGGTGTTTATAACCATTGCTACCAGATTTGACGATTTATCGTCATTTTGACGATTTTGTGCTCCAAAAAGATCATATTGGGCGATGTGACGAATAATGTCAATATAATAATTTTATTTAGAAATTAAAAATGTTCGAAATATTCTTTTCGTTAGTATATTAAAATTCACTTTAAGATTTGTATTTACTTTGCAGTTATTACTGTGTATTGCAAATTGAAGTGATGATTTTTCTGTATCCTTTAAAAGCCAAAAAATTATTACCTCTTCACGAAAGTAGTTCCACATACAAATAGTGCGACTAAAGAAAGAATTTTCTCTGTAATGGAGTGTGCAATTCACTGACCAATCTACCAGATAACTATGTGCTCGCCGAGAAGGTGAGTGTTACTTAGGAATACATGATTCACGGGAAAAAGTCTCTTATTTCGTTCGATCAAAATCCGTTTTAATATCGATAGAACAGTGAAACACAAACCACATTGCAGCAATGCTTCAATGAATCAATGGAGTTCGATGTCCTGTCGTCATTAAGGGGCAACTTCGCCCTCTCTTGTACGCGGTCGAGTTGTGTATTCTTCCGGATAGAAGTGGTGTAAAGTGTAGTAAAAACATCAGATGAAGTGATTAAGAAGCTAAGGCACTGAAAAATGTGTCGATTCTAGTAAATATCACACTGAATTTTCATACCGATTATTTTTACGATTTCCATGAACGTCTTTGACGATTTTTTTTTGTAATATTTCACGATTTGATGCTTTATTTATCTGGCAGCTAAGCTTACAAGCCTTTAGTTAGAATTACGTCCTGACTACTCACACCACCCACGTTGTTTGTGTTAAGTTTATCCATGAGTGGCTGGACACGCAGTTTGAAGTCAGCTTTGAACGATAATTTTTCTATTTACTCTCAGAGTTTTTGTCAGAAGACTGCTAAGATTATAAAAACTTAGAGTGAACAATTTACCCGGCATTAGCTTTCTTGGAGTAAATTCTGGACATGCTACCGTGAACACAGTGAATATAAAAATAATATTATTTTTAAAGTTTACAATGTAATATAATAAATAAAATACTAATTTGTTTGTGTACGTAACAGTTGTAAATGTTAATTAACATATGCATTCTCAATTGCTTCTGTTTATCGGTGTTTGTGTGAGAAGTTTTACTTGCTTTAAAAGTTGTTTTCAATGGATTAATTAGTAAAATGAAAAGAGTGTTCTTTTTGCGAACTTATTTTCGTTAACCGATTTAATAGTTGTTTTACCATTATAGATCTATAACCAACTTTCGAAGATATTAAAAACCAAATTTAATATTCAAACAAGCTTTCTTCCAACTTAAGAATAAACAGAACTTCGTTTCTATTGCATGTTGATTGGAAATACTAATTTACTCCTAAGTCACTATAGTAATTCTATATGGACGTAATACTTGGAATGCATCTCTGCATTTCTATAACACTTGTGAACATTTACAAGACCTTGTCGTATTTGTTTACTGGAAACTGATATTTAAGAAATCTTAATAAAATACTCTTTATTTATTGTAATATTATAAAAATAAATCATTATAAATAAAAAATTTACAAAAAAAATTATTAATAAAAAAATGTGCAGATCATTTTAATCACATTTGTAATTCTCATTGAAAATTGGAGGGGTCCCAGCATATACGAATATAAATCACATATTTCTTTGTGCAATGTATTGCATCTGAATTATTTATTTAAGCCACAGATGACTGAAAAGTAAAATGGAATGCGTTCCATGAACTTAAAAAGAAAAATATAAATTTGGGCACACTTAATTTTAATCGGTATTATGACTCTGGCTCTCTCTTTTATTCCCCATAGATTTAACAACTTCTCCAGCTGGAATATTTTTCTCTTTGGGTATCAAAATGCTTCGTGCTAGTTCTCATGTGTCATTGGCAAAGTGAGCAATGTGTGGTTTAGTTTTGAATGATAAGCCCAAAGTACATTTTTATATGGACTAAAAAACTGGTTACCTTACTAACTGCAACCGACTAGAATGCCGGCCACCTTTATGATATAGAAAATTTCGATCTTAATATGTCTAGCTAAAAATTTTGCAATTTTAGAGGAACGGTTGAACACTTGAGAAATGAAAGGATAAGTTTTCTTTTTCTGAAAATTTGTAGTACTTCTGTATACATTTAACATTGATTTTAATTTAGACAAGGCGTTTGGCTAATATGGTCTGCATGACTTCGATTTCGCACGATTTTAGGTCTCATTTTAACCGATGTAACCTTCCACTTTAGTATTCATGTCGTAGGATGGCATTATATGTGAAAAGAAGAGTTCTTATGACTAAATGGAGGTCAGCTTTTTACGACATTGAGGCCTGCAGTAGTATTCTAAATCTTAGTTTTGTAAGAACAGCTCTAAAATTTAGGGAATATTTGAATAATCTTTAAAATTTCCAAAGTCCTAAACGAACAGTGTAAATTACTTTTATTAAAAGTGTGCTTGACCATAAAAATTCTCATTTATTACCATTTTCAAAATGATAATAAAATAATAATAATAAAAAAAAAACAATTATTTGTTTTTTAAAACAAAAAAAAATAAAAACTGTATTTGCTAATTTAGAAATAAATTAACACATTTGTACTGCAAATTATGTCACGTGTAATAAAATGATAAAAAAAGAAGAACAAAAAATTGTTCGTTTTTTAACAAAAAACGTCAAGTTTTTAAATCTAAATTTATTTTTTTATTTTTATTGTTTATTTGTACTTGTATTTATATTTTCTAAAAACAGATTCTAAAATAAATAATAAAAAATATTAACAATAAAACAAATTTGCTCCAAAAAAAAAACAGTTGACTTTAAAAATGCAGTCTTTAAATAAAATGTTTAAATTTAAAAAAAATAAACGAAATATTTTCTTTATAATTCAAACGTAATTCTTATCATTTTGTTCTAAAGGTTATTGTTTTTTGTTTTTATATGGTGGTATAGTGTGGGTGGTTGTATTTATTTAAACAATATTCCTTAAGCTTTCTTGCCCTTATCAATTGTCGCTGACTGTATTTTATAGAATTTACTTTTTGTGTGTTCTATTTTCAGTTTTAAGTTCTTAAGTAGTATTTATTATGTGTTTGTCACAAACGCTTGTGTGGGGATATAGCTCAGTGGTAGAGCATTCGACTGCAGATCGAGAGGTCCCCGGTTCAAACCCGGGTGTCCCCTGTTCAAAACTTTCTTTTTTATGGTTATTTTTTTTTTTAATTTTGATATACTTAATGCAATATCTCGGTACATTTATTTCCTCTGATTTAGGTTTTTCCTCTATTTATATTCATAATTGCTGATTATATTCTCCTGAGACCCAGACCTCCTGCAGAAATACTACGATGGAAGTCTATTGGTATGCCTTTCAGTGGACTGTGAGAATCATAATGGTGCGTTGGATCGTAGTTATATATTTAAAAACGGAAGTGAATGAGTCCTCTTCTTTTTCATATACGTCCAGCAGATTCCAGCAATGTATCAGGCATCTTCCTGCTACCACCGAAATTTGGACTCTGAGGCAATCGAAATACCTAGGTTAGGTCGTAGTGGTAGCTCTGATATCACAAAGCTCACTTGAGCACTCATGGCGGCCCGTTCTGATGCCACGGGTGAACGCAGTCCCTGTACTAACCAAGTTTCGCCAAATCAGGGAAAAGGAAGGAGTTAGTCAGCGCAAGGGCTGCACAAATCTAAGATTAAACCTTCGTACCGATAATGGCCAGTTGACGATTTTCATATGTTTTGGAACCCATATAAGAGTTACCTTTCAAAATATCCTTAAGGAATCCGCGGGATTTATGGACGAAGACGGAAACGTTCACGACGAACTTAATTACAGCCAGGATGTCCGAGTACACCTATACATTTTCAGGGAAGGTCCTATAACCCAATAAGTACTGTACCGCTTTTAAAACGGCCAGGACCACCGCCTGTTAAACAGGCAATTTATACGAAAATTTACTATTGGAAGCCTTAGTGAACATACCACAGCCTACTCTGTTTAGCATTTTGACACCATCGGTAAAACCTGCAGATTTATATCCAGAAGACCAATAGTTGTTAAAGGAAACATATAATTGACCGTGATGTGTCCATGTCTTTTCAGTACGGCAGCAGGATTGAAAAGTTAGCAGGTCATGGCGTCTTTAAAATTTTCGATTTTTTTAATACATTTTTGGTGAGGGTTAGGATAATCCAGGATAATCCCCAGCTATATTTTACCCTTATGGGTAGGGAAAGTTGAATACCATTAAAGATCAACAATAGGTTTCCTTCTGCGAATCCTCGTGAAAATCAAAATTAATCAAATTAAAAAATGTTCAATTCAAATAAAAATATTGAATTTAAAAAAAAATTTATTAAGGGGACACCCGGGTTTGAACCGGGGACCTCTCGATCTGCAGTCGAATGCTCTACCACTGAGCTATATCCCCATGTTGAAGCATGAAACAAAGTTCTAATAAGAATATTCTGTAATAAATTTGCTGTAATAGAGCATGCTCAGAATATATATTGGAAACTAATATCGCCCACCCCTACAAAATTTAAAGCTCTATTTGGTATGCTATAGTAGCATGCTAAGAATATAAGGGTTCAAGGCTAAACTAAATAAAAATGGTTCATGGAAAAGCTAAAAATATTTTATTAATTGATAGTTAGTTTGACGATAAAATCAAATTTTGTTTTTCCTTATTTGTTATTTATTATTTTCCTTATTTGTTTATTAAGTGCCAAAGATTAAACGATAATCACATATACATACATACATACATACATATTAATAGTTGTTTGCATTTAATATGTATGTTTTGCAAGTCTTTAATAATTACACTTGAATACCGTGACACTCAAATGAAGGCTACTATTGATGCACTATTCGCAATTGCAAACTGGAAATAAAACCGATATTACAGGGCAGCATGATTGGATTACAAATGTACACACATATATATACATACATATACATATATGCATACAAAATTTGCAAGATAGATTATTTCTTTCCACATAATGTTTGTACAAAATTTTCCAAAAACATTTCTTCATACTTAGATAAAACAAAACTAATTTGAGGAAATGTTTTCAACGTCAGGTTTCTTTAATTTCAGATTGATAATTCACCCAAATAGTTAGTTATTGGACAGGAGAATACCCATATCAGTGGCATTTTGAGTAGTTCACTTGATAAGTTGAATTCAAGTACGTTCATAAAGTATTTGAGAGCGTTGTTAATATTGTTTGAATAGTTTTTTGATTAGATTTTGATTTCATTTTTGTTTATTTTTTCATTTTCATTTTGTTTTCTTATTTATAATTAATATGTTTATTAATTTTGATTTTATTTCGTTGTTTTATTTTTTCTATTTTTAGTTGCATGTGCTCATCGTTTTGGTTACTCTGAACCAAATCAAAGGCGTTGGGCACGTCATCATGGCCACTGTGCGGGTAAAACTCAATCACCCATATCGGTACACTCGAGCAGGGTAAGTGTCTAAAAGTGTAATACGTCAGTGATAGTGAGTTTAGATACGTTTTTTTTTGTACGAAATAATGATTTTACATTTATGGAAGATACTCGCATATTTAGAAAATTTTATTTTAATTAGGTTAGGTTAGCGGGTAGCTTGACGTTCACTTATCAATTTTAACATACATTTAAATTATGTTTGACGCTAGACCGAGTAACATGAAACCTGCAATTCCTGATACAGTCATAACGGAGTTATTTAAGAGCGAATTATTAAATGTTATAGAAAAGTCAGTTCCTAGTTCCTTACAGATAGCTTCGGCCATAACATCTCGCTAGGATGTCTTTTAGTGATTTGATGAACATCGAGTAAACATTGGTTACGTGAGCGGCCCCATCGGATCGTGAGAAGAACTGTTGTGCGGTGGGTGAACTGTCATCTAAGCTTTGTCAATTGCAGAGGACAGGCTATTAAGGGAACACAGCCTGTTTGAGGAATATGGACTAATATAGAATAGTAGACAACGATGTCAAGCACTGTGCTGATGCTTTTAAGATATCCTACCTAACAGTAATTCTAGATCTTAGTTATAATAACATAATTGACTTAAAACTGATTTTTAAGATGAACGAAAACAATTTTAAAACATCATAACGAGATGTAGTGCATACAGCATTTGACAGTTCCATGCTAAACATATACAGGGTGGTTATCATTAGTAAACTGATCGTCTGACAGCTGACAGATTTATTCCAGTGACAGTTCATTTTACTATTTACAAGCTTACGAAAGCATTTTTACCTATTGCATTCAGAAAAAAAATTATTCGCGATGAAATTCAAGCATGATAGTTTGATTGCTTTATATTTGACTGGGAAACCACAGGTGCCTATCGTTGGTGCCCTCCAACATATAAATGTGAATAAATCTTTTGTTTCTATTACCATTGCTCGTTACCGTGATACTGGCCCACGACCCAGTGGTAGAAAAATTGCTTGTGAGTTGAACATATCGCCAGAACGGATGCAACACATATTGAAAAATGAGCTTGGACGAAAGCCATTGAAGTTCCAAAAAGTGCAAGAGCTCACCGATGGGCAAAAAATAGTTAGACTGGTTAGTTTGCACGAAACGGCCGATGGTCCCTCCCCGCTCCTATTCATCGACCGTGGGGTCAAAATAAATGCCGAATGTTATCGGGAAAATGTCTTAAAGACAGTATTGAAGCCCTGGCAGACAAACATTTCGGCCGCAGACCATGGATATTCCAACAGGACACAGCACCTCCGCACCCAGCAAGCGCCAACCAAGAATGCCTTAAAAAGGTGGTTCTTCGCTTTATTTTTACCGCACAATGGCCACCAAAATCTCTATTCATCTCTCTTTTGGAGAGTAATGTTCTCACTAAAAAATACCAAAGTGTCGATCATCTCAAGACGGCGCTTCGCTGGGAATGGCCAAAATACCGCAGAGCCACTTTCGTGCGGCCTGTGATAGTTTTGTCGGCCGTTTGAAGGCCAAAGGTGGCCAATTAGAACAAATCTTAACTGATTCTAAAATTTGATGTTATTTCTAAAATTTTTTGCTTTAGAACAATAAAATAAAAAAAAAAATAAAAAAATATAGCGCTTTACTTTGTTGCATTATATATCAGCCACCCTGTAGGTTAGGCGACAGCGATATACAAGTAGATTTACCTGATTTATCACAATTTAGTCTATAAAAATTAAGTATTAACAACGCCACTGTACATGAACTCCTTGTTCATGTGTTAATTCTGTTAACCCTTTATTCCAAACAAGGTTCAAAAGGCTAGCATGAAAGCAATATCTTTCATAGAGACAAAAAGGCATCTAATATATTGCTTTATTAAACGTTATTAAGCAACATTTATAGAATTAATATCACAAATTATTTCTCATTTATTACGTGTTTGACAAATAATTCGACATTTCTCAATATAATAGCAGTCTATGTTTCTATTTGTTGATAAGCCTTTTAAACTGCTGAAGTGTTTTCCAGACAAAACTAATAGTGTGTATATGCTTTGGTTCACCATCCTTGAGTGAGCTTCATAGATTTCTCTTTTAAGATACTTTTGCTTGTAATCAGTATGTAAATAATTTAAAAATATATCATTTGTTGTTGTAATTTCAGACTATACCTCTTCATATGCCGGCAGTGGATATGATCGGTTATCATAACGTTCTATCATATCCTTTGAAAATGATCAATAATGGCCATACAGGTAAATATTTATTTGTAAGTAAATATGTAAAGAGCACTATTGTTCTAGGGCTTCAGGCAAATCATTATCCATTTGAAAGTTCTAATGCTGGCATGATGGAAATTTAACACTTTCTATTGCCCAAAAGAAACTACTTTTTAAAAATCGTTTCTTGTATCTATTTGATGACAATATAGTTTTAAATTTGTCCACAAAACCAGCAACGTCCTTAATGGCTGAATAATCAGTCTATTTCCTCTGTCATTATGGCTCAAAATTGTGTTCTAATAAATAAATTAAAAAGAAAAAATTATTCTTCTACTTATTTTTCCTCCATAACAATCACTTTTAATTGCAATCAATGATTCTGTGTACAAATTGCCCACATTATAGGAGTTCAGAGCACCAATTAATAATTATTTGCACAATTTTTACTTCCTTCTTAATAATTAAAGAAGAAAATTAAAATTAATTGAAAAAGTCCAATGTTTTTTCTTTCTTCATCTTCTTTCCAGGTTTTTCAAATTATTCCGGTAACAAATTTTATTTTTAATTTAAATCAAATCATTTATTAATTAAAGGCTTTTAAGGATTAAAAGTAAAAAAAAATTGTACTCAAAGGATTTCCTGTAAAGTGCTCAGAACTCCTACGCTACCATTGATTGATTTTTTCCTTTCGCATAACCGTGCATTTTTCCATAAACACCTCTTCCATCAAGTCTGTGCCAATCAATTCGGTGCATAATTTGATTTCAGCCGAGCTTTTGTGCTGTTGTTGCTATTTATTCATTGAACATCTCCTTAAGTCCACTTTATTGTTCTTTTTTTTCGGAATTTTTTCTTTTTTAGCAGGAATTCCTTGTAAATGTTTAGAATTCCTTACCTTTTTGTATTTTTTTTCACATTTTTTTCTTCAATCGACAGTCTCAATTACTATACCGAAACTATCTGATGCAGAAAGGGATAATGGCGAGTTCATGCCATATGTACGCGGTGCTAAGTTGCCAGGCGAATTTGAGGTGGAAGGTATTCACTTCCATTGGGGTGATAAAAATAATCGCGGTGCTGAGCATGTTGTCAATGACATTCGCTACACTATGGAAATGCATATTGTGCATCGCAATAAAAAATATGCCACTTTGGCGGAGGCTCTCGACTATGTGGATGGTGCTGCTGTATTGGGATTCTTTTTCAATGTAAGTACATGTACTAGTGAGTGTGGCTGTGTGTGTGTGTGCGTATGAATTTTGATGTAAATTTGGAATATTGTTTTTAGTCTTTAGAAAAGTTTTTCTTTTGTTTTCTTAGGTTTTTTTTAACCTATTTGATGATTGCCTTTTAATTTTAAAGCACGTCATGACGTTTTCGAACTAAAATTTTGTAAATAAAAAGTGAATCAAAATATTTTGTTTAAAACAGAAAATTAGTTTGATTATCATTGAGATTAATAAGTTGTCAGGTTACTAATGGTGGTTGATAAGTCTTATAATTATACGCAATCGAATAGTTGCTTAGTCATTTTATAGTCAGGTTTTTAAGAGCAAAATTCTTATGCATAAGTAAGAATGTGGGTGGAAATTTGTGGGTTTAAAATTTCGCCAAATTTATTTTTTTTTTGTTGTGTAGTACAATTATTTCGGTTAGAAATGGTACATAAATTTTCTCTCTTTTTCGTGTCTCAGCAACGGCATTACGAATGTTGGCCTTAAAGTGTGCAGTTGTCTATCGTTTGTCGGCATAACACTTTTTATAAGGGCGCCCAAAGGAAATAAAACAACGGTGTGAAATCGCATCTTCTTGGGGGCAAATTGAAATCAGCATTTCGGTTAATAAAACGGCCATCAAAAATTTGACGCAATAAATTTCGTCAAATTTATTTTTTATGATGTGAAGTACAATTATTCCGGTTAGATACGGCATATTATTTCATTCATATGACTGACGTGGGTGGCCTTACAGTAACTCATTCAAATGTTCAATTATCTCTCGTTTGTCGGCATAACATTTTTCTATAACGGCGCCCCATTGAAAATAGTCCAAAGGTGTGAAATCGCAATTTTTTAGAGGCAAATTGAAATCACCATTTCGCTTAATAAAACGCCCACCCAAAGTTTGTCGCAATAATTCGATTGTGACATGAGATGTAAAGCAAGTTGCACCATCCTGTTGAAACCAAACATTGTTCACATCAATACCATGTAGAGCGGGTACAAAAAAATTCGGTTATCATGGTGCGACAGGTATCTCCATTGAGTGTAAGGATTGCGACGTCCTCATTTTCAAAGAAATATGGACCAATAACATTTCCGTTCCAAAAGCCGCACCAAAAAGTCTCTCGTGATTGGTGTATTGGCTTATTTAAGATCAGGTGCGGGTTTTCTAAGCCCCCAATACTGCAAATTTTGCTGATTAACGTACTCATAAAGATGCAAAAGAGATTTAACAGAAAAATTTTTTTTTTTGCAAATTTTGCAATTTCCGACCAATTGCCTTTGTTTTGGAAATAAATTTCCAAAAAATCCCAAAGTTGCTTAAGTGTAAGTAGATTCATTACATTCATTGGAGATAATATACTGAATTTTGTGACAAAATAGAATGACATGCATAAATATTGCCATATTTGAAATACCGATGGTTTAAATTTAAACCGATAGGTTGCCCTCCCGATATGTAAAGATATCCTGCGTTATAGACTTTTAACGCTTGTTATATCTCTTAGAGAGACATACAAGGAAGAGGTGTTCTGCTAATCCATTATATCTGCAATTGACAATTCATTTTTTTTTGATTGGATTTATAACAAAATCTAAACATATTTATTCATTGAAATTTATTTCTCTTTTATATTTATTGTAGTTAGATGAAGATGAAAGTACTGGTCTTACAACAATATGCCGTCATTTACACTTAATACCGGAAGCTGGTAATGAAGTTTCTTTGAATGTAACATTTTCTCTAGCATCTCTAATACATGGTGTTGATATTGATAAGTTCTATACATATAAAGGTGAGTGGAAGGAATGTTGTTTTTTGTACAGGAAATAAAATTAAAAAAAAAAAAAATAAAATTAACAACTGAGTTAATTTAAAATAATTTTAAATTGTTATAACAAAGCTTCTTCGATAACTGTCACTTTATGGATTGACATTCATCTACAGATAACACGATCTGACAGTAGTTTATAAATAAATAAATGATAAATAGGACGAGAACGAATTTAATTTTAAATTTCAATTTTAGGCTCCTTAACTACACCACCCTGTTCGGAGGCTGTTACTTGGGTTTTGTATCCAGATCCCATACCAATTTCCCCTAAACAGGTATTTACCAATGATATAATATTTAATCGTTTAATTAACAATATTATTTTTATGCTTTTTACAGATTTCCCGCTTCCGTCAATTGTCTGATAGCCAGGAAGGTGCTCTAGTTGATAACTACCGTCAATTACAGCCACTGGGTAATCGTCGTGTATTTATGCGCGATGGCAATACTCATCATACTCAAATCTCGAAATTGGTTAACGAGGTTGACTATAAAAAATGGGATTGGTTTCACTGATGTTCAAAAATTTTAGACTTTTAAGTTTTCCGTTTTTCTCTCATTCTTTCATTCCAAACAAATGCGCTTTAATTCTATTGTCTTTTGTAATGTTCACCGAAAGAAAACAAATGCAAACACAAATTAATTGTAAGCATAAGCGAGTACTTAAATATTTTTGAATTGATTATATTGTAAAAGTGCATAATTTAATATAATTTCGTATAATATTTCGATTTTGTGAAATATTTTATTAATAAATCTTAAACAACAAAAAATAATGGGTTAAGTTATGGCTTCGGCTTTGATTTTGATATAGTTCTTAGATATTTTAGTTTTAAATTTGAAGTTAGAGTTAAATCGCTTACCATGTTATCTTGTCCTGCCTTCGATCGTGTTCAACCTGTATGTAAAGGGTGGTCAACGGTATCGGTTTAAATTTCAACAATGGGTTATTTCGAATCTAGCAATACTTATGTCATTCTATTCTGCCACAAAATTCACAATATTAACTCCACTGAATGTAATGAATCGGTTTAAGTCTTGTGGTAACCGATTTTTTGTAACCGCTCTTTATTGTTCATTGTTGATGTAAACGATTTTTAGTTTCAACAGGATATGATCTATGATGCCTAACAATCTTACGGTCCCAACAAATAATTATAAACTAGAACTGATTTAGTTGTATTGCTAACATCCGTAATTTGAACGAAATTTAGAATATTTTTGTTGTACCAAAACTTAAAAATCATAAACTTAGAAATTTTTCAATACAAATTTGCGAGAGTATATCGCTAGGTTAAATTGACAACCACCCTAAAAGACATAGCACAATAATTATTTCTATTTCGTTAAACATCTACATTTCTATTTTGGCATTTTTAATCATCATGATAGTTCTATGAAGTCTCCTTAGTCTAGGAGGTAGTGTGTTGACTTATTAGACATGAAAACCCCCATCAAATCCCCATTTCTGACATCACAATCAAATAAAATTTGAATATTTCTTCGGCAATTTCCTCTCCGGAGATTTTTGGTAAAAACCCCCATCAAATCCCCATTTCTGACATCACAGTCAAATGAAATTTGAAATTTGTAAGAAGCTAGGTCGTAATCCTGACTCTAGGATTGTAATCACGATAGTTCTATGAAGGTATGTGTGTGTGTTTTTTCTAAATCCAGAAACGTTTCGGCAATAAATGATGGTTGTCAGCAATAATTTTACGAATAATGCTGAAGAGGATATTTTGCAGTTTACTCTTCCCGCTTCCGTCAATTGTCTGATAGCCAGGAAGGTGCTCTAGTTGATAACTACCGTCAATTACAGCCACTGGGTAATCGTCGTGTATTTATGCGCGATGGCAATACTCATCATACTCAAATCTCGAAATTGGTTAACGAGGTTGACTATAAAAAATGGGATTGGTTTCACTGATGTTCAAAAATTTTAGACTTTTAAGTTTTCCGTTTTTCTCTCATTCTTTCATTCCAAACAAATGCGCTTTAATTCTATTGTCCTTTGTAATGTTCACCGAAAGAAAACAAATGCAAACACAAATTAATTGTAAGCATATGCGAGTACTTAAATATTTTTGAATTGATTATATTGTAAAAGTGCATAATTTAATTTAATTTCGTATAATATTTCGATTTTGTGAAATATTTTATTAATAAATCTTAAACAACAAAAAATAATGGGTTAAGTTATGGTTTCGGCTTTGATTTGGATATAGTTCTCAGATATTTTAGTTTTCAATTTGAAGTTAGAGTTAAATCGCTTACCATGTTATCTTGTCCTGCCTTCGATCGTGTTCAACCTGTATGTAAAGGGTGGTCAACGTTATCGGTTTAAATTTGAACAATGGGTTATTTCGAATCTAGCAATACTTATGTCATTCTATTCTGCCACAAAATTCACAATATTAACTCCACTGAATGTAATGAATCGGTTTAAGTCTTGTGGTAACCGATTTTTTGTAACCGCTCTTTATTGTTCATTGTTGATGTACACGATTTTTAGTTTCAACAGGATATGATCTATGATGCCTAACAATCTTACGGTCCCAACGAATAATTATAAACTAGAACTGATTTAGTTGTATTGCTAACATCCGTAATTTGAACGAAATTTAGAATATTTTTGTTGTACCAAAACTTAAAAATCATAAACTTAGAAATTTTTCAATACAAATTTGCGAGAGTATATCGCTAGGTTAAATTGACAACCACCCTAAAAGACATAGCACAATAATTATTTCTATTTCGTTAAACATCTACATTTCCATTTTGGCATTTTTAATCATCATGATAGTTCTATGAAGTCTCCTTAGTCTAGCAGGTAGTATGTTGACTTATTAGACATGAAAACCCCCATCAAATCCCCATTTCTGACATCACAATTAAATGAAATTTCCTCTCTGGAGATTTTTGGTAAAAACCCCCATCAAATCCCCATTTCTGACATCACAATCAAATGAAATTTGAATATCTTTTCGGCAATTTTCTCTCTGGAGATTTTTGGTAAAGACTCTGGGAGTAAATAAAACTGAACTGTTTCTCAAAAATCTGTCGTTTAAAGTCGACTATAAACTGTAAGTACCGCCACTCATGTATAAAATTAACACACACAGCATTAGCAGTGTAAGAAGCTAGGTCGTAATTCTGACTCTAGGATTGCAATCACAATAGTTCTATGAAGGTGTGTGTGTGTTGTTTTTAAATCCAGAAACGTTTTGGCCGTAAATGATGGTTGCCAGTAATAATTTGGCGAACAATGCTGGAGAAGATATTTTGCAGTTTACTCTTCTCTCTTATCACTACAGTTGCTTCTGAAGTGCTGTGCAGATTTTAGGCAAATCCAGATTTGTGAAATTACTATTCAAGTGGGAATATGTATATTAAAGGAATGCACTTCTTTCTATGAACCCACATTGGAATAATCGGCGAATGTCTCTTTACCTTCAGAGATATCTTGCATTCTTGAACAATCTTAGATGTGGTATACACACTCTCTAGGGCCACTTTGTTTTCAGTAAATTGAACCTATGCCATAATTTTAGATACTGGATTCATGCAACAACCATCTTTATAGACATTCTTTCATGGGGGTAGTTTAATAAAGGATAGTGTAGAATTAGATTGTTCTGAAATCATCCAGTAAATATTGGGATGATATTCTCTGTAGAAGCTATAAAACCAGAATCAAGATCAGTTTTAGATATCTTGTAGCCAATAGGAAGGTGAAGATTTTCTGTACTTAATATTTTGATATGGTGATGATTCCAGTGGTTCGAAATTTGCCCAGCGGTAGTCAATTAAGGATAGTAAAAAATGCCTTAGATAAGGTTGTTCTAAGAGCACCTATTATTATAATAATCGTAAAACGGGGGTTTATGATTTATTATCATCAAAGCTTAACACCAAAGTGAGGCACCACAAGCCAGGAATTGAGTATTCATTTTTAGGATTGACTTAAGTTCAGGACTATTTCTTTTTTATAAGAGAATATGTTGCGTCATAGTAGTTATATGTGTAAATATATTTATGTTTAGGTTAGAGGAGGAGACGTTACTCATACCGGGGGGGTGGGGTACGCCAGGAGCAGAGTGGTATACCCATCTTCACAGATGGGACTAAGTTAGGTGGAAGTCCATGTGCTGGGATGTTCTGTGGGGAACTCGGTCTTGAACTCCACTTCAGGTTGAATGATGATCGCAGTGTTTTTCAGGCGGAGATTTTCGCAATACTGAAAGCTATTGAGGCTATAGCTGGTGGCCCATCTTCGGATTCGGAATCTTACATGATCTTCGTTGACAGTCAGGCTGCCCTTAGGGTCATTGTGTCGGTCTGGTGCAAATCACGGCTCGTTCACGAGTGCAAAGAGTCGTTGAGGAGTTTTGGACCAGACCGTATCCGTCTATGCTGGGTTCCGGGTCACAGCGGAATACTGGGCAATGAGACGGCGGATGCCCTCGTTAGGTTAGGTTCGCTTTCAGGTGGCGATTTGACAGTCGGTCCTGATCGCCCTAGTCTGCCACCTCTACGGCCTCATCGATGGATGGGTCAGGAGGGAAGAGCAGAGGCGTTGGGGGAACGGGTCGGGTTGTTCTGTTTCTAGACGTCAATGGACTGCTGTGGCCAGCTTAAGGTTGGTTGTCGGTTTTATCACGGGGCACTGCGAAATTAGGTCGCTGACGGGGATCTGGAACAGATCCCAGCCGGAGTATTGCGGAGTATGTTGCGAAGAGAAGGATTTAGCGACTGTCGAACATCTCCTCTGCAACTGCACAGCCCTTGGTAGGTTGAGGCCCCTTGGCAGGGCCTTCTTTGAGAGCTTGAGTTCTGCGTTGAGGGCTGACATCAAGGCTCTCCACAGATTCATTAGCAGCTTGGGTTGCTTGAGAGGTGCTAGGGCTTCATGAGCGTAGTCGCGCTCTCACCCTCTTTTGTTTTGTGTCTGTTGCTCTCTGTGTAATTCCTCCGCTTCCCATTCTCGCTCCCCTTACCTACCCTCCTATATCCTCTATTTCCTTCCTGCCCTAAGGACAATTTACAATGGGTCAATTTCGACCTCCGGGTACTGTGCTTGTCTTGACAGGTGCACGCCCTTAACCTAACCTAACCTAGAGGATATTTTTAGAGTACATGTTGTATTAATTGTATAAAATTTATTTGGCAATAATAATAATTCGTAAGTTTTCTTAAATCATTTTTAATTTAAAGTTTAAAAATTCATTTCATATACACGCTATTGTTTACTGCCATACAATTTTTCTGGCGTTGGTATATCTTCGATCATGAAATTGGCTGGAATCATTAAAAATACTGGATGTAGTAAATCGAATAAGACGCGTTCAACAGTTTCATTAATAAGTGGTCTTAAGGCTTCGAAAAATTCTTTCCAATTTTTATTGAATGATTCATTGGTACTGCGTTCCACTTCTTTATTGTTGCCACCAAAGAGATCATCAAATTGTGTACGCAATTTCGAAATATCCAAATCAACTTTAACGCTGGTTACGTTGTAGAAAGTGAAACCACCCTTTTCGATAAGACGTGTCTTGGTGCGCATAGTTAGATCCATATTATCTGGAAGAAATAAAAAAAAAAAATACAAACTTTATATAAAAATACCTGCAAAAGAACAATGTGATCCTTACCAATTTCAATGAAAAAGTGTCCTTCACCGTTGAGAGGCAAAAGTAGAATACGACCATCCATTTTATAGTGACCCTCCAATCTGAATTTGGGTATAAAGATTTTAGTCAACCAACTGAAATCTTTTTTGCTGACTCTGAAATCATAAATATTTCATTAGAGTTATTCTTTAACATTTCACTTTAATTTTGAAAAACTTTTCCATGTCATTAGATGGCAAAGGAAGTATGTGTCTTTATCTGATTGGAAGATTTGGACTTACTTGCTTTCTTTTATAACCAAATTACTTAAACCGGTTGCCGTTAAATCGGTTAGATCTGCTCTTAATGATGCTGCTTCTGTATTCTCCTGGCGAAAGTTAATATCTTTCAATTTTATAGGATCTAACGGACCAATAAGAGCAGTTACTTCGGGAATACCTAAAAGACTAGAGCTGTATTGCATCTATTCTAAATTGTAACGCTTTTTTTTTACCTTTAGCCAGTTCATTCATCAAATTTTGTGTATTTTCGGTGGAACAAGGCGTAAAGCCCGGCTCATAAATTTTACAGGGTTTAAGAAACGCGGCTGAAAATAAAATAAACAAGAATTACATTTTACATTGAAAATCTATTGGTTCTTTTAAATACTGAGTTAGCAAAAATGTCAAAAATGACAGGCTATCGACCCACTATCGAAATCACAATATTTTGTGAGAAGTTCTATATGTTTAATAAGAAAAAACCTGATATATTTTCTTTTTTTTACCAAAGACTCAGACTTCTGAAAAAGTTTGTAAAGCTTATGGAAACTGGAAATATGATATGATAAATTCGATGTTGAGAATGCACCTCGCTGTGACAATTCAATCACTAAAATAAAATTTACATCGTGAATGTTGCTCGATCGTCTATGCTTTAATCACCAAACAGTTGTCAATCATTTGAGGAAAGCTTGAAATAAAAAGCTCGAAGCTTGGATTGGTAAAGTCGCCGTGGTCTAGTAGGTAGTGTGTTGGCTTTTAAACGCGAAGTCAGGGTTCAAATCCCCAGCTAGACATCAAAATCGAAATATAAAAAAATATTTCTTCGACGATTGAGTTCCTCTTAGCAGATTTCTGGCAAAAACTCTGAGAGTAAATAAAATTGCTATGAAAAGTTTCTTAAAAAATCTGTAGTTTGGAGTCGACTTTAAACTGTAGGTAGATACCGCCACTCATATATAAAATTAACACACACAACATGAGTGGTTTTGAGAGGCTATGCCGTAATCCTGACTGAAGGGTTGTAAAGGCCAATTATGTATGTAATGTATGCTTGGATTATTTTTAAGATTTACTGCTAAAACCATACAAAATCAATTAATTTTTGAAGTAAGACAGATTTTCATAGATTGTCTTAAATTTCCAAGTTTTCATCTACATCCAAGACAAAATTCTTATCAAAGAAGTAAAGTTTTCAATTAAAACTAGAAAAAAAAAAACTGTCGACTACATATGAAACGTTTCAATGGTAGTGGTGAAATGTCTGGCAAGCCGGTTTAGGACTCACAGAACTGTATGTGTAGGATTTTACTTTTTACTTCAAAAAAAAAAAAAAAACTGAAGGCACCTCAAGAAGCCTTTGACAGATGATATTTCTCTTGGCTCAACAGCTCAACGTATTGGAGATGTATATCCCATACAATTAATTGACAATAACTAGCAATAACAAATTCAATGTACGAATAATCCTCAAGGATTCTTAATTTGAAATCGTAAGGACCGTTAAAATCGGAGGTGGTATGGTGTTCTAAAGGTGTGGCCTGATATAGAACTTAAGTAACAAATAAAATAAAATATCATATCAAATTGTAGGATAATATTCAAAAAACGAGCTCAATAAACTCTCCTTTAAATAATATCCATGGTGTTGGATATAGCATTGACGTAATAATGATAAAAAATTTAAGTTTTGTAATATTCTCAAGAATATTTTATATATTGTTACGAAAATGGAAATGGTGTTATTAAAATAATAAACAAAAGATCCGAAAACAACACTCGATCATGTATGTAAGACTACAATTTAAAGTTGACGTAGCCTATTACGAATAAATATTTTTTCGTCGATTGCTTCTCAGGAGATTTCTGACAAAAAATATAAGAGTAAATAAAATTTCCGTGAAACGTTAACCAAAAAATCTGTCGTTGGGAGCCGAATTTATACTGCAAATTCCACTACTCATGTATAAAATTAACACACTCAACATAAGTGGCATGAGAAGCTAGATTGTAATCCTAACTGAAGGGTTGTATATTTGTATGGTGAGAACCATTATGTCTAGTAAAGTCCTTTTGTGCCAGTGGAATCTTGGGTGCATACAATGCCAAGAACGATGAGTCACAATAGTTAAGACGTATGTTAAGATATGTACAGCAAACTATTTTGCACGTCAATTAGGTGAGTACTTATTTACAAATATTTTATATGTTGTTAGTTAGAAAAAAAATTACTATGTGAGGAGTGAATGATGAGAATCGATTGAACTCCTGGATTGTCATACAGTTCACTGCTCTTTTCGTAGTTGTTATTTTTATTTTTTATTTATTTATTAATTACTGAGTCACTTAGGCCTTATGCACGGTGTAGTATAACACAGTAGAGTCTCTGGTGGGAACCGAAACCACTACACTCACACTAAGAGTCCAACACACTACTCAATAGACTACTAGGGCATCCTGGCCGGTATTAATCTCTCTAATTTTTGGAAAACTAAATTTTTAATATTTAGTATCTGAAGGTCAAGGCTTTGACTTAAACCTCGTAAAACGTTTAAAAAAAACCGTAAACCTTCTAGTTGAATTATATTATTTTAACTGCTCAGACCAAACCATTTCAATATGAATTATTATTTATTTATGACTTTAGATTCAAGTTTTTTTTTCTTTCATCACCATATGCACTGTACTAAACTTACGTTGCTCCTTAAAATAATCAAAGCTAGCTGAACCATTTATGAAACTTAGAAAACACACTGCCACCAAGCAATTTAAATGCCAACTGCCCAAATTTAAAAGGTTAAATGATTTCATTTTTTTCAAAAAAATTTTTTTTTTGTTTATTTGCAACAAACGAATTTCAAATGAATGAATATTTAACCGGCACGCGTGCGCATTAAATTTTCCGAAATGCGTGTGACATTAACGACTACGGATAATTGTTGTAAAATTACAATTTTTTGTTTCACTTTATTTTAGTTTAACATTGATTTCTAGAATATATCTAGAAAAACTTGTGATCGCGTATCTTTGTAAAACGCTAAAGTTCAACTGCTCGATACTTCAGTGTTGTTAGCATTTTTATAAAATTGAGGCAAGTTGAACGACGACGACCATAACAACAGCAACAACAACAAGTTGTTTGAAATATGATCAGTTCTTAGTAAATTTTTTTTTTCTTATTCTCTCTCCTGTTACATACATAATGTTTATAAAGCTATATATGTATGTATTTGTGTGTATATATGTATATAGAAATATAAATATGTATGTATGCATATGTGTTTTTACTGATCATTCTATCTACAATGTATAGTATGTATACTTACTTGATATTTATTTATAATAATATTGCTATTCTTATTGTTAATTATTTGCTATTGTTTTAATACCCTATAGCACCATAATTAGTAAATTGTTAAGATTACTACCCTAACTACCAATGGAAACAAGGTAACTTTCTAAATAAAAAAAAGGTAAAATACTTCCATCATATATGAAAAGTATTTCGGAAGGACATTGATTGCTCTCAGAAAGAATTAATTTGGAGTGCTTTTTGAAGGATATTAATTTTATCATACTTCAGAACATTCCATATACACTTAACTTTTTCTTAATTTATATTTTTTATATACAAACACTATGCCGGGTAGTTTTGTTCAGATCAGGGGATCGTCTCGAGCACAATATGAAGACGAGAGCAGAACACAGAACATATTCTTGGATCATGTAAAGCGTTCATACTCACCAGATGGAAATATTTGGATAAATATCAGCAATAGAAAATTCTCATTTTAACACCGAGCATCCTTAGAGAGGCCATAGGCTTGAATTAGATATTAAAGGAATACCCCATAAAGTTTTAGGGGAGTACAATAGAACTAATGATCGCAGTAATATGGAACCTGTTCACGATAATAACAATAACACTCAGGGAATGTATTTGGTTGGGACTGAGGAGAGAGAAAAAAATGAGTAGAGTTTCTCTTTCCAAATATGCGTAATTGCAGGTTTTCCGGTCTACTGGAAACTTGTTGATTATATTTGAAGATCTATTACACAAGTTCAGGTTCAGGTTCAAGTTTACAAGTTCATTTGTGTTTTAATTTGATTGGAGAGCTGCTAGGTATAGTTCATTCATACATAATTGGCCATTACAATTCTGCAGCCAGGATTACGAACTAGCTTCCCACACCACTTACGTTGTGCCTGTTAACATTTATACATGAGTTGTGGGGCCTACAGTTTACTATCAACTCCGAATGACAGGTTTTTGCGAAGCTTAACATTGGAATTTTTCTCTACTGTCAGAGTGTTTGCCAACAATTTGCTTAGAGGAAGACTCCGATAAAATATTATTCGGAGCTCGTATTTTATTTTGTACAATAAGTGGTTTGAATCTTGATCGTACGTCTAATAAGCCAACACACTACCTAATAGATTACAACGACTTTCAAATTGTATCATAAAATAATCATAATTCAGTGTAATCTGTGAAAAATGTTATTCGTTGTATAACGAGTGCTCTCATGAGTATCCGTGTTTAATAATTCGGGCTTGGTACTACATCAAAAGCAAGTAAATATGTCATTTGAAATAATTATCGGAAATATTAATAAAACTGATTACAAATTTCATACTTTTAATATGTAACATTTACCCTTACGAGACAATTTTCATGGAATATGTTTCTAACCAAAGTTTATGTGATGAGCAACCTATCATCTTAGCTAACGAATTGAAACCCATCTTGGTTAAATGGAAGTTAATAAACCATGATAACGCATGTACTATATATTACAGCGAGTAAAGTCACTTTACATCAGTTCGTAATTACATGCAATAAGGTAAACTTTCGTCGACCTATTGGATGGATTAGAAGTATCTTGCTGTAGATATATTGACGTATTGAAATTTCATTGTTAAAATAGTTAAATGTTTTATTATTCACTATTTTAAGTGTTTGTGTAGTATTAGTCAGTGCGTTTGCCAACATTTTTTCTACAATAAAATTAAACAGAGAAATAATATAATAAAATAAACTACAAACAAAAGAAAAACTAAATAAATTAGTGCAGTGAATTTAACAATTAATCGATTAAACCTTTTGAAATTATAAAATAAATTTTTTAATTTTTATGAGAAAAAATTCTTTATTTTTAATACATTGGCTTCGAAAAGGAAAGTTTGTGTCTTAAGTCTTTTGTTTATTGTTATGAAATTTTTATTTTCTTCATAAAAGCTTCTGTTGTTGTAGGGTATTCTTAGCCTCAGGTAGTGTGTACCCAGAGATCAGTATCCTATTATAACAGTTATTAGATGATAAGATGGATTTTTGGTAGTTCTAACGTTGTTCTTCTTTAGCTTGTATCCATTGACGTCTCTATACGAATCAATGCCTCACGTATGCCTTCATTCATCCGCTCTTAGCAAGTTCGTTAGTTGTGTTGTTACCATCAATGTGCCATGAATACACATGACCTTAACTGGGACTCCTGAAAATATACAAAACATGCGAATAGGTGGCCGGGAGACTATTTCTGCCAGGTCTTGGCATTATTAACAAATTTTTATTTATTTATTTAAGACATTGACGCGTTGAAATATACACAATTGGTCACTATAATCCATCAGTCAGGTTTACGACCTAGCTTTTCGCACCACCTATGTTGTGTGTGTGTTAATTTTATACATGAATGAAGGAACCTTTAGATTCTGAGCTACAGATTTCTGAAAAATTTATTTATATTTTATCTATTCTCAGAATTTTTGCCAGAAATCTGCTGAGGGGATGTCATTAAAGAAATATTGTCTCATATTTTGTTTTGTTAGAAATGTCTGACTTGCCGTTTGAACTGTCTTCTCACGTCTAATAAGCCTATACTTTCCTACCCTAATAGACCACATTTACGGACGGATGTAAATTCCTTTTTCCATCAACCTGTATAAGACTTGCACTCTTTTTTTTTTTTCTATTCACTATTATTAAAATGGTTGCAAACAAATTTTTGTGCAATATTCGAATTATAAAAAAAAAAAAAAAATATCAAAGTAGTACCTACATGACCATATCTTATCATCATTTTGTTAAATTTTTTAAATAAGAATTATCCGAAAAGAAACTAGAAAATTTAAATTGCTTATATGATGCTATTAACATACCCAGAAACTTTTGGCTTTTGTATTTGCTGTTACATATTACTACAGCCCTATATTGGAAATTTTTGTTAATTGACCTTGTAAGTTACAGATTTAATGGGACTTTTGAACTTTTAAATTTATGCGCGACTTAAAAGTTTGATTTGAATTTCTAGTTTTTATAACACATTTTATTTTATTTTAATTTTTGGAATACTTTCAACTTTATTTAATTAAAAAGCTAGAAAATTAAAGACTGTCAATATGACAGAATCTTTGTGAAATGTTAAACAGAGGGAGTCAAAAGTCGCGAATATTCGTTCAAGCTAACCTACTGAGTTTATAGTACGGTGTTCGTTTCTTAAGTCTTTTGTTTTAGTTTAACTATCAATCAATATGTGGTTTACCACATTTATACGATAATATTCATGAACTTCAATTAGTTTTAGTTTCATAATTTCGTTGATTTTATAAGTATTAATTATATAAAGCACAGGTTATGGGCTGTAACATATAGTCAAGTTTCAATTCTGCAATATTAGAAAATCTTTTCAGTTGCAAAGTAAAAAGTAATTACTTTTACAAGTACACAACTGTTGTAGAGAACATTTCAAATATAATTTACCGTCAATAATAATAATAATAATAATAATAGTTTTAGCAAGACTCCAGACTGGAAGAATATTGTGCACAAACTTGATTTTAATGTCTGGAAGACATACGTATGTATGTATTCGTTTAGAATTGCTCCATAAAGTTTTATGAGTCTTAATTACATTGCAATTAAAAAATTATTGTAAAATTTTGTATAATTATCCCTTTTTTTATTGTAATATGTTTTCAAAATCTGTCTATAAAATCTTTTTTAAATAAAATAAAAATGTTTATGAATCACTTTGATTTCTTTGTGCAATTAAGACTCGTAGAAATGTCAAGAGTGTGACGTTTTTCGTATTTATTTTCACTGTTTTGCAATACAAATGTTGGAAACAATTTGTTTTTGCAAAAATTTCCCTCTAACCATTAGATTTTAAAAAGCTGACAGTAAAAAAAAAATTAAAATAATTAAATTGTTGTATTTGTGCAAGTATTGTTTTTAGAAAAAAATTTTATAAATAAAAAAAAAATTACAAAAAACAATAAATTTTGTTAACACGAGAATTTTTCAACAATTTTATTAAATATTTATTTAAATGTCTTAATAAAAATAATAAATAAATGTTAATTGCCCTTAACAGGTTCAAAGCAAAACAAATAATTCGTAGCAATAAAATACAATTAAATTTTTGTAATGAAATTTATTATTCATTTACAATTCTAATTTGCTATGAAACTGCTGCTACGAAGACTATTAAATTTGAAATCCAATCTGATTGTGTGATAATGGAAATGTTGTTTTCTTAATTGATTAGAAATGAATTATTAATCGTTTCTTCTATTTATTGTATTTGGTTGTTTTCCGTTCATTCATGCTATTCATTCTTATTTAAGGCTTGCGATTATAACAGTCACAGTCTTTTTTTAATGCGCTATGAAATACAAGAGGAGAGAATTTAATCGGTTTCTCAAACTGTGTAAGTAAGGATGATGTATGTCTCTTTATAATAAAAGATATCCTTATGAGGAAAATATTGCAACACACACTCATCTAGCAGTAATGAATAGAAGAAATTGGAAGAATAGATACACAATGCGAATTTGGCAGAGTTACCTGTCTACCAATGTCACTTCCGAAAGTCCTGTATGTGTTATGCATTCCTCTTTTTAAAATATTTATTTGAGACCGACACTTATCAGGAAGTCGCCGTGGGTAGTGTATTGGCTTATTAGACGTATAGACAGTGTTCCAGTCTCAAGCCAGACATCAAAATAAAATACAAAAAGTATTTCTTCGGCGATTTCCTTTCAGCAAATTTCAGGCAAAAACTTTGAGAGTAAATAAAATGCTATGAAAAAGTTTCTCAAAAAATCTGTCGTTCGAAGTTGACTTTAAACTGTAGGTCCCGGAACTTATGCATAAAATTAACAACACAACATAAGTAGCGTCACTAATCCTAAATGAAGGGTTGTAATGACCAATTATTTATGTATGTACTATCAGGATACTTGTGTGATATGCTCCTTCATTGAGTAGTAAAATAAAATGAATAATAAATTTATCAAGCAAAAAATCTCACGTTAAGGAGCAGTCCATTGGCCGCCAAGATCGTGCGATTTGACTATTTCTTTGATGATACGTGAAGTCTCTCCTGTATAGCGATAAGCTACACATAAGTCTTTGAAGACATAAGTAAGTATGCCAACCCGTCTTTTTTCACTAAATTAGTCATTACAAGCCTTTAGTCAGGATTAAGACCAAGCTACTCACACTAACCCTATTGTTTGTGTTAATTGTATCCATAGGCGTAGGGACTCAAAGTTGACTCCGATCGACAAATTTTTAAATTATTATTGAAATTTCGTAATTTTTCAGATGTCTAAGGCTGTTTTTGAATTGCGCGCTCTCGTTTAATAAGCCAATGCAGTACCTACTAGACTATGGCAATTCCAAAAATAACTAGAGTAGATATGTTATGTTAAATTGTTATAACATTATTACTGCATTGCATATGTATATACAATTAGCGTCAAAAGAAACTATACATTAAATAAATATATACAATAATAAATCATTATTATTTTTATTTTAAAATTGTTTATTAAAAAACTGAAATTTAAAAAAAATTGCATTGTAAATAAGGTTTGATGATATTTTGCAGATTAAATACATTGCGCCATTAGGGTTTACAATAAACGGTGTATATTGTGTCTTGCTTTTTATATGAATCGAAATAATCAAATCATCTTTTAAAATCTGTTAATACTTTCACACAGAACAAGTTTTATTTAACCAATAGTCGTATGGAAAATTACTTGAAATTTTAATTGTAAACATTATTGTTATTGGTTGTAAACCTATATTTAGTTAATCGAAGGAAAGAAAAGTAACTACATTAATGCAGAGCTTTTGGAATAAATTATTTATTATTAATATGGTAAATAATTGATTTCGCCTTTATATAAAATACCCAAATATCTTAAAATTTCCCAAATATCTCAATCTTATGTTAATTCTTGGTTTGGAACTTTCAAGAGATATATTCTTTACTACGATTGTCATTCATATGCAATTTGTTCCAAAGAAGAAAATTATTTTAATTTTGAATAGAAAAATAACACGAACAGTATATAACGAAACTAAAAATGAAGAAATTTTATTAGAGACATGAGGGGCAAACAAGGTTGTTATTTGTGGCCCGGTATTTATACATCCTAGATCATACAAAGTATCTTCGGTATACCTGATAGAGATTATATGAAATCATTTAGAATAGTTGTAATAAGAAAGATGCCCTTATGGCAAGCATTAATAATTTGGCAATTGTTACAATTCATAGCTTCATTTTAGATGGCGTATGATATCTATGACAGCCTCATTCCAAATCAACATGTTTAAAAACCTATTGAGACAGATAATTAAAATCTGCGCAGGCGAACGTCTAGAGAACTCTTTCCTCCGCTTTTTCACTGTGTTCTTGACATTGTGATGAGTGATTACTGATCGATCTGGTATTTAGTTAGGGACTCCGCAACAGGTTAGAGGTCCTTGATAACGGTGACAATATTTGGTTACTCTCTCATATCTTCTCGAATAACAAGCAGGTTATTCTCATAGAAGGACAAACGATTGATGAATTCCTTCAGAATTCGGTAGAAGAATGAAAATCAAAGCCATTAAATCTCTCAAGCAAGAATTAGACTGAATCCTTTCTGTACAAAAAAATTAGAGCTTAAGAGATGAATGTCTTCTAAAAAATTCTTGTTGCAAGTGCATTTGAATTAATTCTCCGAAAGTGTTATCATTCAGTTACAAATATGGATGTCTATTAAGATGGGGTATTTTGGAAGTTTTTGTCAAACCACTTAAACATTCTATATTCTATAACTACCCGTGGATTTTATAGCAGGAGTTACTGCACGAGCTGATAAAGTTAAAACGACCCAAATCTGGCTCCAGACATTTTAACAGTATTCACCTCCTCTGAAGAATATCACTCTTGCAGTCTTTGATTTAAAATTGCTGGAATATAAATTGCGGACAGTCTGATAGCACATGGTTTATTAAATTAGATTCCCTAACATTAATTCTATTACGGTAGAGTTGATTCCGTGCAGTGATCGATTTTCCAATTAAAGAAGTGCATGCGGATATTGATGATCTTAAGTCGTAAGCGAAGGTTAAAGAAGGGCCTTACAAATAAATATTTGATTTAAATATACATATAATAAACAAAATTGGTTGTAATGGAAATTTATTCCAAAAAAAGGTGAATGAATTATCACCTGCTGTACGAGACAATCGCTCGTTTGTCTGATATTAATATCAAAAACTGATTCAAATTTATTACATATCGGCCTAAGCCGTACATTGTCTTGTAATCATACCATATTGAACGTAGTTGAATTATTGATTACTACCATAATCATAGTGAATTTCTTTCTAAGTGTTGATATTTATCACATCATTGTCATATTTATAATTGTATTTCACTAACAGCTTTATTTGCCCTGATGAACATGCTTGTGTTACATTTTAGAAATTATGATTTATTGTATAAAAATTATAATTTTAATTTTAGCAACGTACACCATCTGTTCTGCTTTGATTGTTCTACATATGAAAATAGCTTTAATGATTGATAATCAAATACATAACTTCAACATCAAGTACAGTAGTAGATGTAGATTTTAGTATTATAATTATTTTGTATTTTTATAAACTTGTTTTTAATGAAATATTAAATTTAATTAATTGTAAAGCACTTGTATGACTTGCATGCAAAATAATTGAAGAGTGTTGAATATGTTATGAAGAATTCTATTCTATTCAAAACATAATTCGAGCAAATCCAAAAAATTTACTTCACATAACCAAAGCATAAAAGTTATTTTTATTTATTAGACATTTAGCTTGGGTATTCAAAACATCATAAGTCACAGTAAAATATATTCCATTTCTATCATGGAATTGAATGATGACCTTACGTTTAAATATGTAACGCTTTTGTAGATAAATTTCTATCGTTTTTGATATGAAATTATAAAATTATAATAAAAAAAGAACATATGCAATAAGATTATACCGGGTCTTTCATTAAGCGCTTTCTATCTTACAATTTAGATAAAACAAACTGTGTGTCAGACATCAATGAAAGTTTATATTCGTTTGTGAAACCTATTGAATCCATTATGTCTAGAATATAATATCACAATCAAATCAAATGTCCGCCACTGCTTTTTTTGGCTGGAGCGCATCCAAAATGTACGATTTTCCCTTAATTTGGCGAATAAATCAAACTGAATTTGATCAATGGCATAGGTTTTGCTCGCTCTAATGACCGGTGTAGTTTGTGTCCAGTGACTTAAGAAAACTCCGTATGATAATCTATTTGGGCTATGATTTTGAAGTTAAGTCTATCTCACCAATACGAAAGATGAATATTTCCTCAAATTACACACAGAAAATATGGCTTGTATTCATAATGATGGCAGTAATGACTTGACTAACGATGTTCTCAAAGGAATATGAACCGATGGCGCCATCGGTTCAAAATATGCGGCACATAGCATTCCAAATATGATAATTTGTTTTACGCACGTATTCCCATTCATCCAGAAATGGGTCTCTGCGCTGAAAAGATTTATCAGTGTAATCTGTCATCAGTTCCCATAGCTCGTTCAGTGAACATACGTTGTTGCCTGTGACCACCCATAATGATTTAGTAAAACAGACCGAATAAATGCCAACTAATGCCGTAGGTAGGTAGTGTGTTGGCATATAAGGCGTGAGAGGAGGGATCATGCCCCTGGTCAGACATTTTCGAAAAAATTAAAAATAAAAAAATATTTCTTTAGTGGCTCAGATTTCTGGTGAAAATTTTGTAAGTAAATAAAATTGCCTTGAAAAGTTTCTCAAGAAATCTGTTGTTCAGAATCCTCTTTAAACTGTAAGTTCCACCACTCATGTATAAAAATGACACACACAACGTAAGTGGTGAGAAATTAGGTCGTAATCCTAACTGAAGGGTTGTAATGAACAATTATTTATGTATGTATGTATGTTATGTTTCAAATATCTGTTCAGTAAAATGACCGTTATTGACAGTCAAATTGCGGAAATTCTCTGTTTAAAGGCCTGACGACATAATAATAAATAAATCATGGATCCTTATAGCGAGTCCCTATTGGCAAAAGTAATATTTTTAAAACCATTTTTGATTTATAATCATTTCTCAGAAATTTACATGGAATAGGGGGAAATTATCTAAGAACTTCTCAGCTAAACCCCTGCCAATCTTATCAAGTATGTAGTAAACTAATGAAGACTTTTCGATTGTCCACCTCCGTCTTTTGTATTTTAATCATATAATTTCATAAAACTTTTTAGGATCGAGAACGCATACAAACAATGTAGAAAAATTTAATTTTTTTTGTTGAAAAATTTTTATTGATTGAAAAACTCATTAAATTAAAACAAAGAATGCATTGAAGTTCTTGATAGAATCATGATTTCAGAAACTAGCATCACAGTAACCACAGTAACAAATTAAAAAAAAAAAAATAAATAAGAAAAATAGATGCGTTTAACCTTGACCATGTCTTAGGTTGCAAAAATAAAGAAGAAAAAACAAAAATAAATAAAAAATAGAAAAATTGTTTAATCATGTCATTCGTAATGATTACGACTCGTTTACAGAGTTCGTTAAGCTTTTCAATGGCACACGTTAAAGAGGTCAAACGAACGTTAAACAAGTACTTCATACTGCAACACGAATTTTTTCAATAAAAATTGGCGTGAGTTAAAACTACAACAACAACAACAACAAATGATAATAAAAATTCAATAATTTATGAAATTTGTATTTGATTGCACTTTTATTCAATTGTTGTTGTTGTTGTTGTTGAAGTCAAAGTCTAATGAAAGAAAAAGACGAAAAATAAAATCAAATTCAAATTGAATAAATCAGCACCATTGGATGTGAATATTTGTTTGTAAATTATTTGAAAACTATTTGATTAAATACCCCGTAAAAATATTGTAATTTATTATTGGGATACTAATAGTGTTGTCAAGTGCTGTTTAGTTGTTAATATTTTCAATATTTTTAACAATCATATGATGTAAGGAATTTTGCGGACTCTAACTTGGCTCCGAATTTATTTTAAATAAATTTAAAACTTTAGTATACTTTGTAATACCATAAAAGTCGCCGTAATCCAGTAGTTAGTGTGTTGGCTTATTAGACATGAGGCATCGGTTCAAACCCCTGGTCAGACATCAAAACGAAAATATGAAAACTTATTTCTTCGGCGGCTTCCTCTCAGCAGATTTCTGGCAAAGACTCTGAGAGTAAATAAAAATACTATGAAAGTTTCACAAAAACCAACTTAAAACTGTATGTCGCGACACTCATGTGTAAAATTAACACCCACAACATTAGTGTTGTGAGAAGCTAGGTTGTAATATTGGCTAAAGAAGTGTAATAACCAGTTTTATATTTATTTTAAAAATATAAATAATTCCGATTAATAAATACTTTGCATAACATTTACAATTACATTCTGTCTTAATTAAATTATTCCGTTTATATCTAACCACTATGTTCTGCTGCTGTAGGTATATCCGCAATAAAGTAATTGGCCGGCACGTAATTATAGGCTTTTGATAGGCGATCTTTCATTATGCTCTGTACCGCTTCCTTTATGGCCGGTTTTAAAATGTCATAAAACTCACGCCAATTTTCATTGAATACAGCATTTGTGCTATCCTCGAGCACTTTTTGTCCATTGAATAGATTGTGTAAACGAACACTAAAACCGCCAACATTCTCAATTTCCAATTGCAATTTTTCCAAGTCCGTGAAAGTGTAACCGAATTCGTCACGGAGTTTGACTTGTACGTGTAGTATTATAACGAAATTTTCTGTAATACAAAAAGAGTGAGAGAGAGAGAATTTTAAATTAGAAAATAAATTGATTTCTTTATTTATATTTCTTTCTTCTTTGTTTGTTGAAACATTTCTTTAAAGAATAGCTTAAGTAAAGAGACATGCACTGAAATAACTACTGAACAAGTTTTAGGTGAACTTCATGGCCTAAATAAAGCAAACAAAGGAAAAGGAATTCATCAAAAAATGATGACAAGACAAAAACTGACTAGACTTGGCTAACAGATTTAAAAAATCCATCCTCTACGTAATGTGCCTGACCTAAGTGTCAAGTTTCTCTTACGAAATAACTTATCCAAGAATGATAACGGCAACAATGGACATCACCAACAAAATCGGTAGAGATACTTTCCAATCATCCCTTAATGAGGCAGTGTCTCCTCCCAGTCTATTGCTCTGACAAATTTCAAAATATTATATGCACTTAGGAGAATTAAAGAAATGAACAGTTTCAGGATGGAGTGGTTAGCTATCGTGAACCCTATCGCAGTTAATACGTAATTTAAGTGTGAAATGTTTACCGGAGTAATTAGGCGCTGTAGTCTAGTAGGTAGATTGTAAAAATATTTCTTCGGCGACTTCCTCTTAATAGATTTCTGGCAAAAACTCTGAGAGTAAAAAAAATTTGCGATGTTTGGAGTCGACCTTAAACTGTATGTCCCGCCACTCCTGTATAAAAATTAACACACACAACATAAGTGGTATGAAAAGTTAGGCCGTAATCCTGACTGACGGGTTGTAATGACCAATGGGACATTTAAAGCCAACTACAGACGACAGATTTCTGAGAAGCGCTCTTAGAGTTTTTGCCAGAAATCTGCAGAGAGTTAGTCGTTATTTTTTCCATAATTTCGTTTTTATGACTGACTTGGGGTTTCGACCGTGGCCTTACGTCTAATAAGTTGACATATTATCTACTAGACTACGGCGATTACAAAATTAAATTTGAATGCGTCATAACAAACCATTTAATAACACATACGGTATACGATCATACTAAAACTCGGGAGCAAAAGTTTGTTTCCTCGATTTCCAAATAGTGAAGGGTTTTGCTTAAGCTAAGACATCAGGTCGAAAGAACTGAAGCGTTGAAACTTATGTTCACATTTCTAAGTCGAGCTTATGACAAAAATTCATCTCAAAAGAACAAAATTACTTACCAACTTCAAAGAAGGCTTTACCATTGCCGTTTAATGATAAATTCAATATGCGGCCATTCAGTTTATAGTCCGAATCAAAACGTAATTTTGGCACTGCAATTTTGATTTTTTGTTTCAATGTTTTTGGATCGAATCTGTAAGCAATTAGAGAAATAGTGTCAAAGGAATGGTGTTAATAAATTTCAATAGATCTTAATGTTATAAAGAGACGAACCTCATTTCTTGGATTATAGCATCACTGGCGCCTTTTACAAGTACATTGAAAAGATCAGCATGTAATGACACTGGATTACTGGGATCTTGATCAATAACTACTCGCTTCACTTCAAGCGGATCAAGAGGACCAACCGTCTTTAAGCCGGGAATACCTTAAGTTTGTGAAATTTTAGAGAAAAACTTATTTTTTTAATTGTCTCAAACAAATGGAAATCAAATCATACCATCCTTCCACTCATGGAATAGCACTCCAAAACTCTTCGCAAAACATTCACTAAAGTTTGGATCCTGCAAGTGGCAGGGTATAAGGAAATCGGCTAAAAGTGGAAACCAGCTAAATTATTACGCCATTGTTGTAGGTCAAGTAGTAAGTGAATAACTTACGTTTTTCGGCCAAATATTTATCAGCATTGGCAGTGTGTATTGTGACAGCTGTTGTTATTATGGCCAGAATGGCATAAACTTTAGAGAAAAATTTCATTGTATTATTGTTTCTATTGTAATTTTATTTTATTTTCTATTGTATTATGCAATGTCCTTGCCAATTAACTGTAAGTAAAGTAAACTGTTAAGGTCTCGTGTATAGAAGAGAATGTAGACACCCGCACTTTCTTTGGTTGCTATTGTTTATTGTGTTTGGTTAAATTACTGACTGAACTGATTTCAAATTAACACAAAAGTTTTTATTTTGAATTTCGAGAAAAAACTGTTCTTTTTTAAAACTGCATCTTTTTTTTTAGTAATTAACCGTAAAGCACGAAAGGAAGAAGCATTATGAGAACTTTTCTTGTTTCAATTCTCAATAAAATATGAATAAAATTTGTATTCAATTTGAAATAATTTTTTTGTTTTTCGTTTGTTAATTTCACATCGAACTTGTTACACAAGTTTTATTCTATTGTAGCATCTGTTTATAAAATATAAAACATTTGGAGATATCACAGTCTTTCTCCCATTTTTAAAAAAATTGTTTTTAAAACGTCTTTTAAGTATAATTTGTATGAAAATCTATTTTATAAAGCATTCATAATTTAAAAATAATTTTGGTAAATATGAGAACATATGTGCAGCTAATATTTAAGTAACTTTTCTCTTTAAACAGAGAAATTGTATATAACAGGCAGAATTAAAATACAGTCAGTGAGTTACTTTAAGCTTATGGAGGATTCAATTAATTTTGATTAAAAACAATTTTCTATTTTCGATATTTCTCGAAAAACGCAGGCAATTTTCTGCAAAAATATATCAAAAAGACATTCGGCATAGACAATTTAGGGCAAGAATTCTGGTGCCTATTTAAAAACAACTCACGACAGCTACAACCATTTACAAACCAATGCCCTTTCGTTTCGTGTTTCTTTCGGTCAAACACCATAAATAATATTGAGTAATGCACTTACTTCATTGGGTATTACAATCCTTTAGTTAGGATTCCGACCTAGTTTCTCACACCACTTATGTTGTTTGTGTTTTTTTTTTTTTTATTAAACCCGCACTCAGGAGATGACCCCTACTCATGCAGTGCATTGTGTAGGTTTAGGAAAGGTGGAAAGAGAGAAGATGAGAACGGTAAGGAAACGAGTTGCTGCTGGTGACGATAAAATGGCCAGTGCTATACCTTCACCATTAGACAGTCTACAGCAGTCGTCCCCAAGAAGCCTGCAGTTTCTCACACCACTTATGTTGTTTGTGTTAATTTTATACAAGTGTGGTGGGATCGATTCCAAAGATTTTGGGAATGCTTTTCATGACAATTCTTATTTACTTTCACAGTATTTGCCAGAAATCTGCTGAGAGGAAGTTGCAGAAGAAATAACTTATCATATTTGGTTTTGTTCGAAAAGTCATGATTGGGGTTTGAATCATGGTTCTACCACTTTTAAGCCAACATACAAGCTACTAGAATACGCTGATTCTAGTACCTTCGCACCACAAAATAAAGATCAAATCACAACAAATTCTGATGTAAGTTACGTATTTCAGACAGAGATAATGGCCATCCACCGGGCTGTTCAATGGATTCTCGTCTATGATGTTCCTTTCACCCGTATCTCGATCTTTTCTGATAGTCAGGCTGCCATAAGATTTGTGTCGAGCATTGTGAATAACTACAGGATCGCCAGGGAATGTCGCCGCTGCCTCGATCTTATTTCTGGGCGCTTCAGTGTCTGGTCCCCGGGCACAGAAATATTTCGGGACTCTACAAAGCTGGCGAGCTCGCCAGGGCTGGTGCTCTACATTCGGAATCCTCTTCAGTCGACTTGATGGATAGAAGGCGTACCAAACAGTTACTTGGAATTGGTCGTGACAACACCTCAATCACTGTGGCCGTACTTACAGGTCATTGTATTATGGGAAGATATGCGGAGCGAATGCAGCTCCCATCAAACGACTTTTGTAGTGGGTTCAGATCCGCTTAGGAAGAGGAAACTGTTGACACTCTCTTTGTCAATACCCATATCTTGCGAAGTGCAGACATAGGTTATTTGGATCATAAATCCTTGTCAGCTCGATGGAGCTATCGTCTAACGGCTGGTTTTTCAGCGATTTGGAGGAACTTGGACAGTACAGAGACTGTGTTCACCTGAGGCGTCATAACGGGACGCTATGCGTTATTAGAAAATATGTATATCGATAACACAAAAGACTAGACAAAGCGTATTTAAAGTCACTTGTTTTCAAAAACAAAAGTAGAATAAGATATTGAGCTAAATGCTTATGGGAAAACGATCCAGAAAGTAGTAAAAAGACAACAAGTGTGCATAGGGTATTCAATTTTATGTCATGTTATCATTCATATATCTCTTGTCAATCATATTATAACACTAAATTTTTATCACATGAAATAATTTTTTTTAAAAAAATGTGTATTTTTGTTTCAAAAATAATCTAATCTGATATTTAGAACTGTGAACAGCCTGAATAATCGTATAATGTTAGAATTATATAAAAAAAATTGTTTTAATTTATTTAAATGATTTCTTAAAAAATTTAATTCTTTATAGGATTAATGTTATTGTTTTAGAATTTTTTTTCTATTACTTTCTAAATTGTTGACCTTGGTTCGTTTTAATTGTGTTTTAAAAATCTTAATAGCATACAATATTAAATAAATATATACCGATACAGACATGTTATATACCAAGAGTGTTTCATTAATCTGAAACAAATAGCAGATTGGTATAGCTACATAGGATGAGTAATTGCAGACAATGCGATTACAGATGCAAATAGTATTTGTTTCTAATGCTAAGAATACAATTTAATTTTCTGACAAAAGTTCAGATTTAAAATAATAGAAATTTATCTTTTTGAATATTTCAGTAAATTTGCTTTAACTTTTAATTCGTTAAATATCTGAATAGCAGGTCTACTTTGAAATTGTTGAAATTGTGATTTCCATTTGTATTGAGAATTTGATTTAAGAAACATTAACACACTAATCTATAATTTGGTTCTCTTGTTAGGTCGCTATTTGTTGCAAAAAATATGGAAGTTTTATTATAATTTTCGAAGCTCAAATATGAAGTTTTGACAACATTGTCTATCCAGATATTAAAACATTCGAAAAGCAATAACACCTGTTGGCAGTAACAATTTGGAACTTAAACTGAGATTTGCAAGCTTAATGGAGAAAAATATTGCCTAAAACCTTTAAGAAGTTGTTTATATTGTTGTACAGCACTTAATAGTAAGCATGTGAGGATTTAAGCACAATCAAATCTGGATTTGAATATTTTTTCATCAAAGAGAAACATGCATGAAATATTATCAGTATGAGAAAATCAAATACCCAAAAATTTTTTTTAAGTTTTTTCGTTTGAAAAATCAAATGAAAACAAATGTTTTGTTTGTCCTGCGCCAAAGAGCTTTTATTTAATGGAGCTATAGAAAGAATATAAAGGAATCACACAGTTTAGCATCGCTGCTTAGTGGTATTGTTTCACACAATTCTGTGCAAACAATTTAAAGAGCAATGCTAGATCATCGAAAATTGACACTGTGATGAAATTGATGAAATCGATTTCTTCATATAAAATTGCTCATATCCAGGTAGAAGTATTTCCATCAAACGAGTTCAGGTTAATGTCAAGGCTATCTTCTAGCTTCAACTCTATTTCTTATTTTGATTGACGATGTTTTATCTTTAACTTCAAAGTCTACTTAATCTTTTGCAGATAACAGCAATATTTGCTATTCATATTCTTTTAATAATATGCCGAGCAACTTAGAGTTTGAGGCGAAAACGCTTATTATGAATGCATCAGTCACTTCCGACATACCATCATTTTCGGAATGGAGTCCGAAGACTGGGGTCTATTTTAATGCTCGAAATGTTTGTTATTTGGATGAATAATATTCCTTCAACTGTAGCTATGGTTGTTGTAAACATTAGGAATTCAGAAGCTCATTGTGTTCTGGTCACGAAAATTTCTTAAGACTGTGCAAGAAATACTTCACTTCATTTGAACTTCTTGCCATTTACACCACTTATATCCGGCCGAGAATGGAATACAGCTTTCATGTATGGGTCGGTGCCTCGAAGTCCATTTTGAGACTTCTCGACCTCTTATAAAATAGAGCGAAGATGCTCATTAATGACGGAACTCTATTGATTCATTGGAGCATGGTAGCTATGTGCCTTGTGTTTCACTGTTCTATCGCTACAATATCCATTATTGTCGAGTGAAATAAGAGGACTTGTTTCCGAGAATCATGTATTGGTACGTAACACTCGTTTTTCTCGCAGAGCAAATCTATTTGAGGTCGACTGGCCAATGGCCAACGTTTTTAGACAAATTATCCGCATGGGGAACTCTCTCCCTGGAGTGCTCTTTCCTGTCACTAATGTTATAAAGAAATTTAAGTCTAGTGTCCACAAATACTACTACTACCACTTTACTCCTTCCTTTGTCATACTTTCCTAGTTACAATACATAATGTACTGCATGAGTAGGAGCTATCCCCTAAGTGTAACTCGAATAAAGCTTCGCAAATACTAAAAAAACAAAGCCATTTATGTATTGCTAGGCCTTAACAATTGTTGGTCGAAAGTCCTAGACTTTTATTAAATATTCAGTTATAGGGTGCAATAGAGCCTTGTTAGATTGTCACTTTGTTTACTCATGATTAATAAACGTTGCTAAATTACTTAAGTAAACATTTTTTAATGATAAAATAAACAAATCTAAAATAAATTTACAATTTATATGTATTATAAAACAAAAATAAAACCTGTTTTAAAGGCCATGATATACACAAATTTATAAACAAAATTTGCTAAAAATTTTAAATAAGTTTGGTGATAAATTTCAAAGTAAAAGAAAAGGAAAAAAAATAAAAATAAAATAATTATCACAAGAATTGGATTGTAATAGAAAAGTTGTCTAAAACAAGTTTAAGGTAAATCGGTAAAGAAATAATTGGCAGGCACAAAAGCAAATATTTTCTTAAAACGTTCGAGGGTAAATGCGTTCAACATTTCCTCCAAAACTGGACGCATTATGTCAAAGAGATCACGCCAGTTTTCGTTAAACACGGCATTGGCACTGTCTTCCAATTCCTTGTTGCCTCCAAACAGATTATCGAATTGTATATGGAAGTTGGCAATATTATTGATATTCGATTGGATACTGGTAACATCGAAGAATTTTTGATTATTAACTTCGATAAGTTTTGTCTTCATTGTAAGTACGACATCGGCATCAGCTGGTTGAAAATAAAATTTTTTTCAAATTCAAAAAATTTAAAATTTTTTCTTATAAAACTTACAGAGTTCTAGGTTTAAGGGACCAGAACCATCCAAATGTAAAAGAAGAATTGTGCCCTTTAATCGGTAAGTAGCTTTGGTGTTTAATTTCGGCACTTTTAAAACGAATTTGAATTTGTATTCATTATTGACACTATAGAGAGAGGGGAAAAACAAAAGATATTAAATTTGTAACATATTTTAATGCCCTTGAGTACAACACCAACAGTTTAAAGCTTCTCACCTTGCTTTTGTTATTTTAGTTTGTGACAATCCAGTTACCGTTATGTCTTTAGCATCCAATTTCATATTGATATTTGGATTATTTTGTTCCAAATGCACTTTCTTTACATGAAAGGGATCAATGGTGTCCAAATTTTTTAAACCAGGCACTCCTTAAAAGTTAGGAAAATAATTCCAGTTTTGAATCCTATTTTAAGGATTTCATTAAATTCTTAACACTTACCTGGACCCCAATTGGTGAAAATATTTTCAACAGCTTTTGCTACACAGTCACTGTTTCCAGAATCTTTTGATTTACAAGGCTGAAGAAAAGATGCTGGAATAGTCAAGGAATAAAATCATATAGGAATTGAGCATTAAACGAGTAATTTGCCAATGGCAGTAAACTTTTTGTTTGGAATAAAAGATGTATAAAATTTATTCAATAAAAATACGTCGATAATATAGTGTAAAATGGAAAATGTGTATTGGGGATGTTGAAGCTATGGTTCGAAGCACAATTGAAAAAATAACAACATGAACTATACTTTTATGGAAGCCAAAGTTACAGTCTGGCACTTAATTATTATAAAAGTATTGCAATAAAAACTAAGCAAATAAACGAATTCTATCACACGCCTTTACTATTATTAACAATTGATAATGCAGTGTAGTGTGGTTGCCTTCAACTAAAACACTCTGTGATAATGTAATGGAGGCAGTTTTGAGAAATTAAGAGATTGAAGTCTTTTAGTTCTTAAATTTAAAACCCTTAACAAAATAAATTTCCAATTTTGTTGGCTTCACATCTGGATTGTTCGGGGTCGCTGTCCATTAACCTTAAACTACGTATTCGAATTTTTTTAAAATACAGTGGCAGAGTATGTTTGTTACGTGAAAGTCGAATTTTTTAACTGTTCTAAATTCGTTCAACGCCACTAAGACATATGGCGTTTATTTTGAAGGGATTAGAAGAGTCTTCTTACGACTGTCGTAAACTGACGAGTGGAACAGATAGATCTTTGTTAAGCCGGGAGCAATAATACTCTTTTTCCAGAATTTGTCCAAAGTCAATGTTTGTTCCAAGTAATACTGTGTTATGGGCTTCCATCTTTACCTATCTTTTTTAAATATAAGCTGGCCTTTTAATTTTATGGCTAGGATTCAATTCTATGGTTACTCTTGCTAAGTTATCGATTTTTCTCAAGGTATACTCCATTCCTATCTATTTCCTTCGTATAATTTCCTTTATAACATTAACCTGATATTGTCTAGGTCGCAGGAAAATATTATGTATTGCTTTTATCCAGAATATTTACAAAATCCCATAGACGTCGATTAATAGGTGTCTTAGAACGTCTTTAGACAGGAGTAAAACGATTTTTTAAATGTGTATGGAGGACAGATATATACTATTTCATCACCAACAATTTGCGTCTTTTTGCGACGTAATAAAATGTTAGAGATGTTTATTACAATGTCTGTGCCCTTTTATCTATGTAGTTGAGGCAACCATAATATCACATCGATATAGGACTACAGAATAACATCGACAGCACTAAGTGTTTCCGCTTTAATACAAGAAATCTTTCTTAGTAAATCGGGAATAACGTATAAAAGTTAGTCCGGCTCCGAAATGCCCGGTTCCGAAATGTATCTGACGGCTCAACGTTGATCAAATTCAAATGGAATGAAAATCCGTTAAATCTGTTCTTATTTTCGTGAGTTCGGGTTATTTTTAAATTTTATTTTTTCTTTTTGTCTTGTAAAATTTTTCAATTAAATTCTTGATCTCGATTCTTTTTTTTTCTTCTTATACACAAAATTTTAAATTTCTTTTAAATTATACGCGTAGTGGTACATGACAGATGACATTTAAGAACCGTTGCTGTAATGCTAGTAGTTTATTTAAGAAATTACAATGAAAACTTACGTGCTTCTTTTAAGTAATCATCCGCCCAGGCAGTAGTGGCCATTAGACATAAAATGCTTAAAAGGAATTGGACTTTAAACTTCTGCTGATGACAGACATTTTGTTGAGTGCGCTGTTGTCGGCTATGTGGCTGCTGCTGTAGCTGCTGGTGCTGCTGATGTTTCATGTTGAACTAAAAGTTAAGAAAGTTTAAAATCAACTAAAACTGTTTTGCTTTGGCTTCGGCATTAAATAAAATTTTTATTTCAACCACTCCACACAACGTGCGTAGTAGTAGTAGCCACTTATAAGCTGTATTGTATGAAGTTTGGTTTTGTTTTTGGTTTTGTTTTTATTTCTGTTTTTTTTGTTAAATTGTTGTTAGATTAGATTCTTAGGGCATTTTTTTTAATAATTTTTTTTTAATTCTTTCCGGAGGTGGTTTTTTGATTTTTGCAAATTTTTTTGTCTCAAATTTTTGATGAATTTCAGACAAACTCACTCAATCAAACAGATTTCTTGACTGTCTATTAAACTGGATAAGTAGCTGTCGCTACACTGTTTAAGTTGTCATTAAAAAAAAAAAAACATTAATTAGTCTGGATTGTTATGGTTTGTTTTGGTTTTACACCTCAAGAAATAAGTTCTAATTTAACATTGTTAAGCAGTGTTGTTGGTGGTGGGTATCATGATCAAGATTCACGTTTTTGTGCTTTACCGTATCTATTAGCACTTCAAATGAAGTCTTTAGTTTGACAAACATAAAATTTATGGAGATCATCATATTTGGTGTGCTTGTGTGAATTGAGTATGGTCAGTGTGGTTTGGTTTTGATTGTACGTTTTGTGTTGCTAATACGCTTAAATGCGGTTTTTGAACTGAAAGCATTTAAAAAGTTTTCACTGAAAGTGTTCCTACTGACACGACTACTTGTGAACTTGTTTAACATTTAAAATAACTTTTTTTTGTTAAGTTTTCAAGAAACTTGATTAACATGAAACCAAACATATAGTTTCTCAAATGTCAAATGGTGCAGTTTTGAAAGGCATCTGTTTCGGCAGAAAGGAAGTGATTTCTCAGTTTAAAATGCCCCATAAATAGTTTTATAGTTTTGTTTATTAAAATATCAAGTAAGTATTCTTTTTGTATTTCGTGGCTAGTGGGAAAGCAACAGATAAGCATGTATCAATCTTGTCAGGATTATAATGTTAATTATATATCACAATTATCTTGTAATAAATAAGATTTTAATTTATATCGTATTTATTTAGTATGATCACGTAAACAGATGTCAGCAGATACATTTTTAATTATTCTCAGTATTTATGTGCTAATATTTCTTTTGTTAAAATGTAATTGGATATCAAACAATGCAAAATTTCTGAAAGTATCCGATATTAAAACAGTTTAAAATAAATCGCAAGTCAGTAAGAAATTTATAAAAAAAAAATGCTAAAGCAGTTACCGAGATGATAAATGTCATGAAGGAAAATAAAATTTTCAAACCCTTACAAGAACATAGACTTTAAGTCTATTGGGTAATTCACACGACTTTGTATCGAGTATGTTGTATTGAATACACTTGGTCGGTTGTGAACGCTCAATTCTATGCTGTATTGTGTATTTCGTAATCCAAATGGCAATCCAACTTTTAAAAACATATGAAAAAAATGTGTGTATTAGTGTATCGGATTTGTACATGAAAATTATCAACAACAAGCTTACGCTGTTGTATACACTCAATACAACGATACAACGACTTTCGTGAATTGACCATATATCTTCTCTTTTGTATTTATATATCTTCAGAGTTACCCAACCATTACATAGTCAAAATATCCTGGAAAGTGCCAGGAAAGTTTATATGTTTATAGTCTACAAAAAACAGATGGAGGCACAAATCTTCGGCTTATTGCTTATGTAAAAACAAATAATTGAACTGGTAATGTTCACCTCTAAAGTAGCTGCGACCCATTTAAGTGATAGATCCTGCAAGCAATACGCAACAGGACACTTTACATGTTTAATGACTTCCTATTGAGCTTGTCCTGGAATGAAAGGAAAATCATAAGATGAAGGTAAAATCGCCAAATTGTTGGTTTAGACAGCTCCTCGGACATACTAAAGTTTTAATTCTTACGATGATTTATGTACGTTCTAATAACTATCTGAGAGGACAATTAAATACTGTTATCCCAAGCAAAAATTCTCTAGAAATATATACCCACAGTCTAAAATTATATGATGGATGTACACATCCATCGAATATCAGATATCAGATATTCTTAAAGACTTACTGACCCCGGCAATCACGATTATATTCCTGGCGATTAGATGGTTGCTAAGTACAGAATGTACGGGATCAGCTCCTTTGCCAAAGCCATATTGTTCAAGCCTGTTGTTTCCTTCTTTCGTTATTTCCCATTATTTAAATGTCTGACCTGGGATTCGAACCCGGGCCTTTTACTAATATTATATTTCATCATAGTACTAGTTTATTTTACTACTTTTATGTTTTTTTTTTTATTAAATAATAAGAATGACTTGACAATTATTAATTGAATATTATAACAAATGATCTAACAATTCTGACATTTTATTTTGTGTTTCATTATTAATTTAAAAATAAAATTTCGGGGAATTATCAACTGAAGAAGACTTAAATGCAATACTTTATTTAATTGTATGTTTAAGATAATTAATATTATTAATAAATAATTTTTTATTTAAAATTTTATTTCTAATTTATCACAACAAATGTCTTACGACAATAAAAATGTTTTCGATTGACTATAACAGTCATTAGGTAATTAAAAATAAAAACAAACAAAAAATTGTACAAGGACTTCTTGTAAAATAAATCAAAATTGAGTTTTTATTTTAGCATAAAATAGACCTTTATGGTTGGCATACAGTAATTATTATATAATCTCTTGGTCATTATGGAATACATATCAGAGATCAGCAATAAGTATTCAAAACAATGAGTAGGTTCGAGTCATACTTATAATTTTAGATATTTATACGCATTTATACTTATTTAGATATCATACTCATACTACTCATACTCATACTATTCATACTCAAAGTTGGAAGTACTTGTCGTATTCATACTTAATAACACGAAGCACAAAATAAGTATGATTCGCGTACGAACACTACTAACTTACAAGAAGGCTGTTAATTTTAATGAATGATTCGAGCCATTCGAATGACTTATAAGTATTTTTCTAAATTTATGAATCAGAATGAGTAGGCTTATGAATCAAACACATTTCGAATGTTGTGAGTCAACGTTGTACTCATACTCATTGCTACTTATACTTATAAATCAATGTTGTAGCGAGTACGAATGAATTAGAGTAGTTGAATTTCAATTCTGTTGATTCACTCATACTCAAAATTGCATTAGTGCTAATAAGTAGCGGAAAAACGATTCATTGCTGATCTCTGATACATATGTATTAGAAAGGATCACATTATGCATGAACTGGCAGGCAAACTCTATCCTATGGATAGCAAAGTGCATCAGAGACCAAGAATAATACGGCATTTTTCATTAAATGTGGAAATTATAGCTATTGGCAAAAGCCGGAAAAAGTAATGACAACTGCAAGTAACGAAGAGAACAGAATACGGTTTGTAATGGATCTCTGCTTCACCTTGGAGATTAATTAAGAACACATATGCATACGTCTCTTAAGGCAAGTCTTTGCAGATTTTTGAATCTTAAAATTCAGATCTTCAATACTGACACTCTACAATTCGCTCATGCTCCCCGTGCTTCCTTACGGCGCAGTATGGATGTTATTAAGCAGTCTTCAGAATATTCGAGAAAAACGTCCTACGTAAGATTTTCGGTCCAGAACAAGTTAGCGATGTTTTCCGCATTCGGTCGAATAATGAGCTACAACGACATGGATGTTGTGTAGCTGGATGTCATTCGTATGGACGAGGATTTTTCGGCGATATGTGTATTTGATACGGGGGTTTGCATAATTTTGCTAAGAAGGCGATCTTGCCTACGTTAAAAGTACCGAATTGAGGAAGCCATGCCATCGATTGATGTAACCAACTGACTAAGGTGCCCGGAAGAATCTGTTAAAGCAGTCCGATATCTGATAAACAAGTTGTTAATAAGCAAATTGATCAAATTCAGATGAATTCATAAGTAAATATCCTTAAGCCGTATTGGTTTCGTAGAAGTATAATCAAGCATGGGTTCGCAAACCAATGAGATCCTAGAATCGGTAGAAATAAGCCGGTATACATAAGCTGTACTTGGCTTCATTTGTTTAACCTTTTGAGGACGGAGTGGGGTAACTTAGGTCCCCCAATCTAAGTTTTTCTGCAATAACTTCGCAAATATATAATTTTTCTGTCTTAAATTAATGCGTTTTGATGTAATAATTAAAAATAAAAACTAAAAACTAATAAAAATAATAATGTTTTAAAAATCGCATTTTTTTTTGAGGAACTTAGTGATCTCACTCCATACTTTATGTCAAAAATCGGGTTTCGTACTCTAAGAAATTTTGGATAGCCCTGATTTTGCAACGTCTGGCCACTTTTTGTTTTGAAGTCTGCCAACTATTCTCGATAGCCTAAAAGTTAGAAAATTGAAGATCCTCTGAAAATCATTTGTTTAAACCTTTCGCTTATAAGGGGAGTTATAAAACTCCGCAATAAATGGCGACAAGGCGGTAACTACTTATAATACCGTGGGAGAGTGGTTAAAGTGCTTGACTACAAATCCGTCTAATCCAGGTTTTAGTTCCGTTTTATTTTGAATAAGAATAGGACTTAATATGTGAAATTCCTTATTATACACCCAATACAGCAATCCACTATATTTTCACAATCCATTTTTTGAAATAGCGACAGATCAGTCGTAACGCCTTTGTGACCAGAAGAGATTAAAAAATATACACAAAATATATGAAATTACGATATACCCTGTATTAGAAAAGTTAATTTTATGTCAATTAAAATTAATTTTAAAGAAAAATGTTCTCGCCTAGGACTATTGTTAATAAAAATAGAAAACTTCGAAAAGACAAATCACCGCAAGCGGCTAAAGCAGAAGCAAAACTCCTTAAACGCAAGATTAGCTATGAAACTGATGAATCCATACGATCGGCATTAATTGAAATATGCGTTTACATTGTATTTATGGTGGCAACAACAGTTAGTAAGTGTAAAGCGAAGAATAACAATTTATTTAAAAGGAAATTAATTGCTTTTGTTTCACTCATGCAGTGGCCAATACAGCCCATCATTTGTACATGTTTTATTTCAATCAAACAATGGAGAGATCGTTTATAGAACGATTTTTAGAAACTGAATTGGGCACTGAATTCAGTTTCAATGATTTGGTGACCACAGCCGATTGGTGGCTTTATATGGAACGGATTTTTCTTGCCAACATGCATGGTCTACAGCATATAATTGAAGATTTGAATGAACAACAGGGCAATAAGAATGACATTCAATCGAATACTGAAACAAGTGAGCAGCGACCGAAAAGACAAATTGAGAAAAATGGTGGTGATAATGGTAGTGGTGATGGTAATGGAAATGGCGATGGTAATGGTAGTGGTATTGGTGGTCTTGATAGTGGCGCGACGCAAGATTTCGAAGAAGTTACGGAAGATATCGACGATTTGTCGCGCATCTACTTAAGAGACAATTTATTGTTAGGACCGCCCCGTCTCCGCCAAATACGCATACAGGAAAACTCTTGTCAAGTGCATGACGTGTTTCTTACATATTTTACAAAGTGTTTTGCTGGTTACTCACAAGACATAGAGCATAGAAGTGACATGTATATGGGGTAAGTTTTAAACTTCAGTTTAAAATGTTCCAAGAAAGTTTTTATATTTCCTTGCTTATTTAAGTTCCAAATTTTATACCATGTCTGAGTTGGAAGTAAATATGATACGTGGTCAAATTCGACGATACTATGGAGCCGGCTACATTTACAATTTGACGTATGATCATAAGGAAAATCTGCAACTTTTACAAAAATTAAAAGACGCCAAATGGATTGATCGTGCCACTCGTATAGTTATTTTGGAGTTTGTTTTATTCAACATCAATACCAATATCTTTAATAATGTGAAGTAATTTCATCAAACAAACAATCAAAAAATTAATTTTCAATTGAAAACTTTAACTGTCATTTTCATGATTTCACAGAATAATAGCTGAAATACCGCCTGTTGGCTGCATTGTTCCATCGCATCAATTCCAAGCTTTAAAATTAGACACTTTATGGACGGAGGGTGACTGGCGGATCTATTTGGTCAGTGCAATTTTCTACGCTTTGATTGTGTACTACACCATCGTGGAAATTAATCAGTTTTCAAATGTGGGAGCCAAAAAATATTTCTCTTCAGTGTGGAACATTTTGGACATATTGGTGTTGGTGGTAAGTGGAAAATATATTTGAAAATTGTTATTTTGTTTAGAGAGATAAATTATATTCGGTTAGACATTTGAAATGCTGACAACATTTTGAAAGCTGGACTCATTTGTTGCATTGTTTGAGAAAAAATTTAAAATGAAAGTGTTGTCAATACAGTTCATTTCATTCCATTTTAAGCCATTACACTACCTACTAGACTAAGGCGACTATATTCAGGATTATTCAAAAATGATGGCCCTCTCTTGAAGAGATATATACATACCCTCCGATATCCAAGCGACTATTAGGACACTAGGCTTGAACGTGACAAACTTCAGTACGGTATACATCTATCGCAGACACCGAAACAGAGTAGCGAATGATACGATGTCCGCATTGCTCTGGAGCACCTTGCAAATTATTTCTGTAGAATCTGCAGAGATGAGGAGGAGAACAAAACTGTTCTTCATCTACTGGGAAAATGCGCGGTATTATGTCAAAGGAGAAAAAGGAATTTGGTGCTCACTGCGTCAATGATTTTGTTGATCAGTCTTATGTTGACATCGGCTTAATTGAAAATTCGAAATAGTTTCAGGACTGTAACCTATGGACTAAAGATCCATTCGAATACCTCTATCTACCTACCTACATAAACAACTCGTAGATTTTCGGCCGGTGGAGAATAATGTGATCCTGAATAGAAAAAAAATTTGTTCTTAGCCCTCGTATATCAATCACGATACTGGAACATAGAAGCTAACAACATATCTGATGTACATTTGAATGCTCATACAACAAATAATTCCAAGCGAGATTGGCATTCTTCTCTTGAGAGAAAAAAAATGGTTTTGTACACATTTTTTCAATTTGCAAAAGAAAAATAAGAAAGTAAACGTAGTTAAAGAAATCTAGCTCTTTATGGATATAGACAAAACGCGACTTGCATTAAGTCTGCCTAGTATCCATCTTGCTAACATCATAACGATTGAAACGGGATACAAGGGCTGAAAATACATCAACAAGCGGTAGAAGTTTTGATGAGTAGTTACTGCATATTTGTGATTCAAAACGTAATATTTTTTAGATAGAATTTCTCTTCGTGATCTGTATAAGATACATACGCTTATAAAATTGTTGAAATTGTTGAAACAATAGTCTCTACCAGAGATCAGCAACGAGTATTCAAAACGATAAGTAGATTCGAGTCATACTTTTAATTTCTGATGCTTATACGCATTCATACTTATTTTAATATGATACTCATACTACTCATACTCAAAGTTGGAAGCACTCGTCGCATTCATACTTAACAATATGCATGATGTTGTTGACTTCGACTCGTCTCTGCTTAACATTTACACGAAGCACAAAATAAGTATGATTTGAGTACGAACACTACTATACTCACAGGAAGAGTGTGTGTATGCTATGTTTGTTTTCTTTGCCTTTCCTTTCTTCTTTGTTTGTATATGCAACAACAACAAAGGCTGTAAATTTTTATGAATGATTCGAGCAACTCGAATTACTTATAAGTATTCTTCTAAATTTATGAATCAGAATGAGTATGCGTATGAATCAAACACATTTCGAATGCTGTGAGTTTGATGTCAACGTTGTACTCATACTCATTGCTACTTATACTTATAAATCAATTTTGTAGCGAGTACGAATGAATCAAAGTAGTTGAATTTCAATTCAGCGGAAACACGATTCATTGCTGACCTCTGGTCAACTTGGAGATAATGTGCTGTTAGAACAAGAGCTTTATTAAAAAGAAAGTGAACGATATTAATCAAGTTAAACTAGTCTAATCCTTCTAATAAGAAAACAAAAAACTTTCCTATTAAAATATGTTTGTATTGAAATTCAATCCTGGTAATCCTTTTCAACGAAGAGTTCGTAATTTAATAATACTCGGGAATACAAAATTCTGTACCTCTTCGAAACATAGTAAATAGAAATACAACTCATTTGCTAAGAAAATTGAAACCATTTTCAATAAAAACGTTTTCAGATTGCCTATCTAGCGCTAGTATATAATTTATTACATCCCTGGTATTTGAAGGATATTATGCAGAGAGCAAAATCAGATCCTAATGCATTTATCAGCATTGATTATATTTGCTTTTGGAACCTGGTCTATATTGATATGATGGGCATAGTTGTGTTTCTGGTGTGGATTAAGATGTTCAAGTACATTAGTTTCAACAAGACCATGATGCAATTTAGTACAACGTTAAGAAGGGTAAAGGGATTCTTATCAATTTAAAAAGAAAATAATGATTTATTTTGCATATTTTTTTTCTTTTGAATTTAGTGTGCAAAAGATCTTTTTGGTTTTGCTGTCATGTTTTTCATTGTCTTTCTGGCCTATGCCCAGTTAGGTTTGTTGATTTTTGGTTCCAGCCATCCAGACTTTCGTGCCTTTAGTGTATCGGTTATAACATTGATGCGTATGTTTCTGGGTGATTTCGAGTATAATCTTATTGAGGAAGCTAATCAAATATTGGGTCCCATTTACTTCCTGACTTATGTGCTTTTTGTGTTTTTCATTTTATTGGTAAGCATATGCAAGGGCCCAGCTTTTATTTTAAAATAAATTTTCAATTTGTTTTTCTGCAAATAGAATATGTTTTTGGCAATAATCAATGATACGTATGGTGCTGTGAAAAGTGAAGTTCTTAAAGGACGTTCACATTTTGGTTCATATTTATATCTCCTGTTTAAAAACAGCTATTCATGGTGTTTTCGTAGAAACAAAGTTAATGGAAAAACCAGAAAAACTTCACATGAATTGAACGAACGCAAACCAAGCGCACCAATTAAAGAACCATCATCCGGTCGTATACAAAAGCGAGCCAGTGAAATATTAAGAGAGTAAGCTAAGCGTTTTGAATTGAAGAATTGTGTGATGAGGTCATATGTCTGTCTTTAATTTTTAGGTACTTTGAGGTTTTGCCTGCGGATCAAATTCCAAGAAAACCGGCGGATGAGAATTTAGAATACAAGCGGTAAGTTTGTTTAGATAACATGATATGTACATATTAGACATGAAAAACGTAACAATAAATTAAAAAGTGGGTTTAAGTGATATTTGATGATTTGCATATCAGCTAAGCGTAGTGATATGTAATGCAAACTCATTACATTAGCCGATATAGTTCGAAAAATGTATATAAACATCATTAGAATAAGTCGGTCGAATGAGTCAAGTACCAATTGAATACAAAATAAAGTGTGGTAGGATACATACTATAGAAGAATGTGGATGATTAGCATACACCTACTTCCGAAGGAACTCGCAAGGGTCTTAAGTAGATTAGAAGTGAATCCAATGGCTTCCTTTCGGTACCTTTCTTTAAAAAAAAAAATGTGTGTGTGAAATTTAATCGACAACATGCACTTTTACGGCTTCTTGAAGTGAAGCCCTTCCGAAATGTTTAATTTTCCATAACTTTAATACAAAAATCAATCTGAATTTGACTGATAGCGTAGGTTATATTAGCTCTGAGGACTGCTGTGATTTGTGGTTTATTCATGTACACCTTCAACTTAAGAAAACCTTACAAGAAAAATTTAAACGGTATCACTTCCACATGAGTTGACCATTCCATTAAAGCTCTTGTACAGGAAATTTAGTGCTTGACTTGTCTGGTATGTCGAAATCATATGTAGTTTTTGTCGAGGTAATATACTTTACGCCCATAGAAGTTGGCCACCATTGATGTTCGATGATGACAGTGATGGCCTTGTCAACAACGTTCTCAAAGAGATATGGTTCGATAAGGCCGCCAGGTCAAGATTTATAGCAAACAATGATTTTTCGGTATGCATTAAATGCTTTTGGATCGCTTGTGGTTAATATCGTTCCAAATTCAACAATTTTGTTTATTCAAATCGCCCATGTGCCTCATGGGTGGAGATAATATTCAAAAATATGATCAGTTGTCATCTGCTGTAGGACCTATTCAACTAACACCTACCACTAAATAACATGAAGTTCCCGTAGTCTAGTAGGCAGTCTGTTGGCTTATTAGACGTAAGGTCCGAGCTCAAGTCAAAGGTCAGAAATCAAAACGAAAATATAAAAATATTTCTTCGGTGACTTCTTCTCAGCAGATTTCTGGCAAAAACTGTGAGAGTAGATAAAATTGCAATTAAAACTGTAGGTCCCACAACTCGTATATAAAATTAACGCATACAACATAAGTGGTGTGAGAAGCTAGGTCGTAATCCTGACTGAAGTGTTGTGACCAATTATGTATGTATGAGTTCATAGATAACAACTAGTTTGACATATATACATAGCTTCAACAGGATGGCGGTCATCAACTATTAAAGTTCGAAAGTGCTCGTTGGGACTTCCTAAATGTTGCTAATGTGGATTAACTAACTTTGGTTAGATGAGTGGTCCAGTAAATACCCATTATTATAATTATTTTGGGACAATTTTAGGTCATGATTATATTATCCAGTAGATAATTTATACATGTTGATATACATAATACAAAAGTAAAAATAAAACATTTATGGACGACTTATTACATCTATTTTGTTTCACTCTCTTTCTACTTCCGTACATTATACTTTAAAAATAAATTATAGACTAATTAGTAGTACATATTAATTGTTAATTAATCCACCTTTAAATTAAAAATTAAGTTGCCCTTTACTATCTTAATTATTCATCAATTACTAAAAGCCCATTTATTATTTAATGTAATAATTTAAATGATTACAGTTTAAACAATCGCATCGCATTATTGGAGGAGGCCTTAGAACATCTAATCAATAGCATGGATCGTATTTTAGAAAAAACGGAAACAAAAGGTAAACAAAACAAAAAGGCCTTTTAAGATGGACAAGGCCATTAAATCTTCCTAGTATTATTTTATTTGTCGTTTTATATTTCCTTTCCTGTTGGAAAATTCCTTTGATTAATTATAATAATTTAATGTTTCATTTATTTATCGTGTGTGAGTGTGTGTGCATGTTTGCTGTCATATAAATAAATAAACAAAACTGTATGTACGTACATACGTTTATTAATTGTTATTGAATTAAATTTTATTTTATATGCTTGTTCTTGTTGGTATAATTGGATATTTAAGAGACATTTCAGTTGACAACTAAAGTTGAATGACTTTATTTGAAATACATAATCAATATGTATGTGACAATGTCATACACATAGCCAAACCATTGTATTTAAGGTTATAAGTTGCTGCTTACTTATACTATGTCTTGTATGTTTGTATGTGTATCTGTATATTTGATTGTTTATCCAAATGTCACTCGGTTTGCCAGTATTGTAGTCCTTTGGCTGTTAATCAGTGTCATTATGTCCTTAATGCATTAAGAACATGTCGGCAAGAATGGAAGACAATAAATATTTGTTTTCTATTGTTGTTGTTGTTTAATATTGGTGTGAAGTTTAAGAGGTTTTTTTTATTGGAAATATTAATCTAAAGTTAACAGTATTCACTTGAAAGTATAATGATTTCACACAAATACATTGTAAGAAATTTATATTGTATGCTGTATGGGGGTAGAACTCGCTACAGTCTATTGACTTGTAGATGTGAGGCCATGGTTCAAAAGCCGGGTCAGAAATTTCGATCAAATTGCAACTCTTTCATGCCTATTTTTATTTACTCTCAGAGTTTTTACCAGAAATCTGCTGAGAAGCAATCTTCCAAGCAAGATTGGGATTCTTCTCTGGCCGGAAAAATAGAAAAGAAAGATGGAAAGTAAACGTAGTTAAAAGAAAAATAACAGAGAAATCTAGCTATTTATGGATAAAAACAAATCGCTACTTGCATTAAGACTGCTTAGTATCTATCTTGCTAACATCATAACTGTGAGAGTAAATAAAAATTGCCATGAAAAGTTTCTCAAATTGACTGTAGGTCCCGGCATTTATGGATAAAATTAACAAATACACAACATAAATGGTGTGAGAAGCTAGGTTGTAATTAAAACTAAAGAGTTGTAATGACCAATTACGGTCGAATGTGTATGTTGTGTATACCGTTACAGCCGGGTCTCTATAACGTTTCTTACGCAAAGAAAAGTACTCAGCAAACAGACATGCTCATTAGCATGCCGTAGTGCCATTATTTGGCCTATGTTGGCGGGATTTTACTTCTTGATAGCATAAATTACAATTTGGTCCGAAGCAACCATCACGATTTTATGCAATAAACTGCAGTCAGTCCTGTCGCACAAGTGTGGCTTAATAAAATTCCGGTGGCTCAATAAAATTGATACGTGATTTATCGAATTTTAAAAATGCCTGTAAATATGACTTAAGTTTTCATATGTCTACGCTAACCACGATGAGAGTCATTATCTATTGATTACCTTAACGCCTCAAACTTAATGAATTCCAAACGCAATTCCAAAACGCACTTAGAATTGTTTGATTCCTTGTAAACTTTACATAGATTTGTTTTTCGTAAGTGCTTGCCAAAGAAAAATTTTAAAATTTGGGTTTTACAAACACAATTTTTCAGAGCTTAAAATACTACAAAAATTATAGTTTTTCTGAATGCACCTGTTTTTTTTCTGTCTACCACAATGCGATACAACACTACATACTTTTATCATATTAAGCTTAATTAGTCTTTAGAGAATATTGTTGGAAACTTTTGAATTTGTCTTTCTGCTTTTAATTAGTAACACTTAACATGATTTTCAATGTATGAATAATACTTGTAAACGTATCGTGTACATTGACTTCTTCCACAACGAATTCAAAAATATTTTCGTAGAAACAAAAAGGAAAACTTTTTGGTATTTTTAGTTATTTGGTTGCCTTATAATTAGAAGAATTTAAAAGTTAATGAATCATTATTATAAATCATAGGATTCTTAAGCAAATTAACATAAGAACTACACAATTTTCTATCATGAAGACCAAGGTTGTCTGCCGTATCTTTTGAAATGATTTCCTGAATTCCAGCAAATAGTTTCATTAAGCTACATACGTATGGTATTACGTAAATGTTTAACCATTTCATTGTTTTACCATTTCATTACGCATTCACTTATGTAAAGCTGTAACAAAGAATTTTGTTAAATTATTAATAAAATTGCCTTGAAATTGTTTTTGAAAAACTCATACATTCTACCAATTTTTATTAACTTTTGCGTTGAAGCATTGTCAGAAGAGAAATATGCCGCCTTCATGAGGTCGTTGCTCGTTCCTGAAAAGAAAAAAAAACAGGAAAATTATAATAAAATCCATAGTATAAATATAAATTAAATGTATTACAAATAAATTGTTGGTGAACAAAGAAAAACAAATTGAATGAGTTGTACATAGAAATGCTTGAAATTCCATGTGGGTTTCGAATGTCTAATACATTTGAAATCACTCGTTTTATTCTGAGTAGTTTCTTGTGTTTAAATCCACTCAAACATTATAAACTAAAGCAATTAGAGGGGTATGGACAGATAACATTCTAATGGAGTAATACACTAGTAGTCTAAGCAACATTTCGAATTTAAAAAATCTGCAAATAAAATTTTAATCTGGAATATTCTTTAAAACTTATTTAAATGCGCAACAATACAGATAACTTTACGAATTTTATGGAACACATATATAGTTTTCCAGGATATTGAAACCATCCAAGAAATATTCATTATTTTTTTTTTTTTTGTTGACATATAGCTTAGAAGTGCTGGATGTGAATCCAATATAACCAAATGCTCCAAAATACTTGGAATTTAAACAGTGCATTTGTTTAATTTATGCTGAGTTTTTTAACAAGAAGATCTGACATAAGCTCATGATCTATCTTGCACTTGATATTCCAAAAAATAAACTTGTAAAGAATTGGTTAGTATTATGGTCGACTCGTGCCGAATTTATAAACCGTTTAGAGCATGAAACATGTACCATGTGTTCAATAAATATTTTTCGAAGTGTATGTGCTACAGTTTCGAACATAAGAATTGCAAATTTTCGGAAACTCTCTCTACCAACGAATTATTGAATAAAAATCTGTAGTTTTGTTTACTAATTTTTATTGTCCATTTTGAAAGATTTTAACTTTCAGAAAACATTTTCAGTCAACACGAGCCAAATCTGATTTTTTCGCCCTTCCATTGTCGTGCTATGCTAGTACTTTCTATTTCTGGGCCATGGTCATGGTTTCTCCATTAGCATTTTACTTAGTGCCATCCTTGTAATACTGTCTAGCTTTTTCCTGATATTATAGCCTATTCAGTCCATTTCCATTCGTTAAGGCTGCTACATGCGCTATATACCTAAACAACTGGAATTGCGACATAGCTTTCTGTATACTAAAGTTGTATAGTTTCATGCATTCGTATTTCGTAATATTTGATCCAATTTCAACAATGGATGCTAAACTTACCTTCACTTGTACGTTAGAGATTTTATATTAAAGTAGACAAATATCGTCCACAAGTCCCCAAGTTGATGTAGATGGTGTCACATGCTATTCCTTCTCTATTGAGAGCCAGGTGTGGTAAGCAAGTATTTACCAAGTTTGGCAGCAATTGTGTGAGCATTTCTTGATATTTAGTTCATTTGTATGTTAAAGATCTTGTGTGCGAGCAGACAAATATCACTCACGAAAACGAGTGTGCTAAATGCCATTCTTCCTCCTTGGTGCACGAGTACTGATCACGTTTGGGAGAAGTCCATTGGCCACCAAGGTTATGCAAATTCATCCCTCTCCATCCTCATACGTAAAACCTCTCAATTTCGATAAAAAGTCAGCGAAAATCCCAATTTTCCAAGGCAACATTACAGCTGCCATTGTTGGCAGCTTGAATAGGTCGAAGCCGTAGCTTCGATTACCAAAGCACACTTGTGTTAATCAAATTCCACAAATATCAAATTCATCAAATATAAGGGCTGCAATATTAGAAAATATTTGAAAAAAATTAGGCACTCGAATGAATTCCCTTAAAAGTAACCGCGTTCAACATTTACATGAAATAATCTCGAATATGAGAGTGGCCCCTAATAGAATGCTTTACTAACTTTAGTAGTATTTTATGTTTAGTTTTGTTATCAGAATTCTAATGTAATAACATATAGTTTTCAAGCAATCCTAATGCCACCAAATTATTTAATTTCAATTAATTCATTCCTCATGAGTGTAATGGTTTTTACACACTTTTTTGGGTTTGGGGGTTGGAATTAAAGCAGTTTTTTTAAATATTTATTGTTAGCGTAATGTGTTTCCCAGGTCAGACATCAAAACGAAAAATATTTCTTCGGCGACTTTCTCTCAGCAGATTTCTGGCAAAGACTCTGAGAGTAAAACTTGCCATGAAAAGCTTTTCAAAAATCTGTCGTTCGGAGTCGACTTTAAACTGTAGGTCCCACCACTCATGTATAAAATTAACTACACAACATAAGTGGTGTGAGAAGCTGGGTCGTAATCCTGACTGAAGGGTTGTAATGGTCAATTATGTATGTATGTAATGTGTTTCCAATCCTAAGCATCTGATGTATCCGAATTTCGGCTGTGTAGCTATTCTAAACGCTTTATTGCTAACACCTTTAGATTAAACGGAATCCAACGTATCAGCGGAGATGAAGACTCTTAAATAGGAACTATATCCACTGGATATCGGTGTATTGTATTGTACGCGTATACAAAAGTTTTACTTGAATGCTCGATCATTAATACTTAATACCTGACTTTACTTATGTTTTTTTAAATCTCATTATTGTCTACAACTTAAGATTGATTCTGTTCTTGACTCTGATGCCAAACATTTTGAAATCGAATTGATTTCCTTATTTTAAGCAATTTTAATTAGTTGCTCAACTTTTATGGATATGCTTTACTTAAGAATTAAAGTCATTAACTAACAATGGTTATCTGAGTGTATTAACAAATTGAGTATTGGACTGCCGCAGCTAAATAATTTGCTTGATTTCAAGTTTTAAATAAAAAACTAAAACAGAGATAAAAATAATGCAAAACACTTGCAATATTCCAAATGAAAAGTTCTAGAAAGGAATGTTTACTCAAGTAAAGTGTCGTTTGTTTCATTCCATTGAATATCGCTCAAAATGTTCTCCAAATGTCTTGAGGTTAAAAGCGAAAATATTTTCAATTCTTTTCAAAACAATTTGTTGTGCATTTTATTTGCAAAAAACTAAAAACTTGCTTTACAATAACCTGTTGCGTTTTGATTTTGGTTTTTGTTTTTAACAGATTTTATTGTGAACTAATCTGTATCCAAAACTATAACAAACTAACGAACATTTGTTATGCTCTGTTGAGGGCGTAGTTGAAATGTTTATTTATTTAAGTTATTGAATGACGTTTAACTTGTCTTAAATTCCTGTGAGTAGTTTCTCTAGTTTATTAAAGTTTCTTTAAATTGAGTTAAGTTAAATTTTAAAAGAGAAAATTTTCACAAAAAATATGTTATGCATTGAACAAGTGCTTGTTAGTTGCAATGGTTTGGTTAGAAATATTTTGTTTTTTTTTATGTTTTTAAACCAATTTAAGTATCATTATTGGCCAAGTAATGTTTTTGTAATTGCAGTTGATCAAGCTAAAAACAAGGAGCTCTAAACAAAGGTAAATAAACAGAAAAAAAAAAACAAAAAGTTTTTTTTTTTGTAATAGGTGGGGGAGAAAGTAATTTTCTTTTGAAAATAGTTGAAATTAACAATGTCGTAACTTTCTAAAAAATCGTTCTACTTTTTAATATTTAATCTTGTACTCTGTTTAGAGTATATAAGGGTAGACAGTTATCTTGAAGTTGCCGGTTATAGGTAGTCTAGTAGGAAGACCACAGTTTAAACCCTAAGTCCAACAAAATGACATACGAAAAAATATTTCTTTAGCAACTTCCTTCTAGCAGATTTTTGGTAAAAACTCAGGAAGCAAATAAAAATTCTCATGAAAAGATTCTCCAAAATCTGTCATTCGGAGTCAACTTTAAATCAATGATGTATAAAATTAACACGTGTAATAGAAGTGGTGTGAGAAACTAGGTCGTAATCCTAGCTAAAGGGTTGTAATGACTAGTTATGTATGTATGCGTTAGGGATGCCAAACGAGATCGATTTTTAAAAATCTTGGGATATTTTGGGATAATTCGGGATCCAAAATTCCCGAAATATCACGGGAAAAATCGCGATTTTCTTTTAATAATAAAAATATTTTGTTAACAAAATCATTTGTATTCCAATCATGTTTATCAGAATTCTATATCGTTAAAAATAAAATATAAAAACAGCAAGACAAAATGTAACAAAAAAGCAATACATATGCAAATGCATTAGTTTCAAGAAAATTATTTGGATTCCAAGAAAAAGATTAAAGCATTTAACATGTGATCTGATAGGCTTGAACAAATTTTGTAGTCAACATACGCTTCCGTTGAAAAACACTACTCGCAATCAAGATTTGTTGGTAGCCGTAGTCTAGTAGGTAGTGTGTTGGCTTATTAGACGAAAGGCCCAGGTTCGAATCCCAGGTCAGACATCAAACGAAAAATATTTCTTCGGCGACTTCCTCTCAGCAGATTTCTGGCAAAGACTCTGAAGAGTAAAAATTGCCATGAAAAGCTTCTCAAAAATCTGTCGTTCGGAGTTGACTTTAAACTGTAGGTCCCGCCACTCATGTATAAAATTAACGCACACAACATAAGTGGTGTGAGAAGCTAGGTCGTAATCCTGACTGAAGGGTTGTAATGGCCAATTATGTATGTATGTATGTATGCAGCTTCCAAATATTCACCTCTACCACCTCCTGGTGTAAATAAATCTAATTCTTTGGACAGTTGAGTATCTAAATCAGTTACTCTTCTAATTCGATTTATAGGCCTTTTGCATTCTTCGATGCCGTCAAATAATTTCTTTTGATCACTGAAAGTAGGGTTTTCCTCATCTGAGAATCTATTATCGAAATCAAGTGATATAGATTTGTTTTTTCCGGACCTTTTGTAGGGTCAAAATACATATGAATTCACAATCCCGAAAAATCCCGGGACATTTTTTTAAAAATCCCGGGATTCGGGATTTCCCGATTGACATTCCTAGTATGTCTGTTTATAGTCCATATTATATCATCTTTCAAGTAGAACTATACGGAACTCTGAAAACGCTGGAAAAATTTTTAAAAGTCAGTAAGAAGTTAATAATAAAAATAAACTTAGGCGTTCAATATTATTACTGGAGTAAAAACTCGCTTTACAATCTGTCTGGGCATAAGTAACATGAAGAAGATGACATGGAACACATGCGCCTAAAGTGGGGATGAGTAGAGTTTTATTGGACTGACTGACCTCAATTTTTGAAATCAACAGCAGTCTGCTTTAGAGGAAAAATCCAAATGTTTAACATTTATCGTGAAGTATTATACGAACGAATGAAAAGGAATATGAACAAAATATTTCTCCGGCGTATGCTTGTCGGCAGATTTCTGACAGAAACTCTGAGATTAAATAAAATGGCAATTAAATTTGACGTTGGGAGTCGAACTGCAGGTCTCGCCAGTCATGTATTACATTAACATAACACAACATAAGTTGTATGAGAAGCTAGGTTGTAATCCTAATAGACGGCCCAATTATGATGCAGGGTACAAGTAATCTGTGATCGACAAGGAAATGTCCAAAAGATTAAATGAGGTCGCACTTGGAGAGACCATTTTGAACCTGATTCATGAACCTTCATTACTTTACATTACTTTCTGTAGAAATTTTTTTTGTTAACATTGACAAATGAAAACATTATGTAACGATAACTTTTTATCAGCCCTCCTAAATATTCAAAGTTTATGTTTTTGTTTTCATTTTTTTTGTGAATTTTATAATATATTTAATACAGTCTTGTTATTATTATTACTATTGTTGTTGTTGTTGTTGTTATTTTTTCTTTTCATATTGTAATAAATGCAATTCTTGTTATGAATTTATTTTAGTTCGAGTTTTTTCTCGTTTATATTGTGTGTGTGTGTGTGACTGTGAGCTTTATTTTTTTTTCAATTCATTTAAAATTGCGCGGTTTATTGTTTGGCGCTTTTACATGAAGAAACAAAAAAAAAAATAAAACAGAAAAAGAAAAAAATTAAAATTTTTTTTCCTGCTGCTGCTGTGTACCAACATTTTTTCTATGTAAAGTTCTCCAAAACTGAGCTGGTCGGTCTATTGGTTAGCAGTGTACTGGCTTACAAGTAAGCGCTATGAGGCGTCGTTATAGGTGCTGCTGTACACAATATGCCAAATAAATTTACGAGTGCTAGAGATATACGTATGTATGTAAGGTTGTTTGGATGTAAGTTTTTCTAGCTGAATACTGAATGCAGTCAGTATTCATTGCTATTGTTGTTGTATTTAAAAAAAAAAGCAAAACAAAACAAAAAAGTCTTTATATCAGCTACAAATTAATGATTTTGTAGTTGTTGTTGGTGGTGGTGGTATAAAAGCATACAACACATTGATTTTCTTTTGAGTCCGTTGTTTCACAGAGTCTTGTGCAAGTGCATATTCTATAACGATACACAAACTTTTTTTCTGTTTGTTAATTTTTCCTTTCTTTTTTTTTGTTCAATTTCATCTTTTGTTTTTTTTGTTCTTGTGCTGTGTTACAATATTTTAAGTTTTCATCGAATTGTTTGACAAAACGAAACATTGGGTTTTTTTTCTTCGCTTGTTTGCATCTCTTTTACATTGTTTCGTGTGTCCAGCAATATTTTTCTGCTTTTATCGCATATTATTTGACAGTGCACCGAAAAAATATACGTAAAAAAAATTTCCGCATATTTTATGTTGGATTAAGTGAACTCTTGTGATAAAAAAAAAAACGAAAACATCCAGAGAAAGAAATCAAAAGATTGGTGTAACAACATTGACAACGCATACAACATATATAGACAAAAAAAGAAAAAACAAAAAAAAGAAGGAAATCTATGGACATTTTTTTTATGTAAGGAAACCTTGTTTTTAGCTAATAATTAAGTGGCTCTAGTGCTGAAAAGGACATTAAAGACTGCTGCATTAGTTAAAAAAAAAGAAAAATTTTTTTTAACTTTACATCGTATAATTTAAGTTAAAAACGAAAAAAAAAAAACACAAAAATAACATCATAATGTATAAACTGGTAAGTATGCACTACAGATTAAGTGATAAAGAATACATGATTATGTCATTAAAATGAATTAATTTAACCACACAGTTTAAACTAAAGTTTAAATATTGTTATTTATTTAACGTTGAGCTAAATTTTGCAATGATAAAGTTTTAAATGGCTTTAATTAAACAGAAAGAAAAAGTTTTCAACCATATGTTCAGATGTGACCACACAGTGTGTAATAAAATTGTTTCAATATCATATTATCATATGGAGTTACAAGTATTTACGATGCAATATTCATAAACTATTGGTGAAAAATGTTTCTGAAGTGCTGAATAGCGTTTGGCAAAATCGGTTACAGGCCAACGAAGTTTCAGCCGTAGGCGAGATTTACATGGACTAGCTTTCTAAAAGCAAAAGGCAGGCATTAAGCCTGGATTATAACCTAGATTCTCGTACTATGTTGAGTGTGTTAATTTTATACACTAGTAGTGGGACCTCTAGTTTAAAGTCCTCTCCGAATTTTTACCATAAATCTGCTGAGAGGTAAATGCAGAAGAAATATTCATAATTCGTTTTGTTAAAGATGTCCGAACAGTGACCTTACGTCTGATAAGCCACCAATACTATCTACTACACTACGGCGACTAGCTGTGTGAACATCAAATGTGAATTTTTTAATGCATGTTTAAGTACCTATTTTTTTGGGTACGGATTTGTTTTTTTCGTTTAGGTCATAACGGTTAAAATTAATTCTTGCACTAATTAGACTGCGTTAAATTTAATTCATACAAACGTTCTATAATTGAAAAATTGTGATGTTCTGTAATACTTAGTTGAACAATTCTAATGACTAAAAATTTCAGCAAGCTTTACGAAAATGTGGTTTTTATAAATTCTCTAGTTTGTTTTGAGCTGAAAAAAATAGTTTTAAACCAAGAAAAAAAAAAAACACGGTGGCATTCCAGTAGTCATTTGCTCATTTCAGCAATTTTGATATCAAAGCTGTACATTGCTTTGGTTGGCTAGGAACTAAAAAATGGATGTAAATTCTTGCCAAAACATGTTGTAACCAAATTAACTAACTCACAATAATTTGATTAAACGAACTATGTTCAATCCCCTAATGGTTTGTTCTCTAAATGAGTGATGAAAAATGGTTTAATTCAAGAATAGTGAAGAAAAACATAAAAATTCGCTTCAAGATTAGTAACCCTTCACAAACGACTTCAAAGTTTCAACGTTTAAAATGTTTGGGTTTTTGGGCCAATGTAAAGTCAATTATGATAACATTTTGTTTTGATTTCTTGAAAGTAAGCTATACCCGTAGAGTAAAACTTCAAGCCTTTTTTGTACACAAATCATATCAATTGTATTGCCGGAATAGAGACTCCTAATATGCTTCCCTGAAACTCAGAATTTTTGTGTGTTGTAGTTTATTATGTTTTCCGCATTATTAAATAATGCCAACTTTAACTTAAATACGATGTCTCAATGTGTTCGTTGTTTTTTATAATTCCTTCAAAGATCATAGGAGTGTTATAAGATATCTTTATCTTTTCAGCTTTTTCAGATTCAGTTTTTATTACATATTTTGTTTAAATTTTATTAGTCAAGTATTTCCAGTTAAACATTTCATTGATCTATTGTTGACTTTGCAACTATAGGACTATAGAGTAAAAATCAATTTTATTAGGTGTAGTGGTAAGGACGCTTTTTTACTATTTCACTATTTCGTAAAGTGTGGAGTTATCCGAGTGCTTCAATTCGCTATTGAAGAAGTTATTCTTTCAATTTCAGTGTTGATCGACATGTAAATCGAGTTTGTTGCTTAAGCCTTTTCTTTAGATTTCATAATACAGTCAAACTCGTTTATAACCAAGTCGGTTATAACGAATTCTTGGTTATTATGTACATATTTTCAAGTTCCAACGTTTTAATAACAATTTTCATACAAAAAACTTCGTTTATTACGAACTCGTTTATAATGAATTCTCGGTTAAAAGGAACTACTTTAAATGGTCCCAGTAATTAAATTTAATTTTAACTTTTTTATAACGAACCCTCAGAAATAATTTTGAAGTGTGACAATAGTCTTTACTTTTATTTAATATCGCAGCATTAAATTATAATTCAGCATCTTTAATCAGCTGCTAGATAAAAAGAATTAACACATATTTTTGGTTTTTAATAAAAAAAAAAATACTTTTTGTTTTTAATAAATGAAAAAAATTCTTTTTATTTTATATTTTCTTCTATGACTTCACCCCCTTTATTAACGAACTATTTTTTCTGGTCCCATTGACTGTAATACAAACTTTAACTTGAAAACAATCCCTCAATGTGTTCGTTGTATTTTATAATTCCTTTAAAGATCATAGGAGTGTCGTAAGATATCTTTATCTATTCAGCTTTTTCAGCTTTCAATTTTATTAGACAAGTTTTTCCAGATAAAACTTTTCATTGATCTATTGTTGCCCTTGCAACTATAGGACTATAGAGTTAAAATCAATTTTATTAGTTGTAGTGGTAAGGAAACCTTTTACTATTCCAGTATTTTGTAAAATGTGGAGTTATGCGAGTGCTTCAATTCGCTGTTGAAGCTGTTCTTTCAATTTCAGTGTTGATCGACATGCAAATCGAGTTTGTTGCTTAAGTCTTTTGTTTCATAATACATATTACATACATACAATGCTGGGGTAATTGTAAATTTGGTATTTATTTTTTATTTATTAAAAATTAGCACTCGATTGTGATTAAACTAAAATATAAAACGTAAACTGCAATTTTGAAATCACGAGAAAAATTAAGCTAACGTATATCAGCAAAGCTAAGAAGTATAGGAGCTGTCTGCAATCGCAACGACTTAATTTTTGGAGTAAATTTGCGCCAACTTACGGGTATTATAGTTTAGTCTAAGGTATACTAAGCATTCACCTTTGATTTGTAATTTCATGTCGAATCGTCAATAAGTCTTGCTAGCTGACATTTATAAAAGGCGTGTTAATACAAATTATTCTTAATTTTTTTAATATTTATTGTATGATTTAATGCCTAATAATGGAAGCCTAACAGGATTTTGATTACAAATGTAATAGTAATCCATTATTAAACATTAAAATACGAAATGTGGGTTTTTATTTCCAATATTTTATCATTCATATCCGAATTCAAGTTACTCACTATACTGACACTCACTGTAATTTATAATACGACCATACATACATACATATCAACGTACATACATACATATTTTTAATACCATAAAATATGAGAACGAGAGCAACAACAATACCAACAATAACTCTAACAATAATAACAATCAAGTGTGAGTGGTTGTTAAATGGTATTCGAACTTCTTGTTTAAAAGGTGTGTCATTGAATTAACCAAAAAAAAAAAAATTAAAAAAAAAATATTGCCAAACACAAAACTCACATATGTATTCGGAGTTAACCTCATATACCACAATACCACGACACCACATGTACATAGATAATAAACACTCAACAATTTGTGTGTACTCATGTGTCTGAATGTAAGTCACTCAACAAAAACAATTTAATCTACAAATACTACAACAAAATCGCATTAAGAACAAAACAAAACTGATGGAAGTTGAGGTTTGAAGTATTAGTAGCAACCTTTTTCCTTATATTTTCGTATTTACTGTTGTATATGGAAATCATTGATTACCACAAATGATAACAGAAATATTTTTAATTGACACTTGGTACATTACCTTAATACAAAACAATAATAATAACAACCATTTCATACATTTACACTTACTTTGTTGCTCTACTAATATAACATTTTAAATGTTAAGTGATCAATAAGTTGCTTTAGGATGTCGGTAACAGTGAACACATAGTAATACCGTACAGACCAATTTCATAAATTTTTGTTTTTATCGAATGCTTATGTGTCTGAAGTCACCGTAGTCTAGTAGGTAGTGTGTTGGCTTATTAGACGTAAAGCCAGGGTTCGAGGCCCAGGGCAGACATCAAAACAAAATACAAAAAGTATTTCTTCGGCGATTTTCACCTCATTCTTGGAAAAAATCTGAGAGTAAATAAACCTGCCAAGAAAAGTTTCTCAAAAAAATCTGTTGGTGGGAGTCGACTTTAAACTGTTGGTCCCGCCGCTTATGTATGAAATTAACACGCATAACATAACTGGCGTGAGAAATTAGGTCAATAATCTTGACTGACAATTATGTATATATCAGAGATCAGCAATAAGTATCCATATATTCAATAGGTTCGAGTTAGACTTATAATTTCGGATACTTATTTTGATATCATACTTATACTACTTATACTCAAAGTTGGAAGTACTCGTCGTATTCATACTTAACAATACGCATTATGTTATTGACTTCGACTCGTCTCTACTTAACATTTACACGAAGCACAAAATAAATATGATTCGAGTACGAACACTACTACGCTCACATGAAGATTATGGGTATGCTTTGCTTGATTCAAGCCTCTCGAATGACTTATAAGTATTTTTCTAAATTTATGAACCAGAATGAGTAGGCGTATGAATCAAACATATTTCGAATGTTGTGAGTTTGATGTCAACGTTGTACTACTTATAATCATTGCTACTTATACTAATAAATCAATGTTGTAGCGAGTACGAATGAATCAGAGTAGTTGAATTTCAATTCTGTTGATTCATTCATACTCAAAATTGCATAAGTTCACAAAGCTAGATTGCAGCTGCGAAGTTAGTTTTACTTCAATAGGAATTTAAAAACATCGATCATATTAACAAACCACTATTGTAGTACTGAAAAAAGTATTATGAGTATTCAGGACACCTTATTTCCTATAAGTTTGTGTTGTATATAAATTCATAGACGTACAGCGAATGGACTTTGAGTTTATTTAGTGCATTAAGGCTTAGTAACCTCAGTGTATCTAATTACATCTTACTATTGTAATCGTATAGTATTAGAAAACTCTGAGGAGACCCTAATCCTAATCTAATTCCCCACTATCGTTTCTGACATACTTAGATAGTGGCCACTTCGACTATATGAGTAGCGTCCGAAGTCGACTGTTTTTGCATGCCTATATACATACCTAATTGGTCGTTACAACTCCTCAGTCAGGATTACGAACTAGCTTTTCACACAACTTATGTTGAATGTGATAATTTTATTTTTAAGTACCGAGACCTACAGTTTAAATTCAACTCTGAACAAGAGATTTTTGAAAAACTTCTCAAGGCAATTTCTTTTACTCTCAGAGTTTTAGCCAGAAATCTACTGAGAGGAAGTCGACGAAGATATATTTTTTTGTATTTCGTCTGACCTGGTGTTTCAACCGTGGTTTCAGGACTAATAAGTCAACACACTACGTACTAGACAACAGTGGCTAGGATAATACATAGTATCTATTAATTTAATTTAATTTAAAGCTACCAGCTTCCATTTATCAAAATAGAGATTATTTAGAATTGATTTAAGGTTTTTATAGGTATCAGAGTATTTAAAATTCTTTGAATATTTCTGAATGTAACACTAATAAACAAACGTTGTCCTGAAGGAGAAAATAATCATTTCTTAGCTTAAGCCTTAGGCATCGGATGTAGAAACCTCTCCTAGTTTTAGATTCGGTTTACATTATTCGCCATAGTCTAGTAGGTAGTGCGTTTGATTATTAGGTGTGAGATTTCCAAACAAATGAAATTTGATTATTTCCTCGACGAATGCCTTTCAGCAGATTAATGGCAAATACTCTGAGAGAATATAAAATTGTCATGAAACTTTCCTCAAGAATCTATCGTTCGTAGTCGACTTTAAGACGAAAGACTCGTGTGAGAAGCTAGGTTTCTTTGAATATACCAACCGCTAACCTTAAGTCTTAGACAATGGATATGAAACCTTTTACTGACTTTAGTACCGGTTTACATTAGTATGAGGTGTATCCTTCGCTGAACATTCCAATGAAAAAACTATTGTAAAGATAAGCAATAGCAAAGGAATACGAGTATACTTGTTCGAGTATACTTTTGTGTTGTATATTTCAATTGTTTAACCCGTTTCACTTAATATCTTTCAAAGAAAACGGTAACGGCTTACAACAAGCCTTGTCAGTAGTCCTTAGAAGACAAACTATTGTTTCGGATTATTTTAGATTTTAATCTTAGAGGCAGTAATAAGCATGTCAAGATTTCTCTGGAAATATTTCTTAACATATACTTTTGAGTGACATTATCCCTTCAAAACTGCAGTAACGTAACGCAAAGCCAATGAAGAAAAAGTCATCCAAAGTAATTGTCGAACGCAGTTCAACAGTTAATTTCCTGCTTTATTTCGTTAGTGACGTAAGGACCTAACGTTATTAGAAGCGATTCCTTATTGCTGTACATTATGATCGTGCGAAAGAATTTTGTGGTTGTTTCTACTCCTCTAGAGTTTATTTTTCAAGGCAAATACGATATGAGGACAGTTTTCTAAATTATTTAAAAGCTTATAAAATATTTGATTTTGAATGGCTATTATATGGTCGTGTTTTACCAGTTATTGTGTTCAAAAATAAAATGCTTAAACATCTATTGAAAATATTTCAAATAGTTTATACAATTGATAAATAGAATGGACAACAACAATATATCGTAAACATACTTAATGTTTGAGTATATGAAGTAAATCTATTCAAACGGGTGGTTTACGTTTTAATTATTTCAAAATAATTATTTATGATATATATTGTATGCATACATATACAATATATATTGTATATACTATACTAGAGTGCATACTTATGTATATACATATGTATATGGTCTTTGTATTCAATATTCAAAAGTAATAATAATCGATAGAATTCTTGAGTTTTTGTTAACATGTGTTAATCAAGGACGTTAAGGTGGTTTCTCTCTGTCTTATAAAATCTTTTTCTTTTTTTTGCTGTGGAACATGTTAAATTGTAGTTCTAAAAGTAGAATTATTGTATAATTAATTAATATACAATTACTTTACTTTATTTATTTATTTATTTTATTATGAATAATAAAATAATAACAAGAAAAACACAATAAGCAAAAGCAAAAAAAAAAAAAAAACTGCATTAAGATAGAACTATGAAGTCATAGCACAACTATGAACAAACGAACGAACGAACAGTGGTGGTTGTAGTGAATGGTGTCAATTACGATTATTGAAACATTTTACAATTCCATTCAATTAATGGACTTTTTGAAAAATAAAAACACTCAACTTATGTGCTTAAAAGTAATGTCGTATAAGGCAATATCATATATTTTGAGGGTCTGGAAAGGAAGCACTGATTACAATGGCAAGTCGATCCAGGTAGGCAATTGTGCAGATCCGCTTCTAACGAAGATGGTTTTTATGCAGCTAATGAGCTTGGTTGAAGTCGCCGTAGTCTAGTAGGTAGTGTGTTGGATTATTAGACGAAATGCCCGAGTTCGAATCTCTAACCATAAGAATACATACTTGAAACCTGTTCGGCGCTTTACACGCTTACACAAAAAATTCCTGGGTGTGTATCAGGTCACAGGAAGCGCATTATTTCCATTGACGTCGTACAACATTCCAAAGGTTAAAGGCTTGAAGTGTGTTGGCTTATTATACGCAAGGTCAGGATACAAACACCAGGTCAGACATCAAAACGAAATATGAAAAAATATTTATTCGGCGACTTCCTCTCAGCAGATGTCTGGCAAAAACTCTGAAAGTAAATAAAATTGCCATGAAAAGTTATTCAAGAATATGTCGTTCGGAGTCGATTTTAAACTGTAGGTCCAGCCATTCATGTATAAAAATTAAGACACAATACTTGAGCGGTGTAAGAAGCTAGGCCGTAATCCTGATTGAAGGGTTGTAATGCAGAGACCCTATTTAAGTTAAGGGCACAACAATAAATCGTGTGGTCAGAGTAGTTCATTGCCTGTATGCAAAAATACGTAAATTTTGTTTTTTTTTTTTACAAAATCAATTGATGTACAGAACACATCTAAGTATTCGGTGTAAATTTATATTGCATCCATGATTCCTTTTATCAGCCACCACTCAACTGCTGCACTAATACTCTGATACCCAGAAATTAGAGAAGAGCTTCAGAAGAAGAAAGTCATATTGAAAGTGAAGCTAACAGACTAACACAAAAAAGATAATGAAGGCTGGGAAGTAATAAGAAGGACAAGAACAATAGTTGTTGCATTGAAAGAATTTTAACCCAATATGTCTGAACCAAGGAATAGCAGAGACAAATGAGGTATTCAACCGTCTCTGGCTTACCACCTTTGCACAATTCGCAGTTAATAATTCTGTTAAGGATATTGTGTTTTAGAACAAACCAGCCACCGCCATAGTAACTTAACTGCCATATTTCCCATCTTCTCTGTTTTCAATTCAGTTGTAGCTCAGGTCAAAGATTTATTTATTAGATGTTTTATTAAGATAATTGAATAATATTGATTAAATTATTTTAAAGTCTATTTGTTTAATGATTATTATTTCCCGGTGTTTATTTTCAGTTCATAGTCTCTTGTCTAGTGATTGCTTTGCAACAGGCCAAAGCACAACATCAACAGTATACCACACCAGTACCGATTCTAAAACAGATCGATAGACAGAACTCCGATGGTTCATACACGTATGGCTATGAGGCGGCTGATAAAAGTTTTAAAATAGAAACAAAATATCCGAACGGAGAAGTCTACGGTAAATATGGTTACGTGGATGATCAGGGTTCCTTAAGAGAAATAGAATATGGGGCAACGAAGAGAGGTTTTGAACCGGCGGGTAAGTATTTTATAAAAAAATTTTTTATGAGTGTCGGAATAGTATATTATTTATATATACATTTTCGTTTTATAGGTAGCGATATCAATGTGCCGCCACCTACGCTGACAGCGAGCAAAGCTACTCCCCTAGGTCCGAATGAAATCGATGATGGCCAATACCGTGAAGACCCCAGAGTCTATTATAGCGATCAAAAATACAATCGTCCTGTGTCAGCAAGTAAATTTAGTTTAAACAATTACCAACAGCCCAGACCACAACAACCTGCCTACAATCCTCCAGCAACAAACATTCAATCATGCGCCCGCTTTTAATCATGCACCCGCCTACAGGCCTCATGCACCAGCTCCAGCACCTGCTCCACAATATTACAATCCACCACCACCACCACCACGACCCCAACAACCCCACTATCAGCCCAACTACTATTCACAGCCACCAGCACCACAACCACAATATAATCCCTACAATCCACAAAGCTCACCAGCCAACTTTCATCCTGCCGTGAAGAGTCTCGACATTTGGAGCGGTTCTTATAGTTTGGATTATACGGGTAGAAAGTAGATGTATTTAGAATGTAGATCTGTTGTTGAAGATGTGTCAAGAATGCATGTCTGTAGTTCTAAGTGCAAATTAAAAAAAAAAATACTGAATGAAATATCCTTTAAATGTCTTCCGTTAAGACTTAACGAAATAAAATGAACTATTTTGTTATCAATATAAGTAAATAATAAAATAATCTAAAAATATACAATAATTTTAAATTGTTTAACAAAAAACCAAAATAATTCAATATTTGAATAATTTAATGACAGTAAATAGGCCTTCAATCAATAATTAGTTTGGAATTATATTGATTGAAAGTTGTATCAAAATTGTGTAATTAAACGCAAAAATTTACAACTAATTTCGAATATATGGGACCGTACCACGAATGTGGACCTTAAAATGCTTAATTGTCTCTAGTTTGTCGGCATAACGTTTTTCTTTAATGGCATTCCACAGAAAATAGTTCAACGGTACCAAATCACAGCTTGTTAACGGGTAAGTGGCATCACCATTTCGGCTAATTTAACGGCAACAAACGATTGACACAATAAATCGATTTTGGCATGAGATGTGCTGGGAGTTGCACCATCTTGTTGAAACCAAACATTGTTCACATCAATCCCATGAAGAACAAATATCGAAAAAATCGGTTATCATGGTGCAATAGGTGTCTGCATTGATCGTAGTGCTTGCGTCGTTCGTATTTTTAAAGAAATATGAGCCAATGATGCCTTCGCTTCATAAGCCGTACGAAACACTCACTTCTGTAAGACCACGTGTGAGTTTTCTGAGTCTCAAGATGAAAATGAGCTTCACCCGAAAAGATTATATTTTGGTTAAATCGACATCATCTCCACTGTCTCGTTGACTTCATAAATTTCAATTAATATTTAAGTTCCAATAAAATTATTTAAAGATAAATCGATTCATTACGTTGAGTGGAGATAATATACGGAATTTTGTAAGAGAATAGAATGACAGAAGTATTGTCAGCTTCGAAATAATCGATTCTTCAAATTTATACGGACCGACCGATGGCCCACACTATAGAATTCTTTAGAGCGATGCTATGGCTTGAATAAAAATTTTGTTTTTGGGATATGAAAATATGAGCCAAATGCTATTTATGGAAAATATTTGAAGTCCCCGTAGTCTAGTAGTTGGTGTTTCGGCTTATTATACGTAACGCTATGGTTCCAACATCAGGTCAGACATCTCGATCAAATCGAAATGTGAAAAATATTTCATCAGCGAATTTCTCTTAGCAGATTCCTGGCAATAACTTTAGAAGTAAATAGACAATTGTCATGAAAAATATTCTCAAAAATCTGTCGTTCATAGTTGACTTTTAACTGAAGGTCCTATCAGAAAAGTATTTATCAGTAGTTGCCGTAGTCTAATAGGTAGAGTATTGGGTTATTAGACGTGAAGCCCGGGTTTGTATCGCAGGTCAGCAATCAAAACGAAATATGAAAAGACTCTGAGAGTAAATAAAATTGCCATGAAGAGCTTCACAAAAAATCTGTTGTTCGGAGTTGATTTTAAACTGTAGGTTCCGCCAATAATGTGTAAAAATTAACGCACACAACATAAGTGGTGTGAGGAGCTAGGTCGAAATCCTGACTGAAGTGTAGTAATGACTCTATATGCATGTATGTATATACAGTGAACAGTAAAAGTTCCCGCAGGTTTAATGCTCTGGCACAAAGTTTCGATATGACCTCAAGAGTGTATTTAGGAGATCATTTGAAGTCGCCGTGGTTTAGTAATTAGTGTGTTGGCTTATTAGACGTAAAAGCCAGGGTTCGAGTCCCAGGCCAAACATCAAAATAAAATACAAAAAGTATTTTTTCGGCGATTTCTTCTCAACAGATTTCTAGCAAAAACTCTGGGAGTAAATAAAATTGCCATGAAAATGGAATAATGACTATATATGCATGTATGTATATACAGTGCACAGCAAAAGTCCCCACAAGCTTAATACTCTTGCACAAAGTTCCTATATGACTTCAAAAGTGTATTAAGGAAATCATTTGAAAGATCGGTTACGTAATCGGTAAACTTCAGACAAAGGTCAACCGGAAAACTTGCTCATGGTTCCACCAGAACACATTAAACAAAACTTGTGCATTCAATTGCAAATGGGTTAAATAGAGTGCTTGCCCTTAAGGGATATTATACTAAATACAAGCGATAACTTTTTCATAAATTAGGCCATTGAATTTGAAATTTACTCAGGGTTGTCTTTTGTATTAAAAACCTTATTTTTTATATAAACTGTCGGTTAAAATTCATGAAATTGTTAAAATATATTGGAGTACTAAAACTTTTGCTGTCCACTGTATGTGCTTAAAGCATTTATTAAAAAGAATTGCTATTTTATTGTTTTAAGATTTTTCAATTGAAAGTTCAAATAGTTTTGCATTTTTTTTGTTTGCTTTTGAAGTGATATAAGATAGTGTAGATATTCGGATTAAAGAACCAATAATGCAACAAAAAATTTTTAAATTTAATATAATTTAATAAGTAAATATGTATGTATACCCATACATTAGACGATCAATATATCTTTTTATACTTAGAAGGATAATAATAATCGATGATAACAAAAGTCTTTGTATGTATGTTGCATGTACGATACGATACAATGTGTTTTTCCTTGTTATCATAAATATTTCAAATTCTTTTATTCTATTCTTTAAATATCCAATACAGACAAAGTGAAATCCTTTTTTATTTCATTCTTTTTTTTTTTTTGCTTTTACTAAAAGGACGAAACGATGAATAATCTTTTCAAATTCTAAAGCATTGCTTTATTTCCGTTTTTCTATTTCTAAACAAGAACGCAACGTATGTATGTAAATATTTATTTAGCAAGGCAAACTGAAAATCTCTTTAAGACTCAAAAATTAATAAAAAAAAAACAAAAAAATTATGGAAAAAACTTGTAACTAAAGTTCAAAGGAAGAAACAAATATTGAAATAAATAAATAAAAAAAAAGAATAACAAAAGAAACAATAAATTTAAATTGTAATTTTTATTCTTCTTTTTATTTTTTTTTTCGATTTATTCGAATGGTTAGATGCGAATCGATATGTGCAGAATTGAACTATTTTTTTTTTTTTGGGTATTTTGCACATTGAAGAAAATGAATTTGTTTTTGGTTGGTTGTGCAGAGCCTTTTTATATGTTTTCGATTTTGGTGAATGGCATATAATGGGTGGGGTCCAATTTAGTTTATGAATACATTTTTGTCTTACTTTTCGATTTTCTGTAAAAGGTATTTATCCCTCTCTTTATTTAGTGGGTGTTTGTATAAATTTCATGTTGAATTTGTTTTATATTTTATTTGGATTTTTTTTTCGGAGGGAACAAACAAGTTTTTCTACTTTACAGGGGAATAGTTTTTCTTTTTTTTTTAACAAAGAGGAAAAATCTATTGTCTATTCTACAGTGTATAAATAAATAAATTTTGTGTTTAAATATTGAATGGGTTAAATTACAGTTACCATATGGTCGAATAAAATAGTTGCTATTATTAATAAAACTATTTCAATTTACTGAGGAAAGCAAACTGATTGTAATGTTAAGATGAGTTATGAGAACAATTAAGTATCGTTAAGGATTGAAGTTAAAATTTAACGAATTTCATGAATAGGTTTTGATGGACATTAAAAATATAAAACAAGATTAATATACAACATATACAGAAAACTTAGTTTGAATCACAGAACTTTGATTGTATCCAGGATGAACCATGAGCTTGCTTAGAGAATATCATCAACAACGAACTTTAAGGCTAATCTCAGAGATAGTAACATTCCACTGCATTGCTAATAACCCAAAGCTATTTTGTAAAAGATGTTTTAGCTTCAATCCAATTAAAACTCACTTGAGCACACTTCGAGGCTAGTTTTGATAAAACGTTGCTTTAAAGTAAACCAATAAGTGCTAAATCCCTTTAGTTGGGATTATGATACAACCCGTTGTGTATGTTTATTTCACACTTAAAAGGCGGGATCCGCAGTTTTAAAGTCGACTTCGAACGACACATTTTTCTGAGAAACTTTAGAAACTTTTCATGGCAATTTTTATTTACTCTCAGAATTTTTGTCAGAAATCTGCTAAGAGGAAGAACCAATAAGTTCAGAATATTACTGGCATAACATAATTGGTCATTACAATCGTTTAGTGAGGATTATGACACACCACATTCTCACACCACTTACGTTGTGTATGTTAATTTTACACTTGAGAGGCGGGATCTGCAGTTTTAAAGTCGACTTCGAACGGCACATTTTTCTAGAACCTTTAGAAACTTTTCATAGCAATTTTATTTACCCTCACAGTTTTTGCCAGAAATCTGCTAAAAGGAAGTCGCCGAAGAAATATTATTTCATTTTTCGTTTTGTTGGCGATGTCTGCTGGAGATGTTGAACCGAGGCCTATGTCTAATAAGCCAACACGCTAACTTACTAGACTACGGCGACTAGTATCACTGTCACTGTGTCTATAATATCTCTCATGAATAGGCTTGCGTTGAGCAATCACTTATCTGTAAATGATTTCTATGAATGTTATAGATCAGTTGCAGAGAAAGATAGTGTTGGTCACTTCACTAGTTAATGTCGGCTGCTGTCGCGACCCAGATTTCTCTCATTCCTAGAACAAAGGTACCTTTACTTGATGTTAAAGTGTATACTGTACTTATTAAACATTTAGGACAGTTTTCATATTGATTCTAAGGGAATCTTTTTTGAATGCGAAGTCATGATGATAATGATACAGACTTGTCAGTTACTTCTGAAGTATCGCTCATTATGTAGTATCACATAGTTAAAGTAATTTCCTATGCCAAGCTGGAAAAACTTGATTAAAGAAATTGAGATAAGACAACGAAAATGGAAATGGGAAAGATGTTTTGTGAAATGTGGCCAATAATCTTAAGAACAAGCTATTAAATAATTTTTGTAATATATTATCTGCAGCTATGTTTTGTGCTTCGGAGTTCAGTTACAGGATGCAAGCCAAAGGAAAATGATGATTCGATTCTTTGGCATGTCAATCTCTGGTTTATCATTATTTGTTGACAGGGAGTTCTTATTAGTAGACACATTTTTTAGCAATTATAGTGAGAAGGGCACATCCAGAAACTGCTTTTTGTGGATACTAATCGACTTTCTTACTGCTTAGATACAAGAAGCCATTGTGCAAAGGATTAAAGTGATTCAGCAGCACACATGCAGGGAATCTTTGTGGTTTTAACGCAACTCAAAAGGAAACGACTAAAGGCATGTCAGATTTTCTGCGGAGCTTTATCTTTACATAGACAGAATAGCATTCTCTGGTTCGTTAGAGCAACGAGGTTGGAGTAGATATTGTAGAGAAATCATACAATACAGCGACAATAAATATGACAGCAAATATAAACTATGTATGTACGCGCATATCTTAAAGACCAAAGGCATTGGAATTTCTATATCCATAATTAGTTAGATTTTCCGAGTATAACTGTAAGCCTTTAGATATAGAATTGTTAACTTCTTATGGTAATAAACTCAATCGTATTTTATTTCATTATATTTCAGATTCAAACATAAAATTCAAATTTTATAGGGCAATAAAAAGTCTGACTTAATCAACTACAGTCTTAATTATTTGTTGGCTGGTAAAGAAAATAAAACAAAAAAATAAAATCAAATGAGAGCATGGATAATAACAACAATTGTTGCATTGTCTATGGATTTAAATTTTATTTTCGTTTAAAACCTGTGGCCAATACGGCAACAACAATTAAATGCAGCACCCCCTACCGTTAAATGCCTGGCTCTATATGTGATGCGGTTTATTACAATATGTTAACAGAACAAGTACAAAAATAACAACAACAACAATAAATACTACTGATCTAGTCTAAAACATGCAATAATTTGACGTTCGAATTCAATTCAATTCAATTCAATGCAAAAGCCACTGTCGTTGTTGTTTGACTGACTGACTGAATGACTAACTGACCAGCTAACCTGACGTTTCTTGTAATCAGTCGGTCAGTTAGTGTAGCAAAGCTTGAGGTAATACTGATGTTATGTAGAGGCAGCAGGCGATGGTGGTGTCTGGTGTTTCACTTTGTTGTGGTCTGGTCCGGTCCGGTCTGGTGGTCTACGTTCACATGAGCTAGTGAGTGAGTGTTGTTCACTGTTGTTCTGTACAGCAATATTAATATTGCATAAGTTGTTGAGGAAACTTACACACAGATACACAGAATTATTCATAAATTCCAGAGAGTAATTTGTTTTTAAGCAATAACGGCAATAGACGATTACTTAAAAACGAAAACAAAGATTTTTTTGATTTTTTGTTTTTTCTGTTCAATACAAAGTGCTCGTGTATCATATGATACATGGTTGACTACAGATGGTTCAAGTATTTAACTAGAAAAGGGATAAACAAAAAAATCTTACAGAACTAATGATTTAAATGAACTATAAGATGGAATAATTATAACTTTTTGAAGTCGTAATGTTCATAGGTAAGATTCCTATTTAGGCTTGAAAATTTATATTTTTCTTTCGTACCCGTAATTACCATAACGAAGAATTTTAATAGTTTTTCTAGCCCAATTAAAACAATTGATTAACTAGGCGTTACTAATATAAAGCAATCTCCGCATAGTTTTATTATTAAATTAACGCCGACAATGCTTGTGTATTTCGTTAAAAATCTTTTCAATTCAGCTCTAAAAAAATGTTGAAAGAAAACAATTTTTTTGTAGTTGTTGTTGTTATTTAACATTTAACATATTTTTGTTAGTTAACAAATTGGAAAGGAAATCCGCTTTAAATCGTATTAAAATATTTTATACAAATGAATGCGAATTTAAGAAGGTCGTCATAAAACCAAAAAAATAAATTGAAACTATTTCTGTTGAAAAAAAAAATCAATAATATTTAATTTAACTAAAATGTTTAATAAAATATTTCATAAAATTTATTGGAGCAGTAAGTTAATGGACTAAAAAAAGAAAAATAAAATTAAAATATTTTCTACGTGAATTTATCAAAAATATTGTATTAAACGATTACTAATGAAATGAAATTTTAATAATTTTTTTATTTTTATACAATTTTTTATATACTCCGTAACTGTAGGTCAGAAATAAAATTATTCAATAAATGTAATACAGTGAAAGAAATTTTATAGAAAATATAGGCAGGTTGATTTGATAGATTGAAAGTTTAAATTTTAAAATTCAATAAAGAAAGAACGGTTAGCTCTGTTACCAATTTATTTATTTTTTTTGTGAAGTGCAATCATTCTGCTGCGGCTGGGCTCACTGCATCTCATTCGATCGGACTCATTTTCGTGCTATTTTTCGGGATCATATCTAGGCAATAGCATTATGAATGTTGGCTTTCAAATGCTCAATTATTTCTGGTTTGTCGGTATAATATAGAATATAATCAAAGAGTCCAACGGCATCAAATCATAGCTTCTTGGAGGCCAAGTGATATTACCATATTGACTAATTAAACAACTATCAAACATTTGGCACAATAAATCGATTGTTGTATGGGATGTGTATCAAGTTGCACCATCCAAACACTAATTGATTCATTATGTTTAGTGGAGATAATATACCAGATTTTGTGACAGATTTGAATGATATTAGTATTGCGAGATTCGAAATAACCGATGGTTCAAATTTGCACCGATAGATAGCCCACCCTATTTATCTAGATTTTGGTTTAAAAGGCAAAGAAAAATTTGATTGAACTTAAGATAGTGAAGCTTAGAGATACGAGATTACGAGAGTTCGGTTTTTGTTATTCTATTTTAAAATAAATAATTTTTGTTGTTTTCCATTTCACTACTGAAGTCGCCATAGTCCAGTAGAAATCATTTTTCTTCAACGACTTCCTCTCAGCAGATTTCTATCCATCCCACAAATCTAAATACATAGGACTTAAGGAATTTTGTTTTAAAAGAAAAGAAAAATTTGATTGAGTCTGAGTTAGTAAAGTCTGAAGATTCGATCCTACGAGAATTAATTTTTCGTTATTTTGTTTTCAAAATAAATGATTTTTATTGTTTCGTGATATGTAGTAGTGCCAGAATTGGGAATTAAGATTTTTCATTTCACAACTGAAGTCGCCGTAGTCTAGAAGGTAGTATATTAGCATACCAGATGTGAAGCCATATTTCTTCAAAGACTTTCTCTCAGCAGATTTCTAGCAAAGTTTCTGACAATATATAAAATAAAATCGCCATGAAAAGTTTCTTAACAATCTGTCGTTCGGACTCGACTTTGAAACTACACTCATGTATAAAATTAATAAACCAACCAACAGGACTTACATAACATTGAATTTTTTATTATAAAATATTCGCGACAAGTGTCCAGTCAGTCAGATTCTCAGTTACACGGAAAAGAACGGAAAAACCTAAGAAAATATTGTGGAATAATGACACAGTAAGAAGAATTGCAAAGATAATTTGGGGGAATACTAATTAGAGGAACACTATGTGTATGTTAAGACTAATTAATGACGACTTAAGCGCACAAATAAATTTCTTTACAGTGCACTCCACCATATACATCATGAATGCAGAACTTGTGGCGAGAATATCGAGACGACGGTTCACTTTCTATGTCACTTAATCCAGAGGAGTGGATTATAAAAAGATAAGGAAGTGCATACAAGATACAGATTTCATAGTCGGTGTCCTTAATTATTAAAGCAAAACAAACCAACTCGATGGCAATTAAAACCTTTTCTTGGTATCCTCTATTTCTACTAACTACCAAACTTACCTATCTAGGTTTCAGTTTCAAAAAGCATTTTGAAGGTCTATTTATGTCATGTAAAGGTGCCTCTTGCCAATTGTTGCTACTTGTCAAAGCCTAGCACAACTTTATTTCTTACTATGGAGTTACAAATTGCTTTAATGGGACATAAATTAATCGAAAGTCAGCGAATATCTGCTATTATTGTTGATGATGATAAAGAATCTAAAATTGTCGAAAGCGTTGATAGTTCCTAGACGAAGTCGCCGTAGTCTAGTGGGTGTGTTGGCTTATTAGACTAATGCCGGAGTTCAAATCCCAGGTCAGACATCAAAAATTATGAAAATATTTCTTCGACGACTTCCTCTCAACAGATTTCTAGCAAAAACTCTGAGAATAAATAAAATTGCCATGAAAATCTTTTTAAAAATCTGTTGTTCGGAGTCAACTTTAAACTGTAGGTCCCGCTATTTATGTATGAAATTAACGCACACAACTTAAGTGGTGTAGAAGATAGGTTTGTGTCTGAAGGGTTGTAATGACCAATTATGAGCATTCATATGAATGCACATAGTCCCCAACATCTAGACAATATAGTAGCAATGAATAGCGAGACAAAAATAAAAGGAAACGAAAGGATCAACAAAGCCAGAGCAACTCTACAAGAAAATGCAAAATTGGCAACATCAACATTATGGTCAATGAAGACACCTATTATGCCATGAAAACTGTTTTTCTGCCCCAATCTTCATGGTATTAATGTGAGCGATATATGATTGCTAGGAATTAAATTGTTACAATTTGATTTTTATTTTATATTACCAACGATCTTAATTGTAAAAATTATAATATTAAATAGGCATACAATTCATTTTCTGTATATATAACAACAACAACTATTTTATGAAAATATTTACTTGGTTATTGTTTACATTCTTTTAATTACGTTAAATAACTTGATATTGTTCCCACATTACATTTCATTTCAACGCATTTTTTTTGCATTGCAAATCAGACAACAACACGGAAAGATAGTTTTTGTCAACCGTTTGACACTTGCGTTGTTTATGTTGCCAAGGAAAATGAATAAAAATTTCAATTATTTCAGTATTTTTATAATGATTTCATAAAATGTTAAACGTTTCATTAACCGATACGAAATGCGAAAATAAGGAAATAAAAAAACATGCAAGTGGTACCATTTTCTACATTTTTTTTTTGTTTGTAAATAATTTTTATAATTATTTTAGAACAACTAAATGACCTTGTATGATTATGAAAGAGACTCGCATAATACCAAGTATAAAGAGTAATACCTGTATGCCATACAAAAGAATGCGTAATTATATGTTCCGTTTACGTTTTTCACATTTTTTTACTGGTCTCTCCTACTAGCTGTGTGTATAATCTGTGTACACTGTTCAGATTCGGCAAAAACTTGTATTTATTTCTTTAATTTTATTTTAATTAAGAAATAAATTAATTAATTATAAATTATAGTTAACACTCAAAAATGTATAATTTATCACACCAAATATTCAAAGGGGATCGTGGATGGAAGGTTAGGCTCTGTTAAACAACACTTTATGGAGAATATTATTGTCGTTGGATCTTTAATTAAAAGAAATTTATGTAAGAAAATTTGGAACAATACATATATATACAGTCAACCCTCGTATAACGCGGTGAGGGAGTACCGCGCACTTGGATTTCAGGTATAAACCAGGCTAATTCGTAGCGCGTTCTAAGGAAACCATTTACCGCGTTGTATGTAAACCGCGCTATAAGAAACACAGAATTAGTACCGTTTTATGGAGACCAAGAAATACAAAAGGCAAGATAAATTATAAATTATTTCTATAGAATTCAAGAGTTCATATAAGGATGACTAAAAAAATGAAATAAAAACGAAACTAAAAGGCTGGTTTCCAACAAAATTAAGAAAGACTTGTAGAATAATGTAATTTTTTTATATTTATTCTCACTTGGTTCATCTTCCTTCATTGTTTTTTTAAATTGAAAATCCAACTGCTATTGTTTTGCACGGTACTGTATCTCGGCTGAGCTTTTGCGTCGAAAATAAAACTTACATTAAACCTCTTATATCTAGTTCTGTTCATTCATAGCTGTGCGTAAGAACTTATGGATAAAGTTGAACGCAAACCGCCTATAAGAGTATCTCTTTATAGACGGGCTGTCGCAATTTCAGCCCCGCGTTATTTGGAAACCGCGTTCTGAGAGTACCGCGTTATAGGAGGGTTAATTGTATACGAATATATGTATTCGAAAGGGAAAAATCAACAGGTTAATAAAATTCTCAATCGAAAATGAAACACTAAGAAAGAATTAAATTGAGAAAATTCTGGCAAATTCTAGTCGTGTTTGCTTATTACACGTGAGGTCATGAACAAATCTTTCTTAGTAGAGTTCTGGCAAAATCTCTGGCAGTAGATAAAATTTGCTATGTAAATTTTCTCAAAAAATCTGACATCCTGAGTCCAGGTCTCGTACAAAATTAACACACACATAAGTGGTGTGAAAAGCTAGGTCGTAATCTCCACTGAAAGGTTCTAATAACTAATTACGTATGTATATAGGTATGGAATTCAAAGCAAAATATTTGCAAAAGTGAAAGCCCATTTGTTCTTTTCTGCCCACTAATTTATAAAATGAAATAAGAAATCATGGAAAAGATTTTCGAAAATATTTCGATATTAATTGAACATTTACAACAGAAACTGAATTCTCTTTGATGATGCGAATTCTCTTTGAGGCAAAGAGTGGCACAAGCCTTTTTTTATTTCAGAGGAGGTATGTCGGTATATTAGTATAGTCGCCTAGTTCTGGCGCGGCTGCTGGGGTTCGTCTGTTATCTTTTACCACAATATGCTGTTGGTTTTCCTTACTTTGTCAAATCGTATAATTTTATAAGGATTCGTCAACAGATGCTGTTTCATAGAAAAACTCAAAAGAGGTGATGAAAATTATTTATTTTGGAATTTAAAGATGTAATGAAAAATTCCTATCTTTTATATCAGAAGCATTATAAGAAATGCAAAATTTTGGTTGCCCCGATGGCCTAGTTGGTAGTGTGCTAAACTTCAAGTGTAGAGGATATAGATGTTTGAGATAGTTTGGTTATTTGTCTGACATTAAATGCGATTACTCATAATGGGGAAATGAAAGTAGGAGTTACTATTACTACGTACTATCTCTTTTTTCCTTTTTACTATAAACTATCTTGCCCGTATTCCAACATGCATGATTGGGTGTGAGTTGGTAGATCAATGGATCTATTAATTGATTCTCAGATGCTAATCTGAAATCTCCTTCTAGTTTTGAAAAAGCAGAAAGGCTCAACGGAGTTCTAGACAGTAGCCGACGAGATGAGATAGAAAGAATTAATTATTGTGTCTTATGCTCAAATCCGAGTTTTCTGTTTGTGTACGAAAAAAAAATGGCTTTGATATCTCAAACCCTTTTGTGTAAAATTCACAAATATATCTTTAAATCACGTATTTCATATTCTATTTTTTATATTCCAATATTTGAAGCAAATATTTGAAGCATATATGTATGTATGTTTAAATTTCTGGCTTTTTCGAAAACAAATAAAAAATTTACGGCTTTTCTTTGGTCAAAATTGACCACTGTGCAGTACCGCATTTAAAGTTGTTATTTTTTTTTTGTTCTGATTAAAACCACAAAATTTCATGCTGAAACTATTTTAGTTGTTGGTATTGGTTTTTGTACCACTTTAAGAGTCTTACTGGCAATCTACATTTTTTAAACACTTTAAGCGATTAAGCAAAGTGTAGAAAAAATAGAACCAGTTTTTAATAACTTTTTTTCCTTCTTTCTTTCTTTTTAATCATTTTTTTTACTGTGGCTGCTGTTACAACAGCCAGATGTTATAAGCTGTTCTATTACTCGTAACAAAGTGAGTGAAAAACTCACTTACCAGTTGACACTTTTACTTTTTCCTGTAGTAGTAGTAATAGTAGTAGTTGTTGCTGTTGTTGTTAGAAAAGTATGCAGTAACTACAACAACAACAACAACAACTACAATAATAAATTCTTTTCAATTTACAATTATTTGTCATATTACATATAATCAATGAATGTGCAAACGTGGAAGACCATAACATACTATCTAATATATAAGGGGCATATGAATTTTTAAGAATCTCTAGGGATTCAAAAAGTTCTGTGATTCATGCCTTATTTATTTCCCTTCATTTAGGGAACATAAGCCTAAAAGTCAGCTTCAACGCCTTTTTTCTTATTTCTTTGTTTGCTTTATTTCAGTCTTATTTATTAAGATTTTCCACCGTTCCTTATAAATTATTTTGTGTATATATGTATGCATGTATATATATACATATATTTATACATATGCATAAATTCTTAACTCATCTCCACTTTCGTGTACGAATTTCGATTTAATTCCTGATGGTTTTTGGGCAGAAAATTCTTTTGGTTCGTTGTCCTGATGTCACAACGAAAGCTGCCTTCCATAAGTCTCATTCGTATAAGGAACTGACCTCGTACAGCTGTTATAAATATTCTGTTTAGAGCACCGAAAAATGTTTTACAGTGAATGTAGGTTTGTTTGTCTCTCTCCTAGAGCCAACGTTCGTTATAATAATGCTCCCCAGGTATCGAAGATAGCGGAAATTTAAATTTGCTGCTTTTGCTGTATTAAAGTGGCGATATTTCCTGTATTAAATCGAATAGCTCTGGGTTGCTGCTTCAGATGGTAAACCCTCTTAGTTTTAACTGCATAACATTGAAGGCGTGCGACATATGTCGTCCTCATGGGTTAAGTATTCGAAACTTTCGCCATAAGGCTGTCACATTATGGGGCTGCTTGTCATATGCCTGTGCCCAATGCGGCTGATTACATTCCTGTACAGAAATAGTTCAGAGATACTGGATGCACATGTATTATATACAGCAGAATGATTTACTGCATCAAGCGTCTGACTAGTATCAACTGTAATGAAGATCGAATGCACAGTGATTATGCTCTGACCCTTGATGTGTTTAATGGCAGATTTGCCAGAACGAAGGCTAATCTATACATTGTGAAAGTTATTAGAGAGAGTATCTGCCATTACATTAACAATAAATTTATTCACTATGCTTAAGAGAGTTTTGCATTTCCTTTCTTTCCTTAAAATCTGTTTCCCCTCTGTCAATTCGTTACTAAGGCAATTTTATGATCTAAAATACTTCTGTAGTTGAATGTATGCATGGGATATGCTCTAAGGAATGTTATCGATCTTAGGTTAAAGTCACCGTAGTCTAGTAGTTATATTGCTGGTGTATTAGATATGAGACCCCGATTTAAGCACCCCAAGTCAGACGTCCCCAACAAAACGAAATATGAAAAAAATATTTCTTTGGTGACTTCCTGTTTTCATTAACAAATTTTGTGTAACATTTGAATTAGTGTTACCCTATTGAAGAATATTACAACTCATGCATACAATGACATTTGCAACTGTTTGTAGTAGCATAGTATTGTATAGGGAATTGAGTATATTTTTATTTACAAATATAAGCAACCATTCTTGTTTATATTCCATATCACACAAGAACGATTGGGATATGTACATACATACATACATATTCACTTCATCATTATTTCTATTATTTATTTGATGGGGGCAATAGTCATTTCGTTTAGCTAATTCTTCCAAAAGTAAGAGAATGTAACAACTTTGCTTTTCTAATTTCTAACCAAAAAAATTTTCTTTTATGTTCAGTCACAACTGCTCACTTATAGTAACTTTTACCCCAGACCAATATCAATTAGATATCGCATACAATATTGTGTTTTGCTAAGCAACTTCATAGAAAAGTTATGGTTTCAATAAATAGATTTTCCTGTTTTCAATTCTCTCTTTGCTATGACGTGATTAAAACTGGACCAGTTACTTACTTGTTCGAATGTTACCATTATTAACAGCAACAAGGTGCCATTGGTAACAGAACAACTTTGTACAACACTCGCATAATGGCACACCCACCCTGTTTACTATTTTGTCTTATTGTTCTTGTTCTTTTATTTCTGCAAAAATGAATCACACGAAAGAATGTTTCATTTCAAATGAAATGTCATTCGAATATGTTTACCATTAACCTTCAGGTTATTTTTAATTGAAAGTTTAAACAAAACTAAGCGATCGATTTAATCTAGGCTAGTAGGAGAAATGTGATAAAATTTCTACAAAACAAACTAAGGAAATGATTGAGGAAACTATAATAAGATTTTCCGGTAAACAAAGTTGGTTTTATTATGGGTTAAAGATAAAATGATGACCGTTTAAGAAATGTTCTGACAATTTTTTAGGGCAGGTTAAGACTGAATAATCTGTAATCTTGTGCATTTGTTAAGTCTGTAGTGTCATCTCAAGACATAAAACTCTCAAGTTTTTCTTTGGGATTAAACTTTTATGGAGAATATCGTGTACAATCGTTGGGTTGCCTACCACTACACTCCTGCTCAAGACTAATCAATTACAATTATAAGCTCTAGTTACATTTTAGGGATTACAACCTAGTTTCTCAGAAAACTGTGTGATATACACATTATCTACTAGACCACAGCGACTTCTCAAGTCCTATTTAGCGAATGCAATTCTCATTGTGGATTTAAATAAAGTTCAAAGTGAAATGTTTGTTATAAGCGCTTATTGGTAATGCTTCTTTTCAAACAATCTTACTTCTTATTCCTTTAGCAAGCAATTGAATGTCAGGTTTGGTTGCTTGCACCAAAGTAAGAACTAATATCATTTACGATAGAGATGATTACTTTCAGAGAGAGAGAGAGAGACAGAGAGATTTTCGTGGATATTATATCAGCATAAATTTGATTGGCTATCAGTGATTTCAAAGCAACGAGAATATTTCAAAGTTCCAATGAATTAATGCAATTAATGAATTAATCCGCAATGTTTAGTCCCATAGCCTTGACCTCCAGAGAGGATAATATCAATAACAAACATTATTGGACAAATTCCGAGCTGCTACTAAATGCATACATACATATCAGAGAATCAGAGATCAGCACTAAGTATTCAAAACGATGAGTAGATTCGAGTTATACTTATAATTTCTGATACTTATACGCATTCATACTTATTTTAATATGATACTTATACTACTCATACTCAAAGTTGGAAGTAATCGTCGTATTCATACTAAACAATACGCATAATGTTATTGACTTTGACTCGTCTCTACTTAACATCTACACAAAGCACAAAATAAGTATGATTCGCGTACGAACACTACTATACTCACAAGAAGATTGTGTGTATGCTTGGCTTGTTGTCTTTTCTTCCTTTTTTTTTGTATATGCAACAACAACAAAGGCTGTAAATTTTGATGAACGATTCGAGCCACTCGAATGACTTATAAGTATTATAAGTATTTTTCTAAATTTATGAATGAGAATGAGTAGGCGTATATTTTGAATGTTGTGTGTTTGATGCCAACGTTGTACTCATACTCATTGCTACTTATACTTATAAATCAATGTTGCAGCGAGTACGAATAAATCAAAGTAGTTGAATTTCAATTCTGTTGATTCATTCATACTCAAAATTGCTTGAGTGCTTGTGAGTACCGGAAAAACGATTCGTTACTAAACTCTGATGCAGACCTAAAGTCTTCTATGATTTTTGATAATGCAGTTTGTGTGTTTTCCTTTTACGTTTCAATTTCGTTATTCTGTATCATCCAAAAAATCGAATTTATTTTATGCTACAATAAAGTTTTGTGGCTATTGTCATAACTTGACCCATGAACTTGATTTATTTCAAAACTTTTTTTTCTAAAAATCCCAAAAACACAATGCCTAACCTTGAAAAACGTATTAAACTTCACACACAATGCATTGAAATGTTTATCGTGGTGGTGGTGCGTATAATTTATGTAAAATTACGCATACGCATACAGAACACACTTTCACAGAAGATGGCTGTTAATTTATGTATACGCCTGTGAATATTTTTGCAATTGTATACGTAGGCAAAAAGATATGAAAACGCAACGCAACGCAATATCTGTTAATGATAATCAAGCAAGGGAAACTGTCGATTGTGGTTGAAAATTTTTATTGAATAAATTTATTTTAAGCCTACTAAACTATTAAACTGAAAATTTACATTCGTGTTAAACACATACATACATATACACACAAATACTGGGATTATATTGAAATTATTTTTATTGTATGTGGAGAACAGAAATGTTTTGCTATTTTTAGTGAAATTGTATTGAAATGTTGAGTTCATTGCCAATATATGTAAGTTTCTATGCATTTTATTAATTTTATATTGAAGAAGAAATTAAACACCAACAATAGATTAGATTATTTTGATATTCTAAACAAAAACCACAGAATTTAATTAACTTTATATGAAATCCTTTTAATTAACTTTTACAATACATGGTCGGTCAATGTGTGGACAACCCATTATTAATATCCGTCTGTTTACAATATATGTTACACACCCGTATTAATGATGATATTTGAAAATGAAAATTTATTTTTAATAATTGAAAACCAAACTAAGGGATAAAAATAAACATTTTTTTTGTATTATTTTAAATGAAATAACTTTCACGAGAAATGTCACATATTTATGCGGCAATTTTATATTTAAATTCATTAAACTTTGTAACAAGAATTTTAATTAACTATGAAAACATAGGAAAAATTGAATTTATTCGAAAGCACTGCATTCCCTTGATTCACGTCGTAGAATGTTCGGAAAAGGCAACGACATAAATCGAATTTCAAAGAACTCATACTATCAGATGCATTTATTTATGTAGATTTTACAAGAAAAAAACTAAAATAATAAAATTTTTATTCTATGTATTGAAGTTTTTTTTAAAGAAGGAATTCCCCTCATTTTGTTTATGTATAACGGATGTAACGTAAATCAAACAACGACGCAAATCGAAGTTGAAGGGAACTACATTTTTGACGACGTTAATCGATACAACGTAAATCGAGGGAATACTGTATATACAAACTTATGTAATTGGTCATTACTACTCTTTAGTCAGGATTACTGTATAATTGCTCACACCGCTTATGTTGTGTCTGTTGTACATTTTAAAGTCGATACCAAACGACAGATTTTTGGAGAAACTTTTTCAAATGATAATCAGTTTAACTAAAAGTATTATAACACCATGTCGCCGTGGTCTAGTAGGTACTGTGTTGGCCTATTAGACGTAAAGCCAGGGTTCGAATTCCAGGCCAGACATCAAAACAAATATTATTTTTTCGGCGATTTCTTCTCAGCAGATTTCTGGCAAAAACTCTTAGAATAAATAAAATTGCCATGAAAAGTTTCTCAAAAATCTGTCGTTCGGAGTCGACTTTAAACTGTAGGTCCCGCCACTTATGTACAAAAATTAACGCACACACCATAATTGATGTGAAAAGCTAGGTCAATAATCCTGTCTGAAGGGTTGTAATGACCAATTATGTATGTAAGTACTGTAACACCAACGACCGATAGTATTTAAACAGAAATGCATATTCCAACAAAAACCTTATGATTTGGAATCCATATATGAATTATCTTTGAATGATTCGAACTTTCTTTCAGAAATCCTCTTCACTAAATGAATCGAAACATGATCATATTTTTTTCTACATAGAAATAATGTATTTGAGTGTGGAGTCCTATTATAAAATATTTTTGAGTGTAATACATAATCATATACATGCATACATATAGATATGTATTGTAAGTGATTCAACATAAAATAATGTAAGCTTTTAAATAAGAGTTACATTGATTATATGCTTCAAGAAAAGCTTTTATTAAAACCAATAAAAATTATTATTGATTCATATAATCATAGAGTGGTGAATTCAAATTTCAAGAGAGAAAGAAATTCACCATAGAAAATTGAAAAAAAAAAATTGTTTTCAAAACCAGTCGAAGATAGAAAAGTGTCAACTTTAAGAAAATGATGAATAATATTGAAAATCAATTGAAATCAAATCAAATAAAAATTGATTTGAAATCATCACACAATATGAAGTGATTTTATTTATGGGCAAAGTTATTAAGTGGTGTTGATTGTTTAATAAGTTGTATTAAAGCGAAAATGATAAAAGAGACTTTAAGAAACGGCGAACAACAATTTAAGACAATAAACAGGCAAACACAACAGTAACAGTAACAGAAAACAGCTCTGGCAACAATAAAATTAACAGAAAAAAAAACGTTTCTTGGCTTAATCTAACCATTAAGCCAACAACGGCAAGCATTACTCAGTTATTACAGCCAGTACCACAACTACATGCAAACGAATACCAATATAAATTCAAATACTTCTTTTATATATTTTGTTGTGGTAGTGGTTGTTGTTGTTGCTTCTATTGAATTTATTTTATTTTCCACTGTACAAATCAAGTACAGGCTATAAAAAGGCCAAGTTAGTTTTCAGGCGGTTCAGTCCAAACGCGAAGTTTTACAAAGTCGTCATTGAGAACGAAACGGGGTGCAAATAATTAAAATTAAAGAAAAAAATTAAAAATAAATTATTAATTAAAACAAATTAACTTCTTAAAAAAAAAAAAAAATAGAAAAAGAAAAAGAGTGTGGCATTGCTGTGGTGAATTTGAAAGTTGAAAAGTAACAAAATCTTTAAGAATTCAATGCAATACACGTCTTAGCCTAGTTTAAATCAATTTTAAGATTTAATTGTGCAACAAGAAACAAAAGAAAACGATTTTTAAACAGCTAAACCATGCTAGTGGTAGGTTGTAATTCTTTTTTTTTGGTTTTCTGTTTTTTTATTGTTAAAAAAACAAGATTTTTATTTAAAAAAAAAATTAAAACGGAAAAAATAACAAAGAAACAATTTTTTTTAATTTTTTAATTATAATCAATCGATCATTATTATTGGAAAGATCAAAACTGTAAAGGTTAAAGTTAATAAAATGAAAATGATAAAAAAGTTTAAAAACAAATAAAAACTATCAACTAACTATGGTTAGAGAAATAAAGAAAAAACAACATGAAAAATACATTTAAAATATAAAATATTTTTTTTTTATTGAAATTCTATTCAACAATTGTATCGCATGTAAACCTTTGTTGTCTGCATCAAGACTGCATTGTTGCCATGACAATTATTTTTTAATTTATGCTGCTGCTGGGAGATAGAATTGCAATCCATTAGTTTTATTAACACGTTGACTGCCGTGGCAATTTTTAGAAAACTTGCGAAAAAACCCGCAAATTGGTTTTTTCACATTAGTTTGGTACCCTAAAAGGGAACGCAATCTACGAGTTATCTCGTAGTTGGCAGTCAACGTGTTAACTTCAAGTTGAAGTATTTATTTATGAAACGAGTATTTCAATATTTTTCACTTTTAACTTCTGATTTAATTTTAAATTTATGTAGCTAATTTTTTGAAATAATTTTTTTTTATAAAATTTTTTTATTTTAAAAAATAAAAACTTTCTGAAAACATTTAAAAATTTAAGAAAAGTTTTATAGTGTTGTATATGCTGTATAGGGTTTCTTACATATTCATATTAAAGAGCATTTTATAATACATGGTTTAGTAACATATTTCCAATATAGAATAATAATAAAATCAAATGTCGCATTACCTATCTAAAACGAAATAAAATTTTGCTGAAATAATTTGTATCAACTTCAATTGATTTTATTAAAATTTAACTTCTGATTTCGCCGATATATAACACACAAATACAGTACACAGTCAGGATTGCGACCTAGCTTCTCACACTACTTATGTTGTGTTTGTTAATTTTTTCTCCAAGTGGCGGTGTGATCTACAATTTAAATCCTACGGAGATCTGTCGAGAGGTAGTCAACTAACAAATATTTTATTCACATTTCGTTTATTGTTGGAGATGTCTGACGTGAGGTCACGTCTAATAAGCCAATACACTTCCCACTAGACTGCTGTCTCAGATTTCTTATTGTTCCAATTAAAAAATTCAGAAATCTTTGGATAAAAATCATCTTAAGTAACAAATCTAACATCCGATGCAAATAAAGCATCAATTTGAAATGTCGTCCCTTGTATTCCACAATGCATATAGTTTCGGTCAGGCCGTTCATAAAAAATTTCGCAGTTTTTTTTTTTAAATTCCCGGATTTCATTTTGATGTGGTTTATATCTCGACTGCAGTATTCGTCTGTCAAAATTATCTGACTGAAAACTATCAAAGGGCAACGTAGTTCCATGATGGATAGTGTGCCGACTAACTGAGGCAAATCCATTTATATTTTCGTTAAAATCATTAGATTTAAATAAAGTATCATGTGATATTGGAGTATCTGATTATTACTCCCGTATACTAAATTTGTTAAAAGATGTTTTATTTCATTTCATTGCTGGAATGCATACGAACACACATACATGATTGGTCATTACAAACTTTTAGACAGGATTACGACCTAGTGTGCGTTAATTTTTCTACACGAGTAGTGGGATCGAATGACAGATTTTTACGATACTTTTCATGTCAATTTTTTTTTTACTCTCAGAGTTTTTGCCAGAAATCTGTTGATGGGCAGTCGCCGAAGAAATAATTTTTCATATTTCGTTTTGTTTGATATGTCTGACCTGGGCTTTGAACTACTTACTAGAACATGGCGATTTTATTGCTAAAATACTTTGTTTTAATTAGACTCTTTACCCATTAGCTTTTTATTTAGTTTTATTTCCTTATTTCTCGTTGAATCTGTTTAGGAGTAGTTTTTTATGTTTTGATATGCAAGCGACCTGTAGTCTACAGCAGGTGCAGCAGTCCATCTATTGTGCACAAAAATGTAATTTTAAAATTTGTGTTGACTATTTTTGCACATGTTTGTCCGGATATTAGCTTTACTTTGATAACATTTAAATTACATCATGTTGGACTAGATTAGAGTTTCAAACTAAAATTCAATTTTCATGTTAATTTTTTTATAAGTCAATTATGTCTTTAACTTGTCATAAGTTTCGTGCTGCAAAAGTTTTACATTTTTTGTAACAAAACATTTAAAAATTTTAAATCTTGGAGCAGGTTCTCTTTTCTTTCAGAGTTTATGTATAGTTTCTGATGTGATATAGTGCGTTTATAGTGTGATATAGTGCGTTTAAAAAATCTATTTTTTAACAATAAAACTTGTATGGTACACCAAGAGTCCACATAACACTTTGTACGTGTCAGCTATAATAGGTATTTAAAAAGGAGGAAAAAATTCATATTTCACGGGAATGTTTAGCAAATCTTTTGCGCACGTGAAAAATTGAGTTTCCTTCTTCCGCTTTTAAGGAACTTTCATTGTAAATTAACGCAAAGAAGCGCACCATTTCGATATAAGAATTTTTAAAATCAAAGGAAACTAAGCCGTGGTTTACAAAATTCATTTAACTCACAATTAATTGTTTTTTAGGTAGAAGAAGCGTTAAACTTTGCGTATAAATAAATTTAAGCTGTATTACGCTTGGATTTTAAGTAATGGTTTAAAATTTTTTGAATTAAACTCATGCAGAAACTTTGTAATATTCCAGATGAGAGAGATTTGAAATATTCTTCAAAATAGATCTTTATTTCTGTTGAATGTGGAATGACCCATATACATGGTTATTGAATACATACGTATAAAAGTTTTTCATGTGACCACAAATGTATGTATGAGTGGGCATTAACTATTTTAAAGGCATTCTGAGCCCCGTTGCTAACTGCTTACCCCCTTTGTAAATGCATAGCTTGCACTTTCAATACTTCGGTTTTTGTTTTTTTTACTTTAAAACGACTTTTTTTACACCACTTGTATTGAAAGTGAATTTGCATACATTAACTAGTATGTATGCATGTGCGTATGTGTATGTGTATATGTCTGTTTTAATCTTTTCCAGTCTGCCGTTTTTATTATTACAAACTTAATTCAATAATGGTAGTTTAAAATGATTTAAATGCACTTCGGTTACTATGCCATACCCAACTTGGCCAATTTAAAAGTCAGTCTTTAAGGCGTTGTTATAGTTTTTCATTCAATTTTAAATTTAAGAAAAAATAAATAAAAATGCACCAAAGTTGTTCTACCAGTCTAATCAATAAACTAACCTAGTAATATGTACGAGAGCATTTTACCGTTTTTTGCATACATATTTGTCAAATTTAAATGTAAAATAAACTTAAACAAAATTTATATGTAAAATCAGTGAGAATTTTTTAAAAGTAAAACATTGTTTTCGGGAGACAAACAGTGAGTCACCTTAGTCCAGTAGGTAGTGTAGTTGGCTTATAAGATGTAAGGCTAGCGTTCGAGCCCCAGGCCAGACATCAAATAAAAATACAAAAAAAAAGAATTTCTTCGACGATTTCCTCTCAACAGATTTCTGGCAAAAACTATGAGAGTAAATAAACCTGCCATGAAAAGTTTCTCAAAAAAAATGTTGATCGGAATCGACTTTAAACTGTTGGTTCCATCACATATGTATGAAATTAACACATACAACATAAGTGGTGTGAGAAACTAGGTCAATAATCCTGACTAAAGGCTTGAAATGCCAATTATGTATTACGTATGCCTTAAATCTTATCCAAATATCGGTTTTAAAGACGAATAACAAACTGTTAAAGCTTAACAAAATTCTTCTTCACAGGCATGAGCTGTTGTTCATCATTTGGGAACCTATTCGGATTATAAGTACCTCGTCCTCAAGTTTTTTTGGTTGCTTTACTATTCTTAAAGTAGTTGGATGGAATTTAATTGCTTTTCGAACTGCCAAAGTTGCCATCTTGTTGGTTATTGCTTACTTCATAAGCCTAAATTGTTGGTAGAGAACGATCCAATTTAGAGTTTGACCCAATCGCCTATAGTACTGCAAAGGCCTAAGCAACGGCTAATATTTAAACCCTTAGAAGTTGGTGAATAAAAATAAAATACAAACGAAGTAGCCGCAGTCTAGTATCTCTAAGAATTTTTCCGGGTAAAAAGCAGGTCGTAATGCTCAATTAAGTGAATAAGTAATTACACAAAGTAATGAAATATTTACTGTGACAAGAAATGAATGCCTGCTAGCGTACTTTTTAAAGATTAGTTCATGTAAATGTTGTATAGGGTAGGAGATATCCAAGCTTGAGTTACAAATTCTCAACCGGTCTTCTACAAAGGATGATATGTTGTGATATTAGTCATGTATTGTGTTGAATTGTTCTGCAATTGTAATTGCAAGTGTTTTATTTCTGTTCACAGTAGACTTCACTTATCCACATAAAAAACTATCTAGTGAAGCCAAATCACGTGATCGTGGCAGATAGTGGTCGGCTACGAAATATAAGACTAACTGTCTGCTAAAGTTACCAATTTGTGGGTTCATAGTATCACTAGTATGTTGCATCTTCTTGTTGAAAACTCATATCAAACAAAATCTGTAATCCCTACTTGAATCCTTGCTCCATTAAATAAGTATGGTCCAACGGATTCCTCTTGTCTACATACTATACACAACAGTATATCTTTGCGATTACATTGACTGCCTCTGGTTTATTGTGTTCGTTGACGTTATAATTGAACTACCTTTCTCAATCAACACGTGTTTTCATACTAAAATTCTATGATTTGCAGGCATTGTTTGTTTGTTTGTCTATTGATGGGGAAATGTAAGGCCATACTAAACATTTTTGGCATTGTCACATGTCTCGACATTTTTATACTTAAAAAAATTTTAACCAATCTTGGCTTGACAAATGTTTCCATAGGATAATTACGAATTTCTATATTCGGTTTCGGTTTACTCTTCTCATTAATCGTAGACTATCTCAACAATGGGTTGACATCGACAATAAACCAAAGTACGGGCCATGATATTTCCTTGGAATGACGTGTGATTTTAATCACATGTAGACAAACTATTTTTTTGTACTGTATTAAGCCAGTGAAAGTAGATCTTTCATTTATTTTAGTTTTTAGTTGAATCTCGAACTAGTTTCACATGGTTTAAAGGATCTTTGAAATTCGTCTTAATTATGTGGTCTTCGATAGGAATACTGTCGTTAAGGAGTACAAAAATCCAACGACCAGACGGCTTAATGTTCTGCCTTATAATAAAATTTCCTTCTAATGCTGCCCGAAATTCTGTCGCCCTGACAAACTTTAGAATGTTATTAGAATACCAATACTTGTTAAACATCTTGGTACTACCTGCAGACAAGCATTCGACGTATGCCTTGTGGTAATCGTTCTCCTTATCCCGAAATCTACAAATTTAGTTCGCAGTGGTCTCTATTCCGAACAAATATCCTTTGAATCCATAATGCACTGGGTGCTTCTCGATATACTTTTTTGATAGAACCAAATGTTGAATTCGAGGAAAAGAAAACAATGTGTTCCATAAAACGATATGTGGAATAATAGTCTTTTTTAATATTTTTCATTGAATTTCATGCAGTTTCTGTCTAAATTTTTAGACGCATTTTAGTTATTTTTGTCTGAAGTGGGCCACATTGTAAGGTGCTAATGGACATTTCGAATGTTTGATTCTAATAAAATATATAAACCGACTGCTTTTCCATGTTATGAAGGCATACACGACTGTTGAAAAACTAAGGAAAACTAACTTAATTTCAAAGTAACCGTTTGAATGTCAACATAAGTCACCAAAAAGATATCCATCATTACGCATTGTGTTGGTACCCGGTAGGAAAAATTTGCATTTTATTTTCCAGTGAACCAATGACCAACCAAATATGTTTCGTTTTTACAAATTTTTTTAAAAATTCATAAAAACTAACCGGACCGCAAATGAAATTATATACGTATGTTCGATCTGAAACGGTGTTGATATGTCAAGTAAAAAAATATTTTTGTTCATGTTAAAAAAAATATATTTTGTTTCCACAAAATTTTTTTTCAATGCATAAAAACAAACTGGACTGCATATGAAATGATGTACGTAAGTTCGATCTGAAACGGTGTTTAATATGTAGAGCAACAATTTTACACAGAAATCAATTAGAAGACAAAGTCTATTCAGCATGAAGTTATAGAAGTTTTGCAATCGACAAAAAAACCAAAAAGCTGAGTTTAAGATTAAAACCAATTTTAAATATCAAAAGCTTCAAACCGCAACGAATGTTTAGTTATAAAAAAAAGAATACAAAGTGCATACAAAAGAAAAAAAAAATATAATTTTAAGCTTCTAAAAATATATTGAAAATGAAAACATTATCTTAAATTTAGTAGACATGTGTAACAAACATTAGGGGGGTAGCAAATGGTGTTGAAAAAAAAAACTGTAACGGTAGACCATTTAGTCACAATGCCATAAATGTATGTGAGGGGAAAAGACATAAAAAAATATTTGGCCTTTCAGCAGATTGCTAGCAAAAACTCTGAAATTAAATAAAAATTGTCAAGAAAAGTTTCTTAAAAAATCTGTCTTTCGGAGTCGGCTTTAATTGTAGGTCCCACCTGAGCACTTGAGATCGTGTTACCAAAAATTACAAACTCCTTAGTTTACTTTGGTAACAGTGTACATTTTTAGTTCATTTATAGTATTTTTTTATACCAATCAGCCACACCAATGTAATTATTATGCCCTTTTGTCTCTGAAACCTTTCAACACAAGGCAGTTTCTTGATATTGAATGATTTCATGGCAAAGTTGATACTGAGAACCGTCAGAAAAAGCCTATAAAAGAGAGAGAACATAATAAAAATTGGATTAATTTTCTGTAGCGTTTTCTGTAACCAGAAATCGAGTTTCTTAATGACTTGTTCATAAAAAGAAAATAAATCTGATGAAGCCAATAATGAAAATTTTTTCAATAATTTTGATTAACGCTACAGTAGTTGAGAGTGCTGTTGCATTGTTGTACTCGCGGTAGATTCTTCTAACTTCTTGAAGATAATAAGAAACCGACACCGCTAACTTCCAAGTGCAGAAGGCTGTTTGGAAATTTTTTGGCTACCTTTTTTCCCATTTAATCCACTTCTTTAGTTATGCGTTTGCTTCAGCTGGGACTTTGTTGGGCCTTGTACCGCTTGAAAAAAATTTGACTTCATTTAAAACTTTTCACGTGGCTGTTATTGTATTTTTTTTTTTGCACACACACGTGTTACCATTTTTGTTCACAGTTTTCCCATCTCTAACTTTTTAGTCATTTTCAAATTTGCAGGACTTTTGAAATTATTTTTCCAATCGATACTTTATTGCGATGTCCAGTTTTTCCTAGTTTAAGCTTTGCCGCTCTATGTTTTTGTTTTTTAATGTAAGCCAAGGAAGAAGCATCTCTAGAGTATAATTGATCCCCGCTTTAATGTTACTTGGATTGAAATAAGACTATTGAATTACTTACTAATGCCACCACCTATGTCTCAGATCGGCCAATTTTCCACAGCTTCTGATAGTTTACTATCCTCTTAGTGTAGAGTTACATTAAACTAATGTGGTCGCCGTAGTCTACTAGTAGTAGGTAGTGTGATGGCTTATTAGATGAATAGCCCGGGTTCGTATCCCTGGTCAAAAAATATATTTCCTCGACGACTGCCTCTTAGCAGATTTCTGCCAAAAACTCTGAGAGTAAATAAAATTGCCACGAAGAGCTCTCTAACAAATCTGTCGTTCGAAATCAAATTTAAACTGTAAGTTTCGCCACTCATGTATAAAATTAACGCACACAACATAAGTGGTGTGAGAAGCTAGGTCGAAATCGTGATTAAAGGGTTGTAATGACCAATTATGTATGAATGTATGTACATTAAAATAATATAAATAGGATCTAATTTGCATATATTTTGTAAAAAATAACTGAATACTAGGCATAGCCGACATGTAGATTTATAAGCACTGAGTGATTCCCTATCAAAGTCAGTTAAACTAAATGGTGATGGCCTGAGAGCAATAGCACTATCTTCCATATTCATTACATTTTTAGAACACTGCTATGAGCCTCCATAATGCGACGCCATTAAATCAATGCTCCAAAAATTGTTTTGTGGACAGGGCAACTTAATAATCGAAAAAAAGAGCAAAATTCCAAAATGTTTGTCAAACTATGCATGTATGCAGTCAGAGACATGTGTATGGCTATATTCAGTTGTGTAACACATGGATGTTTGTAACCGTCCATGCTTTGGTACATATTGGATTTCAGTTGATTATTTCTTCAAAGCCTTTTATTTTTTTTTTTGAAAATATTTTATTTTGTTCATCCGCATTGGAAAAAAAAACATAAAAAAAAAACAAAAACTAAATACTTAAAGTACAAAATACCAACAGCATCAACAACATCAACATCAAGGCTATACTGCTGCTGCTAGTGGAACATGTGTCGCCAGGTTACCAATAACAACGACCAGTGATAGATTTATCGACTACATCGCATTGTCGTCCCGTACTATACTACAGCAGTAGCAGTAGCAGCAGCATCAGCAGTTGTTTTTCACAAACAAAAACAAGCGAAATAAACTGAAACCCATAGAAGTGAAAGGTTTCCATGTGAATTTTTGTTTTTTTTTGTTTTTGAAGTGTTCCGTTTCGTTTCATTTTTCCTTAAATCAGCGTGTGAGAATTACAATAAAACCCCTTTGAAAACAAAAAAAGATACAATTTTATACGAATTTTTCCCAACTCACATCATGTGACGATGGCTGCGCATAGCAAGTGTTGGTGGACTATAGAGCAGACAGGCTACTACGACTGTTTTTCAATATATTTGTGGTTTTACTGAAAACATTGAGTGTGGATCTGTTAGATTTTCATTAGATGTCTCTGCCATTATTGTTGGCATTTGGCTACTGTTTGTTTAAATGTATATTTCAGTGTTTGTATGTTTCGTTTCTTTTTGGTTTCAAAATTGAATGATTAGCAAAAAATTTATATCCACTAATTGATCAATTGAATAATTGATTATGGATTTCAATTACATTCCGTTGCATCTTTTAAACGGCTGTCACCGGGCTTAATTTAAACATTAAACATCAATTAACTTAAAGTAATTGCAACTTAATGTAATTGCAAGGGCAATGAAAACAATAAACATAAAAAATTATCAAAGAAAAAACAATGTGATGTGATGATGATGATAATACGCTACTTGAAATAAATTCAAAATTTAATTTTTTCGAATTTTTTGTTAAAATTAATGTTTTTATAATAATATTTCCTTTCACTTGCAGCGAAGGTTTGAGTTATTTTTTCAATCTTCAGAAACGTTTAGATACGAAGCCTATGTGCAAACCCCAGGTTAGGCATTTCCAACTAAACGAAATATGAAAAAATTTTTCTTCAACGACTTCCTCTTAGTAGATTTGTGAAAAATTCTTACTCTGAGAGTAAATAAAATTGCCATGAAAAGTTTCTCAAAAATCTGTCGTTCGAAGTCGATTTTAAAATGTAGATCCCGCCACTTAGGTATAAAAATTAACACGTACAATATAAGTGGTGCTAGAAACTATGTCGTAATGCTGACAAAAAGGGTTGTCACAACTAATTATGCATGGATGCATGTTGGCGTTAAGATTTTATAATGCAGTTTCGGATATAATGCGACGTAAACACTGGAGCTGTAATTCAGTCTGCAGCAGAAAAATTAAACAGTCAATAAAAATTAATATGACATTGAATTACGCTGCTTCATCTTCCCATTTTGAAAAATAATTCCGTGCCTAGGTTCTCATTAAAAAAAACTTGTTTCCTGGGCAACTAAGAAAACTATTAAAACAAAATAATTCTTCTTTAGTTCCCCTTCTATCTATATCTATAGTTTACCCTTTAGATTGATATGTCTTTTTCGGTTTTTTTGTGATCCTCGTTATAGGGTCCTCTATCAAAACAAAATATTTGCGGAATTTTATAATTTCCTCTGGTCATGTGACTCGTAAACTACTTTGAAGCTTCTTGATCACATAACAGAGAGGGCGTGGACGGTTGTTGATGCAGGTTAATTTATCTAACTCAGTCGATTCATTTTAAAACCGCTACGTTGAATTGCATCCTAATGAATTAAAGAGATTTTTGGGAAAATCGCATATCCATAGGTAGTATTTGTCTTTCTTTATGAGCGTATCCATTTGTCAGTTGTTTGCGCAAAATATTACAGAGAAAATTAGTTTTTCAGCTGCAGTATATTTATGTAGAACTCTCTTTCTGTCTATCAGTTATAACAAAAATGGGGTCAAACCAACCATTCTTTCCACAATCCATTTTTCTATTACCAACATAGAGTGTAGGCAATAAATAAGACTGTAAACAGTCGGAAATTTTTTATGAATAACCTTGACCTTGATAATTGAACTTGAATTAGTGCAGCTCTGGGAAATAGTTTTCTTCGTAGAATTAAATTTAAAAAAGTAACGAATACACGTATGTTACAATTTTGGCTAGTAACCAGACACGAATTGGAAGGAGTAAATAGAGTTGAGTTTTTAACTGAATTTTCTGAGATTTTCTTTAAAAACTAAATAACACTTCTGTGTCATTTTTTACCTAGAGGCCCTCACTTAACTGATGCCATTGTATCAATTTACTTTCTGTCTTTTTCAAAAAGTTATTATGCTTGCTGTAGAGGCAATACTGACATATTGATTTCACCTACGTTCCAGGTACGAACGAAAACTGCGCTTAATATACTCTGTTACCCTACTGATCGTTTATATATCTCCATAGTGCTACACATTCTCAAATGTTAATTAACAAAATATGAAACAGGACTATATTTTCTTTCAGAGAAAACACAGGGGTTTGGCCGAACTTTTCTCAAAAGTTAAACATTTCTATGACAGCTCTGAAAGTCCAATATTGCATTCATCTTGTTTCTTATCAGGATAACTTATGTTTATAGTCGATCACTTTATCCTCATCGGAGGCATCAGAGGCTTCCGAACATGCAAATACTTATTCTATGTCCGAAAAAATCTGATTTTATCATTCCTTCAGTAGCATCGGTACTTGTAGTGTAATTTTGGTGGAGATATGGTATGTGAAACATTTTCTATTTTCACTGCAACTTTACTAGTAAAAAAGTTCATGGGTTGTTTTGTTTCTTAGTAAATAATTTTATTTTATTATTGTGAATATAATTAAATTTTATTTATATTAAATTAGCTGATTATTATTGTTTAATTTAATTATTCAAGAACCTTCATATAATTTATGCGAATATTTTATTTTTTTTAATCGTAGAGTCATGCTAAAAGTCAACAAATTAAATGCTGATAATAATAAAAGTTATATCAACAAAGATAATGATATGCAAAAAGCGTGAAGATGCAAAATAAATCTTAAATGTATTTAAATTTTTATAATAAAACATTATGTTCAACAAATTTAATTGCATTGTTACGAGGATCTAATTGAAAATTTTGAAGCTTTTTTTTTAAATATTTAAAATTTTTTTTTTAACGCCATTGTTTTATTAGCTTTGGAATCGTAAACAATTTATGATTCAAAAATTGCATTGCATTGGTCGTTTGTCTAGAGTTAACAATTTGAGTTATCGGCGACTAAATGTCTTCGCTCCGATTGGAATCATAAGCTTTCCAAGCTCTAATTAGCAAAAGTGCAAAAGAAGTCAAGGTACAACCATTAGGATTGGACCAGGTTTATTTAAAACTACTGCTGGAAATAAGTTTAAAATTACCGAGTAACGATATTGTGACATAGAAGTCGCCGCAGTCTAGTAAATAGTGTGTTGGCTTATTAGACGTAAGGCCACGATTTAAACCCCAAGTCAGACATCAAAACGAAAATATTTCTTCGGTGGTTTCCTATCAGCAAATTTCTGATAAAGACTCTAAGAGTTAAAAAATTGCAATGAAAAACTTCTCAAAAAATCTATCGTTCGGATTCGAAAATAAACAACATAAGTTGCGTGAGACTGAAGGCTTGTAATTACCTATTATGTTTGATACCGTGAGATATTGATTACTTTTGGTCTTCTTAATTCCTGATGATATGGATTTTAAGGCTTTAAGGAGAATGTGTGGCATGCAACACATACCACAAACTGATGAAAACAATTGAAAGCTTTCTTGAATGACTATTTTCTGTGTGCTATTGTCGATACAGAGACTTTACCATGCGAAAATGTAGTACAGCAACGAAGTTCATTTCTGGGTCAAACAAAAGTACTGAGAATTACGGAATTAAATGTGACGAATATCTACAGTTGCTCTACCAATTCACTTTGTGAACTGGTGGAATTGTTGGGCTGGTGTTCTTCGACAGTGATGAGAGTGACAGTGACGTAATTATTATATTCATACGTACCAGAGATCAGCAATGAATCGTTTTTCCGCTACTCATAAGTGAATCAACAGAATTGAAATTCAACTACTCTGATTCATTCGTAATCGCTACAACTTTGATTTATAAGTATAAAGAGTAATGAGTAAGAGTACAACGTTGACATCAAACTCACAACATTCGAAATGTGTTTGATTCATACGCCTACTTATTCTGATTTAGAAAAATACTTATGATACTTATAAGTAATTCGAGTGGCTCGAATCATTTATCAAAATTTACAGACTTTTTTGTTGTTGCATATACAAACAAAGAAGAAAGGAAAGACAAAGACAACAACAAGCAAAGCATACACACCTTGTGATACATCTTCTTGTGAGTATTGTAGTGTTCGTACACAAATCATACTTATTGTGTAATTCGTGTAAATGTTAAGTAGAGACGAGTAGAAGTGAATAACATTATGCGTATCGTTAAGTATGAATACGACGAGTACCTCCGACTTTAAGTATGAGTAGTATGAGTATCATATTAAAATAAGTATGAATTCGTATAAGTATCAGAAATTATAATTATGATTTGAATCTACTCTTCGTTTTGAATACTCATTGTTGATCTATGATACGTACATGATTGCTCATTCACTTAGTTTCTCACGTCACTTTTGTTGTGTTATGTTAATTTTGCACATGAGTGGCAGAACTTACAGTTTACAGTTGACTCCGAATGGCGGGTTTTTGAGAAAAATTCTTTTTTACTGTCAGAGTTTTTGCTAGAAATCTGCTGAGATGTAGTCGCCGAAGGAATTTTTTTTAATATTTCGTTTGGTAGGAGAATTGCGATCTCATAAGCTAACACACAACCTACCAGACTACGGCAATTTATAAGTTTATTTCTTGGTTATACAAAAACAATAAAAATTCCCGAATTAGGTGTGATGCACCTCTAGAATTGCTTCGCCAATTCACCCTGTGAGTCTGTTCTTACTATAATTCTTTAAGAACGATGAGAACACTCTGCGATTATCATTGAAACTTATTGGCCAAAATGGAAGTATTGGACTCGATTGATATGTGGTTTCAACTGAGTGGCTTATAATATCATGAATTTATTTGGTGGCAAGTTTGGCAAGCAAGCAATCTCACAGTTTGGAGCAGTAAATTGTTTGACATTATCATTCAACTTGACTCTAATACACTATATACATATGCATTGTAAGGAAATAAGTTCTTAAATAAGATCGTCATAGTCTTTTAGGTGTCTTAATCTGTTCATATTATTTTTCATGTTAACACATGCAACACATTTAAGCAATCAACCTTAAATCTCCTACAACTTGCAGATTTTAATTTTATCCCACACTTAAATTTGCATGAAATACACTGTCAGCTTTCAGCAAGTTGTGTCTCTGTGTGGCATGTTGAAGTAAATACGTGCAACAATGATATTTTCCATCTCCTTTATGTGCACATCAATATTTTTTGTTTTTTTTCCCAACCAGATTTTGTTTGGCATTTGTGGCTGCTTTGATTTGGAAATTTCTGAACTCTTGGAGATTTTATTAAAAAAGTTTTACAGGGTACACATAGTAGTAATAGAGTAGTGCTGATATTTCTTTTCAAGTACAAGTATGAGTAACAAAGAGATACGTTATTAACATGTTATTGTATATTTAATTATTTGATTATTATTATTATTATTATTGTTGTTGCTTTTGTTTTGTAAACCTATTCAGTTTTTATTAAAAAAAAAAAATTTAAATATGCAAGAAACTGAAAACTGGAAAATGAAATTCAATTTCAATTGAATTTCTTCCTGTATGACATTGATCACGATACGCTTGTATGTAACTGTGGAATGTAATGCAATAAAATAATATTTAGAAGCATGTATGTATGTAGGTGTTGTGTAATTTGATACAAATTTATAATTTATTGTGGGTTTGGTTGTGCAAAGTCATTGGCCAATGAAAGTGAAAGGGTTTTATAGTAAAAAATTAAGTATTTTATTGTACACTAACAACAACAACAAAATGGTAAATAATAATTAATTATTGCATTATATCATGAGTCTAGTAGTATATTGTGTCTATTGAGTCTTCCTTGATTACAAACCATGGCCATTGATACTCTCATACCCTTCATTAGTATTGCTTGATTGCCATTTGAATTGCTTTATGATTTCCTATAAATTAATGCCTACCATTAACCCATGTTTAATCTAAATTTATTTATAATACATAAATATTTTACACAATAATTCACAGAAATCAATTGGACTTTATCTAACTGAGTGTGAGATATTACCGACATTTTTTGTTTGTTTGAGAGACATATTGGATGCCTTTGATTCAAATGTTCGCAACTAGATGTAGAGTATCATTAATATTCAAATTTCTATGAACCTTGCTCATAAAGTGGACGAAATTTGAGCGATGATTAGGGTTAAGGTGAAGTCGCCATAGTCTAGTTGGTAGTGTGTTAGGCATAGTTTAAAAATCAAGTCGGATTTCTCCAACGATAAAAACCAAATATTAAAAAATATTTCTTAGGCAACTTCCCTTAGCAGATTTATGGCAAAAACTTAGACAGTAAATAAAAGCTTCTGAGGAAAATGTGTCTTTCGGAATCGACTAAAAAGTGTAAAATTAATACACACAACATTGGTGATGTGAGAAGACTGAAGGGTTGTATTCACCAATTACATACATGTATGTATGTACGGGTTATGTTGGGTTTAAGGATCACAGTGGCTTGTGGCGTATAGGCATATACTTTCAAATTAAGAAAACCCCTCGAGAAAAACTCTAATGGGGTAAAGTCTTACGATCTCGGTGGTAATTTCACATTACCTCCATGTGAGATGGCCATGTGTTCAAATCTCTTATGCTGTATTTATGTCGTCCTATTGAAAACACATGTCGTTGGTGATCATATCAGCCAATTTAGAAGAAAGGAAGTTGAAAACTAGCGGCCTATATAAAGTGTTCGCCGTTGACAGTAAAGATCTAGCCAAAACCCTCTTCAAGGAGATCTGAACCGATTTTGCCACCAGCGCAAAATCGAACTAAACAGTGACTTTTTCGGAGCGCCTTGAACTCTCTCGATTTTCCACTCAACGATCTATAGCGCTCTCCATTAACATTAATCATCTGACCAACTATGAACCGATGTCACTCTCAGGTAAATTCTCTGCCATTCTTGCAAATTTCATAATTTTGTTTATTCACGTAGCTATTCATTCAGATATGGGCTTTAGAGGTGAGGTTGATTTTTTGAAGAAAATTAGGGTCAGTCCCCAAGTACTTCAGAGTTTATTCAGCGAATACACGTTGTGTTTTTGTATCAATTTGGGAGAAAATAAAACCATTTTTATTAATATTTTACCACAATCTTTACGATGATCTTTCCAATTCAATTTTAATATCATAAATTCGAATAAACTGATGAAAAAAGTTCATGTTTTTTTTTTCTTTTTCAGTTAAAACGTTTAATATTGGCAACAATATTGTGTGCGTTTACAAATGCACAAGATTATCAAGACTATCAGGAAAATACACCCAGACCTGCACCCATAAGACTGCGTCCCAGTTCTGGACAAGTAGATGCGCCTAGACCGACACCAGTGCCAATATTAAAACAAATTAATAAGTGAGGATCTTTCATTCCATTTAGTTATAATCTCCTTCCAATTTAATTTTCTTTCAATTATTTCAGACACAATGAAGATGGTTCCTATACTTACGGTTATGAGGGTGCCGATGGTTCCTTTAAAATTGAAACGAAATTGGCAACCGGCGAAGTAAAGGGCAAGTATGGTTACGTTGATGAGACGGGTAAGGTTCGGGTAGTAGAGTACGGTGCCAATAAGTATGGCTTTCAGCCATCCGGTGAAGGTATTACCGTAGCACCACCCACATTGGTGGACGAAACTAGAAAAGAAGAACCAGAATACGAAGATGAGATTGCAGTGAGACCTCAAAGACCACAAGTACGTTTAATTTGTTTCTTATAATTTTTATTTTTGTTTATAAAAATTAATGACTTTTTTTCTTGGTTGTAGCGCATTAATCGTCCTCAGCCTCAATATCGACCAGCACCACCACCACCACCACCTCCACGTCCCCAACCTCAACCACAATACGTGCAATATGAAGATGAAGAACCAGAGCCAGAACCACCACGTAGACAGCAATATGTGCCACAAAGTGCTCCTCCACGGCCACAACCACAATTGGGACCTGCACCACCCAGATTACAAATACCCGGTGCCCAACGTACGACCGATGTTGTTTACTCACCGGTACAGAAGCCTTCAAGACCCGATTACTCGCAACAACAATCCTCTGAATATTCACAATCAACATCATATGGTGAGGGTCAATCAAATATACGTATTTCACGTCCGGTCTATGCACCTGCCCCTGTAACTCCAGCTCCATCCAGTGCAAGAGCCCAAGGCTTTTTGGGTCCCGCTTCTGGTGGTCGTCCACATTTGGATTCCTTCCAATTTGGTCCATCACAACCCCAAGCACCAGCACCACGTCCCGTGCCCCAATCAATACCCGTGCAACAACCCCGCTATCAGCCTCAATTACAGAGTCGCAGTAGTGGCGGTGGTGGTGGCAGTTTATTGGATCAATTGGCTCGTGATTATGCCCTACCTGAAGGTACAGCTCAGCCTTTGCATGACATTTCTTTTGGTTACTACTAAAGCATACTGGACTCGTTAATGATGCTGGGGTGTGTAAAGCTAAAGAGAGTCATGTTAAGAATTTATGTTGTATTTACAGTTAGTGGAGTGTTCTTTTATGATTTAAAAAAAAAAAAAAACAAAAAACCATTTCAATACTTCTCTTTTATTTTAATTTTTTTTTTGTTTTTTTTTGTTTTTATTGTGAGATTTTTTATTTTTTATAAATTTAATTTTATTTGAGACAATTTTTAATAAAACTTGAAAGTAAATTTGCCATTTCTTTTGGTAAAAAAATAAAATAAATTTTTTAACCCTTTTTACTAAAAAGAAAAATAAGAAAAAATTCTTGGGAAAGAAAAAATTTTAGAATAGGCATATAGGGTTTGCCGGCAATCCTTGAGCCACCAGTTACGTCATACGAATCTCAAGATATGACAATAGAAGCATTCAAATTTCAGCTACATCTTCATATTTTTCGATATGTGCATAGATTTTTACTAAGACTTACTGATATGTGGATGTAAGACGACATCTTCAACAAAACGATGTAAGAAACAATGTTTCTCCGGTAACATTCTCTTAGTAAATTTCTGGCAAAAGGTATATTGAATTGACGTGAGAAAGTTTCTCAAACATCTTTCATCTGGAATCGACTTTAAACTGTAGCTCACGCCACTTATGTATAAAATTAACACACTCAACTTACATAGAAGCTAAGTCACCCTGTCTGAAAGGTTAAAATGTCTGCATACTTTTTGGGGTATACTAATAACAATTGCCTATTTTACGGTCTTTATAAAGTACAAAATATTTCTATTTTTTTATTTTTTACAAAATTATTTATTTAATTTTTATTCTTATAATTAAATTTTAAAATTGTAACAATACAATAGAGTTCATTTTATATAAAATAATTACAAAAATCAAGTCATATACATATTCAACATACTCAATAAATAATTATTAAAAAAAAAAAATCGTGGACTGACAAATAAATGTAATATTACAGCACATATTTAATGTTTAAACAAAATAAAATCAAATAAAATGAATAAAAACACCTGCTTAAATAATAATAGGAAGTAAATTTATTGATTAATTTGAGCATTTTCATGTAATCTTGTATACTTTTCGGCTTAAAATTGTGAAAATGATGTTTTAGACCAGCATCGTATCCATAAACCAATATACAAATGTAAGGAATCGTTTATTTTTTTTTTTTAAAGAATTTTCACTCAATTTAGGAATTCCTAAAGGGAAATTTAACGAGTAATTTTGACAGATCTGTTGACAGTATGAGAATATTATATCGTATACTTAAAACTGAAGACTTTTATTTATATTTTTTTTTTTGAATAATTTTATTGATAGTAGAGGTCTGTAAATAAAGAGAGAATAGAAAAATTAATTTCAATATTAATAACGAATTATGTATAGAAAATATTTTATTTAAAATCTTAATGACTGTACTATTGTAAAATTAATTAAATAAAGTGAAATATTTATTTATCTTTTTCTTTAGAAAAACAATACAATTATAATTTACATTTTAATTGCTAGCGGCAGAGAGATGAAAATTTTGTAAACAACTTGTTTTTTATACTGCAGTAGCACATGTTCCACTTTAATACGTAACATGCATTAAAATATTTTCCGAAAGTGTTTGAAAACTTTCGTATGTCACTGTATGTGCTGTAATGTCAGAAATAATTTCAAATAACTGCAGACTTAAAGTATAACTTAAGGAGTGAACACAAATAAACATTGCTTAAAAGTACTTTGTTATACGTTTATACCAAAAACTTCATAAATTATGACAATTTTAATGTTTAAAATTCCAACAAAACCTTAACATTAGCAAATCCTATGGGCCGGATGGTATTTCTGATTCTGGAGTAGTGTTTTTTCATGTCAAACGGAACTTCAAGTATTGTCAGTTCAATGACTACATTAGTGCAAAAGCAACGACAATGTGCGTTTTATCAAAAATTTCATGAAAGTACGGTAACTCTGTTCGAAGTTTTAGAGTGATCGAGAGAGTAGGAAAACCGTATTTAACAAAAAATATTATAAAATGGTCGTGTTATTTTCTTATACTAACTAAAATCGCTAACAACCCTAATAACTATCGTCCTGATATACTACCGCTTAGCGAAATGCGGTATAGGTTTTCCGTTTTACTTTTGACTTGCTGATATTACTCCCCGAAACACGGAACGACTCTATAAAAGGATCTGGAGAGAGCAGCATTCCGTTTTTTTTTAACTTCTTCAACTCATAAAGAGTCATAGAGAAGGCAAATGTCACCAATGTTTGCCCTTCACATATCTTAGTATATGATGTCAAGCCACGCATTCATGTCTGAACTGCACGCAATTTATGATAGGGGTTCTGTGATTTTAACAGTCGAAATAACCGAAATAATTCATAAGCACATTCCTAATCATATCGCTCCTTTATTGCAACATAGTTGTATCTCAAAAAAACTTGAACTTGGCCTTCGGTTCAGCTTGGGATATAAAACTGATTTTTTTTCAACATGTACAGAAGGTCTAAAAGAGCAGTTTTGCTTAAGTAACTACAAATTTTTAATTTTTTGAGATATGACTATGTTGCAATAAAGGAGCGATATGTAAACAATTATTATTGAGAAGTCAAAAAATCTTGAAATCCTGAGCATAAAAACTAATGCGATGTTAAGTATCGAAAATTCTTTCCTAAAACAGTAGAAATATTTCACTCCATCTGATAATCGTTCTCTTGAATCCGGATACTAGTATTGGATTAAGAATGGAATAAAACTCCAATGTAATGGCTTGAATTCTATTTTAAGGCTTTTCGTTTGAGCGCAGGACCAAAGTGATAAAAATGTTTACAACTCAACTGCTTCAATAGAACATTTTAGGATTTCAAAATGGTGATAAGTGAGACGAAAAAAATATTTTCAAGTGATACTAGCTTTTTACTCTTTGCCTAGAAGATATCAGACACCCATAAAGTGGCAGTAAAGTTTTCATCTTGGTTGGCTTTAGACGATTTAAATTTATTCGGAATATGTAGGTCATATGACGTATGTTAGCCAGATTGCTGTCAGATAGTTATATTTATTAGAGCCCACTTTGCTTAAAGGAGCAGTAACTGGCAGATACGTTAAAAGTTAAATTTTTTTCTAAGATTACAGAGGCGTCGTAAAGGTTTAGTAAAATGATTTTAATTAACTTTGTGTGATTCAGGGCAAAAAAGGAATTTTTCAAAGAATTCCTTGAATGAGTCGACCACGTATGTAAGTAATAAACATTTTTGAATATGAAGAGATGTTGGAGGCAGTAACTCCGTAATTTGTAAAAGAAAAGTTTGGATTTGATTTTTGGTCCGTAATTCACTGGTGAAACTCTGGAACCAAATACTTGCTTATAACCAAAACAAACACAAACTTGAGACGGCTTAAATTTGAAGTACCTATAATAATTCCGAGAAGCTTAAAATTATTGCCATAATTCGACAACGATTGAGTAAACTTATAGAAAGCCAGTGTGGATTTAGTTGGTAATCAAAGGAAAAAAGAAAATGCATTCGACATATTGGAAATTGTATTACATTGTTCTTGTGAGTCATTACCGCTGGTGTTTGTTCTTTTTACCAGACACTGAAACCACAGTCGTGGGCCGAGCATCGGCTTCAGAATAATTGGTGTCAACGAAATATTTTGTAATACAAGCATTGAGGTTTCCAACGTAGACGTGCTTTTATATAGCGGCACCAAACAGTTACTGTATCCAGGTATGAAATGTCATCTTATTTGTGGATTAGATTCCGTTGTAGTGTAGTAGATACTTATTAGATGGGTGGCCACGATTTAAACACTAGTTCAGACATCTCCAAGAAAATGAAATTCAAAAAAATATTTCTTCGGCGACAGTCTCTCAACATATTTCTGGCAAAAACACTGAGAGTAAATAAAAATTGTCAGGAACAAGTTTCTCATAAATCTGTTGTTCGGAGTCGACCGTAGGTCCCGCTACTTATGGATAAAATTAACACACCCGCAACATAAGTGGTGTAAGAAGCTAAATCGTAATCCTGACTAAAGAATTGTAATTACTAGTTAGGCATGCAGGAATGTGCATATTTAATATGATGAGTAGTATTTTATATTTTGTTTCTGTAAGTTTCATAATGATATTCTTGATATGAATTAGATATGATGACGGACGACGTTCGTTATAATTGTTTAGAAATTTTTATATGTGATCTATAAACCACTTTACCAATATATTGAAAACTGTTTTACCAATGTGTAGTAACCTTTATAAAGAGTACATTTTATAAGTTAAATGTGAATATTAAATAAAATCAAATATTTAATAAAAATGATTTGTTTTTTTAAGTGCAAGAAGAAAAAAAAAAAAACTGTGAATGAAATATGTTTTTAATATCACAACATCTAAATCAAGTAATTAAAATAAATAAATGAAGAGAAATCCTTTCTTTACATGATAAAATAAATAATTTTCTTTTAATACTACATGACAAATGACAACAAATAAATTAAAAAAAGAAAAAAATCGAAATGCGTTTAGGAATACTCTAAATGACTTAGACTAGAGACTAAAATTTTAGTTTTTAAATCTAATGCTTGTCCTCGTTTAAACATCAATCATTAATGGATTAAACAGCATTTCATCGTAGGACTCCGATTGAGGTGTATACACCATGCGTTTGGGACGTGAGGATGCTGCCACATCTATAGAACGACGTCTTACTTTATAGGGTCCATTATAGGCCGGTCTATTGTATTGCGTATGATATTCATACTTAGCTGGAGTGGGTTGATAGTAAATGTATTTGGTTTTTTGTACGGCAGGCGGTAAATGTTGCGCGGGACCAGGTACTTTTTGAATATTTTTCTCAATAGCATATGACACTTGGGATTTAACGGGATGCTTTTGTTTTGTCACTTCCAAGGCAGCTATAATGGGTGTTAAATCGTTGAGTGGATTCTTGTTATAGCCACCTGTGTTAGCATGATAATTATCATATTTATAGGCATTATTATGCTCATCCTTATACGATGTTGGTTTATAATCATAACCCTCATTCGGATGCTTGGCAATATAAATTTCTTCTGGCGATTGTTTTTGTTTGTTCATTTGATGGTATAAATCGTAAGGACTTTTGGTGCCATAGGCTGCTGTTATTTGTTCCGTATGAGACAATGACTCCAAAGGACCCAAATCGTTGGGTAAACCATATTGACTCAAGTCCACACTGTCTCCGGTGCCGGTGCCAGTGCCATAACTAGTACTACCATAGCCAGCTGTAGCATCTAAAGTTACCGTTTTAGATGCTGTATACTCAGTTTTGCCATTTGGTAACATATTCAGTATCTCTTGCAATTGTACGGCAGCCTTACGGGCTTCTTCATCGGTTAGTTTCTTATGACGTGGATAGATATTGAATTCTTCACCATTTGAAGCTGTGTCGGTTGTGTTAAGTGAAGAGATGTTTTTGTAAATTTGTGTTTAGTGTTTTTGTTGTTGTTGTAGTAGTAGTAGTTGTTGTTGTTGTTTGTTGCAATATAGAAAATGTGAAAAGATAGAAGAAAATCTCATACGATATCATTTTATAAATTGTTTTCAAATGTACTTTTACACTTAGTATGGTAAGGAGGAGTTATTCTTTTAGGTTAGCAGTTTATATTGGGTTAAGTTAAGTTAGGTTAAGCTAGGTTAGGTTCAAGTGTTTTCTTTATGTATGTTTAGTTTAAGCTGTTAAGTGTTTATGTATATGTATGTATGTATGTATGTGTGTATGTGAGTGCCAGTATTTGTGTGTTATTTTGTTGTTATTTACTTACATTTACAGATTTTTTGTTGTTAAGTTTACATTAAAAGTTTTGAAATTAAAGTCTACGATAGTAGATGTACAGTAGAAAATATATACAAAAAATAATAACAATTAAGTACAATAATTATGCAATCAATGGATCAATATATTGATTACTCTAGTTATTTTTTTATATTTTTTTTTGTTCGATATTTTTACACAATATTTCTAAAAATTTAATTAGAAAACAAATACAAATTCTAAAATGTTTTGTTTGACAATCTATGTACAATAAACTTCAGACTAAGATTATACAATTTTTTTCTAATTGTAATATTTTTATATGTATAGTTCTAGTATAGTTACATATTTACATTAAATTCAATACCAACTTCCCTTTCATAGAAAGTTATTACGTTCTATTATTATTGAACACAACAATCTAGTTAAGATATGTAATTCAAATGATGTAATAATATTTACCATTAAATAAAATGTGATAAAGAAACATTACAACTGATTATACAACATATTCAAGTTGTAAAATCAATTGAAACTTTGTAAAGGGTCGCATTACAGTACAAAGCTACATAGAAATTCTATAATATATGGAAAATGAAGTAACAACAAATCAATGGCAAGTTCTAGAAGTTGCCAGACTAAAAATAAAGGATGTATATAAAGCGGAAGATAGAATAACGTTCTTATCGATGTAAATCGAGATGAAGCCAACGTAGTCTAATAGATAGTGTGTTGGCTTATTAGATGTGAGGAAACGGTTTAAACCCCATGTCAGACATCTCCAAGAAAATGAAATGAAATATTATTTATGCGGCGATTGCCTTTAAGCAGATTTCTGGTAAAAATTCTGAGGCTGAATGAAAATAAAATTCCCATGAAAAAGTTTCTCAAAAATCTGTCGTTCGGAATTTACTTTAAACTGTAGGTTCCGCAACTTCTGGATAAAATTAATACATATAAGGTGTGCTAGGCCGTAATACTGATTAAAGCGTTGTAATGACTAATTATGTTATGTATAGTTGTAAACACCGTGGCGCTTGTGACTCTTGTATGTATTATAATGGGAGTTTTTTAGTTCAAAAAACTGTTTTGTTTGACCACCAATTTTGTTTTTTGTTTAATTTGCTCTCACATTTCACTATGGATGCACTTGAATATTTACATTATTGAAATAATGTTTCTGTTTGTCCAATTTAAGGTGCACTTTGCCCGTTTAATGGCACATAAAAGTGTTCTTTAAAACTGCAAATGAGAATAACAATGAATTGCTTTTTGACCACGTGTACTCCTACTGATAATGAGCATCTTATGAGACCTCGAATAGTGAATACTAAAGAAGAAGCATTGAAAAATGATTCAATTTATTCACTGCAGTTTATGGAGGACTTACGAAATGATTCTGGCTTATGGGTTTTAAAAATCAACTTTTGGGGGATTTAAAACCAAGCGACTAACGTGTATACTGTCAAGTCGACAAAAGGGCTAAAACATAAATTAATTTTGAATTTTAAACTTTGTGATCCGTTGAAGCCAATGTGAGTTAATCTTTTTGGATTATTTTCTGTGAAGTTGAATAAAATCACTTTTCTTTGATATTTCATGATGTGCAATTGATCGCTGGACCTAATTTTATTGTTCCATAGTTAGACGGGTTAGATTAAAATTAAGAAAATTCACGTTATGGCAGTAAGAAGAGATAAGGCACCCCTACTAGAGAACACCAAAATTAAACGAGTTAATTTCTGTTTTTTACGGAAGATTAGTTAGTGACTATGAAAATGGAACAGAGATGGTGAGAACAGTAATATGGCTTAATACTTATATTACAAGGTTACACAGAAAAATTTTGCTTGCGGTCATATAGAAGGCTTCAAATAATATTAGGAGCCAACACAGAATGTATCAGCTACTAGTTATTGATTAATATCAGATGAATTTTATCAACTAACATTTATTAAAACCAGAAATCAAAATTTGGATTGTAACTTCTCAATTGCCATGCTAACAAGAGCTGTACTGAATTTAACATAAACAGTGATTTGTTTACATACATTCTTAAAATAATATTCGTATAGAGAAACAGTGATGATTAACCAATCTTTTTAACTCTACATACATATTTAATAAAATATGTATGTATTATGTACGTATTATGTATGTATGTATTATGTATGTATGTATTTATGTATGTATACATAATTTGTGTGTAACAACATATCATATAATAATCATCTTAAATATTTATCATATTGTTATACAACAATGATTTAACAATCCAATCATATTGGATTTGCATAAAAATAAAACATGTTTAATCAGAGTATTTAACAACTTTAACAGGAAATACTTTAAATAACTGCAATGCAATGCTAAATACTCTTCAAAAACAATTCAAAATAAATAATAAAAAATTGCATAAGATTTTATAGCCCAAAAAATATTCAATAACAATCTAAAAGAGAAACAACAACAACTTAAAAACAATATAATGACCATCTTGATAAATAATAGACGATAAACAGCAACGGCAACAAACCCCCAAAACAAACAACAACAACAGCAACAAACTAACTAACCGGCTCCAACAAACATGGCTAATAAAAACGTTAAATATTACGAAAATGAATACACGCTATAAAGAAACGTTTAAGCCGTATTTCTATATACAATACAATACAAACTGATACAATAACAACAAATAACTAATAGCCAGCCAGTCCGGTGATCACGTCGGATGTAAAACACGCAATACAATAAAAAAAAAACCAAAAAAATAAAAAATAAATCAGCTTCGAAAAAAAAAACTGCACATTCAAACACTACGTCATAGTGAATCAATTTAAAAGAGAGTTAAGTAAAGTAAATGACAGTTAACAAATAAAAAACAAAGCAAAAAAAAAATAATAACAATAATAACGATTGAGGTTTAAGCCAAATATGCTTTCACTTTCCTACTCAAATCACTACTCAAGTCACTTATAAATTCGCAGACATTGTCTGCATTCAACGGCCCCGTAGATGGTAGAAACTCATGCAAAATATTTGTGCGCAATCGGAAGTTCAAAGTGTATTTGATTTGCCAGTGAGTGGTAATTTAGAAAAATTAAAAAGAAATTAAGTTTTGCTTAATATTTAGAAACAAGCGGCGTTATTAAAGTTCAGACATGTTCTCTTTATTTTTGAAATCGTATTTCTCTTCATGTGCTTAAAAATAGGATAATTTGATTTTGGAAATATCAGAGTGTTTTTAAACAGCTCTACCCTAATGTAATCCATTGTCTTTTCGGCAATCGAAAGATTTTGCAGATTTTGACAATGCACCATAAATGGTGGAAGGCTGACTTAGTAGTCAAGTCATGATTGACAATTCGTAAGATTTTTTTACTATTTGTCTGGTAGTATAAGTTTAGAATCGTCTACTAGAGTCATAGACAATCGTTTGACCTCGCCTAATCTTTTTTGTTTTGGTTCCCTTTATTAAGCTTGTTAAAGAAAACGGTTACAGTGTACTCTAACAGCTTTTTTTTTTTGAAAATTTTACACAAAAGAAATGACAACCAAAAGAAATTTGGAGAATAGGCTCAGAAATGCTAATGAATGATAATAAAATTCTCTTAATCGATATTCCAAATCAGAAGGAAAAATTGTTACAATAATAATGTGCGATTCGACACAATGCCTAAAACTTGACCTAATCTATTGAATTACAGTTCCAACGAATGGAAATTCCAAAAAAAAAAAAAAGGGATAGATGCGACATGATACCTCTAAGAACTGTTTATAATGACAGGGTATAAAGAAAATATTTCCAATTGCTACGACTTCTAATAATCTTTGTTTCAAAACGCCAATTTAATTCAAGAGTATGAAGCTCACACGTTAAGAGACTTTTAGAGATTTGCTTATGCTGACATGGTCTTGAATAATAATTTGAATTGGAATTTTCCGATAACAAAAAGTCTAATTTGGTTTGTCAAGACTCTTATAGCTGTTATTTGGCTAGTAGGCTAATATTACCATTACTGTATGTACTTTTTTGGGATATTCAAAAATATGTAAATTGTGCTCAAATCATTAAATCTTTATTGCATATTAATGCTACATTGACATCAAATTCTTATGAAAAATGGAATTCTTTTCGATATTAGTTTTTAAAAAACAAAATTTACGAAACGTAATTCCAACGTGTTCTTAACATTATTTAGAGAAGAAAATTTTTTTGAAAAATTACTTTAAGATTTACCTACAATACTAAACATCAACATTAAAAGAGTATAAGTTTTGTGCAATTCCTTTGTATAGTAAGAACTGCAGGACGTAACGTAGTGGCGTCATTAAAATAGTTGTTGTTACGCCTGTATCTTAAACTTTAATGTCTTTCAATTAAATATATGTACATAAAACAAGTAAGAATTCATAATGCATTACACCACAATTTGCTTTCACACATATTTTAGCTTATCGTATTCATTGTAGACCGAAAATATAAATATTGTCTTAGTCTTAAAGAGTTTTATGAAAAATTTTAAATATACAGTATTGGAAGAAATAATAGCGATAGTTTCTTTATCAATAATATGCCAATAAATTTTATGGAAATCACTTTAAAACTCTTGCAATGCATCTTTGATAAATTTTTAATCCTCAATTCTTTCAATTCATAAAATAGATCAAAAATGCTGGTGAATCCTATTTCATGGGCAATGAAATAGGGTCGAACAAATAATTTTTCAAACAACTCTTGCGTCGTCTTATAAATGTGCAATGATGGGATTAAAAGACCCCTAATTTGTTTGGGTAAAAGCATGTTCTGAAATACACCAAGAAGATTTTCGGATGAAGCTCATTTTGTTTTTGGTTAATAAGATTGTATTCGCCGTGGTCTAGTAGGTAGTGTGCTGGCTTATTAGACGTAAAGCCAGGGTTCGAGTCCCAGACCAGACATCAAAATAAAATACAAAAAATATTTCTTATTATTATTTCGGCGATTTCTTCTCAACAGATTTCTGACAAAAACTCTGAGAGTAAATAAAATTGCCATGAAAAGTTTCTCAAAAAAATCTGTCGTTCGGAGTCGACTTTAAACTGTAGGTCCCGCCACTTATGTATAAAATTAACACACACATCATAAGTAATGTGAGAAACTAGATCAATAATCCTAACTGAAGGGTTGTAATGATCAGTTAAGTAAGTAATAAGCAAAACTGCCGAATATGAGGCTCAGAAAATCCTCCGTGTAGTGGCGACATTATTGGCCCGTATTCCTTTCAAAATGAGGGCGGCATAAGAATTATGGTCAATGGAGACCTTTTACACCCTCTTCATAGAATTGATGTGAACGATGTTTAGTTTCAAGAGGATGGTGCAATTTGCCACACATCTCATACCACAATAGATTCATTGCGTCAAACGTTTGATGGCCATTTAATTATCCGAAATGGTGATGCTAATTGGCCACCAAAAAGTTGTGATTTGACACCGTTGGACTATTTTTTTTAAAGAAAAGTATTTTGCCGGCAAACCAGAGTTAATTGGGCAATTGAAAGCCAACATTCGTGATGCCATTGTCTAGATAGGATCCCAAATGCTCGAGAAATAGGTGCGATCGAATGAAGTACTGTGAGACCATCTCGGCGGCCATATGAGCGCAATAATATTGGATTTCTAAACGCAACAATTGTACTTCACAATAAAAAAAAAAAAATAATGAAATAACTCCATGCAATTTAGGCCTGGCATTTCTTGCGAAATCCATTTGTGTAGAATTCAAAACAAAATTCATATTCAGATTCAATTCTTGGATTTGTTTTTCATAAAATTAAAAATTGCCAATCAATGTTATGCAATAAGTTCCGAAAACAGAACTGATTTCAAAGCAAACTTATTTTTTTTTTTAGAAAATTAATTTGTTATCACAGTTATAATGAGGGTTATTGATTTGGAATATAAACTCAATTATACTAATATTTGTACATAAAATACAGAAATTTACATTTTAGAGCTAAAAAATAAAAAGGTTTCATAATAATTTTACAATTTTACTTAAAAATATTTGTTTTTTTTTCTCATTTAAACTCTATAATGATTACATTACTTTATATGACTGGCTTAAAACTAAAAAGTTTTTCCAAACTAATCATAGTGAAGAATTTTTACAAACCTAAAGATTGATGATGATTGAATGAATGGTAATGGTAATGGTGATGGTGATGAAGAAAACAACCAAGAGACGATGATTATGATGAGGACGATGATGATAATAATGAACTATTGGCGTAAAATTATTCAAAATATGCTTTTTATAGGTGGGTGGTTAATGTTATGAATGAATGGTTGGTTAAATGAATGTATGATGGGTTGAGATTGGTAATAAGGAAGCTGAATATAAATATACCCTAAATCGATATAAAAAAAAACAAAAACAAAGAAAAAAAAGACAATATTTATAGATACATTAGCCAAACTAATATTTACAACTTTAAGTTATTATTCAAACATCTATTTACATGCGAAAAGTATACATATTTACACAATGTCAATTGGATAAAATCAGACAATAGAGAAAGGAAAATTTATTATAATTTACATGCAGATGTATGTATGTATGTACAGTATATTTACAAAATGCGGATTTACAAACATTGTAAATGAATACAATATTGCAAGAAATGTATAAAGAAATTAATGAATAAAGTAATGAATGAATGAATGAATGTAAGTATGAAATTGTGAATAAATGAACGAATTGGATTTTTAACGCTTGACTTATGAGGAGCAAGCGGTCATTTCAACGCCATTTACATGCGAATGTGGTAAATGTAATTTCATATATAAAAATTGAAACAAAAATATGAATAAATGCCATAACCACTAACTAACATATCGTTTTCATTACAAAGAAAGAAAACAAAAACAAACTACAAAACAAAAAATTATTTTATACGCACCATCTGGTCCATAGGCTGTTGGCAAATAATTGCTAGATGGCGCTTCGAATGCTACATGTCCACCACTGAAACCGGCACCACCACCAGTATAACCACCTGAACCGGAAGGTGGCAGGTACTGATGTGTGGCACTGCTATAAGTTGGTGGTTTCGATGGTGGACCATAGTTAGAGTGACCACTTGGTATTTCATACGATGTTATGCCTGTAATAGAGACACAATTAACAACAATTATTTACGTTTTTTTTCTTTTTCTCGTTTTTATCATACAACAGCATACAGCACATGTGATTACAAACATTGCAAAATATTGCAGAGTCATTGAAAACTGCATATATATGTTCTGTGCGAGTATAATAATCACTACAGATTTATTAATTGTCTCCGTATGTTACATATGTAATGTTGCCATTAAGTTAAGTTTTCCTATGGCTTTTACATTCAATGAAATTGAATATTTTTACATAAGTTTTCCCTCTTAATTATTAATAATTGAATCATAAAAAAATATTTCATTGTTTAAATGAAATAAATACGTTGTTTCATTATGCAGCCAGGTGAACATATCATATTTACAAGTTTTTTTTATTATTAAATAAAGGAAATTGATCATTTTTTTTTAAAATTTTTTTTACATTAAAATTCATCGAACACCAATTACTACTAAATATGGGAATATTTAAAATATTATACCAGAATATAAAAATAGTTTATTTATGTACGTGTGTTGAGAATATTATTCTGTTTTTATTAAAATTAATATTTTCGTTAATCATACACAGTTAAAATTGAAAAAATATCCATAAATTCAATATTATTTTTAATTTAATAAACAAAAAATGGTACCGATACCAACTCCCGAATTTTGTACTTTGAACAATTACCATTTGCTTAATATTTGGTTGTTATTATTCCATATTATAAAGATACAGATAGTGGACAGCAAAAGTCTTAGTACGGCAATATATTTTGATAATTTCATGAATTTTTATCAACAGTGTGTATAAAAAATTAAGGTTTTTATATTTATTTTATTATTTTATTTCTGTTTTATTATAAAACAAACAACTTTTTAATGTTTTTCATAAAACAAAAGAAAAATAAGTAAAAATTTCAAATGACTCCATAGGTAGCCCCAAGGAGGACGCTGAACAAATTTAGAATTCAAAGGCCTAATATATGAAATATATATCCCTTGTATTTAGTAGAATATGCTTTAAAGTCAACCATTCCATTTAACACATTTGAAATTGAATGCAGAAGTTTTGTTTAATGTTTTCTGATGGCACCATAAGTAAGTTTTTCGGTTGACTTCTGTTCGAGGTTTAGCGATTACGTAACCGTCCTTTCAAATGATGATGGATGGAAGAGTATTAAATCAGTGGAGATTTTTTTTTTGTAAAAATATATTGGAGTACTAAGACTTTTGCTATCCACTGTATGTATGTGCAGTACGTATCAGTGAATTAAAGAATTATCCTGTACCAAGTTATCTAAATTACTTTGTATAATCGAACATCGGTCATAATTTTGCGACGTTCATCGTTCTTGAAGTTAAACGTTCTAATAATATCGCAGGGTCACACTTCGTTGTAAACAGTGCATCATACAGAATGCATTGATAGGCTCTTTGCATCAAATTCGGCAATTTTGTTTATTGATGCACCTATTGAGTCAAAAATAAACCGCGTCGTTAGAGATAACTTTTCGTTAGAAACACATTTATCAATAACACGAATTTTTTTTATAATTTGCATGCATTGTTCATTTATAGGTTTCTTTACGGTGAAATTGGTCGGATAGTTTCAAAATTACGAAAATATCATGAGTTTTTATACAACAAATAACAACCTAGACCTATAGTCATTGCTTCACAACAGTAAAATTTTAATTGCAATCGTGTACTGTCATCAAAGTCAGTTTAAATTTCGTAATTAAGGACGGCGATAACCCCTTCACTAGGAGATATGTAGACCGACAGTCGCCGTAGTCTGGTAGGTAGTGTATTGGGTTATTAGACGTGAGACCACGATTCAAACACCAGGTCAGACATCTCCAACAAAAATAAAATAAATAAAATTGCCATGAAAAGGTCCTCAACAATGTGTTCGTACGCAGTCGACTTTGAACTCAAGGCCCTGCTACTTATGTATAAAATTACCACACACAACATAAGTGGTGTGAGAAGCTAGGATCGTAATCCTAACAGAAATTAAAATTATGGTTGGTTCTGTTCTTTCAATTACTTAATAAATACTGTAAATTCAAATATATTGTAAAATCGATATTGCTCTTCTGTTATGTAACTTAGAGTGTTGAAATCAAGGCAGTAATGTAAAAATTTTTCGATTTTATCGGTTTGAAAACCTCATTGCAACGTCTAGTGCGAATTTTAATCTGGTGGCGTGTTTCAGATCTGCCTTTTTTGATGATGTGGTCGAAATTGTAGTGACCAAGTACGGTATAAGAATAGGATAACGGAGTTATAGTGGCGTTCAGAGGACGGTGTGGTGGTAGCAGGTCTGTGTTTTAGTATGTTGTCATGACTTGCCACATTGTGTGTGCCCCAATAAATTTATTGCAGCAACGATTTCCAGAACAAATTATTTCAAGAAAGTCAGATTTTAATTAGACACCAAGATAATGCGATTTAATTAATAAATTGGAAACTATTCTGGAGCTCAAATCCTAGATTCAAGATTGTATAAGAGTTTGTGGAAAATTGCAAGAAGAGAGTATAAAATTAAATTGTACATGGGTTTGTAAGCTGTTGTGTTAGCCAGCCTTAAGTGAATGTTAAGTTGAGTACTTTCATCTTCAAGTCCTTTAAATGTTTACATTGCATTTACAATCGAATACACTAAACCCACTACACTATACAATTATTAAATTGTGTGCAAACTTCAATTGTTTTCAAATTCAAATGACTTTTTAGTTGCTTATGCTTGCAGATTTAGCAAGTTTGTGCCAAAATTATTGCAAATAAGGAATTCCGTATTATTCAATAATTATCGAAGATTACAAACAAACGAACAAACAAACAAACAATGGAAACACTAAAGTGAGAGTTTTAACACAGCATTTATAAACAAGTTTACTTGTAAAACAATTATAAACAATGGCAATATTGGCTTTGGTTTGAATGTAAATGAAATGAAATGTACAACCATTTAATTTGCTTTTTACACAGAAGATACTCAAATGAAATTAAATTCAAGATAATAAGATTTGCGAAGCATAAATTGCTACAGTGAAGAAGTTTTCATTGAATTGAGTATGGTTCGTAAAGATATTAAATTTCATAAACCAACTAATTTTACAATTAAATTTTCGTTATTCTAAGAAAATGTATCGATAATGAGTTTCGTAGAAAAATAATATGCAATACATATAGCCGGAATGTGCTACATAAATGTGGTATAACAAAACATGTATAGCAGAATATACTTTCTTGCATACATAATTGGCCACCACAACGGTCTAGCTTCTGAACACCACTCATGGTGGTGTGTGTTAATTTTATACATGGGTGAGGGCACTTACAGTTTAATGTACAGGTATCCCTCGTATAACGCGGTACTTCTACAACGCGTTTTCGATATAACGCGATTTCATTACGACGCGAAATTTCGACTTGTTTAACGCGCCTTATTACGAAAGCGAAAAACAGTTGGAAAAAAAATGCAAACAAAGGCTGATTACTGATTTCACAATCACATAATCACTGGAAGAACGTCCAACAAAATGTTTTTTATATCAAATAACGAAAACTTTTCCGATGAAATTTCTTCTGATGACGTAATATGATGTTCGAAGTAAGTGACACAGACTAGTGAATTTTTATGTTTTCCGATTGTTTTTTTTTCATTAATTTTTAAATTTTTTAATTGTTTTTTTAAATAAAGTTTGAATATTGGTTTTGAGTTGTAAACGTACATCCATCTTTAATTTAGTACCACTTTTATTTTGAAAAAAGTTCATTTGAACATAACCCTTAAATTTATATGAAAGCTAAGTCTTCTATAACACGGAATTTTCTTGTAACGTAACCATCGCGTTATACGAGGGATACCTGTATATTCTGAATGATAGATTTTTGAGAAACATTTTCATGGTAATTTCATTTACACTCAGAGTTTTTCATCTGATGCGAGGAAGTTACTGCAGAACTATTTCGTTTTGTTCGATGTCTGGGATGAGGTTTGAAATATGCTCCCACATCTAGTAAGCCAACACTTAAACAACTAGGCTAATAGAATATGTGCCAGTAAAATATGAGAACTTATTTCTTTGCCTTTTGTGAACATCCTTTTTTATACGGAATACTTCTCTCAAAAATGTGTTTTCTTTCTTTTAATAGAAATCTAATTACATGCCATTCAAATGATTACTTCCTACTTCTCTCCTCCAAATTCGTATTTGATTCACTTGTGCTAACACAGTGCTTAACATGGATGGTATGGGTCAGAATGTTCCATAAGTTTTAAAATTCTCTAAAATTATAACCGATGTTATTTGGGAGAATAGTTTTCTGTAGCAATATTCTAAAAATCATTTCTAGAAATTGTCTTCTTCTTCTTCCTGGCTTATGAAACATCAATATTTGTATGTATAATGCCCATTTGTTTATTATTCTTCTAAAAAATCTTTGAATTTCAAATTCAATATTTTTTATAAAATTTATAATCATGGCATTGTATAGAAAACATCATTATTATCTTCGATATCATTGACGTTATGTGTAGAGTGTATGGTGCTAATAGTGCAAAGTAAATGGAAACCAATTGTAAATTGATTTTAAAATAGCATGCAACACATGCTGTTGTTGTTGCTGTTATTGTCGTTTGTCATTATTGAATCGAATCGAATCGAATGTTGTCATCAAATGGAAAGTTGTATTTGAACACAAAATGTTGCAACAATGTTAAAGGACAAAAGTACAATATGTTTCTTATAAAATTAATGTTATTTTAGGTCAATGTACATACAACGCTTCGAGTGATACATAATTTAAAGAAGGGCATAATTTTAGTCACAATAGTGACTGTATATTGCGATGAGAATGAATCCAGAACTTAGTAGGTTTTGGTTGAGACCCTGAGCTTCTTTGAAGATTTGGTTTCTTTTTCGGTTGCCGACATTAGGACTCTTCATATACTTATAAATAGGCTATGCTGGTTGAAAAGTGCTAGAGCATCAAGGTTGTAGTCGCGCTATCTTGTGTGTTTGTGGTCGATTTTTTTCCGCCGTCTATTACATCCTATTACTCCTTTAATATCCTCTTTCTCTGTCCCCTAAGACGTTTTTACAAGGGGTCATTTTGATCTTAGGGTATTGTACTTGCCTCAATACGTCCCCAAAACTAATCTAACTCTCCTAGATTCATAACCTTCAATAAGACAAATAAATGTGTGTACCGACGAGAGCAAAGCTGCTGTAGTAATGAAAAATATCCTCTAATGTAGGGTCATCGCCGTTATAAATTTTTGTTCTTTGTGGTACGTTTATGTAAAAACTTTTATGTAAGGAGCTTGAGTCAGGTGCTTATAAGGAAGAAAACGGAAAATAATAGAAGCCAAACGGACATGGCTTGAGTTGCGTTTGAATCTCTCCGAACTTGATAAATTTTGTCAAAGAATTGTGTTTAGAAAGGAAATACGATTTTAGAAGAGGAAAAAATCTTTCATTAAAATTGATAGTTGGTGCACGTTTCGAAATGAGCGAAATGGTAATAGAGAACCATACTGACTTAATATTTATTTCAATTTGAAGACAGTTTTTTTGTTAAATTTAACGTCAACAAATTGGCAACTTTTGAAGTATTGAAAGCCAATATACAATCTAGTATTGACTGACTATTTGGCTGATGGGATAGACCATATAACTCGTTGATGCGGCGGTTGCACGCTAGCGCTGCTAGTTATTTACACAATTCTGTTTTCCTTAAAACATAACATAACAGATATGGAACATATGTATGTGCAGATGCATGTATTACATAAAGAAGATGCATATGCATAATGGTTAAAATGCTTAAATAGTTAAAGTACATACATATACACACAGTGTATATAGAAACATATGTTTTCATGTACAAGCATTTGACCAATTTCATATGAAATCAATCAACATTTGCAAACATTTCGTTTTATTTTTTTGTTTCTTTTCTTTCCTTTTTTGGAAATTGAAATTTTGTTTTCATCTTCATATTGTACACCCGCATAGAAGGATGTTAGAAGCTTCCGTTTTGTGGTAAGATTTAATAGATTTTACATGTTTTGCTTTAAAATTTTTATTTTTTTTTAACAGAAACAAGAAAAATCATGTTGTACAATCCATATTTGCATTGTATTTGTGGTTCTTTTTTATTTCATTTTCTCTTTAAGATATTACATCTTGTATTTGTTTAAACAAGAATTGATTAATTCTGACATTATATAATAGAATTAAATTAATATTTCACAATGTATTGCGAAATAGATTTTAAATATCACAAGAACATAAATTATGTTGTTTTCATTCGCATACTCTGCTTAAATTTAGGCTGTAAAACGATGGCAAGCCATGCGCACATAGATATACATAAGTGGTCATTACAACATTTCAGTATGTATTACGACGACCTACATAGCTTCTTACGCTGTTAATTTTATACATGAGTAGCGGCATAGTTTAAAGTCGACTCTGAACGACAAATTTCTGGACAACTTTACATGACAATTTATATTTACTCTCAGTGTTTTTGCCAGAAATCTGCTAAGAGGAAGTAGCCTAAAAAATGATCAAATTTCATATTTTAAAGAATAAATCTTGGTTGTCACTAGGTTTTAGTGCCACATGCTATATGGCATGCATGATTATACAATATAAAGTCTCTCGTGTACAGAGACAAGCCATCCACAATTCTAGTTACTGTAAGAAGATTACAGCTGCCTTCGTTGAGATACCGGATAAATTGTTGAAAAACGTGTGCCATAATTGATTGATTATACCGAGTTCTGCTAAATTGACATTGGAAATGGTTTATACTAACAAGTGGTTCTATTAAATTAGTATTAGGAACTTGTGTTGCACCTTGTCTATTGTCATTTAAGCCAAAATGATTGAATTTCTTTTATTTTTTTTATAAGAATATTGCAGAAATATAAGCGAATAGTTCCATACTTGGTCTTATTCCACAGTTGTTACAGTTTCCTCAACTTAATGAGTTACAATACACTATGGCTGGGGTGCTCTTTGCTACGGTAAGCATTGAATTTAGTTGACATAGGTTGAGATTGGAGTTAATATTGAGCTATTATTCTGGTCTCTATCTAAAAAACCCAATGAGTTACGTAAAATAACTTCACATATACAGTTTAACAGTGTTCATTTCTTTGAGAAACTTTCAGCACTACCAGAGAGACCTACATTTTCTGAGATAATGATATAATTTACAGGGGATATACGGAACATTATTGTTTCTCAAAGTAAATTGTAATAGGGAATAGGATATAAAAAGCTGTATAGAGTCCTTTCAGCTGAAATATCAAAATGAAGTTTCCACAAAATTACAGAATTAACGCTATGAAATCTTGTATTTCACTTGTACTTCTATAAGAAATGATGCTGATTGAATCCTGTTCGCATAGAATCGGTGTTTTAGAGGAGTTATATTTTTGAAAACCATCATGATGGAAATTGTTTGGAATGCTTGCATTTGTGGTCAGACAGGCTAGAAATTTCAATTATTATTGGAAGCTTAACAAGTTCATTTGAAGGCTTAATATTGAGAATTATACCTTAACAACATCAAAAGGAAAATCCAATTCAAAGTATTTAAAGTATTTATAATAAAGTTCTAATGCTGGATTTATTTTTTAAATAAATTACTCTAAAGTTAAATGAAATTTACTTGACACTCGGAGTGATAGAGTTATGGACTTATCAAAAATTCCTTAATGTTGTTGGAAAAAGTATAATAAATTTGAAAAATTATAAAGATTTCAACTTCATCATCTACGAGGTCGGTTGAGACTTTTCATCCGTTAGATCCAAGTACACGATTGTTGGCCTTTATGAAGACATGTTTTCAAATATATTTTCAGATTTTAATTGATAATGTAATTGGCTAGAAATTTTTACCATAAATATACAAATTGATATAGTATAGTGATAAGAAAATAGAATACATAGCAAACAATATGTGCAGGACTATAAAATTTCAAAGTTTTTGTGAAAAACTTTACCATGTAAGGATTCAGTGGTGCTACAGTGAGCGTTAAAAAAGGTGTACATTAAAAAAAATATATATATATATACATTAATAAGTTACCGTTATTCTTATTTTCAAATTGTTTCATTGTCATTCAGTTTTTAAAACTGAAACAAAAAATATATGCACAAAGTTTCGAAATATTGTCAAAATTTAAATGGTAAAAGTTAAGTTTGGTGATTCTTAAAATTTTTCCAAAGTGTACAGTTTCTTTTGACGCTCACTGCATAAAATTTTTATTAGGTTTCAATATTTATATAAGATAAAGTATCAACACGACCTTAATCACCGCCCTTATGATTAAATTTTTAACTCAATTCACAAATTTTAAAATGTTTCGTTTTTTTTTTTGGATTTTATAAAACAAGATTTTTTTTCTTAATTACGTGCAGTAAACTTTATACTATTTGATCACGTATGAATCGTGTACAAAATTTGTGCGAACTTCTATTTCTATATTGTTGTGCGCAACTGTCAAAAAGTGATATTTACATCATACGGTGCTCTCTTATATTTGTAATTTTAAAATTTACATAAGATAACCGTCTTATTTCAATAAGAATGTTGTGAATAGGAATGTTTTCTTTTAATAATGAACGATCATTAATTTAATTTTAATTTACATTTTGTTTTAGTACTTACTTTCTGTATGAATAACTGGACCGGAAGGATGTTTGCCACCGCCTCCACTACTGCTGCCGCCCGAAGAAGCTCCTGAGAGTGAGGCAAATGCACCGAACGGATGACCGCCACCACCACCACTGGGTATGGGTTTCAATTTGCTTTGAGCAGAGTTGATAATATATTTGCCAACATCTGTGACTTTATCACCTGAAGCAGCTACCACTTGACCACTAGCACTTAAAGCATAGCCACTGCCCTTAATTAGTTGACCCTTAAGAGCAGTTACACCACCTGTAATCGCTTTAACCGCTTGGAATATGGTATTTAGGACGGTCTTCTTTAAAGACCAGGGGTTATATTCAACAGAGTTACCCTGGAAAACAATTTAAACAATGTCTCAAGTAAAGAAAACTGTTTCTGTTTCATTTAGTTTTTTGAGCACTACTTACATGATGTCCATCACCACCATATGACTTGTAACCATAACCGCCACCACTACTGCCGCCTGAACTGCCAGATGCTATTGATGCAGAGGCATGCCCCAGACTTGATAGAAATCCTTGCTTTAAATGCAATGCATAGTCTGCACTGCCGCCTGATCGCTTTTGTACTTGTGACTCTTTATCACTGCCCGCCAAATCACTATCGACTGTAACATCATCCAATAAAATGGTTTTATCCTCAGCTTCTGCATCCGCTGGATATGTGTGCGTCAGCAATGGCAGCGTTAATAACAGCAAATAAAAATACTGGAAATAAAATATTTTGATCTGTTTTATTGGCTTTAAAATAAAAAAGACGTTTTAGCAAAATATTTCACTTCAATTATGTAATCGTATGCATTATTGTAATTTCCATGGATGTGTTGAATGCATTCCTATTGTGTGGCAGTTACAAAACCATACCCTGGCCCCAGGTGCTTATTATGTCTCGCATTTTGAAAGTTGTGTGGATTTTGTTTCTTCTTGTTTATTATTATTTTTATTTTTTTTTGGGTTTCTTGTAATAAATGTTTTAAAAATCAACTGCTTTTTACAAAATTTTACTTTTTATGGGAATGTAAGCCAATGGCAATTACGTGTTTGTTACTTTGCACCGGTTTTTTAAGAGCAGTTAATCGAAACATTTTTCAAAAAAAATTCTTAAGAGGGCGCAATGTTATTTTATAATTTAAAAATCAAGGTTTCAACACGTACGTGGTTAAAAATCAAACCAATTTTAAGCAGAACAGCTAAGTAATCCATAAAGATTTTGAGCTTAATTTTAAAACACAATAAATTAGAACCAAGCTTATATGATCGCCTTATTGCCTATTTCAATTTCTACAAGACGAATTCACTTTTTTAAAATATAACAAGCGAATGGTATCAGTAATGACAACACAATGTCTAGCACTGGGGTACTCCAGGGGCAGAGAGATATACCCATCTTCATAGATGGCCTAAGTTAGGTGGAAGTAAAAGTGCAAAAGTCCTGGGGTTTCCTATAAAGAACTCGATCTTGAACTTCACTTCAAGCTGAAAGATGACTGCAGCGTGTTGCAGGCAGAGATTTTCGCAATCTTGAAGAGTATTGAGGTCATTGCTGGTGGTCCCGGAATCTTACGTGATCTTCGTTGACAGTCAAGCTACCCTGAAGGCCATTGCGTCGGTTTGGTGCAAATCACGGCTCGTTCGCGAGTCAAAAGGGGTCGTTTAAGACCTTTGGACCGGACTGTATCCGTCTATGCTGGGTTCAATTGGAATAGGGGTGTTAGGGGAGTGGAACAGTTTGTTATGTTTCTACGGCCTGCTATAGACAGTGCAAAAATAGGTTGGCTGCTCGGTTTGGATAAGGCCAGTTTAAGTTTAGTTAAGGGTTTTATCACGGGACACTGCAAGATTAGGTCGCCGATGGCGATGTGGAACAGATGCCAGCCAGACTGTTGCGGGGTATGTTGCAATGAGGAGGATTTGGAGACGGTCGAGCACCTCTTCTGTAGCTGCCAGCCCTTAGTAGAATGAGGTTGAGGACCCTTGGCAGCGGCTTCTTTGAAGGTTTGAACTCTGTGTCGAGAGTGGACGTCAAGATTCTCCAAAGATTCATTAGTAGCTTGAGATGGTTGAGAAGTGCTAGGACTTTATCAGTGTAGTTGCGTTCTCCCCTTTTTGTTTTGTTTGGTCTGTGTAATTCCTTCGCTTCCCTTTCTCTCTTTCCTACTTTCTCTCCGCATAGCAATAACGTCCCATAGAATTTACAAATTGGGTCTAGTTAGAACGAAGGTCGCTACGCTCAGTCTATTTCTGGATAGTTGGTTTCAAAATTCAAATTTCTCTGCACTATAATTCCATATTCAAAGGAGTAACTTAAATTTGTTAGTTAGTGATGTTTCGCTAGTGTACGCTTTAAAAAAACCCCATGTTGTTGATAACTGTTTGTCATTCATAAAATGGATATTGAATCGAATTTACTTGGAGAGCCTATTCATTTCGTAATACAATATTCCTACTTCATCTATTGAAATTTTTTTAATAGGATTTTTTTTGCCATGCTGTGAATATTTGGCGAATGGAGAAATGCAATACACCATGATGTAGCTGAAGTCTAGTGAATAGTGTGTTAGCTTAGTAGAGGTGGGGCCACGGTCCATATGCCAAGTCAGACGTCTTCAACAAAATGAAATATTTCTTTGGTAGAGCAAATTAAATTGAAAAGATGCTCGCAAATCTGTCGTTTTGAATCGCCTTTAAGCTGTATGTCATGGGTGATGGGTGAGAAGCTACCTTGGAATCCTGACTGTAGGGTTGTAGTAGTCAAGTATGTAACTGTTTGTATATCCGATTAATACCAGGAATTGTTATTGACGATGTTCACGTGCACAACTCATTCAAGTACATATATTTGGTATACTTCTCCCCAAAAATGTATTCCAAAAGATAATTATTTCGAAATAAAGAAAGAAAACTAAAGATAACAACAAAGAAAGTGGAAAGTCGTTTCTGGTACGTAAGTAGTGTGACAAATATTAACAGCCAAATTGAAGAAAACATTGCATAATTGCATGCATCTACGCTTTAATGCCCGTGTCGCTGTCCAATATATAAGAAATAAATTTTATTCAGTCATACGTACATACATATTGTCTTTGTCATGCTTTATGAAACATTAACTTTTATTTGTTGGTTAATTTATTAAAAAAAAAAAAAAACACCAAAAACATCAATTTCTATACATTGTATATGGCGTATAACAATAAATTATTTAAGAATTTGTTAATTGCCTTGCATTTATTAAAAAAAAAAATCTACATGAACTGAATGGTGGAACATAATTATAGTTTAACGATCTGCATGCAAATAAAATGGCTTTATTTTGCATTGAAATGGACATTTCTTTGATGAATTTCCATTGAAATCAAATTAAATGCTACAAGGTTCGTTTGAATGATGACTACAAACAGACAGATAGAGACACAGACAGATAGATAGATGGACTGCCATAAAATAATTTTATTAGTTATGGTCCATTAATTTGGGACAGTAAATGAAGCATTTAATTGAACATTTAGTACATTTTAAGCAATCATAAGCAATTGATATTTCTTTCATTTCATTTTTATTTGTGAATTTTTTGAATGATATTTAGTGTGTCAACGTTTAATGACACTTAATAAGTCAGTCATTTGAGAATTTGAAAATTATGTTGATTGGTTGCCGTCAGAGACCTCCAGAAAGAGATGAAGAATAATGAAGTAATGAATGTAATGACACCGCTACTAAGGGTGGCTATCATTTAATGTGGGTATTGACATTTGTAATATCTGTGAAACAGTTGTAGACATTTGGCTAATTGTATTGTATGATTCTGAATAAAATTCTTAACTTTAAAGAATATTTTTTTAACTTTTGCTTTGAGGTTGAAAAAGAGATTTTTATGTCATACTTTACGGATTTCATATTATACCGTCCGCATTTTTAAATTGTCGAAGGATTTCTGATTGAAAATTATGGCAGTCAAATCCGGTTTAACGAACTTTGCGTAGTTCGTTTTAGGCAAGTCGTATTCAACAATCATGAATATAAAAACAAGATTTTTCATTTATTAAACAAAATGTTTTTTTTTATTAAACCAAATGTGTTATTTTTTTCTGTCATTGTAAAATTATTATTTTAACTGGCATATTAAATAAAATTGATATCCACACTTCATTTTTTCTGAGGGTTCTCATAAAAAATTAAAAATTAAAAATTACAGGGACCATTTAAAACAGTTCCTTTTAACCGAGAGTTCATTATAAACGAGTTCGTAACAAACGAAGTTTTTTGTATGAAAATTGTTATTAAAACGTTAGGACTTGAAAATATGTACGTAATAAACAAGAATTCGTTATAACCGAGTTCGTTATAAACGAGTTTGACTGTACGTATTTTGACCTTGCAAAAGGTCCCGAAAAAAATTCTTTATCACTCGACTTCGATAATACCATCTCAGATGAGGTAAACCCTACTACCATTGCTAAAAAGTTATTTGATGCCATTGAAGAATGTAAAAGCCCAACATACATAATTAGTCGTTACAAATCTTCAGTCAGTGTTATTGACCTAGTTTCTTACACTAAAATGTTGTGTGTATTAATTTTATATATAAGTGGCTGGACTTATAGTTTAAAGTCAACTCCGAACGACAGATTTTTTTGTGAAACTTTTCATGCCAGGTTTTATTTACTCTCAGAGTTTTGACCAGAAATCTGTTGAGAGGAAATCGCCGAAGAAATACTTTCTGTATTTTATTTTGATGTCTGGCCTGGGGCTCGAACACAGGTTTTATATCAAATAAGCCAACATACTACCTACTAGATTACGGCGACTTCAAATAGAAGAATCTAGTATTTACATCAGGAGGTGGTAGGGGGTGAATATTTACAAGCTGCATACAGCTATCTTGGAACTATTTTACCAACAAATGTTGATTGCGAGAAGTGTTTTTCAACGGCAGCTTATGTTGACAACAAAATTCGTTCAAGATGTTAGATCCTTTAATCTTTTTATTGGAATTCAAATAATTTTCTTAAAATAATTTACGCTTTTCTGTTACTTTTTGTCTTGCTTTTTTTATATTTTATTTTAAATGACATATATGTAATTCTGATGTACATAATTGGAACATAAATGATTTTGTTAACAAAATATATTTTTAATTTTCATTATTAAGAGAAAATCGCGAATTTTCCCGTGATTTTTCTAGATTTTTCTGGATTTTTGGATCCCGAATTATAACGAGATTTCGGGATCGGGATTACGAAATCTTGAATCCCGGGATTTTTAAAAATCAATACCGTTTGGCATCCCCAATACATACGTATATGTATGTATATTTGGTCAGCCTTTCAGTTAGGATTAGGATCTAGCTTGTTACACGACTTATGTATATTGTGTATGTTAATTTTAGCCATAAGTGGAGGGACCTTTAGTTTAAAGTCAACTTCGAACGCCAGATGTTATTGAGAAACTTTTCATGGGAATTTTTATTTGCACTGTCATAAAACCAAACTTAAAATTTTTCTACTCCGCAAAAGACACTTTAAAGTTAACTCAGAGGACTGATTTTTGAGGAACTTTTCAGGGCAATTTTTGTATTTACTTTCAGAGTTTTAGCAAGAAATCGTTTCTACGTATTACTTCTACTGCACTTTATTATAATACACCCAACTCTTTTTTTACGTTGTAGATACGTTCCTCAGAAGTCCGTGCAAAAAAAAACCGTGTGTTTCCTATAGTAAAATGGGGGATACATTCCATGTCATCTGAAAATTGTATAAGATGAAATGAAAAACGAAAGAAATTTGTTGATCCAGATAATAGAAATAAAGAAAATATATTTACATATCAACATAATTATTCGTCACTACTCGATAACAAGCGGAATTGTTTGCGACGAACTGGACTAAAGTCGATATCATCACTAGAGATATCTATCAAATTAACCAATGGTGACTTTCGGCCGATAATATAGTTCTGAACTATCGGACTGCTTTCCGAAAGGTATTGCGGCGTCGACTTTTTTATTCAAAAATCTTTTATAGAAAGTTGAACTTTTGGTTTTTTTAAGCTGTTTATACAACTCTTTGGATCCAGCAAGACAGTTATTAATATCTCGTTCGAATTTCAGGGCACGTTCTATATTAGGATAATTTTTTAAGAAATGTGTGTGGTGAAAAGTGTGGTAAAGACAAACATAATCACAAGACAGTAATTTTGAAACCGTACTGGATTAAAAACTTTTTCACAAAAAATGTTTTCTTCAACCGTGTAACTTCAAATCTGTGTAAAAAGAAACCGTGCGAAAAAGAGTTGGGTGTATATAATATATAAACTGGGGTATCTTATCATAAAAATGAGAGGATATAAATATTATACTACAGAACAAAAATTAGAACTGATTGATCAACTACTAAAATTTTATAAAGAAAATATATGAGAGTCGTAATACAACAAATTATGGCTTTCTTTTAGAAATTATGCTCATTTCTATTGTATATTAAAATCCCAAGAGAATATAAAAAGAGTTAGTTTGTCTCTAGAAAATGAAGAAAAGAAAATAATTAAAGTTTTGCTTAATAAACTACGGGTATTAATATGTTCAACTTGCACTATTATAGGCATTCGTTTTTAATGAGTTTTTTTTTGTACTGAATTTTGTTCAAATTTATAATTACGCTGTCAAAAATGTCAACTCGGTTTGAGATCGCCAAAGATTTATGCATTTTTAATACAATACTCTAGACTGTAAATATTAGATCAAAAGTATTTTGTGCATTCATAATAAAATTCGTTCACTTATCTTTATAAAATTTTGATGTAAATATGTATGCCTGTATGTGCTATAAATCCATGTCAAAGTTTAAATTACATCATTAAAAATTCAACGCTAATTTATTCAATACATACAATAAATTCCATTCACATACTACATATGTACATACGTATTATGACACGCGATTATGTCAACTTCGTAAGAAATTCAAAGAAAGAGGAAATGAAAACTAAAACCAAAAAACTCTGCTGATGTTTTGAATAAAAATTTGCATGAATGAGTCAAAAGTGCTGTTTGCTGACAACGAATATAATAATGAAATTTTGGTATTAACTGACCTGATTTTAAAAGAGATTGTAAAACATTTATTGAGTGTCTCTGGTCTGGTCACAATACAAGTTTTATGAGAAGGAATGAAATGAAATGTCAAATTGAATAATAAATTTTGTGTATTTTGTATGGAAAATGTTAATTGAACTAACCTACCACAATAAGTCAAACGAAATAAAATCAAATCCATTGAGAAATGTGAGAATTTTTAGCAATTTGAACATGTGCTAAAATTGTTAGCGCAATAATTTAAAATAACTTTTAATGTTTGATGGCATTATCTGTTAATATTGAGTATTTCTTTTTTCTTTCATGCAATTTATTTGCTTAAAAACCACAATTTTTTTAACTTTCACTTTTTAAGGGTGTGTAGTATTTAATTTAACAATTTTTATTAAATTGTTGTGTTATTTTCAGAAGACATATTCATATTTTTTTTTTCCAACAGATAGACCTCCTGATTGCGGATAAAAAATTAATTTCAAATTTCTTTTCTTTCATTTACAAAATTCCATACGATATCTTATATGTTTATTAGATAAATACTCGTGTGCAGCTAACAATGGCTAATGGCCGCTAATCGATTTGCATTATATGAAAGAGTAGATCCCTTTATTTGGCTAGGCAGTAAAATTCAAAAAATTATTGCTTAGTTTGCAGAAAATGTGTTAATGGGCGTTTTTTTCTTGTAGTAAAAATTTACTTTCAATATCTTAACACGGTAAACCATTAACATAAAAAATAAATATTATTTACAAGCAGATATAACCTAGGAAGAAACTGTTTTTAATGTTTTAATTTATGAATTGTTTTAAGGAATTCCTAATAAGGAGTTCAAATTCACTATTAAACGATTTTGTATAAAATAACTTTGTAGGTCACTAATAATAAAAACTAAACAGCTAATATGTATTCATATCGAGATTCATTGCAGAATATTTGTGTTTTGTAAGGATTTTTAACATATAATTTCAGGTCTATATTATGTGCTAAATATAGTTACGTTAAAAAAGAAATAATGTTTCCAGTAGATTAGAGTATTGCATTAAATATTACAAACTTATTACTTTCATCTCTTGTGCTTTCTTTATTTAAGCAAAGTATTTACTTATGTAACGACACATTTTAATAGGTAACACAATGCTATACTCTTTACTACATGCTGTTCATATGCTTTTGGTATCTGTTTTGATTTTCACTTCTAACATTCATCGTCCCTCTATATAGTTTTGTTATTATAATTTCATCTTTTATATGACTATAGTTTTGCATTAATGTACACTTTGGGTATAAAATCAATTATCCTTTTGCAGTTGGCAGTTACTATGTACATACTTATATAATTGGTTGGCATTCAATTCATCTTAAACTATTTCCACTAATATTACCTAATCACGAAAGTAAAGATCTAAATGTCTGCCAATTTCCTCAATTTTCATCCAATAATCTTATTAAAAGTCGCCGTGGTCTAGTAGGTAGTGTGCTGGCTTATTAGACGTAAAGCCAGGGTTCGAGTCCCAGGCCAGACATCAAAATAAAATTCAAAAAGTAATTTTTCAACGATTCCTTCTCAGCAGATTTCTGGCAAAAACTCTGAGAGTAAAATAAGATTGCCATGGAAAGTTTCTCAAAAATCTGTCGTTCGGAATTGTGACTTTAAACTGTAGGTCCCGCCACTTATATATAAAATTAACACACACAACATAAGTAGTGTGAGAAATTAGGTCAATAGTCCTGACTGAAGGGTTGTAATGGCCAATTATGTATGTAAGCAGAGTCGATGTTGTCATAGAACTAGGCATTCCTCATTAAAAAGTTATCAACCATTTGAAGAAGTCTTGGTGGTAAGAGCAAAGCAAACTGCAAATAATATTAAACCGCATTGTAAATTTAATATGCTCACGAGTACAGCTGTTGGAGAAATCGCTCATAAATTGATAACATTCGTTACATGCGAATAATAACAGAAAAATTAAATACAGCATCATTTTGCAACAGCATATATGTGTGTAAGTGACTTTAAGAAAAAAGATTTTATTAGAAATGATGGACTCCTTTGAATTTACCCCACAAGACTCATCTTGTCGCCACAGCAATCTATTGTTACATTAGCTAAGGTTACATAATACATAATTGGCCATTACAAGCCTTTCATCAGGATTATGGCCTAGCTTCTCAATACCACTCATGTTGTGTGTGTTCATTTTATACACGAGTGTCGGACCTACGGACGACACAGCAATTTTATTTCCTCTCAGAGTTTTTACCAGAAATCTGCCCAGAGGAAGACGCCGAAGAAATGTTTTTTTTCATATTTCGTTTCTGATGTCTGACCGGGCATTTGAACCACTGGCTTCGCGTCTAATAAGCCACCACACTACCTACTAGACTACGGCGACTTCCTTACTAGCTAAGGTTGGATACTTGAAATTTTTGACTTGCAATACATAGGAGTCAAGTGGAGACTTAAGTCTAGCCTGGAGGAATGATATCACTATACACTTACGCAGGCATCTTACTTACAGCCCAACCTAAATTACGGCGTAAAGCGCAAAATAAGTGTCAAAATTTCTTATGCCCATATAAAATGTGTGAGACCAACTATAATTTCGTGGCGTTAACGCTTTGCAATTGGAAAATCCAATTTTGACAGAGCGTAAAGAAGTGAAGTTTGTTGTAAAACAAGTTTATTATTGTTAAGTAATGACATGTTAGCTGCTTTCAGACCAATCTTGTGATTTTATCTCTATTTTTTATTTTCATTTGGCGATTTTTATTTAACAAGGTAAGTTAACATTACTGTTCTTGGCACAATGTAGACTCTGTTATTTAGGTTGCTTATTACAGCGTAAAAACTGGGCGCTAAATTACGTTGCGCTTTACGCCGTAATTCAGTTTAATTGGTCATAACAACCCTTTTAGTTAAGATTACGACCTTGGTTTTCACACTACTTATGTTGTGTGTATTAGCTTTATACATGAGTCCAGGGGCCTACAGTTTAAAGTCGATTCTAAACGGCACACTTTTCGTGGCAAATTTATTTACTCTCAGAGTTTCTACCAGAAATCTGCTGAGAGGAAGATGTCAAAGAAATATTTTTTCATATTTCGTATTGTTCGTTTTGTTTGAGATGTCTGATCTCTGATAAGGCCTCACGCCTTATAAGCCAACACATTATCTATTAGACTATGGGGATTTCATTTGCACAGTCATCACCACACACAAAAATTATCCAACTGTCGAATGAGTTGTTAAGAGAGGGTCTTAAAATAATTAAAAAAAGGACTGTAATGAAATGCCAATTAAGACAGCAAATAGAAAATTCTGTTTGCTTTAGATGCGTTAACCTGTAGACGGAATATAAACAGCAAAATATAAAAGGAAATCGGTTACTTTTAAAGAATCTTCATACATATATATGTGGAACATCTGTTCTGTTTTGGAAATTCGTTTATTTATATATAAAACTATAAAATTTTCTCAATTACAACTCATGTTATTTAACACTTTGACTGCCAACTAAGAGATAACTCACAGATTGCGTTCCTTTCTAGGTTGCCAACTACGAGTTGTTCCGTACTCACTAAGTCTTAACTAAAAATCGTAATTTTTGACCAGTTTTCTGAAAATTGCCGTGGCAAGAGAAAATTGTTGAACACAGAGGCAAACTTTATCAAAACTGACAATTAGTTTAACGAATTGAGGCAGAATGCTTAAAACCGCTACAAACGGAAATTATTTGTCACACTCTTAAACTCATAAAGGAGTATTGATATGATAATAATAATAAAGAATAAAAAAAAGTGTGAAATATCATCACAATTTATGGTTGAGTTTATGTTTGTAATAGATTCAAAAGGAATTCCAATTAAATATGGTGTCTGCTAAAACAAGTTTGTTTCTTAAGTCTTTTGATTTTCAACGATTTTAGCTGCTGCTGTTATTGAAATCATTTGTGTTTAATTTTATTAAATTTAATTTTAATTGAATTTTAATTAAATTTTAATTGTAAAATTAATTTCAATTTATTTACATCATATTTAATAAATATTATAATTTCATAAACAGTTTTTATGTTAGGTTTTATGACAATTTAAATTTTTTTGAAGCCTTTTGGCAAACAAAATGTAATTAAAACAAAAAAAATATTCCATAAAACTAAAATATTAAACAAAGGGGCCACACGAAATATAAACAACTTTATTATTCATGAGTTTTTATTATAATTTTTTATTATTTTTTTTAAATTTAGACTGTATGCTGGTACGTGTGTATATTTCATGATTAGAGTGTGGGATACTATTGTAGTTAATGGAATTTCATATGTGTGAGTATTACATAATTTCTAAAGCAACATTATTCATCAAATGTTTTTTCTCTTCTTTTTTTCTCTTTCTCTATAACGAAAGAAAGTAAAAGGAAAACATTGATAATCAATAACTGCAGGGTAACTAAGTAGTAGACACTAATCCATGAGTGGGAGAGAAAGGTAGAGCACAAAGAGTGTGAGAGTGAGATTTTTATGTATTGAAAGAGTATGCACTTGAACTTGTTTTTTAATCACAATGATAGTCGATTATTGTAATATGCCTTTGCGTGTATTGCTATGCGTTCGTTTGTTTGTTTTTTATTTGAAATTTTCACTTGAGCAAATAAATGCTGTTGATTTTCTTGGCTTGGTTGTTGTGAAATACAATAACAACAACAATAACAATCATATCATATATGTTTATATGTATACTGTATGTAAATAAATCAATGGGTATTTGTGGTTATTATTGGTTTTTGTTTTCTTCTTTTCTATGCGATTTGTTGGTCATTGTCACTTTGAATACAAAATAATAATAATAAAAAAAAAAAAAAAATAAATTAAATGCTTTTTTTACTTTATTTTTATTTATTTATTAACTTTATTTTACTTATTTTCATTTATAAAACGCACACAAAATTGTTTTCATTTTCAACAGACTTTCACTTCTTTTTTTTAGCATCCAAAATAAATGCCAGATATTTTGGCTGTTTATTGTTGAGGTTTGTTTGGTAAATATTTTTAATTTTTTTATGTTTTTTTTTTATTTTAGGAATTCTTGTTTTTCGTAACTTTTGCTTTCAGTTTAAAGTTTCTGATTTTAATTTTTATTTAAAAAAAAACAAAATTTTCTGCTGCATTTTTTGTTCTTTCTTTTCTTTCTTATTAAACTCACCTTCATGTTGTAAATTATTATGATTTTATTGTTATGTTTAAATATTTCCCTTAACTTGTGTTATTTCTTTGTAATCAGTATCTGTGCCTTTAATGTGTTTCTTTAAAGCCAAGTTTAAAACGCTTTGAGAGACACGTCCGTTTCGTTTGGTATCGTATTCACTTTTACTGGCACTCAGACCGGCATATGTAACGGTTGCTGTTGTTCAATGGTTTTTTTCTTAAAATTTTTTTTATTATTGTTGTTGTAATTTTGTCTTTCTTTAACCTTTCTTTTGCGTTTAAGCTTCGTTCGTTGATATGAGTTAAACTTTGTTTGAGTGAATTTAAAAAAATCACTCAATTTGTTTAATTTTTTTCACTTTTTTTTGATTTCACTACTTTTTTTCTTTCATAAAGCCGCATAAAGTTATACACAATAAACACAATGGTAACTCCGTTTTTCGAAATTCAAAATTTGTTCTAAAAGAAATACCGCCCCGCATGTATGTGGCTCATAAAATTTTTATTAAGTTTTCCGTTTCGTTGTTGCTCGTTTAAAGTCTTAAAAACATTTGTTAGATTTTCCACCTTGTAAGCGTCTTTTAAGGAAAATTTAGTTTCAAAAGCGCTTCTCATTTGTTGTTTTTCGTTTTGTTTTTTAAATATTTGTAGTCTTATACACTCAGCATACATATACTCGGGTGTTTTCATTAAAAGCCAAACATAAATGGTAGAGTATGACTCTTTAAATTTGTATCTCGTCTGATGTATAACTCTTATGTATTTTGGACTACTAAAAACAATTAATTTCTGCTCTTTTGACTCTAGGTTTTCTTCAACATCATCATTGTCATCAATTGCTTTGTATATTGTATTGTTGTTGTTGTTGTTGTTTATTGCTCCCAAAAATAAAACTTAAGTTCATTTCATAAATTTTCTCACTTTTTAATGTTGAGCATTTCCTTGATGTCAAATTATGTTTTTTTTTTTGGGGTGAGTATGCACACTTTTGTGGTCTTTCATGCACAGTGGGTATGAATAGTACTGCACAATGTAAAATTATTGTGGACTTTGTTACAACAACAACAGTCTTTTTGATGTCTTCGTTCTTTTCAATCTGGAAGTTTAAGTTTTCTTTTAATTAAATCTTCTTTGATGACCAACTTGTAATCGATTTTTATTGTTTTTATTTTATTATTATAATCGCTTTATTGATTTTATTAAAAAATTAACTTCTTCGATTCGAAAAGTTCGTTTCTTAAGTCTTTTGTTAAATCTTCATGTGCTGAAGAATTGAAAAAACAGAAACATACTATTAAGGATATCTAAAACTCTCAGCTTTGTTTTGATTTCTGCTAGGGAGATAGGTTGAAATTTAGAGTCAAAATTCTAGCAATATTTTATGACTCATGGATTTAATGACAGTAGGTGAAGAGATAGAGTGTTGGCTTTCTCATAAGAGGATAAAAGTTGTGATAGTATAATCTACATTATTTATGAAACGGACACTTCAGGTTGTTTACCTATTTGTTAAGTGTTCAAAAGAGTTATCACAATACCAGGACTTTGGCTAAATATTACCAGAATGTAGCACCAGCCTCGGCCTAAAATTACAAACTCATGCAGTCAACGGCATTGGTAGTTAGTTGTACTTTCAGAGTCAACGGGCGACAAAGGACTATAGATGTAGATTGTTGTACTTCTTGGAAAACTTATGTAAAAATAATAATTTCTGAATGAATTATAATGCCATAGCGAGTGTGGGGGATAGTTTGATCTTTATTCGAATGTGATCTATATTCAGATACGTTTTGTAGCGGTTAGTTTTAGTTTAGTTAGTTGGTTTTATTATTGGTTTTTTCCTTTTTTGTCTGAATTAAACCTACAGTTTAAGAAGCATGGCAATTTTATTTGCTTCCAGAGTTTTTGTCAGAAATCTGCTGAGAGGAAGCAAACGAAGAAATATTTTCATATGTGTGTCTTATGAATAACCCTACAAGAATATGTTTAATAGAGACAATTCACACTCATCACACAATTCATCTCAGTAACCAGTTAACATTATATTTAGGGGACATAACCATATCCTTACATAACTTGTGCAGATTATAAAATTTTTCATGAGTTGTGGGTTCCGTATCGCCTTCTTGTTGAAACCTCATGTTGTTCCTATAAAGATCACCCAACTCAGACAATAATAAAGTGATTATCATCGATCTAAAATGCTAACGGCGAGAGCAGTAAAATAGTTCCTCATGTAGAAGAGTATCGTCATTCATGCAGCGTATCCAATGTGTCATGAGCAGTGGGGCAAATAGCGCCTGCATGGGTTTTACAAATAAGATGGCTCCAGGTGATTCCGAAGGTATTTTGCGCGCTGAACATGAATCTTTCCATAACTTCAGGTTTTCGAGAAAAGGATGTTGTAACCGTTTAAAATAACGTTTTTGGCCATTTTTAAAAAATTGTAGAACTAAACGCTGACGTGCTAGAACCATCGCAATTATCTGAAATTGACAATTGATCTTTGCTCTTTAAAATGAGCCCAAATTGTTTGCATGCACCCTTAAAGTGGGGGGTGGTTTTATATCAAGGGATGCAGGAGAAAAACATAAAAATTAATCAGATGTACTTGAAAATTGTTACTCAAGCGCCATATTGGTTTGATTAATTCTTATAAACTTCGACCACCATTTTGAATTTGAAAAATCTGAATGAAGATCTGTAATCAGCAAAAACCCTTGAGTAACAATTTTCAAGTAAATCTGATTAATTTTTTTAAATCATATGCCTTCGGAAACACCTGGAGCCATCTTGTTTGCCGAAAAAAGTCCTAATTTGTAGGGCTGTGTAATCATCGACCTAAAGTGGTCGCTGTTAGCAGTGAAATAGTGACAGCAAATAGTGGTTTCTCACGTGTATTGGTATCGTTCCTATTTTGACAATTTGTTTTTTTTTTGCAATGAGCCACATAGCTGAAGACAATTTTTCGATGAAAAACGTCTAGACCATTCATTTTAAACAATTTTATTATTTATACTAGTCGTTGAATGCTATTTCGTTCATGGTGATTTAGACACAGGGCGAATAATCGCCATAGTCTAGTAGATAGTGTGTGGGCTTATTCAAGTCCTAGGTCAGACATCGCCAACAAAACGAAATATTGAAAAATGTTTATTCAGTTATTGCCTCTTAGCAATAGCCTGACGAAAACAAAGAGAGCAAAGAAATTGCCATAAAAATGTTGCTCAAAAATCTGTCGCTCGGAATAGATTTTTTAAGATATAGGTTGCGCCAATTAAGTATAAAATTAACATTAACACCATGTGAGAAGCGAGGTCGGAATTGTGTACGTACGTACCTATACGTATTGTTGAATAGAATGAACTTATTCATAGATATTATGATGCCATACAATAACAATAAATGCCTTAGATAATCTCAAAATATATCGCCGTGTACTGGGTAGATCCAAACTACACTTGGCTTATAAATAAAGCAATGATCTTCGAATAAATCCATTAAAGGGCAGACTACATAACCAACCTAATCGTGTAGTACAGATACTGTTGTACAATTGTTTTGTAAAATATTTTTATTTCAAATACAACGTCTACTGTAGATATTTCATGTGTTGTAACGTTCAGCTAAACTGCCAAATATAAATAAAGTGGAATTCTTTTTTTAATTTAATTTCATTGCAAGAAGAAGAAAACGAAAAAACGATTTTTTGAGTGTGATTTTAAATTATTTTGTCTGTAAATTTGTGAAAAGCACACACAAAATTTAATACTTAAATTTGTTTTTGGTTTTCATTGAATATGTTGTATTGCGGTAGAAGAAACCAAGACCATAACGAAAGACGTCAGATGCATACTACTGGCTACATATGAATTGCATTAAAACCGCAAAAAGAAAAAAAAAAATTATTTGGTGTTTTTACTTTACTTTTCTATGTTTTTGTTGTTTTTTTTTTGGTTTGGCAAAGATGCAATTTATCATTTTTTTGGAACTGTTTTGTGCTATTTTCACTATTTCGAAACGAATTCCAATTTGTTTTTCTATTTTTTTTTTTTTTGTGTTTATTATTAAAAGTTTAAAGGATAGTTATTGAGAAAACTATGTATAGAAATGAAAATAAAATTTTTATCTAGTTTATCCAGATATTACGTATTAAAAGTGAAGTCATTACATGTCACACCTGCTGGAGCAGTAAAAGTTGCTGCTGATCGGTCTAAAACGCAAAAAAAAACCACGAATTATTTTAAATGAATTTTATAATTTTTGATTTTAATTATGCCATCTGAACGATTTATTTTCATAAATGCAAGCGCAATCGTTTGAAATTAACGTTTAGTTTGAAACAAAAAAATTTTATTCAATCTCTCAACCATTTTAATCGAACTGCAGATGCCTTTGGAGAGGAACTGTTTTACAATAACGATGTGTTGAATAAGTTTTATAAGTATTTCCTAACAATTATACTCATCTTGCTTTTAATGCGACATCATATCAAATCACAATATTTGTTTGATTGCTTGTGGCATGGATATACACGTACGTATGGTTTACCAAAAAGAGCCTGCGTAGCTGATGTTAAAAACCATACAAGGTAGAATGTGATTTTATTGTATTTTTTCCTTTGTCATTTGCCTGTTATTGTATTTCGACAGCTTCTCCTGTAATTTTGTATGCTTATATTTGTCATTTGCCTGCATGTAAGTTTGAGCAACACCCAACCTATTTACAATTTCTTCATGGCATATTGAATAGTTTGGATAATCCTTTACAATTCGTACAATTCGATTTTGAAGAGATTTTAATCTTGAATGATGCTGTCAAAAAAAACCTGAATATTGATCATCAATCATTTCATCATACTGTATGGTTTGGTTTGAACACACTGATTAGACCATTTTTTTAATTGCATGCGGAAAACTTGTTAGTAAGTAAAGGGTAATTCGTTTAATGGTTTCAAAATTTACTTAAAAGTATGATTTGGTGAAATACTTATTCCATTATAATGCTTGGGCCTTTGACAGTCGCCGTAGTCTAGTAGTTGGTATGTTGGCTTATTTGGCGTGAGCCCCAGATCAGACATCCCCAACAAAACGCAACTTAAATAAATGTTTATTCGGTGAGTTCCTTTCAGCATATTTCAGACAAAATCTCGGAGAGTAAATAAAAGTTTGCCATGAGAAAGTCTTTCAAAAATCTGTCGTTTGGAATCGATTTTAAACTGTAGGTTCCATCACTCATGCATAAAATTAACTTACACAACAGAAGTGGAGTAGAAAGGCTAGTTCGTTTTCCCGACTGAAGGTTTGTAATGACCAATTATATATGTACGTATCTTCTTAACGTTGCCTCTCTGGAAACTTCACGTGATTCGTAACTCATGGGCCCGCTTGCCAAAAAAAAGGTTGGAAACATTTTTTTTATTAAACTAGGTACACATTGTTCCCGCCATTCATATATTATTGGTATTTATAACTTTATTGAAAAATTTCATCAATTTCCATCCAATAAACTTATTAAATGGTCCCGCCATTTATGTATAGAAATTAACAAACACAACATAAGTGGTGGGAGAAATTACGTCAATAATCCTGACTGAAGGGTTGTAATGACCAATTATATATGTATCAGAGATCAGCAATGAGTATTCAAAACGATGAGTAGATTTGAGTCATACTTATAATACTTATACGCATTCATACTTATTTTAATATGATACCCATACTACTCATACTTAAAGTTGGAAGTACTCGGCGTACTCATACTTAACAATACACATAAGGTTGTTGACTTCGAGCCGTCTTTAATAAGTATTATTCGCGTACGAACACTACTATACTCACAAGAAGATTGTGTGTATACTTTGCTTGTAGTCTTTGTCTTTCCTTTTTTCTTTGTTTGTATATGCAACAACAACAAAGGCTGTAAATTTTAATGAATGATTCGAGCTACTCGAATTACTTATAAGTATTATAAGTAGTTTTCTAAATTTATGAATCCGAATAAGTAGGCGTATGAATCAAACATTTTTCGAATGTTGTGAGTTTGATATCAACGTTGTACCCATACTCATTGCTACTTATACTTATAAATCACTGTTGCAGCGAGTACAAATGAATCAGAGTAGTTGAATTTCAATTCTGTTGATTCACTCATACTCAAAATTGCATGAGTGCTTATGAGTAGCGTAAAAGCAATTCATTGCTGATCTCTGGTATGTATGTAAACTTATCATAAGGCGTTGTAAAAACTAATATTGTATATGATCTTCCAACAGGAACTTTCGAACTTTGACAATTGATAACGGCCATCTTGTTGCAGCTACATCTGTCAAATGAGATAATATTTGTTTTTTGGTGTCCCTAATCGCTCTGTATAATCATAAACAATGACTTGTGTTTGTTGAATAATCTCGGGAGCATTTGGGAGGTGGTCCTTCTCCTTCATGGAAAAATCATCTTCAGGGATTAAGCGCTTTTTTTGATAAGTGAGTACGTGAGCAAACAAAACTTGTTAAATTTGAGATAACCACATAAAGCTAAGAATGTCCAATGTATTCCGAAAAAGTCACTCTTTGGTGCAGATTTTATGCTGGCGACGTCATCTGTACATTATTTTACTGAAAACTTATCTGGCCAGGTTATAACTGTCAACGACTAGCATGAATAATCTGGACACCAACTAATGGTTTGTGTTTTCTCATACAACAATGAATATTCTGTACAAGCAATTTGAGGGCGTGGATATCCCATGTGGTAAATATGTGTACTGCCCACCGAGATCATGTGATTTGATCTTGTTAGACCTTTTCTTTTGAGAATAGCTTAAGTCTCATGTATATGCAAATAAGCCACAAACTCCAGCCGTCCTCGGAGTCAACAGAATCAATGTCATCTAGTAAATTCTAACTGATTAATACACCGGAGTCATGGATAACTTGTTTTAATTTAAATCTTAAGATAAGAAGCTTTAAATTAGATTGAATTTATGTACATGTATGTATACAGTAGCTATAGATACATAAGTATGTATATGTATGTATGTATTATATACAGCATTGATGGTAATATATTCCAATTTCTTAATAAACAACTGGTACCAGTGCAGCATTTCGACTTCGGTTTGAATCGTTAAAAAATCAAAAATAAAAACTAATAATAAACTATGTATCTATGCATGCATCTGAAAACTAAAACAGTATCCCACTCTTTTACATGCGTATTCAGAAAGGTCGGATTTGTATACTATTTGAGGGCAGTTGTTGTGTGTAGCAATCTTAGGTTTTTTTTTTGTATGTTAATAAAAATTTTAAAATATTTTTCAAACATGTTTTGAAATAAAGTTTAATTAGTTTTCATTTCCATTTAATTAAACACACATGTGTGTGCGTATATATACATACATATGTGTATGAACGTTACACTTTGACATGCTTGGTAATGAACTCGTAAACTAAAATGAAAAACTAAAATAAACTAAAAGGGTTCAAGTGCTTGCTATGCAATTACTTAATTTCATTAAATTTTATTTTATTTCGTTTAATGGTTCCTCAATTTAGGCTGATCTTTTGGCAATTAAAACTATTTTTTGCCTCATAACTTTTTAGTTAGCACTACTCACACTCATTTAGTTCGTTTAGGTGTTGGCTGATCTTTAGCAGCACATAGAGTTTATAAGAGTTGCTTACAAATAATTGCTTTCGGCAACATGGAGCAATTTTTTTTCTCTATTTAATGTTTCACACTTAAAGTGTTGCAAATGTTGAAAATGTTTAAAGGAATTTTTGTAATTACTGATGCTTACAATATTACTCGATAGTTAACATTTTGGCAAATGGAATTTGATTAAATTAAAAATTAATTTAAATTTATTGTGTTTGAAAAATTTGAAAACAAAATGGCCTTAACCGCATCTAAAGTGTCAACAGAAGACTGCTAAAATCCATGAAGGAAACATGTTGTTTGAAAATCGCGTGGTAGAGGCAGCTAACCGTATCAAAATCTAAAATTCTTTGACAGCAAACCGAACTGAACACTATTCTCTATTCTTGAATGTAAGGTATTAAACAAAAGGACCAGGCTTCAATAGGACCGCGGGTCATAGTTTACTTTACAGTAGAAAATTACAAAACCTGTTTGGTGCTTATTATGAGAAAGGCGATTACCGTGATAATATATGTTTTTAAAAATAAAGATTTGTTCCTAATTGGCAATTAATAATCTTATTGGGGAGGAACAGAACAACGAGATTACAAGCCATAAGCGCGCGAAAGCTTAGGTATGCCTATTACATACATATGACTGCAGCAGTCATCGTAGTCTAGTAAGTAGTGTGTTAGTTTAATGGACGTGTGTTAACTCTAAAAGAATCTGTACGCTATGGATAAAATTCTATCGATCACTACACTCAGCTTCTACCAATTAATTAGAGTGCCCGAAAAAATTTACAAGGTTAGAGGACGTGTATCTGTCTATCAGTACCTGAAGTTCGAATTGACCCTTTGTACAATAAAATTTTATAATATTTCGGAATAGTTTTTTAAATTTTTTCAGTTTCAGTTCTAAAAACTGGCAAAGAAACAATTTTATAATAAAAATAACAGTAATTTATTAATCTATATATTTTTTTTAATGTACAGTTTCTTTTGACGCTCACTGTATGTGAATATAAATGTGTTTACGCTGGTCACCCTAATTTTAACTCTGTAGTCTAAGTACGCTTAAAGTTGTGGATTATAAGAAGAAAGGAAAAGAGAAGCAATAAAAGAATTGATCTCTCACTCTTTTAAAATGAATTTATGCTCGGTGGTGATTGCGGTCGTAATCCTAACTCCAAGGTTGTAATGACTAATTATGTATGCATGCACGTATGTTAATAACTCGAAAAACTTTCAATATTATATTACATTTTTTAATCACAGTCAGCCTAAGTACTGGGCTAAGGGAGAGCTCTTACTTCGAGCTTTTTTGTGTCCTTTAGTCACCACCACTAATGATGGATAATAAAAAATACTTTGATTGCAAACCTAATAGTTTGGGCATTCACTTTGATATGTCACTGTAACGAAATCCGGCATGGGTTTTTGCATGATCAAATTTACAGAGTGTGACTTAATTTTAACTGGAAAAGCAAGACAATCAATGAAAAATATTTAAAACAATGAAAAAAAATTTCCATGAAAATTTTTGTGAACGAAAATATTTTCACATTTTTATTTGAAGAGTCAATAAACCTCTCTCAATGCATATCAAAGATTTTTATTTTTTAATTTTTATTTTATAAAACGAAATCAAAGGCGTTTTTATTTTAATAAAATATTGTAAAAAAAAAATTAAACGAAAATTTTTACTTCCTCAACAAAAAAAGTCACAGAAAAGCAAAGAAAATAGAGAGTGTTTGCCGACTGCATAGTTAACGATCAATTGAAATATTTCACTTTTTTTTTTAATTTTTTGTTGAGGAGTGAATCTGGTTAGATTATGCAACAATACGTAGCACCAACAACTTGTTGCAACACTTGAACTTAAACTTCACTGGTCTTTCAACAACAACTACACTCAACAAGAGAAGGAAAACACGTCAGTCGTACAAAATGTTTTTTTTGTCGGTTTTGCAGTTTGTATGCAACGTCTATGTCCGTTTCAGCTGTTCGCATAATAAATATTTAAAATGCACTTTCAACTGCACAAATACGAAAAAAAAAATGATGAAACAACAACGAAAACAACAACAAAGATGTTTTTGGTTTTTGAAAGTATTTTAAAAAGGAAAGATACAGTTATTTATGTAGAGCTACTGAAAGAAAGAAAAAAAAATTAAATAAAATGTATTACACTGGCCTCGTGCCTATTGCAATGCCAAGCCAGAGGCCAATTGCAGCTGTGTTGCACATTTTCTTTAGTACCAGGGAAAACTATTTCAAATATCTGCGACTCTATGACAAGTTCAAATAAAGAGGCAAATGAGCCAAATGTAGTTAAAAATTTTAAAACGTACTTCGTAAAATTTACAAAAATTGAATTCAGAATAAAGGCTTAAGCTAAAGTATTATTTCCTCTGGAATTCGCCATAGCTTAGTAGCCAGTGTGTTGACTTATTGGATGTGAAGTCATGGTTAAAACATCCAGTCAGACATCGACAACAAAACGAAGCATGAAATAGTTTTTCTTCGGCGACTGCCTCTCAGCAGATTTCGTGGCAAAAGCTATAAGAGAATATAAAAAAAATTTGTTTTTAAAAAATCTGTCAAACATAGTCGAACATAAACCTTATAATGAGTAAAATGGTCTGAGAAACTAATTTGTAATTCTGACTGAAGTGTTGTAATGAACAATTTTGTGTATATGGAAACCGAAGTTTCAGATGTCAAGTCAAGTGAGTGGAAGGTTGCAGCTAGGGATGCCAAACGAGAACGATTTTTAAAAATCCCGGGGTTTGGGATTTTGTAAATCCTGACACCGATATCCCGGGATATTTCGGGATAATTCGGGATCCAAAAATCCCGAAAAATCACGGGAAAAATCGCAATTTTCTCTTAATAAAAAAAATATTTTGTTAACAAAATCATTTGTAGTCCAATCATGTTTATCAGAATTATATATCGTTAAAAATAAAATATAAGAACTGTAAAAAATAAAAATTATTAATACATATTCAAATGCATTAGTTTTAAGAAAATTATTTGGATTCCAACAAAAAGATTTAAGCATCTAACATGTGAGCCGATAGGCTTTAACGAGTTTTATTGTCAACTTACGTTGGTCTTAAAAAACACTTCTCGCAATCAACATTTGTTGGTAAAATAGTTCCAAGTTAGTTATATGCAACTTCTAAATATTCACCTCTACGACCTCCTGATGTAAATAAATCTATTTCTTTGGACAGTTGAATATCTAAACCAGTTACCCTTTTAATTCGTTTTATAGGTCTTTTGCATTCTTCGATGTCATCAAATAATTTTTTTTATCACTGGAAGTAGGGTTTTCCTCATCTGAGAATCTATTATCGAAGTTAAGTGATACAGAATTGTTTTTTCAGGATCTTTGTAGAGTTAAAATACATATGAATTTACAATCCCGAAAATCCCGAAAAATCCCAGGACAAGTTTTTAAAAGTCCCGGGATTAGAGATTCTGTGAATCCCGAAAATCCCGGGATTTCGGGATTTCCCGATTGCTATCCCTAGTTGCAGTCCTTCAGTATCCATTATTTATTTGGAAATCTGAAGAAATACGAACAATTTCTTGCTAGCTATGCTGTAAAGCATTTAAAAGTTTAATTCCAACTAAACAAAGTTAAATTACATACGTTTAAATCCTTTTTGTTATCAATTTGTTATTTTCAATCAGACAATACAAATGTTATTCTATTCTAACGTAATGAATCGATTTACGCATTGTGATAAACTCTACGATGATGTCGATTTTGCCAAAAAAAAAAATTATTTTTTCGGATGTAGCCCATTTTCATTTTGGTGGGTATGTTAATACCGTATTTGGGGCTCAGAACACTCGCCCCCTTACGAGTGACTGTTTGGTGCGGCTTGTGTAGGGGAGACATCATTGGCCCACATTTCTTTCAAACTGAGCGCGTCGTAACCATTGCGGTCAATGGAGACACCTATCGCACCATGATAATAAATTTTTTTGTACCTGCTCTTCATAGTATTGATGTAAACGATGGGGTAGTGCAACTTGCCACACATCTCATGCCACAATCGGTTTATTGCGTTAAATGTTTGGTTGGCCAAGAAAATTCGATTTTACACCGTTGGACTATTTTCTGTGGGTTGTCGTTAAAAGGAAGTGTTAGTCCGATAAATTAGAAACAATTGAGCATTTGAAGGCCAACATTCGTATTGCTATTGCCGATATACGTCCCCATATATAGTACACGAATAAAAGCACATAAATAGTTGCAATTAAATGAGGTACTGTGAGACTAACTTCGGCATACTTCGTACTTTGTCTCCAACAAAATTACGATAATACGTAGCGCGTTTCTTTCTAAACAAAATTTCCTGTTGCAAAATAATGGTTGTCTTAATAATGGTACTAAAATTCCAATAATTTGTGTCTTCACAACAACATTGTTGTCTAAATCGTTGAGCACTTTCTTGTAAATAGTATGTATTCGCCATTTAGTAGTCATAGCGTAGTGTATCTCTAATTAAAATACTCTTATGGTTCATATTAAACTATTAGCAGGTTTTTTTTTATTATTTTACTTACACATTTTGCTTCTTTTTTCATCTTTTTTAGTTTTGTTTGCCTTGCTTTTACATGGTGATTTAACAAATTAAACGGATATCATTCAGTTGTGTGTTCAAATGTATTTTATCAAATTATGTTTTAACGTATAGCCCCCCATGTGTATATTGCTTGGTTTTGCTGTGCTGCTTCACATGTAACGGAAACCTCTTGACTTGCTCCTGTCGTGAAGTAGCCAGAAATCGGAAGAAACAAATGAACACGATTTGACGGAAGTATTTCAAATTTACGAAAAGATTTGTTTTCTTTTTTTTTTTGCTTTTCTGCTTGCAAACTTGTTTCATTACGATGAATATATTATTGCATCTATGGAAACTATCAAAAGGAATTCACTTTAAAACCCAAAACACTTTACAACACACATTCGCTGCTGGATGAAAACGACTATTTTTTTCCTTTCTTTTCATTCTGTCTACATTAAGGCAGTGGGGTATGTGTATATGGAGTTTAACGTGTAAGTGTGTAAGTGGAAAAGTAAGTTTTTGGAAAATGTAGATGCAGTCGTTGCACGATTTTCATTTGAATCCTTTTTTCTGAAATTCAACTTATTATGTCACCATGACTGGATTTTCCAAAAAATTTTTTTTCTTTTCTTTGTTTGTTTGATTGTTTTTGTTGTATTTATTGTAATTTTCTGTTTTCGTATACAACTTCAGTTTATTTCCTGTAATTCAATTAAAGCGGATTGTAAGCATATTTCTTCTAAAAATAACGAAAAAAAAAGTGCCAAACGAATTAAGCATTCAAGCCGCTTTAAAATAATTTGTCAAAATTATGGCATTTGAATTGGAATTTATTCATGCGATAAGCGAGTTAAATTTGCAAATAAAACGATTTTTTTTTTAAAGTTGAAAGGCAATTGTTGTATACAATAGCTTTACATACAGAGTACAGATCTTTGCTAGGGAGGTGCTTAAAAACTCACTGCCATGTAAACCAACTGAGATAACATACTTGCTAAAATGAAGGATATGTTGCAGGCACGATACACTTATACCAATAAAGCTGAAAATGGGAGGGTAGAAAAGTGTTGAACAATAAACTTGAGCAATCGAAAAAAAAAATAGCTATAATAACTAGCGAAGTATTTTCCACTTAAGGATACTTTCGGTTATTTGAAGTCATAGGTATTTCATCTATATTTGACAGAAAGCCCAAGAAGAGAACGTGTGTATATGAAAAAATGTTTTTTCTTTTTTGCTAAGATAGTCGAACATTTAAACAAACTGGTTTACTCCTATCGTAATGCACCCATTATAAGTGGCTGTTTGATGCGGCTTGTGGAGTAGAGCATTATTGCCCCACATTTTTTTTTTTTTTTTAAATGAGGACGTCAGAACAATTAAGGTCAATGGCGACACCTATAGCACCATGATAACTGATTTTTTCTAACCCCTATTCTTTGTATTGATGTTAATGATGTTTGGTTTTAACAGGATAGCCATACATCTCATGCCATAATCGTTTTATCGCATCAAACATTTGTATACTTAAGCATACAGATAAGCATACAGATATGAAAATATCGAATTTAAGCTTTAAATTTGTTTAAAAACAAACAGTTATTCGGTGTAACTTCCTTTAATACAAAAATTGGAGTATCTGATTATTGTCACTTAACAGGTGAATATAGAGGACCGGCACATAACAAGTGTAATTTAGAGTATCAAATAGTAAAATTTATTCCTATTTTCTTTCATAATCTTTCATCATATGATTGTTATTTGTTCGTACGAGAACTCTCTTCTATTGAAGGTGACATACCCTTTAAAAAAGAACTATGTGCATGCAGGTCAAAAAAAAAAAAAAATAGAGAACTACTTTTTCCAGATCCTTGTCGGTTTATTCAAGTTTGGAAAAACTAGCAGGATATTTATGTTAACAGTAAAATCAGTCTATTAAACTCCCAATGAATTTAGTCTAATGAAACGTAAAGCTCTCTTTCCATATGACTATCTAGATTCAGTCAACATTCTTGAAGAAAAAGAACTACCACCTCGATCATGTGTCTTTAATAAACTATCACTGTATCAATTCTCGCTTGCTCACTTTATTGCTTTCTAGCTTTATCGCTTAGTCGCTTTCCAGTTTATCGGTTTGCAGCTTTATCGCTTTCTGGTTGTATCGCTTTCTCGCTGTATCAATTTATCGCTTTCTCGCTTTTTCGCTTCTCGCTTTATCGCTTTCTCGCTTTATCGCTTACTCGCTTTCTCGCTTTCTCGTTTAATCGCATTCTCTTTTTATCGCTTTCTCGCTTTATCGCTTTATCACTTTCTCGCTCTATCGCTTTCTCGCTTTATCGCTTTATCGCTTTATCGCTTTCTCGCTTTCTCGCTTTATCGCTTTCTCGCTTTATCGCTTTTTCACTTCTCGCTTTCTCGCTTGCTCACTTTATCGCTTTCTCGCTTTATCGCTTAATCGCTTTGTCGCTTTCCAGTTTATCGCTTTGCAGCTTTCTCGCTTTATCGCTTTCTCGCTGTATCAATTTATCGCTTTCTCGCTTTCTCGCTCTATCGCTTTCTCGCTTTATCGCTTTCTCGCTTTCTTGGCTTCTTGCTATTTCGCATTATCGCTTTATCGCTTTTGCACTTTATCACTTTCTCTTTTTATCGCTTTGTCGCTTTCTCGTTTCATCGCTTTATCGCTTTCTCGCTTTATTGCTTTACAGCTTTCTCGCTTTATCGCTTCTCGCTTTATCGCTTCTCGCTTTATCTCTTTATCGCTTTCTCGTTTCTCGCTTTACCGCTTTCTCGCTTTATCGCTTTAC